>JAACJA010000008.1:0-1311987 GCA_017140755.1 Calonectria hongkongensis
GGGGGGGGGGTAAGCTCGTGCTTCACGCAAGCGTCAGTTGAATTATTTACCTCCTTGCAGCGCTCGCTGCCGCCCAGCCTCAGATATTTAAAAACAGCAGGCTCTGGAAACGTTTGATATCCGGTTTGTGGATTTCCAACCCCGTGCGTGGGCCTGTTGATGATGATCGAGTAGTAGTCAATGTCCACCTAAGGTTGGTTAGCCACATCTTTTGAACTACGGGATGCCTCGTACCTCTCTTTGAAACTCCATAATTTGCTGCATGGTTTGCGGGAACTCGTAGATCAAGGACCAAGTGCCCTGTGCTTGAACGTCCTTCATGTCTACGGTCAGGGCACTAGCTTCCAACCACCTGGGATGCTGAGTAGGGCTAGGGGGCGCCCCCTGATGAGCAGAGCCCTCTAGCTGGGAATTCGCGACGATGAGCGGATCCCAGTAGCGATATTCGTTGCACAACGACTAAAATCTGGAGTCTGTAGACCAAGAATTCCACTGGTTCTGGCTGACCCCCACATCCCCTGCAAAGGTTGGTTAGCGAATTGCTCGAGGTGTCTCTGGGTCACACAACGCACCAATGATGAAGATGACGAAGGGTTTCTTTTCCTCTGAAACCGATCCCCCGCCATGCTCGCTAGCTAGCCTCAAAGCTTGTTGGTTCCTCATGAAACAGGCTTCTGCAGAGAGGCTATGCTCATACTCTAACCAAAGACAGAACAGCCCCTGAGCCGCCTTGGGACTATATTTCCAAAAGCCGAGGGCTACACGTTCTGAAACGGACAGCTCAATTGGGCAATTTCCTGTCATTTCTCGTTAATAGAGCTATATCTGTGTGACAATGGCGTCTGCTTACCTCTGTAATTATTCCCATCTATAGAAATATCTTGCACTATGGACTCGACCAAGTTTTGGCAAATCCCGAGCATCACACACTTGTTGGTGTCGAGGTCATCCTGTTGATCGTGTTAGCGCATCGGCTATAGATAAGGGAAGGGAACTAACCGGCGCAAGAAGACCCAAAGCGGCTAGCCCGAAATCATGATCCGCAACCATGTTGGGCTGAGTAAGAATGTTGTTTCCACCTGGTCGCATCTCGTTCTTTACTTTATTGATGACGGAATCGAACGCGGCCGGCAAGTTCGATTGCTTGGCTAGATACGAACCTACGCAAGGGAAATTGAACAGGTCGTATGCCGCATTCTCGTGGTATAGCCTGTCTCCTTTTGGTGGGTTAATGCAACGGTTCTGGTATTGCTCGAGCCCAAGCCGAATATGTTCAGCACGACCAAGCACATGTTGAAAGCGGTCCGACTCGAGATCTTCGGGTAAGCTGAGGTTAGGAAACTCGTCCCGAAGTCTAGTGAGGAGGATACCGGCCCCCCCAGATCGAGTGTTGATTGGGTTCGGTAGGGAGACTGTGTAAAGTGAGTTTTGGATGTCAAAAGGGATAAAACGCGTTACGCACCCATTCCAGTAGTAAGGATTATCTGGCAGACACGATATCTGTAGTTTAATGAAATTGATGATGAGGCCAACTGTCTCTCGGTCAAGGTCCCATTGCCGACCCTCCTGACGAAGTGTTGGCCATGCTTCAAGTACCATCTTCACGGGTTGAAGGCCCAAAAAGATGCAAGATAGAATTCCAAACTCAACCTCCATATTTTCTGATAGTATGGACGGAATCTGGTCACTAATAATCCCGTCTTTGATGTACTGGAGCTTTTCATCGAGGTCGAGTAGGGCTCTCCGGAGACGCAACCTATCAGCGGTCTGCCCGTTGATTTGGCTCGTTAGTGTGACAATGCGTAAGATCAAGTCAATGACCAGGCAAATGCCCACGACTCCATCTTCAAGGCCCTCGCTGTTGCTGGTCTCGGCCATTGTTTTTTTTTTTTTTTTTTTTTTTTTTTTTTTTTTTTTTTTTTTTTTTTTTTTTCAGTGTTTTGATGGGTGATAAAGTTGTGCAGGGTAAGGAGGAGAGTTAAGTTAAGGGGTGAAATATTTGGGCGATGGCTTCATTTAGCATTTAGAGAAGGACAACTCGAGGCTCTGGATATAGTAGCAAATGGCACGTGATGGTGCGATGTACTTATGTACGCCCACTGGGTCAGGGCTCCGTTCGCAGGCTTCGGCCAAGCGCGCCGTGGCCCGAAAAGACCGGGGGGTAGAAGCACGCGTATCTAGGTAGCAACCGGGGCGAGGCAAAGGCGAGGATGGGTGGCGTAGATCTATTTTGACCCCCTGTTTAGTTTGCTTTTTGTCTATCCTTCATTTTTGTATTTGCTTCTTGAGCTAACTAGGTGTGAATCTGAATCCCTCTGCCATTTTCCCGAATGATACGTGTGGGTGGAAGAAAGGATGCACAACCCCTCTAGCGACAAACTGGTAGGGAGAGCGGTGGGTGTCTGCACAACCATGCTTGACATGGCGTTGTATTCACAAATGCATAAATATTTTCTTGAGTTACGGAGGGGGGAGGGAGGGGAAATAAAACGCGGCAATCAAGGAGGGTACTGCTAAATGCACAACCCACCATACATGGAGGGTGGTGGTGAGAGCTACTCTGCCGCATATGTCACCGCCATTCTGCGCCTGGTGGAAAAACAGGAATAGGGCTGCTGGGAGCCATTTGGCCGAGCACATTATGCAAGAGGGAGGGGAGAGGAGCTGGCCATGAATGGTCCGAGTAGCGCCACCGACTCAATGTATCTGAATTGATGGCGACGGCTGGAGCAAAAGTTCCATGGGCAGACTGCAGCGTGCAGCTGGATTAGCCCATGAGCTTCGAGGCATGGGCACCGTGGTGGGAGGGAAACTGACTTGTCGAGTTGCGGCGTCTTGGCAGGACGAGAAGCGGCAGATGCTCTCTGGAGTTGAAACGCCACAGGTGTAGGCGAGGCTGCACAGCATATGCAGCAGCACTGATGGAGGAGGGGCAGATTGGCACAGGGAGGGCTGGAGCGAGCAAGCCCAAGGGCGAGTCTCCCCGCTCCGCTCGCGGCAATCAGCAGATTTCAGTGGCGAGACAACAAAAAACATGCAGCGTCGTGTCCGTCTCGTGTCCGGTTCATTTCTGGGCATACACCACCGGGGGCCCGCCTGCGTGTGTTGGGTTTTGCTTTGTTCTGACAGCGCTAGTCTCTGGGGGCTCCGGGTGCTTTGGGCACTCTGGGCCATGCCCCGCAGCCGCAGGGATGGAGTGCGCGCCCCTCCCCCTCGCAGCCCCCATTAGCGGCCGGTACACGCCCATGTACCGGTACAAGCACGGCCGAGCCAGGCGAGCCAGGCAAGGGGGTGGGATTCAGATTCGCTGGAGGCGCCCCGGGCGATGGGGAAATCCATTACGGAATCCCCCGGGATTATAAGGCAACCAATAGCATCGCGGCCTAAGTGAATATATATAGCTAGCGCTACGACTGTCCAGTCAGCGCACTCGCACACCACCCTTTGCTGGGGCCGACCTATCAAATGGGTGGTTGTAGCTGGAAAAAGAAAAAAAGAAAAATCAATACCGTATAATCTCGCAAAATCGGACCATGGAGTGGAGCCTTGGGCTTGCAGATAGCCCCGCAGCTAATTTTTGCAGCTAACCTCATCTGGTATCCCATCCAACCACCCCGCAAGCTCATAGCTTTGCGTTTTTTCAGTCAAGGTAGTCGGTTGAAGTTATCATGATGCACAGAAACAGCGCCTGCGGGCTTAAAATAACTATTCTAATGGTGTTCCAAGGCGTATTGAAATATTGTCATTTTCTTCCAAATCTGACTCCCGCAGCCGTTGAATAAGATCAGCTTTTCTTCCTGACAATGGAAGCTGCCGGCTTTGGCACAGCAACTTCAGGTCCTTCAATAGGAGGAAATTATATGCAATATCGATATTCTCATCATTGAGGCATAATTCCTCTTTATCATAAAGAGGGCTGACAGCTTCCTCTTCTACTTTTATTGACTGTTGAGATGATTCTTGCCACCCAGTGAAGTCTATCGCAGAAGAAGGGATATCCTTGATCTTGATAAGGTGATTTTGGCTGCCGTCAGGCCGGATGCTAATTCCGCATTCAATAAATGCCTTTTGGACCATTTTTGTCTCATTTTGTAAGCGCCGGGCAGCTTGTGCAACGATGTGTGTTGTCATGACTCGTTTATCCTGAACAGACCAATGTGTCTTTCCTATTTCCTCCTCTAACCTCATAACATATTCATCGCCGGCCTCACGAAGCCACTGTTTAAATGGCTTATTGATAGCTGTATCAAGAGGTTGAAGGAGGCTTGTGCAGCCAGGCGGGATTAATGCTGTAATAGTGTTATTTTGCCGTAGCTGCTGCAAAACATCCTCTGTTTTATGAAATGTGGCTACATCCATTACTAAAAGGTGCTGTTTTTTGCCCTCTGTAAGAGGGGAAAGTTCATCAGATATCCATTTCTGAAAAAGCTCTTCATTGTTGTATGCAGTCTCATTGAATTCAACTGTGACTTCATCGGAATAAAGGCGCCCTTCATGAGCAAGGATTTGGCCCGAAGGTGGAGGCTTTCCATGAAAAATCAGCTTCGGCTTCAACCTCTGAATACCATCAGCAAAGATGAATAACACCAATGTAGCCTGCCTCTTATTCCAACCGCTGCGATCGGATTTTCCGGCAACAGTCTTATCGCCTTTGAGGGCATATGTATGACCGTCAAGGTATTCAAATGGTATTGGTGTTTCATCGAGATTGATAATACAACACTTAGGAAATCGCCGTTTTGGCGAAAAAAGTAGGTTATTGACTGTCATTGGATGGGAACCATCTTGAGATACCCGTTTTATATATCGTAGGAAGCTATTCGTAATAGAAACATACTCCTCAGGTCGCCTTGTCGCCTGCTTTGTTATTGCACGCCTCACAATATTATGACGCTGTTTAAACCGCATCCACCACCCCATAGAAAAAGTAAATACGGCAGCTTCAACAGTTGGATATAGCCTCTGAAAAATCTCACAGGCTTTCCATTTAAACCAACTAACAGTAGTTGATTTATTCCCTTTTCGCCGTTCAATAAATGCTTCAAATAACTCGGCCTCAAGGTCCGGCCAGCGGGGGTTATACCGTGTAGGTGTTCCATTTAAAATATCTTCACGTTGCTTCCACCAGCGTTTCAATGTAGTCAAAGGCACATCGAATATTTCCTTAGCCTCTTGGAAAGTAGGTTCACGATAGAATGAAGTCGGGTCTCTTTGAATGCCTTCACGCACAGCCGGATGCGGGTTTGGGTCATAAATGCGGTGGTGATAAAGAAAGGTAAGAGCCTCAATTTTACGCTGCCGTGATCGAGTGATTTGCCGTTGTTGAATGGGCTTACGGACTTTATATGCCCTCTCTGACAGCGGCTTCGGCTTTGGGCCAGGCCTCTTAGGCGTTGTTTTGATATTTGGGTCGATATTTTGAAGCGGCATTTTAATGATGTGTGAATATCCTCAATTCTACAGTGTGCGGCAAAGGGCTTCAATCATTCAGTCTGATATTGGCTAGTTTGAGGGGTTGACGATCATTTCCCTTAGTAGTTAGCTGCAATTGTGATCTTGGCAAGCTACTGCAAGCCAAGGCTCCACTCCATGGTCCGATTTTGCGAGATTATACGGTAGTTGCATCCATGGAAAACCTGTCACAGCTGTCCACCCCCGATGGAGACTGCTGATGCAGGGTGGGAGGGAGGGTGGTGTTGATATACACGCTGGACCGATCGCTGCCTTGCTGCAGTCTTTGGACCCCTCCCGAATCGCTCTCACGCTTGGCTTGGCTGCTGTCGACATTTTCATCATGTTCCCCCCCTCCCCTCCTCCCTCCTCCTTTCTGCCCCTTATTCATCCTTCTTTCCTTCTTTCCTTCTTTCCTTCTTTCTTCCTTTCGCTCCACCATTCTCTCCACTTCATTGTCGCCACCGCATTACCACATTTTCGCCCTAGATGAACTTAATAAGGCGATCACGTACGGAGTGGGAGCTCACTCGGCTACAGATCTTATACGAGGCAGGTCTGCAACCGTTACTCCCACGGCCGCAGCCCGTATGTGAGGAAGGTATACAGCCGCCACACTCACAACCACAGGTCGTTTTCGAGGCGGGCATACAGCCGCTACACTCACAGTCCCAGGCCGTTTTCGAGGCGGGTTCGCAGCCGCTACACTTGCAGGCACCGATCGAGACGCAGGCACAGACCGTGCCAAACACTTTGGCCAGTCTCTCAATTGTTCCAGACCCGCAAATAGACTTCAATAGTTTTGCTTCGAATGGGAGTTGGCAGATGAACCCATGTCTCGCCAACTCCAACCCGTACACATACACCAATATAACCTCTGAGGCAAGTCATTCGAGTTCGCACAGTATCCCTCGTGACGCCCCTCCACAGCCTGGGAGCGATGTATTCCCACCCGAAAACCTCGAGTGCCTCCTCCAAACCCGGCCTCTGCCCCAGAGCGTGGCTCCTCAGCAATTCTCAAGTCACATCAAGTCAATTAACCAAGCAGGCCCTTCCACCGCTTTGCCGTTGTCCCCCGAGACTTTCAGGTCAGCTTCTTCAGCGTCGCCCACAGGTGTTGGGCTAGCTACATCTATAGGACACCTGTATCTTAAGCCCGGAGACTCGGTTAGTACCGATACTGCTTCGCAAGCGATACTGTCCCCCGATCAGACGCTGAGCCAACCCCAGCTCGACAACAAACTCGAAAAAGATGGTTGGCCTAGCCAGAAGCAAGCTCCAACCCTCAAATACGACTCCAAGCCCCTCGATCCGGACGACCGCCCTAAAAGACCATTTTTATGCTCTTGGAATGGGTGCTCAAGGAGACATGAAGAAATTGATCAACTAAAATTTCACCTCGAGGATGTGAAGCATGGGCGCTATGCTGCCGAATTTCAATCGCCTAGATGTGATGGTTGCACCCGAAATGGAATGGATGTCAGCACAACCACAGCCCCTATCCTAACGTGGCCACTAATGCTCCTTGCAGTGCACTCCTGAGGCCCTCAGCAGCTCATGCCGCCCCTGCTCAAAGGCAAAAAATCCCCAAGGATGCTTCTACATTCCCCAATGGGGGGACCAGAAGGCATTCGAGTACGGGGCTCCTCCAAATGCGAAACCTTTTCAACAAGGCATGTTTTTAACCGATCTTGACGAAGGAGGTGCGAAGCTTCAATCCTTGGGCTACGGCCCAAGCTTTGTCCTGGACTGCGAACAGCAATCTACAGTAAGGAACTCTCATACCAATTGGGGTATTGATATAAGCTGATCAATGTGAATTTAGGGGCTGGAAAAGCTTCAGGATGACCGCGTCCCGAATGAATGGTTGAACCCATTCATGAACGGTTTCCCCAATGATAAAAAAATCTGTATGAAGCATATCCCTTCTCTTTGATTTTCGCTGACGTAGACCAGGGTCTATCATTGAAGCCTTCTTCTCTCACAGCTTTGTCCATGGCCCTGTTGTGACCAAACAACAGGTTTCTGTGAGTTGTAGTAAGTTGATGGCCGCCAGGAGAAACAAGACATCGCCCAGCTGCCGCGAGGGCTGTCTCATTTTGAGAATTCTGGCTTGTGGAACACAAGCCGCGGATCAAGGCTTCTCAAATTCTTATAAAGGCATAGCAGATACCTTTGAAAACGCTCATGATATCTGCCTAATTAGATTGCAGTCGACTATGATCAACTGCCTTTGGCATAGACGACAGGGCCTTTTGAGCGACAGCCTCTCTCATCTCAAGCGGGCGTATGAAATGGCTATCAAGCTTGGTTCGTATTTCATGGCCCTCGCATTTCAAGGAGTATTTTTCTAATGTCACCAAGGTATTCATCAGGCGGATGGTGTTGACGAGGATGACAATATGCAACGCGAGATCAAGAGATGGATTTGGTGGACGATGGTCATCTGGGACTGGTGAGCAGAGCCTAATTAATGGAGTTGATGCCATCTAACAAGCTGAGTAGGGAGAGCTCCCAGATTCTTGGACGGCCGAAAATCATTGACACCGACCACTGCTTTGTTCTGGTCCCGTCCGTGCCATTGGATCAAAGGGTTGAGCTGTTTGACAACTATTTGATGTTGGCAATTGATCTTCAGCAGCGTATTCGCGCTGGTGAAACCAATTTTGCGACATACTCAGCCGCGGTGGAGGCATGGGAGGAGCCCTTGCTGAAAGAAATGAATAAAGGTTGTGAGGAAGCGAATAAGGGTCTGCACACACTTCGCCAGAAATATTGCCGGATGTATATTCAAGTGCTGAAGCTCCTGACGCTTGTGGCCCCCCTCAGGCTCTACCCTGTTCGGTTTGATCCTGATCTGAACCCGACATGTGCCATCTTTTTGAAACAACTAGTTGAGAAGGTAATTGCGCTCATCGGCTTGACCGATTCCTTCGGCGAATGCGCAAGACATTTTTTTCACTTACTGTACTCATCGGCCGCGAGGTTGTACAATAGTATTAGATGTTGCAAGACTAAAGAAACGCGAACGGATGCTTTTGCAACGATACACGCAGCGCGGGACTTGCTCAACAAAAAGCACAAGTCAGATGCCGCGGGGCTATTCTGGGTACCCCTACTAGTAGATAGCCTTGAGAAGATCATCGCCCGTGAACAGCAGATGGGGCTTCAGATGTCAGCAGGAATGAAGCGGGGACAGAACCCTCAGGAAGGCTCGGGTTCGTTGCGACCAGCCAAAAGACAATTCGTGACCACACAGGTCAAGGCTGAGTATGAAGAATATTCCGGACCTATTTGGGGGGGCATGGGGGCATGATGCTTTAGAAGGCATCCATGCACCCGCACAGATCGGCTGAGAGAGCGTGGGCGTTGGTAACAATGTGTACTGGAAAATTTGGCAATTTGGGATATTTTAGCAGAGAAAGGTATTCGGTTTTTAGTGGGCTATTGAAAAGGAAAAGGCGGATTGATGGGATAGGATGGCGCAGCATTTTAGCAGAGGAAGGTATTCGGTTTGTAATGGGTTATTGGAAAGGAAAAGGCGGATTGATGGAAAAGAAAAGGTGGATTGATGGGATAGGATGGCGCGGCATTATGTATTTACCTTTAGCTGGGGGGCATCTGAACCTTATCTTGTCTTTACTTGTTTTACTTTTTTGTGGCAATGACTATGTCGCAATTCACATCGATTTAGGTGATCTGTTTTAAAAATTGCAATGCATTTAAATGATAGCTACATATCCAGAGGGGGAAAGTGAACCCAATCGCCAATATTAAAGAGAGGCGGGGACCTATGGGGAGTCGAGTTCTCGTACAGCCATATGAAAAGCACATTGAGAGCGTAGTAGTCCTGTTCCATCTCGGAGGTAGGGACATCCGCGTCGGCCCACCCATCGGAGCCGCTGAGGACTGACAGCGGCTGGCCAATGGGGCGGCACATGGAGAAGCCCGTCAGGACGGGCATGCCCAGCTCGTTGATGAGAATGTTCTCGGGGCGGATGTCGTTGTGGACCCAGCCGATGGAGTGCAGGTGCTCGACGGCAGAGAAGAGGGCCGCCATGAAGAAGTGGACGCTCATGGTGCAACCGCCGGCGATGTAGTGGGCCAGGTCCAGCGGGTAGGTGTCCTGGACGATGCCAGTGACGTAGCCGCGGCGGACCTGGCAGCCGTGGTACTTGATGATGAATGGGTGCGGGTTCTCGCCGATGGCCTCCATGGCGGCGATCTCCTCAATCATCTCGGAGATGAGGACGTCGAGCATCCTGTAGTTCTTGAGGATGATGTACTTGTCCAGGAGCGACCGGTTGACGGCCACATTGGGGAGCAGCGGGTTCTGCGACCGGCGCGGCGCGCTCTTCAGGGCCGACAGCTTGGGGAAGATGACCTGGTCGGGGACGTACTGGAGCGAGGCATTGAGCTGCGGGACGCCGATGTTGGCCTTGCGCTCCACGATCTCGGAGACGTAGACGTCGTCCGACGGGTTGATGTAGATGGAAAAGGTGCAGTGCAGGTTCACGCCCTCCAGATCGAACTCCTCAGAAGACCAGTAGAGGTCCTTGAAGCTCTGGATCTGCGGTGCGACAGAAGAAGGCATAGTGATGGTGGGGGTGGGGGTTTTTCTTGTAAGTGAAATAGACTAGGGGGAATGAAATGCATGTACGTGTGTATGTATTAATGTGGAGTTGCTGGCTGTAGAGAGAGAGTGTGCTTGTAAGGCAAGGCTGTTGATAGACCAGCTTATGGGTTTTTTTTAGAAGACGAATCCTAGGGAATTGGGTCGGGTTTTATCAATTTTTGGGAGAGGCAGTCTCGCAAGACAGAACCAAGGTTGTATATTGGGTAGGTTTACATGGTGGGCGGGAAGCCTGATGGCTCGAGGAGGGTGATGTGACGCCCCGATCAATACAATGCTGTGTCTCATGTGGCGGTCGCAACCTCCTTGCAGTTTGACGGCCGGCATGGAGTTGGTGTGCTCAGCCGTGTCGTATCTGCCAATGTGTCGGTACTTGGCGTGTACATCAGGGATGGATGGGACAGACGCAGGCGCATGGGGGATGGTTGGTGGATGGTGGGATGGACACAGGCATGTCTTTGCGGGTGTTGGCGGAGGGAGCTTTGCTTATTGCGACTTGGGCATGCATCAGCCACGGCACTCCCAGGACTGTCACTGCGCGCTGCAACTGCGCTCGGCGGCTTGCGAGGGGGGAGGAGGAGGAGGGGGAAGAGGGGAGGGGGGTAAGAAGCCATTGAATGTGATAGTCTATGCAGGTTGACAACGATGGAAATGAAGCGCAGTCAAAGTGCTAGTGGCGCCACTGTGTGATTTCATGGACGGACCGGTGTGCGAAGGAGCCGGCTGCTGCGACGCAGTCCAAATCTTGGGTCCTGTCGGGACCCCGGCCATTTATTTCCGGCGACAGGTTCAGGGCAGCTGAAGGGGGAGGAGGCCTATCGACGAGGCCTATCGAGCAGACCGCGCGGGCAGACCACGGGGCAATAGTATATCGGCAAGCTCAGGGGTGCCGGTCCAATATTGGCTCCTATGCGTCCGAGGCGACCCAAAAGTGCCCCTATGCCATTCACCGGGGACTGGGTTTCTGCGGCGGTTATATCCCTCTTCTGCGCATTCTGCTACGTCAGTCGTGGATAAATGCCCACCTTTCCCTGAGCTGCTTATTCTGATTGCATGCCGCCGGGAGCCTGTGGTTGACGTCTAGTGGGTGGTAGCCGGCCGGTATTGGCTTAAAATCTTGCAGCCGTCATGTTCCTGTCACCCCTCTACGTGTCGACAATTTCTGCACGGTAGCTCAGGAAATGCTACTTTGCATGTTCCAGCGCCCTGCCCATTGGCTGGTTTCCCTGGAAATGAGCCGAAGCGAGCCAGAGTCGTGCTGCGCAAGGGGAGAGAGGGAGGGCGGGCGGGAGGCTGGAAGCCGAGTCCGGGTTCTCTTGTTCTTTGGTTCTGGTTCTGGGTTGGAGGGTATAGGAAGGGGAACATAACGCCGCCCGGTCAGCAAGCTTTCAAGCTACGGTACCCGGGCAGAGGTGCTCGAGGCGGAGAATCAGACCTGACTAGGGGGGAAACACAATGAAAAGTGAAGGCATCGTAGAGCTTTCAGGGATCCTACACATCCGCTTGGCTGCTGGGACATAGTTCAAGTTTGGTTGACCAAGAAATTATTAAGTACTTACTACCGCACCAATTGCCGACGGCTTCAGCTGGGGTATTGCCTTGTGGTTATGGCTGGCAGTCAGATTGGACCCTGGGCATTCGCTACCCGATTAAAATAGTTACCGGCTTGTAAATCACATAGCCAGTGGCTTGTTCTTCTTCTTAATTTAGGCCGACTTATAATGGCGCTGGTTTATAGGGGTGTGAGCTGGCCGAGTAACTAACTAGTGGTCGCACCAAATTGTGTTTTTCTATGGCACCTTACCATCCGTCAACCAAGGTCCGGTTTGTGACAGTTCAACACCGAATATTACGTTCCTTCAATGGAACTTCCCGCTAATATCCCCCCAGCAGTATACCTTTCATATTACTCTGGTACGAGAGCTAAAATTATGCCAAATCTGACTGGAGGACCTGACGCCTCGTCGGAGATGCTCTCCGTCCAGAGGCACATTCGTTACTAATGCCTTACACGAAAATGCCACGCCGCCACGTGACACGCTATCCAAATCCGCCCAGCCAAGCTCTACACTGGGCGGATTCCAAAGCGCCGCCAGATTCGTTTGTCATCGAGGTCGTCCACCACCAGTCCTCCTAGACAAGAAAACTCACATACAATGGCCGACTCAACTGATGCGCCCGTGGCGCCCGTCGCCGTCTTCAAAAAAAGAGGCGCAAAGGGCAAAGCCAACCTGCGAAAGCGACCTGCGACACCACCACCCGCCGACAGCGACGACAGCGACTACTCCTCCTCCGAAGACGAGTCGGGGCAGCGCATCAAGCGACGCAAGAAGACCACCACGGTGGCTGCCTCGTCAAAGGACAACGTCAAGGTCCGCGAGGAACTCACCGCCACCGCTCACACCGCCGACCGTAGCGTTCCAATCACGAGCGTCAACGATGCGACGAAACAGAGCAACTGGTACGACGAGGACTCCAAAGATGCCCTGTCGGCGAAGAACCTCCTGGGCTCGACCCGGGCCATTGAGAAGGGCGCCCAGTTGGACGGCACATACAAGGGACTCGCGAATCGCGCTACGTTTATTCAGAAGAACCCTGACGCTCCCAACCGCAATATTGGCCCGATCAAGGCGCCAACCAACATTCGAACAGTCACCGTCACCGATTACGCTCCAGATGTCTGCAAGCCCTACAAAGACACAGGGTTCTGTGGATATGGAGACTCGTGCATCTACCTCCACGACAGAGGCGATTTTAAACGTGGATGGCAGCTGGATCGCGAGTGGGAGTCGGTGACAAAGGGCAAGACGAATCTGGGCGGAACGGTTGTCGCGAGCGCGAATCGCAACCAAAAGGCAGACGACGAGGATGACGAGGACGAGGCCATGCTTGAAAAGATCCCCTTCGTCTGCATCATCTGCAAGGAGAGCTACCGAGAGCCCATCGTGACCCGGTGCGGCCACTACTTTTGCGAGCCGTGCGCGCTGAAGCGCTACAGGAAGGATCCCACGTGCGCGGCATGCAGCGCGGGAACGAACGGAGTCTTCAACTCGGCCAAGAAGCTGAAGAAGCTCCTCGAGAGGAAACGGGAGCGCGAAGCCAAGAAGAGGGAGGCAGCGTTCGAGGCCGGAGAGGAGGTGGGCGAGGAAGCTGAATGAAGAAAAGTGATTTGAAATCATGCAAATACATACAAACACATCCATCTACCAATCAACAACCAACATTGCAAATGGGGTTCTGCACGAGACAAAGACTGCGAAAAAAGAAACAGTTAGAAGAATAAATGATACCAACCTGTCGATTTTGAAATGCGCCGCACGCCTAAGACCTTCTCCTTTCCCTCGTGACTTTTGCTGGCTTCGCGGACATGGATGGGCGCAGCATGACCTCTGCCCGCTGCACCACACGCGGGATGACGTGCCTGATCGCTGAAGACGCCTTCCGATAAGATAAGCAAGCCCTCGGCACCCAGCGTCCACTGAGGAGCTGCCTGGCCAGTGACCCCTCCAAGGCCCCGGCCAATGAGGGGCCCGGGCCACCCCTCCAAAGCCACCCAGAGCGAAAGCCACCACCGCCTCCATGTGATGGCCTCCGATCCCAAGGCCCCTCCAGAGCTTCCCGCTTGCGACGTATCAGTCACCGCCCACTTGCCAGGCAGACAAACCACCTCACCTGACCTTTTGTCTGCTGCGACTGCTTTGCAACTTGGGGATCCCTTCCAGTCTTCTCCAAACAAACATCGCCATCGCTCTTTGCTTTTCCTTCCAAACTAGAAACGCTTTCCGCTCCCTAGCTGTCGAACCCCGCATCATAGCGCAACACCACAAATAAGACGACTCTTTTTTTCCTTCCTGCGACACCGCTCTTCGACGCATCCTCCGATATACGCTTTCCCAGGGGCGCTTGAATAGTCCCGCATCGAAGAAGATCCTATTAAGAAACCGTAAAACAACGCCCCATCTAAACCCTCGTCGCCCGCGATGAACTACATCTATTCTACCGTCAACACCCTCCGGGATCGTTACACGCCCGTCACCCACAAGTCGACGTTCCGCCAGACCGGCCAGATCACGCCCGAAGAGTTCGTCGCAGCCGGCGACTACCTCGTGTACAAGTTCCCGACCTGGTCCTGGGGCGACGCCGACTCCCCCGAGCGCCGTGTCAGCCACCTGCCCCCGGGCAAGCAGTTCCTCGTCACCCGCAACGTGCCCTGCCACCGCCGCCTCAACGACGATTTCGCGGGCGATGCCGGCCACGAGGAGGCCCTCGTCCACGACGGTGACGACTTCAAGGGCGGCCCCGGTGGCGACGACGAGGACGGCTGGTTGAGAACGGGCGGCCTGGCGAGCTCGCAGCCCCTCAAGGTTAAGGAGGTGAGAACTGTGGACGACTCCGGCAACATCGGCGACCGAGAAGTCGTCGAGGACGACGAGATTCCCGACATGGAGGACGAAGATGATGACGAGGCCATCATCCGTGACTCTGGCGCCGACTCAAAGAATGGGTGAGTTCCCAGCTTGTCGCCCCCTCCTGCTAAAATCAGGGTATCAAGATGCTAACCCCATTCCCAGCGGCCGCCGAACATATACTCTATACATCATGTATACTCCCTACTACCGCACCCCGCGACTCTACCTCTCGGGATACAACCCCGACGGCCAACCCCTGCCGCCCCAGGATATGATGGAGGACATTGTCGGCGACTACAAGGACAAGACCGTCACCCTCGAGGACTTCCCCTTCTTCGCCAACAACATCAAGATGGCTTCCGTGCACCCCTGCAAGCACGCCTCCGTCATGAAGACGCTGCTCGACCGCGCCGATGCCGCCCTCCGCCTCCGAAGGGAGAAGCTCGGTGCCGCTGGCGCAAGCGGTTCCGCTGCCGGCTCGACCCCCGCCGGCATGGAAGGCCTCGTTGACGAGATCGGCAAGCTGGACGTTAAGGGCGCCCAGGAGGCTGCCGACAAGGACGAGTGGGAGGAGGTTCAGGAGGGCGAAATCGACGACCACGAAGTGGCCATCCGAGTGGACCAGTATCTGGTAGTGTTCCTCAAGGTGCGTTCATTCCCCGATTCCCAGAAGTGCGGGTTTTGGAATATATCCCGTTCCAACCCCCCTTTTCGGCCCCCTTTCTTCTTCTTCAGCTAACAACAGTTGTTTGCAGTTCATGGCCAGTGTAACACCCGGCATCGAGCACGACTTCACCATGGGTGTCTAAACAAGCGGATGGGCTAGGAGCAATGTACCGGGAATCCTGGGCGTCAATGGTGTTCTTTTGAGTAGTGTGTTTTTTCTGTCTGTTTGGGTGCCGACGAGGATTTCTTGGAAGAACTCGTGCTCGGCAAATGGTAGAACTTTCTCCAATGTTGCATAATGAATGGAATGACGATAAGAAACATTGCGGTTAGCTCGGGTTACGGTGACCCTTCGGGTCCATGTGTGTTGCTTAGACATTTATCGCAAGTATGTATGCATCGACCACTTCTATTGCTTGCTTGCTAGTTGCGGCATTATATATGGACCGAGAATAGGCCCGATATAGCCAACATCTACACAAGTTTGCCAGTCAAAGACAGTAGGAATTGATTGCGCACAATAATCATGCTCTTGTTTAATTTGTAGGTAGGTGGATGAGGCCAATGCTCGTCCTAGCCGTCACGATCCTTCCAGCCCAAACCCAACTTTCCCCCGTCTCCATCGCCATTGACAAAGCAAAAATTCGCTGTGAAGGGGATGCAGCTGTGACTATCCCCAGGGTATTTGATGTAATCCTCCGTAACTGCTGTATGCGTGAACATTATTACCATATTAACAGGCCTGGTTGCGTTCAATCATGTGAAAAGCTGCAACCTTTCTCACCAAGCAGCGCCGCCAACAACCTGTTGCCGTGAACAAAGAGAAAAAAAAAAGAAGACCTGTCTGAACCATTTCCTAATACTCCCACCCTACAAACACCGTAGTTGCGCCCCCTTTATCTGTCCCGAATCCTGTGAAATCGCAGCTTGTCACTCCACCATCAAGCAAGCCAGCACGGCCAGAGAAAAGAAAGAGGCGTGCGGGCGCAATCACCATCAGATCGTGATGATGGATGCAGCTGTCTGTAAAAAGATGCCGTTTCCACTAAAGAAGTGGAGAGAATTGAAAGGTTGATTCGTTTCCGTCTTCAGTTAAAGGCTATCCGACGATGCTTTACATGGCGCCGAACGGGGCGCCGAAATTAGACGTCGACTTTAACTTGAGAGGAATATCAGGCTCAGGACCCTTGCGTTTCGAACTCTCGCCGGCGTCATCCTCTGCAGCCACATGTGCGTCACTGGATACATCAACGCCGACTGGGTTCATCGGAATACCGGTGCTGGGTGTCTGCTCTGGCGTGCCCAGCTCCTCCTCTATCGGAATGTGCTCCACGTCGTCCAGCGGGGTCTGCACAACAGCTGGAAGGGCATTCTCGCCGAGGCTGATTGGCTTGAGCTTCTTGTTGACCGCTTCCCAGAAAATCTCGTCATAGGCGGGGATGTTCTTGATCATCAAAGGCCCTTTCAGTGGTGCGTCATCTGTGGGGTCCAGCATAGGCTCTGGGTCGTCCTCATATGTCTCTTCCTGGTCGAGCTTGCGGGCAGAGGCGGTTCCATCAAACCCGGCCGGCTCCCCGAGACGAATTGACGCAGCCGCTGCCGTCATCTCAGCTGTTGGGGTGGCGCCCTCACTCGGGCCAACCGTGGAACTGGTCTCGGTCGCAGCGACGGTGGGGAAGAGGGAGAGCGAGTGGTTGGGCGTGTGGCCGGCATGCATTGTCAGCCGCTTGTTCTCTCCGGCGGCAAGAGCTTGCAGCGTGTGCTCCTTGGACGACGCGCTGGAAACCGACCAGAACTTCCGGCTCAGCTCAGTGTAATGAGCCGCATCAGAGGGAGGGGTCGAGGTTGCTGGGGATGGAGGATTTTCGGGGTAGTCTCCACCGAGCCCAAAGGTGGATCTTTTGACTGCAGTAGCCTTGATTGGGATACCCTCCAAGTTGGGGTCAATTTCTTGGACATCGATAATGGGAACAGGCGTAGCGGAATCGTCGGACGGAGAGGAGAGAAAGTCCTTGGCAATTGAGTTCTCAGGCTGCGTCCTGGGGTCCAGGGGAAGCGAGGGCGAAGTATCCGTCAGGGCTGTGGTGGGGGATACTCGAGAGCTGCCAGAGGCGCGGAAGTGAGGTCGACGAGATGCACCATCCAAACCTGGAGGGAGGGAATCGACATCGGCCGCAGAAGCATGCGGGATGGATGCGCTGTGAGATCGTGATGCCAAGTGACTTGGAACGGTAGAAAAGTACGAGCTTTCCATGGAAATGTCGCCGCTGCCGCCACGCTGACTACCCATGGGCGACACGACGCCAGTAACCTGGATGCTCTGCGAGGCAATGGACTTCAGAGTCGAGTTCTCGCCCTCGAGGCGGTGCAAACGCTCCTTTAGCGCACCAATTTCCTGCAGCATGGATATCTTTTCCGCCTCCCATGCATCACGTACGTCATCCATGATGGCACGCTCCTCTTGGTAGACCTCTTCGGCACGACGGCGGTTTGCCTCGAGATAATTGCGTTCCGCTTCCCAGGCTTCACGAATGAGCTTATTCTGCTGAACAAGACGCTGTACCATGTATATCGAGGTCTGCTGCGTGGGAGGAGCGGCGTCGGCCGAGACTGATCTGGAGAGGGAGGCACCGGCGAGGTACTGAGGAACGCCCGAGATGCGTGACGAGGACGGAGGAGAGGGTTGCTGGCCCGGGACTGAGAGATTGCCAGGCTTCGCGTGGCTCGACGAGTCGATGTGAAGGTGTGTTGAAGGAACTGTCTTGGAGGCAGATTGCGCGGCGCGCAGAGAGGAAAGTGAGAGAGGGACGGACTCAGCAGGCGGTGGTATTGGGAAAGAGCTGGCGGGCGGGATGTAGCCCCCGTGTGAGTGTTGGTGATTCAGGTACGAAGGTAGGTGCGCAGAGGTTGTGGAAGGAGGCGAGGATGAAGAATGCGCAGTGATTGACGATGTCCCGTGGTGGTAAGGGAAGGAAAGTGTCATGTCCGATTCCAATGCGCCGGTGGGCAGGAAAGCCTCTGTCGATAAGCCGGTTGCCATGATGTCGGTTGGGCGAGGACGAGCGAAGACTTTAATAGAGTTGGACAGGCGAGACGGGACGAGACAGCGGTAGAGCTACAGGCAAGGCCAGAGCGCTAATGGGGAGACATGAGATGTGCGCTAGGTGTCGATGGATATTGGATTTCGCGGGTTGCTCTGTCGAGGGAGGCGGCACGACCGGTTTGGAACCCGTGTTTGACGTGGGGTTTAATGTGTGAGGGCAGGCGGGACGAGATCGAGCGCTCGGGGGTGGGTGTCTGTCGATCGGGCCCTTGCGAGGTGGCACGGCAGTTGCGGTGAGGTTTTGCCGACGGTGTTGACTGAGGCGCGCGGTGCGGGAGTCGAGAGGTTGGGCAGGATGTCCCGGGAGAGCAGCACACGGGAGGGATGGTGTATGTCGACGTTTGAGGTATGACGCAAATGGGCCCGCCGCGGAGGCAAGGCACAACAACAGGGACCGGGACGGCGACGAGCAAAAGCAACGCTTGGCGGGCAGGGAATGCGTTCGGGGAAGGGTTCAGGGTCTCGTGACGGTATTCGACAAAGACGACTTGGGCTGGGAGGAGGCGGGAGAGGGAGATGAGAATAGATTGAGGACGAATGGGTTAGTTTTTGGCCTTTGTGCGAGATAGATTGGGGAAAGACGGTGACGGCCCCAGTCGTCGTGGAACAAGCCGAAACGGTTTGCCCGACACGGCGGCTGGCGGGTATGTAGCGGTGGACAGGAGAGCCTAAAACGCTGCCCAGGGTGCCGCGTGCCCAAGCAAGAAAAAAAAAGGTAAAAGAGGGGAGGGGAGTGCCAGTGTGTGTGTGCTGCTGCGTCAGTCCAGTGCTGCGTCCAGTTCGCGCAGTGGAGTGTGTCAGCGCAACGGATCTAGGTACCCCCAGCAAGCCGGTAATAAGGCCCGGGCTAGTGCTCAATGGACCCTTTTCTAGCGGCGTGTTTCTGGCAGAGTGGGTGCGTCAAGGTGCTGTTCTAGCGTTCTAGTGGGCATGGCGCTGGAGGGGTTGATCGTGGCGGGGGATCGCTTAGAGGGCCCCCGGGGGGGGGAGGGGAGCACCCCTTGTTGGCACATCCATCCATCCATCCATCCATCGCATCTCATCACCATCAGGGATCCGGAGGGGCGGGCAGCAGTGGACGCGGGCAGTGGATGGGGCACAGTTGAGTGGGCGGCTTGGGCGGCCAGACACAGGGGCTCCGGCTACGACAGTGAAGCACCACCACCCCCCAGCCAGCCGCCCCAGCGCAAGCAGAAACGACCTGAGCGAGCACACACTGCACTGTCTGGGAAATCACATTCACAGCGTTGACTAGTCCGCCTCTAGAAAGCCGAGAGATTGTTTCACTGCTACTGATCGCGCCGGTTGGAACCCGCGTTTTGTTTTTTTTTTGTTTGCGTTAATGGCACCACCATGCTCTCGTCCCGCGGCTCCTCTCGGCTCCCCGCTGGAATGGACATCGGAAGAGGCGGCTGGACCCGTTCCGCTACGCGCAGCCGATGGCTCACACAAACCTGTGATTCCGGCGACGGAACGCCATGGTTTGGATTTGGATCCGCGCGAAAAATGAAATTCGCAAGTCTCAGCAGCATTGCTTTGTCTGCCATTGGCCCGCGGAGGCCGTGTGCGAGGCATGCTATGCCGCGAGACGAAACCATTCAGCTGCATGTCTACTTGGGGGTCGAGAGCGGGTACTGGACGACACGTCTATTGCCGCGGACAGCTTGTTAGTGCGGAGTGTCTGTCAGTCGGCCAGACAGTCCGGAGCTATCGCGCGTAGGGAGAAGCCGGGCGGATGGGACGGGCTCACCACTTGGTCAGGGTGCGCATTAGCATTAGGCATTAGGCGGCACGCACCCACCAGCAGTGTCGTGTCAACAAACAATGCCATGATGCCGATGCAAAAATAAAGAATGGTGGTATTACCTCGGGCCCTTGCATTCACACGCTCTCCCGCCGAAAAGCAAAAATCAGACGCAGGGATGGCGAAGGGTCGGTGAGGTGCGATGGCTTCACCTCCAGTGTACACCATGGCACATGAAATCACGTCACAGGCCGTCAGGCGGGGGACAGAAAACATAAGACATAAGACATCAAAAACAACACACTAATAAAATAAATAATTGGTGGATTCGCGCACCCCCAATCTAAATAAACGATGATCTAATAATATCTAAAAGCAAGGTGAGTGTGAAGGCAACGCCTCTCGTTGTTGATTTTCTGGCAGTCGTTATCTTAGTGGTTGGTGAGGACTTGGTGTCTCATGCTTGCCGTCTCTGCTACCCGTTTCTCGACACGGCCGTTATCCCGTCGTAAGCCGCGAGACCTGCTTTTCTTTTTCTTGTGTTTTTTCTTGTGATTCTCTTCTTTTTCTTTTTGTTTTTCTCTTGCCGCTGTCACATCAATGGCGTTGTGTGAAAAAAAAAAAAATCTTTTTTACCCATTTATGCTCCGAAAAGCCATGTTTCGTGGTCGTGTTCCCTGTCACCACCACACCAAAAATGCCCAACCCACCGCCTCGTCTCGGTGTGCAAACCACGTAGCATGTTCCCACCCACACTGCCCCCGCCAAAACCAGCTGCCACTGCAAGGGCAGCATCGTCTCCGGCCAGTCGGGTCGCCAGGCGCCATTCGTGTGCGCCATGATTGGGCCGCTAGCTTGCGAGCGCCCATGGGTGCTGCTATCTACGCTCAGGCACACAAGGCTTGCGTGCCCAGCCACGCCCACGCCCTTGTACCCGTCGGCCCGGCACACACACAAAACACACACACACACACACGGACGACACCTCAGCGCTGTGTGTGTGTGTGTTTGCGTGCGTGTGTGCGTAAGGGCAGAAGCATGTGAAAGAGCAGCTTGCATCAGAATTTTCCTCGCCCTCAACTCTCCGTGGAAACACGTGTACTCAACAAGTCGTCAGCTCGCCGTGGATTGATGCCCATACGCCCTGCAGCCACCCACCCGAGGAATGTGGTGGGATGCGCCTCGCCCGTTCTAGACATCTCTGCACTCTATCCGTCTCCGTTATCTTCACTGGAGGCAGACGAGCTATCAAACCGCGCCCATTTCCCATGTGAATGCCCGCAATTGGCCCAATTGCACGTACAACACAGCACAAACGGGTTCCTCAACCCACTCTTCACGAGTTGATCCTGTAGCACCCATCATCATTATCATCATTATCATCATCATCCTCCCTTGGGACAAGCTCCTCGTCGCCTGCACAGCCGGAGCTGCCGTAGTTAGTCATGAAAGAACCGAGACAGGGAACGGCCCACGTAATGCTCCAATTCATTGAGACGCCGAAGCCAAGCTTCGGTCTGTCCCCACCCACATGTCCGGACCGCCGACATTCGGGCTCCACCAGCACCGCCGTACCTTCAAGCGCGGCTCGGTTTTGGTTCACATTCAAGTGGAAGCCTGCGACACGGGATCGATCGATCAATTGAATTATTTGATTTTGTTAGCATGCTGTCTCCCCCAAGCCGCTCGCTCAACTAAATGCGCCCGAGGCTTTTGGTGCGCACCACCCCGTTCCAATGCAGGGCCCAAATCTTGAGTAATGGTTCCAGCAGAGCTTGTCCGCACAAGTTTCCCGAGCTCCCAATACCTTGTGGCAGGACCAATCATAAGACTTGCGATCCACTGCATGGTACCATGAATGGTCGGGCATCAGGTCCAGTGATCTGTTGGTAAATGGGCCGCAAAAGATGTTTCTCATATAGGCAGTCCTTAGACATGGAGATCTGCCCTCTTCTCGGTCTGCATCGGAGCCGCAAAACACCATCTCAATCACCGAATTTAAAAAGGAATATGGTCCAACACCACTATCTGGTGCGCTGTGAGCATAATGCCGAGCCCGCCGTGACTCTCTTGCGTGCCGCATGGTTGGGCTAGACAACTGACTTGCATCCTTGTCAGCGTCACAGTGACAATCATACCAGGCAGCAGGAAAGCAAGCTGCTTCAGGGATATGTCCAGGGTGTGACTCTGGAGCAATGAACCGAGCGGCATTGCGACGGTATTTCCTGATCAAAGCCCCCATCTCTGACGCTTGAATCCGAGTACTATTTTTGTCGTATGTAGAGAATCCCGAGTGTCCTGTGTGTGCCACCCAGCAAAGAGACAGCAGAATCCCGAGAGGGGGACGATGAAGAAGTCTTGCATGCGGCCAGCTCTTGTCTTGGCACCCAAAGTCATGGCTTGGATCCAGGCAGTACTTGATGATGATTCCTCCTGCTTCGCTAGTTTTCCTCACTTCGTCTTTTTCCATTTGCAGCACTGAAGATTCGATATCTGCCCAGGTGATGGTCACATGATCGCAAAGGCGAATAAGTCCCTCCCTAGCGATGCAGATCCGTTCATCCCTTGGCTTTTGCAGCTGTTGAGCTGAAAACAAGGTACGAGGGTGATTTGTCTGGCAACCAGCACAATTAAGATGACTGCCACCAGATGATTCAGGAGCGGTAAATCTGCAAGCCATCCCATATTTCATTAACCCTTCTCTTTCTTCATCTCCTCTTTGGCACGCTTCGCAAAGTCGGCTTCTGCGTAGGCAGGCCCATACATGCCTTTTGAGAACATATCTGACATCACTGGCCGAGATGTTGGCAAAGTATCGTTGTTTTGGAAACCCGTCGCAGCTCATCAACGATCCGTCGCAAGTGTCGCATGCGTGATAAGTCGAAAAAGTTCGACTTCTGAATTCTTTGTCGCCAGCCAGCCGCCGAAAGCGCTGGGAAACCTGGCGGACAGAGAAGAAAGTCGGGATGTCATCGCAAATAAGGCGTATCACTATTAGTAGAATTTCGTTCGACAAGCAGTAGATGCTACTTTTTTGAGAGTTGTGAAAGGGAGCACAGCCCCGAAACATGATTTCGGTGTTGTGGTCAAGCAGGCTATTGCTGAGGCTGTCCATCATATTGACGATGAGGTGCCATGCATCAATGCAGCGCAATATGATGTTCTAATGCGGCAGTAGGAATATTTCAAGGATTAATGGACGTTTCAATCGTTTCGAGTCGCCAGAATCTGCAAACCGTCTCATATAGCCGAATTTGCGAGAGCTAGGTTTTGTGCTGGATCCTAGATGGGTCAAATACCCTTGGAGATGTGAATTTTACCCAGATCTGATAGAAATCCCATATGTATTCGTGCCCTGAGGACCCGACAAGAAAACGAAGTTTACTGATTTGACCAAAAACCTAGAAACTATCATCCCCATTTAAACCTCGGATTTTGCTGCGTGAGGCCATCTCGACAAAATCTTCAGAGCTTAATAGCCAGGGTTGAGTAGTACACACAAGGTATCAAAAAAAGTTTATGCTGAATTAGAGTGACCAGGACGAGTCTTTGCAGCTGTTTGTGAGTGATTTGGAATCACATGGATGGAATTTGTCAGATCCAAGATGAAGCGACTCCATCCTCACGTAGCTAGGATCAAACGACACCTCCAATTAAGCACCAAAATCTCAACGTAGCGAGCCTCGGAGGGGACGTTATGCTTGGCACGAAGGGGCATTTGATCCTATGGCCAAGTTTTGCTCGTGACAAGAGCAGACTCTTCGATGATGCAGTGTTGATCGCGAATGAAGGTTCTCGGGAAGGCATTTCGGTAAATATCGCCTGTAGGCACGTGAATATTCTCTTGGGGCCCTCTCAATTCTCATGTGCTGCCGGCGTTCTGTCGAGGCAGAAAGTTTGTGCCTTCCAAAACGAGGGTTTCTCGCCATTGTCCCTTTTCTCTAGGTTTGACATCGGTACAAGGGGCATCATGGTCAAGACAGAAAAAAAGCCAAATTCTCCTCTATTTACAGCTGCGTCCAGTCTTGAAAGTGATATGGATCGAGAAGAAATCGCACGTGCGTGGTCCGATGTCTCCGGCCGGATGCTGAAACACAACACAAAAGTCAGTTACTCCATCGTGACACCTGACGAAGAAAGTGGCGTACTTTGGTAGTCCTTAAATCCCTGAGTATTGTGGTGTACTCACTACCAAGTGGCCACTTCTCGTCGGGTTTGCTGCCGTTCTGGCCAGTATTGGCTTTGTTGGAACCGCTCTCCGGCTCCCGAGTTCGTTTTCTAGAGTGTTGGCGAAACAGGTGGGAGGTCCAGCTCTAATTCCCATGGAAGGAATTTATTGGGAGAATTGACGCATGAATTCGCAGTTGAGGCACATCCGTTCATGTTCAGCTGGAACCCAGGGCCAGCATCGCGTTGGATGCGCATAAATCAAATGGCACCGAAACAGTTCTATGTCTTGCAGCAAGACCAAAAGGAAGAGTCGTAGATCCAATCCGTTGGTCAGCATCCTTGTTTGGTCGGTTTCGTATCTGAAAGGATGATGCTCGTTAGCTTCTTTGTCATCAGTCTAAGCCGCCTAATATACCTCAACTCCCCTGACCCTCAATGAAGATTCGGCAAATATATTATGTATGAGAGACATACATCATAGTGATGCGTTTTCTCGTTCGAAATGCAACTTCCAAATCCCCCATCGCGTAGTTGTGTCTTCGGAAAAGATAGTGTCACGGGTGTTTGAAGCCACTCGAAAACGCTAGCAAAGCATAGATTGCAAGTTTAGGGCTTAGTACAAATCCCCCAGGCCCAGAGAGCCCGTGGCTGGTTTCAATAACCGACAATTTAAGCGAATATATAGGTTTCTTGAATGCCCCAGAGTTGCCGTAACATCCATATTTCCATATTGTTCACAAAAAACCTAACGATCTGCTGGGATTGCAGCCATTGTTTCGGATCGATACCGTGTCGTAACCAACCTATTCGGTTCGTTGTACCTTATGTTTATCTTCGATCGCCGTGTCAATCTCTAGCCTTACCATGCCTGCCGGTAAAGAATTGGATTTTCACTTTCCACTCTTCGTTCACGCGCATGCATAGCAGACAGACAGCTGACAGAATGTTCAGTCGAATATGCGAATTCAGGATATCGACCGGTCGTTGGATAATCGTGGCTCTGTTGTTTTGTCAAACTAGATAAATGCTATTCCGTGAACAACAGGGCTTGAGCGAAGGATTGTTCGGGGATCGTTCGGAGGGTTGGGTAACGTCGAGTTGTTCCCGCGTAGATCTTCGGTGGCTCTGTTTTCTAGTTACCACCGGGGAATGCTATTTCAATTCTTGTAGAACAGACTTGGCTTAGTTGTCAACAATCCAAGTATAACATTGTCTCTTGACAACATTGCCATTGCTCGCCAACGTTGACTCGAGGATACAATGGCAGATGGATTTAGCAGTGGTTATTTGCCTTTTAGAGGGTGAGACACGAAAAAACAGTGTACGGCGAAATAAATGACCGTGTTAGCAAATGGCGAAACGTATTGTTTAATGGGCATAGAGCTTATGAAGGTTGGAGCGCAACGTGTGTAAGGCTTGGGAAATGGGAAATAGTGTCAGTTGCTGGGCTGATCCAATGGCTTCGCAACTGCAAACAAGTGGTGGGGTGTCTTGAACGGCAAGTGTTGTAAGGCCCCAAGCCGGGACCCAGCGCGTTTTGCAGGGACCTTCCAGCATCGACCTGGCGACGTTGCAACGAGCACTACCAGTCTTCAACCAAGAGGGTCCAACATCCATGCTGAACATCGAGCGTATCATGACACCTAGCTACCCAAATCCCCAGCCACTCTAATAAAGTCATCTAATCGCCCTTTTCTACTAGACTAGAGCCAGAAAAAAAGCTTCGGAAAGAGCCTTATTGGCGAAAATGCGAACAGGCCAGGACTCCTAGACTCGTCAGAGCTACCCTAGACTAACAGTGGAAAGTAGTGTAGACAAGAAATGCACCAGTTGTGCGAGTTGAAGTAATGTCTAATTTATGAAATATTACATCTTGGTGCAATGTATTGAACATTGAAACACGAGGGTTTGGCAAACTTGATCGAGTCGTTGGAGTGTTGCTCAGTGGGAATGGTTTGCCAAAGATTGTCGGGAGTGGGACTGGGAGTGCCACATGGTAACTCGCCCGCCGAGCGAGCATTGAAATGACAAGTGTTCTTGATTCCAAATTCGTAGTTGCCAGTGCCAGGAATCTGCCATGGCGCCATCGGGTGCTCACATCCACGAAATTGACACTGCACTCGATGTTTATGACAGCTCCTATACTTTACTTCAGACACTCTCAGTGCCCCTGCTCCCTCTTGCCCAGCGGCAATTTTTAATTACCAAGTTGCATTCCCGCCGGACCCCTCCCCGGTCGGCACCGCCTTCAGTCCTGGCTTCTCACCAGAAAGAGACCCGATAGAACAGTGTACACTCGCCATACCGTAGCAAAAAAAAAAAAAAAGAATAGCCATCATGCTCTCATACCAGGGTTGTGATTTGTAGTTTTTTAGTTAAAATTTAGTTGGTATATTTTTTAATTTTAAAAATCAAGCTTATAAGCTAAAATTTTAATAACTTAATTTCTTAATAGCTTTACTAATAGAGATTAGAATAATATATATATTTCTTTTTAAAAAAATTATTTAAGCTTATATAAGCATTCAGTTAGTTTGTAGTTAATTTTACTTACTAACTAAAACTACTGTAAGAGTCTAGGTCACGACTAGGGTGATGCATTCAGCTGAGGGCACCGTAGGTCTCTATTAGGTGTAAGACTTCAACTTAAAGAAGCTACTGAGATTGCTCTTCCAATTCCTTAAATGCCTGTGGGCTCTAGAGCCCTAATGCACAGAGGAAGTATCTCTATCCTGCACCTATGATCCTCAAGGTTTGTGGCCTTGCTGGCTCACATCATTACACTTTGCGGCCTCGCTGGCCCACATCCTTACAACTACAAATTAACTAAATGCTTATATAAGCTTAAATAAATTTAATTAGTAAAAGGAAATAATATTATATAAATAAATTATATTAAAATTATAAAAAGAACTAGCTTTTAAATTTTTAACTTATAAGACTAATTTTTAAAGAGAAAAAATATACTAACTAATTACTAACTAAAAGCTGATTTATAGTTAACTAAATCTGTTACGATCTTGAAGAGAAAATAAGGGATATTTAAGATATAGAGGATTTCTAGTCCCTAGCTAGTTAATTGGCCTATTTTCTGACCAATCAGCTGACTAGTCACATGACTAGCTGGAAGGAAGTCTATAAAGGGAAGCTGTTTAGACTGCTTTCCTAGGAAAAAACAAGCATCTTTAATATATCAATTTGATCCCTATTTCTAGCTGCTTCACAATGCCTTTTTAGGGCTCCCTAGAGCCCTAGATCGCAACAAAATCACAACCCTGTCTCATACACACAACATAGCCCATTCCATGTCCATCTTGTTCGGCATGAGACTGATTTTCGTGTCAAATCCCGCCTCAATTTAAAGAGGGCCTCTTCCCAGAGATCAACTCGGTGCTCCGAGGCGCATTCGGGCGCCATCACACTGGGCGCCCTGGAAAATTAGGCGAGGCCACCCAACTGGCCAACTGCCATGCAACCTCAGACGCGAAAAGCAATGTGTGTAACAAAGACGAAAATTTTTTTCATTACAGCCTTGCCATAACAAACCAAAAAAAATAACGCAATGAATTACTGCGCAAAGAATACCGGTGAAGAAGAAACGGATTGAGATTTTGTAGCATCAACCATCCACTGAGTTAAACTCTATTCCCTTCTCGTTGCCTATTCCGAACCTCTCGCACCAATCACTGTAAGTGAAATGTGCTGGGGTCGTGTCATAGCGGTGGATCACCATTTATCACGCCCTGAGGAGACGACGATGGTTGCAAAAGATGGATGATAAAAACACGGTTAAATTGCAGCCCGAATACACACATGATAGCAAATTACTTCTGAAATAGAGCCTTTCCATGCCCAACCACAGATACCCGTGACGCAAGACGGCACATTACCACCCCACATAATCCTCCACTATCGTGATCGACCTTCAAGGTGAACGACAAACTAGCACACACGAACATCCCATTCCAAAGGAACAACTCCGACACAAGGAAATAATCCCCGTCCAAAGAGATAATCCCCATCCAAAGAAATAATCCTCGTCCAAATGTTCAATCCTCATCCAAGCAAAAACCTCCGCTTCCAATGCTAATTGATCAGCTGTTCAATATCTGTTCTCCTGCCTCTCTTTGCGGTCGATCATATTCAGAATTTCAATTTCTGGCTGAATCATACAGAATGGACAATGCATCAATGAAATATCACACCATCTGGCCACTGTGTCGGCCCAGAACCACTTGCCCCCAGGATTAAGATAGGCATACCACTGGCCGAGCGAGTCCCACGCGGCCGGTACAACAGACTTCCACTGCAGGCACTTATAGCAAAGTACTAGTCTATGCCCCTGTCTATTTCTTTGCCTCGGGTACAGCCTCTGCAACAGCTCTATGAGATCCCGGGCAGCAGACGTTGGGCGATAGAGAACAGCTCGCCTGGGTGGAGGAACAGGTATCCTCTGGTGAGAACAAGCTTGGAGGATCGTCTTGCAGGATATAGCAAAGCAAAGCTTGTCCAAGTCACTCAGGTAGCGTAGGATCTCGATAATCACCGACGGAGGAAGACAAACGAGAGCGCTAGACAGGATGGGTTCGCTGTTCAAGATCTGCAGAGCCACCTGTTAGAAGATTCGATTGCAGCAGACATCCGGGGGCATTCCCTTACATGTGGCGGAATGGCCAGGGGAACCTTGGGTGGTGGTTGTGTCATCGATGGTTGTATCATCGTGTCCATCATGTCCTGCAAGTCCGCGAAGCTGTCCATGAAGTTCTCGAAGTAGTTCATGTTGTTCATGTTGTTCATGTTGTCAATGTTGTCAAGGAGGGGTTTGCACCATGGCACAGTATCACTTGTACAACTTATAACAGCCAGGATGCCTGCCCCGGGCTAAACATAACGCCGGCACCGATGCCTTTCTCGCGCCCATTGGTGTCTCACCATACCAGGGGTCACGACCCTACCATGCCATTGGTGGTGCATGGCACAGAGGGCAAGCCTCGCTCCGAATTCTGCCATGAAGAGAATTCGAGCGCAAGCAAAATGAAAACAAAAATTTGATCCCACGTTGTATTATTCGGCTTGCTCGTATTATCTACTTAGGTTTCTTCAAAAATATGGTGGCCCAGGTTTTCGGTCCCTCCTCCGCGGCCGCCTCGGAGGATCCCGACTCCCATTCCCAATATTCATTTTTCGCATTCCCAGACCCTTCATAAAGCTTCGCGATAAAAAAAAAAAAAAACACCCCCTGGGCGTAGTATAATTTTGCGAACAATAGGTCGCGCGCATGCTCGACAGAGACTCTGAAGGTAGCGGCTTGCAGCACTGAGATCATCTGTGCAGGAAATAGTGGTCTAGGCTCGGAAGCCGCAGGTTGCGACGTGGAGCCTCTCGTGATGCAGCAAAGGATGGTAGCCCAGAGACTCTCGACACGATGGGATCAGCCCATACATGGTATACGAAGTGGCAAATCTGTAAAATATCGCATATTCTTTTTCTAAAAATTATATTGTGCGTCACGCCGAGCTTGACATAATTAATCTCCGCACAGCAGACGTACGCCGCGAAGAGAAGATTCCTATTCCTGCAGGCTGCGAAGTCTCCACCCCGGATACCCTACCCATCGTTCGAGCATCCATTTCCCAACCTGCAGCGTGTGTCCCCAGCTTGTCAAAAGAACAAGTCCTGAGCAGAACTTTCGGGATCCCTCGCCCCAAAACTCTGCCTCCGAAAAAGCGCGCAAAATGGGGCGCAGAAACCTTCCAAGCCTCGCTCGCCAACAATCGGCGCTTCGTTTCGACTTGACCTGCGAGGCGGTCGCGTTGCGAATTCCAATTTCCTGTGCGACCAAACCCATTTACCCCGCTTGGACGTAGGACTTCTGGTGCGAGATTAATTCTCTGCTACTTGTATAGTACCGAGTCGAGGGTTTAGATACCCTGGTTGACTCTATCCACATGAAGGTGTCGATAGACTGCCCATGGTGGCTGCTGTCAACTGGGTTTAATAAGCATTTCCATATACATTGCGAAATAGGACCCCATAAATACACGACCCAGCGACAGCTTTGTGGACGTGGCCATTGTAGTATTCGCCATGTACTCGCAGCGCGAATAAGATGAAGATAAATAAGCCTTGCATCTTCCCATGCTCTCTTTCGTCACCTCGCCTTCCCCCCCCTCACCTGCTTCCCCCTCACCTATCCTCTCCTCACCTGCCCTCTCCTCACCAACTCCCCCTCACCTTCTGCCAACTTCATTCACTTGCTCGCACCACTGTGACCTCATGCAAAAGTTCCAACATGGCTTCTCTACATCAGAGCGATCGATTAGGATCTGACAGATCCACTGCAACACCTCCCGCAGATGCCCAGCAGTCTACCGCTGGTGTGGGAGAGCGATTGGGCGGCGAATTCCAGCCCACCAACATGCATCACCCTTTTGGGATGCTTGACATGGATGACATGTACAAGAAGCGTCTCGCGCAATTGAGACTGGATCTGATAGACGAACAACAAGCGTCGCGCCCTGCCTACCAAATCCATACTGAAATGAAAAACGCGAAGGATTTGGTTCTGAGACTTCATCGGAGTCGAGACGTGGCAGTTACGTCCCAGAACATCCCAGAGTTCGAGCAGTTGATCGCAGAAATATCTGCAGGACACTGGAAGGTTCAGCACATCTGGGACGAGAACTGGCCACAGGCGTCGATTGATGGAATGTCCAATTGGAAACACGAGGAATCCTCGGAGACCAGAGCTGAGCCTGGTTCGCGAGAGCGCGCGCTGCCGCAACAGAGCACAATGTCTGGTGACCCTGATGCGTCGCGCCCATTCTACCAGTTCATGCACCAGGTCATGGATGAATTCAAGTTCATCGAGGCCGGGGCGACGGGTCCAATTGACACCACTCACGTCGACGTTGGTTCTGCGGCATATGAAAAAGTCCGGAACCGATGGGCCAGAACGGGCATCTGGAACTGGCGATGGGGCGCTATCCCTGGCACGACTTGGAAGCATGAACATCCTGTCGAAGAACTGATGAGCCAAGAGTTCGGCGACGATGGTTATAGCTATCCCACGACAGAGCCACTGTACCCTTATATGGCGCAGCCAAGCGATAGTCAGCCGAGCAACCTCTCTGCGTCGCAGCGAGAACCACTCGCAGGCAATGCACCAAGCCCTTTTGTCAGTGACAGCTATGGACCAGCGGGAACACCACCGAGCTATCCATACCAGCAACCGCTATCCACTGCGTCAAGCCACACGGCAGAGCCCAGCAGCCTGAAGACTCCCTGGCAGGAGCCGCCTTTGGCTAGCCATTCTTCTTTCCCTAGACCTTTGGCTACATCTACTCTACAAGACCATCAAGAAGAAACCGGGAGTGCTCCTCCATCTCCCCCAAGTCACTTGCGACGCCGGATTTCAAGAATTGCACCTAAACGGGGTAGCAAGGGGAAAACCCTACAGGCAGAGATTTCCCCTCTTGCTCCGATCCAGCCTGCCAGAGTGTCCAAAGCCGGCGGACGCTTGCACTACCGGCGCGCTCCAACCCCATTGCCGCTTCAACGCATCATGGATGAGGCCAGACGGCAGACGCCCGTAGGTTCCCCTGGCTCAGCCGCTGCCGAAAGTGGCAGCGGAACGCCATCAACACCAATAACCGATGCGTATGGTGCGATCAAAACACCCCCGCGGCAAAAGTAACGGGCGGAGTGTTTGAGGATCGTGTAATCACGGCTCCATGTTGGAGTGAATGGGAGGATGGGAGGATAGGAGAATATGCAAGTTTTCTTTTGTTTCTTTCCTTGGTTGGATCTTGGTTGTCTTGGTTAGATCTTGGTTGGATCTTAGTCGGGTATAAGGCGGTTTAGTGATCTGGAAGGCTCACGATTGATGACATCCGCGTTTCCTATCTTCGAGGGCTGTGCAAGCACGGCTCCATGTCGGAGTGAGTGAGAGAATGTGATACGGTGGAAGTTTTCTTTTGTTTCTTTTCTTGGTTGGGTCTTGGTCGGGTCTAAGGCGGGTTGGTGATCTGGAGGGCTTACGATTGATGACATCCATCTTTCCTATCTTCGAAATACGAGCCAGTTAATTTTGTTGATTATATAGTTATAACCCAATCCTTAAGTTAACTTTACCATTATGAAAAGCCAACACGTCGCCCCCCATGATAGTAGCTTGCTGCTACAAATCAGTGCTAGAGCTCTTTGTTCCGTAAACCAACATAGTACTAATCATCAAAGTACGAGATGGAAATCTGCCTCGTCTTCACGCGGTGGTTTGATCAGAAGCATGCCCGCGTCCACGTCATCTCGGAACGAACGAGCCTGGCCCACAAGCCTATAATCAATCCCCTCAGGCACCTCAGTCGCCGGCTATAGTCAAGACGTACGATGATCAGCCTTGATGACGAAGACACGGTAGTCCAGCGCTCAACATGCGTGCTTGGTTTGTTTTATTCGTTCGCGGGACCAACCGATATCATATTGCATATTTTGAACTCAATGATAATAAATAGGCTGGAATAACCCCATCTGCTTCTCTGTTTTGATCCAAGAAGCTGTGCTCAGGTGTGTTGGCGAATTGGGTTGAACGGAGTAGCAACCGGCCGCACTTACAACAGGGGAACAGCAATCTCTTTGCCTTCATGGAAAGAAAGCAAAGTATCGCACACATGATCGAAATGTGTTTTCCGTGTTCTGCTTCCGTGTACTTCTTGCTCTGCTGGTGAGTCCCTCCTAGTTGTGGACGGATAAACTGTGCGTCACAGCGGAAAGCTACTTGTTGAACTAATTGTATTGTGATTCATGGCCGATCATGCGCGTCAACTCCCCTGAAAATTGGGCACATCTCAAATAACTGCTTTTGTTCGAGGGACTGCTCTGTACGCTATTGAGAAACGCTGCCGTCTTCAGTGTATTTACTATAGACGTAGACAACTCTTTAGGCGCAGCAAGACCTCATGAGCTCTGGAGAACTGAATGAAGATAAGGATAGTGTGGCAAAGCACTGTTCATTTCTTCAATCCTGGCCTAGTTTCTCTTGAGCCTCCTCTCCGTACCGAGGCCAGCAACGGCTTGACTTGGTGCAAACGGCTTCCCCTTGTGCACCTTGGGAGCTTACCTACTTGGCAGCAAATTTCTGGGAATCCGCGGCGTCGGGAAGTTGCAGCTCATGTCAAGGCCATTGTATGCATGGTATTGTTATCGAGTCTATTGTTCGGCCTCGTCGAGTGCATGGCACGGCATCGTGCGATATTCGAGATAAAGATGGAGGAGGGGTCGGCAGTGGGTTTGGGGATCGTGAGGTAGCAGTTGTTCGAGGTCGTGTATGTGTTGTGTATTTAATTCTCGATGCTAGGTTGCGGCGTTCGTTCGTTCGTTCGTTCGTTCGTCGGTTTGCACCAGATGTTTTCAGCGTTGGTACCTCTCTGGTGGCGCACCTGGAGCATGGAATGTGCTATTCTGTGCTGAGTAGGGCTAAAATCCCAAGCTACAGACCATGTTAGCAATTTGAAGTGTGACGAAAAGAGAAGGGCCATACAGCAAAGGATCCGGGGAGCCTCACTTACACTCATGTTTGTCGCGTTTGCCAAGTCAATCACTGCGTGCGACTCTGTCCGACAGCGCCCTTGATTCCAGGGGAAGTGACTAAGCTGTCGCCCCGAGTATTACTCCGACGAGGACGAGGGCTTCTGGTTTGCTGTCAAAGGTCCGTTTGTGCGAGGTCGGGGGAGTGGGCGGTGGTCGTACTACAAAAGGTGCGTTTGCCCCCCGAATCTCTTACCCTGCTACCTCTCCTCCTTCATCCTTCATCCTTCATTCTACAAACAAGCCTGCATACTCAACAGCACATTCTACCTGGTACAAAAATATCTATTTGCTTGTCAAGTCTTGTTTGTCATCAAAGGCTTCATTGTATTTGTTCCTCTACTTCAGCATGTCCTCCTCCCCTGTTGCGACCGTCTTGACCCTCGAGAATCTGCCGGCCGAGCTCCTGGCCGAGATCCTCAAGAGCGTTGACTCGCCTGAGGACCTGCATTCTTTCATCTCGGCATCTCCAGCCTGCCTTCGCGTCTTTCTTGAGGCACCGGAACACATCCTCTCAACTGTTCTCAAGAAGATTATCCCTGCGGATACCCTCACCTATTTTCTCGCCGTCTTATACGTGGACTCTTGTCCTGGGACGCCGGAGATGTGGGTTGAAGAGGCTGTGCCCACCTTCCCAGAGATGTACTTTCGGAGAGCCCCGTTCCCATTTCCTACCAGCAGGGAAGACATATATGCCCTTGCCCGTCTTTATCGCCATATGGAATACTTTGTTCGAATCTTTACCTCTGAAGTTTCGCGCCGGGTGTTCGGACTGTATGCCCCCTTTCCTCTTTCCTTCTGCGAAAGGCATAGGCTCCAACGAGCTCTCTTGCGATACGAGCTTTATTGCAGAGCCTTCAATATTGACCGTGTGATCGAGGGCGGCGATACCACGGTCAATGGCAAATTTGACCTATTCCTTGGTGGTCTCGGCCCCTGGGAGGTGGAGGAAATATATTGCGTCCACCATTTCTTTTCGTTCTTTGTCAACCAAGAAATACACAGCCTACATGACGACTTTTGTTCCGCTGTTTCAAATACCCCTGGAATTGTGGAAGAGAGCGAGCCACCGAATATTGAAGATTTCGTGTCTATGGAAGATCTTCAATTGAAGGGACTGCAGCTGTTTTCCAAGATGTGGCACTTCCGGGTGCGGCAGAGCTCCATATCCATTGCCTTGAGAGGCTTCGGCTTCCTCTATGAATTTATGCGTACTTCAAGGCCGCGACGACAGGAAATGATCCGGGCCAGCTACGAGCTGCTCGTTGGGTTCCCAACCCAGATGCCACGGGACTACCGCCCGCCAGAGGATAAGAGAAACAGCCTGGAGGGTGTCTTGGACGGAGATTTAGGGGAGGGAAACTTGGGGTTTTACCAGTTTCGGCGTACAGACGAAGTTTTGTATACCCAAGTTTTGGCGGAGGGCATGGTGCAATCGTTCCTGAGGGAGCTTGGATACGCGTTTTGGGATAGGGAACGGCTATTTGATCGGCGGATGCACAAGGCGCTCTTGCGAGGAAAAGATGCGGCGTGGGAAGAGGTGGATCTTCGGTTTGGAAGTACTTACATCACGCCTGTAGAAGATCGGCTGGCGCTTGTTTGGGTGCCGCGAGAGGAATGGGCCCGCATCCAACGCGAGTTTGGTCCTGTACTTTATTCTTAACGCGTTGGTGTTGGGTGGACATGATTATGGTGGGAAATGCACAGGATACACTCGTTGATAGCCATCCTTTCTTTCTGTTAAGTTGAATTGGAATTCGATTTCTTGTTTTTCTTCAGACTTTTGATCGCCTTCTGACCATGAGTGATAAGAATCGAGGGCTCGGATCATGGTGTTGATCAGTCCTTGAGGGCTCCATGGCCCGTCGGCTATCCACTGCTCCCAACTAATGCTCTGCATATACGTGCGGCTCTCGTAAAGCCATTGTCGCAGCCTCTGTGTATTGCTAACCCAGGGTAAATTTGACGGAGAGGCCACAGAGCACATCAGCGACCGATCTCTTCGTTGAGAGGCCCGAAAAGTTCAAGGACCTCGAAAGGTCTTTGTGATTTGTGCTATACCTGACCGTAACGCATTGTGAAGGTGGAATTGAAACGTTTTGATTTGGGAACGTAATAAACCTGTGAGTCAGGCGTTCTGGTTTCTGTGTCACTGCCGTAGCGTGGCTAGCAGTGACAAGGAGCGTGTCATTGTTTGGGTCCAGCCTGTCGAAAGAGCCTTTGTTCATAATTTAACAATGTGATTATGTGGCCAGAGCTTCCCCTTTCACAAATAAATTTAGCCATCCTTTGATCATGGCGAAGAAGCAACAGGCTTACACCCAGAGATAAATACGGTCGCCCCTGGCCATGATCATCCGGTCTACATCAACGCCAGCAAACCCGTCAACCTTAAGCAGTCAAATTTTACAACTAAAAAAAGCTTTACTCACTCGATCATAAGATTTCTTACTCGAGAAAAAAATGAATCTAGATGCATCGGTGCTCGGCCATCTCGAAGCCGCAATCGAGACCCTTCTGATGGCGCGGAGAATGTATAGGCAGACGACCAACACGAAAAACATACCCGCAGACCTGATAGAGACGCAAATCTATCTCCCCACCGCATGCGCAGCGCTGCAGACTCTTCGAGCGAAAATCGCGGAGACGCCAGGTGGTCTCGCTGGGTGGGAAGAAATACACGGCGCCGCGTCCTCCCTGACATCCGTCGAATCTCTGCTGGAAATGTTTTGCGAAGTTCTGGCGGGACCCGTTGACGAAAGAGAAGTGCTCTACTGCGTAGCCAAGTCGCGATTCGAAACGTGCCCCGCTGCTATGACTCTGCTGAAGAACTTGATAATTTCCACCCAGAAGATGTGGGAGGCAGCTAGTCTCAAGAATGCCGAGTCTTCATCGTCCTGCGAGGAAGTCCCAGGGGACATCGCGATGCTAGCCCACTGTATTGAGATTATGCGCTTGAGAGACATAAAAGAATCTGGCATCGAATCCGAGGTTGCGACTGCAAGGCTGTCAGACTACGAAGCACCCGCAATCGTGGAGGACGCCGAGGTGCTTGATGAGTTTGTTCCAGTCAACATTATACCTCCCCGCATTTCCACTCCATACAGCATGGTGTGCAATCTCGAGAGTACAGCAAGGCCATCGAGCTGTGAAGCTTCCGAACCCGTGGAGGACGCAGATGCGCTCGACGAATTTGTTCCAGTCGATATTATACCTCGCCGCGTTTCCACTCCGTACAGAATGGTGTGCAGTCCTCTGAAAGGGGCTCCGCCAAGCTACAAAACACCCACGGTGGAGGACGTGGGGGAAGACGATGAATCCATCTCAGTTAATGGTGAGCCTCCTCATATTGACTCTCCGTACGAAAAGATGTCCAATCTCGCGAAGGTAGTTCCACCGAACTGCAATCCGCCCAAGGCGATGGAGAACCGAAAGGTAGTCGATCCACCGCGGGTGGGGGGTAGTCTAACGGGATCTTCTTCTGCTGAAAAGGACCATGTTCAAGCTAGAAAGAGGGCTAAAGAACCGCATTCTTCTGGCCGAGATCGGAAAACGATTAGCGAGAATGCAGGGATACATTCTGGTCCAAGCATCATATATAATAGACCCATTACGGGGCATAACGTGTTTTTAGGTAATTCGCTTTTAGATGATTCGGATGGTCTGCCTTTCCGGATTTTCCACCATTAAACTTTTGATTCGGATCTCGTGTCGGAAGGGAAAGCAGGTCGTCTATCGCAATAGTGTTGTTGGTGACAAGTGTTTCAGGCTTGAAATGTAGACGGTTTTATTAGTTTTAATTTTAGTCTAATTTTGAGGGCTTCTCTTTGTGCAATAGGCCTATATGGTGAATGTGATGTTTGTCTTGTTGTCATGTGGTGATGGGGCATCGTTTGGTTTTTCTAACCACCATCTTTGCTAGTTCCCCTGGGCTAAGAATCTCAAATCGCCAGTCGAACGCTCGGCTGTTCTGTTAGTTTACATGTAGCTGCTGTTAGCCTTTGTGAATATATTAGTCAACGTGATCGGCGTGTCGTTTGTGCAGGTGGAAGAGCTTCCTGCAAAAGAGTAGGTGATGGGTCTAGTCGAAGTTTACTTTAAGTTTTATGCGAAGGAGTTGCGGGCCTAGGATAGAGGCCTTGAATTGTGTCTATTTGAACTACCCAGAAGATTAATGACAAGCTTGGGAGATATGATCATATGTTATCTTCTCTTTTACAGTTTGTTACCCTTTTTATTTCCTTTCTAGCACACGAATTTGCCTTGCTATGCGAATCAATCACCTGCTGTTCTTAATGTAAATTGGAGGCAAGATCTTATTTAGAAGTCATGTAGTCCGGTCTTGTGCTTTAGCCAATAAGCTTACCGCGAAAGCTAATAGTTCTTCCCATCATCGCGATATGGTTGGATGGATGTGACTGTGCGGAGGCATGTAGGGCGACCGCCAGATTAAGCAATCGTGATAAGGTTTGGCCAATGGAATGCCCGAAATTTTGCGAACATTGCTATCGGGATTTGGCTGATTATGTTTGACAATTTGCCGTATTTCTGAGAGCATGATGCTCTGACACAGCAAGTTTGACAATTGGGTTAATCGGAAGATGAGCCTACCAACTCAAAAGTAGCGGGATATTGGACAAGCTATCCTAGCACGGTGAAATCTTAGTGTGGTTTGTTTTGCTTCTTTGTCTGTCCACAACTGTCAGATGCGCTCATATATTTCTGTGATTGTGGTGACTAGAATTCTCCTGTCAGCTAGTCCCAGCCGAGTCCCTCACACATGAGAAACTAGTGCCAATAAAGTAAATGTACATGGAGGATCAATGACAACAGAAAGTGGGCCAGAATGTCTTGGATCAAGTGCAGACAGTGGCTACTGGCTTCTGTGTTTGGACGGCGGAATTGTGGTGCTGGTGGGATGTTCGATAGCTTTCCACTCTACTAAACATCTTCGCAACACGGACCTTTTGTGTCCGATGGGACGTTCGATTTGATTCTATGTGATGAACTTGCATCTCGCTAGCCTGGCTACTTGTCTGTGGTTACTTGTCTGTGGCTACTTGTCTGTCGCAAGCCTTTACTGTTACCCGGTCGCGCACAACCGCCCAGGCTGATCCCAAACCGAAGCACGCGATTTAGCGCTGGGGAGTAATTTCGTCTGCCACGAATTGAAAGCCGAACATGGAGAGAATTGTTATTGTGTTGGGGAATCGCTGCAAGAGAAATTAAATGATTGGCCTTTTCGTCGCCTTACAGCGGCACCTGGTCCACTATGAGTTACCACCTGCGCAGGGCAGCATTGGCGCACGTCCACTGCGTTTCCGCCTCTGAAGGCTGCAAACCCCGCGACAGACACCTCTGCCAGGTCTCGTATTGCGGTAGATGTCTATGGAAACCACAGGAAGCCGTGGCTGATGCGCGTTCTCCCACGCAGGCTGAGGAAAAAGGAAGCATGCATCATGATTGGCACCCCGCACCATGACGCGGTGGTCAAAGGCCCTCCAAAACCCAAACAAGTGCAAGGCAATGGACATCTGGTTGGCCCGGCGGGCAGAGTTGGTACTGTCATTACGAGAGGCCTTTCGGGAGGCCGACCGCGAGGGGAAGTTCTTAACTTCAAAGCTTTCAGGTTTGCTTGATCGTCCTATATATCAACTACCATTTTCGCCATCTACCAAAATAAATGTTGTCAAGGTGCAAAGGCTTGAGGAGATCATCTGGTGCTATATCAAAGAAGGAGGGGTAATGATGGTACAGCCTGAACACTTGCTTTCCTTCCACTTGATGGGGCTTGAGTGCCAAGTAAACAGACAGCATGTTCTAGCAAAACTGCTCTTGGACATCCAAAATCTGCTCGACGACAAGACACGGGATATCGTGGATGAGAGTGATGAGAATTTCAGTGTAAAATTTGAACTCATCTATACCCTCGGCGAACAGAGACTAATGCTACACAGCCCCCATCGGTGGTGCTTGATTCAGGAAGTGCTCCGATTGGTTGCCAAATTCTCTTTGGAGGCAAGGAACTCCTTTCCCGAGTCATTTGATATTGATGATCAGTGTCCTGGAAGATTTCCGAAAATCAGGTTTTTGCGGCAGGACGCAGAATGTTCCGTTCTTGATCAGCTCGCAAATCATATATGCGATTACGGAATTATGAGTTTCACTGTGGCGCGATAAACTGAAAAGATTAGAGCGGCAGTGCGTCAGTATATTTGCCAACCGAAGCTCTCGTCAGCCGAGATCACCGCTCTTGAAGAGAGTCAGTTCTATACTGAAGACGTGATGAACAGCATCCTTCTCCTCCGTGGGTTAATCGCCGGTGGCATTCTAGGATTTGTGTTTGGCCGCAAGAGATGGCGTGTCAACTACGGTACAGATGCCAACAGAGAGAAGAAGACTCGACTCGCAGTGCGCTTTCGAGCCAAGGACAATCCGGCTCCACGATCAGAATTCAGTCACCCAGATGTGTTAATCATCCTTACATGTCTTAGTTATTACTACGCAGGTCTTGGGGATGAAGATTTGTTCACTTCGCTGAGCCTACTACTTCGATCAAATAATTCTGACCAAGAGTACCAAACATGGGTTTCAACCGCTCCGCGGTTGCCGCAAGCTTTTCAACAACTCTCTGGTATTAATTTTCGCGATCGTGTGCAATGCAAAACTCAATTTTTCCCTCATTTACGGTTCTCGAAAGGAGCGATTGATTATTTCCTCTCACGAATCGTCTTTGCTAAAGAGATGAGAGAATTCCCTTATAAGCTCACAGCATCAGGGTGGGATTTGGGAAAGATCAAGAGAAACCCAACAACAGGGTTCAGTGGGACGAATGATTCAAGATACGTGCTTCCATTAGATGTCAAGCAATTGGATCTTCCAAGGCAAAAGCACACAAATGCGCTAGTATTGGAACACCTATTGCACCCAGACAATGGCATTGCACTGTTTCCCCGTCGACCAAACAGAGGATTGGCTCACGAGAATCTTTTGGAATTGGTCAAGAACATGGACTCGAAGACTAGGGTGATCCTTGACGTCGGTGCTCAAGTCCTCGAGTTGAATAATTTTGAGTTTGCCACAGCTTGGTTAAAGATGTACAGTGGAGACGAGAAGACCAAGGCCGTAATATACTTCAGTGGCAATGACGAACTCATGGTTTTAGATCACTTTGGGAAAACTTCGGAACTCCACGATCCTCCCTTTGCGAGGCAAATGGATCAATGCCTTGTCTTCCTCGATGAAGCGCACACAAGAGGAACAGACCTGAAGCTCCCAGATTATTATCGTGCTGCAGTAACTTTAGGTGCAGGGTTGACAAAGGACAGACTAGTTCAGGGTAAGCACAATTATCAGATCTTCAGGTTTTTGAATCTATGTATAACTAATCAATTGCAGCATGCATGCGAATGAGAAAGCTCGGAAGGGGCCAATCTGTTACATTATGTATACCGCTAGAAATTGAGTCAAAGATACGGATGCAATGTGAACACCAACCAAATCGAGAAGAAATCTTTGTCTCCGACGTAATTCGTTGGGCAATTACGGAAACCTTGGAAGATCTTCGTCGAATTGTCCCGTTATGGGTCACCCAAGGGCTCAGGTTCCACCGCCAAAAAACGCTTTGGAGCGCACTAGACAGGCCTTTTAAATTTAGGGAAATGAGGAAGGCACAGGGAGCCCAAAGGTTTCTCGAAGATGAATCTCAATCACTTTACTCTCGATATCACCCACATGCCAATGGACGCACAGTATCTGAGAGGCTCAAAGGTGTCGAAACGACTATTTCAGACCATTTCAAGAGGAGATGTTCCGAATTTGGGATCACTGAACTTGGAATGGAATCTTTAGAAGAGGAACAAGAAAGGGAGCTTGCGCCTGAAGCGGAGCAAGAATGTCAGATTGAAAAACCTCCACTTCTTGTGCCTACAACACACGGGATTCACTCTGGTATTCAGCACTTCGTCGAAACGGGGCAGATACAATATGAATCACCAAGATTGCTGCCTGCCTTCAAGACATTAAGCAACACAACGGCAGCGGCTCACCTCGACCTTGATGAGTTTCCAGCTGGTTTATATTCTTCGGAAGATTTTGCTAGAACAATTTGCAGCAAAGGAACCCCCTTTTTGGACTCATTTCAGCGGCCAGTACAATGGGTTCTGTCTGGCAGCACTACGAATTGCGAAGTCGAACTTCTAGTCATCATCAGTCCGTTTGAGGCCCAGGAACTGTTGCCGTTGATTGAAAAATCCCTTTTTGTTACTTTGCATTTGTATTCTCCTCGAACCAAACTGAGATCCAAACCTTTGGATCTGGATCTCTACACGATTCCGCATCGAGACTCAAAAAGGGACATCCCAGCCACACTGATGATTCAGCTCAACCTCTTTGCAGGTCAAGCCTATTTGTCTTCGCTTGCAGAATACTCTGATGTCTGCGAAGCCCTCGGTTTGGTCTCACTTCCTACTAAAAACAATGAACCCGTGAAATCTGATGGCTCTATCCTCTTTGATGCTGAGGATGGTGGGTTGGTCAATAATTCGAAGTTTTCTAAGAGCCCTGTCAAATTCATGACCGTTCTCATGACTAGCATTCGACAAAATTGCCACAATATCGAGAAAACGCATATGGGAAAAGTTCTTAGTGGGGTTGGTTTGACGGATGATGATTTCCAAGAGAGATAGCTGGAAGATTTACACTGAGTTACAGGATATTTTGGACACTTTGAGACGAATGGATGTTTGCTCTGCCAGAAATAATTCAGAAATTGATTAGACCTAGGTCTTAATTGACAGTAATTAGCGTTTACCTGATTTAAAACCCATGACATAGTTTAGAAACTAGGCAATAAAATATAAAACTAGAATTGTTGGTCACAACTTTCACGAGGTGATACCGTATGTTTCGGCCAAGCGTAAAAGGAATCGGCCACTCGAGCACAAGGCAGCAATTTGATGAGACACCGGTTACGACCCATATTCCGCCATCACTAGTTAAATTGAGACGCCGTGCCTCCCGTCCTTTATCGCGGCTCGCTCGGGGTAATCGGGAAAACACCGAACAGTTTTTAGCCATCGGAGGACTTGGTTTGTAATATCGGAGTTGGGTGAAGAGTTTCGAGCGAACGGCGAGTACCTACGATATTACCATGTATTGTTTAGAGGTATTAGTTGCATGTGTGTATATCACATCGAGGGCATCGGGGCAACAGTTGAGAAACAGGCTGGTTTCGAGACCTAGAGAATATCAAAGATTCAGTCAGCGGGGCTTGGATAAATCTCTCCATGGAAGATACCTGGTGCTATTGTATGTTTCTGGTGCTCGATTCATTCGCTAGGAGTCTGTGGTGGTTGAAATGGAGAGAGTCCGTCTTGAGTGCCGCGCTATTATTTGCAGCCTCGCGCTTCGCACGAAGGCACCCCGCACGTGACCAAAACAGGTAGCAGTCACCTCAAGCCAGGCATACCCCTTTCCAGAGATGTAAACATTGCTATTTCGAATCAATTTGACCATGTCGAGAGTTAATAAACCAGCTTCAAGTAGCTCGGCATCGACTATGCCCACACAACTGGGCCCAAATGGCGAGAACGAGGAATACCGTGGCTCTCTCTAGATCATTGCTGGTCGATCGCACGCCAAAGTAAGCAATGGCGCAGGCTTGTATTCTCTGCATTGCAACCAAGAAATCACAAAGAGAACGGGCAGTATCTACAACGGTTACGACTCAGGGCTAATATGCTGATTTTTAGGACACGATTTGGCGCAAACCACGTACAGTGGGGTAACCACCAAGCGTTAAATTTCAAAGCCTGATAAGGCTTTGGGACAGTGGCGACCCTTTCGTTTTGATGCCTTAGCTGATCTTGAACATAGTTCTCAATTCCAGCAGCATGAAAAGAATACCAAGAAACGAGACCGATGCGACCGGGTTTGCGTACGATACACCAAAACCACGACGGCTGCACAGAGCTTGAGACCCATGCAAATTCCCTGTTCAGAAACTTTCCGAACCCAAACACACGCGATTCAGATCCGCATTCCCTGTTTATGGCAGAAGACCTAAAGTATTAAAAAGGGGAACTAGGAAAAAGTCTGACAACGCGTATTGATATGAATAGTCGTTAAGCGGTGTCTTAGGGACGATCATATCCCCGAATTCTACGCAAATAAACCACGACAAAACATCGGGTCATTTTCCCCAGCACAAGTCAACTTGCTTTCGGTTAAATACTACTGAGCTATTAAACCCGTTACTCTGCGAAAGAGATCTTTTTACAGAGTTTCTCAAACATTAACAACTTTCGCTGGAACATATATTCATCATCGCTAAGTGGCTGCAAAACGTCTCCAGGACCAGTATGGTTCTAGAAAGCTCCACTTATCCACAGGAGTAGCTCATTTCTACTCCTCCTATTGACACTTTTAACAGGCGGACATGTTGCAAAACCGAGTCCATGGTGGATGAGAAACACGATAGGAAGATGGTATTATCGGATCTCGAACTGTTTCCCAGACGACGCAAATATTTTGATGGGCGTTTCTACAACCAGAACGTATCACATTGAGCGTCAAAATTGCTTCTTTCACTCGCTGGTCTTTTCACCCCACGCATGAGAACACGTTGCTTTCACGTGGCTGAAAATCCCATCAAGTGCGGCCAGAGCAGTAAATCCGGCTTGGCATCTCCCTTGGTGTTTCAGAAGGCGAAATAATAATACCATGATCCAAAGAGACAGCTGTCAGATATCTTATACAATGGGTGCCTAGAGATTTACAGCACCGTCCTCGCCTACGTCAGGTTTACTCGTTTAATTCAACTAACGAGACGTGAACAGCTGGCTTGTGTTATTTTCTCCCCTGCTGTTATTTGTGGCCAACGCAATGATACAATGCTACCCACTCGCAGCTGTGGGTTCTAACAGTGTCGTATCCAAAGCGCGAAACGGCTAATCCTTGAACATAAACACAAAACACCAGGCCCAGCTTGTTTGTTTTTTTCCTGTTGCCCTATTTGGATCTGTACGACCTCGGCGTTGCCTCACCAAAATGATTGGCCGTTGGGCCATGGAAGTTCAAGGCGCACTTTGTCACACAACCCGCCACATTTATTTTACGGCTGGGACGGCGAGCGCCCTCGACTTGTTCCCCGCTTGCACCCTCGCCTGACATCCATTCCCTCCCCTCTACATTGGCACTTTTCATCCAGTTCTAGTCCATCAGAACCGTTTGCATCAACCATGGTCCAATTCAACGCCCTCAAGAACCTCAAGACCGAGACTGGGCTTGAGCTCAACTCAACGCTGGATCGTCTGATCCGTTTGTCGGAAGAACCTAATGAGGCGTATGACTGGATTGCCCTTCTGGGTCTCGAGGGCCTGGACCTCCTTTCCCGCTATGGTTGTGACCAGAGCGAGCCTCCAGGCACTCGTCACCGAGCCTTGAGATGTCTCATCAACTTGTTGCACGTTTCACAGCAAGCTAGACAAATGTTTCTCGATGCTGATCTTTGTGAAGATTTGATCCCGCTATTCGAGGTGCGTTGTTTCATTGTTTCAAGCATATGCCAATGCTGCTAACATCAAGATAGAGCCCAGACCCAGGTGACCGTTGTTTATCCATGTCAGCAATGCGTATTTGCTCGACCGAACCTGATTTCGACCTGACCCCTTTTATTGAAGAGTGGAATCTGTATGACATTATCAACGAGGTGAGAGCATGCAATCCTTTTGGATTTGGAACGACCATGTATTAATATTCGCATCGATACAGGGCATCGCTCTCCAAGCCGCCAATGGCACCTTAACCCCCTCGGACCCGATAGTCACTCTACTGAGCACACTTAGAGCTAATCGAAAAATCGACCGTAACATTGCCGCACTGGCCCCCTCATTTCCCCACATTGTTGCCATGTTCGAACGTTATCCCGTCGAACACCACCCCCTGCGGCGACCCATGACAGACTTGATCCACTGTCTTGACGCGACGGCGTTTCGCCAGCTGTCTCGCCATGCTATCGACAAGTTGGTAACGATCCTGCAGCTGGCATCTGCCACTGATGTGGATCCTGGCTACTACCTGGACATGGCATTTGTGTCGCTCCGGGCATTGCTGCGACGAGCGTCCCTGGATCTTGGGGGATTCATTCGCATCCGCGAACACTTCATCCACGGGGCAGATGGCATCATGTACCGTTCGGTTATCCCAGTCGAATGTCTCGATTATTCGGGCCTGACTTCCGAGATGAAGCGATGCACATACAACAGAGATATGGCATTGACTATTACGTATGATTCTTCCATTTTCCATGCTTGCAGTGGCTAACCATTTATCTAGGTGGCGAGCATTGGGGTGGGGAGCTGTCGTGTCCAGGCTCCCATTCAAGGAGGAAGTTGCCCTGCTTGATGAGTCTGATGATGACCCCAACAAAGACTACGGGTATGAAGAATCCTCCGATGAGTATGAGGACGAAGACGAGGATCACTGCGTCGATGATTCGTCCATTGACGAGTCTGATGATGCATCTGGTGGTTACGAGTCTGATTCGTCCGACTACGACAACACTGACAACGAATCCGATGCGGGTTTTGTCGACCATCAGGTGGCAATTACTATCAATTACTAGGCGGATTCTTGGGCATGCTCCAATCAAAATGATAAGCAGGAAAACTAGTAGCCATTTACTTTACATCTGCCTTTAGAGGCCCACAATCTAACGTTGTTGACTCTCCTCGTTGTGATCAGACTCTGCATGCCATACCAGCCTCTCCCCTTTAGCGTCGATGATAGTTATTGCACTTAGGTTTAACAAATATTGTCACCATGACGATAGGAATGCCATCTCACTTGCCCGTATCGCCGCCGGCCGACTCCTCCTCACGGGACGACAGCTAACCTAGCACACGGCGAAACAGTGGCCAAAAGACGGAAGCCAGCCACTTCACGGCATGGTACGGGCTCATGATGCAACCTTGGACGAGGCTCAGGAGGAGGCTCTCCCTTTTGGCGCACGGGATTGATCTTTTGCGCGTCGGCATGTATAGAACGCCGCCATCATCGTCATTAACGTCGCTCGCATCGGCCATCTGGTAGTGCTGCGCAAAAAGAGTGACGGGCGTGTCGCGCCAAGGGCAGGACGACGTGCAAGCCTTCTGTTCATGTCAACAATGTGGGAAACCCAGGCGTATCTGCTGTGGAAGCTCACGCTGTGCATTGTGCGCTGGTCGCTCTGCTGGGACGGCGGCATGGTGAACTGGTCGCGGCCATGCTCCTGCAACATCTCGCCGGCAGGAGAAGAGTTGTTTGCTTCTATAGCTGAGTTTTCCGCCATGTCTTAAATTCTTAGTCAGGGGCATGCAGGACCCGCCGCTGTTGTTTTCTTTGGTCACGATGCGGCATCGCGAAATGCTCGGCCAATCCAAAAGGGCGAGCCAGCCACGCATCTCGCCAGTCAACTCTTCGCAGGTGGCAAATAAACGGCCATGCATCTCTTGCATATCATCGTCAATCGTATCGTATATATGCTTAAAGAAAATTTCCTCTTTCTTAGAGCTTGTGTGCTAGTTGAATCTGCCATCTAACAGTAAGCTGGGTGGATTGACCAATCAAGAAGGCTTCTTCGGGCGCCAACGATGGCTCTTGCCAACAGTGTACCGAATTTCTTTGCCTCCTCTTTCCATCTTTCGTTCCAGGTTCCCATCAGGTTTTTACAACTACCAGTCTGCGCCGCTAGTCCGGCTTCACCCCTACTTGGCATTCTCCTTCCAGCTGTTGCAATTCCTCAGACCAAACGACAAAGACTTGATGGTTCAACATTTCCACTCAGCGGGTTAAAACGAACAAAGTTGCCCTTACGCACCCCAGACTATGCAAGGCGGCATATCCATCATGCAGCACTAATGCAATGGTATGCTCGGGGTGTCTCTTTTGGAGGCAGTAAAGCAGTTGCACCAATTCGCACAGAGCCCCTCCATCTCGAGCTATTCACTCGCCATTCAACCATGCACCAAGGGGTATGCGAGGAAAAGCCCAGAAGCTTGGGGGTCTGGGTCAAGAATTCATGCTATTAGGCAACTCCATCTCTTTAAATCTGAGACGACCTACCGGAGCAGTCTGACGATACGCAACGGGTTTTTGACAGAGCGAGTTCTCTCCTGTTCGAAGAAAAGATTCCCTGATGGGTGACAAATGAGGGCACCTAGGCAAATATATCTACGACCTTTTTGAACCAATGCGTGTCAAAGAAATCTCTTCGTTTCTCGGGTTCAGCTCGTCTCGGTGTGCTGAGTTTGGTACGGATTGTCGACGAGTCTTATCAGCGATTGCACTCTGCCGCGACAATGACATCGATGGAAGCATCACTTTCTTCGGCATCTTATTCCCCTATCCTCGCATGCCTTCTTTGCTCTATGCTTGGTATTCTACCTAGTATGCCTGGATGGCTCTCTGAGTGTCCTTGCCATGTCTCCAGGTTCGATCTAAGTAGCCCCGAAAAATCGATGCCACCTTCAACTTTCGACCAATTCCTCCAACAACAAAAACTTCCACATGCTGGCTCTGACTTCGTTTCATATTGTGTCGAGTATTTTCCACAGTGCCAACACATCCAACCCAATGACACTAGCAGCCGCATTGCTCATCCTCTAAGTTAAAGCGAGCGATAGAGAAACTATAACTTGCACTGTTGAATGAGCTAGAAGGATTCTCTGAGAACTAAGGGAAGTTCAGAGTATGCAAGCCACCGCCCCTGAAGAAACCCCTTATCCGACCTAGTCGACTGTGTATCCAAACCGTTAATCCTCGCGATACCAGGATTGAACCAGCAATCGAACTCGCACAAGAACGGGGCCAGTATAAGGAGCCTCGCAGTCATATCAGTTTCGACACTCATGACAGGATCAGTAGAAGTATGATGCGTTCCTTGGTTCAGAAGCCAATTGTTGGTCTACCATGGTTGAGTTGGGTCTCTTATGTTTCTGTGGAAACGAAAATCACCTCACGCATTCCCTCCGATTTGACCGAACCCTCTTCAAAGGAAAACAACAACCTAGAATCCTGCTTCTCGAGCAGGTTTCATGCACATCGAAACGTTATTTAACTGGCCCCTCTAAAGTCGAATCAAGGTGGTGGCCGTTGCGAGCGAAATATTTATCACTAAAAATGGGTCAACTTCTACGACTTAAACGGGGAAAAGGTACCCATCCACGAGAAGGCCAGGCGGTTGGTCCTTGACTTCAATGTCAAATACATCAGAGATCAGGGTCACTCCGGCAATCCTAGCTCAAAGCGCTTCGCGCCTAGAAGCCACAGGTTCTCTCTCCTTATACATCGGTAATTTGAAGTATATATGCGGTCTTACTCTTACACAATACCTCAATTTTTAATATTCCGAATTGTCTCTTGTTACAAATCGACAACCTATCTCAGCTCGCAAGCGAAACGAAAAAGGCGTTTAACCTATTGGGCAGATTATTGGCAGTGATTGGTACATCTTGTCACGCCAAATATGAGAGTAGTGAAATTAATTAATGCCCGCCAATTATCACACAATTGCCGAACGAGGGGGCATTAGTATACCCGTGAAGTGATTAGTATGGCCTATCCTTGCTTGGTTGTTCTGCGTCTACTTCAGATGGTAGAGAAAACAGGAGTTGAGAACAAAGTACAAAGCTCAAACACGTCGACATGTCAAGAAGTGGAGCGGAAGATCAGACCTTCAATAACGCTGCAGCAACCAGTGCACAGGTCCATGGGAGGTTCCCCGGGACCTAGGTACAGCGGCCAGACAGGAAACAAATTGGGGTCGTTAACGGTGATGCTCAAGGGTATTACATGGTGCCGACGGCAAGTCAGGCAATCCAGCACGCACAAATCAGGAGCTTCCTTCGTTTCTTGCCTATATCCCATCGCTAGGTTACATAATCCCCGCCAAACTTTGGATGGGGTGTTCTCAAAACAAAGTTCACATCCATCCAGATACAGATACTCATTGATGCCGACACCCTCAGCTATGGGATGAACAAGTGCATTCCAATAATGCCAAGACGCAGCATGAGCGACTCGGATCAAACCCGACCTGAAAAGTGAGCAGATACATCTCCAAAAGCGGGGAAACTGAACGGGTTCACGATTCCTCTTCCTGGACCACGGGCTTCTGCTCGGGTTACCCGAAAGGCAGCAGTGGGCCTCTACGCACGCAACAAGTCATCTGGAAGAGGCCTGCGTTCAGGGAATAATGATGGGCCCCCGCAGATCCGAACGCCGAATCGGTGGCAGTTCACGTATATGGCAGGCCTCTTTTTGATGAAGTGTCGGGCCTCCGTATCCTAAGGGTTGCAATTGGCTGGACTCGGAGAGATGGAGCGGTGGGCCTCCGAATCGGATCAGAGAGCTCCTCCGAAGACCGAATGATGCAACTATAAGTCGCCGAGCGCCGAATTGTATCATGCAGTTTGGGGCATGCATGTCTCCGACTGATGAATCACAATACTATGCCTCGGTAAAATGCAGCGAATAACCCTCCGACTCATAAGGGTATGCCTCTGAAAGTGCAGCAGTTGGCCTCTAGAAACAGCCAATGTTGAAATGGTGGGTCCGAGGCCGACCTCCGACCCCGATCGTGCAGCGGGTAGTTGAACCGGTTCGGTACTATTGGTGATTCAAGTGCTATACCTCTGAGCTCCGGGCGCCGAGCAATTATCGGTGCCTTTCAAATTAATACGGCGAATTGGTGAGCCTCCCGGTTACGAGATTAGATTTGACATGTTCGGCCTCTGAGGTGGGCCAATACGCCGACGCCTGGGCAAGCGACGACACGGTGGGCCTCTCCAACCTCCGATCCTATGCTAGGTGGACCTCTCCGAACCGGCCACTTAATAATGAGAGAAGCCCCGAGTGCATAGATTCGGTGATGGGCCTCATTCGTGGGACGACAGCTGGCCATGACACCGGTCAATTAAATGGGCCGAATGCTGAGCCTCTGAACTCCGAGTCTCCCTCTATCCATGCAGTGGTTGATCCGGACTGTATTGATGGGCCTCCGAATGCCCAACTGCAATAGTCGGCCCCTTTAGACAGTGCACCGCAGTCGGCGACATGTCGGAGGGCCTTTTTTGATAGGCCTCCGAGTTCCGTCCTCCGAATGAATACGAAGGTTGGCCTTTTCGAACCGAGCACGTAGCGAATGAATGCACAGCTGAGCTTTTCTGGTGAAGCCCCGAAACTGCCGAATGATGTAGGCCACCGAGGCAAAAGGTTCCGAAAAGAGAGCGGCGTTCGGCCTCCGATTGCCGACCGAATTAACGATGAGCCTTCCGAAACGATAAGTTTACTTACCCTGATGGGTTTGATTGGATTGTGCTTCCATCCTTAACGTTGTTGCGGGTAGGTTGGTAGGACAAAAAAAGGCAGAACAGTCGGCCTCCGAGTATTCGGGTGTGCCGAATCGGCGTTTTTTTTTTTTTTAAATTAGAAGGTCGGAGGAGGTTCGACAGCTTGTCCCTCTCTGTATTCACTCTTGTGCCCCCCCGAGCCATGCACGGTCGGCCTTATTCGTGGGAGGTCTGCTGACCATCAATGCAACTTTCCGGGTTCTCTATTTGGCGGTTTCGGATCTTGATGCAACTCGGCGACTTTTTCTAAGACCGAACTCATCAAGGCAGTTCTATCTTCTCCAGCAGTAGCCGAATGTGCAGGTAGGCTGGAGGGCTGCAAGCTCCGACTTCCATTCCATGGTCCCTCGTGGCGTCCAATGAGCAAGCGGCTCTCTATCCCTCACTCTTCGGTATGATTCGGTCACTTTTCAGGTTTCCGAAGCTTGTTCTATGCTCTTTTGCCCCAGGGCGATCCGATAGCAGATCTGCTTTCGTTGGGGATTACTCGTTGCTTGCCAACTCTAGTCAGCAGCTTCAGCTATGGGCCTTTCTCTGTCTAAGTATAGGTTCTCCGACTTGCTGATCAATCACCGCATTCTCCCCATCTCATAGCCACTGGTTACACAATAAAATGGCTAGTGCAAGCCGGAGGCGGCTGCTTATCGATCGCCATCATGACGTTGAACATTTTAGTAATCCCTAGTGTGGCAGTGGCAAAACTGCGGTACATTCAGATCAAGTCGCTGTTGTTACGTAAACAACGCCTTGCATTGCCAATCACTGACGAGATGCTCTAGCGATCTGTGTTTCAGTGACCACTGGTTTGCAGGTATGTTCAAGCAAAACGAGCATCTTGATATTGATGCGACAGGTGACGTCTGTTTACGCAACCCACCTTTCGACGTGTCGCACTGCGGGAGGTAAGAAACAATCTCTAACTACTCATGAAGCGGTCAAGTGGGGCCCTTCAAACCTTTTGCAAGCCAGCGCGATACACATATCTAACCGACTAATACGATTCAAAACGACTTGATGCTTTCGCATGATGGTAAAAAAAAAAAGTGCACTTGGCCCTATATGGTATTTTCTCTTCCATGGACTTGGCCGTGACTACCCCCGTGACCAATCCTCCGATCTGAACCCATTTGGCGATTCCCAACAACCAATGAAATGGTGAATCAAATGCATGCTGCCCACCCATCACGATGCGAGACAAAAAGGTGCTAGTTTCCAAGGTCTCGGAACGCTCCATGAATCGAGACAACATCACCTTGGGCAATGTACTGACTACAAACGCCATTCTGCTGACTAAAGGTAGGAGCATCGATTAACATTCACTTAAACAGCCAATCTCTCAAACGGTGACTGACCTCTTGGCTTGCTTAGTCGCGTTCTCTTATCACCCGACCCTTTTAACATTCCCCTCACATGTCATTCAACTTTTGCCACATCACATAGTGGTCCACACTTGCTTGTACTCATTCCACGTACCGACGACCTGTCAATTCCCGTCACGTCGGCGAGACCGCCCGCCTTCAACTCACAACGCGACTTGAGCAAGCGAGGCTAGTTTAGCGGACATGCATCACCGTCCCAAGCCCTGCCATGTCGGCTCTCCCAGATTAGAGGTGTTATCACATATGACACACGAAAAGTGCTGCAACGCAAACCCCAACCCGATTTCAAGTTTGAACCGGACTGGGGATTATCTTTGGTGGAACGAAGGTCAACCCACTGATCCTTGTTCAGCATGGCTCCCGAGAGATGCAGAATGCACCTGGTTCACCATCATGATCGCTACGACAACCGGCCCCATGGAGTCTGCGTATCGACCGTTATCACGCCTTGCGTTACTAGACGAATGCGATCCCTCCCTCCCGTCACCTCACACGACACGAACATCAGGCCTTGCTACCGCTCGAATATACTGATTTCTATCTGGCCACGTCGGTTAACAACTCGGCGGAATCCATTTTGTCCCACGCTTTTAAAATGGGATGCCTGCCGTTCCACTCTTTGAAATGTGCCCATTCGTAGGCCTGTTCTCGGGCGTATTTGTAATCGCGAATTGGACCGATGATGAGATACCGGCCACATACTTACCGCCAGCCCAGAAGCCGTCGTATTCCAAGACGACGACTTCAATACGACTACGGCACCGGGCTGGTCGTGCTGGTCGTGCTGGTGATTCGCTTTCAACCATTTTCACGTCTCCTTTTTTTTCTCCACTTTGACTACGTCTGAGGTCAGATTATCGGTATTTTCACGTCGTTAGATCACTGGGCACTGCATTTCGGTCACTCATCACGTCAAGAAAGAAGCGTTTTGTGGATCAATGCAAGTCTATTATGTCTTTGCAAACCTGATCTGATATTGCGGGGCACAGCTCATGGCTCTTCAGCCGCGCACCACGTCTTCGCAAGAGCCGTGCGTAGTCGCACAGTGTGCGAAGATTGTAGCAACGAATTCACCCAAAGATGAAGCTTTCAACCGTATCGAAACTTTTCTCCTCCTGCAGGAAGAATTAGACATCTTCCAAGAATGCCTTCGGGTATTAAGCAAGCATGTTGTCCTCTCTCGATCCCAATCGTGACAAAAGGAAGAAATAAAAAGTGCATGAGAACAACAATAGTTGACAATTAGACCCAGGTGGATGGATCCAGTCCATGTCTCGGTTATGTACCATCTGAATGTTTGATCTCGGATCAAGTCCGAGATCGCCAGAGAAATCATGTTGTTTGAAAATGTTCTTAGTGAAAAGAATACACGCAGCTCGTCAACTCCAGACCATGCGGGCTCTCCGACCCCTCTTATCCCATGGCCACCATCCTCCTAAACGCCGGTAGGTGCATACCAATGATTCAACAAAAAGGAAAAATAAAGTAAAAAAGGGTGCAAGTTCTCGCGTCATCCAGGCAATCAATCGTATTAATCAACTCGTGGTTGTTGCATGTCCACATAGGATAGCGATGTTGAGAAAACTGCGTCGTTCGTCATGAATTCGTCTAGTAGCCTGGTTGGCCAGGCATCTTGCCCAGCGAATGAGTTCCAAGGCTCTTTGGCGGCAAGTGGTTGTGGCAGAAGATCTTCTTGCTGCCGTTCTTAGTCGCATCCTTCTTAGTCGCGTCGATGATTTGGGTGGGGTCATCATAGGACTCCACCTGGCAGCATTCGACGTTCTTCATCCAGCGGTTGTTGATGACTTCCTGGATGCTAATTCGCTTGCTGGGCACGGGGTTAAGCATCTGCAGAAGGAGGCGGCGGAGGGCTGGAGGGCTGACGCCAACGTCCAGGGCGTAGCACTTGGGGTAGTCCGTGTCGGAGATGCTGGCTTCGGGATCCGGGTGCTTAGTGTACCAGTTGTCCCATCCCTTAACCAGCTTATCGTAGTGGGTGTTGCCGGCCTCGGCGCGGGACCAGATAGCACCACCGAATGTAAGGTAGATCATGACGATGGCGGAGCTCCAGACGTCCAGGGGTCGGGGGTCGTAGGATTCCGTCTTGGCAAGGACCTCTGGGGCAATGTAGGGTTCGCTACCGCAGATGCCGGGGGAGCAAAGGCGGACCTCGCCCATGTTGCGACCGCACTGTCCACCAGATTCACGGAGGCCAGGGTGCGTGCCGGAGAAGACCTCTGAGACACCGAAGTCGGTAATCTTGAGCTTGCTGTCCTTGGTGATGAGCAGGTTCTCAAGCTTGATATCACGGTGGGCAATGCCATTGGCATGCAAGTAGCTGACTCCCTGGATCAGCTGCTTGAACAAGCACAGGCGGTCCTTCTTGTGATCTTCGCCCTTGAGGTGACCCTTGGAGACGAGGCTGAATAAGTCGCCCTCTGAGCAGTACTCCATAACGTGGTTCCAACGGCCGTGATCGGTGCACAGTCGAATGGTCTCGACAATGTTGGGATGGTGCAAACTCTTGGCAATGCTGAATTCTGACTTGATCTTCTTCTCGTACTCTTGCTGGCTCTCGCGATGCGACTTGCCGCGGAACTCCTTGACGGCATAGAGCTCCTCGGGGAAACCTTTACGCATCATGAGCGTCACTTTGGAGGCAGCGCCCTTGCCCAGATGCTTTCCATGACGACCCAAGAATTTGCTCTGGTATTCGAATTCGCTCTGAAGCTCGGCAATGTCGACAGAGAAGTCGTCGGGGAGACTCAGACTCAGACGACGAGACTTGGCTCCGGTGCCAGAGTCAGGGGGGAGGGGCCAAGGCAATCGCTCGGGGGGGTAGGTGGCCTCGTTGTCCGATTTCTTAGGAAGAGCAACGGGCGTGTTGGGTCTGCTGCCATCGAAGCTGCTAGCTCGACGGCGCATCTGAGGTCGCTGCTTCTCACGGTTAATGGTGCCCCCAACAAAGTTGACAGCGCGACCACGCAGTGATAGGCCAGTGGAAGCACGCTTCTTCTTTTGGTCAACCTGGTCAACCGAAGTGCCATTTGCGTGTTTTACTCGGGTGTTGGGGGCCATTTCTAGAGGCGAGTCGGGAGTAGGGGGTGAATTTGAGCGGGTGGTCGCTGAGGAGCGGTTGTGAGAGAAGCGGCGCGAATGACTGGTGCGACGCTGGCTGTTGGTGGTAGGTTCTGAGGCGCCTGAGATGGAGGGTGCCGCAGAGTCCACAATTGCAGAACCACCGTTTACCTGGATCTGCGAAGTTGTACGGCGGAAGAAGGAGGACATTGTGCGCTTGAAGCTCGAGGTGGAGCCGCGTGTTGAGCGGCGAGACAGTGGGGTGCCGGTTGAGGTGACGTCGGTTTCGGTGGCTCTTGGAGTGGTCGACTCGGTGGTGTAAGAAGGTCGGCGCGAGGAGCTGGAGGTGTGCGAGGAAGGGAAATAGCTCCCAAACTTGCTAGGAGAAGCAGGGCCCGTTGAGACCTGGCTTGCACCAGGAATTGGGATCGGGGCAGCCGAGGAATTCGAGGAGAAGGCCTGATAAGATTGGAGCCTCTGGAGTTCGGCGACGTCCTGGCCCTGGAGGGTGAAGTCCTGGGAATGACGGCTGACGGGCGTCACGGGCTCGACAAAGGACTCGCTGCCAGATTCGCCGCCTTCCTCGAGAATTGAGTCTGTAAGGTCTGTAGAAAAGCCCCTGGGCGATGATGCAGACAGGAAGCTGCTGGCAGAGTTGGATCGTGGAGGAGGAGAGGATGAACCTTTATCTGTAGGCGGGCGAGCGAATAAAGACGTCAGTAAGACAAGGATGGACGGGCCCGACAGGGGCAGGGGAGCAAGGGGAAAAAAAGGCAAAAAATAATACAAGAGGGCAAGGCAGGCAGCAAGGCGAGAACAAGATGATGCAGCTGCAGTCGAGACAGCAGCAGGGCTGCCAGGGCAGGGCAGGGGTTTGTTCAGCGCAGTCGCAGCAGCGTCAGCGTAGGTGTAGTGCAGCGCGCAGCGGGTGCTGGGTAGCGGGTACTGTACTGGGTACCAGGCACGGCGGACAGTGTTTTAAAAGGGAAGGGTGAATCAAATTTGGCGGCGACGCCCAGGCCGGGTAGGACCTTGTCCTGCAGTTCCCGAGGTCCAGCCCAGGCCCAGGTGGCACAGCGCCGGGCGGCCAGTCAGCATGCCCGGCGGCATGGGGGAGGGGGGCGCACACGGAGGGATGGGCGAGGCTTGGGGCTTGGGGTTGGCCTGCAGCTGAGCCAAGTCACGGACGGACCGAGAGAGGACTAGACTCCAGCAATGTCCAGAAGGTGCCGTTTTCCCGTCGCAGCAACGTCACTGGGCTCCGGAAATAACAGCCAGCAGCCACGGGGAGGAGATGACGGAGTAGGGGGGCCTCTCTGTCTCTTCCCGACGAGGCGCCGTGAGTGCGGGCCGGATGACAAACAGAACGTGACAATGATGCTGATGCTGATGATGATGGTGACTGATGGGGAGGTGGGGGGCAAAGAGGAGCCTTGATTACCAAAAACAAAAGCGAAAACGAAAAGAGACAAAACCCGAAACGGGAAACGTGAGTGATCAAGCAAGAACAAGACAAGACTGTAAATGAAAAGCTTCAAACCATACCTGCTGAGTCGAGCAGCGACACCTGCTGCATTGGCTGGAGCGTCTGCTGGTGGGGGGCCACAAACATCCCTGAGGCCGAGAGTGCCGCCATGACGGATCGAGTTGCTTCGGGGGGTTCGTGACTTTTTTTTATTGCTGGGGGTGCGCACTCGCTTTCGGTCGCCAAGCGTTGTGTTCTAGTGGGTATCGCCGAGTGCAGTCGCTGAAGCACACACAACTGCTCGCTCAACGAAGATGCGCTGAACGGTACGAACTGACGGGGGTTGCCCCGGGGTAGGAAAGTGGTTCCAGTGGGGGGTAGAAGAGGGGGTACAGCGGTTCCAGGTACTGGAGCCTCCGGTGGTACAGCGGTCCTGGGGCGGTGGTTGGGGGCGGGGGCCGGTCACTGAGAGCGGCAAGGGACCACGGCGTCAAGGCCACACACCATCAATTCGCTGCGAAGAGGGAAGAGGGCACTTGACTTGAATCAGATTCGCTACCTGGGACCAGTGGTTGGTCGAATGCCCATTTAGCTGAGAGGAGGGGTTGTGATTAAGATGCAGCCGGTAGAACACGAGAGATTGACTGAGCCCGGTTTGGCTTGTGGCAACGGCAGTTCCAAGATGTGCGGAAGTCTGTGAATGGTGCGGTTGGCTGGCTGGATGGCAAATGAAGCTGCTGACGCTACCAACGGACCGATGTCGAGCTTCGCGGGGTGATTGAGTTTGACGAGCGCCGATGGATCAACTTTGGGTCTCGATCAAAGTCGTCAAGGCTCGGCAAGAGGAATTGATCTGTTTGGGTTGGCGTTTTGGCTGCCCAGTTTGTCGTGATTGCGCGCGTTGTTGTTTGGTGATCCAAGGGAGTGCAAGGTCCAGCAGGCCGTATTAGTGTACACAAGCAACACCGGTTTGCTCGCAGTCGTCCAATTTCTCGAATGTGCCTTCTGTCTCGTCTGGGTGCTCTCGCTCGCTGTTATTCTCACGCTTTAAACCTAGAGAATTAAGTACAAGTAGAGGGTCTAGGTTTAAAGACTGGTCGTGAGACGAAGCTGCCAGTGAAGGGCTCGAAGGCGAGGGGGAGGGGGCAGAGGAGGTGGCCGCATGAAATTGAAAATAAGGCGTTTGGAGCAAGAATGGTAGAACAATGAAGCGTGTCCCTCAGTGTGTAGTATGATTAAGAATTCCCAGATAAGAACTAGGGAAAGAAGAATATGAGAAGAGAGGGAGAGAAAAATGAAAGAGCTGTACTAGCCGGGAGATCGTGACTAGAAAAGCGCGCAGCTGTATTTGTGTCCTCCCCGTCCAGCTGGGGGGAACCACTGCGAGTTATGAATGAAGCCGCGCTCCGCTGCCTGTGATGGGGCGTGGGGAACGATGAGCGACTGGGGGGGAGAGGAGGGGCGTGTCTGTCTGAGAAGAGAGGATGGGGCGTGGGGAGAGCGCACGTTGCGCACAGCTAAGCAGATGACCACAACCAAAATCTGCCAAGGCTTGATGTTTGGATGAGGTGGGAGTGTACGAGACCATGGGGCGTGCCTTGAAGAAGAAAAAAAGAGTGGATTTGCCTTCTTCTGCTGCTGTTCTTCGTCGTCTTCTTTTTCTTGGGTTTGGGATTGTCGTCGGGTACACAGTGCGCCATTTTCTGCTCCCTCAGGGCGACCAAGACCCCGTTTCTTCCCACCCGGCCATCTAGTTTGTTGGCTTCATCTCGCGCACACACAAGGCCAACGCCGTCCCTTGCCCATACAACGGTACTTGTCTTACGCCTTTGCGAGCGCGTATACTTGGCCCATGTCCGCATCCTTCCCGCTGGTCGTCACCATTCGTAGCAGAGGCTCGGCATTCTCAAGAGAGCATCATCTGCCTCGCAATCGCTTCTTGGCTAATGCACCAACAAACTAGCTCCCAGATTGTCTTCAACATCACTTGCTTTCCTTTCTTTTTTTCCCCCTCAAAATTCGGGTGCACATCTATCTTTCCATGCACAATGTGGGCATGAACCAACCGTATGTCCGTGGTATTCGGTACCCGCCACACAAAGCCAATCTTAGCACATCCTCTAGGTACCGACTACCCGATCCCTCCGGGTGGACCTGACAGCATGGAAGAGCCCAGCTCCAATCAGCCAGTCGACTTGACGCCATTGCGATTCGCCCGGTCTGCCCCTGGGCAAGATGGATGCATGTGTGGATGATGGAGCATGGCCCCCGTCCGGGGCATTTTCGATCTTGCACATTGGTGAAGGTAATGTGACTGACAGAGTGACAGTGGCACCCACCACATTGGTTTGCACTTTCGGTGCCGTTGTGCCGTATAAGCGCCTCTGTCGCTCATCATCCGCTCCAACCTTTGACCGACCTTTGCAGAGCCTCTTCTTATCCTCATCACCACCACCATCCCACGCGCAAGAAAAAATTTTATCAGAAAATCTTGACGTGCAGAAAACGCTAAAGCTAGCTGTTTTCTTCTTAAGCAAAGAATCAAGGTTTGTTTCGGTCTTGATCCCACAGCCACGCCATCTCGGTAGTTGCTCGTTGAAATGGGGGCAAGCCTTGGCCCTATTGCTGATCTCGGCTTCACTCTTGTCTCTTACCTTAATTCATTCGGGACCACCCAAATTCCAGGCCACCAAGTCTCACCGAGACTTTGTTAGACATTTGGGACGGGCCACATTGTGACAGAATCTGCCCTCGACAGCCCTTTGTCCAAGCAGATCAAAAAAAAATCATCACCTTGGCAAATGCCCGCCGGCGGTCAAGGGAGTCCACTCTCCCCCGTGGCGATGTCGGCCGTCATCGTGACTATCTCCCCCACCCGCCTTGGTGATGATCCCCTGATTAGAACATGATGGCCAGCTGAGCATGGATTGCCGTATATTGATGGCATTTCTTCTCCAACAAAGCAAAACCGCCCTGCCCTGTCGCTGTGCTCCTTGACTTTCTCAATATGCGGTATGATGCAGCACAGTGAGGAAATGCCTTATACACCCCCCATGTAGATGCCGCCCCGGGTAGATCCCGCTCTGCTACCTCAAATGTCCGGCCGGCCATCCGGGCTGGCAGCCATCAGGCAATCCACCATTCGCATCAGGTACATTTGACATTTTATCAATTAATATGAGCAAAATCTTGCCGTCAACCAAACGGCGAAATGCATGTGTAGTAGCACCGTCATCGGGCCAGAATGTCCATGTGCATGTCGAGCCCTTTCAAGCCATAAACTCCACCAAAACGTCAGTCTGCGTCTCGTCGCTCGTGTGCCTTCAAGCCCAGTCCAGAAAGCCCCCCCGGCCCACTGCGTCAAGCCGGTCCTAGCGCGGGAACCCTAGACCCCCAGAAATGAACATCAGCGCCCCAGGTGGCGGAACAGCCACCGCGTTGCTTGTCGTTGCTTGTTTGCTGATAGCTGCAGCAAGTGCCCCACGGACGCGTCGAGCGAGGCTTTTCGCAGAGGCTGCCAGCGCACCAAACACGCCAGGCCAGACAGGGCGCCGAGGCACTGAAGGCTGCATCTGGAAGAGAAATGGAGCCTGGGCAAATTAATTATAGGCACCTTCCTGCTAGCGTCTAGAGGGTCCTGAGGGCCCTGTGGAGGGTCTTGGCCCACTGCCATGTGTATCTGGGCTTGCTCTATGGGCGCAATCAGCTTGTCAGTGACGCTGCTGACCAGGTCCAGGGCTTAGTCCGGCGTCCACCGTTCATCGCCCACCACGACCGCGACAGCCGCCCATTGGGAGGCTCAAGTATGATTGGGATGGTCGGTACAGACGGCAACGGTGCGGTGGGAGCAGGACCACAAAACAAGCCTGGCCCAGTCCAACGAGCACTCACTGGCTGCGGTAGCGATGGTAGCCGCTGCATTGAAGCGGCAGTGTTCGGAAATTTCATCTGCTCTCCTTCTTTTTTTTTTTTGCGCGCGGGTTCGCTGGCGACCGTCTCGACGTCTCGACGTCTCTCCGTTTTGTGGCCACACACACACACAATGTGGGATTTGGTTTTTCACCACCCCACGACCTAATTGGCTGACCGGGTTCCCCTTCCCTCCTTGCTGCTCTCGCTCGTGGTGCTCATGCTCACTGTCCCCTTTCATCCGCCGCCGTGCACCCCGACAGCCGCAACATAGCATTGCATCGGCCGCACCTGTCAGAACCATGTCTGCCAATGCGACATTGGCGCCAGAGCGGGCCCCCTTGCCATATGGCCGACAATAGCCCTTACTCTGTCCAGCAAGCGATGCCTCACTGGACCTGGCTGAGTGGCCGAGACGAGGGAACTCGACGTCGCTGCCAAGAACCGCAAAGGCACGTACAGTGCCAGCACCGCCCGCCCGCACAAGACATCAGCACCGTCCCCGTCGCGCCAGTTTCCTACTGTGCAAAGTATCACCGACTCCTGTCGCAGCTTTGGCATCGCCAAGACTCGACCATTGCGACGACTGTGTCGGCGTCGCTTCTTGGCGTTTCGCGGCGATCAACCTTGACGATTATCGTCATTCCCCAACATCCATCATCCTTGGACCATGCTTGCGGGAGGCGTCCCCTGGAGTCCCTTGAAAGCCTCTGCGAGCTTTTTGGTTCGCTGCCGCAGCCAAACCACTACACCCATCTGCGACAAGACTGCTGCGTACTGTACCGTGCCTGAGCTCTAAAATAAGCTACTTTGCTCGCATCCCCACCCCGTGTCGCAGACATTGGCCCATCAAACACAGACCAGCACATCACGGCCGTCATCCATCTCTTTCCCTTCGCAAACCATTCGCAATCCGGCAGTTTGCACTGTTGATCCAGCGACACCAAAGACATGTTGCGCGGCCGTTTGAGATTATTGCCAATAAGCTTGAAATCTAATATCCATTTGCCTTCTGGTCCGCCACCCGTGCGCGAGATAAGGAGACGGGAGATATTTACGTACCTCGCACAATAACACAAACCTAGCGATGCCATCTTAGGTTTGGTTTGGGGGCGTGGGTTGCTATTCTTCTGTACTCGTTCTCCAGAGCTATTAGCTCAAGAGATGGGGAAAAAAACTCTATCGTGCTCAACCACTCAAAAGGAGCATTTCCTCTTATCGATCCCCTTTAAGTTTCTTCGTGAGAAAAGTCGGGCAGATCAGAAGCTTCTTCAAGCAACAATCGCCAAACACTCTCCAACGTGACCTGCGATGCGCTTGGAAAGAGGCACCGCGCGTCCCACGACGTGAGGAAGCTTGAACAGTGGCCAGTCCCACACGCTTCTGCACAAGAGAGCCAGGGGCCCTCCTTGGTCGCCAAGCCTGTCTGTTAGCCCCCCTGTCTAGATGAGCAAGGCCCTGCCCGAGATCTCGGCCATATCCATTCATTCAATCTCAGTGACTTGCTTGGTGCTGTGCGCAATCGCTGTTTGGATTAAACTGGCCCTCTAGTCAAGAGGCCGGTTGTGGTCAAGGTTTGTCCGCCGTGGATGAAAGGCTTGGATGCCGAGTAAGTCCCGTGTCCACCGCCGTCCGTCGCTCCCGCTAGCCTTCCTGCTCGTCTCCGTCCCAGCGGACCACCTCCATCAAGTTGTTGAGGGCCATGTGCCCGTTTCGTCGCGCCGACGACTTTGTTATCGCGTGCAAATCCCCGAAATCCCACGCCCGCTCCCACAGCCGGTCCGGGACTCTACAGCATTCCATACATCCGTCCCTCCACACTGCACTACACCCAATCGCCCACTGCTTCGCTCCTCGCCTCCCGAGGCAGGGATGTTCTGCACGGGTGCGAGTGCGTCATATGCGCCCCGGAGGGTGGGGACGATCCCTAGCTCTCCCATGGCACGCCCCCAGGTCCCTTGGGGGGGCAGCCACCTTGTCTCACCTCACACACGCTCACTCGCTGGCCTGCCTTGGTACAGCAAGCCTCTCATCGGCATCAAAGGGCTGCCCTGAGATGAGAGACACGCACACCCAATAAAGCCACAGGAGGGGATCGACGCACGTTTCTATCATTATACGCGGCTGTGCTCTGACACACGGCGATTTAAAGTCTTGTCCCCGACGACTTACTGCCACCATGGCAAATTTCGTCGTCTTGGCAGGAGGTCGATATCATTAGTTGATGTATTAGTTGTCAAAATGACTGTGCTGTCCTCGCCTAGCCTCGCCTCGCGACAAGGGGCAAGACAATCAATTGAATGAGGCTGTCGAGATCCCAGATACCGCCGCCATGTGTCAGCAGCAATAGCCTCCGTCCCCGAGGCCACGGTGGAGAACGGACTCGGCTCCCTTGTTTGGCTGTCTTTTGGACCATTACGTCGTGTAAGCCCGCTTTCGCTCACACGCACAGCGCCGCCCATCGAATCAAGCCATCGTGACCTTTCTCCTCCCCCTCCCTCTCCTTAGTCAAGCCAGCTGCAGTAAACCGGATCTCATCTTCTTGTTCTCTTGCCCATTGGAGTCTGGTATGGTCGTTTGTTTCGCACTTCTTGGCTTGCCGCAGGGGAATGCGGCAGGCCTACGACGATTGTTCTTGGCAGTTGCTTGATCGTCATTTCGGTGTAGCGCCCGGTCAAGCTCTTTTTGTCAAGGCTAGATGGTGATCTACGGGCGTGTCTCTCGCAAGGGAGAGCATATACGGGAGCCAAGACAAGACAAGACACAGAGTTTAGCTTAAGGGAAACCACAGGTCGCAAGGATGCGTGTGCCCGTCGTGGTTCAAAAATGCTAAAACCGCCACGTCGCCGTCGCGCAGATACATACTGTAGCTGCACACGCAAATAGACACGCAGCGTGCGTGAGCGCTGAGACAGCCCGGCCAGCAACTCTGCGAAGCCAATTCCATGTCCCGCGGCGCCATTGTTGGGACACGGCCGAACGTTGCTAACCAGTGCGATGCGGCACTGCGGACGCCCCGGCTTCGCGCCGCGTCCATGCAAGGTTCCTGACTTGTATATAGCACACGAGGTGCGTGCGACACGGAAGTTGGCGAGAGCAAAAACCAGAATGCAAATGCAATGTCAATCAAGTGCCCCAACAAACGACATGAGTTGCGGCCGACGGCAAAAGGAGGCTGCGTGGCGTCTGCCAGCGTGCTGCATCTGACCTGCTTCGGCCATGTTAAGACTCTCTCTCCCCCGTATTTTCCTCCTCAGAATTAAGAGTAGAAGGCTATGCGCCATTGGGTTGGAGCCATTCCGCCATTCAACGGTTCTGCGGCAGTTCATGTCAGCAAATAGAGCAGTGACCCGACTGCGAAACTGTAACTGTACGTTTGTCTCAAAGTTTAACCAAGACTTGGGAAAGCTTTTGTTTCTTTGGGCCATCTCTGGGTTTGGCTCAGTTGGCCCCCACGACCACCCCCAATTTATTCTTGTTTCCGGCTCTCCCACTGGTTCGCTTGCGGAGAATAATCCGCGCACATCGTCACTGCTGCTGGCTGGGTTGCTACCGGGGAGAGCATCCCTAGGTGCACTGCTGCATGCACAGGCAGCAGCTTGCAGGATCCTCTGGTGCGGAAATTGTGTGTGGTAAGAGGAGATGCAAAAGGAGGACGAAGAGTCGCCGGCTTTGCGGCCTACAGGCAGTGTGCAGCTTGCAGATGCATGTCTCCCCCTGGTGCGCCCCCCCCCCCCCCCCTGCCCCATCCTGTGACCGGTCTTGGTGGCCTCGAGCGCCAATTTTGCTACTTTTTGAAGTTGGAGACAAATCATCGTGGTCCTCACAACGCTTGAACCACTTTATTGTGCAAAGCCCACTGACATCATGCGTCCTAATGGCATGTAGATATCACATGGGTGATGGGGACCGGGGAAAACGGAAGGTCTTTCTATTCATTCATTTTCGAGTTTGCCGGCAACTCTTGAAACCAAGGCAATCCCTTCGGCAGCCATATCCGAGCAGAGGGCCTCTTCAGGTCAGCCAGAACTTTATGGCGTCGCTGCGATCCCCAAAAAAAGCCCAGAGGTGGCGTACGCTGCCCAGCCCTATTGACGGCGTTTCAGCTGCGGCATGACCCTTGAGACCCAGTCTTTGGGGCCTAGCCATGTGCGTATGTAGTCGTGGCTGAGGCGTCTGTGATGGCATCAAGCCTGCCAGCGAATCGGTCATGAAACGCCTGGTTACGAATTCGCCAGCACTCTTTTGGCGGGGAATTAGGCATATACTGCTTCATGTCCAACCACCATATCCACGTTGCCCCGTGACAGATGGCAAGAGGGTCCAAGTAATGGTTAGGCTTTTGAACCGATATCCGGACTCTGTTAGCTCCCGCATGAGAAAGATTGTCTTTCGGAACCCAAAGGTCTGCAACTACCGGATCATACTTTGTCGCATATTATCAGGCATAGATTGACGACAAGCTTCTTGCTCGCGCCGCCCAATGCAGTCTATTGCAAGCAAGGATGGCCAGAGTCCAGGTCCCGACCGCCTTTGTGGCACTAGAGCCAGTGGGTGGGTTTGGTTTCGCTTCAGCTGGCAACTATCTGTATGTACAGTTTTCAGCTTGATGGCATGATGTTCGTTAGCTTTTGGTTATTGATTATTATTTTTTTTTTCGGATCGGGAACCATCGCGAGCGGGAAGTCCATGTCCACCATTGTGCCTCGCCCAGCCGGGTGGCTGACCCATCCATCCGATGGACCGGTTCTTTCACCTTATAGGCTTGGTTGTCGAGATGGCTAAAGGGAGTGTGTGCATCACACAAGCCAACACGGCCGGGAAAGGCATACCATCATCAATCGCCCATCAAGGCGGACACCATCATCGGCACTGGCCGCAAGACCGGTGTGCTTGCTAGCGCTGAATCGGGCTTCACGAGAATTCATCGTTGCACTGACTGGGACGGCGGGGAGTTTCCCATCACCAGATCCGTCTTGATTGGCGTTGACAAGTCACGCATCATGGCAAGCATCCCGTCTCATCCAGATCCCATGAGGCCGCATGTCGGTCCGGTCAAACTCGCAGAGTTTCTGTTGTCCTACGTCACGTCAATTCGAGGGGGTTGGGTTGCCGGCATCCTCAGGTCATTGAGAACCTCTTCTGGGCCGGTCCGCAACAGTCGCACAAGTGGCAGAGTGTTTGCTTATGTTGCAATCACGCGCGACCAACAACCACAGGCTCGTCCCGCTCCTTCATCCTTCCAGCCACGATGCAAGACTGGTGATGATGTACAGCTCTCGCACAGGACTCCCCCAGGCCTTGGCGAACCCTGGTCTCCATCCCTCATCCAGGAAACTGGGGGACATGCCAGAGGCCTAGACCCGCTTAGCCCGCTTACAGGTCTCCTCTCATCCATCGTCTCTACTTGATAGCGCGAACACGGGTTACCGATGAGACGGCGGGAGGGCGCTTGCCTGGGCCCCAGCCCGGAGCCGGCAGAAAATGCCTCACCATCAATGCAATTTGAGGCGGCACCCTGCACGCAGTTTCCCGCGGATTCTTTCCAGTCAAGGAAATCAGAGGCGCCGCAAGGGCCGTCGCGCTCGGTTTTTTGTTCTCTCGTCCAATCCCTCGTCCAATTGACGGGCTCGCCCCCCTCCCAACAAGAAAGCAAGCGCCAGTCGTTTGAGAACCCAACCCCTGGTATTGGGATGGAGGGAGGGCATGGACCACCATTCTCGCAGCGTCATGTGTCGTGTCTCGGCAAGTTTCCCGTGCTTTACGACTCACGATGCTCCATTGCCGTCTCCACGCATTCGCAGATTTGTTATTGAGCTTGTACCTGCTAGTCCCCAAATTGCAACCCCATACTGTGCCGCTCAATTGCACATCATGACGAACGAGGCTTTTCATAGGAGGGAGGGATAGATAAAGAATGAGATGTGTGTGTGTCAAGGAGGGGTTGCAGTTGCGGTCGCAGCTTGCAGCAAAGATTAGACCTGGAACCGCAACCGTGACCTATTTCCTTTGTATGCATGAAGATGATCAGTGAAACTCTGGGGAAAATTGTTTCCCTCCCAATCACCATGCGCATGGTGCAGCCGTCGTTACCAGCTATTCGGTGTGACAGTGCGAGGGGCTCCCACCAATTTCCCTAGCCCAGGTAGACGCGACGCCATCACCGACGACGGGCGCCTCTTCTAGTGGTGCTTGGGTGATGGAGTTGCCTTGAGCGGGCAAGCCGTAAAGTCAATGTCCTCGTTGGTTGTGGTTAATGCAGGGGCGAGATTGAGGTGGCGGCGAAAGACTTTTCCTTTGCCTATCGGGCGCGACTTTAGTGGCAATGCGACGTAAAAGCGACGCTCCGGTACAAATCGCATTGGACGCGATTGATAAACCACTTTGCCACAGCTACAACCTTGAGCAACCCGCGAGTTTGGAAGAGGGTGGCTTGCTCCTCACCTGAAGTTGGCCACCGCCGGTGGGAGGGCATCAGGAAAAAAAAACATGACACCACCCCATCGTCAAGCCTGTGTCGTTCCCACAGTCCCCTCTTTCTAACCCTCTGCTTCTTCGCCTGCCCGCCAAGGCTTGGCCGTAACCTCAAAAACATGAAGCTGGGCAACCTTGTCCAACAAGCTTAATTTGGATCGCGCCTTGGCGGCCAAGCTTTCGTCTCGGGGCCATGGTTGCAAAACAAGCTCCGGACGCAGCGACGTGCAGCGGACAGGCGAGCAGCGCGCACATGGCACAGCAAGTTCAAGCATCTCGTAGTGTCTGGGCATGTGGCTTAATTCTCTCGTTTCCATGCTAAAAAAGAGGGGCTTAATTGAAGTTCTTTTGTTCTGCGTTGTTTTGCGTGCTTAGCCAAGAGACGTTGTGGTTCTGGTTCTGGCTGGCTTTTCTTGGCTTTCTGCAACCTCACCCCGCTTACACAGGATCACTACCCTGTACTCTAGCGACGAAGCGACCAGACGTACAAAATGTTGCTGCACAATATGTGTTGCATACGCAAGCAAATGACTGATATTTCTGTGAATATTTGAATCCTGTTGGTTAGGCGTTGAAATGTTGGGTTCCCTGGCAGGTCTTGGCTCTGCTGGGATGCGTTTTGCTGGTTGCAGGGTGTAGTTGTCACTGCAGCGACTTACGTAGGCCTTGGTGCATCTAGACCCTGGTATCATCACCACCCACGCAAAGACCTAAGCCAACCACACATTGTTGCTCCTCTCTTGGCAACTTTTCCCTTCACGACCTGGCAGCGGTAAATGAATGTACCGTAGCCTCTCGTCCGTGACAGAAAGCCGAGGATATTCGAGGGAGAAAAAAAAACCGATTGGAACCTTTCAACATGCGACATTCTGATGTGAGGTCTGCCCCGGATTTCCCATACCCCGGGGCCCCGCGGGGAGGGGGGGTTTGTTGATCCTTTTTTGACAGGCAGAGCTAATGCGGATATGTGCCATTTGTTGGGCCAACCCTGAACATCATCATCAATTCATGGCTGTCCCAGCGTTCGGAGTTTCTTCCGAGGTTGTAAACTTTTAACTCTTTGAACATTGCAGTGAGATTGACGGCTCGGCAATATGCACTCTGAACGTCGCCCCGGTCCTAACTCAAGGGCCATTTGTGCCTACTAACCTCTGTGAATGAGTGCATGGCTGATTTGATTGAGAACATCAATGCTGGTGCAGTACAACTATACCAAGGCCGATACCGACACATCTCGTATCACTGCCAACGTAAGATAATAACACAGTGTACTTCCGCGAGTCTCACCCAGCCAGTCTTGGCGGCTGATTAGAGTATGTCTCCGTTCGCAAAAGTGACGACCGGCTTATTAAGAAATGAGCATGATGGATACGGGAGTGTGAGTGTGGATCACACACGCGCACACAAACCTTGGCGTCGGCATGATTCCCGGGCGGTCATTTATATTTCTGTACCGTTTGTATCACCTAACGGGCCAAACAAATCAACCTCAGCGTTGCTCAAAAGGAACCTGACCAGATCATCCAAATTTCAGGCTTTTCCGCTCGCTGAGGTGTAACGCCAACATCCTGAATGCTGTTTATTAGGCTCGTAAGTTGGTATTTCTCTTGCGTTACCGTTCTTTGGAATCGAGAATAGTGGGAGCCATTCCCCTCATCTCGGGTACTTATCCGAACCATTACATGCTTTCCCTGGCTCATCGCCCAGCTTCTGTATCTGGACTAGCCCGCAATGGTCGAGCCTATTCACGGTGGACTGCTGTGTTGCCACTGGGGCAAGTATTAATCACCATGTTCAGCAATCCAGAGCAGCTGCTCTCACTCTCACACAAGGTTGACCCCAAGTAAAGAGTCTCTTGGACTTTGAGTGAGGTATGTGGCTAGGATGATTTTGGCGCTGGGTGAATTGACTGCTGGTTTCTATTTTTTTTTGATACAATGAAGAAGATGACCTAATCTCAAATCAACGATCTTGGGAACTCTCTTTGATACAAGGACAGTTCTCCTGCGTCAAATGTCACGCATTCGTTAACTTTTTCTTTGGTTGATGAAAATCGACGCACGAGACGTCTCATTCTGAATATTTTGCCGTTTCTTGTCCCATTTTCATCGCACTTAATATATTCAAGATACATCTCAGATATGCAATTGAGTGGACCTCGCCAAAGGCTCCTCGATAATACTTGTTCAGTGTCTTGATTTTGAGACAGAGACCAAACTCAAGCTCACCGACTTCGATAGATTTGAGCGATCGGACTAATCCGTTATCCGGTTTCACATCCTGGTGGTTGATGTTGTTTTCATTTAGACGCCCTGAAATGCTTTGAAACACCTTAGGTTTCTAATTCAATTGGCGCACTTTCAATGAGACCGTCTGAATTTGAATCACATGCTGGCATGTGTATACTCGTAACCAATCATATCGAGTCGAGCCAACCCCGCTGGCGAAAGATCGTGTCCGTGATTTTGCCCTAATTCTATCGATGCGGAGGCTTAATTTTGAGAGTGATCGATAGGCGTGGAAGTATCGACGCTAATAGGAGACTGCTTTGTATAAAATATAAAATAACGAAAAAAGGCGTGTGGCCCTCATGCCCCCGGCGCTATTGAGTCAGAGGGAGCATTTAGACATCTGAACATTCTGTTCGAGAAAGAAGGCCATTATTGCTCCTTGCATTAGTGATGAAGATAGAAACGAAGATTAAGTGCAAATATTGCCGGCCTTGATGCAGAAAATCTGCTGTTTGACGCTGATATGGTGAATTCAGCAGGCGAATTTTATTGTACTTGGTGTGAGTACTACCCTTTCCGAATCTCTTAGACACCATAATTCTGTATGGTGGCTGGAATGATTATCCGCGATTTATGTGTAATGTGCAAGGCTCAATTTTTTTGCCAGTAAAAATGACCCAAGTTGATGTAATGCTAGGATAATGCGTATCCCTGAGCTCCTTAGAGTTGTGAGGAAGGCGAGACATCATTGATGGATCTCTCAGATAATCTTCTCGTAAATGGATAAGGACAGCCCTAGGCTCTATCTTCGCTCGAAACACGAGCCACATAAACAAGTTTGGTCGTTGATATAACGTGGACGTTAGCAGTTGTCTGCCTTCACAAGGTAGCATGGCAATGAAAGAAAGCAAAACTCTTTGATACAGTCAGCTGAATACGCGGAACCTGTTCGAAATTGGCGGCGATCATTATTTGTTGGCGGATGCCGACCAAGGTGATATCATGGTGTCTGCCAATGCGTATTGAGTTGCCGGTGACGTGTGATAAAAAATGTTGAGGGATTCGGGGATGAAAGCGGTATGCGTCCAACTTAGGCTCGTAGAAAAACTGTGTTCGGCGGTTTTAGTGACAGGACACACCTCGCCATTGGATAGTGAAATAGTTATTGGTTGACATGACCAACTAAATACTCGATGAATAAATTGGGTTCAACCAACCGTGTTTGAACTGATCTCATGGTCTTCGCATTGGAGCCCGGTTGGTCTTCTAAATACAGCGGAGACTGGTGTGAAGGGAAACCATTATAATTTGAAGAGGATTCATGATGAACAATCTCAAAGAGACTTAGATGAGAGTCCATGGTTCTGTTGCATTATTGCGTTTGCTTTATTGTTGAGAAATCATTTGTTTTTCCTGTTGGCCGTAGCTTGCGAGTGCAGGGGTTACCAACAAATTAGTGCACACGATGGTGGGAAACATGATTAGAAATGGTTCATCGACTGGATAAAAATTCAATCCTTCAAATGGAGGCTCAAGCAAAGGTTTGTTGAGTTGGGTGTGGTTGTGACTTGAGAGAGTTGTTTTTAGAAGGCTTCATGGATAACACAGCATGATTGTCGACGAATTCGACTTCCCTCTAGTGGGAATTTTGTGCCCCATGTCCAATAATAAGAAGAAATCTCACTGGAAAAGAAGCGATTGGATGAATGGTAAAAAAGAACAACTGAAATCGTGCTAAAGAGAAATGAAATTTTATCTCGCATTTGGATAGGCGTGGCAAAGTGTATTTGAGCGATTATGATCTACTATATGTTAGCTTTATTGCCGCCAAATGCTTGCAACCAATGTTGGAATTCGAATCATTCAATGAATTAGTTGGATAATTGTTTGATTACTAAATGGATTGAGCCCTGGGGGATCTTGCCTTCGGCTTTGGTCTTGCTTTTGATTAACCTTGACTCTGATACGTTTCCTTGGTCTCCAGCCGTCCTTGCTATTCGTTAGTAGTTGAAATATTGGAGTTTTCATCGGAATCCATACCATACTTCTGTACTGGAATTTATTTTTGGATGGCTATATCCATGTTCTTGGACTTCGTCTTCGATTCAGTATTGACTTCGGGCTTGGTATTAGCATCGATCATTCGATTCGTATTCGGTTCTGGTATTTGTCTTCGTTAGTCTCCCGTCAAGTTCGCGGAATTTAAATTTGAAAGGCTCCGTCTTGGCCTAGAGATAGCTTGGAAGGTCTCTTATGCTGTATTATTCCGTTATTGATGTTGCTCTTCAGTTTTATGTCTTGTGGTTTAGTTAGTCTTAGAGCTAGTCTTGTAAGCTCATAGTGATCTTACCATCTTCGAGTATCCTTGATTTTGGACTTGGTCTTGTTCGGTTCTTGGGTCTTGTTCGGTCGGAAGACTTGGGGTCGGTTCTTAAGTGGGAGGATCGGCCGTTCCCTAAGCTCGATCTTGGTATCGGTCGCGGATCTTTTAATAGTGGGCTTCTTAGTATTCAAAATATGACTGGCTTTGAAGGGAACCTTGTCCCCCGAGAATGAAATAGTGGGCAAGTGAACAATCTAAAAGAAGGAAAAGAAAAGAAATGAGCACATTGAGATTCATACCTTGGGATCAGTTTATTTGTCTCTTCTTGAGTCTTCAGTTCGGTCGGGGGGTTCGGTCTGAGAATAGGACGCGTTCTCGAGTCTTGGGTCTTCAACTATTGGTTTGGCCGGGGGTATTATATTGGCTTGTTGAGTCTTCAGTTTGTTCGAGGTTCTTGAGTCTTAAGTTCGATCGGGGGGTTTGGTCGAGGTTCTTGAGTCTTGGGTTCGATCGGGAGGTTCATTCGAGGTTTTTAAATCTTGAGTTCGATCGGGGTTTAATTCGGGAGTATTATATTCGCTTCTTGAGTCTTGGGTTCGTTCGGGGGTATTGCATTCGTTTCTTGAGTCTTTCGTTCGATCAGGGAGGGGGGGTTGGTTGATCAGGGTTCTTAAGTCTTGGGTTCGGTTGCGGCATTATGTTTGCTTTTGAGTCTTAAGTTCGATCGAGTGTCTTGAGCTTGAGCTTGGCCTTGGGTTTCGGGTTTCGGGTTTCGTTCTTGGCTTGGGTTTCGTTCTTAGCAGGGTCTGATATTTGTCAGCCTCTCATTTTACTCATCTTGATCTCGATTTTTCTCTTTGAATCTCAGCCTTGGCATTTCATCTACACCCTCTCTCGGACTTCTGTCTAATATGATTAGTTATGAATAGGCTAAAGAGGAACCTGGACAAGTAGAATCGCGCTTACCAAAATAAACATAGCTTGTGCGTTGTAAACGGCAACCAGAAAGGTGCTGCCACAAAGAATCTAAGAATTCTTTCGCCTTTCATAGCCCTAATGAATTTCTGAAGAGGGGTGGCTTATGATTAGCGTTCTCAGACAACCAATATATTGGATTTTACATTATCTGGTTTTTGGTATCTGTGCAGGGGAGCGAGTTTCTCGAGGCAATGGTGGCTGCTTGCCGCCTCTAGTCATTTCAAGTTCTCTGCTCCGTTAACAACTGACTAAGATCGGGTCCTTTAGAATAGGAATGCACGTACTTATTCGTATATATGTGGCTGGAACTTTGTAGCAATCCAAAGTTGGAAATATTGCCATGTTCGAAGTTCCTGTAAAATGTTCTCTGTACCAAGGGAAGGGTATTAGTTCATCATGTCTCCGCTGGTAGGGACTTTTTTAAATTGATCCTGGTACTTACCATAAAATCTGTGTTTTGAATAAGAAACAAGACAACATGACTTTCTAAATCTTGGTGGATTCACTACTGTTGGACCCTGAAAATGTCAGCCCTGGTCCAATTCGTTGTATGTGATGGGATTGACGACTAGAGAGAATCATTGTGTAAGGATCCGCACTTGCCATTACGTCGATTAGCCGGTTAGGCCAAAAGATAAGCCAATAACCACAAAAAAGTGCTCGTGGTTACCGGTGCGGATAACGGCTGCTAAGAGGGCACGATCATAACACATTGGTAGTCGGCGAAGATGAATGTTCCAGTATCTAGAATATCGCAAACAGAACAAGGAGTCAGCATTGAACTAAGTGGAAATAAGACGGGCAAGACATACAACGAATGACAGTTAATATTGAGTACGCGTGATGAGTAACCCGGATGTGTAATGTAAAAGAATTGATCAAATATAACTGGGAGGGTTTTAGATAGGGAGAACAGGCTCGCTATTGCTCGACTTACCAACCATCAAGAAGGCCATAGTGGCGTTTTGTATATCTATCTGTACGGCAACAGAAACCTGATTCTCTTTCTGCTTTTTAGTAGCGGCAGTCTCTACTTTGGACAGTAAACTCACGTACAACACTGCTGACTTGATCATGGTGCTCAAGTGCAATTGTCAGTGTATGATTTCGATTCAAACTTGGCTCACTTACTTTCATATGCCATGAACACCTTTGGCGATTCAAAGCTCGAATTGCGAAAATATTTTCTTAGCAACTGCTGGGCTCTGGTGCTTCTGTCCTTGTTCGAGAGGCCTGTTTTGTTTAGCGTATGTAGAATAAGAGAGGTAGGATGAAGTGGAGCTTCTGACCCCGGGAAGAATTATCATTCTGTACTCACAGTTTCCAACTCAAGACTGAATTGACGAATGGTCTATCATGAAGATGATGTACAGGCTTCCTAGATGGATGATCAGCTCAAGCACCTGTGGTTTTGGGGCGATAAAGTGACTTGATATGGCTGTTTGCCAGGAACCCAGCCAACTTGTTGGCTTATGACTACCATGCTTTTAGTAGATCAAACCGATTTTCTTGCCGCGGGCAATATGCCCTGGGCGCTGGCGAGAGAAGGGGAGTAGAGTGATGGCTCGCGGGTAGTGTTCAACATCCGAGGGGAATTGGTGGGTAGGAATGATAGGTGGCGCAGGGTCAAGAAAAAGGAAAAGCTTTGGAAACTCGTACCTCTTCAGGAGTGTTGTAGATTGTTGCGGTAACCCACAGCTTAGTCTAAGCTCGTGTCTCAGCAAGACGCATAGTGGCAAGATCAGGTTGTCACCCAGCTAAACCCGGATGAAGTTGGAGAGAAAAGTATGTACTTGGTATCAGTATTGACGCTGTAATGATTATGACGGCAAGGTAGCTATGAACTTACCTGGTAACTGACTCCACAGATCATCACAATAACCTTGGAGGAAATATGGCTTCATAATAGCCATTGAGGTCTCTTGTTGTACCACATCTGGGAAATGATGAATACCGGATTCGAACTCCGAAATGAAATGAATGAAGAAGTCAATCACTCACTGCCTCAATACAAACTGCCTACCCGCCTTTTCTTTCGGCGATGATCATAGCGCTTGCTTGGGTGACCAGGTTAGAGCTGTCCCTTAAGGGGGGGTGTTTCCCTACATGAACTTACCGCATGATCTGGTCTTCGAACAAGCAATCAAACTTGGCCTGCCCCCAGCCAGTGGCCTCCTTGGCAACACGCCCCGAGCACATCGTCATGGATGGCCAACCCTGTACTGGATGTGTCAGTATCGATAATTTTCATCCCACATTGGAGCAAAAGACGACGAACCATCTCCGGACGTGGATGTCCAGACGTTGGAATCTGACACGCCACAAAAGTGAAGGCAACGACGGGCTCCTCCGCCTGGATGGCCATGTGGTGCCCTTGGGTGACTGAGCAAAGAGTGACTTCCCCCCGATGACTATCATCGTGGTAGGAGGATACAAAGAAAAGAAAAGGGGGCTCTGAAGTGCGAGGCCTAGGGAATCTACTCTGGGCATCAATCAGTGATGGAAAAGACAAAGAAGCATCGGCTTGAATATTGAAGCGTGACCAACCCGTTTATTTTTTTCTTGGCCGCGGCGGCTCGTGGTGGAATTTGATTATGGCAGGGAACATAATCATCGTGCGTGGGATTTATCCTTCGAATGACGACGCAAATGTAGAAAGGCACGGATGAAAAAGAAATGAAACAAAGTTGCTGATGAGGGACAACTCTGGTGGTGTGGTGAGGTTTATGGTCGAGGTTCAGGAGGTTCCACCACATTCGAAGGAAATTTACTTGGGTTGATTGCTCATGGCGAAACGGCAGGAGCCATTGACTGAAAGGACTAAAAGTTAACCCTAGTGGAACGAGCAACAACTGGCGCCTAAGCAGCAACACTCCTGCCCTAAACAGTTTGATGACCCGCCCCGCCGATTCCAGGCCTGTCACTGCCCCATTTGCGTATTCTGTATGTTGATGCGTGGTATCCTCGGTTATCGTAGTTCAGGGGATCGAAACCTCGGTGGTGGTGGTGCTTGATTATTTCCTCCAAGCCAATGGAGCGGCAGAATCTATGTCTTTTTGTATTATTATCATCTTAACAAGGACAATTTTTCGAAGTCTGCATAGTGAGAAGGGCCAAATGAAATGGCCGAGAAGACGATGGAATATCCTGCCCCTGCATCTCACGTAGGAGAGTCCATGAATGATCCAGTGTCGCGTATATCTACGACAAGTCAACGATATGTACTGCATATGAGCTGAAATTGAATAAACATCTGACTGATGAAGTTGCTGACGCATTTAAATATTTGAAGATTTTTGGAGATTCTGGCGCTGGGGTGGACAGGAACATTAGCAGTGGGAATACAGGAGTATTACCAGCGGGGACGCAGGAGTGTATCAGTGCCCGCAGCACGCTTTCTTGCGCCAGCAATGGATGCGGATGCGCTGAACCTCAGTGCTTAGCATACATGTCTACCCTCTGGAGAACTGTGTTATTAAGTATACTGGCATCAAGGCAAAGATGATGCAACTCTCACATTTGGATTGCTCAACTTCTCTTCAGCATTGCCACGATTAGAATTCCCATCCGTGCTCGAATTATTATCCTCGCCACCCACAAAAGCCATGTTGATTTTTTACATGTAATCAAGTCACTTCCACGAAAATACGCACTTCAAGCTTCCTCTCTAAGACGCGGTCATATTGGTATTCGTTCCAACTTGCATGGAGAACTGGGGAGTAGCGCGCTTGTTTATCAACAGCGGCGATACAAAGCTAACCAGAAAGAGACCACAGGAAAGTAGGATGGCGATAATAGCAACCCAGACTCTGATATATCGGATACAGTTCGAGCTAGAAACGAATCGCAACTTGGTGCATACACCGTACGGTTGAAATCAAAACACGCAAACCCCTTGATGCTATTATCGTACCGTTCTCCAAAAAAGACCGCGCCTGAAGAATTCAATGAACGAAACAATCTCTATGGCTAGACCCTTATTTTCAGCGATTAGATATATATCAAGCGATCTGTCCGAGCGATTCTTGACTTTTTTCTGACTCCCTTCTTCAGCACCCCTACAGTGCGTTCGTCTCCATCGACTATTAGCCATTTGTACCAGTCTATGTATACCATAGATGTAGGAAGTAAAGTTAGCCTGAATAATACCATAAACATCGATTCCGGCGTGTACCGACGTCTCCTTATGTTCCATACAAAGAGGGGTCGCCTGTTCCTTTGCCCAGCCTCTGACTTTTCTACGTGGAATTTTTGAACAACCCCCCCTTTGTCACTTGACTCTCGGGAAGAGCGTCCCCGGAAAATTACACAAAGGTGACGGCATTACAATTTCGGATGGGTCAATTGCCGAAAGGGATCTAGAATCGCGGCTGTCTAACTTTTCTTTGTTCAATGGAGGGGATTTTACCCTCGGAAACCAGTTTCTTGGAATAAACTACCGTAGTGCGATGCTAACGGAGTCACTGGCCATCTCTGGATGGATGATTTTGACTCTAGACCTGTTTATTCAGCTCTTGTAGCGCACAATGGTGAGAGCCGTTTGGGGGACAGGTTGGTAGAGGATCCATGGCACGCCGGCGCGAATTTCCCCCTATGAGGCGCACAAGAAACAAAGCAAGGATAACGAATTCAAGTCAATAAAACCGAATAATTTAGATAAACAACGTGGAAGAATATCGTATAATTTCTCTCCGATTTATTTACGCCAGATACTTGCTTCCGTTCGTCCTTTAGCCCCCTTTGTGCCGCTCGTTGTGGCGGCGGAACACAGCGGAACACGCTAGCGATTAGCGGTCGGGAGTGTCAAGTTGCCGGCAGCCGCAAAGGCCCAGCGCTGCTAGGTTTCGCGGCCGGTCGGCATTCATTCAACGACAGGTCGCCGATTCAATCTCGATAATTCTCAATCGACAGCGGAATCTACTCCTTCTTGACCGCCGCTAACTTAGACGAAGAGGTTGATGGAAGGTCGGAGACAATCTCTGGCATGTCACTCACCGAGTGAAGTGGAGGGTTGCATCCCCTCATCGTGCATGGTGGGTGTGTCTATGCAACGTCTGCCCGCGGCTTTTTTTTTTTTTACTGTGACGCACTTTTTTTTTTTTTTTTCGTCCCTCTTTGCTCATCGACTCCCATTCGGAAATTTCCCTTGAATGTTACGTAGATGGAGTGCCTGCTGCTTTGCACGCTGGAAATGTCAATAAGACAGCCGCGACCCCGGGGACAGCGCCTCTATCGGAACATCTTGGCCGTATCCATGCATGCCCTTTTCTTTTTCCACTCTACTGGCAAAACTGAAGCTGCCCCGCTTTCTTCCGGGTTGGTCCCTGGACGGTTGGTAAGCTGGCTGGCTTGGCTGGGCTGAGGAGCGACGAGCGGCACAATAGTTGGGCGTTTAGCGAGATGCTTTGATGTAATTGTCTTATTTTGGGGCTGGAATTGTCCAGTTGCCTCTTGTCGTGAGATGGGTCGAGTGTAGACTATGGGCAATAATATGCGCTAGTCTCCATGGCCCTGAGTCAGTCTACGCAATTGCGATAGTTGGTTGACTTGCTAGCGCTGGCTGGGCCACGACTATCACTCAAGCCGTGCAACAAATGGTATACATGGGCCAGTCTACAGGCCAGAGGAGGGACAAAATGAGTTCCGCACAACGGAAATGAACCCCCAAAAAACTGACAAGCGAGAGAGAGAGAGAAGCGGGAAAAAAAGGAAGCCTGCCGTTCTATCTTCTCCTGGGGGGGCACACATCTCCTAGGCGCATGCTGGCGAGAGCGAAGAGGGGGCTGCTAGTGGTTAGGCTGCTGAGACATGCCCAAAACGTCATTGGAGCAACGAAGCCAGTCACCGACAGATGGGCGACACGGTGCAAGGAAGACAGAGGCTTCCCGGGCCAAGACGCTGGCCGACTAGGGCTCTGACAGAGGTCTTGCCAGCCGCCACTCAGCACGGTGGCGAGCTGTGCAAAGCGTGTGGTGTGTGTGGACAAGGGGGGTATTCTGGCGGCCCATGAACGGTGCATATGTGCTCTGTGCAGCTTGCATGCAAAAGTGAGACAATGAGAGACAAGGGGAAGCGCCCCTCAGAGCCTCGCCGAGTATTTGAGTTAGTGTCGCTCGACTCGACCCCCCCGGCCGGCTTGAGAGCTGCCAGACCCAACTGATCTTGTCAATCTATTTAGCCTTCGGCCCCAGCTTCCTCGTTCCCAGTCCTCAAAAGTCACTTGTTCTTCTTATCTCCATCTATTCCCTGCCCTCCCCAGAATAACTAGCCTCTTTATACGATAGTCATCCGTTTCTCGTCCCTGGCCCATCAAGATGCCTAACGAGCCATCTGCCAGTGCTGCTGCCGCCGCCGCCGCTGCAAGGGTATGTCACTGATTCATCACCCCTACCGCCTACTAGTGTCCCGCTAACGATTCTGCCGACCCAAAAGAATCTCGAACGAGTGAGAGACAACCAGCGAAGATCTCGAGCAAGAAGGAGAGAGCATCTAAGTGAACTCGAAGCAAGAGTTCGCGACTATGAGCTCCAAGGCGTCAACATGTCAGCTGAGGTTCAGAAGCAGGCAAGGAAGGTTGCTGAAGAGAACCGCAAACTTCATGCCTTGCTCATGGACACTGGGATCGATCGCAATTCTATTGCTGCGGCTTTGGCAACCCCAAGCTCTGAACCAATCTCGCCTCACTCAAAGAGCGAGGTCGTCAGACAGCTGTATGTAGCCATGGAACCAAGAGGACGCGTGACTCCGCCGCAGGAACCGCGGCTGATGTCCTATACGACGTCCTTCAATCCATACCTGACGCAGGCCCCAGCAGCCCAGCATGATACCCATTACCAAACTCAGCTGCCGGCCCCTTCTCAACTGCCGACGCTCCCCGAACTACCGGGCCCTTCGCAACTGCCGGGACCTTCGCATGGTTACCAGCAACCATCGTACAGCATGCCGACGATGGCTGGTGACCCCCATTGGACCCCGTCAGAGCATAATCCGGGGTTCCAGTTTGATAGGTGCCGCAACTACCAGCAGCAAGATCTGGTCTTGCCGCCTCCGGTGCCGTCATTCCACCAGCACCAACACCAACACCAGCACCACCAGCCGTATGAGCAGTACCCGCAATACCAGGAACATCAGCAATATCAGCCGCAAGAGCAGTACCACCAGCACCAAGAGCCGCACCATTTATACCAGCACCAACACCAGCACCAGTATCATCCGCACCATTCGCCCCAGCTGCTCAACCCCTCTCCCCAACTGCTTCACCCACAACCAAGCTAAGACGCCCATACGAGAATAATAGATGGGAAAAAGTTAAAGAATTAAAATTAAAATAAATATTAAAGAAAAGAGAAAAGAAGAAAAAAAATGCTACCAACAACAAAACATATTTTTTTCCTCCCACACTTTCCCCTTTATTCTATCTCTCTGATTCTCTTGTATCTTTATGACTACCCCCATATTTCTACCCTTACTCTCTCTTTCTAACTCTTCTTTCTTTTCTGTCCATCCCCATTTTTTTTCTTTGTGTCTCTCCTTGCCTACACTCCTTTATGTCTCCAGAAATGACACTTACGTTTATGACAGCGATGCATTAAAAACAAGACACCTTGGGAATCTGTGCACGCATGATAGAAGGATATTAGACCTAACGAAGTGTATGAATTGTGTGTTAGTTTTCGTGTATTTTAGTATAGATTATGTATTGTAATTGAACTCTTTCACGCCAAAAAAAAAAAAAAAAAAAAAAAGAGTTTCGCTTGTAAGAATCCAATCTCTGGCATGGGCATTTCTACATTCGATACAGCTCTACGCCCGGTAAATGCGGCGTTGCCCGCTCGTTGTCTAAGACTTGTCGGCTTAAGGGCAACTAACAACCAGACGCCGATGCGCTGAAAACTTGGGGGCCTTGTGCGGGGTGGCGAGTTGTTAGCCGCCAAACCAGTAGTGGGAGCTGGAGCCAGGCGCGGGGGCCAACTTGTGAATGTGCGTAAGACAAGGGCTCGTGGGAAGACGCAAGAGAGCAAGAATAGGGTTCAAAAAGCATAAACGCCAATTTACCGTTATGCTGGATTGCCGTGGTGGCGATGAGCTCCTTAGAAGCTGCTGGTCGGTCCAAGCCTATGTCTCGCGCCTGTGGAGGCTCCGGTACGGGCGGGTCGTGAAGCGGGCACTCCTCGGGAGCACCAGAACGCCCCAAACAGCCCAGAACACCTACACACCTCTCTTCTACCCCCTCCCCCGAGAAAAAAAAAGAAAGGAAAAAGAGAGTGAGCAACCACCGCCATCGCGGCCGCAAATTCTTCCTTGGCTATCCTTGCCCCAGATGGTGATTCGCTTCTCCCGCTTGGCCCCAGCTTAGAGCGCTTCAGCCATCTAGGTCACAAAGCAGAATTATGACGAGAGCACAATCCGTGGTGATCGTCGTGTTCCCCCCGACCGCATGGCACAGGGTCACCTAGTGGGATCGGGATTGCCATTTCCACATGGCTGCAGGCGAGCGAGGGATTCTCAACCGCTGTGCAGCGGCCAGGCCACTGGACATGGTTGAGGGAAATTTCCTCCAGGGTATGGGACTCTCTGATTGAAGGAACACGGAGCACCCACAGGATGCTGCCGGAAGCGCCGCTTCCACCTCCGACCGCCCACCTTCCAGATAACTTGTCAAGAAACAAGCCGCAGAGCCATCTCAATAAAAATGTCTCATGGCTGGATCTATCAGTTGATGTTTCTATTTTAGCTTGAGCATGTTTCGCTTCGTGTCAAGAGAATGTTGGTAGTAAGGGGGCAACTGGCTGATGCAGGCCTCGAGTATGGCCGGTGTCCGCGCGCGCGCCAAGCATTTCAGCTACGACGCAAGAAAAAAAAAAATAAAAGCAAAAAATCAAAAATCAAAAAAAATCTGACAATATTCCAACCCCATCCCGTTTGCAATAGAAAGTGAATATGACTTGTCACCATGATGGTGGTGGACGTGTGGTGTCCAATACGGTCTGTGCAGCTGAGTGGGCGGGGAAAGCACGACGGCGGTGCACCAGCCGATTTTCCAGCGGCTGGCTGCATTAATTATGTAAGGTGACTTGACTTGACAGACTGGACTGCCCTGCACACGGCCGAAGAAGCGGCTCTCTCTCCCACCGTCAACGCCCCAACGCGCCATCCATCTGATCACACAAAGTGCGGCAATATGGAGGTTGAAGAAGGCAACGAAACAATTAGCTCTGTGTCGTTGAACCAGCTGATCCGCCTGGTCTCCAAGAAGCAGCTCTGGTACCAGCCGCTATCATGGACCTCTGAACATCTCCGCTGGCTTGAGTGCGAGTTCGTAGAGGAAGCCTCTGAGAAAGAAGAGCCCAAGAAATGGACTCCCTCGCTAATGCCGGAGCGGATGCCCGAAAACCTCTTGATTCTGGCGACAACCCAGAACAGAAAGCAGAGGCACGTGGCCTTGACCAACCTGCTTCCATACGAACTAGACCGTGCCTGGTATGTGTAAACCACGTCTCTACTGATATTATCTGACCATGATAGCCTTGAATTTATATTAAAGGCTGGTGGTCGTGAGATCCATGCCTTCATGTGCTACGTCTTCTTTGAGCAGTACGAGCATGAGGACAACAAGCTTCACATAAGGCTCGCCTACCTCGACGAAGCCGATATTTTGATATCCCGAGGCAAGCTCCTCTCTAAGTTTCAACCGGCAGAGACTATCGAGTGGTCTCGGGATCCATATATACTGTGTGTCTTGATGACCTTGGCTCAGCAACAGAGGCGTCACGTCCGGCCACCGGTCAACCCTGAGTCGCTCATTTTTACGGTTAGTCGTTTTCACAAGTTTGGGAGACATTGCTGACAATTGTAGCCGCACTTAATTACAACTTGCCCGTTTGGCTCCGGCGTGGCGCTATACAGAGCTGAGATCCCATATGATTATCTTTCGTTGTTGAGCAACCCCAATTTGCGGTTCCGAGTTGGGGTCCGTGTCAAGATATATCGCAAAGAAATCCCCTTTATGCCGCCCCACACCTTTCGACGTCGCTTAGCTGCTGCTTTGTCTGCCATAGAACCTTGGATTGACCTGGACGAAATCATCTACCCACTTAATGCTAGTTTTGCAGTGCCGCCCGAAGAGGACGAACCGGTGTTCAGCACGGATGCAGAGAAACGGAAGCACGACGGGATAGAAGAGGAGCCAACCCGAGAAAATAAAAGACAGGATTCGCAAGAGTTTGCGTTTTCCGCTGATAGCACCACCATACCCACCATAATCATCACTTCGAGTGATGAGACCTGAGGGCTAGACTTTAGAAGTGAATGGGCATACTTACTGCTGCTTATTATTATACATGTACGCTACATACTTCACCTGGAGATGGGAGAGATTGCTTGGGGCTACCGGCTAGTAAGCCTTGAGAGCTTTCAATATTCCACTATGCCCTGTTGCATTACTAGCGGCTATGTTGCTATTCACCGGGTTTGGAGCCAAATATGGCAAGCTTATTAGGTTAGGTAGAACAGAGTTGCCGTGATATTAAGTTAGCATTAATCAATGATTGCTTGGGACAACTCTCCCTAGTTATACAGCTGCTTGGCCAAAGATGGATTCATCTAATTTGGTGCTTGTTGCTGTGCCATGGCGTGAGGAGTTTGGTTAGGATATCGCGCCGGCTTTAGCTACGAGAACGCGGTCTGCAACTGTTTGGGCCGGTAGTATCGGAATGCTACCTATTCTGCATGGACACTTAAAAGGTAGCTCATGGCTTCATGAGCATTGACACGTTTGTGGTTTGGGATCTGCCCAGAGTAACTGAATCAGCTTTGTACCAGGATGGAAAAATAAAGCTCGAAAGTTGTGTAAAAGAAATCCCTGCTGGCATTGATAATTGCGATTGATTCTTCTGCGTGTTCCGTTCTTCTTGGCATTTATGTTGTTTGGGTCAAGTTTTCACAGACGTTTGCAATATTTGTTTATGGCATTTAGACAGCAGAGCCCTCTTGTGCTTGCTTACAAGACGCATCATTTAGAATTATAACCGGATACCTAGAATTCAACAAACAGCAAGATCGTCGGTGGTGCTGCGTCCAACCGCTGGTGGTCAGTCACGAATTTGCCTCTTCAGACACGTATTTTGGCATCGAACAAAGTCATCCAAATCGACCTATTCAAAACAATTGGAGATTTTGCTTCGGTTCAGATCGTTATAATCTCAATGCATATCCGAAACACAATCTAAGAAATTAGCTCAAGTGTGGAGAGCGTGGTGTTGCTCGCGTCGAAATATCTTGACAGCTGCCAGACGCCACAACTGTCTTGCCAATTGGGCGCTGTTCCCTAACGGCGATGTCAAATCCGATTAAGAACGGAGACTATCAAAATCGGGTAACAGGCTTTCCTTAGTGTCACTGATGCTAGTCGATGTTGTTGCATCGTCAGTAGTAAGCTTCGTTGAGGATTTCAAACTGTAATTCCAAACCTTGTCACTACTTAACTCGAACGTTACGGCACTTTATTGACAAGGATACGCTCTGGCAGACCATGCCCTGTGATTCGATAAAATGTTTCCCTACAATTTGATCTATGCATCTGAAGAACTTTAAGGAAGATGGATGGATAAAGGCCGTTGACCATTTATATTGATACCAAACTACTTGCAGTCAAAGCCATTGAACCGGTGCAATACCCATATCTTCATAACCATTCAGCAAAAGGCATAGCCCAGGGCAAAGAAATGCGAATCCCGAGCCGCAGTTACGCTCCGGTCATATCCTCCAATATCAAGCTAGGTTCCAAGAGATTCATCAGTAGATGAACTGCTCTTACACCCTCCCAATGTCTAATTGGAGTGCGCAAAACAGCTAGGACGAAGTCCTGAGACGCATGGTCTACCTGTTCGCCCTGTCCTGTTGTGAAGAGCAAGCCATTGCCTTCTGGAAACTGTTTGAACAATGTCTTGGGTTGCCGTTTCGAGATCGGACATGTCCTTGAAACATGTACCGGAGAAATTGAGGATCCTAGAATCCTAGCGCCAGCTCCTCCTCCACATATTTGCGGGTCTGGTGACTAGCAAAGCTAGTTCCATCACATGGCCATAGTATTTCTTCGATCGAAAGCGTAATCGGTCGGCGGTGTGGGTTGAACAACGGCGCCGTAAACTCGGTCCTGGATGACACAATTGTTTTGGCTGCCGGCGATAAAACGTTCTGGGAGTCTTTGGCACCGTCGTGGTTCAAGTTTGTGGAGTGGGAAGGTCGTAGCGTTGACACAGGATCGACAGGAATGCTTTCTAGGCCTGGTAGTTGTCAGCGGCTTCCACCATGATAAGCATTGATGTTTTACCTATCTATTCAAGCTAGCCCAGGGCATTCGGTACACGCACGGGCTTCGGACTATACAGGTTGACTCGGTGGAGGCGTAGAATTAATCGAGTTTGTTGTCGATGGGATTATCCACGATGCCTTTCGGCTGCGTCTCTGCGGACATTCTGGACGCTGCCAACAACGGTGAAATTGGACTCGACGCGTCTCGTGTGCGCTGGATGCGCCAAGTCAGGTGACCCACCACCAACCAGCCGGCGAGAAGATTCCCAACCCGCGGCCGAAGCAACTGTCAGTAGACTAGATATGGCTATGATTTCAAAACCTCGACTTCCGGGCAGGTTTCTTTAATGGCTTCGTCTGCTTTCGGTCTCAGCTTCGAAAGGCCTCAAGCCCTGAATGGGATCGCGCGATGCTGTTGAGGCCATGTACAGGAAGAAGCCCACTGCAACTACGAATTAACTACTCTACCCTGTATCACCGCACAGAAAGGAACAAATCCCTGAAATGTCGCGAGAGAGACAGGCCCAATTAGCCGTCATGGGTAATCGCAGCGCAACTTTCTACTCTGTCGACGATATGGGCATGCAGTGACCAGGAGACGCATTCGTCCCTCTCAAGATGCCACAGCCTCTACCTCCGGGGGATTGTGCCAGATGCCATTTGTGCAAATGCATAACCAGTACCTAGGCGGAAAAATAGGTGAATTCATTCACAACCCTCTCTAGCTTCCATTGCAGAAATTGTTCAGGCACAGGTCCCATCCGCAACGGAGGAGAGCACACTGCGGGGCAGGGGGGGTGGAGCTGCAGTGTCGCAAGTCCCCTGAGAGGACAGCAGGGTGGTCAGAAAAAGTGCTACCTCAATTCTCCTTATGCTACCCTGGATATCCTGTCGTATTTTGGTCCGCGCCCCATTTCCCTTGCCACGCGTAAATCAATCAACAACAGACGATGCAGCCGTTGTTGATCTCTCCGCACACAAACCATAAAAATAAACAATTTTTAGGCTCCTTGGCTCAAATCTCCGATAGTGTGCCGTGGTTTTGATCCCCCCCTTGCTTATCTGCCGAAAGGCCCCACTGGCCGTCTGGAGATTGGCACCTGGGATCGCTTTGACCTGCTAGATGCAGACCGGCTCCTTGCAGCCAAGCTCAAGGCAGGTGAGTTGAAAGTGGCCAAGCCATAGTTACACTTCAGCCATTTTGTTTTATGTTATAGGCTTTCTTTTTTCTCTCTCTTTTCTCATTTCTCTTTTGCGGCATTTTCGGATTTCGGTGAATGCCAGGGCCATGATTGGCACGAAGGAGATGCACACAGGCTTAGACATACATTCGATTTATCAACCGCCACCGACCTAGCTGGGCTCATACATGTCTAGGTGTGAGCGACAACCCTACCGATTGGCGAGGGCTTGCTTTTCAGTCTCAGTGCATCTGCAGCCTCATGTTGCAGACAAAGGCCTGGACCATGGGGGGGGGGGGGGGGGGGGGGGGGGGGGGGGGGGGGGGGGGGGGGGGGGGGGGGGGGGCTTGCGTGTCGCGTCCTAAGGACTGTCTCACAGTCTAGCCTTGCGTTCGGCTGCGTTACGCCGCGGAGAAACTGCCTGATTTCACCCAGTGCGCATGCAATAACTGCATATTGGAAGCCAAAAGTGGCAAAGATCTCGACTTGGGCTCAGCTGCTCCGCTCTTGATGCCCAACCCGAAAGCCATCAGACATTCCAAGTATCGGAGAGCCTCAAGGCTACACGGGTCAAGTGACACGAGTCAGCCACGGCGCTGAAGGTGTCGACCAAAAGGTGACAGGATCGCTGGGCGGGTCTGCTCAGACTTGTCTCGCTCGGAATTCTCTTTCCAGCTTCGATGCACGGCTTGGTCGACTGCCCCGCTCATGTCTATCCTGACTCGTACCTATGCGTGCTGAATATCGATGCCAGCTGGTGCATGAATATCAACAGCTGGCATATCTGCCGAGGAATAGAGCACGGCAACCTCCTTGTATCTACTATGTTAAGGATATCGTATACTATCCACTTTCATTATAACCCTAGTTTATGACCTTCCTTTCTTGGTATTCAGCATTTGCCAGAGTTCAAAGTGCCTGGCAATGGATGCACAGTAGCTGCCGTGAGGCGCCCCATCATCATGTGCATATTCGCCGAGTGGTAAGCAGCCCGTCATGCAATCTACGAATTGTGCCATGCTTCCCCATTCGATGTACTCGTAATCTTACCCTAGGATATCATAGTTTAGTTTTCTCAACCCAATATTCATGCAACTGCTGGACACGGGAAGTGGGCACGCTGCGAGGTAGATCACTGAAGAAAACTGGGAGTCACTGACAACGAAAAAAAAAGAACCTACACTTGGAGATGCGCAGAAGGACAAAATGTTGCAACATGAAGTTAATTTAATTTTTTAATTAGCTATATGTTGAAATATTTTTATTTATTTGTTCATCTCATTGAGTTGATGGAAAATTTGCACTGTGCCGTGGACTAGTCGCTCTGGGTGGCACTCCTCACCGGTCCATTTGGATGTGATTGGTTCTCACGCCCCACCAATGATGCATTGGCGTTTGTTGCCTCTTTGCCTTGAAGATGGTCTCGCACAAGCAAGACGCGGGCTTCGACGGAAATCCAGAGCTTGCCCGCCGATTTCGGGTGTGACGGCGACTCTTTAGCCCGAAATGGTTCTTCTCCCCGACCGGCTGGATGCCAGCCAAGAGTCTACAGTCGCTGCCAAGTACATTGTGTAGGAATTCGATCAGACCCACTTGTAATTGCGCTTTCAAGGAGGCGATTGATTGTAGATGAACAGTCCGAGTCGGTGATGAGTTGTATGTCGATGGCTATGAAATCTGTAGCTGAGAAGAGAATGATTAGAATTTCTCGCTTACTTCCCTCGGTTTCTTTGCTTCTCCTCCTCGTGCGACCCAGTTCTTGTGTGCGGATCTCACGCAGCGTCATTCATGCGAGCCTGAAGTTTAAGGCATGACCAAAATCAGGCTGTGGCCATCATTGTGTTATTTATTCGAAGAGCGGGCTGTGACCAGGAAAAAACACATTCATCAAGCACCAGAGCGCAAATTTACCGATTCCTGTTGTGCCATCGAAAATCAATCGCCAGAATGGATCTGGAAATGGTCCACGACCCCGAGTCGAGGGAGTGTTTTATCGAGGACATTCTGATGATGGAATACGGCCGTCCAGTAGGCTGCGCTCCTTTGAGACACGCCCCTTCAAAAGCACCTCTAACCTGCGCAGGTCAAGACCATATACCCTCTCGGACGTGACTCCAATAACTTTGTCTACCTTATATACCTCGAACTAGAACACAATCCCGGTCCCTACGAGAGGCCTCGTCGTCCCGGAACTGTGAAGCTTCCACTGAGCCAGCGCTGGGTTATTTTGCGAATCTCGGATCCTAGTGCAAATGTCAACGAGGATGTCCGTGTTGAAAACGAGGTAGCAGCAATGGTTCTGATGCGAGAAGCCCTAGGTGAAGAATGGGACCACGTAATTCCTGATGTGTATGGATGGGGTCAGTCAGGAGACGACTTCGGCTGGATGGTTATGGAATACAAGGAGGGCGACCCGCTTGACCACAGTTTTAAACATCTGGAATTGGACAAGAAGCGGGAAGTACTCCGCCAAATCGCCTGCATTTACAAATGCATCCAGAGTTATGAACTTCCAGAGTCTGTTACTGGCTTTGGTGGCCTAGCCTTCGACGAAGCTGGTCGAGTTGTTTCAGGGGAAACAACTATCCCGTGTGGAGGTCCATTCAAGACACTTCCCGAAATGTATTCCCAAATGCTTCGCACGCAACTGAAGAGATCTGAAGGGTCGAAACGTTTCAATGGGTGGCGGAACAGTGGAATTCGCCAAAAACTGATTGATTTTATTTCTTGGGATAAAATCGGAAAGCTGGTCCAGGACAATCATTTAGACCGACCAACCCTTGTTCATGGCGATTTTAGTAAGCTCAAACCGTTCGATGTTCTTGAAGTACCTGCTGACGTCTTTATAGACACGTGCAACATGGTGCTTGATGTCGAGACAACCAAGATCGTTGGGCTTGTTGATTTCGAATTCTCCCACGTTGCAAGCCTGGCTGATGAGTTTATATACTCTTTTTCGTCTCTTGGCTCAATGGTTTCAGGCCACTACCAGAAAGGAGAGGAACGCATCCTTCGTTCTTGTCTGCTTGAAGGATTCGACGGACATGTTCCACCTGCATTTGCGCGCTTTGGACGTGTGCAGTGGGACCTGGCAATCATGATGAATGCGGCGCTACGCCAAGCAGAAGTTCTCATGCCAGCAGATATTCCTGGCTGCGGAGAGCTGGCTAGCGTGAAGCAGTTTCTTGGAGATGTTTACCCTCCATGTTTCGAAACGATTTACCCGAGGAAGGGTAAAACCGGTCAAGTGAAAGACGACCAGATGAGCGTCGAAGATAGGTTGGTAAGCTATGTGTTGAAATGGAATTGATCGTTAAAGCTGTGAAATGAAGGCGTTTTTTGGAGGATGGTATTGCGACATCACATTCCCTAAAAACAATGAGGAAAAGGTTTCAGGGTGGAGGCTCTTCTAGCTACTTTTGGATAGTGTTTTATTGTGATTTATTAGTTATGATCATTCTAATGCAATAAGAGTTCTTTTGTGTAATGCTCCTTAGTGCCTTCTTTGCGGTATGATCTCGTGGAGGTGTTGCTTTCTCCATGTGAAGGTGGATTGATGTGTAGGAAGGGACGAAAAGCTTTGCAACGAAGATGGGGCTAAGCGAGAAGCCAACCTTGGATAATCCACATTAATTTGATGCCGAATAGGAACTCTATTCTCCAGGTGCAAGACTTCAGAATGGCCTTTGGGTTCCTCACACCCATTTGGCGTCACCATCGGCGCTGGATCTCGGTTGACGCACTAGAAATTTGACGATGCGACGGCGATCAGCACCCGTGTTGCTTCCCACAACGATTTCTCCCACTTGCTCGAACCCGAACTTGGGGTAGAAGGAAGCGATTCTATCGGCAGCTTCTAGGTACACCTCCAATCCCTCGCCGTCTGCCTTGCTGGTGCCCCATCCGATCAGCATCGTGGCCGCACCCCTGCCCTGGTGTTCGCGGCGAGTCTTAAGATTCGTGAGGAGCAGGTGGGGGCGCGTTCCCATGTAGGTGACTCGGCAGTCAATGATGAGGTCAACCAGGTCGTTATCATCCGGCAGAGTCATTGTCTTGGCTTCGTTTATTCGCTCGCGGAGCTCTAATTCGGTGCATTCACGACTGTAGACGTGCCATTTCGCGCAGGCTATGATCTGACCCGAAGGCTCGTCTGTGACTTTGAGATAAAAAACCTCGTGGGTTGGCAACATGAATCGCCGAAGTTCTTCTCGCAGACGGCTTGAAATGTCTGCAGTCCTTGTCGTCCCAAGCGTTTCGAGTTCGGCCCTCGTCCATTGCTCCAACTCGTCTAGCGTCATCGGCGAGAGACGTAGTGACATGGCTGTTCAATGGCCCTTGCAGAACACGACTGTGCAGCGAATCGACGACTTTCTTTCCATCTAGTTTTGCAATGTACACGGCACAATAGGGTCTCCTGCCCGCGTTCAAAACCGTGACTAACGCCTGAGGGACCCACAGCAACAACCAGACGAGGTCCAAGCTAACATTTTTTCTCTTCACACATACATTACCTAGATTTGTGAGCCAGAGTAAAGAAATATATCCGGGATCTGCAACCTGAGCCATACTGCATCGACGCCATCTTGCACGAGAATTGCGGAAGCCGTCTATACGTAGATCCTTTAAAATGGACTTCTCAACAACTTCGACTTCTTGGGTGCAGGGTTTATTCGAATGCCAGATATAGAAGAGCCGTAAGGGACAGCGATTCTACAACAAGAAATTAGGCCGGAAGATGCGAGTCACTCGAATTGCAAAGGCTTTCAGGCATCATGCAATGGTAAATATATTATCAACGGAATCAAGTCACCCGCTAAAGCATCGATTCTCAATGTAATGAGTGACCTACGAGACACAAGGTCGTCCTTAATCTGAAAGACTGCAATCTGGGGACAATATGGTATGGAGAAATCATTCATGCAACTGCCTCCGAGAAACTTGGAGAGGATATATTATAATCAAATTGAATTCAACTTTTAGTACTTATTTGTATTTTTATTTCAACCGAAGCTCCGTATCTTTACTGCGCATTGATAGCTTCTACCAATCGCCGCCAGATATTGGGATCAGACCCGGGTTACAGAGAAGCGGGCAGCCAACGAACGCAGAAAAACGGATCAAAGAACACTTTGAGGTATGTGCATTCATATCACGTGGCACTGATCGGGCGTCTGGCTAGCAAAGGAATCGAAAGGTTTTTGCTCTGGCTTTCTCTGCAGCGGAAGGGCCGAATCTATATCTTTGTACCGCTTCCATCTCTAGCACATTCCTGGAAAGGTTTGATAGGCCCTCCAAAGGAATGCCAGACCGCTCGCTTGTGATTTCATATTGCCAAATCCCTCTCGGACCATCCGATCAAGCTGTCACAGCTGTGGACCCAAGTACTCTTGTCGGTGCGCAACCAACCTCCACAGCCAGTTGGCGCAGACTCCGGAAGCGATCTCGAGGCAGAGCCCTCCCTACACGGAGCCGAAACGTTCCTCTTTGGCTCTTGACGGCTATCGGGGAGTGTTCATCGAGTTCCTAGTTATCTAACCAGAGCGGGATTTGTGAATCCGTGGCTTCCGCGGCGGCTACGATCGTTGGGAATGTTCGCAAATGTGTCCTGTGGGAGCGACAACGAAGACGTGTCCAGGAACAACAATAGAAAGAACAGACGCATTAACTCTAAAAAGTGATCTGGGTTGAGTTTTCTATTCATGTGTTTTCTAAGTTGCTACTTGCACATTTTTGTTAGGCCCAGCTCATTTCGATGCATCGGCCGACTGGTTTCGCACTGCTCTTGCGAGGGCATTAAGGAAATTTGCCGAGGGGTGTGGATTGGGTGAGGGGCATCTTCAGCGTGAGGCAACGTTTACGAACAGGCTGGAGAAGCTGGGAGCCCAGGTTTCCATGCCGCCTGCCTTTTTTCAGAGCCGAAAGCTAACTGTGAAAGGAGGGATTTACAACAGCGCTCTTTTTTGACCTCGATCTTGGGAATGTCTCGTAAGCCACCAGGAAGATGGGGGATGGGATGAACCCCTGAGGGATCAGGCTGAGCGAAGGTCTGCATTGCCTGGAGGAGCACCTACAAAGAAGCGAGAACTTGGAACAGGCGAGTGATATATGTCAAATAAGAAGATACCGATGTATTGATGGTCTTCTTTTGTTCTTGAGGGGTACCAGTCTGCTAGGGATTGGCGATTTCATTGTGACTCTGAGGATACGGTCTAAATACACGCGAGTCCTGAATAGCACCAGAGTAAATTTCAAGCTGTCACACGGCCTGGTTCTCAAAGGCACGCTTCAAATGGCAATGATGATTTAAGATTACTATCTATGTGTAATATGCTACAAAATGGATGGTTTGGCAAGCAAAGTTGGTTGAAAGTACCAAGTGGTTTGAGCCTACGGTGGAAGCACGGGCGCAAGGACAGATAGGTCGGAGTTCGACCAACGGAGAAAAGAAGCCGCACGTAAAGGAAGAGCATTAGATCGGATGCACATTGCTTGAGCTGGCATTGGAAATCAGAGCCAGACGCAAAGCTGTCAGACAAGTGGCTCATTCCAATCGATGGTGGGGGCTCTGGCTCCCCAGAGCAGAGGCTGGCATGCCCACTTCGCAATGGCAATCCGGGGCAGCCAACCTCGAGCACTGAGATGACGCGCTGCTCTCTCGTTCTCGCGTTCGGCTTGTGGGCGCGCCGCGGCTGCCTGGCGGGCGACAACAGCAGCTGGCAGCGGACGACACTCACCCCACCACCCACCCCTGCTGTTGGTGTGCGTGCGTGTGTGTGTGTGAGTGAGTGGAGTGTACGGCATGACCTGCATGAGTCAGTGAGCGTGCGTGCGTGCGTGCGTACTGTACGTGTTGGTGTGTGTTGGTTGAGCGAGCTCGGGAAATGCATCCTCTCTGGTCGAGGTGGGGAGGGCAGACTATCCATGAGTTTCGCGCTCTCTGTTCATGGCACTGATGGATGGTGGTCTGTTGGTTGTTCTGGTTCACCTCACGGCCCCACCGCCGTCTGCTCACTGCCCCCATACGCCGCCCCAATCACACCCCGAATCGCCCTCCTTGCTGACTGGCATTGAGCCTCAGCTCCACACCCCAGCCGGCCTCGCTTCCGGTTCCCCGAAGTTCTCGTCTTTCCATTTCTCATGCACCTCCATTTCTGCCAACCTCCCGCCTCACCTCGACGCCCGTCATCCCACGATGTCATCATACATGCCCCGTCCCGCCCACCTTTGGCCCAATGCCCGTCCCAGACGCGTCCCTGTCTGAGACAGTGGTGGCAGTGTTTCTCGGCCGGCACCCATGTGCCGTTTCTTTTGCCATTGCTCCTGTCATTTTAACTGCTGACTCTCCGATCAACCCTCAATTAGCAGGGTCAAGCGTGCGGGGAAAATTAGCCCACTCGAGTCTGAGACTAGCCAATCTTCTTACATGCTTTTGCCATGCTAATCTTAGCTGGATCATCTTAGCGCCGATCATGGGCTCCCAAATCACCCATCACCCATTTCTTCGAGGCCCGTTGGAGCCCTGGTGAGCACGGCACTCGGAAATCCTCGGCGGTGGTGAGGGCCGACCGCCAGCTCCTTCAGAAATCGACGTATGCAGGCGTGCATGGAACCCCCAGTCGCCGCCGATTCCACCAACTCCCAGAGCGGGGCTGTTGGGGGCCGAATTTTTTGGGATTTGAACTCGCTGCATGTGAGCAACCCAGTAGCATTCAATAAGGAGGCATATCGCCAAAACAGAGCATCGGATGTCAGAGCCGATGCCAAGAAAAAAGTGCGATCCAAACTCTAATACTCCTTGTGAACATGGCGTTTTCACTGGATAACCCGGCACTCTCCGATGCACGTACCTCAGAAAGCACAGTGCTTCCCTCCCCCCCGACAGGACAGCAGGATTGAGTATGATATCTCAATGCCTTTGGACAATTTAACCAAGACATACTCGGAGCCACATGGACTAATGGCGTGTGAGACCCGAACCTGGGGCGGGAATCCGGGGCGAATACCCTGTGAAAACCTGTACCCAAGAGTTTTGGAATTTCCAATATGGATACTCCTGCGGCCTAAATGCTTCAGAGATCATGAAGTTTGGTCGTTGATGCCTGACCCAAGAGTTTTCCGCCGCTTTCAATATGCGATGAGACCTTACCATGTCTAACCATCAAATGTGATTGCCGCCTCTGGAAGGGATATGCGCCCGTGTAGCGGTGTGTGTCTCATTTAAAACCGACAGGTACACAAGCTGTGACAAGGACAAGTGCCTCTCGACCAGCATCTATCGCTTGACACATCTACAACGCGTTTTATTGGGGGGTTAATTGCCGTTTGGTTCCAAAAGCGCTCGCGGAGATCAAGAACCCTCCCTGGTTGTGATCAGTTAGGTAGTATTCTAGGGTTTCTTCTGGGTGACCCAAGTTGCTGATAGATTGTATCGAGACAATGTGACAACATAAAGGGCCTGAGTCCACTGTGTTCAATTTAGGCGGCAAAGCTGATTTATGGGTTGAAACATAGGAGGCTTTCCAACCAACCATGCCCATGAAAGTGGCTTGATTTCTGGTCTGCCCATGTAACGTTGCGGGAGAGAAGAGACCCGTAATTGTTGGAACTCGCTCAATTTGGTTGGGAGTTTGCCATGGGGAAAAAAGCAATAGTTTGGTTGCGGGCATTGCAGCCGCTCGAGTGCCACCAATGATGAATGGCCAGCGTTCTGGCTTGATTACGGATACCTTACGCATGCAACCCAACCATGTTGAATTCGTGGCGCCATTATTGATGTCGGCAGTTCTGTTTTAAGACAAAATCCCCTTCGGTGTGCAGAATACGCCTGGAGTGATTGGGTGGTGCATAGGCTGTTATAGTGATAGACGCGCCCACAACGTCTTGGCTGCAGGGAATTTTCCGCGCCGCTCGATGTAAGCTCCACCCGCGTTGAAACTCATTACCCAAGAGCAACAGCCAACCGCCTTCGGAACTTTCGGATAAATACAGCCTTGTAGCCTGTTTTTTTCTTCTTTTGCTGTTGGCCGTCGAATGAACGAAGCTCGATTCGGGGGATCTGGCGCAATCATCGCGATCAGAAACGCCACCTGAGACTTGCATTGATAGCGCTTAAATCCGGCCTCTGGGTTGGCTCACGGTAAGCGAGTGGCGGGCTGTGATTGTGTGATTGAGCGACCGATGCCGCTCCCCGCTTTATGAAACCGGGCACTTTGCCAAAACCAGAGGAAAAAAGAGAGCAAGAAATCACCCACACCAAGACTAACCGACTGACTGGGTGCTGAAAAGCCCAAGACATGCCCTACCTCAGCGGCTGAAATGGGTGTCTAGGATTCGCCCAGGGATGCGAGGCTGGAGCTGCTAAGAGCAAACAATATGCATGTCTGTCTCGCTGAGCGTGAGATCTAAACTGGGGCGGGTGCTGGTCAGGATCAAGACGCCGCCATGTCCCATGTCTTTGCACGTACATGCTCCTCAGTCATGGTGACGAAATGACGATTGAAATCGGGATATCATCTCGGTGGCTGGCTGATGTCAATCTGTCTCTGCAGTTCAGTAATCAAATGCAAACTCCAACCATATTCCCACCAATAGAGCATGCATGCGCGAGCGCTGAGAGGTTCTTGGCGGACACCTGGCCGCACCCAGCCAGGAATGAGGCTTCAAAAGCAACTTGAACGCCAGGAGCTGCGACACATGACACGAATGCGCGACATGATGTTCAGTAATCGAACCAACATCTGGAGTGGGGTGCGAATTCCAGCAAGGGCTAGCTTGCATCAACCTTCGTCCCAACCTTAACGGCGGAAGGTAAGGACCGAGTACCTGGCAGCAGAGTTTATTTCCTCATCTGGAAGGACTGGCTGGAGTATAGCAGAATAAAATTTTGAGGCACATATCCGCTGATGCAGCAGCGTTCCAGACGTTTTTTCTGGTGTTGATCTGTGTTGGTCCTGCCATCATCTCGAGTAATGCATCGTCGCATTTCGCTTCCATCTCAAGCCACTCACTGGTAAATTAAATTGGTTGCATCAGAGTTTCGTGTTTGCCAATGTGCCAAGAATGCGGCTAGTCAAAAATTGGCTGGTGAGGAAGCTCATGGCATGAAAATGTGCTGTTGGTTGTTGAAACCTGATCCCAACCTTGGATGTGAAGCAAACAAGTCTGCGCCCAATGGTAACCCTGTGCAAATCACAAAGGGTTGTGATTGACCCAAAACAACGGGGCCATGGCGTCCGAGCTGCGCGTTCAGCGTCAGGTGCCCGGAACCGGGTCATGAAAAATTCCAGCTAGGTTAGTTAACCCATGCTAACTGAAGCCACATCCGTACTTATTATTTAGTTTTATTTCTTTATTTTATTTTTCCAAGAAATCAATGAAACATCGCTCACCCAGAAAAAATCCTTCAGGGAAACGAAGGGAGGGAGAAAAAAAAAAGGCAAATTCAGTCCATTTTGAGGTCGACTATTCTCAGTGCATAAAGCAGGAATATATTCCCTCACTGCCTAATCTATAATGAGGACCCTCATCTTAATTAAGCAACTAGGAAGCATGTACATAGTGCCCAAATGGGTAGCGATTAGTAAATGATTGAAGTGCTCTAATTGGCTAGGCTAAAAAAAAAAAAAAGAAATCACTCAGCGATCATCTCGACAAGGAATTATTTGGGCCATTACAATTAAACCAAACAAAATAAATGATATCGGGAAAATTAAGTTAATTAGGAAAAAAAGCAAATGCGATTTTACATGTTAACTGTCGGTTTTGGGGCCCTTGTTATGGACGTGTCATATTTGAATTGGTCTAAAGCTTTCCGCATTAGGTGCACAACCTCGTTTGCCGTAACTGGCAATGAAAACATGCATTTCCTTTTCCCGTTGATTTTCTGCCTAGCTTAACCGCCTTCCATTTATTACAACCCCTCAGTCTACCTTTCAGCTTCTTTTACCCAAACACCAGCCCACGATTCAATTCTGCTCTTCATCGACATCTCAACGAACCTCTCGCGCGATGGCTTCCATGGCTACCATGGCCGGCCACGGAGGCTTTTGCCAAGACTGCCAGGCTGTCCGACTCAATGACAGGATGCTGGACGACAGCGTGGGACTGCCGTCACGGGACTATCTGTTCCTGAAACGAGGTGGCACCGACACACGCGAGATCGATCGTGACGTGAGAAGCAGGGATGATTTTCTTCCTGCATTACCCAACATGCTGAATTCGATCCGTGCCACCGGCTGCAGAATGTGCCTGTACCTCCACCAAGCCATCACGCAGTTGGAAATCGAATACTTGTACCCCCAGGTTCGCATCGGCCTCAGCTACGACTGGTGTGCATTCCCTCCATACGGGCAGAAGCACAACGAGCAACTCCTGGAGCTCAGGGTAACGGTCGATGGGCAAGGCGTCGCAAAACGCACTCTATTTTTCAAGGTTGAGTCCGATAATGGTGAGAACCCCTGCTTCTATTTTAGTTTCTAGATCCTTGCTAAACTCTTTCCAGACTTAGTCACACGTTGGCTCGGGATCCCCAAGTGCCCCCAGCCAGTACCTTGGTGCCCGGAGAACGTCAACTGGGCCGCGGCGGCTCTCAGAGAATCGGATGAGTTGATGCGGAAGAAGGGCGAGATTCCCATTTTCTTGCCTTCCCGGCTCATCGATCTCGGAGCATACCCCACATCCATGCCTCGACTGGTCAGTCGAGAGGAAGCGGCAAGGGCCTTTATCATGTGTCATGACGAGTGGCCAAGGAAATATTGCGCTCTTAGTTATTGCTGGGGTGAAATCAATGATGACTTCCCGCACCTCAAAACAACCGCGGAAACGTGGGGGCAATTCTGCCAGGGCATTCCGGTAGAGATTCTCCCGCAAGCTTTGAGAGACGCAGTCACCGTCTGCCGCTCCCTCAGGGTCCGATTCTTGTGGGTTGATTCAATTTGCATCTTCCAAGATAACCATGAGGATTGGGTAGAGGAAGTGTCCACCCTGCACGACATATACCGCAATGCTTATTTCACAATCTGTGCTGCGTCAACTCAGTCGGTTCACGAGAGTTTTCTCATTCGACCATTACAATACACCATGAATGTTGATTTTCAATCTTCACTCGACTCTCAGGTCTCGGGCGAGCTCAGGCTCACCTATCGCGGAACCGACTCCACTCAACCTGCCCCAATGAGAGACATTACTCGCGATTTGGATTGTGCTTGGGCGCGCAGAGGCTGGACCTTTCAGGAGTTTGAAGCCTCCCCAAGGAAATTGATTTTCGGGGACAACATGGTTTACTTCCTGGACCGCAAGAACCTGCATCACGAAAATGGGCGCGTTTTACCCTCGTATGCCCTCTGTTTTGGGCTTTTGCTCTCAGACAAGAAGATTCCAATGGCGAAGCTATTCCAAGCCTGGAGCTATCGCCTCAAGTTGTTCACGCAACGGGCATTCGCACACCGCGAAGAAAAGATGTCAGCCATTGCCAGCTTGGCTCGCACATTCACCAGACGACAGCCAGGGGCGTATCTCGCAGGACTCTGGCGGAAAGATCTCGCCATGGGACTGCTATGGGGGTCCCAGCCACACGGGCTTGCTTTGAATTACCAAGACCTGTTGAAAGGCCTCACAACTCCAAACCTATACATTGCGCCATCTTGGACATACCTCAGCAGGAATGGTTGCTCAGATGATGGCATCGCTGTGGTGCACAACCCAAGGAGCGAACCTCATTGCCGAGGCGAGGCCGTATTCTCTGATGGTGCGACGGTCCCGACCGGCAGTGATGAGTATGGACCTATTAGCAGCGGGAAGTTGCGAATCCAAGCAAAAGCCGTTCCAGTTTCCAAGTTTACCCTCAAGTCATGGGCCAACTTTGAAACACAGATCTGGACTACAACCGTTGACGGCCTTTACAGTGCGACCTGCCAATTGGATTGGTACGGTGGCTACAGGGACGAAATGCAGCATGGCATCGAGATACAGCACGATCTCAGGTTAATGTTCTTGGCTAGTACTTGCGAGCATGGCTACTCTGCGCCCTATCTTGAGGGCAAGGCCAGTGTTTCCGAAAAAGGTGCGTTACATCTGATCAATCTGAGACATTAAGCTGATTCATGAAGACCAAGATGGCCAGGAACTAGAGGATGAGCCCGAGCCGGTCCCTACGCCTCATCCCCTAAACCCTAATTTCTGTAAGCTCTTTCGTTCATCTCTCTCAAATTTTGCCGCGAAATTCAAGATCAGAAACAGCTAACTGGACCAGGCGACTGCTGCAATACCCCTCCTGATGAGTGTGAAGTCCACAAGTGGTGTCCCGTTTGTTATCACTGCGAGTCGTGCTGCATCATACCACTGTATCAAAACCGCAATGCTTGGGGAATTATCATTCGTAAGGCAAACCCGCAAAATAACGAGTGGCAGCGCGTTGGTGTATTCACCTCGCGAGTCAGGCTAGGTGGAGGACCCAGCGGGACGGTTCTCTTCAACCATGTGCCGGCCAAATTTTATAATCTTATTTAATGTAGCTGAGCCAGCATTTTGGGCTCCCCTAGTTGATTCATAGGGTCATGATGACGAAAAAGGAATGGCGTATGGTCGCGACGGATATTTGGTATTGGGAGAATGCTGCGTGAGGGATTTTTGGACAACAACAGAACCGGTTATGAAGGCTTGGATAGTGTGTTGCCATTATGGCGTCGCTCGTTTTTTTCTTCTCAATCTTAAAAGCTTTGTTTCTTTTGTCGAGAAGAGTTTCGTCTTGCATTATGCCGTGCCAAGTGAAGCCTCGTTCAGTCGAAAACGCAAATGTCCCAGTAACTTGAGAGTCGGCATTGGCACAGACATCCTCATTCCGGGGGGTTGTCCTCACAACCTGCCAGTCACTATAAATATTGATAGAACACGAATAGATGGAGGAAATCAGCGCTAATACTGCTGTCTAACCGCCATGGTGCTGTGTTGATGGTAAGTAGGGTACCGTTGGCGCTATAAGCTGCTGAAAACGGGGCGCGTCCACTAAATTAGCTATGTGCGTGGCGGCAGCGCGCACCTTGTTGCGACTACAATCGTGTCTTTGGCACATTTGAAATCTTCGTGCTGCCTAATGTCTAGGAAATGACTTTGCAAAATGAAATTTAGGAGAAGCGTTGGCTCGGGATGAAGGTTCCTTTCCATCATCGTTGCTTCCCAGATGCTAGTTGTGCCCCGCTTTGCTAGTACTCGCCTAAATTCAGCACTTAACTCAACTGTGGGAGGAGGGAGGTAATTAATTTGTTCCTCCTTTTAACAACACTTGCCCAGCCCGTCGTCCCAAAATTCCATCAAAAGCATCACAGTTTCGTGCAGCTGGCCTATCTGCCATTTCCCTTGGATTCGAGAGTCTGCGTGTGCTTTTTTAAGCGTTCCTCAAAATACCAATGGAGCGCAGCAATGGTGGGTGTTGGACCTGCAGGATCCGCCACAGGAAATGTGACCAGACGCAACCCCAATGCAGGGAGTGTAGCTGCCGCACAATCCCCTGCCATGGCTACGGACCCAAGCCAGCGTGGATCAATGACAGCGCCCAGCTTCAGGAAGAGTTGGCTCGCATCAAGAAGATTATCAAACAAGTCATTCGCGACAAGAGGATGGGGCACAAACGCACATCTCCAGATGCCTCTGTTTCAACAGCTCCCACAATTGCCCCAGCATTGACATTGGGATCATCATCATCGGGTAACAACATGTCCTTTCGAGAATCTCAGCTGCTCCTGCATTACCTCGACTACATCTTCCCTATACAGTTCCCTTACTATGTGGATAACCCCCAGCTCGGTGGACGCGGGTGGTTGTTCTGGCTCGTCATGCGCGATGGGCCAGTGAACAAGGCGCTGTTAAGCCTCTCTGCGTTGCACCACCACACCATGTTTGCCGACGGAACCGATAGTACGGAGCAGGAGCTTATCGGGTACCACACTGAGGCCCTGCAAGGTTTGCGGCGTGCTTTGGGCGACCAACAGGCCAGGGGCTCTCCCGCCACCAACGAGCAACTCGTCGAGTTTCTTGCATGCAGCTCCGCTCTCATAAGTCTCGAGGTACTGCAACCGGATGTAAATTTTTATTTTGTTCATGGCTGAAGGTTTCTAGATTTTCCGAGGCGGGACGGGGAATTGGCATCCTCACCTAGGTGCCGTTGTCAAAGTCGTAAACGACATGAGCAGCTGGCCCGACGGCACAGGGCCAAGGCTAACTGGGCTGGAAAATGCTCAGCGCTTTCAGGTTGCTGAATCCATCTGGTTTGATCTCCTAGCCTGCACTTCCAGCGACGCCGCACCAGGAATTCAGTATTGGCCCTGGTTGACTGAGCGTGGCATCGACATGTCCTACTTGATGGGCTGCTACAATTGGGTCATGATTGCTATTGGGGATGTAGCTGTGATCAAATCGAAAGGCCTGATGCAGGCTGAAGGCGAAGCCCCAAGCCCCCTGGACGTAAAAAATCAATTAGAGTCCGGCCTGGAAGGGCTGGAGTCTTCTACAGAGGTATGCTGCAGCGCCCCCAGCGACCACGAATACAGCTAATACCTCCATTCAGGTACCCGAACCAAGAGCTCTTCCCGTCTCTAGGGTTTTCGCATCGGCGACTTTATTGGAGTTGTACATACTTTGTCCTGACGTGTTCCCAGCAGGCTTCCAAGTGCGGGACGCCGTGGCTAAAGTCATACACGCGATCCGGTGTGTACCTGAACGAATGTCCCTTCGTGGCTTGACATGGGCTCTGTGCCTTGCAGGGTCTATGGCAGCACTGGACCAGCAACCGTTTTTCGAAACTCTCATGACCAAAATACTGTCCGTCGTGGGTTCAGCGTTCAGCAACTGCGCCACTATTTTGCGCATCATGCGCTACTGTTGGCACCAACGCGAAATATTCCCAGGCGTCTCATTCAACTGGCGCGACGCCATGTCTGCTCTGGGAATATGCGCACTCTTGGTGTGACTGTTATTTTTCCTGCATGCAAAATATCAAAATTTGATTGCGTCTACAAAATTGATCTGATCATCTCTATTTGGGCGGTCCCCGGTCCAGATGGCACTAAGTATTTCTCGTGCTTCGAGCCTAAGTGGAATAGGCCATCAATTAAATTAGCCCAGAGGATTCAATGAACCAACCACAATCGGAAAAAGCATATCCTTTTCATTTCAACCTCTCAAACCCCATGCGATCTAACTAAGCCTTCCTTCTCACATTTAATACGACTAACTTGATGAACATGAGAACGGCTTGTTGATGGATCCCGCTTGAAATTTGTGAATCTGGTAATAAATGTTAGCTTGCGTCCTCTCAACAATCCTTTGCAGCACATACCAGCTCTACAACGCTTGCATACGTTCCGCATACCAAAATAGCTATCCCGATCAAAAATACGAAACCATTGCACAAGGCGCTTCGGATATTGCGTCTTTCGTACCATTTTCCTTCTTTCAACAGCACAAACCACATGACGGGCGGCCAGTAGAACGAAAGACCGGATACAAAGAGCGATGCGCTAATTGACAGAAGCTCGGAAAAGAAAGGAATTGCTTCCGCAATTACCCACGCAATGATGGTCACAACAGCGACAAAACCCAACCATGTGATCCAACCCTTCTTGGTGTTGACGAACCTCACAATCGAGTCCTTATACGTTTTACCGTGCATGTAGCGACAAACGACCGTCGTGTTAATGGATCCAGAAATAAAGATGACGGGGAGAGCGATACCGAAAACAACTCGAGAGATAAGAGGACCAGCTGACAGCAAAGCCGGGGATTGGACATCCTGACCCACAAACGCATATATTATAGCGCCAGTCAGCGTATAGATGACAATTTCGAAGATACCTAGCGCCCAGATGGATTTTGTGTAGTCTTTTGGAGTATGCATTTCGTCCATAAAGGATGGCTGAGCACCAGCGAATGCGTACGCAAATACGATGCTATTGACGGAAATGAAGGCCTCCGAAAAAGTCAGGTCTTCTTTGGGCCAGGCCGACCAGTTGGAGGCAGCCAAGCCTCCAGCTTGGTCTGCACTCTGTATTCCTGTTGCAATCATTGTCACACCGATAGCCAGCACAATTGACGCAAAGTCTATGTATCCAAGGATAGCGATTTCGGCAAAGGATGGAGGGATAGCAAGCAGCCCAAGAATCACCATAGATACGACACCAAACGCAATGGTGCAGACATTGCTCTGTGTGATGGTGCTGAGGGCAATGGTTCCGGTCAAGCAATGAGAGCCAACCACAAGAGTCAGCTGCGAGACAAAAATGGCGCTGAACAGCATGTAGCCAAACTTGCCCATCATCAGCCTGCCAATGTCGGCGTAGTGGGCAGTCTGGGGGTACTTCAGGATGACCTGCCCAAGCACGTAGCTGGCATAAATGGCAACGAGTCCGACACCGATACACAGGATGACGCCAGGCACCATACCAAGAGTCGCAAATGCAGAGGGCAAACCCAGACTGCCCAGAGCGACGGCCTCGACAATGAGGACCACGGTGAGGCGTTTCCATCCAAGACGGTGGAAATGCGCTGTCCCTTCAAGGGTCTTTTGAGTTTCTATATCATGGCCATTCTTTGCGTGGTCGACTTCGTCCATGATGCCTGTTGACAGGTCAACGCCGATGGCATCGTCGTTGTGATTACCCCGTTTGGACTTTTCAGCATGGTGTTTGCTCGAGTGTTCGCTCGCCTCGGGATCCATGATCAAAATTAATAAAAAGAATTCAAGAACAACCAGTTCAAGTGGAGAGTGTGGAAGCCAAGTGAGAGAGAGCAGATTCGTGGCTGGCAGTCCTTATTATAAGGTAAGATTCCGCATGCAGGCAAGCCACTCCCCAGCATCAACTTCTACCCCAGACGCGGGGGAACCACAAGACTTTGCCAAACATGATACCCGCCGGGTCCCATCTCCACAGAATCCGGGGGTTGGAGTACACATCTGCTATCATGACTCCCACGCCATGATGCAGAAGCTCGTAGTGAGACAAACCAAACTACAGGCACGTATCCCAAAGTGGGGCTCAAGAGCAACCGAAGGCTCTGCGCCCTCGGAAATCATCGGCTGTGGGGAAATGAAGAGGGATAGGCTGGTACATTAAAAGATGGCACGAACAAATTAACGTCGCCAGCGAGCAGACTTACCAGGCCATCGGCACGAAGCCGAGCAGCCGTTCAGAGAGATGAGGCGACTAGCCGGTTATCCACACGTAACAAAATGTTCAGTGCGCGAGCTTTGACATCTCCCACCAATCAGAACCTAGAGCTTTCCTCCGGTTTTGGAGAAACAGGTCCACCATTTTACGTCCTGGGCAGGCAAGTCGAGCCGCGATCCATGGTATCTCGGAAGGCAATTCGATACGTGATAATGATCGCCTTACGAGTCGACTCACTCTTTGTGATGACTGTTGGTCATGGTTTAGTGGATAGATATGTCAGCTTGAACGCCTGGTTGTTCCGGATACGTTCTCTATCTCTAGATGCTTACATAATGAGTAAGCAAAGAGAGGCGTGCGATGCCGGCTTCTGTCAGCATTCAGCACAATGGCCAAAACTGGGCGTAGGGCGCACGACAACATCACGGTCGTTGCAGCCGTGCATCCCTATTCCCCACTCATCCAATGAGCTAATCTGGCAGGATTTTAGGCAATTTATAACCCGTGAGGAGAGACTAGACGCCTGTCTGTACCTTCCCCGGTTAGGGCGCTCTCAATCGAGCTACCAGAAATCAGGTTTGGGAATGATTTTTTTGGTCTAATACGTGATGCATAAAGCAGTGATGTGACGTTTGCAAAATGGTTTCTAGCTATGTTAATTCATTATTTGCTCTCATTACGCTAACTTCTGTCGGGTATTAGGCGGTTCATTAGTGACAGGTTCACGTTTACGTTTGGCTTGTGTCTTGAGTGCAGAAGCCAAGCGAAATTCAAAGTTATTGTATGGCTTGAATGGAATTTCCTTTTGTTTGACAACAACCTCAGCTAACCCACAACGGTTTGGGTTGCTAAACTTATGAAGCAATTCGACTGGAACGTCTGCCTCGTCTAAGTGGATGGCGTTGTGATCAGCATGACAAGTCATAAGCAATTTCACCTTCATCTTATTAGCTTCCAACATCTATGGTCACCAAGAGGAACTTACTGCATATTCATCGACCTCAGTGTGATGGATTTGGAGAGACGGCGCCTCTACAAGCCACACACACACACACAACCTACCCAACCGCTGACTTGGACTTGTGTGTGAGGAATATCAACAATTTCGGCAGGAGCATAATAATAGCTGGAATAGCTAGCAATAGCTCTGATCAGAAGGAAGGCACAAAAAGAAAGTAATAAAATAGGCCTCTAACAGGGCAAAAAGACAGTTACTAGGATATAAGTTAAGTATGTAAGAAGGAGCGTTGTTTTTTCAATGTCTCTGCTAAAGGGAGCACCTTTTATCTCTCCCAATGAACTACTCTAGGGTAGGTCAAGCGAACTTTATCCGAAAACCCCAAACCGCCAACACATCAGCAATGGCACGGCATCTTTGGGCGATGGATATTAAAATCGGCACGATGGTGGGGTCTGAAGGCCATTCTTTGGGTGTTTTGAAATATTCCCTGCTAAATTTGCGGCGACTTAGCTGAATGTTTGAATAGTCAACAAACGCCAGCAGAGATCCATTACTTGCGCTCCCATAAGAAAATAGGAGACAGGGGCAAAGAGAAAGGCCAAGTTTGCTATAGTAAAACTTGAGCTTCGCACTATTTCATGTTAGTCGGGCGAATGCGATGCCGGTTGTTTACTTACCGGCTCGTTTCATAGCCCATGCCCTCGAGGATTTTAGCACAAGCGTACTCCTTCATTGTATGGCGAGTGATAACAGCAAGTAGCCTGGGAAATTCGGTGCTATCGCCATCGTCTCAGTCTAGCCTAGGAGACGCCGGTAAGGAGGCTTGTCCGCGGGGTTCCTGCGAGGTCCGACGACTCACACGAAAACCACCAAGCATTATGAGCGATGCTGAAATTCGCTGTGCAAGACAAAAAGAAATACAGACCAGCTATGGCCACGCAGGACCATGAAATACGACACCCTCCCCTCGCCAAACAACACCAACAACGTGAAGTAAGTTATGCAGACGACAGCCCCTTTTGTGGCCTAGTCGAGCCGGGAACACCACAGGACTCTTAGCAGCTGTTATCCGCACCGGTAATCACGAGCGTTGTGATTATTGACCTATCTTTTGGCCTGGTGTGCTACCGGACGTAATGGGAAGTGCGGGTCCTTACAGATCCGACCGTTTTTTCATCCATTACCTCGCCAAGGGAGCGAACAGTATGCAACACACTCGGTTTACTCTGTTTCCGCTTTGTGGTATTAATCCAACGCAATCCTGCCCATACCGCGGTCTCGCTCCGATATCCATAAGATCACCAGCCTTTCTATTCTTTAAGGGAATCAAGAATTCCGATCGTGGTGCCCCGCAGCTTCAATGGGGCAGCTGCTCGCTTGGCCTCGGCGCTACTGTGGGAGAGCTGGCCTGATCTGGATACTTGGCTACGACTCAGCTTCCAGCTGAACCTGCATCTAGATAACGGCCTGCATCAACGTTCACATTCACATTCAAGTCAGCGCGGGCACAATCTTCGCCGATCCTATCAGCTTAGACTGGCCAACCCAGTCTTTTCAGTTTTCCCCGGTCGCATGTGTTGCCAACAAAGCAAAATCCTTCCTTCCCTCACGCTACGGAGATGGTTGCCAGTCACGTCGTTTGCATGGATCGAACATGCCACGCACCGTGTACCAGCTTTGTTATTGCTATAACGAGGCTCCAGAATGCTACTCTCAATGTACATTGGAAAATGATTTCTCTGCGGCAGAGCAGTGAATTCATTAATGTAAACCACCCCCTGCAGGTTGTACCACTCATATTGCCACCATGGCTATCCAGCGGTTGCATTTAGGGTTCTCTCCAACCATACCTATAAGCGCGGGTCGTGAGCAGGGGGGCTAGAGCTTGGGGGAACAAGCCGGGGTATGTACCGGTCAAGGTACCGGTCACCATCATATAAATTGGTTCCAGTGGTAATGTTTTGCAGGTGTGAGCAGTCTATTGGCCCAGCCTCTACCCTCATGGGTATTGCTTTGTATATTTGTGGGGCAGAGTGCAGGTATGTAGGCTGATGGTGCATACAGGGATAGCGAACAGCAATTGTGAGAGTGAAGATGACGGGTCTCGAAGATCACTACACCCCTACACCCTCCTTTTGAAATGGGTAAGCACTACCAGGGAAGCCCAGGGAACGGTATGTTGGGCCATGTGTATCTCCTTAGTCCTATCGGATGGATCGAGCAGCCGCTCTCCCGTTTCCCCACCTTGGCTCACTCTATCCCACGAACTAGAGCTTGGGCGTACGTTTATTCAGATAGTGCCCGGGGCGGTTGTATCGCAGCCAAATGGACAAAGGTAACCCCTCTCAGCCCGTTTCTGATGAAAAAAGGCTCTGCGTCTGAGTGGCTTCCGAGCTAGCAAGCCTCATTCCTGCATCCTGCTGACCAAGCCTGGGAGTACAGAGCAACACCACGAGGGGCTTCCAATCAACATCACCGACAAGTGGGCCAGCTGCCGACCATCTCGAGCACTCCAAGACATCCAGCCTGAATCGACCATTCAACTGGCAGTTGGATGGTAACATGGCAGTGCCTCCACCCCCTCGCAGCAGGAGGTTGCATGCAGAGTGCCAGAAGCGCTAGAAAAAAGCAACTTGGTCATATTTTCCCCGCCAATGGGCGTTAACACAGGGTTTGCCATTGGGCTGATAGGATGAGACAGACCTCTGCCTTGCCAGTGTCGCTTAGTTCCTGGGGAAACTGTGTGCTCTCTGCTAAGTCGATATACGCGGTATGTATCAAAACATTTGAAGCCTTGTGTGTGTGTCTGTGTTTATGTATTTATAGCCCGTCTGTCCCCCGTTCGTCCATCCTCCCCTTTCCTTCTCAGCAGGTCATCACCTACATTACACACTGCCCCTTGCACCACCTTCCACAACTTCCAAACCTCCCCTCCACCAAGTCAATCCCCCTGGGTAAGCGACAACTTCGCTTAGCCTAATACACCTCCTCCTCCGCGTTCTACAACAGTCTTTACCGTCACGTGTTTGCGTCTTTTGCTGTAGCCACAGAATCAACACCAGACACGATGTCCCTTGTTCAGCACCAAGGCCAAGAGGCCGAGCGCTATGTCCCGATTGAATCTCAAGTACATGGTACATCAGATCCCAGTACAATTCATAAGCATACTAGCGTGTCTGATACTGACCAAGTACAAGATGAGATTTATGAACACTCCCACTCTGCTACGGAGTGTGATGAAATAATGACTGAAGCCAAGTACTCCTTGACCTTGGTCACTCAGCCAGCCTCCGCCAGAGCCTCTGGCCTTGAAGAAGGGGAGAAAGTTGGCCCTTTCCCCAAGCTTCAAGTTCAGGCTTCGAGCTCCCTTGTCGACCCTGCTACCATGGAGCAATGCATGATGCAAAATGGGGCATTTTTGGTGAGCGTCATGTTGGCGGAGGAGTCTGGGACTCCAGCTGCCCTGACGGCCACCAAGGAAGGGCGTCAGCGGCCGCAATTGACAGGCCGTACTGTGGCCACTCCAGAGTACACCGAGCAGGGTGTCTTCTGTACTTTCCCTGACCTGGTTTGTGTCAACCCTGGCTCATACCGCCTGTCTTTCGGCCTCGTCCGAATTGACCCTAAGACTACTGGCGCTGTCAAACACTACCCGGCACTCGCCCGTGCTCTTTCTGACGTTTTCAAGGTCAATGGCGCCTCTGGAGCCAAACTTTGAGAGGCGTCCATCTAGGCATGCCTCCGGTAGTGATGGGGAACTGAGGTCCCCCCAACCCAAGTTTTAAAATATCTATTAGCTTCTAGTGCTGGAATATGGGGCGTTTAGCGTTGTTACATATGAATGCTGCCCCTATCTATTTAGCAGCTCACCGGGGAGCCACCGACAATTGACTGCATTCCTTTACTTTACTCGTGCTCTTCCCATGGCGTGAATTTGTGTAAGCTATGTCCGTGCCCTATAAAAATTTCCCCATCAGGAGACCAGTGCTTGGTCTCGGGTGTTGTATTTCCTGCCTTCAGCACCCTCAGTGATGCATCACCCCTATGCTAGCCTCGGGTTTTAGCGTCCCGCTACCACAATGTCCCCTCTCGTAGAACATAGCATACATAGTTTGGGATCATCGGTCAGGTGTAAGTAAGGACGTCTTTGTGAAAGCCAACATTCGCATCAAACTTTGAGAGCAAGCGTTCAGGGTCGACGAAATTGCGTGAAGAGTGCTACGAACAGGATCATTCACAAGTAGCCAGCAACTTGAGAGGATTTGCGGCCACCGCAGTGCGGGGCAGCCGAATAAATCGTTGCAAACAGTCAGTCACCAGGGAGCAAATTCGAGAGGTCGGGAGTTGGCAGATGGCCATCGCAACATTTAAATCCATCCAAATACAGCTGCGAAAGATTAATTGAGGGAAGAGGTGCCGAAATCGAGAGCATATTGGGTAATGGCAGTTGGACCGTCAGAGGTTCCAGCGGTTTCCTTCAGTTTGGTTTGAGCGGCAAAGTAGCTGACAATTCACCATTGAACGCGGGCAGGCCGTCCGTTAGGCCCTGTGCATGCTTTCAGTAGCCTGGTTCCACTGAAAGCGTCAGTTACCCCTATTCCAAGGTCAGTATTCGTTTTCGCCCCGTCCCTCACGATTCCTGGTGGAATGGTGTGGAGACGTGTTCGGGCCAGCCTGGATCGCTTGTCTGTAGAATTAAGTAGTTTGCGAGTTTTAATTTTAGGGAAATTCCGTCTCTTCCCCGGGGCACTGTATGAAAATTTTGACGGTTTCTGAGGGTCGTGTGTTTCATCGCATAGACCGCGAATCGAGCAATCGTGCTGACCAAAATCAGGTCGAGCCACTGAAGGCGTAGGATGAACTGTAGTATATGAAAATGCATCTCCGAACAAAGCGCCTTCTATTTCTAATGCTTAGGGTGCTCCTGAGTAACTCTACGAGCCGGACCAAGGCGGACTCGATGCTCAAGCGTCTTCCGAAAAGTTGGCGCATTCCCCTCCTACAAATTGCTTGACAGCTCAGGCCACAAGGCACCTAGGCGGCACTCTTTCCTCCCTAAACCACCTCCAAATCCATCCTTCCTCAGCCAACCATCTGGAAATTAATGCTTCCTATGCAATAAGATTCAAGAAGCGCCAGCTCTACCGTCGTCGGCCGATTGTTGCGCTCGGGAGGACAAACCAAGCTCTTTTGCAAAGATGTAGGCGAGTATCAACGCGACATCAACCAGGCAGTGGATTTGCACATTAACCACCCGTATCTAGAACCAAAATCTCGCAAGGTCTCAACGCATCTATGCCTCGCCGACCCGAAAATATAAAACAGTTGTTAGGGAGGAGCCATATCGATACTTTCGCCTGGTTCGGCAGCATGTTCGGAAAATGCACCCTACCAGGTCGATTTAATTGTTTTACTCACGAGGTCCAAGTCGCTCGTCAGTTTGTTTCGAGTACCCAGCGTCTTCATTTGGTGTCAAAGTGAGCAATTCACCCAGTAACGGTATCAGAAATATCCAGAGCGTTGTCTATTATCCAACTGGTTTTTTACGGAAGGTCTTTAGTGATGCCGCAACCCTTTAAAATGTCTTTCTTCGGCCCCAATAATCCGAAAGGCTCAGTTCATCCCGATACCTCCGCCCGCTGAAAACTGGTCGCACGCGATTACACTACAGCCTCTTTGCGGCCCTTGAACATATATTTCACCCATGCCCCTTTCCAGCAAGGAATAAGTCTCGAATCACTTTATCTATGCGAGATCCCCACTATAAATCAACGAAAATATTGACGCCATATTTGACGAGAATTGCGCAATGCTCGGCGATTGACCCCAAGGACGATGGTCTTCACCAAACCAATACCAGTGTATGATTCACGTCCTTAGGTCCTGCTCATTTATGAAGAAAAAAACTCATATGCGACCATCTGTTTAGATACGAATTCCAGCCCGAGTTTTAAAGGCGCATGAGTCCTCGATGGCATCATCCCCAGGTATGTCCAACTCCTGATTAGCTAGGAATCCTCGCCCCAAAAACCAATCACAGTTTTAGAAAGAAAGAAGGTTTTGATCCATAACTATCTCTAACACTCTAATTTAATTTCCGAAAGAACTACGCCCCCCTTGCCGCACAAGAATTTCGTCTTTTGCCATCGAGAGGCGAGCCACATAATGATAACGACCTTCCAAATATGGGCAGTAGCCGAATGATACTAAGTAACACACAGTACGAAATAATCTCGGCATGCACTCTAGGAGGAGTTTCCGCGGCATTAATTTCCCAACGCAATATCTCTTGCGATTGCCTCATGTGTGCTGCGAATGGTATGAACATATAGTACGTGGATCACAAGAATAAATGCTATGGGATGGCAATCATCAAATGCGGAGTGCACGCATTCCATTCTTACACAAAGAATCAGGACAGTAACACCCAACAATACGTGATACAATGCGTGTTCATCACAGTATAGCAGTCAACATTCTTCAGGCTGTTAGCGTATTGGGATCAGGCTACGCAGACAACCAGAATGCTGCTCTAAAAGATGATGCTCTTGTTGCTGCCCTCTTCCCGGATCCGGATATTGACATTCTATCCCCGGCTTTCATAAGCCCAGAAACTGTTCCAGCAGGGTTTGCAAATAACTCTGCTCCTCCAACAAGCAGCGCAAATATAGGTAAGAACCAAAACTCGAGTCCTTGAAGGTGTCACGCTCTAACCGATCAGATAGTAACCTTCCTGCGTTCTTTGGCCAGCAACAACTCTTGGATAACGTATCACGAACCTGATTTTACTTCAGAGGAAGGACGCCCAATCCCATATATATATGTATCCAAGGACCGTGAGAACTTTAACAACTCCTCAAACTCAAAGGACAATCAGAAACTGCGTCTATGGCTGCAAGGAGGCGTCCACGGTGATGAACCCGGGGGTTCCCAGGCTCTTCTTGCTCTGTTTGGCAAGCTGAACGCAAACAGAACATGGGCCTCTTCGGTGCTTGATAAGGTTGACATTTTGGCGTTGCCAGTGTACAACCCAGATGGCGTGGATTACTTCCAAAGACCACTTGCGTCCAATTTCGACGGAAACCGAGACCACGCAGTTCTCCAACGAAAACAAACACGCGACATAAAACGTCTTCTCGTCGAATATGATCCCCATGTTGCTCTCGATGCCCATGAGTACACTGCTGGAGGGCGGGTTGGCGGGCAGTACATCAAGGCTCAAGATGTTCAATTCTCGGCCGTTAAGAACCCAAACATCCGGTCAGAAATCCGGGACCTAGGTGAAAACCTATTCACCGAGGCGGTATTTTCTGCAGTCAGAAAAGCAGGCTTTCGAACGAGCCCGTACTTTACGGCCAGCGGTCGTGATCCCATCACACTGACTGAGCCGGGTTCCATTAGCCAAGCTGGGCATAACTCGTGGGGTCTCGGACAACGGCTCACATTTCTCTTTGAAACGCGCGGCATTCGCCTCGGTAACCAACACTTCAAACGCCGGGTCGCTGCAGGCCTTTTGGCCGCCGAAACGCTGGTACAAGTCGCCGTAGACAATAAAGATCTGGTTTATCAAACCATCCAAGACGCTCGTGGAAAGTTCATCAAGGGCAACGATGAGATCATCGTGGTCGACAAATCACGCGTCGTGGATACAACTATCCAGTTCGTTTCCGCGGAAAACGGCACCCTAGTCGATGTACCGGTCAAGTTCAACAACAATACGCCGCCAAGCACAGTCATCAGTCGCAGCCGCCCCGAGGCTTACATCTTCTCCGCGGCTTGGGGTGATGTTGCCGAGCGCCTCCGTGTACTTGGAGTGGAGGTCGACGTTTTGGAAGAGGAATTTTACGATACCGTCGAGACTCTTGTCGTCTCAAATCTCACTCTTGCATCCAGCAAGCACGAGGGCATCGTGCATACGACGGTCAGGACAGAAAAGGGTACAAGAAAAGTCCGCATTCCAAAGGGTGGGTTCCGAGTTAGTACGCGACAACAAAACGCAGCATATGCCTTTGTGGCTCTCGAGCCGGAGAATATTGCCTCGTTCGTCACGTACAATCGAATACTAGTTGAGGATGGCGACGAGTATCCAATCTTTAGAGTGGTGTAGATGGATATATCTATCCGATACGAGATTTGCCGCACCGTTCTGCATCAATACGATATTCTGCTAGGTTCTATCCATTAACAAACTGATTTTATATGATTGCCGCCAAAGTTGAGCGGATCCTCCGATCGAACAAGCCATCACGTCTCGTGCGTTGACCACCGTCTACTGTTCCTTCGCTCTGTGCTCCACTAAATTAAGCATGGCCTCGGCGTCATCCAAACGATGAACACGACAAGGTCCTTAAGTCAACCTGCTACTTGGATCAGCTAGGCTAATGCAATCGCTTGGTTTTATTTATCCTGATTGTTTATTAAATTTGTTTATTTATCCACTTCTTAGAACTACTTGTTCGACTTTGTGTTTTTTTTCTCTCCCATCGATTTCATCCCGGACCTTCCCCCCATTGATTGGCTATAAAGTGGGTCCAGTGGGGGAACTGGGTTGACCCCCCCATCCGTTGACGCGAAGCGCGTCTCCCAAGCCCAATCGACTACGACATTTGGTCTACATCATCGGCCAATATCAATGAATCCGCTGCTTCTACGGCCTATCCACGCTCTCGAGCATCCAGGCTGTGTTAATGGCCATGATACGAAATGTCCTCTCCCCACGTAAACGCTGCCCCCGACCGATGACGGCCAGACCATTTCGAGCCTTCGAAGAAACACAAGCCTAGCCATCTCGATTCGGGGACAACCTGTCGGAACCTGCTTTGATAAAAAAATTCCTTGTGTGAATTCAATCAAAGAGGCGTCGATGCTATTTCCAAATCGCCCAACCGAGCCGTAGAACCGAGCCAGAGCCATAGCAGTATCCATTGAGAGGGGCGCGTGGCCAAATCGCAGCTCCGATCGCCATCATAGCCGCAAAACGAACTCCCAATCAAGTCCCAGTCGCCGAACGCAAGCCGTACGATCCAGTGACGTGAAGAACGCCACAACCACACAGACAAGCAGTACAACACTATACCATCCATCGTCCATTTCGGCAACACCTTGTTGACCTAAACCCGTTCGCTACCCTAGAGTGACCAAGTTTGCAAGCAAATCGGACTATTCTCACGCCAAACCATCATGAACCAGCATGCTTAAGACCAAACAAGGTAAGTGAATAAATAAATGCGAGTTGGATAACAATAAATAATCGTGGTTCGTTGGTGTGGTTGGTGGTTATTGCACCTTATGTTCGAAAAAAAACATCTCTGTGCCTGCTCCTCTGTGGCAGAAGCAACAACGTGAAATCCTATTTTAACTCGCCATTAAAAGACAATTAATTCTTCTACAAAAACGGACACCTAACGACCGACAATAGACTCTACCACTACCAAGAACTCGATGCGTTCAAACACGGATTGTTGTGCACTTCTCGTCTATCGTCATCTTGCCTTCAATTGATACCCTTTCCATTTTCCTTGCACCATGTCAAAAACATTAATTAACGACCGCAATGTATTCTGTCTATTACAGTTTTGCTCCCTTCTCCTCGCCGTCTTGCTTCAAGCGAACAACGCCCTATCGCCTCGGTTAGTACATCATCCTTTCTTTCCAAGCGTGCAAGGTGACTTACTTCTTGATAGCATGTCGCCAGTAAAACACCGTCTTTGCTGAAGATCCGCTGCGTCACCACGCCACGTCCCTCGCCCGACCAGGGGCTCTCCATCTCAGTAAACATCCACTCGTCGGCCCGCACAGCCCGGGGGTCGTGAAAGTAGATGCTGTGATCCAAGCTCACCATCATTCCCAGCTTCGGTCGGTTCTTCCAGTCCTCGATTGAGGGGCCCATGCCCTCGAATTCGCTGAGCTGAGCGACCTGCTCTTGCGTTGCCTTGGGCAGCGTGGCCACCTCCTCCGGGTCGAACGAGAAGCGCCATAGGCCGTGGATGCGCGACACGGTACCGATGAAATAGCTGTCAGACATGTAGGCGAGGGCGTTTAGGTGCGCTGCGTGCCCACCCTCGGCCGAGATTTCGCCTCGGGCGCGAAGCCACTGGCGGCATTTGCGGTCATAGGGCTGGGCAGTTGGATCCCGGCTACGCAGCACCTCGATGCGATGGCTCTGGAACGGCCCGCTGCGCGCCCACTCGGGCTCGCCGTCCCAGATATCGGGTGGAGGGACCACGTCCTTGGGTAGTGGAGCAGCGTGGTGGACCTGCTTCTCGCCGCCGCTGGCCTCGCGCACGAAGCTGATGGTGGTGGTGAAGATGCACCGGCCCTTCTGCCGGGCCTGCACGGTGCGCGTGGCAAAGGACCGGCCATCGCGTACACGCTCAACGTGGTAGAGAATGGGGATCTCGTCAGAGCCGGCAAGAAGAAAATAGCAGTGGCAGGAGTGCGGGAAGAAGCCTTCGGGCACCGTCTTTTGCGCCGACGCGAGCGTCTGGGCGATGACGTTGCCGCCGTAGATGCCACGAGCTCCTGGCGGGTGCCATGGCTTGCGAGTATTTGTGAAGACGTCCTAATGAGAGCTGTTAGCAATTGCGCCGTCAATTCGAGCACGCGTGACCGCAGAGTTGCATGAGACATGGCGAGCACCTGGCTTACAAGAAAACCCGGTGCTTCATCCACTTATGCATCCCCACGTGAATCGGAGACGGCTCCCGAGGCGCCAGCGACTTACCGGACCCAGCACCTGGAGCTCTGTCACATCGAGCGCAACCTCGATGGGCGCCTGCGACGGATCTGGCTCCGGCGGCCGTAGCAGCGTAGTGCGCTTCTCTGTCTGCGACATTGTCTAAGCTGCGCGCCGCCTCTTGCAGATTTTGGACGTGGATATCGTTCCCCTGTCCTTCAATGGACGTGTGATGTAACCCGGAGCCACGAGTGCGCCTGCGTTAGGTTATCCTTGCAGACGGCGGGAGGATGTCCCGGATGAACAATAAACCCGTGAAAGCCGAAACAGGCAATGAATCAATTCCTTGAAACCGCCTGTGCTTTTTTTTCTAGAAAGGAAAGAAAAAATGGCGGGATCGAGGAGGATGAGAAATGGAAAGCAAGGCGAAAGTTGGGAAAAAGAGATTGCACACGGGTTGCCCGAAATGCATGGACACAACTCGTTGATATGTTGCATTGCCCCTGTGAGAATTTGCCGAGGTACGGACTTGGAAGCTGGGGTGGGGCGCTCTCGGCCGAGTTCAAATGCCGCCCGAGGCACGTTGTGGGCTTGCCGAATGCCAACCAAGGGATTATTAACCATCGCTTCTTCACGTGCGCATATGCGATTGCGACACGGCGCTTACAAAAACAATCGAGATTTAGACTCGACTAGTGCTCTTATCTTGAGTATATTATTTATAACGAACAGAGATCCAACCCGACTTTTTAAGGACTACGACTGCCTACTAGGACCCCAGCGCCTGTAGAAAGGTGACGAAGGTGTCACTTCGCGCAGCCTCTTCCGCGCCGCAGAAAGCATGTCCTCTGTTATTACCATCCCCTGGCTTCTGAGAATATCTTGATGAAATACTAACCACTCATCGGCCGCCTCTGGCCAATCTGCATTGACCATGGTACAGCTGTGTCTTGGGGGCTCAGGAGAAACCTGCCTTTCATATTTATCCCTAAATATATGATATTGCACCATGGCATGCCATGTATGCCATCGTGGACGGTTGTCCGGTGTCCCGTGGATTGGGGGGGGACACTCTGAGCCTGAACCTGGGCTCGAGAGCAGAAATTTCACCCAGGAAGTAAACTGTTCTGCTGTGGGCGGGTAAAGGGTACGGGGTCCCAAATTTTGGCCCCGTGTATCCACATAGAATTGCACTGAGACTCATCAGCACGATACTTAGACACATTGACGAGTATGATCGAGTTAGTTACCTCTTGCTCAGTCTCACCACGATCAAAGACAATAACACCGCCGAATATTTGCCCTTCTGCCCAATACACAACAACGTCCGCGACCCCATTGGGATAGTTTTGAGGAAACATGTATGAGAGATGGACAAATGCAGCGGCGGGGAGCGGGTACCCCCTAAAGGGTGTTCCTGGATCAGATCGTAATATCAACTCAGCGAGCTTTTGCCTGAGCCAATCCTCAAATACATCATGTTTATGCGCGCCCCCATCTATTTCGTAGAGGGAGACGGCAATCTGGTGGCAGGTAACAACAACAAGCTCTATTAGCCGAAGATTAAAGTCATTAGATCCCTGGGCTGTGCTTTGAAAGGCACGAAGGAGCTGTTTGCTGCGATCAGGATACGCAATGCCAGATGGGTTTATAAATATAAGCCGCAGATCATGCTGAACTTTCTGATTGTTTGAAACGTAATTTACCAGGGTCAAACCGGGAAATAACGTCGCGGGCTTTATCGAGAAACCCTTCGCATATTTCAACGTGGTCTAATTCGCGCACAGGGTGACCATCCATAAAAACATATGTATCCCGGAACGCCTCTACTGTCGGCAGCCCGTCGAGGATCTGGGCGTATGCGTTTTCGGCCAGGCTGGTCGAGAGGATCTTTGTCATCGCCGTTCGAAAAACGGCTTGGTGGGTTTTATCCAGAATACCAAGAATGGTCTCTGTCGGTTCTTCTATGGAATCTACTGACATGGCGGACATAAAATGAGACAAACCTTTTAGGCGGAAGCACTGTGAAAGGTTGTTGAGGCTGGCTTGGAATCGTTGGGTGGTGTTCAAGTGTTCTGGTCCCTGCACTATGCGCGTAAGTGGGGAAAAGTGCCGCTTGACTAAGCAGCGGCGGTTGGATGGTTGGTGCAAGTAACGAAACCCAGATCATCAGTAACCAAGAACTTGTTAGTTTGCAAGCGAACACTCGTGCTTTCGGCTTGGTGAGTTTAGTGATCTGATCACCACTACTGAATAAAATTGAACGCTTGTAGCTTCCAACCATAACACTTGCATTGCAAGCCCTGTACATGTCGATGTAACAGTCCTGAATTCATCTATGGGAAGGCATTCACTTGAGCAAGTTGGCCATGCTGTGGTCCGAGAATGGGCTAGTGAAGGGACCTATCACTTTAGTGGAGACGTCCATCAGATGATTAGCTATGCAGATCACATTCTAGAGGCATAAAAAAGAATATCCCACAGATCACTTCGCTGACTTGGGCGGACCCGATATCATCGCCGAAGCAAGACGCACACCATCTATCCCTGGCCTAACCTGGAACGGGGGTTTCTTTGCATATACACCAAAAGCTTCTATAGGCACGTTCTTTAACCATCCTGTTGGTAGGATCTTGTTGAAGAGTCTTCACTGATTAAAACAACAGTAGCGGGTTTATGATATGGTCAATATCGCACGCGAGCAAAGTAGGACATCAACAAACGCCCCGGGCTACTATCACCTGGCAAAACGTTACGAAGAGTTTCAATTCATGTTTGCCATCGCTATAGTGTATGAATTCACCCATGAATTCGTCGGCTATTTGTTCTAGAATGATCAGAGTGATGCCGCCTATACCCCACCAAGGGTTACTTATCTGAATTACGCAAGACGCAAATCCAATGCTACTGTCCAACAAGCAGGAAACGGAGACCCTGGAAGATGACTAGAAAGCATACTCTTTGGTGGCTCTCTTGAATGGTACCGAGACCGGGATGACGATCATCACTAGGTAGGCAACATCTACTCTTGGGGAAAGCTCTGTGTTTTCTCGTTCTTTCCAGGGGTTTAATATGCTGTCACAGGTTGGTATGGCATATCTCGTCGATCAAAATGCCATAGCCCATCGAATTCCATATAATTTTATTGACGGAATGGTTCGAAGCTAAAGCCTTGAGTGGTAGTTGGTCAATGTTGGTCAAGAATTCTACTAAGAATGGATGCAGACTTCAGATTTCCCTTTCCGACAACGAGCAGAGGCCTTTCCGGTCGGGATCGCGTACAAAGCGAGATGTATTCCCTTGGAAGAACTGGAAATGCCATTCCATACCAGGCGGAAGCCCTGCAAATGTGAGCCTCAGCGCAGTGGACATCGACGTGACGAGCCTCAGCGTACTCAGCCTCGGCGCTCCCAGCCCGAGCGCCGTAGGCGGGTTTATGCGTACAACATTACTACCGACCAACTTCGACGGGTTGCACTCGAACCAACGGTCCTTCAAGCCGATTTTGTTCGATGAGGTATGGGATCTGTATGTATGACGAATCCCGCGAGCGTCTATGGCTTTATTGCGGTTTTATTTGCTCGTTTTATTTTTTTCCCCCGGCGGATGAATTGAAGAAATTGTGTTGTTATTTCTGTGAATCTAGCTGCGGCGTCGCTGTTACTATGAATGATGTGTATTCTATGCGTGGTATGGACTATTGTCAAATACTGTATAATGCGCTTTTTCCAATTCCTTTTTTCTGTGCCGCTTTTGCATATTTATTTGGCAAATGTGTATGCTGGGCTGTGCGTGAGGGTTGCTCTTAATGACAAGGCTGCCACATTTGGCTGCCACGCTGCCGGCCGCGTTGCACCCCGCGGGGACCGGACTTCAAGCGATCGGGTGCTCTTGTCGGTTCTGGACGGGCGGTAGCGCCGACAGCTCGACCGAGACGCTACCCAAGACGCGCCGAGGCCGACGCCTGGAATGTTGGTCCCGGAGATGGCGCGGAACTGACTCCTGTCCAAGGTTTGTCCTGCGAACCCAAACCTGGTGTGGGAGCCGCGTCGACACAGGAGGGGGACCTGCTCCCATTCATGTTTCCCATGTGAGTGCTGTCATCTGCCTTTCCATTCCGGTTTTCCTTGGGTTTGTCTCACAACGTGCCCTCTCTAAACAGCCAATTGCGACACACGGGCGCTTATCCTCATCCGTCGCTCGACCAGAGCTGTCAAACGTCAAGCGATCGAAAGCCCCAACCGATCTGGCTCGTGCGAGTTGGCTCCCGCCGCCGCTCGTTCGTCTCGATGAACGGGCCAAATGTCAAAACCAATAGTGCCGTTATCCACTCCCTGGCTGCGACGACGTCCAGGCTTGTTAAACCGCCGTGAATCTCCCCGCCGTCGTTACCATGTCGTCATGTTGCTTACATGGTATGACCACCATTACGCGCGAGCATCTCTCTCCTCTAAACCGGTCGATCGAGACAATAGTATAATTGATAATTGATCCCAAGACCAATTGCAGCCTGCATCCAGTGATACGGTCGCTGCGCCGGCGTTAGCCCATAGTCGGTTGGATGTGAGGTTGGGAAAACATCCCTCGCAATGTCGGCCAACTTGTCTACATTCACTGGCTCACACTTCTTGTTTGCCGCTATCCCTGAGCTAATTGTCATGGGAGAGTTTAAAGCCATGACTAATGCTCAAGACAAAAGGGACGGAGTTCTGGGCCTTGTTTTAGGTCGCAATATAGACTTCCGGACCGTTCTCGACGCCATCTCATCGGACCCGACGATGAGACAGCCCCCCAATTCTCGGAAGATACCAGCTAAGGGATGAGTGACGCTTTGCAATGCATAGCCTCCATCGGGCTGGCCTTCTCGGGTGCCACCTTTTCCACCGCGTTTGTGATCATGCGGACCGTTAGTCTCCTTCAACCAAGGTCAAGAATTCGTTGACGCTAAGCCTGTTCCTGGGTAACAGTATTCTCGTTTCTCTCCGGTAGCCTTGGATTGGCGTTTAAGCCAAAAGCCGGCTTGACTCTGGTACCGTGGTCTTTGGTTTCACGTCTCCTTGGCGCCTCCATGGCATGAGCCTAGTGTTCTCGGAAAGGGATCGCCGACCGTCCCTCGAAGAAACCCGTGTCTGACTAGACACGAGGAGCTAGCTAGTGAGCGTCCTAGTATTACTGAGACTGCATATAGACCTTGTTTCCTCCGCTCTTCTTTGTACGACACTCAATTCCCTCACGCTCCTTGACTACGCTAACATTGCTGCAGACCTGGGGTTTGCGTCCTTTCTTTCTTCTTGGTATCCCAAGCATTCATTCATTCATTCACCGGCTTCGGCCACTCTACGTTCATTTATTTCTTTTGGCGCACTCGTAGTTTCTCCACCATGGCGCCTTTTGACCTTGCGGTTAGGGTTCCCGCAGCAGCCTCTGCTAACCCCTTAGGTGGTTTGAATGGCTACTGGGTAAGAACATGCACACCTTCATCTGGACGTATCGGCTAACAAGCTATAGGGCCAACTGGGAAGTGATTCCATGAAGGCATACTGTGACAACAACCCTGAATACATCACAATTTCGTTCGTCAATTCTTCGCCAGAAAACGAACCGTCGGGCTGGCCAGGTACCAATTTTGCCGGACATTGCCCTGGAGATGTTTACTCCTATAATACGCCAAGTGGCCAGAAGCAGTCCAACCTGTGGAAAAATTGCTACCTGATGATGGAAGGAATTCCATACTGCCAACAGCGTGGTGTCAAGGTCTTACTGAGCATTGGTGGTGTGTACTCGTCAACGAGCAACTACGCAGTTACTACCGAAGACAATGGTAGAGCGTTTGCAGAATTCTTGTACGCCGCCTTCGGCCCTTTGCAACCAAACTATAGCGGACCTCGTCCATTCGATGGCAATGGTTACTCCAACAAGATTGATGGGTTTGACTTTGATATTGAGGCCAAATTAGGTAAACCTTTTTTTGAGGCACGAATTTTCAGGCTATGGCTAACATGTGTACCTTCTAGACAACGCGCCTTACACTGCCATGATCAACCGCTTCCGTCAACTGGACTCATCTTTGGTCATTACCGCCGCTCCCCAATGCCCGTTAGCGGATGACTGGTTTTATATGAAGGGTATTATCCAGAACGCCAAACTTGACGCCCTGTTTGTTCAGTTTTACAACAACCCTGACTGCGACTTTGTCGGAAGCAGCAGCAACCCCTTGGACAATTCCAACTACAATGCCTGGGAAACATTTCTATCAACTACGACATACAACCAGGGAACCAAACTCTATGTTGGCCTCCCCGCTGACTCCGGTGCTGCGGGCAGCGGTTACGTTGATGCCAGCGTCGTGAAGCAGGTTGTCCAGGGACTCAACGGTCGGTCCTCGTTTGGCGGTTTGTCGCTTTGGGACTTTACCCGCGGAGCTAGCAACACTGATGCAAAGACTGGGCTGAATTATAACCAGCTGATGCAAAATTTGGTGAGCTTTGGTAATACCGTGGCTCCCACCACCACCACCACCACTACCGTTGCTACAACCACGTCCTCGCGTACCACGACTACGACTTTGAGCACCATTTCAACGAGCTCGATATTGACGACATCCACTACCACTGGCACGACCAAACCAACGACCACTACTAGCCCTACTACTACTAGTGCTACTACGACAAGCCGTACGTCTACCAGCACGTCGACGACAACAACAAGCAATGGCATTACTAGCTCGACAACAACGAGATCTACCACAGCCAGCTCAAGCACCAACTCCGTTAGTTCGACTTCAACCACGCGCACGACTTTGAGCAGCACTTCGTCTTCGACTACAGCCACGCAAAGCTCGACTTCAACAAAGCCCGTGACCAGCACTGGCACAAGCGGTCTGACTTCGACTTCGACTACATCGAAACCTTTAAGTTCCACCTCGGGCAGTTCAACGTCAATAAAGACTACTACTACAAGTACCGCATCCACGAGCTCAAGCCTATTCACGACGAAGACAACAACGACGACTACAAGCTCTACCTCCACGAAACCCGCAACCACAACTACGACCTCCAAAGGTACATCGACGACGACGACGACGACTGCTGCCACCACCAAGGCTACTACGACTACTAGTAACAGCCTAACTTCCACTAAGCCTACTTCCACAAGCACTACTTCTTCCAAACCCACTATAATGATATCAAGTAGTTCAACGTCGATGAAGCCTCTTGCCGCAGTCGCTGGCTCCAATCAAAGCTCAAAGTCCACAACAACCAGCTCTGGGAGCTCAAGCTCGACAGGATCTACAAGCACTGGATCTCGTAGCCCATCCACAACCAAGTCTACTACCACTACTTCTAGCAGTACGAAGTCATCCAACCCTACAAAAATTGCCGCTAAGAATGCGCTGCTGAATAATGTTTTGGCAACTACCTCCCAGCTCCCTACGTCGTCTACTCGATGCACGTCGTCCACGAAGCCTACATCGACCACGCACTTCGTATCAAACGGACATAAACACCATCACAAACACAAGCACCAAAGACTTGGCCAAGCTGCCTTGAAAGGGAGGTCTCCTGACTCGGCTCTGCTCTTTGCGAGGTATGCGACCGACAACATCCTTCCCTCAGCGTCATCTTGTACTTCGAGCCTGAGCACTTCAACCGCACCTTCCTCTTCTACAACTACCGTGGAGGGATATGCTATTTACAACGGCAACTCTCCCACCAACCAAGCCACTTCGACTGTGGTCTCCTCTACAACTTCTGGAAGCAGTAGTTGCACGTCTCATTTCTCTAGCTTGTCCGCCGTGTACAAGGCCACTGGGTATGGATCAGATAGCAGGATTGACGATTTCATCTCTAGTACAACAACAATCTCGCAGACTTTCAGCTCAACATCATGCACGGAGCACATTGAATCCCGCTCTAGCTCAACCTCTACCTTGAGCCCCACCGCTGACGTCCCATATACAGGCGAGAAGCTTAGAGCTACCCCTGCCAGCACCTTTACTAGCGATGGCACTAGTGGGCCTACAACTTCTTGCACAAAGCTGACGTCCACGTCCTCCGGCACTGCTAGTGGATCCCTTGCTGCATCCTCAACCGTCAATTACGCATTGGGTGGCACCAGTACCACCAAGCTGGTTAGCCAGACCACTCGTTTGACGACGAGTGTCGCTCTGGCGACGAGCACCGTTTATGCTACGAACATTTACACCGTCACCAAGTGCCCCTCTTCCGTAACCAACTGTCCTGCAGGCCCCTATGTTACCACTGAAGTTGTTGCGCTTTATACTACACTCTGTCCCATTGAGGAAGCTAGAAAGCATGTTGCTTCAGATGCAAAAGTGTACGAACCCAAGGTCGCCAGTTCTGCTGGTTATAGCTCTCCTGTCAAGGACCATGTTACGACACTGTCCACGACCAAAGTTCGCACTCTCACCCTGTGCCATGCTTCAGTGTCTGGCTGTACTCTTCATTCCGTCACGACTGAGGTCTCGTCTTGGACGACCACTGTGACACCTGGCGCCCAGACACATTTTGTAAACACTGGATACGAGGGCCCTGATACGACTACGACTATCAAGTCTACTACTGTTGTTTACTCAACTATCGAATTACGAGTGAGCGCAACCAATCCAGTAAGCGAGCCCGCTGCCACTGCGTACCAGACTAGCCCTGGATTGAGCAACGCAGCCCAGCCATCAAGTCAGCCCTATGCCAGTGTGCATCAGGCTGTTTCCGAATCGATCCAAGTACATCAGCCATCAAGCAAGCCTTACGCCAACGTGCATCAAGCTGTTCCCGACTTGACTAGAGCAAACCAGCCATCAAGCGAACCCTATTCCACTGTGAACCAGGCCAAACCTGATACCACTGCATACGAAGAAATTGCGGACTCAAACGCTTATGCAACCGCTCCCGATTCGACTGTGACCATCAAGTCCACCACTGTAGTTTATGCAACAGTTGAAGTGCGACTGGGTACGGGCAGTTCATCGGACAAGCCTGCTGCCACTGCAAACCCTGGTGGCCAGGATTCTGGGGTCTATGAGGCTAGCTCCGAATCTACCTACGCAGCCGACTCAGCGAGTGAGATTTCTACAACCGTGCAAGGGGCCATTCCCGGTTCTACTGGGTATCAGGTTAAGACGGAATCGACAAACACATTGGTGTCACTGAGCAGACCTGACTGGACTGGCTACCAGATCAGTCCAGAGCCGACCACAACTCGACCCCTGGGTGTTGCGGTACCCACTGGCGGATGCACCGGCGAGAGTTGCTCCGCCACGCCGTACACGTGTACGCCTCCCGCAGCTACCGCTACAAGCCAGCCCGTGACAGCCGGAGCCTCGAGCCTTCGTGTTGGCCTGGCTGTTGTGATTCTCACGGGTGCGCTTCAGATTCTCGTCTGGTAGGGTGTAAAAGTATTTTGGAAGTACATTCTTTGACTCTTTTCTTTTTTTTTTTCTTTTTCGTTTTGTTTCTCTGTTATTTTATGTTGTACTGTCATCTCATGATCACACTCCTTAGAGACCTTTCCTGGACGAATCGCAATGAGTCTTTGGGATACACCTCCTACAAGTCTCTTCAGTTCCTTATTACATAGACTCCAAAATTTACTGGTACAATGTCTGACTTGATTACTTTAATGACTCCCGTGTCAGCATTGACGTGATGGAAATCGATCAGCGCCCCACACACATGCGTAACTTAGCTTCCTCTTTGAGAGTTTTCCGTACCTGAGTTGGTGCATGCAGGTTCGCTGCATCTTGAGCCGATGCCTTCGTGTTGGTATGGGGAATCGGTGGGTGAGTCAGGTTATTTGCGCGGATCTCGTGGTCTTGGCTTTCTGGGGGGAAGGGTTTAAACCCCGTTTGCGCTTCTTCCCCGAGCCTTGTTTCGGCATTCTCGGATTTCTACGTTTCCGCTGGGCTGTTTTTTGGGGATGGGTTTCCCACTCTTGAACATGGCAAAACGGTGGCACCGAGTGTGCTGCGGATGACGAAGGAGGCTGTAGATTTACGCGTCAACCTTACTTCACCGCCGGATGTGGGCTTATTGTGCGCTGACTGTACAGTACCAAGGTTAGCTGACAAAGAAAAAGGACTTGGGATACTTGGGAGGATTTCGTGGATCTGGCTCGCAGGAGAAGGGTTGGCTCAGGACTCACATGAGCACGCGGATGCTTGGCAGGGCACACGCATGGATTATGCTTGAAGCTGTGATAAATGATCTCCGGTTCATTTAATTTGTCCAAATGTCCGATCTCATGTTAATAAACTCAAGCGCAGACGCTCAGGTGGACCCCGAAAATATTGTTTCAGATGGACAAGATTAGAGTTGGGTCAAGCTCCCGCTCAAACCAGGCCCTTTTTGAGCTGGCGAAAGCTAACATGTATGTGCATGGCACCACCGAAAAGCCGGATTCCACGGAATGAACCTATAGGGTTCAATTTGTAGCCGATCGTTGCTTGGCCACTTTCGTTGTTCTGTGACCGCCTTCGCTCTCGGATGTGTTGTTTGTGGATGGTAAAGGAGGAAAACGAGCACAGGGATGATGCAAACTTGGGAAATTGTGCAAGGCGGACGCTGAGTTTATTTTTTGTTTCATTATTCATGGCTATGCAGATCACGGCATGGAAAGTTGGATTGAGCTACATCTTACTACTTTTTTTGTTGCCGGACAACGGCCATATAAAGCAACTTGCTGGCTGGGCTGTTGTTGTTCGGTAGATATACATATGCGAGATTTGCCCTGGGAGGATGCCGAGTCCACTTAATGCGCGGGGTCTTGCTATATCCCGACAAGGCCACGTGGGCTGAGGTATGGATGGACAACAAACCCGTCCTATTTCAACAAGCCCGAGAGCCTAAAAGAAACCCCATCCCCATGGCGGCCCCATGTGCAAGATAGGAGACAAAAAGACGTTTCCTGGCGATTCATGTGGTAAACGTGGGCGGTGGTTTGGCAACGCGGCGCGCGCCACGTGACATGACGTGACGTGAATCGAATGAGGGTTGCATCTTTATCTTGGATAGACCAAGATTACGTTTAGGGGGGAATACAGAGAAAGTGGTGGTGGCGATGGTTTTTGATTTGTGTGGTGTTGGTGAGAGGCACAAGCTGATTGGATGCACGGGGATTGGACTTTTGACGATGGTTTGTGCTGCGCTGCGTTGCGCACACAACGGGCCGTCGTGCCGCGTTGACGTCGTGATAGTCGTGCCATTGGCGTCTCCAGGATCAACAGGCAGGGTTTTTGCGGCGCACGTCGAGGGATGCATCGTTGCGCATCCTCAAAAGCGATGATGTTGCCAGTACATAGTTACATGCTGGCTCTCTCACACGAGTCCGGGGATTTGCCACCGCTAACAGAGTTGCACGAGTTCCCTACAAGCAAGACAAAATGTTGGACGGCTTCTCATCCCCGCCCCAGGTTCAGTTGCCTACCCAGTCCAGTCCCCCAGCAATGTAAGTGGCACCCGCTAAGCGGATGCCTGTTAGCGAGGGGATCTCCCGTGATATTCGGAAGCCATGGATGGCGAGCAGACGGCGAGGACTTGGCCGTCGATCACTTTTGTTTTACTAAGCGCATCAATTGGCCAAAGGGCGTCGAGTCCGTAAAGCCTTTTTCGGGGGTGGACGACGCGAGACGGGCCAAGGTTCACTCAGCCTCAATGCGAAGTGGCCCAGCGCGAGCGGTTTCCCCCCCCTCCAGTGGAGCCCCCTCGTCCTCTCGCCCCTCGCCATCCCCAAAACTCCGGAATTGAATCAGTGCTGTGACAGCGCTTTCCCTCCTCCCGCCACTTTTTTAGTGGCCCAGGTCCAAGACCATGTGTGTGTTGTGTCCAGTTTCGGGGTTACTCTTCAGCCACCTACCATCGACACACCATCTTCCCGCTTCCCTGCCTGCCCCTTGAGAACACAAAACGCCTCTGCTGACGAGTTAAACAGAGGGATGCCTTTTTATTTTTATTTTTTTTTATTTCTTTAATCGGGAGCGATAGGGCCCGGTCGGTGCAAGGTGGAAACGTCATTTATCCTTCTCTTGTACTTTGTCCTCTCCTGTTTCATGAAGGTTTATTTGTCCCGCTTGACTTTTGAACCCCCCCTCCCCTCCCCTCCCCTTCCTCCTTGCTCCAACAAAAAAAAAGTGGCTTCTGTGTTTTTGTGGTGTTGTTCAAAAGGTGGCTTTTGCCCCCTTTCTTTTTATTTTTAATCGCCTAACTAACCTCCTCGTCTCTCTCCGTCTGTCCAGATATAGCTTCGGGATCAGAGACAATAACAGGATATTTTGTCCACCACCCCACCCCACCAGGGGGGCCTAGCAGCAACCGTCCAAGCTTTTCCTCCAATCCAACCTGAGGGGCTGAACCATAGATACCCGAACATCCAAGAGCTCGTCAACCGACATCTTTTTTTTCTCTAACATCCCGACGTACATGCATACATCCGAACATACAACACGTGCATGTATACTTGACGTGACGGCCAGCAGGTATTTGCTTCATCCTACCTACGCTAAGCATACAGGCCACCACCCGCCTTCTGCCTGCTAGCTCGGCCGCTACTTGGCGAATCGTCCAGGTTTCCATCGTACTCTCGTCTCCAAATCGTCATAGACCACCACCACCATCAACACCCCTGGCCACCAGGGAACAGCAACCTCCCCCCCTCCCCTATTCCCCATTCGCGCTCTCGTCTCGTCTGCTTGAGCCAACGCCATTAATTAATTGCCCTCTGCTCGGCGCCAGGTGGCTGGTTGCCCATTGATCATCGCCATCATGTCGGACACTGGTGACAGGTAGGTTGCTGATCAACTTTGTCTGCCCGCCACCATTTCTCGCTCTGCACCCCCCCAAAATCCCATCCCCAAGTCCAGACCATCAACACAATTGCACTGCGACTGCGCTGCACTGCATTGCACCACCACTTACTCACTCGTCTCGTCCCGCACTCACTCTCCACGCCATCCCAATTCTTTGCAGCACATCCCTGGTCAACGGCAGGCTGTTGCATGTGCATCCACATCCATATCCACCACAGCTTACTCTGTATGGATGCTGGCGCTGCTCTTGCCTCGCTTCTTCCCCCCCCCCCGCCTCCTCTCCGTCCCTCGTCTAAAAAGTCAGTCCACACCCACTGACCGCTGTTTATCTCAGCACCCGCAAGCGGTCTAAATCCGTCGTCGCCCTTTCGCTCCTGCGGCGCAAAGAGACTCGCGAAGAAGAATCCGGATCCGACGACAGTCGGCTCCCGACATCCTCCTCCTCCTCCAACCCTGTCGCTCCCATGTCGCAACACTCGAGTGTGCGCGGCCACGGGCCCAAGCCGTCGGTGTCTTCATCTCAACTGCCTCCCAAGACGTCTGCTGGGCCCCCCGTCGATAAGACGGCCAGCCTCGAGCAGTCGGTACGCAAGTTTCGCGTCGTCGAGGCCCTCCGAAGCGGCGACACCGCCTCCATTTCCCGCGCCATTCGAGACACGACCGAAAATGGCCCCCGAACTAGCATGTCCTCCGCCAACGCAGCGATAAACTCCCTCGACGATACCACAATCCTGCACTTGGCCATCCAGTGCGCCGAGTACCCCGTCATCGAATACGTCTTGTCCGACGGATTGGGCACCATTGACGTGAATGCCCGCGACCGAGATGGCAACACACCGCTGCATCTGGCCGCAATCCAGGGCCGTACCTCCGTCGTCAAGCTCCTCCTCGACCAAAAGGAGATCAACGATGCCATTGCCAACGCACAAGGAAAGTTACCCATCGACGTTGCCCGAAACCCAGAAATCTTCCAGCTCCTGCAGCTCTCGCGCTCGCTCTTCGCCGAGGCAAAGGTCAAACAGGTCCAGGAGCTCATTGCGAGGGGCAACTACGGTGCCCTCGCTGGCGTCCTCGAGGAACATCGCGTCAAAACCGTCCTCGACATCAACAGCACCGAATTTGCATCAGAGCCCTTTACCGTCCAGACTGGCGGTACCCTGCTGCACGAGGCCGCCAGAAAGAAAAACACCAACCTCATCCAGGTTCTGCTGCTGCACGGTGCCGACCCCTTCCGCCGCGATCGAAAGGGAAAACTCCCTCAATCCGTCACCACCGACGATGCCACAAAGGCAATTCTCAAGAAATCGCCAGCCGCGGTCGCTGCCCAGCGAGGAATCCAGGAAAAGGCCGTTTTGGGCCACGCAGCATCCCAGGGCGCCTCCGCCGCAAGCCCTAGTGACCCCCTTGCTGGCCGGGAAGCCCGTGAGATGAAGGGCTACCTCAAGAAGTGGACCAACTATCGAAAAGGTTACCAGCTGCGGTGGTTTGTGCTGGAGGACGGCATCCTGAGCTACTCCAAACACCAGGACGATGCAGGCTCTGCCTGCCGTGGCGCCATCAATATGCGCATTGCAAAGCTCCACATGAGCCCTGACGAGAAGACCAAGTTTGAGATTATAGGAAAATCCTCTGTAAAGTACACTCTCAAGGCCAATCACGAGGTGGAGGCGAAACGGTGGTTTTGGGCGCTCAACAACTCGATTCAGTGGAGCAAGGACCAAGCAAAGGAGGAAGAGAGGCAGGCTGCTCGCAGCGCCGATCTGCTGAAGCAGGCCAAGGACCACAGCTCCCTATCGATCCAGGAGTCGTCCTACAGCGAAAACACGAGCATGACCGATCTCCGCAGGAACAGCTCCCAGATGACGAGCAGGTCGTTTTCCAAGCTCCCCGAACATGGACGACCCGCTTTCCCCGGCCCCAGCACCATTGGCAGCGTTGACGAGGACGACTTTGTCGAGACAGGAACTGATGCCGAAGCATCAAAGTCGCACCACAACGGCGGCGGGGCGTACACCCACAACGAGGACGACGACGACGACTACGGCGACGACGGGAGCCTTCACGAGCAGCCCACCGCTACCAAGGATGCCCTCAACATCACAGCTCAATCCGCCAAGCTCCAACTGGAAACGATGGCCCACGTTCACGCAGCCTTGTTGCACGAATTCACCCACAACCCCGCCACAACCATTTCCGACCCTGCTATTTCTCAAGCCCTGACCACCTATGATGCCGCCATCCGAAGTTTGACAACGCTTGTTGGCGACCTGCTCCGGATATCAAAGGATCGCGATGCCTACTGGCAATACCGCCTGGATCGTGAGTCCAACATGCGCCGTATGTGGGAGGAGAGCATGGCTCAGGTGGCCCGTGAACAAGAGGTCCTCGAGGCTCGCGTGGGTGAGGCCGAGTTGAAGCGCAAGATGACCAAGCGAGCACTGAGGGAGGTGATGGAGAATGGTATCCCCGTTACGGAGCCCGAAATTACCGTCACCAAGGTCGCCAAGGACAACGAGGTCGTAGAGCCCAAGGGTGCAGAGGAAGATAATGATGAAGATGAGTTCAAGGATGCAGAGCCCGAGCCTACATCTGCTGCGCCCATCCGGCCCAAGTCTCCTTCAAAGAGTCTTCGAAAGAAACCCACTATTAAAATTGACCTGTCGGATACCGAAGATGAGGATGAGGAGGAATTTTATGATGCTGTGGATGCTGGCGAGGTGGAAGTGGCTGAGCTGCCTCAGGATGAAGCCAAACCGGAGAGCCAGGACATTGTTGTTTCGGGAGGTCTCGACCTTACTCAATCGTTCAAGGGTTACGAGAATGGCGTCAGAACACGACTCAAGATGGATGCTGACGACCGGCCCAAGATTTCTCTCTGGGTGAGTGTTTTTGCTGTCTTTTTTTTTTTTTTTTTTTCATTCCAACTTGCTAACATGACATGCCTCTAGGGTATTTTAAAATCAATGATTGGCAAGGACATGACCAAGATGACGTTGCCCGTGTCATTCAATGAACCGACATCACTTTTGTATCGTTGTGGCGAGGACCTGGAGTACGCGGATCTTCTCGACCTGGCGGCGGATCGAAGTGACTCGATCGAGCGACTCATCTATGTTGCTGCTTTTGCCGCAAGTGAGTACGCTTCGACCATCGGCCGTGTGGCCAAGCCGTTCAATCCCCTTCTTGGAGAAACGTTCGAGTACGTGAGACCAGACAAGAACTATCGCTTCTTCATTGAGCAAGTCAGCCATCACCCTCCCGTTGGTGCTTGCTGGGCTGAGTCGCCCAAGTGGACATATTGGGGAGAGTCGGCCGTCAAGTCCAACTTTTACGGCAAGTCATTCGATGTCGCTCACCTGGGAACCTGGTTCTTGAGGGTGCGGCCAACAGCAGGCGGCAAAGAAGAGCTCTACACGTGGAGAAAGGTGACGTCGTCTGTCATTGGCATCATTACCGGTAACCCGACAATTGATCACTATGGACCCATGGAGATTAAGAACTGGAACACTGGGGAGACTGCCATTCTCAATTTCAAGCCTCGTGGTTGGAAGGCGTCGAGCGCATACTTGGTTTCCGGCAAGGTGTGCGATTCCGCAGGCAAGGTGCGGTTCAGCATGGGCGGTAAATGGAACTCCAAACTGTACGTTCGGCTGACGCCTGGCTACGAGGCCTCTGTGGATGAACCCAAGGGTGACGGCCCTGTGCACTCAGACGGCAACCTTGTCGATCCCACGCGTGCCTATCTAGTGTGGAAGGCGCATGACCGACCTACTGGCATTCCCTTCAACCTCACACCGTTTGTCTTGACGTTTAATCACATTGACGACAACCTCCGGGCATGGATTGCGCCGACCGACTCGCGACTGCGACCTGATCAGCGCGCCATGGAGGATGGCGAATACGACTTCGCAGCCGAGGAGAAGAACCGATTGGAACAGGCCCAGCGAGCCCGGCGACGGGCTCGAGAGGAGCGGGGCGAGGACTTTGTCCCCGCGTGGTTCCACAAGGCGCGATGCGAAGTGACGGGCGAGGAATACTGGCAGTTTAATGGCAAGTACTGGGAGCAGCGAGAGAAGGCTGGCCCCAGCGGCGATCCAAACGCATGGGCGGGCCTGGAGCCCATCTACCAGGATGCGTAGGTTGAGAGGGAGCACTATAAAATGTCGTAACGTGTGGGATATGTGTCTATGGAGAATTGTAAGCGTGTTTGAATAGGTAGCTCGGCCGTGCTGGACTTTGCTCGCTTGGGTGGTCAGGAGGAAACTGTGGGTTGCCAGTGCTGCTGCCTCTTTTCCTCTTGGCTCATGCCTGCCTCTTGGGGGGATCCGGGGTGCCTGGGTAGATAGATAGATACCTCCCTCAGGTGGGTGGGTATTTAGTTGAATGCACCACGCGGCAACTGCGAATAATGTTAAAAAAAAGAAAAGACAAATTAGAGTACGTGCTCTCCATTTGCACCATGCACTACCTACCTCCCTATGCAATACCAATGCGCCTCAGGTAGGATTGTGAGCTTGGCCCGGGGCAATCAATAGCGAATGGCACAGTGTCGCAAAAGCGGCAGTGTACTGGATGTCACCTATTGTTGGTTAATACCCACCTCTGTGCGCCGATATGCAAGAGGCAGGCCGCCCCCCTCGCAGCTCAGGAAGATTCTGGTGAGGCAAGAGCTTGGCTGGAAACGAATGGAAACAGACGGCATAGCAATGTCTCTCCTCCAGGCATGTAATTGGGCTCGCCAATTTACACACTAACTTACACTGTCTCAGAAAGGAGGGGGCTGGCAGCCTGTGTGTAGAGCGATGTACTTTTTCTTACACGCGCAGCGAGGGGATGCACAGGCCCCCCATGTCTGTTTGGAGGGCCTGCATCCTGCAGCACCTCGTTAGAAGGACTTTCGGAGGGGTTTTGGAGGGCCTTCGGATGCCTTTGGGAGAGGTTTTGGAGGACCTTCGGATACCTTTGGGGGGGACCCAGGAGGCTATTGGATAGCTGTTGGAGGGCCTTTCGGGGTTCGGGGAGTCGTCGATCCGTCACGGCCTATCATACGAAATATTGTTGCACATTCAGATTCAAGTCGGGAGTAGGCTGGCATCTAGATCCACGCAGCTGCAAGCCACTGAGGTATGTGGGATTTTCTTCTTCTGATTCTGCCTCAACGAAAATCAAGGCAGACCAGGCGAACCAGAATAAACCCGACTACAATAACTCCAGCCTGGCCGTCCCTCTTTCCATGAGTTATCTCAACAACCCACTCAATCCACTCTATCAACTCAACTAGCTTCCATTACCCTACTCATCTACCTTATTTCCTCAATTCTTGCTTGTAAAAGCCTCCCAGACCTATCCATCATGCATTACCCGTACGAATGTCAAGATGAACAAGCCCAGCTTGTAGACGAGTTGGCTGCCCACCAGATTGAGTTTTCATCTCAGCACCAGATCGATGACCCAGATGAGCTCATGGTTGAGGACTCAACCGAGGACTGCGTCGACGGCATCCTGCCAGACAATGAAATGTAAGCATTATCTCAAGCCCCCCTTCCACGTACACTCTCAGAGCCCTGCTAACTTTCTCTAATAGGGAGGAAGTCTACGACATCATTTCGGACGACTCCATCAAGCTCGCCCTTGCCAATATTGGTACAGTGAACTTCGACGACTCTGGTAATGCCCATACACAGAGGATTTTGCAGCTATTGGAAATCTCGAAGAATGCTCTCTTTATAAACAGTAAGGTGCCAATGCGTCTTTTCAGAGATGTGCACTCCTCCATGCGGCACACGTACTGGACACACTTTCTCATTGGCGCGGCCGAGAAGGCTGAATTGGAAACGCTCCGCCCTGAAGCACTGACAACTCTTCTCAAGTGCGCAAGTTATGAACAGAAAAAGAGACTCCTAGCGCTCCTTTTCAAAGGTCATTTCGGCCGCCTTGCACCTATTTCAGACTTAGAGCGGACGAGAGCCTTCCAGACGGTTCTGCTACCTAGTGCCTTCGGGATGATTGCGGACGCTGCAAGTGAGAACTGCACTGGGGCGAACTCGACTTGCGATTGCATCGAAAATCTCTACCGATGCCTCGTGGTCCACCTTCCTCGACTGGTGCCATCAGGGCAGCGAATCATCGACGCATGCGAAACCGGCAAAGAAACGTACAGACGTTTTTTCAAGGGAACAGGAGAACTGCCCCAAAGTTCCAACATTGTCCCGGCCACCCTTGTCGTCCTGCGCATGGCGAGCTTGGAGCAGCCCGTCGTTAGGTCTCAGAGCTTTGCCGCGGCTATCCTCGATTGGCAGTCCAGGCACTTCATCAAGCAAGTCCAAGACAAGATGACAGATGGGAATGGGATCAAAGGTGGTCTCGCCGCGGTCAGATACCCCATGGAGAAGGCTTTCCTAAAGCTGTCGCAAAAGCTCTCTATGGTTACTGACATCACCCCTGAGTACATGTGGGAGATTCATCCGAAAGATATCCACGAAACTTGTGAGCTGCTTGGCGTGCTGCTGGGCCTTGGCAATATTGACTTGTCGGACCCGAATACAAAGTACAGAGACATGGTTGGGGTCTGTATCTTGGTAAACGCCTGCGTGCTCGCCGGCTTGATCGAATACAGGTGCCACTGGAAGCCTGTGGAACCCTATCGTCGGCCAGCGCTTGTGTTCTTGGAGGCAGCAAGGGCCCTCTTCCTCAAAACCTCTCAAGATGTCTTTAATAACCCATGCCTTATGCATCGCGCTGAACGGTGGCTCGACTGCATGCTCGATAACCAGAGTGAGCCCCAACTCGCTGATGAGATAGATGTTATCTGGCAGGCGCAGAGTCTGGTCTATGATCTGGAACGCCAATGGGCCCATAACTCGGGTAGCCAAGAATGGCGGTACTTATCACTTCTGACGAGGAAGGTCTTCAAGGACGAATTTGCGGAGGCTGAGAAAATATTCCATAGTCTTCGCGAGGGGGATAAGTTTGTGACCATATGGGATTCAGACTCGGACTCGGATTGCGATGACGCGGATTGCGAAGACTCGGATTGTGAAGACTCGGGTTGCGACGACTCGGAGTGTAAGGACTTGGATTGTGAGGACTCGGATTGCGACGACCCGGATTCTGACGGCTCGTATTACGACGGCACGTGCCCAGATTGCGGCGAGTCGGGCTCGGATTCCCGCAAGTCGGATACGGAGTGATTCACCACCTCAAGTAATATAACATGTAGGCTTGAGGGCAGATTGTTTATTCAGGAGGAGACGGATAACTGTTCACTGAGAAGGAAACGACACATTGATTGACTACTGAGGAGGAAATGGCAGAATGTTTACTGAGAGGGAAACGGCAGATTGATTGACTATTGGGGAGGAAATGGCAGATTGATTAATGAGGAGGAAACGGCAGGCGTTGGTATTTGATTTATGCAATGACACTCTTTTTCAACATTACACAGTACCACGTGATCTCATGAACCTTCCTGTCATCTAACTAACCCTCCGTAACCCTCGGTATTCGAAAAACTTCCCCAAACATAATTCACAAAAGCTCCCATTTCAAGATTCGGAGATGAGCTCTGCAATCATGGGCAGGGGGAGCAAAAGATGACGACCTGCCGGGCATGCATTGAGATGAAAAACATAAAAGCCTCTCGTCTCTGGTTACACTTCAGAAGCCAATGCGGATGAGGCCTAGCGCTCCAAGATGGCTTCCACTACCCACTGCCCCATGCCTACGCCTTCGCTTTGGAGCACGCCGGCAGTTTGACCGCATCTCGCAAATTGAACTTGGGAGCAAGCGGAAGCCAGCTGCACTCGCAGATGACGTCGCAAGTAAGTGTGCCGGCACACAATGCGCACGCTGGGAGTTGCTGCTCATGGGAAGCAGCCAGCCAGCACATGGATGGCTGTCTAGCACGCTATTGACACGGGTGATGGGCGCCATCTCTGTTACCCGTAGGTGCGGCGAGGCGAGCGAGCATGCTTTATGCACCATGGCTCGCCGGGGGTGCGCCCCTCAATCTCGCACGTTTCCACTGCTCGCCATTAATAAACCATTAAACTACCTTGCAACAAGTCGAGCACGACTCGGAGCCACCTAGCCCCATCGCGGGGTTCTGAGCTGGCGCGCTGTCTGATTGGCCAGGTCGCGCGATCTGGCGGGGTAGCTGGTCGGCGGCGGCCTTAATCAGCCTTGGTCATCACGGCGGTGATTGGAGAATGCCAGTTGCGACGCATTACTCAGGCTGACAGAGAGCCCTGGAGCTGGCAAAGGGCTTTTATACATGCATCGTCAGCGTTTTTCAATCCGTGACTGATTTAATCCATTCTGACGTAGGCACATTCTCGTCGGTTCGCCCGTTTTGTCTATTTATGTCGCGCTTCACTTCCCTCGGTGCAATTTTCGTTGCTTCAATTTCCATCCTCATTCTCATCTACTCACCAGCACTCCAAAACGTGACAACCACATTACTGAGCTACTATAAGAGCAGCAACATCAACGTCAACAACACCACCCACAACAATACATTACACAACAAGCAGATGCTCAACGCAGCCAAAAACATGTCCAAGTCACTCCGCAACGCAAAAATCACCCCCCACCTCTCCAGCGCCCGAGGCCACTCCGACCATGGCTGGCTTAACACCTACCACAGGTTTGTCACCCCCCTGTCGCTAATTAATTAGTTATTTGTTGATCTAACAAAAGTGTGCAGCTTCTCTTTTGCCGACTGGTACGACCCAAAACTTACCCACTTTGGCTCCCTGCGCGTGCTCAATGAGGACCGCGTGAAGGCCAACTCGGGTTTCCCGACGCATCCTCATCGAGACTTTGAGATCTTCAGCTACATCCTGAGCGGCGAGCTCACCCACCGCGACTCAATGCTCGCCAAGGGTAGCGAGGGCGGCCAGTCAGACAAGTTTTACCGCATGCGCCGCGGCGATGTGCAATTCACCACGGGCGGCACCGGTATTGCACACTCGGAGATGAACGAGCACAAGACCGATACGGTGCACTTCCTTCAGATTTGGGCAATGCCATGGAAGCGGGGCCTTCCCCCACACTACCACACACGTCACTTTGACGAGGAGTCTAAGCGCCAGGACTTTGTCAAGATTCTGTCCCCTCTTGTGGGAGGCGAGGACGCCACGGCCGAGCAGGAGAAGGCGGCCGAGGCTGTCATCCCCGGAACCATCCCCATCCACGCCGACTTTGTCATGGGAGCCGGCATCATCGAGCCCCAGAAACAGTTTGAGTGGACCGTCGGAGCCGGCGCCACGCAGGAGACGAAGCGCAAGGTTTACGTGCACGTAGCCATGTGCAAGGGCGGCAAGGCAAAGATCCGACTCGACGGACGCGAGGACGCCGAGATTACTGAGGGAGACGGCGCATTCATCGAGGGCGTCAACGCAGGCGACAAGCTCGCCGTGGAGAGCATCGGCGAGGTTGAGGCCGAGGTTGTCGTGTTGGACACTGCCTAAACGGACCGGGTTGTGGTCTCAGGGGGGAAAGAAGAGAGAAGAAGATCTCACATGCCTTTTTTTTTAAGAGTCCTACAAGTAAAAAATGTACTTTGGCGTTGGATTGATGATATTATGAATTCAAACGATTAAGCTATTCAGAAAAACAATTTTGGTGTTCATGTAACTGCCAAGTGAGATACCCCGTAGTCGTAGGTGCCCCAGCAGAGTACACTGGCGGCAGAACAAGAAGGAGGTTCCAGAGCGGATGCCGCGACTTGAACAAGAATAGGAAACCAAAACCCATTTTCCCCCGCTTTGCACCGAGCCAATGCTTCATGGTCCACGCAAAGCTACCTCAAACCCACACGCATCCTTTTTTTTTTTTTAATCACGGCTTCATTCCCAATCCCAATCTGATCCTCAGTTCCCGAGCACTTAGCCTGTCACGAGGCTTAGGGTGCAAGATATGATAGGCAATTTCATCAAAGCCTGTGCGTGCCAACTGGTTCCTGCAGTCTTCCACCTCCGTTAGCCATTTGGCCATGGTCGCACGGGCAGCAGCCGTGGCGTCTTCTGAGCCCTCGCTAATCAGCCCAGGACTCCACGACTCACGCGTGACATCAGGGAGCGGTATCAGCTTGAGAAGATACAGCATGACAACCCCCAGCCCATAGATGTCACGACCGTCGCCTGTTCCTGCGTTGGCGAGGTACTCTGGGGGAAGATACCACGGAGATCCCGCGCCCTTGATCTCCTCACGACCATCCACGCCCGCAAAACCAAAGTCGATTAAAATAGCCCGGTTCTCGTCAAAAAGAATGTTTCCAGCCTTGATGTCGAAGTGGAATATGCCCTTTTCATGAATGTATTCCAACGCCAGGGCCACATCACACACAATCCGCTCCATCTCAAACTCGCCTCCAGTGAAAAGGTTGGTGCCCGCGTCTCTGTAGCCAGCAAGATCTGGGCAATGGTGGCATGCGGTGTAAATGGCGAGCAACCGCGCATCAAAGCCCTTGAGTTTGACAATGGCATTCTGGCATGGGGCATTAGCAGCTGGCTCTCCAAAGGCACGACAGACATATCTAGTAACTCACATGATTGAGTTGACTGAGGGTCTGCACCTCACTCTTCCACTCCTTTGCCGAGGAACGGACTCTAAGGTTCACGCCGTTGCGAACGGTTTTCACCGCGACAACACCAAGTTTAGAATGGTGTCCTTCAAAGACCTGCCTGCAAATTCGTCGCCGGTATATCAACGAATAGGCTTCTTCTGGGGGCTGCTCTTGGTTTTTGCGGAGTTGAAGAGCCTTCGGAGCAATGTGGAGCTGGTCCCCAGCACGCATCGTCGCAATCTCATCTTCGCAATACCCCTGGGTCCCCTGGCCCGCCACCGTCCAGGAGGGGTGGGAGGAGGACTGGCCGGAGCTTCCGCCGGGTTTCCCACCAGAGCGGTGACGCTTGAAAGGTGGGCCGCTCCCTTTCTGGAGCGGTCGCTTCATGACTGCTACGCCAAGCGGTGACTTGGAGACCAGATAATGTCTTGGGAGAACTCTGAGAGTGACATACATGTCTGGTTCCCTCTTGAGTCTCCAAACACCGGCACCAAGGTTGGTTACTCCTCCCGGCCCGAAACGTGTTGGTGGGACCAAAGACCCATCAGGAAGAATCTTGAATGTTTCTGTGCCGAGATTTTCAAGCTCGACCGCATCAATACATGGCTTGAAGTAAATATTGAGAGATATTTCCCTGAACCACAGGGCAAAGTCCGAGTTCTTGATCCTCTGGCAAACAATGGCAACAGGTCCCCTTTCGGTATTCTCGAGAATTACCCCATCCTCAAGATGGTTTGATGGCGATGCGCCCACTTGCACCGTGGAAACCCATGAGAAACAAAACAGCACCCTAGCAGCATATGGCATCGAGTCCTCGTTTATCAAGAAGACGGCATTCGATCTATCCCGCTCCTCCGGTGTACGTGGCACTAATCCTGGGAGGTCCTCAGGTGCATCGTCAGAGGAATAGTTGGTGTCAGCGTCGGCAACCCAACCCGGATCGCTTACACGGGATGGTGAGCGATGGGGAGGAGGTAGGATGGTCTCTTCTTCAACTTCACTTTCACTCATAATTGAGGAAGGAGGGGTGAGAGGGTTGATCTCTTCATTCACGGCATGCATATGTGCCCCATGGCTGAAGTCAGCCATGTCCGAGTCTGAGAGTGAGAGAGCCCCCCCGCCCTCTGGGGAAATTCCCGCGTCTTCGTAGTCATTTTCTACATCAATCTCATCCGATGGGACAAGTCCTGGATTTTGGTGAACGTCGTCCACATCCTCGGATGAATCATTATCCTCATCCATCGCACCCGCTCCCACATATTGGGGAATGTTCTCTACATCCGAGCCAGCGCTATCATTACGACCAACCATAGCGTCAGAGGATGGGTGCAAGCACCGCGGGCTGTGGTTACCATCCGAACACCGGCCGGCACAAGAGGCTGTCTGTTGACGGTGCTCGTCTATGGCAGTGCTCTCGGTACGTTGGGACATTGGAGAGCCGCTCCCTGCACGGGAAGGGCCACCAGCTCCCTCTTGTTCGTACTCAAGAGTATCTTCAGCACTGGCATTAGCATCTTCGTCATCAGAATCTCCAAGCGGGGTGCAGGTGCAGCAAGAATGTTCGGCGTCGCCCTCACCTTCGTGCTGGACTGTGCCTTCCACGCCGGAATATCGGCTTCCGTCGTTATTCCTGGAAGAACTGCCGCCGTTCATCCTATGGCCGTAACGTCTCATCAAGGCGTGACTGAGTTTTACGACAGTCTCGACTAGATCTTCGTCACTGCGTTGGCTGTCAGAAGCAGGCTCATCGGGCAAACGGTTTGCATGCTGTTATCCATACCTATCAATGGCTGATTCCGAACTTTGGGAATCTGTGTTTGGAGGGAAGGTGTGTCTGGTGGTGGAAGAAGTGCTGTCTTGTCCCAGGGACATAATATTGGCCAAAAGAAAACGATGCGAAAAATGAGGTGGAGGAAAAATGGCATCACGACCAGCGACCGACCAGCGACCGACCAGCTACCGACCAGCTACCGACCGGCTCTTATAGTTGTTTGCTTTCTAGAACGACAGGCGGGGTCTCAGCCTGTTCGAGTACGTACAGTCCAGCCCAGCCTGGACAGGATTTCCCGCGTCAGCCGTCCCAGGTTAAGGCCTACTGCAGGACTGAGCACAAAAAGATACATTGCATCGACTTAATCGTCGACCTGGCGTCGGCGTCGCCTTCGAGAGAAACCAGCGTTGTTCATATCAGATGCGCACGAGTTTGGTATCGTTGAAAGCGTCCAAGTTTCTACATTCTTTTCGTTCCAATATCACGGGGAAAGACGCGCTATGGACATCATCTACCTGGGGAAAACGTGCACGCATTCTTACAAAAATTGACAAACGACTTCATCTTGATATCTCGTCTTGCAATTGACAAGCGATGCTCGCAGCAAGGATGCCTTCTCTTCCACGCGACCCTTGTTCTGTTTCTGTGTAACAAACAACATCGCCTTCTGCAAGGTCGGTTGCGATGCATGCTGGCACCGATTACGCTTTGGATGGCTGTGATAACTGATAGCTTGAAGAGACGCTGTCCAGTTCAATTTAAGCTGGTTCAAACCACCAGCCATATATAGCCAATTCCAACCAATGCCGACCGGCTTATACAAATCGTCACTACTGCCGAAAGACCCTACTCCATCCCAGTAGTTTGGTTCTGTCAGTCGTCGCAGTGATGCTGGTGGGGGGAGCTCCCGTCTACCACCTCGGACCGGGATCCCTGACGCTCAAGCAACCCTTGGAATACGGCACATGCGGTGCTAGTGCTTTCTTTTGGTGACTTGCAGGAGAGGTTCAGCTGGACCTCCCCTGCTCGACTAGCCCATGTCCACCCACACACTCGTTATTCCCAGGTGCCAGTCAATACCCAGGCATCACTTCGCATCCCTTCCAGCGCTACTGCTGGATTCCACAGCTAGCTGCCGATGAACCCGTTTCTGAAAAAAACGTTAGTAGGTACGGCACGAAACGCCAACCCTATTTTTCTTGTAGATCCGATCGGCTCAAGTCTCGGTTGTGCGTGGCCTGCACTTGGGGAACAGGATATGAGGAAGACGCAGCCACCTGACCCCTACTCAATTGCCGCGATCTCTGTGTCGACGCTCCAGGGCGGTGATCATCGCTTCAACCCCAATCCTGCCCCAAGTCTCATGCATTACTTGGCATGTACTTGCTGCATGGCGCACCCCCAAGGCGACTATCAGGTCTGAGGCAACGGAGATACATCACCTTTGCGGTGTCCATCCTTGGGGCGTGCTGCCAATGAAGCCTTCCTGCAATGACAACAAGAAGCAACTAATATTGGGAGGCACCAATGTCGACAGGTTTGCTCCGCCTGGGCCCAGCCAGTCGACGGATGGCCCCCAGCCCCAGCTCGAAGCGACGAAACACAAATTGAAAGAATGTGGGAGTACAGCAGAATGTGCGAAACCCGACCAATCTAATCGACACACAGAACCCACATTTGCCACGTAACAGCGCTCTTTTCTTGCGATTGCACTTCACAAACCAACAGTCGGGCCATCTCAACCCTGCAGACTTGAGGTACTCAGCAAACCATGAGTGGGCTAAGCACTACGCCCTACAAACGCGTTCTTTTCGTCCTTGTAGTGACTGGGGGTGAAGAAAGCGGGAAACCAAGATAGCCTCGCGACTTTGATGGAGACGACGTGGAGTGGGGAGAGAGAGGTTGGTGTCTTGTTGGGCAATTCCAAGAGTCGAGAAGGAACCAGAAGCAACGCAACAAAGAACCGGTTTGCGTACTGCTCGGGGGGCGTCCTGCAATTTGCCACCGAAGCCACCTGGTTGAGAAAAAAATTAAAAAAGCAAGAATGGGGAGTACGTCGATATGCAAGTTGCCTGGACTCGACTCTGGTTCACCACCAACTGCACCCGACAATGATCGGGTCAATCCCATACAGTAAGGGCGATGTTGCAGAACACTATGCCAGCCCCGTGTTGCACAGGGTCAAAGCGATGAAAGCGACGGGGTGATGGCTCATATTAGCAGAAGAAATACTCTCTGGTTCGCCCAATCAGCAAAGACCGGTAAGAGAAATGCTCTCATCGCTGTTGCATTGCATGTGTGCCGTTGCTTTTCGGACAGTCTATTGCGCACACAAAGGCCTGTTTTGTCAGCCCATGGCCAGCATAGGCCCTTGCATCGGCTGACCACCCACTTTTGCTCCGGGCCCTCCCAGCAGCCGCCTACGACCTACCAGCTCAGACATGTGTGAAAAAAAAAGGAAGAGTGCCCAGTGCGACATTAGCCTCATGTACTCTCGATGGCACATGCTGGCGGGTACATGGGGAATACAACGTGGTTCGCGCTATCCGGACCAGGATTTTGTGTGGGTTGGCGCGTCTGCTTAAATGCGCAAAAGAAAAGAGGAGAAAAGAGGAGACAAGCCGGGAGCGGGAGAGGTAGAGAGGTCCGTCTTCGCCGCACACTGACTGATGATGGTTCCATTCCGAGGGCCCGCGTGTGATGAAGTCTGCAGAAATGCGACTAGAGTAGCAAACACGCTAGTTCGGCGGCTAAGAGAGGAGTTTCAACATGATTGCGGCTTGGCGGGTGCAGATCGCGCCTAGCAGGGTTCCATCAATTTCTATCGAGTTGTGTTTTTCATAATTCTAAACAAGAATGAGGATAGATGTACCCGACTCGACCGTGAGCACCTGCGCTATGGCGCTGACCTGGCTGGTTTTCTTCGTTTATTCGGCCCTGAATAGGGTTGAGCGACCAGGCAAAGTCGGAGCCGCACAGGGCAGATTAGCGTTGATCCCCCGGACCGTGTCAGATTTGACTCGGTCGCTCTGATCCACCACGAGAGACATGTCGTCTAACAGTCCCTACTACAGTGGACGGCGATTAATTCCCGCCCTGAAGCCAGGCCCTAGCTGTAACGATGACAGGCACGCACGGAAACAGGAACGGTGATTAAATAAATTGATTTTTTTTTATCTTTTCTTCTTTTTTTTTCTTTCTCTGTTGAAGTACAGGTGAGTGAGTATATTTAACGAGTGACGATATTTAGTTCCGTCTTGTGCAGCTATTTGCACGCACAAATACCTCCCAGAGTAAAAAGAAAGTGACCAGCACCATCGGAGATGTCTCTTTGGACTGGCAACGAAATGAACTGTTCATACTAGTGGTTCCATGCAGCGGAATGAGACATGATATCCTCAACTCGGACCCTGTTTTGTGAGGAAAATCGCTCTCTGGAGCGAACAAGACGGATAGATGGCCAAACACACAACGTACAGGGCCTAGGAATGCATTCTCTTCATGTGCCTTCGCAGATTGTCAGGCCGCGTAAAGGTCAGGTTGCAATCGCATAGATAACTATCGTGGGTCAAAATGCCCCTGTTCTTGGCATATTCTTTGTGAGCTACACAGTAATGCCGCTGTATATCTCGATTAGTCGCCGATGTTGTCGGGCAGGACGGATCAGCCTCGCAGACGTAAGGCTTATCGTGGGTGGCGACGTGTTTACTACGGTTGAAGACGAGTTAGTCAGGTTCGTGAAAGGATCAATAAGGGGTCGGTTTCGGGACGAAGAATAAAAGAGAAAGAAAGAAAGACGAAAGCACATACTTGAACTCGGTAAGTCGGCGGTAACGCTTGTTACACTGCTTGCATTTGTATTTATAGACGATGTCGCTTGGGGCGCCATATTTAAGAGCTGGGAAGATGAGTGTTAGTTCGTGATACACCTTTGAGCAACGGAAGCCAACACACGGGTACGACGTTTGTTCGCTGGATCGCTGGATCTTGTCGTCATAGACCTGGGATCTGCCGTTACGATGGGCGCTGCCGTCGCGATGGACGTTGCGGTCACGATAGGCGCTGCGGTCACGGTGGGCTTTGCCGTCAAGGTGGGCTTTGCCGCCACGCTCGGTTTAGCTGTTACGCTGGACTTTGCCGTCACGCTCAATTTAGCTGTTACGCCGGGCTTTGCCTTCTTGCTGGTCTTTGCCGTCTCGCTGCGCTTTGCTTTCTCAATGCGCTTTACCCTCTCGCTGCGCCTTGCCGTCTCAGTGGGGTTTGCCGTCTCACTGGAGTTTGCCGTATCATTGGGGTTTGCCGTCTCGCTGGGTTTTGCCGTCTCACTGGGTTTCGCCGTCTCGCCGGGGTTTGCTGTCACGCTGGACTTCGCCGATACGCTGGGTTTGTGGGGTTCATTGCCAGCGAATTGGGACGGCTCCGACAATACTGACCAAAAGTCTCTTCGACCCATGGTTGATAACAAATGTCACGGCTGAGAACAAATATATGATGGGAAAGGGCGAGGGGTTCGAGCAAGACAAGAGTGCTAGAGAGCAAAGGGGATGGTGCCGGCAGAAGAGAGACTCGGAAATTTACAGGGCGCGGAGAGGTGGGGGTTGTCGCCTATACATGAGAAATTTTGAGCCGCCCCAGGTTGCTTGCTTGATTCTGAGTAATGAGGGGATGAGGGGATGGATGGGCGACCGGGGACTAGGACCCTCTCGTGGAGGGTACCCAGCGAACCAACCAACGGAGGCCAACCAACAAAGCTGTCTCACCGGGGGCGCCTCCTGGAGGGCGACGCAGAGCGAGCCGGGATCAGTTGGCCGGCTTTTATCGCCTGAAACGATTCATCTGAACAGAGAGAGGGGGGGTAGAGCGCATGTTGTGGCGTCGAGAAGTGCAGCAACTAACTTGCAACTACCTAGCTATTGACACACGCGCTGCGGCCACCACCTGCGGCGACCACCCGTCCACCCCCAGCCCTCCCGCCGTGACCACCGGTCCGCCCCCCCACAACCGATGTCGATGCCCGGCTTCACAATGGCAACCCTCAGCGCCCGGCGTGATCATCGGCTCTCGTTAGCGCATGCACTGCAGCCTGAAAAAGAAGAATAAATAAAAAAATTACCACGGCACTGGCCCGTCGCCCAACCTCGCTATTCTGCTAGTAATTTAGACCAGCTGCTGCCTACTCCATTAGGTAAACGCAGGCTCCGGCTCGAGTTCCCGCGTTATTCCGTGCAAAAGCGCCGGAAACTCGCTGAAAAAGGCCGTGTCCTCTGCACGAATCCCCCGCAAAGATGGGCCTCCCGGGCCAGTGGGCCTCCCGGCCGGAGGATGGAGCTAATCTGCGTCAAAAGACCGGCCACGGCTGAGCAACAACGTTTCTCCCGAGCGTTAGATTGGCCGCTTTCAACGGGCCACCCCGGCCGGGGGCCATTCTTTTGGTGGCCGGCGCTAACCAGCATCGCATCGTATCGTCTCTGAGGAAAAGATCACTCACAGCTGGGAACTCACCCATCTCCGCAATCGAGGCTAGAGGTGAATTGCTGCATACCCGATGTGAACGGGTCAAGGCTTACCACAGAACTGCCCGAACGCCCGAGGGAGCTGTGGCCTAGGGGTTGCGATCGGCACCGGTCATGGGCGGACGAAAATAAGCCGTTGGTTGGGGAGCCGCATTTTTGGTTCGCCCTGTTGGCCGCGGTTCGCACTGCGGGTTGTAAGGCGACGGATGCCTCGAGCCAAGCCACCAGCCCGATTTTGCAATGCGCAAAAAAACAAATGCGGCAGCCCAGCTCTCAGCGCCGACGCCACACATGCTTCCTTTTCCGTGTCGGGCACTTGATTTGCAAAAAAAGGCTGGCGCTCATTATTGATTGCATTCTGTGTACGCCGAGATGATAGGCCGGTCGGAACCACCTGAGCATGTAGAGCTGCCTCGCACTCGGGCGCAGAGACAACTTCCGAGTCACGAGGGGCGCCACCCATGACGACATGACGAAAGTGGTGGAGGTGATAGTGGAGGTGGCAGTGGTAGTGGTGGTGGTGGTGGTGGTGGTGGTGCTGCTGCTGCTGCTGCCGTTGCTGCCGTCGCTGACTGCCAGGGTACGAGCCGCCGCTGTTGAACCCAGCCCCTGCTGAGTATAATTTTCTTTCTGCCTGAATTTCTGGCTGCAGATCAGATTGGGTTATGCTTTTGTGCCTGTGCCGGGTGAGGGCTCTGACAGCGGCGTAGCATCCGTGGTATCCGCCAGACTGCACGCGATTACGACGGCACTACACCCGGTAGCTTTGCGCTAGGATCGCTCAGATCCGCAATCCCGCCCGCTCCTGCTCGGGCGGAAGCGAAGCGGGATCTACTAGCTCCAAATACTTTTTTAGCATCATGTCGAGCCTCTCCACAAACCCATACTTCTCAAGTCAAATGGCACGGACGGGATTTCCCTGGACATGACAAGATTAAACCGTGTGATAAATTAACTGGTTTCTACTCAAATGGCTACTCTATTTCCTCCCCTTTCGCACTGCTGTGGTTGGCGCAGGGGCGCTCACCTTGTTAGCAAAGGCCGTTAATTGCGGCATGTGCAAGTTGGCCATGTACTGTTTCTTCCCTCGGCAGATGTTGATGGAAGCGCAGTGGTCCTCAACATTGCTGCCTCCGGCAATCCACAAGAAGGAAGATGATTGGCGGAAAGTCCAAATGAACGAATAGACATCATCCACAGCCCAATCCTTTATGCATCGAAACACAATGCCCTGCGGGGTGATGAGGTTCCACCCATGCGACCCGTCTCTGACGGGGTCGGTTACATTGAAAACAGACCACAAGAAGCGAAAGGTTTCTCCGTCGTGGACGACAAAGGTCTTTTCTTTGGGGTGATAGAAGGCGACTTGCAAGAGGCGCAAACGCTGAGGTTTCTCGGTGCTCATATAAATGGACACCGGGAAGCGTTCCGACACTGGCGTTTTATTCAGGGTCCACCCGGTCTGGCTACGCGTCAACCCAAACACGGCGCTGGTATCGATGTAGGTAGGGAGGGCCTGCTGATAGCGAATCTCTTTAATGGCGGCCATATTCTCCTGCAGAGACCCGCCAGTAAAGCACCAAATTGTTTCTGACTTGGTCATGTATCGGATGTGATGCTTCTCTTGCAAAAGACGGATAGCACCATGTTTGGCATAATGCTTTGACATGATCTGGGTCAGAGCTCGAACGGCCTTTCGGGCATATCGTCTCTCTGCGAACACAACCGGCGTCCCGGAGGCTGATGCCAACCACATGCCACAAGTCTGTACCCGTGCGCGGTGGCCATTGTCGAGGTACACATTGATGGGCTGGAAAGATCAGCAAACAGCGCAGGAGAGCCAGGGGGAACCCCAATGAAAACAGGGCATCAGAACGTACAACCCTCCAGGTAAGGTCCGCGCGCGTTGGTCCCGGGAGGACGACGGGCTCAACAGGTCCCGTACTTTTAGACCTCATGGTGAACCGACTTGGCCCTGAAAGGAGAAGTGCAAGAACACTAGCTAGTACTTGGGATGAAGCTTAGGGAGACAGAAGCATGGATATAGCGCGCACCCGCCATGCCCAGCCTTCTGCCCATCAGTCTGCCCCCTCCCTGGGCGAGCTCCCCAGCCGTTCATTCTTTGTTAATTTAGGTCAGGCTCAGCTTGCAGTCGCCTTGCATCAAAACAAAGACAATATGCTGGTTGATTGCGTTTTAGTCCCTGTACATTGCAGAGGCTCCGGATCAGTGGCGCCATTAGACCCTCGACTTGTGGAGGCGGAGAAGTCCAGATGAGAGGGTGGTATTCTGCTCGTTTGAGTCTCGTGCATGGTATCCAAAACGATGCATAAGCAGGGCTTGGCCACCGGCCACAGGCGGCTGCAACTCTGCGGCCAGACGTCACTATTCACCCAGAGTCCCTCACACTGACCACTGACACGTCCCCCGGGACACGCAGTCTGACACACCGATACGACGCCCCGCGAGGCAACTCGGTGCCTAATTTGATGGGCATCGGCACTGTGTAAAAAATGTGATGAGTGGCTTGGAGGGCCTTCGAATGGATGGCTTCTGGAGGGGAAATTTCGACGCTCCGATAAGAAGCCCCCGTGGGGTGAGACGACTGACGTCTAACTTGGGGAGGCTTGGAAAAAAAGAATCCCAGAGGTTCCGACACGAAGAGGCCTTTTGGAAAAAGAAATTCAGAGGCCACAATACGACGCCCTCGCAAGGCAGCTCGGTGTCTGACTTTGAGTGCCTTTGCAAAAAGAAATTCAGAAACCTTGCGCAATGACCAGGGTCATTGGGAGGCGTAGCAGTGAGACAGAGGGGCCTAGAACACGTCGGCAACTGACTCGAAATGCAAGAAAGCAAGCCAGGTTCTTATTCGTGCTACCAATCAGTCAAAGATGGGTGGACCGAAGACCGAACACAGAAGACCCTGGTAAAATCTGGGCAGAGTACCACCACCAACAGCCCAACAGTCCACACCAAGCTGGACAGTGCACCCGTGGCTATCACAGTGGACCGCAGCGCCATAAACAGAGCACCGACCGGGGTTTGCCCTTCAAGTTTGTTGTCACCGTCATTGTCGCTGTCGCTGTCGATTTCTTGCTCTCGGTATCGAGATGGGACAGCGTTTGTATAGAGCTTTGAATCTGCAGTATCTGTCTCTTGACTTGACATGTAGCCATAAGTAGCCCGCGAAGAACAATTGAGCCAAAGCCGCCGTATTCTCTGCGATCTGATATCATCCCCGACCGGTCACTGCGGGGTTTTGTTTTTCCGTCGCACCCATCCAGAGGGCTGTCATGATCATGACTGCTTGGTGTCAAACAAATCTTGCTGGCTTGCTTGGTTTCGAAAGCCATCTCCGAGTTCTAGGCGATGTTCTTGTAGTTTCAGCTATCGATTCTTTTCGCTTGATTAATTTGACGACCGCCCCTTGGATGCTTTCTACGATAACGTGCCCAAATCGTCTGAACTATATCTTCGCCGCATTGACGAATTCGACTATGTCTGCAATCAAGAAACGATATAATAACCTTGAAGTTCGAAGATATCAATCGAAGCGGTTATCAAGCACGGTACCGAGTTAAGAAACCCAGATGCTTGCACGCGTTCCAATCTACGACAATGAATCCCTAAGAGGCCATATGACATTTCGGTCCTGATCGAAGCGAACTCGAGCGATTCGATTCGACAATATAACTCGATTTTGTTGCTTCAGGCTTTAATTCGAATGATCGCGAACAAAGGAGGTGCTTCATTTTGGATTGCTCGAGACAATATTCCGTGTTGTGACACATGGGATAGTTGGCTCGCCAGGCCTTTTTGCGAGAGGCAAGGCTGATAGCACTCAATGCTTCCCACAAGTTTAGAGTATAGCAAAGGCGTGCTGGCTTTAGTTCCTAGCTGAAAGGGATGCCGCGAAACTAGCGAGACATGTCCACCGCTAGGCTGTTCAAGTAAAGTTGGCGGCCTCGCGTATAAGCCCAAGCAGTGATTATCGTGGATTCAACCAGATTTATGCATTGACCTATGTCCAGTGCGGAGCGAACCTGCAGGCAGCACTGTTAGGTTGTTTACATCTCTTTGGACGTGTCGAATCTCCTCCACGAAACAGGCATCGTCGACCATCTTGACTTACGATAAGCTGCCATTGTGCTGTCGACCAGACAACACTACCCCTTGCTGCCAGTTAACGAATGCGCTTCTAGCCATTGCGTATCCCAATGTGAAGATGATGTTCAAAGGACCAGAATAGCTGTTCTTTGGGTCTGGTAAATGATTAAAGTTGTTGAATGTCTCTGTTGTCGTTCTCGAAAGTGTAGCATGCTGTACGCAAAGATCGAGTTCTGGGTTGATCAGAGTTGGAAGGCGGTGCCACTGTCAAAACTTACTTGGCAGGTGCTCCCTAGATATGTACACATTACTAGGCCACAATACGAGCCATGATTCCCATCGGGTCCACCTGTGCTTTTCTCTCCTTCATATCAGGGCCTGTTGTAAAACATCGTCGTTACATTGCCATCACGTTCTGAAATCAAGGCATTATCCGGCGGCCTCGTCGGTATCCAGGGCCACCATTCGTGTATATTTGTGAGTACCTTTTGACACCTGGAGAGGCAACTCCTACGTGCTCGCCAAAGGAGCAGCGCACATATTCCTACTTTGCAGAATGCAATAACTACAGCAGCACCATCTCCCCCAAATAAAATTTCCACGACTTGAGAGCCGATAGCCTCGTGAGCCCCATGGGGTTCCTCTGGGTAGAGCAAGCACTGTCGAATGAAGCACGCCTCTCGTCTCGCTACTGACATTCAACTGCGAGATCCTCTCACGATCAAGAATAGGAGAGGAGGGCCTACGTCGAGACGAGCACGCACGGGAACTGACTTAGAAATTTACCGATGACTTGACGGCAAGATGATTTGTACGGAGATTTCTGGGCGATAAAGCAATGCTGTTGTTGCTTGTCTCAGATGGGGGCCAGGGAGTCTACGGCGTTGCAGACATTGTCGCAACTACTGTCTATGATGGTGAGCCAACGATTGATATCGCACATTGTGGTGGTGGCGGTTGAACTGGGTGCTTGCACCGAGGGGGCGATGCTTCAGGGGTTTACTAAACTATTCACAGTGGCATGGCATGAATGAATTCCGACATGGCACGGATTTCAACGATAGTTCGGTAAGAAAATGTGATGACAGCTGCTTGACCAGAACACTGTGCCTCAAGCCAAAAGCCTCTCTCGCCGAAATTGTCGACCAAGTCACATCTCGAAAGAGTTAACCGACAACTTTTTGCCACGGAAACGATGTCAAAGGTGAGAACCACCGGTAAAATTTGGTGGATTAGGTCTGTTATAGAGCATCCATGTGTCGAAGACGCAGATTGCAAAACACAGGACATGGAATACGAGATGCAAAGGGGTAAAGAAAAAGGCGAATGTGATGAAGGCCATTGAGGATACTGCCTGAAATGGCGTTCCGCCTTCTTCAAGGCGCAGCTTTAACTTGGTCACCCAAGTGATTGTCGCCAATGCACGAATTGCCGCCTGAGTGTGTTCATCGCAAAACTGTAAGTCTTCCGCCTGCCCACTCACTACCCATCAACACCTCCAGCGGCCCATTAGGGAATTCTTGCTCTGTTAAAAGATACCTGGCCCTTTCCCCCCTCCCTTTTCTTTTCCTTTTTTTAACTCGCTTATTTGGGTTTAATGGAGGTATCTGGAAATTCGCCCCTCCGTGGGGAGGCGCCCTTACGAGGGATCTTTTACCTCCAACGGTGGTTTCTACCAGTACAATGGCTCTCCTGCGACCTGTAGCGGAATTAATCTGCGACTTCACCGATAAAAAAGGCAACAAGGTAAAGGGGTGGCAAAAGGGCCAATTGCCGCTGGGGATGTTGAGATTTTGCTTGCATCACCGCCATTGGCTTCACAAGAGTAGAAGCGAACCTGGAAGACGCTCACACTCACGTGCTCACCAATTTCAACAGCCTTGCTCAGCATCAGCCTTGCTTAATAATTAAGTGGTGAACCGGCAATGCATGATGGTTACTTGGAGGGTGGTCACGTGTATACTGCAATTACACAGCTAGTATAGCAGCTCTCCCGCTCTCCCAGGGCGGTAACCAAGCTTTTTGTAAGCTTACCTTTAGCGAACGGCGACTCCTGCTTTCTCATCAACTATACGCAAGGCATTCTTGACGAGAACTTTTAGGTGAAGGGGCCCTGAATGGCTCGTTTGTATATGCCCATGTGGGGGTGACGAAACGTATGCTACACCATCAGCTGCAAGAAACATCATCGCCGCGTGAATGGGAAGACAAAACCATGGTTTTATTTGTTTGTATCGAGTTGGAGCCGGGCAACGGGCTCTGCCAGGACGTTTTTAGATCCACCAGAATCGCAATGGTGACCCGATGTAACCAGGACAACAACGTTATTTGATCTTCATGACTGCATACACAAGGCTTGTAACCAAATCTAATAGTCTATAATTATCTTTATTTTATCCACACATGTAAGTTTTTGATTTATCCTCTCCTTCATGCCCTGTTAGATTGCACCATCCTTTCTTTTATTCACCTGCATGAGGACCGAATTTGATCACTCATATTGCTTCTTTCGGAGGATAATTTCTCCACGCATGCCGGGTACCTGCTCAAAATGAAGCCCGGCCATGAGAGGAGGCCAGGATAGGTCATGTGATACATGTGATACAAACTACTACCCCTCTTCTGTTGACTGCACTTTTCGTTTGAAGCCTTGGAATCACAATTCCTCCGAAAAGGGTCGGTCGTCTCGCAAGTTTCACCAAGAGCCAACACCGAGAGCTGACCCAAACGCCTTGCACCGACTCCCCTGTGGCTCGAGGCCTCAACAAGGACCTTACCCGAGACAACATGGCGAAAGCGAGACGGCCAAAGCGCAAGGCCGCTGCCATGGCCCACCCTGAGCCGCCAAAAGAGCGCCCGAGTATTAGATCCCAAGCAAGTAGCTGCCAAGGCAATGCGTCGGGATCGGCAGGGCCATCGGATGACTCTACGTGGGAAAAGAGATTCCGGATAGAGAGTGCGCCATCACCGGAGTTAGTTGAGTCTTCACCAAGCCCACAACCTTCGCCAGGGCTAGATCCTCCACCATCGCCACAACCATCAACGCCTCGAGAAGTGTTGGTATTGCACAAGCAGTCTCCATCACTGGCTCAGTTGGAACACAGCACATCCGATGGCGTCACGGATCCAACAAGAGATAGAAACCCTCGTCTCCCAAAGAGAAGCGCGAAAATAATGCCCGATCTAAGTCTTTCTCTACAACACTTTGTGTACGATGATGATGTCGTGCTGCCCATAGAACTAAGACCTCTCGTCGATATTCGAAATCGTATTAACATCATACCCCACGCCATCGAGGGATATATTCAGAAATTCATTGACCACATCGGTGAGCCAAAGTCATGGATGTTCGACAAGTCTGCCAACGTTGGACATGATGATGGTTTGCAGGAGCTTAACCAGATTCTATCAATCACTCCCAAGTCTGTTAAGTTTCGGCGCCAGGAGGCTTCACAGGCTGCATGGAATAAAGACGTCAATAGTTATGTGCTATCTCTAGCTCTTGGCAAGGCGCCCGGTGTTAAGCATCACGGAATGTAGCCACCCCTCTTTCTTTTTCTTCTTGTGTAATACGGTTGGTGCTGACATTAGTGGTGCAGCGCATCAGCCCGGCTAGACAAAAGTCTCATGCCAGAAAACTTAAGTGACTACCAATTTACTAACAGGGTGGCTGATTACTCAATCAATTTGATTACTGACTCGGATTTCAGCTGGGAACAAGCTTCTGCGGAATCTAGGCCGAGTCCCTGCATGAAACAAGTGATTCAGGAACTAGTCTCGCATGTTGATGGTAAACACCGAATGATTAACCAAACACGCTACGGGCCTGTTCGACTTGAACCGGCAGGAGTGAGTATTCGAACAAGCGCAGGCAGCTCCTCAGATGACCTCGTGCAGATATCCATCTGGACGGCTGCTTGGATGGAGCAAATGCGTTACTTGCGCGATGCGGTAGGGCGCCAGAAATGCAAGAAGGTTGAGGAAAAGACTAGTGCCCCAACGACAGGTATCGAGCTGGCTATGCCCATCATTGTTGTTTCAGGGAGCAGCTGGAAGCTGTACATTGCCTCGGATGGTGGGACCAGAATCGTCATCAGCTTCGCGTTCGAAATTGGGGATAGTTGCTCGGTTTTAGGCATGTATTCGCTTTTGAGATCGCTTCAGTTTCTGGCGAAATGGACCGACACGACATTTCGAAACTTTATCCGACAAAGCATTCTCGGCATACCTTTGACTTAGATGGATGGATGGGCTGAAGGAATTGAATTGAAGCAGGGCTGGTGAGCGCTATTGTTAGATAGGTAGATATGGCTGGGACGGAGCTGCTGGTGATATGCGCGTGTGTACTGTATCGAATTAATGCAATGTGTTCGTCTTTTGTGTTTTTGTTTCTTCATCATGGCGACAGTACCGGGAGCTTTGGTCAATACCTATCGTGGAGGTCATTTTTGAGGACTGTACATTTGAGTTTGAAGCCACCAAGTCCGTTGCCCGCGGAGAGGTCTCCAGGGGATCCAAGGGAAGGGGGAAACCGCGATGTGGCCCACGCAGTTCCAGCGGTCCACAGCGCTGGTGGGAAGCTCTGTCCACCAAATTTTACCGGTGCGGTAGAGTGGGTCAGCCTTCGGTCAAATTGACATTGAGACGCAGCCAATAAGAATGCAATCGGTCTCCGAGACGGACTGCGAATGTGGGGCCGCTCGAACAAGACGCCGACGCTTTCCCCCGGGAGACGGCCGCCATTCCTCATCAAGCAACGCTGCCTCTGTGATGGTCACTTCAACTTGGCACAGCCCAGGCATCATCATCATATCGCAACACGGTCGTCCATCAGCCATCATGCTTATAAATTCTTGCCGCTGATTCAGATGAGGAGAGAGGTATAAATAATCATCCACCACTCTCCAATGTAGACAGCAAGCACCTCATCCCTCGAGATCTGCGCATACATTTTAGAAAATTTGCAACCACCTTGCCCTCAAGTCTGTGAAAATGGCTGGAATTGTACGAAAAGTTGCCTTCCTCGGTGTAAGTCATTGTCCAGCAGCGCATCACCTTCTCCCTACTAACAGACGATGTAGGCTACCGGGACTTTAGGCTCCCACATTCTCAAGGCATTGGTTGGTGCTGGCCATGCCGTCACCATCGTTCAAAGAAAGGAGTCGAACAAGGATGTTCCCGACGGCGTTGCCTCTGTCAAAGTCGACTTGGCAAGCATGGACGAACTGGTGTCGGTTTTCAAGGGTCAAGACGTGGTTTTAAGGTATGATGGACGGTTTTCTCTGCTCAGCTCCAGGCCATCTCAGACAGCTAACGAATCAGTGCCGCGCCCATGCCTACCCTCGAGAGCGACAAGGTCATCATTGACGCCGCCATAGCTGCATCAGTAAAGAGGATCATTCCCTCGGAATATAGCACCAACCTTGACACGGCGCTGTCCCGACAGCTTCCCCATGTGCACGGAAAGGTCCAGGTTCGAGAGTACTTGGAGTCTACCCTCACTGCCACCAGCCCCACAACTTGGACCTCGGTGAACAACGGCCCATTCTTCGAGATGGGTCTCAAGTATGGCATCCTTGGACCGAATATGATGCAGAAAAAGGCGACATTCCACAACGGAGGCGGCAACATGATTGGGCCGTCTACGCTGTCCGACATTGGCGCGGCCATCGTGAAGATCCTCGACCCAGCCCACTTCGAGGAGACTGCCAACAAGGCCGTTTACGTCCACTCCGCTGCGATCAGTGAACGCTACTTGACTGGCCTGGCGTCCAAGGTTACCGGGATCGACTTTGGAACACTTGAGAATGGTCAAATCCAGAATCTCAACGTGGACGACATCTTTCAGGAAGCAAAGGAGAAGCTGGCAAAGGGTGACAAGTCTGTCTTGCCCAACTTTTACTTCCAGATGATGTATGGGGAGGGGTACGGCGGTGGTGACTTCCTGAAGAACAACTGGAACGAGAAGCTAGGCCTCAGAGTCATGACTGAGGGAGACCTCGAGGATTTGATCCGCGAGGTCGCAACGGAGCTGAAAGTGCTGTAAATTTAGAGTAGTTAGAACATATTGGTTTTTTTAGACTCATCTATTTTTTGCTACCTTTTTAACACAAGATTTCAGGTGTTAACCATCGTGCCCCGAATCTACCCTGTAGCTACTGAGCTGGAGTATTTTGCAAGAGGTGACACAAAGTGTGGGCCGTGCATTTCTGACACGCTATTTAGTGCTTACGGTTGACTGCCGGTAATGCACGGATGATGATTTTCGCAACATCATCGATGGATACTCGACATTGCCGCTGTACAAGAACTTGCCATTGGTATGTTGGGTGGAGATGTCATTGGCATAGAGGCTGACAATTGGGTCTGCAGATTCAAGATTGACCAATACTAGCGAGTGTTTTCCAGCAGTAGCGAGTGCAAAGATGGCTCTGCCAAAGCCGGAAATCATCGAGACGATACGAAAAAAGAAGATGCAGTACGCCAGATTTGTCGACACCGCGCAGCTGTCAAGGATGCCCGAGATTGCACTGCCGGACGCCAAGTTCAGCTTCTTCCACCCAGACATGGTTCCCATGCGGGTCGGAAAGCAGCTCGTGGCCTTTGACTCCCTTGCGAAATACCAGGCCTTTCTCGGCAAGAGCATGTCCAACTCCCAGAGGCTGCATTTGATTGGCCCGGGAGAGATGGAGCAGACGGGGCCGGACACGGTGGCGACCGTATTTTGCGTCCGGGACGAGTTCAAGCTGAAGGGGACTCTGGGGCTGATCTGGACGGTGGGCGGTGGGCACTACCACGAAACCTGGAGGGAAAAAGAGGGCGACTGGTTCATCGAGGAACTGAGGATGGAGAGAAGTTTTACCACGTGCAGCATCTTGTTCATTCTTCTCAATTTTCTCGTCGACGTTGTGGCATATTTTGGAGTGCAAGCCTATTGAAGGAAGAGACCCCATGGAGGCACTGAGAGGCGTGGGCCAAATTATGGTAGAGACCAATTGCGCTGAGTGGTATTGTCATTGCAAGATCTTGGGGTCCGCCCGTTACCATCCTCGGCACATTGTAGGCAATTTCATCACACGCGTCAATTCATATCATAACGCCCGTTTTTATTTCAACATGGCCGTCTCCTATGTGGGCGACTACAACATTGTGTCGCGGTTTATTGGTCCGCTTGTTAACCAGACCGAGCTTGTGTCTTCTCGCATTTAAACTTTTGATGGTCCAGACTACAGAGGACGGGCCTTCCCTATCAGCCCTGTCCCACCTTTCACGTGCCCACCACTAAGTCTAGGCAAAACAGCTACGTAGCTCGCGGTTGGTGCTGCTGTTGGCTTAACCTGTAAACCAAATTTGTTGCGCTGCTGTTAGACGAAATGGACATCGACACTTCAAAAGTTTCCGGCCAAGAAACAGAAAAGTATGCTTGCTTTTCGTGCCGATCGAGGAAGCTCAGATGCGACCGCATCAAGCCAACCTGCAGTCGATGTGTTAACGAAGCACGAGACTGCGTTTATCCAGAGTCGAGAAGGAAGACTGCCTACAGGCAGGTAAACACGAACCGCGAAGCTGTAAAGGCTTTGGAACTTCGCATGGGTACTAACTATCACTCAATTAAATTTTCGTCATTTTCTTGGTGGCGCTGACATCATTTTGTTCAGCCCAGGTCGAAGGTTACTTCACCAACCGCAATACATCAACCCGCCATGAAAGCACTGGCGCCAACCGTGAACTGCTTTTCCAGTCAAAAGATGGATTGGATGGCCAACCAGGCTGCAATTCAGATCAGTTGCTGCGGTTAGGCATGTCGGAATCACCTCCTCCGCTGAACATGATGGAAACGCTGTATGTTCAAAATCGGACAATATAGTCGAGATTTGCCTACTAACATTAACAGACACGGAATATTTTTCAAACATGTACATCCTTCCATGCCTATCCTGCATCCAGGACGTTATTTGCAGGCCTTTTATGGTGGCCCCTTGATGAAGCCGCCAATGTGCCTCCAATATGCCTCCAATATGCCATTTGGGCCCTGGCAGCTGACGGACATAGCGATTATCACAAGCACCATGAAGTCTTCTATCATCGAGCCCGGCTCTATGTCCAGGCAGACGAAGTAGAGGTGAGTATTAAAATGCTTAACTGCAAACCATGACCACTAACTTGTGTCTGCTCGGAGGGCCATGGCGATAAATGTATCACCATCGGTCATGCGCAGGCCTGGGGGCTGATTGCAACTTACGAAGGAAGGAGACTGATGTTCACAAAGACAGTCTTGAGCGTCGCTAGATATGTCCGACTCTGTCAAATGATGGGCCTCGATCGTATCGACGGAGAACCGTTTGGTTTACCTCCGACACTAAGTTCCCCATTGACTTGGTCAGAGCTTGAGGAGAGGAGGAGAGTCTTTTGGGGAGCATTCTGCCTTGACGCTCATGCGACAATGACCGCTGGGTGGCCTAGTTCCATCGAAATTGATGATGTGAGGTTCTCAAAGCATCCCACGATGTTCTACTAACATGCGAACGTATAGATCGCGACTCGGCTGCCGGCCCCGGAAGATGCCTTTTTATCCAACAAGGAGTGCAAATCGCCTTTTCCGCACGAGGTGTTCCAAGGTGCGCCCTACTCAGACTTTGCCGGGAGAGTCGTCACGTACGAGATGTTCAAGGTGACTCTAAAGCATGTGCATCGGCCCAAGCCCAATGATCACCCCGAAGATTACACGCACGGGAAATTCTGGGTGCGACATCGCGAAATAGATGACACTCTGTCGGCTGTTTTCATGTTTTTGCCTGAGAACCTCCGGCTACCTCAAAACCTACAAGATCATAAAGCTTTGCGCATAAATTTGAACCTCCAAGCTTCGACCATTTGCTTGCACCATGCCGCAATCGAGAAAGTGGACAGATACAATCTATCTCAATCCTTGCGGGAGGCTAGCATCGGCCGACTAAAGGTTGCTGTGGAGGAAATCGTCCAGATTGTCAAGCTGACGTCTCAAGCCGTTCTCGCCTTTGTAAGTAGCGCGTTTGTGAATGATGTCGACGAATTAACCATGGACTTCAGAAAGACCCAATTTGCGCACTCTCGTTGTACTGTGCCACCACGGTATTTGTTTACTTGGGCAAACAGAGCCTCTCCTCTGGCGTAGTGCCTGATTTGTCGGGCCTGGAGGCGATTCTGTATGCCATGGAAGTGGTGTCACGAACGCATAACATCACTCGAGCCTTTATGAGGCAAGCCTACCTGGACGTGGAGCAAAACAAGCTTGATTCCTACCTTCCAATGCCAGACTTGAAGAGACACCGCACTGCGACTCATCATGATGCGAAAAATGTGCACAGCCGGCCCGGTCAAAGTCAAGACACAACTCAGCCGCTCCTACCTCAAAGCCGCACAGTACATGTTAGCGCAGAGACAAGCGCCAAGAATGTGATTGGGAAAGATTGCTTTCATCCCGTTCTAGGTTCAGTAACCAGAAATATCGCTCCCTCTCATGGTTTCGCGGGCGAGGCAAGCGAGCGACTTCGCGTCCCTACGTCACTTCATGGTTTTAACAGTGCAATATCCTCCTTTCCCGCCGAAGAATTCGGATACGACGCTGCCCCAGGGTGGAGTTCCCAGAACCCCCCCGACAGTAATGGGAGCCAGTTCACAGATGACAACGTCATTGACGTGGGTTACTTTGAAGGGATTCTCGGCAGTGCTGAGAAGGGTTATGAAGTGCATATCACGCCCTTTCGGTAAATAAAAAAAATTGGACCACCTACCCATCACTGATTGAGCTGGTTGAAAGACTTGATTACACTAGCTCGTGTCCCAATCTGCATTCGCCGAAGATATTCTCCCCCGTGCGACCCATCAACTATGTCCGATTTGACGCCAAAATGAACATTCTGCGCTTCCTGCATCGAGGAGCTAGTCGGGTCTGGATTACTCTTGGTCCGCCGGGGGCAGCAATCCTTCTGCTCAGATCCCGATAAGGTCCGTGGGGAAAACAGATCAAGCTCGTTGAAACCCGTTTGGCCGTCATGAGCTCCAACCTCATCCTCCTCACGGCGTCTCTAACCCGGCCAGTTGTTCATCTCGCTGTGCATCCAGCCATGTACCCTCCCTTGCTGGTCCCCCTTTCTCGCTGCTGCTGTGATGCCTTGGACATGGGGCAGAATCGGGACCCATATGCCATCAATCCGACTCCCAGGGGTTGGTGGGTCGGCGAGGAGCAAGCAATCTACAAACGCCCAAAACTTTACACACTTCCACCGCAAATGACTGCTGATATTATACAGTGCTTAGGTTACCGAAGGGTTGACAGGAAAATGAAAAGGGTGACATATGCATACCAATGTTGGGTGTAAGCGATAAGATAACTAATTGATAAGATAAGCCCTGTCTAATAATTGCTTCTGTCTAGGTAACTAAATGAACAGCGCGTGACGCGGGGCACCGAACCCCCTTGTTAGCCATGAAGACAAAGAAAGACACGACATCAGCGGCGTTTTGATGAATACGAAAGAGTGTCCTGCACTCAAGGCACATAGGCTCTCTTCCCTTTGAATTCGAATTCATTGTTTTTATTCCAGCACCTATAAACCTATGCGCCGCACTTACCGAGTGTCGGTTCTCGAGCCTACATTTACACCTATGCGAGCTACACGGAACCTTACCGCCTTTCCTCCCTTGATCGATATCTGAATCACCCTTCCATTAGAAGCCTTCTGGATGTGTTCGGACAGAGGTCGATTTTCGACACGTTTTAGCGATACCTGAACTCGATTGACCTGCAAGTGCTGTTTGCACCACCCCTGAACGAACAATGAAGGTCGTATTGTCAGACAAGCAAGCTGATGAGCTGTGAGTACCTTTCCTCGTCTTCGGGAACCTGGAAAATTACAGAGTCTCCTAACCCTGCTCCACCAGTCACAAATCCATCATCGCATACCTGGGCGCGAACAAGCGCACCAGAGCGGCTCAATATCTCAGGACGGAATTCGGACTCGAGGAAGACGTCTTTGATCCCCTCACGACAAGAGACTACGAACCGATTCTTGCGAAAAAATGGACAAGCATTCTGCGGTTGCAAAAAAAGGCATGCATTGCACAAGACACGGGACGCTCTCCACTCGGGTCCTGGGAAAGCCTTCCGGTGACCACCGCAACGGTTGACTAACACGTTTTAGATAATGGATCTCGAGGCCAAAAATGTGGCGCTGCAAAAAGAACTCGATGACAATGCGACACCCGACTACCTTTCCCGGCGAAATACGGATCCGGCCTCTTGGCTCCCAGAATCTCGTGCGCGACACTCCCTCGAATCACACCGCGAATCCATAAACTGCATCGCTTTCCACCCCATCTTCACATCCATTGCCTCGGGCTCTAACGACTACACAATTAAAATATGGGACTGGGAGCTTGGCGAATTGGAGCGAACCATCAAGGGGCATACTCGACCCGTACTCGATGTCGACTATGGCGGCCCCAGAGGCGGCACCGTTTTAGCTTCCTGCAGCTCCGACCTTACAATTAAGCTATGGGATCCCAAAAACGACTACCAAAATATTCGAACGCTTGCCGGCCATGACCATATCGTCAGTGCCGTGCGTTTTATAGGCTCTGGCGCAGGGGAATTGCTCGCCAGCTGCAGCGGAGACAAGACTATAAAGATCTGGAATGTTACTACCGGATACTGCGTGTCAACTCTTCACGGTCATGCGGGCTGGGTACGAGATGTGTGTTCCTCGTCTGATGGGCAATTCCTGCTATCTGCGAGCAACGACCAAACCATTCGGCTCTGGGATATCTCTGGACAAACTCCAGATAACAAGTTAACACTCGTTGGGCATGAAAATGTGACAAAATGCTGCGCGTTTGCACCGCCCGCCTCATACAAGTACTTGGCATCCATAGCTGGACAGAAGAAGCAACCACCAGCCAGCAGTGCGGCTGAATTCATGGCGACTGGCTCGCGCGACAAGACCATCAAGCTTTGGGACGCAAGGGGAACCTGCATCAAGACACTGGTCGGGCATGACAACTGGGTCAATGCCCTGGTTTTCCATCCTGGTGGCAGATACCTGCTCTCCGTGGCAGATGACAAGACGCTTCGATGCTGGGACTTGAGCCAGGAAGGAAAATGCGTTCGCGTGCTGGAGGGCGCGCACGAACACTTCATCACATGCTTGAAATGGGCGCCCACCAACACGAAGGATCATGAGGAAAACAAAGGAACGCTAAGCAAGAAAGCCACGATGACACTGGATTCGCAGTTTCGCTGCATCATTGCCACAGCAAGTGTGGACCTGACGCTAAAGATATTTGCCAGCAACTTCAAAGATTTAACGACGCGCTAAATTTATGATCCATTAATACATACCATCATCAAAATTCAAGCACTTTAATATATAATTATTCTCAAATATGTTTTATTTTATACTTACAAACATTTGACTTCGTACATGTTGATTCGAGCAAAAGACCACAGTAAAAAATCTTCTAGTCGAGCGGGCTCTTCATTTAGTGGTGGGCGAACACTTAATTTATTGGTTAACTCGGTAGCAGCAGCAGCAGCCTCGCGATTTTTGAAGGCTTTATCCCTTCCAATCCAATGTTGGTTCTATCGTATGCAATCCGTGAACTATGGAACCACGTCGCCGAAACTCTTCAAATCGCCCTTGCGACCAACTCCTCACCTCCGGCCAGAATACGAAACGTTTGAGAAGTCAAGAACCGTCAACATCCAGATCTTGATAATCACGAGCTATTTCTCTTCAACAATGGTCGAATCATGGTTGATTTTGTCTGTTAAAAGTTGGCCACCCGGAGATCACTCGGAGTGCAAGATTTTAAACTCGGCAATTCAATCACCTTGACGTCAACGTTTTCGATCTGTTGGGTGTAGATATCATCACCTCGCGCGCTCGATCGAGTTAAGCTTAGGTCAATATCCAACTCATTGTCGCTACTGAACAAGGTAAATACGGGGTCTACTTAAAAGTTTTTAGCCTTGTCGCTATAATCGAATTTTCCTTTATTAATGCAAATTGCACTACAAGGTCAAAGTACCCTAGCCTTAGGAAATGACTGGGCAATAGAAGAGATTTCATCCAAGTGTAATGGTATAAGGCTGAGGCCCACTGAACCAAAACACCAAAAGGTAAATCTAGTGGATTGTGCTGTGTGGCCTCGTCAAAGCTTCCTTCGAAGCCTCACGGCTGCCTTCAACGGCACGTTGAAGAGATCTAGAAGCAACTCTGTGGAGCCAGATAAGACATGTGACAATGAAGGCAACAGCCCTGCAACAGTGAGGCTCAACCAACTCAGACATACAACCACTTCCCCCATCATCGTCTATGGGTCACCAAGGGCGAATATCCCCCAAAGCCTCACACTCGCTTCAACCAAGAACGCTTCCTATCTTAAGCACACATCTCTACACGCAGCGGCGCTGCGACTAGAGACCACTGCTTGATTGATTAGTATTCAATCTATCTTTTGTTTCAAAGAGAACCTTATTGTAAGAGAAGGAAACAGTGGATTTTAGTACAGGGCTAGGAACAGTGAAATGGGCACAATGAGGCTCATACCCAGCACTTAACAGTGACCAAGATAACCCAAAAGGGTTGCAGGACCGAAGTTCGCAAAAGCTTCAAAAACAATGATAAAAAGCAGAATTAGCCTCCAAGAGGAGGAGGGGAAATTCTTCCTTCTTCACAGTCGCTGCATCGGGCCCTTCACAGAGGAACCTCGAGGCCATACCAAACAAACAGTAAGTGCATCTCTCAACAACTTTACCGCAGCCGACAGCTGACCAGCTAGAACAAACACAAAAAGACTACACGAACAAACACCCCACTCCACATCTGCCGAAGTACGCACATCTCCCGAAAGCATCAGGATCCGGCTAATGAATCAGATGGCCAAAGGAGAAAGCTCTAGGGCCCCGACCAATATGCTCCAGTGGCTGCTGGAGCAGGATATTACGCCTAAGACGCGTAATATCATTATCAACCATGCCCTGCCAGAATTGGCAGCAAAAAGGGCAAGAAAGGGAATGTAACCCTATCTCAGAAGACCTTAGATCAGATTGAAGCAGCAAAGGAGCGCGTGGTTCAGATGGGGGTTTACTAGGCTACCAGCACAATGATGGGTAGTTTAGCCTCATACCAAGGCCACTGCTTGAGTTCACCACGAACGACCCCTGTCAAAACAACACAGGCCCACTGGCCTCTCTCAAGAACAGAGTTTCCACTTCAGCTCGAACAAACCACTTGCGCCCACACAAGCCTGCCACGACCTACTTTGAGATGAATGGAGACCCAAGAAAGCCGTTCCGACCTACTTACCCTGCTCAAACCGACTTGCCCTACCTGTCTCTTCAAGGCTTTTTTCGAAGCGCAGGCACCCTCAACGGAGAAACACACGTTGAAGAGATTTATGAATCTGTGCAGCAGCCAGATGAGGCATGTGACGATGAATATTTTCAAGCAGCTTATGAGAAAGCGTTGCATGTACCCTGGTGGGTGAAAGGCTTCTCCAATGAACAGGGCCGACAAAACATAGAAGTCTGAATGCCTTCAAGGTGCAACAAGCTTGGAAGCCTAGAAAAGCATCCAAAGAGGTGCCCTCCTGAGAACGCAGATAAAAAGGAGCAGGATTTGCTTTGAGGATGAATTCACAATCCACTTCCTCAGTTCACTTGATCCTTGTGCGAATACCTTCAACGCACCGCATCAAAAAAACTCTATCAATTCCGAGTATTAAAGAGAGCTCCAAGCCAAATCATCCAATTCAAACCATCCTCTCCACTTCACTTCACACTAACAAACAAACAAAAATGAGCTTCCAGCGTGCACCTATTCGCGGGTATCCGCAGCAGGCTCGACGGAGCCCCGAAGTCATGTACACGTCCAGTCTATTAGACTGCAATAAGCACATTCAACCTCATATTTATCAGGATCAGGTCAACCAGATCCATCTCCCGGCCAATGAGCCTCAGGATAACATGCCGCCATTAACCTCAAAGCAAAGGGTGCAACTAGTGATCTTTGGTTGTAGTGTACTAGAAAATGTACGCTATGAAGAAATTGAACGCACCGCATCAACTCCACGCTCTTTGACACCAAAGTGACTCGACGCACTCTATCCGTCTTCTCAAGGCCAATCTTCCCACCGTCATCGCAAGCTCGTGACTTGCATCTCAAGGAAAACGGCCCACTGCCATAGCAAGCCCGTGCCTTGCATCACGACAATCGTCGAAAGCACATTAGCTCGTACCAGCACCAGCTGCAGAGCTTTACAACAACTCGCCACATACAACACACAACGGGTATCGCAATTGGATACTTAACATTGGCCCCGACGGCCCTCGGCACCGACAAAGGCATCACAGTGGCGTGCAAAAGCCAATCCAACAGCAACAGCTTTACTGAAGAGGTTTTGCTAGGGCTAGCTCTATCCATCATGGAAAGGTATGACTTTCCTCTTATTAAGGCAGCTGCTAAGCTGGTCATCAAGTGGGTGCCTGCTGCTTGGGATAAAGGCAAGGAGTTGCCTGTTGTGATTGGCAACAGTATGGTATTTGTGGCTAATAGAGCTAGGGGAGCAAGGGAAAGGCTGGAATATAAGCCAGTTTAACCTATGGCTGAATTCCAATAGAAAAATTAGGTCTCCCAACTAGTCCAATTATCAATAAGTGTTTTATCTCTCCGAACCTAGGAGGGGGATAACTCACTATAATAGGAAAATGCCTACTATAACAGTAACTGCAGTTATAACAGGCATAGGCTTAGTTTTCAAGCCTATTGCTGAGGGTATTGGCATAAAACAGAAGAGGCTATTTATGAGGCTACTTGTTTATGTATAGGCAAGGAAGAGGAATTAGAGGAGCCTCTTCCAGGCCAGCTTATTACAGAGCAGCCTATCTCAGAGGAGCAGCCCCTCTTAAGGCAGCCTAGGCTTTTCGCTGTAATTTTCTGCCATATTTACAGCAAATCAAAGGTCGAACTCATGCCTCTTCAGCAAGCGTAATAAAGCGGGGGATATAATAACACGCAGACAGACATAACGGCGCGCAGGTATATGACAGCAAGCAGATGGATATGACAATGTATAACTGCATGCGACGGATGTGACGGCGCATACATAAATATGGCGGCACGCAGACGGATTCGATATTGTAATTTCTAGCTAGGCTTGGTGGGTGATAAAAGGTTGAAGCTTGAAATTTTGCAACAAGGTGGGAGGAAGTTCTTTATCTACGTGTAGGCGCATTAAGGCAAGAGCACTTGCTGCGTTGGAATTTGGGATGTCTATCACCAGCAATCTATCATTCGATCATTGTTCTGTTTTGCTGGCGACTAAGGTATAACAAGCTTAACCATCCCAAGTTCTTATTCAGAGTAATGTCTAATACATACCAGATGGCTTCATCGACTAAGACACCTGCAAAGAAAGGGACATTCTAGCAATCGGAACCGCAAGTTGGCCCGGATTGGACGCTCTTCCAAGTTTGGGCGACGCAGACATCAACAATAGCTTGCGGTAGAATTGGCACAGATCACTGGAAGAGTTGTGTGACAGGTCTGTTGGCACGAATGGCGACCGTCGACGGGGGTCAGCCCAAAAGTTGAGTCCCCTGGCGACGGAAAGGTGTACTGGGTACTGTGCCACTCTTGCATTTTACTAGGTTCCTGGCCTCGCTATTGCACGGGCTGTTTTTGATGAATTGCTTTTCTGGATCTTCATCAACAAGCTAGATGCGGCTGCTAGTTTTGTTGCATCCTCAGAGGGCCATCGCAGCTATCATATTAGGGACGGACCCAAGCCGCATTTTGATGGTCGCAACTTGTCCCTATCCATTCAAACTGGCAGGTCACATCTTTCAAGTTGTGATAGAAGCTCACCTGAAAGGTACAAAACAAGATTGACTGCTGGGGAGAGAGGGATTGATTTATTGGTTAAACCGTGGTCGGCTGAATGACGAAGCGTGTAGGTCATGTTACAGGGAAGCCGCAAGCTAAACTGATTTGCGCGGGAGCACCCGCCCACCGCTAGCTTTATCTGCTTTAGGTTGATCAATTGCGGAGCTTGGAATCTGGGGAACATGGGCAGTCAGGCCATGAATATGCATGAACCAAGTGGTTTGTGTTGCTCTAGTAGAGGAAGACTGTCATATTTTCTTTGGAATAGTAACAAGCTTGAGTTACACAGCTCAACTACGATTCCAGCTGTACGGGTGTACAATCTCGGGTCGTCAAACTTGGTAGGATTTTGGCCACGGCCTGGATATCGTCTTCTTTCGATCCACACAAGAAATAGCCAAAAGACTTCATTGCTAAAATCTCCAGAGCGCCTCGATGCAACGATCTGGAATCGTAGCAACAAAATCCCCAATATACACTACATCATTGCGCTGCTGACATGTAATCGAGGACCATGACAACCAAACCCTGGGGGAGTGTTGTGCACGTGCCACCGTTGCTGGTTTCCGCTGTCTGTCTCATCCATCCACTGTGGCCTTGATCGTACTCAATAGCCAAGCGTCTCCTACCTTCACGACGATCGAACTACAGCGCTCGTTACCCTCTACGTTAACCACCTAGACCAGTGAACATCGTTGCACAGCAGCATCGCTGGGATGGCGACAGACATGGCTACTCTAGCCTAAAGCAAAACGGTCGTCCAGGTTGCTGTCAGCACCCAGAGGTATGCGATGCAAAATAATCGAGCCCAACTATTTAGTGGTCGGATAACTACTTAATAATCTATATCTGAGGCCCGCGAATTAGTCATGGCAAACGAGTCGCCTCCTTCACCTTCCCATTTTAGCATCCGCACTTAAACCACAACCACGGCAGGTAGCGAACTCGAGCAGAACTTGGCCTCGTACTACTGCATCACAGACCGTGCCAATTCTCAATCAACAACAACAATTGCTGATTCACATATGGCATGCCCCGCCAGCTCTCCATTGCTGCCGATCTATTCGTCTCTTCCCAACCGTTAGCCGCGATCGCGCTTCGGACGAATCCAAACTTCAGCACCCTTTACACCGGACGAAACTTCTGCAGATGAACGCTTGGGGTGAAAATTCCCAGTGGCCCTGATAGACCCTTCTTGCTAGCCTTATTGTAACTCGAGCATAAGAATAGCTTCCTCCACGAGCAAAGCACAATCCAAAGCACAATCCAAAACATCACCCAAACAATTTCATCGAATGATAGAAAATGGGGTTCTCCATCTCTCATCACATCTTTTTTCCAACCTCAGCACAACTCGCCGTTGATGTTGCTGCTGCTTCCGCGAACCACATCGACTTACAACTAGCCATCTGGAGCCAAAGCGGCCTTGTGCTTCCCCTTCCGATCCTGCCTAGTCGCTCCAGGGTTCGTCGCCACTACCAAGCACGTCTTCTTTGCGCCGTCCTACAAAACCAAACAACGAGCCGATTATACCTAGCGGGATTTGGCGAAACACTTGTGGTCGGTGACCAGATCGCTCTTAGCGCTTCGTCTAGAGTTGTGGTTTTGGTTGCCAAGCCTCTGCTTCACGACGCCGGCGCTTTTATTACGGAGCTCCCGACTAGAGCCGAGAAGCGAGAATCGGTTCGAATATAAAGGGAAAAATATATTCGTCACATAACACAAATGTTTATCTTCCTCCGGTGCTCTGAAGAAGGGTGCAATAACCACCCCACCGAAACACATGACCCTAGTGGAGCATTGATCCCATTTAAATTATCGGCCCCCAAGTATATTATTTGCTACCTGGCCCCCAAATTTCATCTTCATGGAGAAGATTATTGCAATTAACTTTAAAAAAAAAATTCTGTGAGAGGTTGTGACAAGTGTGGCTGTTACGTTGGCTTCAAGGTTAGATCGGTGACAGGCTGGGTGGACCTTGACGACCCGTTGCCTGGGAACGCGCAGAACAAGAAAGAAAGTCTAACAATGGATAGTGGTGTCTCGAGAAAACAGGTGGAGACGAGGTTGGAATGTGCGTTTAAACATCAGATGACAGAGTCAAAGTTGTTCTAGATTGTGTGTGAGCTTCATCCGTCTGTGGGTTGGTGGAAAATTGTGGCGCGTAAATATGGGCATGTGGCCGTGCACTTTTAATGGGCAGCAGCAAATGCCAGATGTCAGATGCCAGATATAGCATCTGATGGGATGGGGTGTGGCGGTGAACCCCTCCAGAGACCAGGCCCCGTGGCCCCAGCGGCCAATGACAGGGGCTCCCAGGATGCGCCGTCGTTCCCCTCCACCTGTGAGTCGCGGGCCTCTGGTGGGCGGCTTGGTGGGGGTGGTTCAGGGTGGTTCAGGGTGGTTTTAGGGCAGTTCCAGGGCCGCCAAAAGGTTCACCGTCAGCGAGCAGAGAGCGCACAGGACACATCACATGACGTAGTGGCTGCTCCCCTGTCACTGGTACCGTCGGCCCCAGGCTTACACCTCTTCCGTCGCTTCGGCCATTGCTGTTGGACTACGGTGCAGTCCCATGATCCATCACCAGACGACGATGCCAAAAACCTCACCAAGTCATTGACCCTCGCCGCCCTTCCCCCCGATGCTGCCTCCCGACCCGGAATCCCCCAGCGAGCAAGCACCCCAGGCCCGAGCGCCCTGAGATCCGCCCGTACCGAGTCGCGAGCCGCCGCCGCTGCTGCTGTGCTGCTGCTGGACCGCCGCCGTGGGACCCGCCAGCTCGGACGCTCGCTGCAACCATGGCGAGCTGGGCTTCCCTCCTCGTTGCATATGTCCTGGGTGGCATTACCTTCATTCCGCTCGTCCTGATATCCGTCCTGTACCTGGGCTTCTACTCCCTCCCCGAACGTGACCAGATCCTCGCTGCAAGCTCCAGCGATCCCGGCGATCTTGTCCTCCCCGGTGATGACACCGAAGCACTCGATGCCGCAAAGAAGGCGCACAAAGACGAACACAAGACCGACCACAAGGCCCGCCAGGATGCCGAACTCGACGTCGCCGCCGGCTATTTTGCCGTCTGCAGAGAGTACACTCCCATGGGCATCAATGCGAAGCCCATTGAGCGCTCGACCCCAGTTGGTTCGACCACGGTGACCTCTCCAAGCCCGAGCGTCTATCAGACCATGTACCGAAGCATATTTGAAAGAAAGCCTGCCCCGGGCCCCATGGACAACAACAGCCCAAGCGTCAGCCAGAGGCCCAAGAAGGCGGGGAATGTGTTCTATGTTGTCTTGAGGTATGACCCGCCCATAATTTACTTGTCCTTGCGCCTTTGACTGATCGGATTTAGGCACGGCCACCTTATGCTCTTTGACGACGAAGAGCAGGTTGAAGTGAGGCACGTCATATCACTTGCGCACCATGATATTAGTGTTTACTCGGGCGGAGAAAAGACGCTCGAAGGCGAGCTGTTCATCAAGCGAAATGCCCTCTGTCTGTCTAGAAAACCGGGGGGGCCAGACCTTGGACCGGACGGCCAAATCTCCAAGCCATTTTACCTCTTCTCCGAGAATTGCTCGGCCAAGGAGGATTTTTACTTTGCCATGCTCAAAAACCAGGAGCAGACCTTCGGCACCGATGACAAGGGTCCCAAGCCCTTGAATTTTGATGTTAAGAACATCATTTCTCTGGTCCAAAAGATCCACTCTACCGAGGACAATGTCCACTCCAGGTGGCTCAATGCAATGCTCGGCAGAGTGTTCTTGGGCATATATAAAACGAAAGACCTGGAGAACTTCATCCGCGAGAAACTCACAATCAAGATTTCTCGCGTGAAACGACCCTCTTTTCTCACCGACATCAACATCCGAGAAGTAAACACAGGCGACTCGGCCCCATATTTCAACAACCTCAAACTCAAAGAACTCACCGTGGAGGGAGAATGCGTGGTGGAGACGGACGTCAAGTACACGGGCAACTTTCGAATCGAGGTTGCGGCCACGGTCAAGATTGATCTCGGAACCCGGTTCAAGGCTCGCGAAGTCAACCTGGTTCTCGCAGTCGTGCTCAAGAGGTGCGAGGGCCACATGCTCTTCAAGATAAAACCACCCCCCAGCAACAGGGTGTGGTTCTCATTCCAGAGCATGCCCAAAATGGAAATGGCCATTGAACCTATTGTCAGCTCCAGACAAATTACCTATACGGTCATTCTCCGCCAAATCGAGAACCGCATCAAGGAAGTGGTGGCTGAGACCCTTGTCTTGCCATTCTGGGACGATGTTCCTTTCTTCAGGACCGAGCACAAGAACTGGCGAGGAGGTATCTTTGAAGGCGACGATGCCACTGTGCCATCTGAAGAAGCGGTGGCGGCCGCTGCCCAAGCCGGTGAGGTCGCCGCCACCAAGGCCTTGGATGAAATGCCAGATGTCACCGAGGAGACGCGACCGTTGGAGAAGAGCCAAACTGCGCCGATTGTGGAAACACCGCCAACTCCAACTGGGATTTTCGGACGGAGGCTCAGCAGAGCTGCCCAAAACTCGCCCACTGCCTCTTCTACAAGCGTCGATTCCAAGGGTGTCTCTGCTACTCCCTTGCTATCGCCAAAAATTAAAAAATCGGCAGACCCTATTGTCGGGACAGACGCAGCACATGCCGACATTTTTCGGCCGTCATCCTCTCCACCTGATCATGCTACTCACTACATGGCAGCGCTCCATTCGCGCTCACAAGATGCTTCCCCAAGGCCTCCGGTGTCAGAGCCAACTGTAACCCCATCGTCCCCCTCGCGACACTCGAGCGGCTCTTCCTCCCCAGTCAACGAGAGCAACGAGAGCAGCGGAAAGGAAGAAAGCAACAACAAGACTCCTGTCGCAATGAACCGCCGGAACACTGCCTCCTCTACAGGCTCAGCCAGTTTGTCAGACGAAAAAGGCACCGGATCATCTGCCCAATCAGTGAGGGAGTCGCTCAGAAGTCAGACGGGATCGCTGGGACGGAGCTTCTTCACGAAGCGCGATGGCTCAGAAATGTCCATATCCGATGCCAGCAGCGACACGTCCCAGAAACGCAACACATTGGCCGCCGTTACGAACGCCGCGATGCAAGCAAAGCAATGGGGATGGAACGCCATTCAGCGGCAAAAGGAGGCACGTCGACAGGCGGAACAGGCAAACCAGGTTGACCTCAGCCAGCCCATGGGCCGAGGCCAACCTCTCCCACCCCCTGGAATGCCGCTCCCAAGGCCAACCAACGGCATGACCAAGATCACTGCGCCCATTCAGGTCCCGGCGAGGAAACCGGGCAGCCCCCAGGGCTCAGCACGGGGTTCTGCTGAGTCTGTCGAATCCAACCACGACCATCGGTCCGCAGCGCCAACCTCTGCTCCCACGCGAAGACGTCGCGGCCAAAGCCACGACTTTGGGGCCCCAGATCTGAGCGAAGGGCAAAACATGCTGGTTGTAGCAGCGCCAGATGACGCATCTCAACCGAGCACGCCCCTGGTTGAGGAGCACACAGACTCGGCTGCCTGGACTGGACAAGCCAGCGACGAACGAACCTTGGTGGGGAGCCAAGGCTACGAGCAGACACCAGCAGTGACTCGAAATGGCTCGTCCGTCAGGGACGAAACGGGATCCGATGGCCCGGTAGAAGCACTTCCCGCCACATCTACGCTTGATGACGACGACGACGACTTCTCGGGATGGATGGACAACGACGCACTGGACATGGATATACAGGACCCCCTTTCGGCCCCGATCCCGCAGGAAGTCAAGTAATGTAACCCACTTGTATGTTAAAATGGAATCGTGTTTTTTTTGTTTTTTTTTTTGTTTTAGGGAGGGGGTTAACGGAGTTTGCTTAATATCTTTTTTTTGGCACGAGGCAGCACATATTTTTTCGGTGCCAGGGTCCCAACCAGAAATACATATGGAAGAAACATGGTTGTCTTGATGTTAATAACAGAGTGGCTGGCTGGCATTTTGTTTCATGCTCGGCCCAAGGCTAACTGCGTGTTTGGCAAAACCTTTTGATAGAAATGTCTATACCCTAGACCTAGGTGAAGTGTAGCTTGAATAAAAATAATAGTCATCGTGTTCATTTTATCCTAAAGTAATTATCCCAACTGTTCCTTGGTGTTTTTTGTTGTTGTTGTTTTTCTTTCTTTTACTTTTTGCTTCTCAAGACCCCCGAAAGACAAAGTAGAGTTAAGGAAGAGAAGGAAAGAAAGAAGAAAGGAAGGAAGGAAAAACGGATAGACAGACAGACAGATAGAAAGCCAGAAGGAAAGAGACAAAAGACTAGCCTAGTCGTTGCCAGCCTGCTGATACATGGCGGATATGATGTGATTTTCACCGCGTTATACCACTATGTGTGCTCAACCCTTGAAGCGACACTTTCTCGCCTTGACCTATCCCCCCCCCCCCCCCCTTTTGTCTACTCTTTTTTTCTCCCTGCCTCTACTACTCTTCACTAACATCGTCATGGGCCTCGCCATTGTTAGCTTGGTTTGATCTCTTTCTGTTTCCAAGGAGGTAGAAGCAGCCCTGTTCCTTCAAGCGCCTCACTAAAGCAGAATCAGGGCCCATACCATAAAAGTCTATGCTGTTGCAGACGGTAAAGATCTGGCTTGTCACTGGGGCCAGTGTTGGGAAGCTTCCGGTTCGCCTAGCATTGGGGAGATCCGGACCCCATAGAGAGAATTTCATGCGATAGGAAGCCGCGGTTGGACAAAATAGGTCATTAAAAACGAAGAAGCAACCAGGGTTGCCAAATTCGTCATATCCAACAAACGAGTTCGTGAGCTGTGACTCGCGGCGTGATGTCGGTTTGTCTTGTCCCGACTGACTTTTTGTCAACGTATAAGTGAGGTCCTCGTCTCCAGACGTGGAATCCATTATGCAACCGACCATATAGAAGCTTTTAGATATGCGTTCTTTGAGGTCATACACGATTCGAGGAGGTCCTTCGATGAAGAGCTGGACAATAACTATTGGGTCGATAACTCTCTTATCTTTTCCCGCACGTGTAGTTATTGGTGTGACTCTTGGCTGCTGACGCATCTGCAGCACGAAGTTGACGCCCTGATGGGCGAAGTATCCGGCGGTGTCAAAATCAACCGGGGGGTGGGCTATTTCACCATTGGCTGTGCCGTCATGGCGGCTGGTATCTACAGGAAACCCCGAGTGGCTTGGGTCGGCTTGCTCAGGAGACGAGATGATGGATTGAATTGGCGACTCTGACTCTCCCCGCGGAGCAGGCAAAAGTCGTCGGGGACGAAATCTGGGAGTAGCAGGTTGACGTACTTGTTCGGGTTGTTCTTGAGAATGATGAGAAAGACGCTGCGACCCCTGTCGTGCTTGCTCTTGGAAGTGATGAGGGGGTTGGTGTAGTTGCCCGTGTTGCTGTTGGTGGAGATGGTGAGGAGGATTACGGTATGCTTGTTCTGGCTGTTGTTGGAAATGATGGGGAGGATTATGATGTGGTTGTTCTGGTTGTTGTTGGAAATGGTGTGGATGGTGCTGGAATCCATGTTCTGGTTGGTGAAAATGGTGAGGATGCTGGAAAACTTGTCCTGGTTGTTCTTGAAAATGACGAGGATGTTGCTGTTCTTGTCCGTGCTGTTCTTGAGCATGATGAGGGTGTTGGAATGCTTGTCCGGGCAGTTGTTGGAAATGTTGAGGAGGTGTCTGGTATGCTTGTCCAGGCTGTTGTTGTTGTTGTTGTTGCTGTTGGATATAATGAGGAGGATGCTGGAATACTTGTCCCGGTTGTGGTTGAACATGATGAGGGGGCTGGAATGCTTGTTCGGGTAGTTGTTGAAACTGATGAGGAGGTGTCTGATAGGCCTGTGCAGGGTGTTCCTGGTGAGGAGGGGGCTGGTATCCTTGTTCTAGTTGATGGAAGTCATCGCGGCCGTACGGGAAATATATCGGTGCAAGTGTATTTGGGGCACGTGCGTTTTGGTTATGATATGGAGAATTGTGCTGCGCTTGGAGGAAGTGAGGAGGAGCTCCCGAGTTCAAGGCGGGGAGCAATGGGGGAGTCCCTGGTTCCTCTGGTTGTTCCTGTTGCTCTAGCTGCTCTGGCCCCTCCGGCCGACGATAGAAGCCTAGCCGGGGAGCAGTATAGGGCGGGATGTCTTGCACAACGGGCGGCTCCAGTGTAAGTGGAGGGACATTCGTTGCAGCTCCGGGGAAGTGGGCCATTTTGGATGATGGTCCGCGATACTGACAATCAATGCTGATGCTGGGTAACAATTTCAACTGGGAGAATGATGATTATGATGATGATAAAAAAGAAGAAGCTGGACAAAAGAGCGCAGCAGTTGGGAAAGAGGGGAAAGGCATCGAGAGGGCGGTGGGATGCAATAAGCCGTGCCAGTTTTTCTTTTGTCTGGCTGGCATTTGCATATTGGCAAGTCTGATTAATCACTTGTTGGTCCGGCTGCGTTGCTCCTGCCCTCGCTCACTCACTCACTCGCTCACTCCTTCTCTCTCTTTCTCTCACTGCCGGTGGTGGGGGACAGGGCCCAGGGCCCCAGGGCTGCTGCATATGCGGCAGCATGTACACTCTGGGCAGCGTGATGGTGGGTGGTACCGCAACGTCCTCTTCCTCTTTTGACTGCTGCTGCTACTGCTGCTGCCGCTGCCGTTATTGTTACTGTTACTGCGACTCTTCCACCCCGGACACCCGACACACAAGCCTATTACAACCAACACACGAGCAGGGTCCGGATTAGTTGCACATCTCCCGCCCGCCTCCCTCATTCTCACTCTCATTTTCATTCTTACGCTCGCTCTCACTCTCGCTCTGCCTGTTTCACTGGCCAATCCGGTACCATCCGAACAGTCCAGCAGCCAATTCATTCCATTCCATTCCATCCATCAAGACAGAGGAAAAAAGAAGAGGAAAAAAAGTGGCCTGAGAATGAATGATGCTTCGAAATCCTTGGCGTGCAGAGTCGAGTCCAGGTGGGCTGCCTGTCAATCTCTCTCCTCCCAAGTTCTCTCTGGCCCGCCCGTGTCTCACTCTCGAAGCGGCCCAGGCTTTTTTTTTGTCTTGCCTCTGCAGCTCAGCTCTGGCCCTCTGGGCTCTGCTCGATCCAATGCCCTTCGCTGACTCCAGTTTCCTCGAGCGCCTCCAACTTGCTTGCTTTTACTGCGACTTTCAAACCTGGTCCCTGCTCAATCCTGTGCTTGCTATTGGATTGAATCGAATTGGATCGTGTGCTGGGGGTTGTTTTTTTTTTCTTAGTCGCGTCCAGTTGGTGGTGCATGTACTCGGCACACTCGACATGTTCGATAAACGCGCCCCTCCTCCGAGCTACTCCTTCCCCTCCCCCACCATCACCACTGCCCACCATCCAGCCAGCCAGCGCCCACAGGCCAGACCGAAATATGCACCCTCCCACACCTCATCCCCTCTCCCCCTCCATCACCCTTCCCTCTGCTCCCTACATGGCCAGCATGGCCACCACTCGTTGGTAGCGAACTGGAAGTGAGTGCAGCAGGTCTTTCCGGTGAGTTAGGTACGCCATGAACGCGTGCCACGTGTAGCCATAAACCGACTATACCCTTCCCCTCAAATAAGTCCCCAGGTAGTTGCGTCGCTTTACGTTACCCAAAACATAGTGTGCTCCGAGAAGCCAGGATGCCAACCAACCTACCTGCCTGCCTTTCCCCGATACCCAAGGGACCAATTTATCCTGGCATTATTAACACGTGAAAACATGTCCCTTGTTCCACAACACCGCTCTCTTACCCAAAAGTAGCCAGCCATCTTGAAGCACAAGACACCATGTCGAAAAAATGAATAAAAAGATAGGGAATACAAACCAAAAAGTAAAATAAAAATTCACAAAGGCATTGTCACCAGGAAGTACACTTCTTTTAATATAATAAGGAAATATCATTCAGTCATCAATGCTACCACGAGAACAGCCCCGTCATCTAACTAGGTACTGCTCCTCTCGCACTTCAATCAAGCTGCCCATTACCACCAGGTATTTTCGGTGTTGCGCAATCTGGTCCATCTAGACCCAAAACCACCACCACTAGCATTACACTAGTCGACTCGTATAAAATCAAGACGCCGTGTATTACATACAGGGGAGTGGCCAAAACAATACTAACACCCCTCCATAGCAGAAAAAGACAATACTCCTTTGTGCTCCTCCTTCCCGGTCGCTGGTTGACTAAGAGTGGCGTAAACAAAAAAGATGCCATTGAATGAATGCCTCCATGGCCTAATGTCGATTGATTGCAGAAAGCTTTTTTTTTTCATGTCGGTTTTTGAGGATTAGGTTCGGATATAGGAGAACGGAGAGAGAGAGGAAAAAGGAAACGGTTTTTTTGGCAGGTCATAAGCCAGTATATAGAGTGGCTAGGGTCGGATTATAAGCCGCTAAAAGGCGGCGCATGAGTTGTGTTCGCAGTTCTATACCAAGAAGCCACGAGCAAGTAGCAAAAGAAAAATCATCAGGATCGTCAAAATCTCCGTGAGGATGTTTTAATCGTAAAGGTCGGTAGGGTTTGTCTAAGAAAAGACGAGAAAAAGACGAGAGTCATAGAGTAGAGGTGGCAAACACTGAGCTGTGTTACCCTCTAGTTGGTTTGTGTTGTTCTTCAGCGAATATCATCATAAGTTTAAGCCCGAGAGCGCATTGAGCCCATGGGTGTTGTAGCCAAAATTCCAGGGTGAGAGTGAGCGTGGTTGTTGAGACGACCTCGCTTGGCAATGTGTGGCAGATTGCCGACATCATGCTTGCCTACAAAAAACAAGTTAGCAATCAATGTTAAAAAAATGAACCAGGAGTCTAAACTTACCATCGCAGCAAGCCCGAACGTTCTCGAGGCGGTTCGAGTGCTGGTCCTGGCGTTCAATCATCTCACGGAGGTCCTCGGCGCTATCGTGGGCCTCAGTCGCTTCGTAGATTTGCAGATCCTGCGCACTGGGGGCTCGGCCGCGTCGGCTGGAGAGGCTGCCCTTCCAGTAGCCGCTCAACTTCTTCATTGTCCCGCCTGTAGTTTGTCGCTGCGCCTTCTTGGGCGTCAGGGTTGGAATGTTCATCGACATTCCAACCGCAGGAGACTCGTTGCGGGTTGTGCGGGAATTGTATGAAGACAGAGAGGGGGCAGCGCCAGATGGCACCGAGAGTCGTCCAACCTGGGGGTTGAACTCCTCCACATCTTCGCGCGTGATGTCGCCTCCCATCTGATCAAGGTCCGACTGAGCATCCGTGTTGGTGCGCAGGAGCAGATAGGAAAGAGCATTGAACCAAGTCTCGTGTCGCTGTCCAGTGGTGCAAGTGAATTTGATAGTTCTGCCTGGAGAAAGGATAACCAAGCTCTTGCGGTGGAGTCCTGGAGGCATAGGGTTGTCGTCAGTCACAACGCGGACCGCCTCAATGGGTACGCTCTTGGCCCTCATCTCGGATTTTCCAGCCGCAGAAGGCTCTCGCTCGCTCCAGTACAGAGTCCTCGTGTAGGGATGCACCCAGAAGTATCGGCGATGTCGGTTCTCCGACATCTCTCCACGTCCAGTCTTGCGTGTGTACTTCCAGAGATACTCGCCAATCATGGTTTGTGTGATGGCCTGGATCATGCGAGGGTCGGTGTTAGGCCCAAAGCCTACGGCGTCCATGCCCATCTCGCCAGGGCGAATGTTGAACCGCGAGTCGATCTCTGAAGCAAAAGAGGAAACAGAAGACTTGGTTGTCAGCCTCGAAGGAGAGATGATTTCAGCACTGCCAAAAGCATCCACAGCACGTGGAGTGGGAGTGCCACGAGTAGTGGGTGACAATGCCTGGTTGGGTGTGGCAGGACGTTGCTGCTGCTTGAGAGCCGATGCGGGCCACTGTGGTGGTCCCATGCTGTGGGAAGAGCCTGCTCGAGCAGCCTCAATAACCTCACGGTGGTTGCGTGGCAGAGGAGGAGCGTCGAGAATAGACGATGCGCGGCCGCTTGCCGCACTCAGTGCACTGGCCGAGCTACCAGGTCTGCGAACAGGGCTGGAGTCGAAAGCGTCTGACATCCTGCTCTTGCGAGTAGGGCTGCCGTAGCTCTCCCTTGGTCGGTGGATACGAACGGTACCAGATGTGCCTGTGGTGCCGGGGGTGCCGAAGCTGGCAACCGACATCTTCTCTGGGCTGAAGCCAGGACGACCGCGGGTCTTGAACATGGCATCGATAGCATCGGCGGTGAGGGAGGTCTGCGCGCCTTGGTCGTTGGTAGGGATGGGAGCCTCACGAGAAGGACGTGTCTGGTTGCTCGAAATCTCCTTGAAGGGACGCTGGGATTCAGGAGTCTCTGCCTCACGAATATCGCTGGGAGATTGCCTAGTCTCGTCCTCAGCGATGATGAGTGAATCGTCATGCTTGCCGCTGCGTCCAATCGACCTGTGAGTCGGCGTCTCAGGGAGCTCCTTGTCAAGGAAGGGAGACTTCATATCCCGAGGAAGAATGAATCCATCTCTCCTGGGGCTTCGAGGAGAAACCGGCTCGGTATCAATGGATTCAATAGGAGAGAATCCAAACGATGGAAGACTGGGCACCTTGTGGATAGGGCTGATGGGCTCGACTCCTTCAGCAGCGACAGGAGAGAATGCAAGACGTGGTGGCGGAGAGTCAGGGGCAATGATAGGCTCAACGTTTTCAGCAACGATGGATGAGAGGTCAAGCGAAGGAGCAAGGGGTTCAGGCTCAGACACAGGCACAACATCCTGAGTCGATAGACCAGAGTAGGCCAGATCGACTGGTACGGGGACAGGCTGAGGCTCCTCCTTTGGCTCGCAGTGTTCGGCAAAGATAGGCGAGATTCTCAGGGATGGCAGACGGACAACCTTCTCAAGCTCAGCGATGGGCTGGACTTCTTGGCTGGCGATGATAGACAAGCCAAGCTCGGGCAGCTCAAGAGCGATGGGCTCCACATGTTCACCCTGGATGGTAGACAAAGCCAGCTCTGGAACGATGGGCTCTGGCACAGGCTCGGCGATAGGCTCAACATGCTCTCCCTGAATGTTGGACAGAGCCAATTCAGGAATGACGGGCTCAGGTACTGGTTCAGCAATTGGCTCGACGTTCTCTCCCTGGATAGTAGAGAAGGCTAGTTCAGGAACGATAGGCTCAGGTTCCACCTCAGCGATGGGCTCAACATGCTCGCCCTGGATAGTAGACAAGGCCAATTCAGGGACGACAGGTTCGGGGACCGGCTCAGCAAGAGGCTCAACATGCTCGCCCTGGATGACCGACAAAGCCAGTTCAGGAACAACAGGCTCAGCTACAGGTTCGGCGATGGGCTCAACATGCTCGCCCTGGATAATGGACAAAGCCAGTTCAGGGACAATGGGCTGAGGAACAGGCTCAGCAATAGGCTCAACATTCTCACCAGAGATAGCGGATAGGCTGAGTTCAGGCACGGGAGGGAAGACATAAACGGGCTCTGGTGCGGGCTCCGAGATCGGCTCGATGTGCTCCCCGGAAATGGAAGACAAGCTAAGCTCAGGCACAGGAGGGAGAACCGGCTCAGGCTCGAGATGAACAATCGGCTCAACGTGCTCCCGAAGGATATTGGACATGCTGAGCTGGGGCCGAAGAGGAGGAGGAGCGGCAGGCTCAACAATGGGTTCAACGTGCTCTTGCAAGATGAAAGACATGCTAAGAGCTGGTGTCTCCGGTACCACTGGCTGCGGCTCCGGCTCGGAAATGGGCTGCACGTGCTCCTTCATGATGAAGGACATGCTGAGTGTAGGGGCCGGAGGAACGAAAGGCGCCGGCTCAGGTTCAGCAACGGGCTCAACGTGCTCGACGGAGATAGCAGACAGGCTGAGGTCAGGAACGACAGGCTCAGGTTCGAGCTGAGCAATGGGCTCAACGTGCTCTCCCTGAATGTTGGAGATGCTCAAGGCGGGAGGTGCAGGCGGCACGATGACGGTTCGAACCTCCACAACCGGTAGAACTTCCACGGGTTCGACTGACTCTCCGTGGATGGAGGACAGGCACAGAGCAGGAGCCGGGATCTCGGGCTCTTCCACTGGTTCAACCTTCTCACTAAGAACCGAGGCAAATGTGAGCTCGGGGGGAGGTGTGATGGGTTCAGCCACGGGCTCCAATTCCTCAGCAGCAATGCTAACAAAGCTCAACTCCGGTACAGGAGGTTCTGGTTCTGCAATGGGCTCCACCACCTCTGCGATGACTGTTGTCAGAGACAAGTCAGGGAGAGGTACCTCCGGCTCAGCAATTGGCTGGAGCTCTTGGACAGTGATGCTGGTCAGAGCCAAGTCAGGCAAGGGCACTTCCGGCTCAGCGATTGGCTCGACAGTCTCGCCATGAATGGAAGACATGCTCAGGTCGGGAGGAGGAATCTCGGGCTCAGCCACAGGCTCAACATTCTCCATCACGATATTCGTCATGCTCAGCTCCGGCTTAGGAGTCTCGGGCTCTGCCACAGGCTCAACATTCTCTGAAAGAATGTGTGAGACGCTGAGGTCAGGAAGGGGAACTTCAGGCTCGGCCACGGGCTCAACATTCTCCATGAGAATGGTCGTCATGCTCAGCTCAGGCTGAGGAATCTCGGGCTCTGCAACAGGCTCCAAGTTCTCAGCAACGATGGCTGTGATGCTCAGGTCCGGAGGAGGAACCTCAGGTTCCGCCACAGGCTGGACACTCTCGTTGGAAATGTCTGTCAGAGAAAGAATAACAATCTCGGCGCGAGGCTCAATGTTCTCGAATACAATCGAGGACATGCTGAGGGAAGGTGGCAGGATGGGCGATAGCATCGAAGGAGGCACAGGGAACTGAGCCAGCTTCTCCTCCATCTCGGGATCGTGCTGCGCACCAGCATCGCTGTAAGCCATCGACATGGGACGAGACTCGCTAATAGGCTCATGGATTGACCACGAGGGAGCACGACCACGGCTCGAACCGCCAACGGAAATCATTGATCCCGGTCGACCAGCGGCCACGACGCTAATAGGTGAGCTTGGGGCGGATGAGAGTGCTTCCGGAATGAGGCCAATGTTGAGGCGGGGAGGTGTCTCATATCCGGCTCCGACCGGCATAATCTTGACAGCTTCCGTCATCATGCCAGAGTCAACCATGATCACCCGAGGCAGAGAAGGCATGGGCGGTGGAGGTGAGAATGGAGTACCAATTGAACCAGGAGTGGTGGAACGGGCACCAATTCGGCTGGGAGTGTGGACTCCAGCGGACTCGCTGTCGCTACCATCGAGATCCTGCTGGAGTTCTGCGAAAAGGCTTTGGCCTCCGAGAGGAGTAGCGGAGGGGCTGCTCATGAAGCTAGCAGGGCTGCTCTGAAGGTTGGGTTCCTCGCTGGCTTGTCGGGATCGGCTAAACAGGTTTCTGCTGACACGGAAGCGGCTGCTCCTCTGGGAGGAGATGGTACCGGTGGGGGTCTTGATGTGTCCATACGACTCGTCCTCGTCGGCTGAGGTAGATGCGGTGCTGTTGATGGAGTGTCGGGAAGCATGTCGAGACAAGGCGGAGGGCAGACTTGGGGGCTTCATGCTGCCAAAACCGCGAGTTGTACCCTCGGTTTCAGTCTCGGCGCCCTCGCTGCCGGATAGCTCTTCGTTGCCGGTCTGGAAGTCCTCGGTCTCGGTGGCGCGCTCATTCGCAGTCTCGAAGGCAGATTCGCTAGCCTCATTGGCGGTGTCGAAGTGGTCGCTGCTCTCGGTAAGCTGAGCATGGTCTGCTTGGCGGCGTCTAACGGTGAGGGTGCTCGAGGTCATGGGAGAGCCAGAGCGAGGAGACACGTCTCCTTGGTCTTCCCATTCACCGTCATCCTGAATAACTTCTTGCTTGCTGGAGCGGAAGCTTCCAAGAAGACGAGGGGGTTTCTTAAATTCCTTGGAGTCCTTGTTGCGGTTGCGGCGGGCAGGTCTGGTCTCGGTGTTGTCGGTTCTGGCCTTTTCCAAATCATCACGAAGATCCTGGATGATTCTCCTGAGCTCAAGCTTCTCTGTCTTCTCACGGTGAAGGAGACTTCGCTGGCTTTGGATGGTGCGCTGAGCGTGGTGGAGAGACGACTTCATTGTCTCGGTCTCCAGCACGGCATGGCGAGGAGTGCTCTTGACGGGAGACTGAGGAGGAGAGTGATCGGGGGTGATGTGGTCGGCAGCCGACTCGAAGTCGCTGTCACTGACACGTTGAGTGGACTCGTGCTCAGCGAATCTAGCTCGCTGCGCCGAGAAGGCTCTGGCGAGCTCCTGGTTCTGGCCGGTGAGGTCGTCGATTCGTCGCTGCATGGCAGCGCGCTCGCCTTCCGCCATGCCAATCTTTCGCTTAGCGGTGCCTAGCTCGATGTCATGGTTTCTAACGGCGGCGGCATACTCGTCAATGAGTCGAGCATGTGTGACCTTGACTTCGTCGAGATCCCTCTGAGCAGCAACCTTTTCAGCAGTGATGGTGGTGAGGCTCTGGCTCAGTTTCTTCTCGCGATCCGACGCCTCCTTGGCCTGGGCAGTAAGCTCCTGCAGCTTGGTCTCCAGGTTCCAGTTTTCCTCCTTGTAGCGGTTCTCGCTCTCATCGAGCGTCTTCGCACGCTGCTTCAGGTTTTCCGAGTCGATTTCGAGCCTGGACTTGTCGAACTTGAGGTCCTTGACCTCCTCGTCGCGCTCAGCAAGCAGGGCCTGAAGGTTGCGAACCTGAGCAATAAGCGAGGTGCTGATCTCGGCGGCGAATTCGATATCGTGGACGCGATTGGAGGGTTGGTTGCGGATCTTTCGGTTAGGGACGCTCAGTTTGGTGGGTGATCCGGTGGCCTGGCTTTCGAATTTGGATGGGCTTACGGAGCGCTGCGTCGCGAGAGAAGTCAGTTAACTCAACAAAAAAAAAAGCCACGGGGCAAGGGGAATGAATGTACATTGCGTTGCACGCTGCTGACTCTGCCACCCCGACTGTCAGGCGCGTAGGGAGAGCCGGGGTTAGCCTCATTGCTAGGGACTCTTTGCTTAGGCAGGAAGGCCCGCGCAGATTCTCGAGCGAGGTTGTTGTATTCCTTTTCAATCTCAACCAGCTTCTGGCGCAGCTCGGGGTTGAGCTCGCCTTCGGCCTGCAACTTCTCGACCTCGCCCAGCTGCTCTGTGAGGGCCTTGCGCTGTGAGACGAGTGCAGTGCCTAATTTGCCAGCCTCTTCGAGACGGCGCTCCGTCTCGGCGAGATGAGCCTCGAGAGCACGCTTCGCCTGGCCCGGCGATGATGCAGGGCCCGAGATGAAGAGGTCATGGTCGAAATTGGCGTAGCGACCGCGAGCGGGCGCAGGTGTTGAGGTGACGAAAGGGTCGTTGGCCGCGACGCCAGGGGCCGGCAAGCTGGGCTTGTCGGAGGCCAGCGAGGAGGCCATGGTGTAGTTCGAACGACCCTCAGAGAGGTAGAGGCACGTACAGACGCCTTTGAACCATCAAGAGGGACGGACGAACGACGTGGCGGGCCCGTCGCGGGGTTTTTGTCCTGATGGGCGGCGTTGTTTGTGTTGTTTGTGTTGATCGGGTGTGGGTTGTTGGTGGGTGATTAGAGTTGGTGTCTGCCGCGGAAGAGATACGAGTATGCCAGCTGACGGCGCGTGGAGCTGGTGGCTGCAGGGAGAGGGAGGGTGACAGAGGTCAAAGCAGCGACAAAAAAAGAAGAGCAGGCCCGGCTGCTGCAAACGAAATTGAAATTACCCGCAAAAATTAAATGGCATGAAAAAAGAGAATAAGTAGATCAACGAAAGATTGGAACAGTGGGAAACAAGGGAAGGGGAAAAAAAGATTAATGACAGACGATGAAGGGCACACTGTAGTTATTATCCGGCTTGTTTGTAAGCGCAACCGGCAGCCTGTCAATAAACAAAAGAGACGTCCAGCTGACGAGCCTCGACCGCGTCGCTGTCACAGCGCCCTGGACACACACGACGTCGAGACAGCGGAGTACCCGTGCTAGTGGTGGTGGTGGTGGTGGGCGGTGGTACAGGAGACAGGGTGCGCTGAGGCGAGTGTGCGTTAGGTTGGTACAGCGGCAGATGTCGAAGTCTGTCTGCTTTGCTGCAGGTGCTGCCCCTGTGTGGTTCACGCTGGTGTTGCAGTGCTGACGCTGGAATGGAAACCCGAAACTTGCGCGACCGTCGTCTTGTTGATCATTCCCAATTGGCCGTGAGGCGGCTCCCGGGGGGCTTGCTGAGCGGCACCCAAAACGGCCGGCGTGCGAAAAAGCCTGAGCTACAGCGAGCTACAGCGAAGCTACAGTGAGCCACGGGCTGGTTCGACGGCGTCAACGAGCGGCGGCCTTGGGGACGGTGAGACGCGCGCGCCAAAATAGTTCCTGTCAGAGACTCTGCGGCGGTCGTCGGTTTGGTGGGGTCCGTTCCCAGCCAAAAAAGCAGGACGACGGCGAGCGGCCTTTAACCAAGCGGCCTCTGGATCTGGCCCTTCTAGAATGCGCAAAATCGACCCGGTTAGGGGCTCTTGCGGCAGCCAAAGGGGCTTTCTGCAGCCGGCTCGCAGTAGTCGGTGGAGGCCTGGACGACGCCTCGATTAGAGAATCTGGCGATGCAGAGCAAGGGAACCAAGGAGCGGGATCGAATTGGCCCATACGACGTCCCGGAGGCTGCTTGAGGAAATCACAGGACGGCTGCGGCTCCAAAGGCGGTCTGCAGACAAAGCCAAAGGAAGGAAAAAGGAGACGAACAGACAAACGAGGCCCGTAAGGGGAATGAGTCGATGTGCGATGCGATAGGACGACTATTATAGCGGAAGGGGTAGCATGGCAGGTTGGGGCAATGATTGGACCCCCAGTCTGCAGTAGCGATGTCGATGGGTCGCTGACAAGCTGCGGCCGGGTGCGAGGGAGGGGCCCGGACGGACGTGATGATGCTACTGACGTCGTCTCTCTAATGCCGCTATCGCCCGTCAATTGTCGATGCGCATGAAAGTCAATCGTGGAAAAAGGCTGCCGCCTGAACTGAGGGGAAATTTGGATGGCAGCTCAGAGACAGGCCGGCGCGAGGAGGGGCGGTAGGGAGACAGAGACACACGAGAGAGCGAGAGACAAAAAGACGTTGGCTTGGCCGAGATATGTCTGTCTACGTTTTCTCGCCTCTACGGGTACGATAGTCGCTAGCTGCTCGCCTTGTTGTTTCTCCCTCCTCCACCTCCATCCATAATTATCCATAAAAAAAGGAAGAACAGGGCAATTAGACGACCTGGTGCCTGTGTCAGCCCCAGGAAGAGAGACAGGCCCAGCTAGCGGGCTGTGCGCACGAGCTGCTTTCCGAGGAGCTGGGCTCCAGCTGGATGAAGCTCTGCGTATTCTGTCATGGATGGAGTCAGCGGCCATCCGTGCTCCTCTCCCTGGACCGGAGTACCGACCTCAGGACGAAGCGACCCTGGTCCCGACGACATACGGAGTAGTACACGAGTGGATGTGTTTGGGCTTCTGCAAAGCACCTGAATGATTTCCCCCCTGCGCCGTCGACTTACAGAGCCGAGACGCCTGTAACGCCTGCGACGGCTGCACTGCCTGCGCTGCTGCAGCAGAGGGGAGCTGAACCTGCATTTTACAGGCACTTACAGCGCCCTTTGGGTCCTTTGGGGCCTTTGGTGCTGCCTATTGCGGTTTCGCCGGGACGGAGCACGCACATGCGCAACCAGAACAGGCACTGGGACGTGGAGTCGCTGGTGGAACGGAACGTGGAGTGTGGGACAAGGGCAGGGCACGCAAGGTGGGACAGCGCTGATGACGCTCTGCTTGGTTAGCCAGGTACTGCATGAGTGCAATTGGGCTGTTCCTGACTAGCCACCCTGGGCGACTTCATCATGGGTTGGTTAGAGCCCAGCCAGTACCCTCATTTTCGCCGTGCTCTGCTGTCCATGCTGTCCCATGTTGTCCTTGCTGCCCTCGCACTTCCAGAAGCCAGAAGGTTATGCTCTCGCCCCGGTCCCGTCCCCGTCCTCTCCTGGTCCCGGCTCCCTTGGATTTGCCCATCTCGGATGCCGTCCCTTCGGCTGCGATCACAATGTCCCAAAGCCATGAATAGATCTTTGTGGCCCCAGCTTTCTGGAGGGGAATGATATTTGCAGTTCATGGGTTGGGGAAATTCATACTACGTCAACGTCAGGCCCCGTTCGGTGACTCTGCTGGCACGCTACACACAGTAGGCTCTTTTTTTCTCGCTCTCTAGTCGGCTTGGGCGGCCCCCCCTCCCTCCCTCGTGTGTCTCTGGAGTGTCTTGGGCGGGGGTTGGTCAATACGGCGTCATGGCATGATATGGCATGGCGTGGGAAAGGGGAGGATCGCAACCACATCATCACTCCGGCTACTCATATCAACGCGCCTCAAATGTCAACAAACACTGGTGCCACGCTGTCGAATCACAACACACCAACGCTGGCGCTGCAGACTCGCTGTAAACAATGACCGTCACCCACATGCACACAGTCACATCCTCCTCGCAGCTAGACCCATAACGCATGTTAAACACTCATTCCTCGTTGGCGCTGTCTCGCGCAGTCAGTCACAGCCTCGATCCACACTGCATGGTAATAGTTCAGGCGCCCCTGTCCAAAACCTTGTCCCTTGGCGACAGAGTTCATGAGACACTAACGAGAGCGAGCGCCAGGCGAAAATCCCCTAGCCGCCGTTTGGATGGAGCGTGAGATGAGATGAGATGAGTGTTCAGCGCCGCAATGGCAAAGGGCAGCTGGCGATAGGCCGGCGAGCCCAAGCCCTGGATCAAACATTGCGGGATCCGGTGCAGCGCCACGGGCAGATCAATCAGATGACGAAGCTCAACGCTTGCAAGCTGCCAACGAAGCGAAGCCGTGGATTTTGGTCGGTCTCTTTGTTTTTTGTTTTTTTTTCGTCATGCGCCCTGTGCCAGCGTGAAAAGCCCTCCTCCCTGCCTTCTCGCTCCGTTGGATCCATCCGAGGGCGGGGGCGGAAGACAAGGTCGAGGACGGCTTAATTACCGGCCCTCCCTCTCAACGGAGACCGGGATGCAGGGTATTCTTCACAAAATCGACGGCGCCTGCGAGCACTAAAATAAAAATTATGCTGTCTTGTGCTCGTCCGTCCGCATCCGCATCCGCATCCCTCCCGTGAGACAGGCAGGCTGTCTGTGTGAGGTGCAGCAAGACGTCGTTCCCCTCCTCCTTGCTTCTTGGGAAGCCCTCATCCGAGACCCGGTGTTCGGATCCAGGCACCATCCCGCCGGAATGCCACCGCACGAGCTCTGGGCGAAAAGGCTGCCCAATGGAGCTCTAGGCAGCCAAGGCATCTGTGTTTTTCTGTCCATCCACCATCCAGCATTCCGGCCTCATCAAAACAACAAATGATCAGCCAAAGCACAAGCACCAAGAACCAGTCACTCACTCACTCACACATCCAGGATCCCCGCTTCTTTTGATGCCCATAGCTTCTCCGTCGCATAACACTTCATCTCATTTCGAAGGGGGGGGACCGCCTGGCCAATTACGTACAGCCACCAGTTCAAGCCGCGTGTGATGACGGCGAGTAGCCACATCCGGAGTTGGCCGTAGTCCACTCCCATTCGTGGCCCTGTCCCGCGTGGGGCCCTGTTGATGGCAGTGGCTGTTTGGTGTTCTTGTTTTTTTTTCGATTCTTTTTTTTTTTTTTCATCGTGTTGTGCATCTTTCAGTGATCGGATCTCCAGTCTAGTGATCGACTTAGGTTGCAAGACTAAAAAAAGCCCTCATGCTTCCTTGCGTCGATTCTATGCCCATGACTGGGTTATCCCGTCTGCCGTGCAAGATTGTGTCCACCACCAGCCAATAGCGACAGCCCCTTTTGGGCATTGACTCAGGGTCCAGGAGACACGTCACGTATCGTCACTCCGTTAGAAATTATCGTTGTCGTACCTTGCACTTGTTTGATGACACGACGTCTGTGGCAATGCCGTCCGCTTTGTGAATACGATTCGCCCTGGTGATCCGAATCTGCGGGTGCTTTGTTGTCCCTCGTCCGGTTCGGCGCGCTTTGATCTCTAGGGTAGTTTGCCAACGCCCACCTCTATGTGCACAGATTGACATGTTCTTTTGTCACATGTGTCAATTTTTTTTTATTTTTCTGGTATTTCTGATATCACGTGTTCATTTTATTATCGATCTCGTGATAGTCGTGAGAATTTTCCAATGTGGCTGGCGCAAGTCAATTTTTTGTAGTTGAACAAGCTTAAACATATGGAAACATTCCTGTAACAGACGCTGACAAGCCGCAAATATATTAACACACAATTTATAGGTTTCCGCCACCCGAATTGAGCACAGATGAATGGCTAAATTTGGTACCGAAGGATGAAGCTAGATAGATTTGTAGCCATTGAAAAGCACAGAAAACGTCACCAATGAGCATGTTTAAGTGGTTGCATAATGTGCTGAGGGCTCAACCTTGCGTTTTCAATCAACTCGCCAAGCAGACAGAATATTCATTGGCCATACAGAAATGAATATTTATTAAATCATAGATAAAGCCTGATTGAACTCTGCGGGATAACCCAAACGCTTGGTTCCAGTCCATGCCCGCGTTGAGCCGTTCGCAAGACTGTGCACTACTAAGCCCTGAGTTGACCCACAACCAAAAAAAGAAGCGAGAACTGGAATACGCGACGCGCATAGATATGTCCAAGAATGGATACAAGAAAAGCAATATGATGTTAATAAAATTTTATTTACTTTGGCATAATCTCGTATACTTGCGAGTACTTTTTGGTTTATCTCGCCAATCTTTCCAATAGAACAACCATGGCGGCTTCACCCCCGCACACCAAGCACGGCCGTTGCGCCTAGAAGTTCACGGAGCATCCTCCAAGTTCACGGACGACCAGCCCACTCGCTTAATTGGGGCGTTGTTTCCTGGAGATGCAGATCCGGTTTTTTCGTTTCTTTTTTCTTGCTCCCAGTGGACAATTGCGAAAAAACTATCTCTACCGTGAACCGAACGTGATGATCCTCACGCGCGGCCCTCTCGTCTCGCGTTCCTGACCCATTGATTGCCAACAGCATTTAGCGCCCAGATTGTATATTGACCTTTCCCATAACTGCGCCTCAAATCGTCTATTCTGCTGTGTTGAATGAACAAAATGAAGTCAAAGACCATCCCGGGATTCTGGCCCTCCAAGTAGGTGCAACGTAAGAAAGATAGCACGGGTCTGTTCCATACGGGCCGGCTCGACCTTCAATAACGGCCCGGGAGAGCCTGTGATTCAGGTTACCAAGTCGTGATCAGCGTGGCGCTGCGACAGGACCGGGAGATGCTCCATGCGACTGATATATTGCCGCCGCCCCCAAACAAATATACCCATGTCTACTGAGCGATGCGTGCCGGTATTATATTGAGTCCCCAAACACCCTGCGCATACCCCGTGAATCTACAGAAGAGGAAACAGGAAGCTCTCACATAGACAACCGCGCTTATAAACGAAACACCGGGAAGATAGTGTTCATGGAGGACCCTACTTTGGGGTTGTAGGAACTGACATGGAACGGAAACTGTGAATTGGGCGGATTTGTGGTCGGATCGCTGCAGATCAAGGACGGCTCATTGTGCGGTGATGCTGTTTTAGGTACGAAACATGAACAGGATCGTATGGGTGGTTGGGTGATGAGGATGGATCCTCAACGGAGTTTGTAAATCTTTCTGCTGGCGTCGTTGCTTTCCGAAGCACTGCGCCAATCACTAAGACGCCGGTATTAGGATGGCCAAGTCACCAGCCTGAACGAGTGCGGTAGAGAAGGCCATTCGAGTATAACCTCATTGCCACTCCCGCATACATGCACCTACTCTAGAGCCCCGATGCTTATTAATGAGACCGACAACGAGTACAGTAAATCAGTAACTGGGTCTTATTCAAGCTGATCTGGATTACTGTGGCCAACTGGCCTACGAAGCATGTAACTAGCAAACGAAACATTAATTTTCCCTTCCATAGCCAATCCCGCGATACATTCGCCTTGGTGTCAATCTGTTACCATGTTCCATCTCCATACAAAAGTGGTTGAGCATTTTATTCTTGATGTAATCAACAAACCGGCGATTTCCCCCCTGCACGACCCAGTCTCAGGATACTTGTGGCCATCTCCGCTACACCCGCCATGTGTGTAGCCCAAAAAAATCGTTACAAACGAAATAATTCACACAGCCATTCCTCCAAGCTATTGAAGCAGGGTTCTGTGAAGACGCAGGTGGGCGAGATACATGATTGGCATCCTCTGTACCATGATTGGTATCCTCTGCACCATGATTGGCAACTTGTGGACTACCACGAGCGGGAATTAGGAGGTCACGTAACCCCTCCCGCGTGCATAGAATGTGGTTGCCGCGGCCGATACCTGGGCAGAAGTATTTGACCAGATAAGCGTTACCGAATTCCCTGTAGCTCCACCTGGCTCTGGAATACTGCCTCGAGTAGAGTATGAAACCTGTCAGGAGAGAACCTAAGAATGCTTTCATAATACTGGGAGCATTCGCAATATCGCGACTGAGATTATTGGGGAAATCAAGCTCGTCTCTGGTAACATTTACCATGATGTTTCTCACTATTGGCTCGGATTCCTGAATGTTCATATTCATGAGCATTTGATTCAATGAGCCCTCGGCCTCATTAGTCTCAATAGGCGTCAGTCTCTCCTTCAGCGTGGGGTTATCTCTGGGGTACGAGTGCTCACAGTATGCTCCACCGTTACCACATTATTGTCGTGGAAGCTGGCTGAATTTTGCTCTGGAAGATGCTCTGGATTACGACCGAATATGAGGTCTCGCATCCTGGAGTCAAGGGTTTCCTGGTACTCCCTCATCTCCCTGAACTGCCAGGCGATGATCTGCTCCGTTTCGGCCACGCCAGCCGTAGGGAGGTTGTTGATATTAAAGGGATCATATACATACCCGTGTATGGTTAGAAATTGACTTCAGAGTAGATGTTTCAAGAATACATACATGTTGGATAGTAGTTGCTAGACAACTAAAGAGTGGGGTCAAGTTTGATAAGATTGTTGTTGAGCTGATGAAAGATGCTGATAAAGAGAAGAGAGAAAGAAAAGAATGGCAGGGCCGAAGGTGAGGGCTGTTTATATCCTTCCCCGCGCGACCTGCGGAAAAACGAGGCTGTGGCCTGCCTTGGAAGCGGCAGAGACATGCAGGCGACCATTGGCGTCTAGCTGAGGGATGACACTCCAGCTGATGCTCAGATGCGTGAGGAACTTGCTTTTCTCTGACATTTCCAAGAGATAGTGTGAAAATTGGCGGATTGGTCGACATGGGGTACGGAATCATGGTTTGTGAGGCTGCCCTCCACGGTACACAGTCGGTGGGCGACCCATTTTGCAGCCCAAGTCGGCTGAAAGCCAACACTAGGCAATTGTTCGTAATGAAGAAAGAAAAAAGGAAAAAAAAACTATCAGGAATGTATTGAACCGAGCAAAGAAAAAAAGAATTATACAGAAACCGATTGAAATCTGCGATCACGAGCACAGTGCCTCTGTCTGGTGCGCCTCATGTGTGTGTACCTCGACATGGTAACTTTGTGACTTGTCAAACGAGCTTCAGAGCAACCCCGTAGAGTGCATCTGGAGCTGGGTAAAGTGTCTCACATTGAGGGACGAGGCCCGTATGGCCAGAGTGCCAGATGACCCGTCGGTGCTTTTGCCTCTGTATGCACGCAACGCAGCCTACCAATGAAGTGCCCATGCATCCCATGCTGCAGCTGTCCATGCCCACTCCTGAGAAACCCGTTGGCCGTCCATTGCTGTCCAGACACTTCTAGATGTAGCCAGAGCTGCATTGATTTGCATGCGCTATTCCTGCTCATGTATGCATTGCGACATAGGTGACTCTGTGGCTTTGGGGCGCATGAGGAGAAGGCCTATTAGCGACTATCGCGGCTAGCTTCGCAGTTGCCTATCGCCTTCGGGGGGGTATCGTTTCAACTGGTATGCATCGCGTTATGGGTCTATGCATGGGCTTCTTAGAAGCAACTGCTTTATTCATTTTTGGTGCTACGCTACGGATGCATCCTATGCAGGAAACACAACTACCACTGCAGCAAGCGCCTGTCTACCCCGTTGAGAATTGACTGAATCGCTGGCTCATTGGCACTCCTCTCCTCTCGCACTTTGCCCTCCTGTCTCATCCTCGTCCAAAAAACGGGACAGTCTTTGCTGTCGCAGCTAACTTCTTCCATTTGCCCAAGTCCCGTGCAACCACGGCAGATCGCAAGGATGTCCTGGAGCCGGCGTTCTTCGGTCATCACTCTAGATCCAAGTATTTGAAGCGACTTCTGGGTACTGCGCCGACAGCGCCGACAAAGGAGGTCGTCTTTTCTTTGCTTGAATTTTCTTCGGCAAATGAGGCAATGCTGTGATCTCCAGTATGCATCCAGCGTCGTTTTCTTGCCGCCAAAAGCAGCAGCGCGGCGAATCCGCCGGATCTTAGGCATCTCATCGTACCACTGTCGCACATTGACACCCACAAGGTTGAATATGCGCTCCAGCGGCGGAATGATATTTTTGCAGATGTAATACTCCGCATCCAGCTGCCAGTGCGGGTGACTGAGAAGCTCCTCTGGCGCAACGGACCGGTCAACCAGCTTTGCACCAGGCGCACCCGTGATGACAACATACGGGACTCGCTCCCCATACTGCGGTTCGGCCCGCGCGTCTTGGAGCATCCGCTTTGTGCTGATGAGAGCTCCGGCTGGCGCTGGCCCTTTGTTGGAATACGTCCCGAGACGAACCTCCTTTGCAAAGCAAAAATCTTGGACCGAGACATTGTTCTTCATGATTTTCTTGCATTGTTTCTTGAAATATTTCTTAATCTGGCTCAGGTCTGCCGTTTCAAACAGTAGTCTCAGAGCTTTCTCCTCGATTTTCTGCTCTGCCGGCGTCCCATCCCGCCGGACAGTTTCAATTCCCTTTGCGTCAAACTCTGGCTCTACCTGATCTGGAGTTTCGTATTTGTAGCCAACGTAGCGTTTCTTGGCCAGTAGGACGCATGGGTGATAGACCTTTTCGAATTTCAACTTGATGGGCTGGGGGTTCATCTCTGTAATGGCCTTGGCGATTTCATTACCGATCTGGAATGCTTGGTCCTTCGTCCTCCCTTTCAAGTAGATAAACAAGCTATCGGTATCGCCGTAGACGACCTCGGCCCCCCATCGCTGGACCGAGTGGATGAAGGCAGCCGCTCTCTCTAGTGTCTCACGCCCAGTTTGGACTATGCTGTCTGCAATCTCCGAACATGGCATGCGCCCAGAAAACGACGCAGAGGTGTATCCGTATGTGACGTTGGCGAGCAATTTTAACGCAAGCTGTCGATTGTTCAGCAGTTGCTGCAGTGTCTTGTCGCTTTTGTCTTGCTTTATGCCATTCTTGACCATGACACGAGTTTCCAAGATTTCAGTAAGCATCTTTGCCAAGAGCGACTTGCGAATCTCTGGCTTGATGTACATCATACCGTTAGGCGAGATGTTGATTTCATCTTCTAGCAATCCCAAGAGACCTAGCTGGCGCCGGTATTCCGTGAATCCCATCTTGTTCATGCCCCTCCAATTCGTGATCCGCCCTAAGAATGTTGAGTAACAGTAGTTGTAGGCAATCATGACGCTAGGGTAAAGACTCTGGAAGTCTAGGACTATGAGAGGGCTGTTGTAAAACGCGCTCTGAGGTTCCATGACGAGTGGCAGACATTCAAGCGCATTCTGCCCACCGACCTGCTTCCGACTTGGAGATACGAGCATGAAGTTTTCTGGCTTTGCGATTCTGAACATGATGGATTCAACCTTGAATTGAGACCCTCGTGAGAAGACTGAAAAGAAATCAACTCCCAACAAGCGTGCTTGTTCACTGGTTCTCGCGATCAGCTCGTTCGCCTCCAGGATTTCAATGTCCATCCTGGTGCGACTTTCATAGTATTTGAGCAGCTGACATATATGGCCGGGTCTGTGACTCTTGTACCACGTAGTCAGTACCCTCCAAGAGTAATGGGGAATTCGGCGATGAAGAAGATGCCACACAACATTTTCCATCGTGTACTGCAGAAGGTTCAGCTCGCCCCGCATCGCTCTCCAGATGTTGATCATGTGTCTTCCCGTAACGCGAATGGTGGAAGTGGTGTTGAACCCCCACCGATCCTTGTCTTTGCCAAATCTTCCGTTTGATTCGGTTTTCATGCGAGAAAACTCGTCGCATAGATTGTAGTCGTACTTGAGCCTTGCTCTCTCAATCAAATACCCCCACGAACTCCCATGAACCTCATACCCAGTGAGGACGTCGGGATCATGCGTCCTCACAATTTCAACCATTCGGACCATCAAGTCCAGCTCGGAACTTTCCCCAATAACTTCGCTCGTGCCTTGGCGTCTTATCCGTCGTTCCATGCTGCCATCGCTAGATAACACAATGATGCCTGACCGAATTGAATTCGATAGGTCTTGGCTATCGAGCACAGTTTCATCAGATTTGAGGGCCCAAAATATGCATTGAACTTCATCTTCTTCGGGATTTGGCACAAATTTACCACGGGTGTTGACGTGAATTTCCAAACTCATCGTGCTCATGTATTGAGCTTCGTGTTCAACGCTGGCCGATTTTTCTGACTTCACATATTTGAAATCATACTTGCTCTTCGGTGTTGGTCCATCGATTTGAGAGAGGTGCTCTCTTGGAGTAGGCAAGTGGCTGGAACTGGGCTCTTCCGTCTGCCGTTGTGTCTGTTCCTCCCACCAACTTTCCACCTCTTCATAAGTAGGAGGAGGAATTGCAATCTCCCAATGCCTTGTTTTGCATTCCTTTCTTTGCTGCTTATATTGACGGCGCATCTCTCCTTTGGTGAGACCAGTACCGTGCTCGAGACCATAATTTGCTGCCGAGGTACCTGTTGGGTCGAATTCAGGCAAAAATCGAAGAGTATTGCCTTTAAGTTTGAACCGCCGGCCGGCATACTCTCGTGTTCGCTCCGGCACGTCTTTTTCTCTGCTGTAATGGGGTTCTTGATAAATTGCATCTGGAAGATTATAATCCTGCATGGTTGAAGCCACTTCGTCGGCCGTAGGCGGGGGTATTGAGTATATCAGAGTTGGCCCATCCGATATTTCTTCAATGGCTTCTTCAATTAGGTCTTGCTGGTTATCGTCTATTTCATCGTCGTTTATTCCGGCGTCGTCTATTTCGAACTCGAGGTCAGATGAAACTATGGGAGAGAGTGAAAGTAAATCCTCGTCGTCTATTTCATCTTCGCCCCGAAATGAATCGTGCAGGTTTAAAGTGTTTTCCCTCGTATACCCATTGTCGAAACTTTCCTGAGATGATTGACTTGACTGGTTCGATTGGGTTTCCTCGCCAAACTGAGGGTTCATCATAAAAAATTTTGCACCTGGACGCTCACGAATAATTGTTGGCTTCTTGGGGGGCGGGAAAAGACTGCTTTCCTGCTTAGCAAACTCCTTAGCCCATGATTTCAACTCAGCGAATTGCAACTTCCTTCTCTTACTAGAGCCTGGGACGTATGCTTGTGGTGACAAGGAGCGCTTGCGTGTTGATTGGTCTTCATGCTCATGACCTTGGTCAACTTCAGCTTCTTCTTCATCATCTTCGGCACTTTCATCATCTTCAGCACTCTCATCATCTTCAGTACCTCGGTCATCTTCAGCATCTCCATCACCTTTGTCACTTTCACCGCTAAAACTACCCTCATCAGTGGCATCCATATCAATTTCCATGGCATAATCGACAAGTTCCTGCGGGAACGGTATCTCAAGAGCTTCATCAACTGGTAAGTCAGGTGGGCCAACCTTAAAAAGTCCAAAAGTTTCAGGTTCTTCCGCACTGTCTAGCACATGTTCCGAGGGATCAGTGGCGTCATTTTTCTGCTCCATTGACAGCAGCATTGCGAACGCTTCCTCGTCTGACGAATTCGGGAAAAATTCGTCGTGTTCCTTTTGAGATTGGAGAACACCGCGTTCATCAACTTCAATGCTGCTCGCAGGATCCTCTTGTGGGCCATCTATCTCAGACCGGAGACCGAGAGCTGGCATGAGGGTTGACGGGAAGAGATCCTCAACCGACTGTAGAGCGGTTTTTATGGAACGTTCAAAAGGTTCGGGTTTCACAAAAGTATCAAACTCGAGGTCAAGTTGATCTTGAGAATCCCTCTCTGCCGTTACCAAGTCTCGAATTTGGTCTCTAAATTCTTCTTCATGAAGCCAACCTGCAGGCTGAGACCACCGAGGATCGGCAGACATTGAGACAAGGACTTCTGGAGGGAAGGGGCTGCTGTCGTAGCTCGAGTACTGCATCTGCCGTTTCCGCCTCCTTGTCTCGTCCTCCCAGAGCCCCGCCATGCTGTGCACAAATTTGAGGTCCTTTGGGATTGGGTCAAGCCGCTCCGTAAAATCATGATGCAAGAGTCGTTCTTTGACTAGTTTTCGGTTGGTGATGTGTTGAACACAGATATCCACCTCGACTGGGCAATGGCTAGCCTTGGGAAGGTTGAGCTCGTCGGTAATAGCATGTTTCGATATAGATTGATCATGCCAAAAATGAAACGAGTTCGACCCTTGGTTGTATTGAGGAACGGGTGATCTAAAATAGGTGCTTGAAGAGTTGACATAGTCGCATCCATACAAGTTGTAATCAACCATGAACTGAAGCAAGTACTGAAGGTGCGCTTCGTAGGGCTGAAATTTGTGCTTCATGATAAGACCCTGTTGAAGAAGATCCGCTAGTCTAGTCATGACTATGGGATTATACATGTATATCTTGAGGAAGAAGCGGTAGCCAACATGAAAGCCATAGAATGGGACACCCTTTACCAGGGTAATGCGAGCGACATATTTCGCGTTGTTGCCATATTTATCTTGGCGATAGCTCACAGCCAAAGCACGATCGATTGATAGGTGAAGGCGATAGATGTAAGAACCGACTTGAACAAGGTCAGTAACTCTAGGGTAAAGCCGTCATGGGGTGGCTACCTTGATCGGGATCTAAACCTCCCTCGTACTCTACATACAAGTACGGAAAAGCGCCGTGGATATGCGCGCATACTTTTTGGCCAGTTTCCGTCGACCCAAAGATTCTAATGACTGGAACCTTAGGTCCTTTGGCGATTTGTTCTGGTTTAACATCGTTGCGAAGCTGAGGATCAAAGCGAGTGGGTGTAGCCTGGTAATGGTCGATGCAATTCAGTCTCACCCGGAACTGGTCCATGTTCTTCGGGTTCCCACCCCATTAGGACCGTTTCATTAAGATTCCAGTGCGCGCGCTTAACTGAGAAGACGATTGCGCTGCTGACGGACTTGTTCGCGGGTCGCATGCGGCCCAGCGTGACGCGACCTCCTTGTCCTTTGCGCGAAGTCACGTGATGATAACGGCTTATCGAGAAACTTCGTCAAATGCGCCAGGCATCTTGCGCATCTCCGGCTTGAGCATACCACTCTCTCCACCCTTGCTTCCCACTACCTCTTGGCCCCTTTGGATTTTGTATCTTGGAATTCCCAGTCGCTATCGCTTTTCTTTTCAAGCATCACTAATATTGCGCCTGACCGAGATCCGTTCAATCGAACCAACCATGCCGCCACCGCCTCCGAAGCCCCCCGTGGGAGCTGGCGCAGCTTCCAAGGAGGAAAACATTTACATCCCTTCCTTCATTAGTAAACGTCCATTTTACGCGGGAGAAGAAGGCGATGACACCGACTACCTCAAGCATCAGCGTCGCGAAGAGAAGAGCGAAAAGTCGCAATGGTACGACCGCGGGAAAAAGGCTGGTCCTGCCGCGACTAAATATCGGAAGGGCGCGTGCGAGAACTGCGGCGCGATGACGCACAAGAAAAAGGACTGCTTAAGTCGACCTAGGGCCAGGGGCGCCAAGTTCACAGGGAAGGACATTCAGGCCGATGAGATGATTCAGGATGTTAAGATGGGCTGGGACGCAAAGAGAGATCGATGGAATGGTTTCGACACGAAGGAGTATCGCCACGTGGTGGATGAATACAACACCATGGAAGGGCTGCGGAAAAAGGCTCAGGGCGGTGCCGCAGAGGACGAGGAAAAGGACAAGGACGATGGCGACAAGTATGCCGAAGAAAACGACATGAGCAAACATCAGAGCACGGCAACACGACAGTTACGAATTCGCGAAGACACCGCCAAGTATCTCTTGAATTTGGATCTTGAGTCCGCTAAATACGACCCTAAGACGAGATCACTGGTTGACGGTGGTGCCACAGCTGACAAAGCCGCCGAAGTCTTTGCCGAAGAAGGATACATGCGATCCTCTGGTGATGCTGGCGAGTTTGAAAAGGCACAGAGATATGCCTGGGAGGCGCAAGAGAGGAAGGGTGATACCAGCCAACATCTTCAAGCCAACCCTACAGCGGGAGAGTTCTACCGGAAGATTGAGAGAGAAGCTGCCGAAGCAAAGCGCGCGGAGAGAGAAGCCATGTTGCTGGAAAAGTATGGCGTGGATGACCAGAAGACGATGCCAGCGGCCCTCCGTAACATGACAGTCACCGAGTCCGAGAGCTTTGTCGAGTATGACGAAGCTGGCTTGATCAAGGGAGCACCCCGAAAGGTGGCCAAATCAAAATACGCCGAGGATGTGCACATCAACAACCACACCTCCGTCTGGGGAAGTTGGTGGTGCAATTTCAAGTGGGGATACGCCTGCTGTCATTCGTTTGTGAAGAACAGCTATTGCACGGGCGAAGAGGGCAAGGCTGCCTGGGAGGCTGCTGAGAGGCAACGGAGCGGTGCAAACCTCATTGAGGACAAGCCGGAGGAGGAACCCGAGGTCTTGACAAAGGAGAAGGACCAAGCGGAATCGGAAGACACAAAAGTTAAGAAGCGGAGCCGGGAAGAGATGATGAATGGAGTGACCGAGGAAGAAATGGACGAGTACAGGCGGAAGAGGTCGGCAGCAAATGATCCCATGGCCAAGATGCTGGGCAAGGATGAACTTCTTACATAGCGTTACATTTAATGGTGCAAAAAGAAAAAAGACATTACGATTTCAAGCTACGAAATGGGGTCGCGTGAGACAGTAAAAAGAACATGGCACAGGGTTCACGAATAAGGAAGAAGCGGAGAGTATTTGGACGGTCATCGAATTTCGTTGAAACTCATGTACACAGGGAAGAGGAACTTGGGGCCTTTCTTTTTTGTCGTTACCGTTTGGCGAAATCATTCCATTTTTATCCTCTGGCCAACGCCGCAAGCTATGAAGAGAACCCCCTTCCCAAGAGTGGTATTCCGCCCCCAACAGCCCTAGATACGTAGGAGAACCGTCAATGCACGATTTTGGTGTACATTTACTCGTCATCCTCCTCCTCCTCCTCGCCATCGGCACCCTCGCCGGCCTTGGCCTTCTTTCTGCGGACACGGCCGGGGCGGCCGCCACCGAAGGGCGAGGACAGAGCAAAGTCAATGTGCTTCTGGGAGTCGAGACGGACGATGAAAGAAGGAACGTTGACAATCTGCTTGCCGACACGGATGTGGCGCTGGCGGATCAGGACACGGGCGTGGTGGATGGACTTGGCAAGACCGAGCTTGTAGACGCAAGTCTGGAGACGGCGCTCCAAGAAATCCTCGACCTTGAGGGCCAGGACGTAATCCAGCTTCATGCGGGACTCGTCAAGGACACCAACACGGACGAGACGGCGAATGAGGGCATTGCCTTCGAAGAGACGCTTGGGGTCCTTCTCGTCGAGGGTAAGAAGCTGACTGTAGAGATTGTCAGAAGGCCAATTCCCATCGGTGGGCAGCAGTTATTCGTTTGGGGGGACTTACCGGGCAGCACGACGGATCTTGGACAGAGTCAAACCGACTCGCCAGACCTCACGCTTGTTGCGCAGGCCATACTCTCCGACGAGCTTCAACTCAGAGTCCCTGGTATTATATGTCAGTTCGGATTCACAATCGACTTAAACAGAGACAAGCTCATGTTCAGTGGCCGGTGATTACTGACAATCGAGCAGACTCGAAGGGTCTGCGAGGGACACGCGAGGTCTTGGAATGGGCGCGAGGAGCCATCCTGAAGTCTTGTTAATTAATGCGCGCTGCAATGATGCCGTGGCTGGCACTCACTTGACGTTCTCCTGGGTGTTTGGCGGGAGTTGAACTTTTGCACTCTGGTGCTGAAAATCGCCAACTTGTGGGGGAGTAAATTCGGGCGCTTTTTCGTCACGTGCGCAGATCCGTTCAACCCTAACGGGGCAGGTCCACCCCACGTTCGCCCTTGCCCTACACGATGGCAGGCGAAAAAAAAAATCCGGATTATCTTAGGGCCCGTCCCACAAGCCAGTCGCCTTCGAAATCCACAACACCAAGCGAAGGTCTTCACCATCTCTTTCGCCAACCCACGACTACTAACCCCAACCCACCGGCGTTCGCAGCACACGATTCGAGATGGGTCACTCCTACGGAAAGAGAGCGGGCACCCGCGTATGTTCAACCACGGAATTGGTCGTCATAGCATGGCGCTGATATTGTTTTTTAGTATGCCTTCAGCCGGGACTTCCGCCAGAAGGGCATGATCGCCCTGAACACCTACCTCAAGACCTACCAGTGAGTCGGGACGAATTATCAGTGACCTGGTTCGTTTTTGGCTAACTTGCGCTCTCCAGCGTTGGTGACATTGTCGACATCAAGACCAACGGTGCCGTCCAGAAGGGGTAAGACGACTCTCCAAATCTACCTTGGCGAAAATCCGCGACTTGCGACTTTGGCGATGGGGAATACCAGATGGACACATGGGCTAACAAACGGTGACAGTATGCCCTACAAGGTCTACCACGGTAAGACCGGTGTCATCTACAACGTCACCAAGTCTGCCGTCGGCATCATCGTCTACAAGAAGGTCAAGCACCGCTACATCGAGAAGCGCATCAACGTCCGAATCGAGCACATCCAGCCCTCGCGATCACGAGACGACTTCCTCAAGCGTGTGAAGGCCAACGCTGAGGCTAAGAAGGAGGCCAAGGCCTCTGGCAACCCCGTCAACCTGAAGCGCCAGCCCGTCGGTCCCCGACCTGCCCTGACCGTCTCTCTTACCGACACTCCCCCCGAGACCGTCACCCCTCTTCCCTACGAGACCACTATTTAAAAAGCTTGTGTGGGGTTGTGTGGTGCTTGCTTCTTTTTGCTTGGGGTGTTGCGTCCGGATGGGAAAGAACTCTGCATGGCAAGGGCTTGCATTTTGATGTCCATAGGGAATGAAACCAAATGACATCCTTGGGAACGAAAAAAAAAAGACTTGTGTAGCTGATGGACGTGATCTCTCTTGGTGATGTGCGTTCAGCTTCCCTGAAAACGAGGGGTTTAACAGTGGGGTGGTCAAATAGACTACTTGCCATCCCAGTCGTAGTAGCTGCAACTCAATAACGAGAATGCCTGGGAACGCCCTAGGCGCTGTTTCGCGCGAATTTTTCCTGAAGCTTGATGTAATGCTTGATGTCCCGTTCATGTTTGTCTGCAATGCTGTGATTCAATAATGTTCAAAGTGGTTCCAGTCTCTGCATTCGTCTTGCTCTTATTGGCATGATTGACACCTGAAATACATCGCGCACGAGCATGTATCAATTTTTTCAATATTTGGCATGGAATTGAACATGGGAACATTTCATTTTCCGACATAAGTCAATCAGGTTTGGGCCTTGTGTGAGGATGCTCGATAAAATGAGCAAACCCCGCCCGTTAGCTGTAGATATTTCCACTGTCTTGTCAACGCAGCCATACGCTTCACTCGAGGTTTCGCTCAATCCCCTCGGAAGGGCCACCTCTGCTGTTCTCCAGAACCTCGATCTCCCTTACCAGCTAGGAAAGTCATAAATTTCGTAACTACGAAGCGGACGCGAGCAATGCAACAAACCCAGAACTCGATTATCTTGTATTGTAAAAGATGCTTGCATGCCAGTTTCCTACCCACTAGAAACCGAGTAATTTTTTTTTAATCCTGGCGGTAGTATTTAGCATTGGATCCGAGTTTCTGAGTACTTTTTTTTTTTTTTTTTTTCCTCTTGGTAGTGACCGCATCCGCATGATTAATCCCAGTATTCGCTCTCTACATCATGGCGTGCAGGGCACTATTTTCCACCGAAAAGGAAGTAGTAAGTGAATTATAGCATCGCCCAGACTTGAGAATATTTTATTTCGACGGCATTTTTCATTACCAAGTTTTGCTTATTTATTTTTTTCTCTAATTTTGTGTTTGTCTTGCCTCATAACCGCCAAGTTTCGCAAAAGGTTCATCACCTCAGATAGCGGAGATGGCTTCAACACCTTGCTGGCCGAAACATACAAGGACAAAAGGCTGGGCCGGTTTGCATAAAGCAGGGGAAAACCCCTTCTTCATCCATAGTCGCATTAACCCTGCCAACGCGACTAAGCAATCGAGACCTTCAACTGTCACACAGTAAGTACGTCTCTCAGCGACCGCAGCCAACAGCTAACCGGTTAGACTTCGAAGCATCCAACACAGAGAAATTTCAGCCTTTCTTCTTCCTTTTTGTCTTTGGCCTGTTATAATCAGATGTACTGGACTCAATGAGTGTGGTAAGTGCATTCATTGCTAAAGTAGTGCGGAGGCTTGATCTTTTACCTCAGCGGTAACTGATCTTTATCCCCAGGAAAAGGTCTTCTTCCTGTTACAAAGAGAGAAAAGGGCGGTTCTTTTAATCTAATTGTTCACCGACGCTTCCAAAATAGCTGTAGTACTTATTATCAAAATATTACCTGTTCTAATTACCATATATACTTGTAGAAAGGCTTCTTCTTGGTCGGGGTTGAACCTTTCCATCACCCATATTGCTCCTTTTATAGGGTGCGTGCCAGGTTAAGCCGCCTGCCAGCTGGTCCAGGGTAGGGCTGAGAAAGAATTGGTCTTTGCGTCATCAGACGAACTCAAAAAAGGCCGTTATATTTGCCAAAATGCGGGCATGCGTTCCCAAAGACATGATAAAGTACAACATTTCCAGTTAGAAAATGACACACAAAGACCTAAGATAATTTCTCAATTATTGGCACTTTATCCAATGTTCTCCCAGGTTTCCATTGTCTGTCGAGAAAAAAATCAGGTGTTCATCCCCCCCCACTTTTGCGCCGTACTGAATCAGTGAAGTGGGATGATGCAAGCTCGGCTGCCCAGGAAATGAGCAGACGAGCGAAATTACTCGGGTCCATTGCCGGCTGACAGGTTCAGCATCATGTCTGACACCGATATGATCAATTCACGGAGCTCCATTGAAGTTGACGCACTTCACGACTGGAGATTCGCTTGTCCCTTCTGCCGTACCTCGTAGGGCCTCTGCTGCCTGTCAAACCTAAATCACACCACCACATTACACTGGCTCCTTTTACTTAGTCACGAGGCAATTGACCAAATGAATCAAATGCAATGGTAATAATCAGTCAATTCGAGTCTAGGAAACATGTACAATGTGCCTCCCGGAGGAGTGGTCCATCATTTGTCTATCGCATGACCTCAATTGGAAGATCCGAGTTTAGGCAACCTTGTTGGGGTTGTGGTAGTTGACGCTGTCGTTCCAGCTGTAGAAGATGGTTAGTATCGTTCGATCAAGAGTGCTCGGGTCGCCGGCTTCACGCGTCCGTGGTTCGGCGAGTAAACTTACAAGAGAGACTGGAACACTGTTAGCAACGTATCACAAATCAATTGGCAGACGCAAACTCACCTTGTCGCCGTTACCCCACTGGAAGTTCTTGGTGCGGATGTTCTGGTAAGGGTACTCAGTGCGCTCCTCCAGAGGAGGCATGTGGTTCCAGTGGTCCCAGTGCTCGTTCCAGAGCCAGTAGGCGTTGGCGCCGGAAAGGGCGAGGGCGGGAATGACACCGCTTTGGTCTTTGTCAGTCTCTCATCGCAATGCAAAAACTACCGCAGCGCCATTGTTGTCGAGCACCATCCGGATGCCCGAAACCGACGCTCGGCTTGTAAATTCACTCAATCGGCCGAGGGAAACGTACAAGATGGAGATCTTCCTCCAGAGCTCTGTGAGAGGTTAGCAATCCCGTCAATTACCCCAATTGAGTCGCTGGGGGTCCGTTGACTCACCAGTGGTGCCGGAGGCGTGCTCCTTGATGTGCTGGCGCTCCTTGACGAAGGCGTTCTCGGTGGCGGAGCTGGCGAGGCGGCGCTGGGCGGGAGCGCGCAGCTGCGCAGCGAAGCGCGGGACGGTGCGGGTAAGCTGTCGGGCGGCGGACATCGTGGGCGACGTTGTTCGTTGACAGGTTGTGAGATGCGGCAAACGGAGGAGATCAGGTCATTCTTGGATGAGCTCGGTTGAAGCCGCCAATCAGTGCTGCCTCAATTGTCAGGTACCTAAAATTTTGCCCTGTGATCAGAGACCACGTGATGTCGTGCTCTGGCCGCGCACTTTGCTCCAGTGGGATCGCAGGGTGGGGCGCGAGCATCACCAAGGACTCCATTGAGCGTGTCGTCGCGGCTTACATGATTGAACTTGGGTCACTCGAAGCCTCCTGCCGCCACAGATTTCTGCATATCTCTAGCTGTCTTGAGTTAAAATCTGCATGTTGCCTGTGTCTGTTCTATTAAGGGCGTCTTAGGCCCTAATCCCTTAGGCCACAACAGCCTTGAGGCGCGCTTGAGCCACGATACTCTCACTTTTTCAATTACAACGTAGTAGAGGGTCTTCCTTCCTAGAAATGAGGCTTCAAAGATTCAAGGATTCATCTGTCGCGCCGCATCGTTCGATTTCTCTTTTACACTCTCATTCTCTTACCTAAAGACCAAAAATGCCTTTTCGCATCACCACTTGGAATGGTAAGTTCATTTTCTCCCCCTAAGAACTGCAACTAACTGGCGACATTAGTAAACGGGATCAGGTTTGTAAATTCTTTTTAAAGTATTTGGTTTGAAAGCCTCTAATCAGGTTTGTTGCTTAGGAATCCGTTTGGATACCAGCCATGGAGAGAAAAGCGGACCTTTCAGGTAGGTGCCTCGTTACTCTTCTGAGTTTCTCGTTAACGCTGCTTCACAGGCAATGTTCGAAATATTAGAGGCAGACATTGTCATTATGCAGGAGACCAAGATTCAGAAAAAAGACTTACGGGATGACATGGTTCTTGTGCCTGGGTGGGACGTCTTCTTTAGCTTGCCAAAGCACAAAAAAGGTATGGTCTCTCCTCGAATCGTTGACACCAACTAAAAAATAACCCGTTAGGATATTCCGGAGTTGCAATTTACACTCGAAACGCGACCTGCGCTCCGATTCGGGCTGAGGAGGGCGTTACTGGCGTGCTTACGGCCCCAAAGTCCACCACCAGATTTCGCGATCTCCCTCAAGAGCAGCAAATCGGCGGCTACCCTCGCCCTGGGCAGCTGGATGGGGTTGTGGACGAAGCGACACTTGACTCTGAAGGCCGCTGTGTTATCCTCGAGTTTCCTGCCTTTGTATTATTTGGCGTGTACAGCCCAGCCAACCGTGATGAGTCGAGGGATGATTTCCGCCTCGGCTTTCTCCAGGCCCTTGATGTACGTATCAGGAATCTCATTGCCGAAGGGAAACAAGTTATTCTTACAGGAGACTTGAATATTATCCGTTCAGAGGTCGATTCTACCAACGTGGTTGAGATGCTTCGAAAGGAGGGCGTGAGCGTCGAGGATTGGATGAGCGCACCTGCCCGTCGTTTGTTCAACCATCTTGTGTTCGAGGGCAAGGTCATCGGACCGCGAGATGACGGCCGAGAAGATCCTGTACTATGGGACCTGTGCCGGTGCTTCCACCCAAAAAGAGAGGGAATGAATACGTGCTGGGATACAAAACGAAACACGCGACCAGCCAACAATGGCAGCCGGATTGACTATGTCTTGTGTAGTGACGGCATCAAAGACTGGTTCGACTTCGCCAACATCCAAGAGGGTTTGATGGGATCAGATCACTGTCCAGTGTTTGCTACCATAACAGACAAGGCAAGGATAAATGACGACGAGTGCGCTCTCCTGGGACTTTTGAACCCCCCCGACATGTTTCAAAATGGTAAGCGGCTTCGTGAATGGGGCCCAAAAGATTTGCTCCCTTTGTCTGCGAGACTGATACCAGAGTTTGACCGCCGACAAAGCATTCGTGACATGTTTACAAAGAAGGCTATTGCCAATCAACAAAACCCGTCAACTCCCAAATACAGCAGCTCTCAGCCGATGATCAGCGAGAGCTTAGACTCGCACAGTAGTGCGGTTGCTGAAACGACACATGACGCAGTTGATTTCACTTCCAATCCCGCCCCGCAGTTGATCTCGAAGCGGCCTGCGGAGATGACGGACAAAGCACCAGCCCGATCTTTGAAGAGGAGTAAATCATCTTCAAACCCTGCAGATGCCAAGAATAAAGCCAGCTCGGGCCAAAGGACTCTGCAGGGATTCTTCAAGCCGAAAGCCCCTGCGTCACAGCCAGAGAAGCTGTCGATAGCAACTTCAGGTAGACCGCCGCCATTACCAACAAATACGTCGCTCGGGTCTGCAAACGGGCAGTCTAGCCACCAAAACTCTCTGCACCAGCCACCAGAAGCGGGCGCGGAAGCACAGTCATTAAAGGACACCGCGCTTGACGAAGCTGAAAGGGTGTTTGACCCAATCGAGGCAAAGGAGTCTTGGTCGAAGCTCTTCGGCAAACGGGCGGTTCCCCGGTGCGAGCACGACGAGCCTTGCATTAGCCTCACCACCAAGAAGCCAGGAGTAAATTGTGGTAAGTCGTAACTCCGTTCAGGAACCTGCTCAGGTTCACAACATAGATCACCTCCTCACCCGGCATTGCTTCGAGCTGGTCACAAGTCCGGTGTCCAATCAACGCCTCGTATTACAACACGTAAACTGACATTTGGTAAAGGGCGCTCGTTTTATATTTGCCCACGACCTCTTGGCCCGTCGGGGGAGAAGGAGAAGGGATCTGAATGGAGGTGCGGGACATTCATCTGGAGCAGCGACTGGAACAGTTCTTCATCGTTTTAGGCAGGATAGTCACTTGGAGATCAAATAGAAGAAGCACATAAAAGTATCTAAACTAATTTCCATTTCAGTGTTCTACCTGATGACTACCTACTTTGCTGCGAGAAGCGATTCCTATGGTACGGTACAGCTGCCAAGAATGTGTTGTGCTCTGGATGCAATCTGTTGCCGCAAGTTGTCCGATACCAGCCTGCTTGTGAGCTCAGCTCTTAGCGATGTTGGCTTCAGTCAACCGTAAACAAAACCCAGCCGGTCGAAAAGAAAAGAATTTTTGATCCTGTCTTCTTTGTCGTGAAACTCTGCTCGCTTGGCATCGTTTTCAAAACAAATTTGAAGAACACGATCAAATGATGGGATCCATCATGGGTATCGTGAAAAATGATCAGTGAAAGTGGGCAGTCCGTTTTACTTTCATACTCAAAGAAGCGTCCTTTTTTTTTAATGAATCTGAAACGTGATATTCCTCCAAACGAGCACTAGAATTCAACCATTCATGAAATTGCCTAGGCATTGGTTAGTCCGCTTTCATGTACATTTCTGTTCCAATCAACTTACCTTGATGCTATGTGTAGACTATCATGGGAAAGTCCATACTTTTGTTTCAGTAAGAAACGAGTTGACGGATGGAAAATATTTAAGGCCCGTCGACAAGAACAGAAACAGCAGATTCATTGTCAGCACCACCATGAACCGAAGGCGAAGTAGGGGCGATGTCAGCGGTGTCGGCAGGAGAACTATGGCGGACACCTCGGCGTTTCTTCTCAGATGGTCGGCGAGGGCGGTACTTGTAGTTGGGATGCTTCTTGATAAGCTCGGCCTTGACCTCATCTGCCATGAGCTTGTACTTCTTTCGAACCTCTGGAGTTTCCATGTTCCAGGCACGACCAAGAACCATAGCTGAAACGAATTAGCAAAAAGTATATGGCATGTTAGGAGTAAATGGCAAGCACGTACAAATTTCGCTGTTGGTGATTTGAGGGTTGGCTTGCTTCAGAATTCGGTGGCGATCCTTGCGGTACAAGATGTAGGCATTTGGAGGGCGTGGAATTCTCAGAGGCTTCTCTGGATTGGTAGGGGAAGGGTTCGAAAGATACTCGAAAGTGTTTGCGGGGCGCTTCACCCAAATTGCTTCACCAGAAGCGAGGTGACGAATGAGCATTCCGGTGCCGGCGAGGAAAAATCGAGGTGGACCAAGATAGTAACGGTCACTACCAGTACCATCGCGGCAATACATGACATTCTCCGTGATGTGCCCCCTGAAATAAGTCAGTGAGGTGGAACACATTCTGGAACCGGAAACTTACATGAACCGAAGGGCAATGAAGTTCTTGGCGCCATCATCAAGCTGACGATAGAAATCACCCTCCAGGCAGACAACGTAGCCGAACGGGTGAACTTGGACACTGAGTTGATCCCAAATGGCATCAAGTTGCTCGGCGTTGTACAGCGATGTGACTTCGGAGGAGCTCATGATGGAGTTGGATGTTTTGAACTAAGAAGGTTGGCTGAAACGGACTCTCGTAAAGCAATCGGGAAGGTGTAGTGGGATGAAGAAGAAGAAAGAATTGAAGGGCTGGAGACAAGAAGAAGATCCTTTATGTATTTACCTGAAGTAAAGCGAACGGCTGGCAACCAGCTGGCACATAGCGCAATCTCAGAAGGGTACGTACCTACTTGAGATTCTCAGTTTCTTTATTCACCGGCAGGCCTATGCCAACCCCGCTTGTGTTGTGGGGACAAACCGTCTGCGGACACTGTATTGCCGTTTGTGACTAGTGGCAATACTTTAATGCCAAGATCATCTAGGGCGAATATGGCAAGGTCCTTCAGCTCAAGTTCAGATCGCACCCAAGCCTCATAATTTAGTTCCAAGTTTGACTCGGGGGTTGAGACAAGCTGAAATTGTCGAGGTTCATGGTTTTGCCCCTTGCGGTTTCATCTGTCTATTTTGTACTACGGTGCCACTAAACTTCTTGGGTGGACATGAGTCTTACACATGCTCATACCCCTCACTTCTTCAACCACTGTTCTCTAGTTTTCACATCCAAACAACACCCTCTACCGTCTATTATCTATCATGGATAATACAGTATTCTATAAGCCGTTCTGGAAGGAGAAGGTCCTGGCAGCAGACCACGAAAACAACATCGACAAGCTTCATGTTACGCTCATGAATATGCTGCTTCCTGAAACTTCGGCCGAAACGCCTCCACCACCCACGATCGAAAGTAAGTGGTTAATGGAAAGTCGTCTTGATTTTACGAAAGCTTACCTTTCTGCAGAAGTGATTTCAACTAGCACGCATCTGGCACAGACATTGCTGTCGGACCTTTCGAATGAGAATGAAATTCTCCAAAAAGTTCGGACCTCTTCAGCACGCCTCAAGGTAGAGCCGATTCATGCCCTCAAAGGAGCTATTGTGGCGTGGTACTCCAACTGTGCCGAGGCCCTCTCGTTGGAACCCTGGGACTTTCAAATGCTTCACGAGTCTGACTGTCCTATTGGAAATCTTGGCTATATTTCCATGCTCAGGCTCAAAGAGGTCTGGGATCCTCCTTCTCATCCTCGTCTGCGAGCTGCAGCGCTTATGGCAAATGCAGCGGTTTCATTTCTTTTTGCTGCGCTACTCATAATACCCCACCTGAGCCGCAAAAAGTTGCGTCAGAACCTCGCCCGCAACGACAAAAAAGCAATGGCCATGTTTCTTCAAACTGCCTGGCGGGTCGCAAGGGAGAGTCGGAATAAAGCCGAGCGACCACCTGCTGCTGAATTTGGAGCGATGAATACAGCGGTAAAACTTTCGAAGACTGGCAATCAGCTTTTGGTCCATCTTGATGGCGATGAATGGGAAGAGGTCCCGTGCTGGCATCCTTGCAGAATCGTCCCCGGGTCAGCATGGAACAAGTTTATGAGGAACAGATGCCAGCCGGTGTTCCCAATGGGCCATGAGGTGCTCTATCCCGAAGTTCAATTTGCGGTCCCGAGCTCCGCCATCAACCTTATTGACATTTACCGGGACTATTATATGTCCATCCGCGACCAGTTCGATGACGTACGTTCGCTATTATCTCCACACTAGTTTACATAACTGACCCTTCTCACAGTCTAGCGTCCCAAGAACTAAACTGTCCTATAATGCACAGGGGCGTCAGTTCGCCCGTCTAGGCAAAGAGACTGGCCTCAGATATTATGCAACGGCGCCGTTGGAAGAAGTACGTTTCTGTGTCACTTCGCAGCGTAGTGTGAGGCTTATGAATTTTAGGAGACCTGGAACGTCGAAGATTTTGTTGAAGCTGAACATTTGTACCATACATCTTTGGTAAGCGCTTCATGGAATACCAAACCCCAGCACGGTAACTGATGTATGGTAGGTCAATAAGCCAGCTACGGATTTGAGCGGTAACTTGACACTGCCGTTTTTGAACACTACGGCGGCTGCGCTACGGCATGAACACGAATTTGAGTTCTTCGAGGAAAATTTTCATACTATGGTATTTGGGGCGTAAATCTACGCTTAACCGCGGGGAGAACGGGGGGAACGATGGGGGGGGAGGACGGAGGGGGGAAGGGGACTGGGTTTTCATAAATAGAGAACATCGAATGAGAACGTGCCACTACGTAATTGCACTATTTTCGCATTTGGTTGTGTAGCTACGGGCTACCTCGCAATTCTGTGAAATACCGGAAAGTGACATTCGCTCCTGGGTATTGCTAGTGCAATGCCTGCCTCGAAGACTAAAGCCACTCCGATTGCATGACTGAGCCAACCGTTTCCCGCAGGCGTTTACAGTTACAAGTCATGTTCGAATTAGCCCACGCTACCAGCCCGCTAAACTCACCACCCGGCCGCTAAACTCACCACCCGCCCGCCACTCTTTGCCAGTGCACGAGACCCTTTGTTCCCGTTTGCATGGAGAGTGGAAGTCCTCCTTTCACTCACACCCCAGATATTCCACACATAACACTTTAAATCTCCGACTTCTCTCCGTGCATACCCTTCCTTCTTCACAAACTATCTGCTCAAACCATCACATTTCATGTTTTCTTATATTCCACCCTCTGACGATTCCAGAAACATGGCGACGAGAGCTACTCTTATGCAACACTTATCTGCCCTCACCACTGAGGAATTATTGGCATTTCTTGACGACGAGGCCTTCTTTGCACTCGCAGCTAAATACTTCGAAAAACATCAGGATAACCTCGACACAAATGAGTCCTTGAATCCCGATGGAGATGCTTCCAGCACCTGCCAAGCTCAAGAAACCGCCAACGAAGTCACCCAACCCCGCCCCAAACGCCCCCTCAATGCTTTCATGGCCTTCCGAAGTAAGTATTAACTTTTATTCTCGGCTGATGCCATCCGCTTACAATCATAGGCTACTACTTGAAAATTTTCCCAGATGTTCAGCAGAAAACCGCCTCAGGCTTTCTGACCACGCTTTGGAGCAAGGAGCCTAATCGGAACAAGTGGGCTTTGATCGCTAAAGTTTACTCCTTCGCAAGGGACGAGGTTGGAAAGGGTAATATCTCCCTCGCATGCTTCCTCAGTCTTTGCTGCCCCATCATGAAGATTGTGGACCCTGGTGTCTACCTTGCTACCCTTGGCTGGACAATCCAGGAAGATGAAACTGGTTCTCAGAGACTGGTTCAGGATCCGTCGACCATCAACGACTGTTTTCAGAGCGAGACGATCCCAACCACTGAGATAGAACTCCTCCAGGCTGTGCTTGACACTGGGTATCTGTCTCAACAGGGACTCATCCTCATGGCTCGCTTGAACGCAAACAACAATGGAATTATGACAACTTCCCAGGCGCCAGCTGAGACTGCCCGTCTCATTACCCAGCAGAAGATCGACTATTACCATCTACTTGCCACCAACCCCGTTCAAGCAGCCAAGGATTTGCTCGGCCCCCAATATAATGAGGATGTCCTCCGAGCCTTGGGTGTCCGTACCATCCAGATCGACAGCTTAGATGCTATCCCCTACCACATGCTGCAAGCGCCTCAGCCAGATCCCATTCAGTTCTACAATTACGCTCAAGCTGAGACTGGGCTCGCTCCAGGACGTGCGCTTGAGCTGCAGGCAGTTCAGGCAGCGGATCCCATCGACATCGACAGCCCTTTTGACATCGACGCCACGATGGGATACAGGCAATCGGAAGGCGAACGAAGTAAGTTGAAATATGCCTGTCAGCTATCAAGCCGCCTACTAACAGTCTATAGCTGCAGGCCTTCCACAGGGCGAAGCCTACAGCCCCGCGAATGAATTCTATTTCGGGAACGCGTAAGGATTTGTACACTGTTTTTCTTCAGGACGGCGCGGAGGCTAGGGAACAGGGATCATGATGGACAGGCAGAGGGAACATTTGGGAGTACTCGGATAGGCAGGCATGTTTCGCCAGGTATGTTTCGCCCGGTTACGGCTTTATTAGTTTGGTCATGGACATGAAATGGATTCTATTTTTGCTCGAAAATCACAGCTTGCATTTTTTTTTTCGTGAACGCTTTCTGCTTGCCTTTTTCTCGAGCTCCCTCGGCGGGCATCTCGCTCGAGAAGCAGTCGTGCTGGCGTTTGGGGGGAGGGGGACCTGCAGGGAAAGCTGCAGTAGCGCACAAATTCAGCCGCCTCTTCTTTTCAGATTCATCTCACCTTGGCACACACATATGCACAACACACAACACACCCCACTCCAAGCTTCAGTCTCGCTTCACTTTCCAACCAAAGTCGTTTAATTTAGCATTTTTTTTTCGCCACCCTCTATTCGTTTGGCATCGGGGGAGAGAAATGGGGCACTCTCTCTCCACCCGGCCCGCCCAGCGCTGGGCTCCCCTTGAGATCCAAGTTTCCGTTTTTAGTGCCCTTTTCTCTGATCGACAGCCAGGCCGGGCGCCCCTCACCCCCCCCCAAATCTACAAGTGGCTTGCTCCCTCACCATGCCCAATTTGTGCTTTATAAACTCCGTAGTCTCCGTAGCGCCCCCCCCCATAAGGCTCGGCACACTGGTTAGCGAGGGCTGTCAGGACATGCTTCCACCCCCGCGATCGACGCCACGCTCGAAGCCCAACTCTGCCTGGTGTCTGGACTGGAAGTGTGTGCCTGGAGAGCAGGGGGAGTTTTGGAGTGGTAAGCGCTACACAAGCGCCACCAGCGAGAGAGCGAGGAGAGGGGAGCTGATGGTTAAAAGTAGTCATTTTATTTATTTTTATTTAGGCTTTTTTTTTTCTCGCGGATGCCACACCCGAAGAACTTCGGAATGACGAAAGAGCCTAGGGGAAATGGCACGGGAAAAAGAAACGCGAGGCGGAGATCCATGATCCACGGGCTGTTGGCGCAATGTGGTCTTGAATCTTGAGTTGCTCTAGCAAAAAGAGCATGTATACAAACCGGCGAGCTAGTTCACAAGCTGCGCTCAGCTCGTTTCCTTAACATGGATATTTGGGGGTTTCCTATTCTGGACCCAAGGATGAAGATCCTCCTTCCTTGCTCCTTCCTTGCTCCTTCCCCAGCCTACAGTTTAACCACGTTGAAAAGTGATCTGCTACTTCCCTTTCCCCAAAATCCCATCTTTTTGGGGGGAATCAATTTTCCGAATGGGCAAACTTCTACAAGGATAGGAAGCGAGCTGAGCGTTACCAACGCAAACACAATCCCTGCTAGCTACTTAACTGCATTGGCGTTCGTCTCGTCTCACTCAAATCCATCCAGCGTCTTGGCAAAAACTCAAGCTCACTACCGCCAAAGAAAGTCATGATAATCATGATTTGGGCCAAGAAAACGCCACAAAGCCCGTCATCTCCAGAGGACGAGGAGGAGTTACAAAAAGGTACGCGAAGGGACTTTGCGTTACATGACCGGACCGCGTTGTTGGGCTTGGCGGGATCCCCTGGGTTAAAGTGCCCGCAAAAGGAACGGGAATAATATCCGTGTAGATCTATACCCGCACGGGGCCGTTGGCTTCTTTCAGTACTGTTTTTTTTTCTGGTAGGTTTGTAGATGAAACAGGGTTGACATGTCGCAGGAATACTGTTGAAACCTTCAGAGGTCAAGTCATGATGAAGCCATGATCATGTCCGGACGAAGGCCTTCCGAGACAAGAAACGATAACACGGGACGTCTAATGTTGATCTTGAGGAAAGCATCGTCCACACTTGAAGTCGCACTCCACTTCAATTGCTCAACATGCTGCAAGTCTGGATCCAACTCACTTTGGAATGATCAACATAATGCTTCACCAGACTTCATCCAATGGCTTACACGACCCAAGACACCTCACGCCCGATGTCTTGGCACATGCATCAAAAGTAGGGATAGGATTAAGAGTTGAAAACGGAATCGTCTCGGTTCTGCCGAGCATTAGAACCAACAACCAGCACACCACACCTGGTCTAATTACACTACACGTATGCTGTCGTGTTTTACACACTGTCCTGACTGCCCTGGCTACGTCAATCCCAGCCGCACTTGAGCCCCTCACGGTTAGCTTTGCCATCCAACACGCCACCACAGCTCTTAGCTCTAATCTTCTTGGTAAGAGATCTTCCTCATCTCTCCCAGGCGATGCCGTGCGGCGGCGAGCGCGTTTTCTAATTGGAGGATCTCGACCTGTCATGGCTGCGTTAGTCTCCTCGTCCTCATCACATCCGCCTTGCCAGATCGGGCAACCGTTATGGCCGCTCTTCTCCGGAGTTTGGTTGAACCAATCGAAACTCACCTGCTGTTCCATCTCGCGCACCTTGAATTCGTGTGCTCCGAGTTTGGTATAGTCCACCTGCTCCTCCTCTTGGCTGCGCTCCTTGATCAAGCTCTGGACTTGGCGGACCAGCGCGCGGCACGCCGCTCCCACAGCCTTGCTGGCCTGCTCCAGCTTCTCTTGGCTCTTGGACATGAAGCCTGCTTTGACTCGGCTGGCCGCCACCAGCTGTGCCGTGGACGCCGCCACGTCGTTTGAGGCCACAATCAGCTGCTCAGGGCTGTTGCGGTTCGAGATGACTCCGTCAGCCGTCTCGATGAGTGTGTTGGTCGATGACGCCACGGCCTTGGCGGCTGAGATGAGACCCTCTGTCCACCTGTTGTTCTTCTTGTAAAATGCCGTGCGAGACGAAGAACCTCGGCCGGCCTGCACAATCTCCTGCTGCGTCACTGTGGCTGCCTGGATCAGCTGAGTGATGGCGTTGGTGATGGCCGTGGCCGCGTCCAGGATGGAGTCGTGAACCTTGAGCTCGTATGTTGAGTAGCCGTCTCTAGGCTTGTTCCTGAGCTTGGCTAGGCGGGCTGCGGCCGCGGCAATGGCATCGGCTGCCTTGCTCAGTTCCTGGTCGACAAGGTCTCCCAAATCGCCCTTGTTGTTCATCAACTTGCCGAAGCCGGGCGCAAAGCTTTCAACCAGCTTGTTGAGCTTCTGTAGGTTCATCTGCACATCATTGTTGCTGTTAATGACGACATCCGTCTTCGCGAGCGGGTCCAGCCCCTCGAGTCTGAAGCTCTGCAGACTGCGGAAGAATTGCACAGTGGAAATTGCAGACTGCCTGGCACCGTTCATCATCGAATCTGACTTCTTATCGTCCGTGGCGAGGCGGGTGAGACCCTTGCTGTTGCTGCACACGTCTGCAATAGCCCCTGAGAAGACATTGATGTTCTTGATGAGCTCGGCGTGTGTGCTGTTGGGGCCATCTGCGATAAAGTTGTTGAAGGAAGTAGCAAATTCCATTGCGCTGGCCGACGCCTTTTCGATCTGAGAGAGGACGTATGAAGGGGAGGCGTTTTGGTTACCAGCCTGCATGGAAGAGTCCAGCTCGTAGAGGGCGTCGTCGACACGTGAAATGCCGGCCTGGAGGACAGAGTCAATCACGTCGTTGATCTTGTCCAGGTTGGCCAGGATGATGGCATCAATCTGGCCGTCAAGAGCCGTGTCGGTGTGGCCTTGGTTCAGCTTGAGCTCCTCGAGCTCAAGGAGAGTCTGGTCCATGCCGGCCTTGTAGACCTCGAGCTCCTCCTCCTTGTCGCGGAGGAGCTGCTCCAGATCAGAATTGCCGTCTTGGACCTTGCTCTGGGCATCCTCCAGAGCTCGCGACTTGTTGCGGAGCGCCTCCTCGAGATCAGCCATCTCGCGGTTATACTTGGCCAGCATGGTGGAGAGCTCGTTGCCCTTGCTGCGTTCCAAGTTGTCTGCGCGGTCCATGGCCATGCGCAGCTCGCGCTTGAGCTTGTCGACCTCGTCCTTGTTGCTCCCAGAGAGGCGGTCCTTGTCGTGCATTGCGCGGTCGCGCTCGCGAATCATGTCAGCCAGCTCCAGGTTCTTGGTTTTGATCTCACGCTCCAGCTTCTCTCGTCGGTCGATGGCCTCCTGAGCGCTGGCAGCCTTGAGTTGAACAGCCTTAAACTTCTGAAGGAGGTCGAGGTGCTCGTGTCGAAGCTGCGAGTAGAGCTTGGCGAGGGCCTCGTACTTGGTCCTCCAAGTGTTGACCTGCTCCTGCAATGCGCGAATCTGATCGTCCTTGCTCGTCATCTGCTGTCCAAGGCTGTTTTGGATCTGGGACAGTTCACTCTCGAGAGCCTTGACACGCTGGTCGTACTGTTGGAGCATGAGCTGATCCCGCTCGTATTGCGCGCGAGCATTCAGGTTCTCCCTCTCCAGTTCGGCCAGGCGACCTTGAGTCTGCCACTGCGCCTGCTGGGCCAGAAGGGCTTCCTGCTCTCGCTGCTGCTGCTCCATCAAGAGGCGCTGCTGCTCTTCAAATTCGCGCTGCGCCTGGAGCTGTGCCTGCTGCTGGGCCAGCAATGCCTGTTGCTGGCGCTCCTCGAGCACCCGCTGCTGCTCCTCGTACTCGCGGTTCTGACGATCGATTTCGCTCTTCCAAAACTCGTTCATCTCGTCAGGCTCGTCATTCTTGGGCGCTGGTGGAGGGGAAGGCTTTCGTTCGATTTCCTGCTTTGGTCTCGCGGGGAGAGCAGGCGCATCGTCATCTTCGGACAAGAGATTGGGTGGATCTTGAGGCAGCTTGGGGATAGTGATCAAGCTTGTGAGATATCGGAGGTTGGAGCACTCGTAGTAGAATTTGACGAGACGGTAATGCTGGGCATTGTATCGCTGTCGGAGTGGCTCTAGGGCGTCATCGTCGCCGGTTGCTGGACATTGTTAATTTGACTTCTCTTGTGTGGGTTGTTTTGGGGAGTGGAGGAGACTTACTAGTATGCATTGCTCGAAGCATGCTGGTGATGAATTTGTAAATGCCGTAACTCTCCTGGACGAGGGGCACCAGAGCAGCGATTCGGCACTCGTTGTTTCCAACATTTCGGAAGTGGGAAAAGATGAGCTTTTGGAACTGCTCAATCTTGTCTTGTAGGACCATCAGGTCGGTGATGGTCTCGTAACCCTCGTTGGGGTCATTGATGGCCTTGAGACTCAGGTACTCTTCGTACTCGAATGTGCCGTTGAATTCGGGGTGCTGGTGGTGGAAGGAGAGCTTTGCGAGGAGGTAGTAAACGTATTCGCGAATCAGAGGTCCGTAGCCACGCATTCCCTCGCCGGCCATGCCACGGTTGAGGCTGTCAATCCAGCCGCGGTTGGCCATTGCCTCCTTCAGGGCGCTGGGGTGGCCCTCCTGGAGGACCTTGTGGATGGTGATGAGGGCCTTGAACGTCTGGACTTCGTCTGCGAGGATGGGTTGACTGTCGAGGAGAGGAGGGGAGGTTAGCGACGACGGAGTCGGTTTCGGGACGTCGGGGAGTCGACATACACCTTGATGCCAGCCCAGAAGGCGGCAGAGGACCTGTGGTCCCAAGTGTAGACGATGCATGCTCGCACATGCTTGCGCTTGGGGGAGATCTCTTCGGGGTTTGTGGCTTTTTTGATGTTGATGGCCAGTTCTTGGTCAGTCCTTTTAAGTGTTGCATGTGGTTAGCATCCGCGTCGTCCGGCGCAACAGCGATTCACCAACTTTGTATGCTCCATGCCTCGCACGGTGGCCATGATTGCGGTTTGGGGCGGAGGAGCTCCGCGGGAGGATTAGAGGTATGGAGGAGGAGGCGTCTACGCGAAGCCGTGGGGGATGGGGGGGAAGTTTGTGGACTATGATTGAAGTTGAGCCCCTGGGATCACGAGACAGAGAGACGGATTGACGTGGGCCGACGTCGCCGGCGTCCGTGTATGTAACAAGTAAAGGAGGTATGAACAGGCGGGGGAGAAAGATCGAGGCAGCAGCGGCCGCAGGAGGGAATTAAAACGCTGTGCTCGAAAATGTGGGAGTTGTCGTCAGCCGTGACAAGTATCGTGGCGATGAGCTGCTTGGCGGCGTTGGGAGTGCGACAGCTTGCAGTGGCTGGGCTGCGACGGCGGGAGGCGTCATAATGGTACGTACCGCGCGGTCCCGTCAACCCAGAGACATGGGGTCTGAGGAGCAGGAGGTGGGGCAGGGGAGTTCATGGGCACGCTCGGGACCACGGATGCCTGATTATCCGGTGGGAAACACTGGGACGATCAAACAAGGATGAAAACGGTTGCCTGCGTTGGGGAAATGAAGAGAGGATGAAAGGAAATGAGCAAGGTAGGTAATAAAATAACAATAGCTAAAAGGGAAAATATAAGTCAAAATGAATAGAGGAGAAAAACTAAGAAATAAAGATCATGGCTGGTGTGGTTGAATGACACGGGTGGAGGAGGGTGCTTGTTGGAAAAGGTTGATGCTCTGCAGATGTCATTTTTTGCTGCGGACCGGTGCTCCCTGTGTTGCATCCAGGTCCTGGTAGTTTCTCTTGGGTACGCTGCGTGCTCTGTTTGTTTTGGTCACTCGGTCCTTGATGATGTGGTTTTTTTCTTTTTCTTTTTTTTCTTTTGGTACTTTCTATTTGCATCCATCTAGTGTTCGCGTCCTCCGTTACTCTGGTCTGGTCGCACTTCTTGGCCACATTAAGACGGTCGTGTCTCACACTGTCTGCATCCAAATCGGAGCAACCGTCGCCTTCCTTCCTTTACACGAGTGCAAAAGAGACTTTCCAAAGTAGATGGTCCGAATAGATGTTCGTCGTAATTTCGGTCACCACACGCCTGATCAATTCTTGCACTCATGTGAGCATCCCCTAGCTCCAGGCTCGTTAATATGTTGTTCCTTTGCTTTCGAGGGCTGTCATATATGACAAGCCCGCTACTGCGTTTCCTGCACATTGCCTGTGTTTAAAGAGCCGTCCGCCATGGGCGAATCAAAGAGCCAGTTGAGCCGTACAGCTGAACGGCAGAGCCCAGCCTCGAATATGGCAAACGCTTCCCGTAACCATTTCGTTTCCCCTCTTTACACTCATCAAATTCTTCCCCTTAACGCATGAAAACCCAAACGAATAATTTCTCTGTGGTATGACCACCGCATACTGAAATCGCATCTTCCACAAACCAGCCGCATCCATCATGCTCGGCATTGACCCGCGCCGCGTCAGTATCGCCTTGATCGCCCCGCGTGAGTACGAGGCTGCCGCTGTCCGTATTAGTTTCGATCAAGATGCCAAAACAAACCTCCCCATAACAATTGGAGCCATCAGCATCGCTCACGCAGGCATCATTTGTGGGCATTGCGCTATAGTTGCCACTCTACCTCGTGGAGTGATATACAGACCCGAGTCGGCGGGCGAAATTGCTGTTAAACTAAAGAATATCTTTCCAAACATTTGGTTTGGGCTGCTGGTCGGCGTCGGTACAGGCTTGCCCAATCTATTCCTGAGCCCGCCCCGCGATATACGCCTCGGGGACATCCTCGTCGCTCTCCCCGAGGGAGACAGCGCAGGCCTTGTTGCATATGGCCAAGGGGGGGTTCGCCCTTTAGCGAAAACAGAGCCAACCCTTGCCTCCATCATCGAGCAAAGGAGGTTCAAGGCTCCCTGGGAGACCACTAGTTTTCTCCCCTATTATAAAGCCTTTGAAGACAGCAAGATCAAGGACAATAAGCGTCTCAGGCTCTATCCCCAATCCTTCTCGTTCAAAGCTCCCGGTCAAGAAAATGACATACTGTACGAAAATGGAATACCTGTTCCTCGACCCGAGAGACCTAGCACTCGGCGCACGCAAGCATGGGTTAGCCCTCTCGGTTCTGGGGACGCGCTGTTGTTGCGAAATCCCACAGTCAGAAACAAGCTGCGTGACGAGCATGGCACAATTGGAGTCAAGACGACGCCTGTGACTTCCATGGATTCCATTCCGCTCTGTGTTATTCGTGGTGTCTGCGGCTATACTGGTGGCCGTGACCATCTCGAATGGAAACCATTTGCAGCAGCTATGGCTGCTTGTTTTGCCAAAGGTCTCCTCAGGGATATTGTGCCAAAGGATGAGGGTGAGTTAATTGATGGCTATGTTCCCCAGGTTAGAAATGATAGCATCCAAGAAAAGTAGCTAATTCATCTGGCGATTCTATAGAGCCCTATTTTATAGTTCCCAGGTATCAAAGCGAAGAGTTTTATGGCCGCCAAGACATCTTGGTCGAACTTTTGCCCAAGGTCCTCCCAAGTGCCAGACCGAACGAATGCCAAATAACCGTCCTCCATGGCGTCAGTGGCGCGGGAAAGACTGAGGTCGCTCTCGAGGCTGCTTATCGGATCCGTAAGAATCATCCAGATTGTTCCGTCTTTTGGATCCAGGCCAACAATATCGCCACCTTTGGTGATGCCTACCGCTCCATTGGTCAACAGATTGGCGTTTTAAACATGGACGAAGCGGGCTCCAAAGCAGTGGTCAAGGAGGCCTTGGAATGGAACCATAGGAGCTGGGTGTTGATCGTCGACGGTGTCAACCGCAAGAGACTTCTCTTTAGCGAGGAGGATTTCGATGCTCAATTGCCCAAGAGCTGTCGGAGATCCATATTGGTCACGACCTGGAGCCGCCACATAGCCACGGAACTGGCTGAATCAGGGGCGAACGTGGCTCATATGAACGGAATGACCACAGCCGATGCCAGGGACATGCTGGAAGGTGAAATTATGGAATTCAACGCAGAAAGAGACCTTGCCAAAGATAGCACTGCCATACAGAGGCTTCTCGAATCTCTGGCCAACTTGCCGCTTGCGATCAAGCAAGCAGTTCAACATATGTCGCTCACAGGGCTCACAACTACTGAATATCTCCGAGTTTGTGAACAGACCAAGGAGACATTGGTCGGCGATTTAAGTTCGGGTTTCGATGCTGATAGTGGGTTCGTCCCAATCGAAAACCCAGTGGCAACAACAACCCTTATTTCGTTTCAGAAACTCCGCCGCGACTACCCTTTCGCAGTCAATATCCTACTGGCAATGCAAGCAGGCCGCCTTGATACGAGTCTTGTGTATCTCCGACGGCATATCAATAGGGCTTTGCCAGATCCTGTCGAGGATGGAAGCCTTTGGGAGACATATTGGCCATATGTGCAACACGTAGTAGGCATGCACCAATCCTTTGGGTCCCGAGTCGAGAGGAAAGACGATGTCGCGAGTCTCATGAGCAAATTGGGGAACTTCCAGTGCCTGCGAGGGAAATACAAGGAAGCCGAGGTCCTCTCGCACCAGGCGTTGCACATAGCAGCCAGGTAGTGCGGCGAAAAGAGAAAAACGGCCCTGCTGTGCATGATTTCCTACGGATTCATCCTCATGAAAGTGCAAAGGCCCCGAGAGGCCGAAGGGGTCCACCGGAGAGCTCTTAAGAAGTTTGCCGAAAGGGAAACTAAAGTGTACGGTTTCACCCTCGCGACCATGCGGGGTCTTGCCCGCAAGATACGCACCGACTACAACGACAAGGCACTAGAACGACTGAAAAACGATGCGTTCGAGCTTCAGCAGAAGATTCGCAGGGGGAGAAGGGTGCCAGTCTCGAGGCCGCGTTCGGGTCTGGGATAATTCTGGCGAATCTAAGCGAGTACGAGACCGCGAACAACACGTACAGGCTCGGGCTGACCAAGTTCACGGAGGTGCTGAGCGAGAGGCACCCGGAAATCGTCAGCTCCAAGGTGATGTTTGCCTACGCGCTGAAGAAGCAGTTCCTGAGCCACCCTGACGGGGAGCTGGAGTGCCAGGATCTGCTGCTGGAGGCCGAGCAGCACTACCGGAGGGCGCTGCAGATACGCTGCGAGATGCTCGGCCGGGGGCACGTCGACACCCTCTGGAGCATGCACCACCTCGCCACCCTGCTGAGCCTGCAGAAGCGGTACGATGAGGCGGAGGAGCTCGCCAGGGACATCATGTTCCTCGGGGGGGGGAGGAAGCTGGCGAAGGTCGCACCACCAGCATCGTCGACGGCAAGGGACTGCTGAAGTCGATACTGGAGAGCTGGGAAATGGAAGGGCAACCGCCAAGGCCTGGAGACGTTTGCTGGTGTATGCGTGAATGAAATGATGGGAAAGTAGCCAACAAACCAGAATGAAACAGGAAGCCAATGGTTCTATCAGGGGGTATTGGTTGGAATTGCTTAGGTATTGTCACTCTTTTAACACCATTGCTGGTTGAAAAACCAAACGTAATTAATTGATTGATTCTGAATACACAATGAAATTGGCCTGGCAACTTTGTTCGTCACTGTGCATGCACTGATGAGAAAAAAAAAACTTGTTGATATTTCCCTAGAGTGCTGAAACACCGCTGTGTCTGAAATGATGTGGTCATGAAGCCAGTGTCTGCGCATATTATCGACATGAAATGCTCTGCTCACTGCTCTCCGTCTCCATGGCAGATGTACCTCTTGTTGGCTCTGCCTATCCCTTTGACTGTCAGGAGCTTCCACCCTGGTCGACTACCCACTATTAAGCATGCTAAAAGTACTTACCTTGATCTCTGATTAGCTATGCATCACGTGATCGACCAAGGTGGAGGCTCTTGACAGTCAAAGGGATAGTCGAAGACTTGTCATGACTCCCGTCATAGTAAATGGAATTCAACATTAAACAACGACCCATATCCCCAACATGCCATCGCCATGAATGCTTGCTATATATGCCAATTTCTTTTCTCCATCTCCTTGTCCCATTCACCGACGCTCTCAACCACAGTGCCCGAGGAGGCTGGCTATTTTGCCTTCCTGAGGGTGTTTAGTTGGATGCGTATTATGTTAAAAAGATGGCTCCATCAAAGAAAAAAAGTATCACCAAAGACTTCTTGTCCAAAGCCAAAAACTCACCCACCACCAGACATGACATGACATGGCATAACGCTCAAAGAACCAGTATATATCGCTTTAGGGGGGAAGATGCTTGCGGAAGCCAGGCTCTTCCCATGCCCTCGCAAGTGTGTGGTCTCGCCCATCAAAGGCCAACGCGTCGTTCACGGGGGATAAGGGGGAAGCCGGCGAGCAGCATCGAACCGATGGGTGGAACGAAAGAAAGAACGGGGTGACTAAGAACGAGCAGGGGTCACGGTGGGCCAGCCTATCATCTTGATCACACATAAATAGGAATAGGCGGGCACGATTAACTTTGCTGCTTGTACGCGAGTCAGTCGCAGTCGGGAGCTAGCGCAAGGTGTGGAGTGGAGAGTCAACTCACAACTCTCGAGTTGAGAAACTCCAAGAGCTCGGCAGAATCGTCAGCCTCGGTATTGATTGCAGACGACGGGCCTAACCTAGTGTAGAATGGGCGCTCGAAACGGGCCGGGTAGAAGCCGGCGTATTCCCAATCTATAATGGCGTTGATCCTCAGCGTGTCCGGGTCGACGACGACCTTCTTCTGGGATAGGTCGTTGTGGCAGAAGACGTATTCATCGCTGTCGGATGGCAGCAATAACCAATTGTCCGTATCGGTGCGACGCATGACACGGTAAGGGGGCACGACGATGCCCGAGGGCCCGCCGAGACGGTCTGACCTGAGTTTTTTGAGCGTCGCGAGGTGGCCCTCGAGCTCGCGGCGCACGACGTCTTGCTTCTCGGCCGAGAGGTCGGACATGACAACTCCGTCGACGTACTCGGTCACGAGGTAGTATGCGCCATCGTCTTCGAAATCGCAGTGCACGGCGGGGACCGGGATGTCGGTGTTTTGGCGGATATACCGCAGCGATTCAGCTTCGTTGATGAGGCAGTCTTGGTTGCGTCGCGGGATGTGCAGGCCGAGGAATGCGGTGCGGAACTCTTTGGGTCGCAGGGTTCGCTTGATAAAGGTGGTTCCCCGGCGGTAGTATTTTCTTTCAGAAGTCATGGAGAAGCATCCCGGTTCCAGCTCATGTTGAATGGAACTCATTGCGATTATTATTTTATTTTGGGGGGGATGGGGGGCGCGGCGAAAGAACACAAAGGGATTGTTTTTTTAGAGACGGGGTCAAGTACAGGTGACAGCGAGGGACATGGTGGTTGTGGTAGTGGGAGTGGGAGTGGTGGTGGTGGCTGACAGGCAGACTGACAAAGTGACAGAACAAGGGCAGGTAGAGTTGGGAATAAGTTGCTTGAGATTAGGAAGCTGTTGCAAATTAGGAACTCCTTCCTCTCTTTCTCTCTCTCTCTCTCTCTGGAGGGGAAAAAAAAAGGGACCCCGGGGTAAAAAAAAAAAGAAAGAAAAAAAAGAAAAAAAGGAGCTCCATAAGCCTTGGCTTTCTGGAGGAGCCCAATACGGGAAAATTCCCATTAGAAAATGCCTGATGTAGTCTGATACATACATACAGCAGAGGAGAGAACAGAGTAGAGGGGGGGTGTCGATAGGTCTGCCCTCCCAGGTTGCAGAGCCACCACCACCACCCAGCACACAACACCCAGCATCCAACACCAAGTACCGACTGTGATGAGCACTGATGGAGGGCTGCTTACACAGATCGGCGATCTGTTTATGGCCCGCCCCCCAACGCTGGGGACTGGGACCCACCCCCCGGGGCCTGTCTCGTCTCACGGTACGTGCGCGCTTCAACCCCCATGGGTCAAGTTTGTTTGTCCCTTCCCCACCACTTTGTTTAAGTTAGAACGCCCTCAGCTAGGCCGTGTTTGCATCATGTCTCTGCCGTGAAAAAAGCTCGTCCTCAGGGGGGGCGGGGGGGAAGGGGCGCAGTGGAGAGAGAGAGAGGGGGAGAGACAGAGGGAACTCGGAAGAATCTCGCACGACCTTGGTCCTTTTCTTTTCTTTTTTTGGGGGCACGAGGGGGATGAGAGACGAGAGGGAGGGGCAACTACCTGCTGCTGTACACATGTGTATGCACGTACTTGGCCACCACCACCTGCCAACCAAGTAGCTTAGCGCACTGCATGCACCTGCTTGCTGCTTGTTCCAGAGGTACACCCATACGTACAGCACAGTACACAAGGTACACACGCAACATATTTGACTTGTCAATTTCTACCCAGCCGCGGATGCAGTGGTGGACCGAGTCGGAGAAACCCGATTTCAACTCTTTTCTTCTCTCCTTCTATTTCACATTCTATTGAAAACTCTTCTTTTGCTGGTGGTGGTAGTGGTGGCTGCCGTTGCTCCCCTGCTGCGGCCTACATGGGAACCCCGCCACCTTGGGGCTCTTGTGTACTCTCTTCGCCTTGCAAAACCATAGGATCCCATCCTCACCATCCTCCTCAAGCCGATGTCTGTCGGAATTTTGAGAATATGTGCTTTTGATCTGGAGCTGCGCCTCTCCGCTGCGGGAACCACACCACACAGGTACCGCTTGCTATTTTCTTATTAGCAAACAAACTGTTTTTTTTTTCAGCCATGTCATCATCACTCACTCTATCCATCTTTGTGTGACGGGCTTACAACCAATTGCGCTATCGTGATCCAACGTGTCTGTCTTTTTTTGGGTGGGAGTTTTCTTGAAACTGAGAAAAGCGATGCGTGGATTCCACGAGGGAAAGGGGGAAAACGTGTTGGCTATTTATTTTTTTCCCTACATCTCTCTCTCTCTCTCTGATGTGCTCGTCCCAGTCTCACCCTCACCAAAACACCCCGCCGCTCTGAACCACGTCCCGTCAGCGGCGCTTTCTTAGACAAGAGGTAGGGAAGGGCAAACTAACACCAGCAAAAAGGAAGCATAGTGGAGCTGTGATTCAGAAGGGACACTATTTAACCCGGGGTCTCTCTCTGTCCATTGGCAGTGATGAATCAGCTCCAGTTCTTTCTCATACCAATTCTGATGCAATGGACGGTCTCTGTATTGGTCTTCTCGTCGGCATGTTAGTCTGTCTCGTGGCATCCGTGGCCATGGCTCTCTGGTACTGTCGGAAACGCCATCTGACCGACAAAGATCTCGAAAGAAGTGGTATGCAATTGTTGTTTTTCCGATTTGTTATTTTATTTATTTACTTCCTTCAAACACGTGTTGATCGACGCTAACCTTTTTTTTAAGCCACAATCCCTGACAGTTCCCCAGCTTTGGAGCTACTTGAGAGCAGGGTTCAAGAGACCCATGCTTCAGAGCCCAGCAACACCACATCCAGACCCGAGCATGCTGCCCACTCCGGCCCAGCTTCAGAGAGCCAGTCGCTATCGGATCTCGAGGAGCCCGCTCTCAGAAAGTTAGAGGTCAACCAAAACACCTCGACTTCTCTATCACCGAACCACTTCAGAAAGAAATCGCAGCCTGCCCAAAGAGAGTCAGACGTGCTTGGGAAGTTTGATCCCTTTGTACTGGCACGGATCGGATCGGCCGAGGCCAACGACTGATAACACTGGGTGTGTACCAATGCAATTGGATACGAGGGAAATTGTTGTCAACTGCCATTTGCTTCTTCAATTCCTGTATAAGCCATTGGGATGGGATGAACCACACACTATACTGCCCCGCTTGCCTGTATTGTATGTATTGGACGGACTGCATGGCAGTGTCGTCGGCTTCGCAAGCCTGCATATCACAAGTGGTATGCTAGACGAGGATATATCACGCGCGTCCAGGTTGGACTAGCTTCGGGAACTGACTCGTGCTTCCGGATAACATGAGCCTCAACCATGGCATCGTCCAATAGGGTGTTGCCGCACGTAATCTTCCTTGTCCACCTAGTACCGGATGATCTGGTGCCATTTGTGTTCACTTATATAGACTGGGGTCCGCGTGCTTTGTTCTGCAAGTGACCCCCACGATATCCGGGTTATCATGTTTACCGTCGATGAGACCGCTTATTCCTTGAGATGCAGAGCACGTCAAGGGGAATTTTCCCGCCCGGAAAAAGGAACCCGCAGTAGATAGATATGTGGCGTCCAAAAACATGAACACGATACCCTCCTCACGTTAACGCGGCCAATCCTTCCCGGGACATCTCTCCGCATTGCGCACTGGGTTTTAAAAAAGGAGACGGGGGAAATGAATGATCAAATGTACAATATATATATATATATATATATATATAAATTTGACCCTTTTCCTTAACAAAAGCCCACAAGATGTAGGGTGTTCCTATCACGATGTAGGCTTCTGGAGTTTGGTGGATGATCTTGACCCAAGCCAACATTCTCGCAAAGTAAAAGGGGCATCTATCTAAATGGGCTCAACCAGCGGGCTGGCCCATTAGGGAAACCATCTCAGTAATTTCTTTATGGGCTGGTATTTCCCATTTTAATTTTGGTGCATGCCCGCCGCCTTACTTTCTTTCGGACCCCAGTGGACTAAGGGGGCCTGCCGGTGCTGTAGGGTAGCAGGTGTTGTCCAGCCCCCTCACCCCCGAGTTCGAGTTCTGAATGAGGGGACAGATTTTTTTTTTTTTTCTTTTCAAGAAATGAAAATCCATGGAAGGATCCTATGCCAGCGCCGAAGGGAAGGGGAAAAAAAAAAGGTGAATTGTGTACGCAGGAGATTTCGGGACCTTGGGGGTGATGGGCCTGAATCCAAAAACGCAAGACAGTCACGAAATTTTATTGCGTGCGACCAGGAACAACCTCACAGGTCTAACATGGCATGGGCATGACATCCATGTTGCACAAATTATCGGGTTGTATCCGTTATGTGTGTTAGGTGACGAGCGTGGACCGGCTTAGTACTGTTTTTTGATAGAATGCAATGGACAAGATGCGCCAAGGGAACCCAAACGAAACAATCGTAAACCTCGCCGAGCTGTTAGGACATGGAGCTAGACGGGATTTTTCGGGAAGGCAGACGGATGGATGCATAATGTGAACTGGAATCAACATGCTTGCCTCCACTCTGTTTTGTTCAAGGGCGGAGTTTTTGGGGACAATCCAGGTTGAAGGGGACGCCATTGTCAAGCGATTACCGACAGTCCCTTCTCAAAACGCCCAGCATCTTTCAAGAAATGAACAATACACGCCGGAGAAAGAAGTGCAACGGTCGGGCAACGGTCGGGCAACGGGTGTTGGTGAAGGGCTCGTCCACTGGCTTGGTCTGCTCGGCTCTACGGTGGCATATGCAGGTGGGGGACATTTGTGATATGCACCCAAATCACCCAAATCAAGATGAATGCTGGACCAGATGTTCATTTACATTTTGTTCTTGTTTTAATATATGTCAATAAACCTACATGGTAGGCAACATTGTTTGATCATTATTTTGGAGGAACCTCTTGTGCAGTTTCACACTCGGCATGCCGGATTTTGTTCGGCACACTGACATTAGCAGACCGAGAGCTAGGAGGAGCTGGGGAATTGCTGAAAATGACTCGCCACCTCGCACTTTGTCCCTTGGCGTGGGAACAAAGTAGAGTCTTGTTGCAAAGTATGTATAACAGGATCTGGGGGACCTTTGGCCCTCTGGTATGTCACTACTGGACAATCTTTGCCGGCACGGCTGGTGTGAGGGGCCTTTAGCCCTGCAGCGCCACTCAGCAGAGGCTGATGTATCATTCACGGCGTTGATGGATGGGTGCGTGACCAAAAAACAAGCAAGTATGGGCTGGGATCCGTCTCCATACATGAGCAGCCACTTAAGCGCTGCACCATGTATAAAGAGCGAGCCAAACTCCAAGTAACCTGCTGTTTAGTCCTGCTCATCCTCCACCTCCACCACCGCCATCTTCCACAATGGGACACGCTAGGAGATATTACAATCAATTTTTTGGCCAGCCGGTCTCTCAGGGATCGAAGCCTTCCCGGGCCGAAGGCTGGAACGTCAATATCTTGTGTGGGCAGAACAGCACCTACTACACAGGCTTGTTCCAGCCCCCAAAGACCCAGCGCCTGAAGTACCGCGACGTCTTGAACGAAGTGAAACTCTGTATCAGCTTTGATGCGTACCAGCATCTCGAGTGGGAACGTATCGCCCAGTTCTCCTATGCGCGCGTACCAAGAATCGCAACTCGCGAGACAAGCCAACTTTGGAACAGCCAGGGCGGCACCCTAGCTAGCCTTGATGACCTGTTGCCGATGTTGGATGATTCAGAGAACTTGGTTCTGCGATTGGTTATCCACAAGAGCAGCCGTTGCTCACTTAGCACCGGTGAACCACTGGAAAAGCATCTGGCAGGGAAGTGTGCGATGCATATGGTGCAGCCACGATTCCGACGAGACCCTCGCTATCTGCCAACAGATATGCTACCAAAAAGCACTGGAACTAAAACGTATATCGTAAAGTCTCCACCCCTTTTCGGGGCATACCCTCCCGACGCCGATGCCAGTCAATTCATTTCTGCAACAGATAGGATCGTTCCATCCTTGCCTGGCGTACCTCGGTAAGCCGACGTCATGGCGGAGATGTTCTATACATCGTGCCTCAACCAGGCCACCGGCATTGGGTGTGCAGTGACGGGTGAAGGCCTATCATGGGAAAGTCAATTGCCAGGCCCATCTCTAAAACCATGTCACATCGTTCCTCAGCACCACTTTCACGTCTACCCAATCCCAGGTAACGACTATGCTACGCGCACTCAAGGGGAATTAGTCTCAGCTTGGTAACGCACTTGGTTTCCCAACAATGGGATCGTGCTTCTAAGCCACCTCGGACATCTCTATCACGAGCGTATCTTCTCCATACACCCCGAAACGCTGCGCGTTCGCGTCTTCGTGCCTTACAACGTGGTTCTGAAATACCATGACAAGGTGGCCCAAGTCCCCGAACACGTTGATCGGAATGCTTTGAAGCTCCATTATGACATGTGCTGCATCGAAAACATGGCCGATTCGAAATTGTTTGAACTGGTAGAAATAGTAGGCGAATATCTGCTATCTACCCCGACTGTCTCGGTGACAGGAGAAGAAAGTGAAGGCTGTACGACCTACCACATAGCAGTGGATTCGACACAAAGTTGCGAAGGGCCCCTGCTTTGGAACCCTGATGCTTTCGATATCGATGTCAATGATCCCAATGAAGATATCAGTGATGATTATGATAGTGATGTCGATGCCGATGCCGATGCCGATGCTGATGCCGATGCTGATGCCGATGCTGATGCCGATGTCGATGTCGATGTCGATGCCAATGCTGATGCCGATACTGACAGCCGTGCCAAGTTGCATCGCACTATCGTTGAAGGTATTTATGGCAAGTTCTATGGCGATGACTATAAAAACACCAGTGGCTGTCTCTATGTCGATACGTTTGGCAGTGTCTACACAAATACCTGTGATGGCCACTTCTATGGCGATCATGACACCGCTAACGATTTTAAACCTATTGTTGATGTTGGTTCCAAAAATGTTGATGCGGGCGGCAATGTTAATGACGACATTGATGCGGATGGCGAGGTTGATGTCAAGATGGGTGATGATGCAGATGCAGATGCAAAGGTCAACGCTGATGTAAAGGGAGAAGTGGATGTAAAGGACGAAGTTGATGTAAAGGATGAAGTTGATGTAAAGGTCGAAGTTGATTGACGATGCTTAGGATTGGGACGGTTGCGTCACTCGTTAACCCATGAGGCTCCATAAATATTTGGCACACACTCTTTTTTAGCACTAGTCTAGTTGAATAAGCACTCTCTTTTAACTGACCGTTTCTTCCTATTTCAACCTCCACCCAAGTACAGGCAGACGGAGTGACCGCAACGGCGCACAATGCCCAGGGAGGGGAAGTTGAGGGCGCCTGAAACCAACGCCATGGAGAGTGTTGCACAAGGGCAATGAGTAGGTAGTTGGGAAATCGGAGCCGGGGCTACTGGAGCTGACGTTGGACGAGTTGTTGGATGCAGGCGGCGGGAGGGGTTCCCAAGGGCCAGACATGTTCACAGGCGAGGATAATTGAGTTTCCAGTTCTTAACGCACTGGTAAATCGTGGAAGCGCTTGCCAGTGTAAATCGTGGCAATCATTGCATGACGCAAGCGGCAATGGAGTCGCATTTACTTCATAAATTATTGCCCATACTTCCATTTAAAAATGGAAATGGAAAAGAGCAAGGTGTCATGTTGTCTTTAATTTCGAGTTCCCAATCTTGGTACTTTGCATTACTTACAGAGCAGAGAACGAGCTAGAGTATCAGAAGCACCAACGCCGCCAGCACCAGCAGCACCACCAACAACAGCACCGGCAAGAAACAGCATCATAACAGCGCCAGCATCATCCCAACAGTAGCACAAGAAGCATGAAAAAAGAGGTGGAGAACACGGATCATCGTGTTTTGGCGGCTCCCACTGACAGGGAGCGCGGCTTCCACAAAAGGGAGATCCGTCTGATGTTTCAGCCGCAGCAGGAGCAGGGGTAGCAGCAGGAGAGTGAGTGCCTGTCGCGCCCCCCAAATGACCCGGAGGCTGCGACGGAGACCGTTGACTAGGGAGGCACTACCACTGGCTTTACTCTCGATACCCTCACCACCAGTACCTGGGAAACAAATTGACCGTTGCTTGCGTCAAATATTTATTTGTGTCCCATATTTGGAAGTTGAGACAACTGGACCTATTCCCCCTCCTCACTTCTCGTCTTATTTAGGATTTGGAAACTCATCCATCTTCATCAAGTAATGCATCCTCCAGACGAGTATTCTTGGTGGCAGTGGCCCAGCCAGGCAGTGGCCCGAGTGGCAGTGTTTGTAGCGAGCCAAAGCCAACTCTGGCCCTGTTTTTCTGCCAACTTTAGCGGGCTCTAGGCCTGGAGGGAGCGCTGGAGCCGCCTGTGTTCTACAAGCAAGTAGCCTTGTAAATAAGATTGATCAGCGCTGTTCCCGACCAGCCACAGGCCCCCAGCAAACAGCCCCAGACCCTGCACCCACTAACTAAACTTAGAATGCCTCCTTCTCCCATGACACCTCAACTGTACACCCTCCATTGCACACATGCACCCAACAGCAGTATGCATCAATCTTGGTCATGGATGCCCAGGGCAATGTCACGGCCAAATTATGGCCGCAAAAAGCAACTTCCAAGACACACGCCCAAAACATGCGTAAACGACGTAACACTGAAAGACAGGAGCAACCACGCCCACCAATGACTGCTGGGGCCATCAGGCCAGACCTAGGCCTCGAGCTTATGTATTATGACGCGAATGGGCTGGGCCTAGCTGGCCCATGCGCCTGCGCCGCCAGCAAACCACCAAAACACGGGAAGCCATAGCAGAACCAAATCAAGGCCGAATGATGAAAACCAACATGCTAAACGCGGTCGCAAAAAAAGCCAAGGCACACCTAAAAATTAAGGCCAGTTGTGTTTTCCCCCTTAACTTTCAGGTTTTTATTTAGAATTCGTTACAAAGAAATTCGCGTCGCTTGCGGTGGGCACCTTCCCTCCCTCGCCTCGCCTGCATGGGTATTCCCCTCAACATGCTTCGTCATGTGAGGCATGGTGACATTCAACTCTCGCCTCTATGCATCCCACGGGGTTGCTCCGAGAGTTTTTTTTGGATGAGTCCCAAACGGACGGGTCGAGTTACACGCAACATCCTGGTATCAGCAAACTTGATGATTATTCATACGCATCAAAGAGGAGGGGGGGGGGGGCACAATGTACGAATACCTCAGCCTCGCCTTGATTCTGGTACGATTTCAAGTATTGTACCTCCGATCTCCGTCCGAAATCAGAGGAACACCTGGATCGAACCAATAGAAACCACGGATTTCTCAAAGTGCACATATGAGAAATTCTCTGACCAAGTTTTCACCTCGAACCCCATCTGTCGGCGCTGCGAATGTGCAATAGCAGATGGGCTCTGTGCCAAACTATTCCGGTGGCATCAACCTAGAACAGCTGAAAATGTCACATCAGCACTACTATTCTTGCTTTCTTTTTCTGAGGCTCACCGGTCCATCTGGGTTTTTCTTGTGGAGGGGGTGTAATTGAACACCATCTCAGTAACACCCCAAGCCCGGGGGAGGGATGCATGCCGCTTGCCAACATCATGTAGATTGCAAGGGGTGTTACGCAACTGCTAAAAGCACAGCGTTATATGATTTGTGAAAGACATTGGTGGCTTAAACCCATCTTTGATGCAACCGCTTGATAAAACAACCTGGCATGAAAAATGAATAAATAAAGTGAGGAAAAGGCACGATCGATACCCCCTCGCAACGATTATCAGCATTCGTAAACAAGCAGAAACACAATGCGCGGGCTATCAGAGACCATTATTCGACAAGAAGATCTTGTCTGCCTGCTCGAAAGATGCTCGGGCTTGGAAACAATAGGGGACGCGTCCCGGATGAGTTTCTTTAAACCGAGTCAAGAAGACCTACGACCACCGTATGACCCGTCGTCAGTTGATGACATTATCCCGACCGATGCTCGCCAATTGTACAACGACCTCGTTAAGGGTGAGACTGACAGTATCAGCACAACGAACTATTCACAAGAGCGGGAGCGATTCAGGAATCTCTCGGCCGAGCTGACCAGAGTTATCGAGTCCTTTGAACAAGTAGCCCTTGACAGTGATGATGACCTTAGCGACTCTGAAGAGCCTTTCCAGCCATCCGCACATTTTAGTGCTAGAAGGAACAGAGATATTGTCCTTGAATTTTTGAAATCTCGCCTCTCGCTTAACCTGTCATGTAGAGCTCAAGTGGTACATCAACGGACTCAAGAGGAAAGTGTACCACGCGCCGACATTGGCATAGTTATCTGCCACGACTTCGACCTCAGCAACATGCTCAACCAGGCGCGGCGCGTCCTGGCTTCGGGTCGTGATCGGGCCTACGAACTAGATGGCCTTGGTATTTTTGGCCCACAAATCGTCAGTATCTTTGTTATAGCGGCAAGTCACATGGACGATGTCAGGGAGCTCAACCTTGACCTGCTCTGCTGCGTAACCATCTGGAGGCAGAGGGTGATGCCCCTGATGGGGCGTAAGAGGAGACACCGTCGAATGATCCCTGTGCCTGTGATCCGGGTGATCGAAGGCGAGTGGACCGTCCTGTTCGTCAGCGAGCAAAGAGGCGAAATTGTGAGTTGTCGCCGCCTGGCAGAGGAAAGTTTCTAACGCAGGCTGCACAGGTCCTTGAGGACGTAGGCTTGAGCATCGGAGGGACCTACTCGGATGCTGCCATGGACCGGCTTCGGGCCTGCCTGGATATTTTGGTGGAGTGGGTGCTGAATACCTTCAGGCCGTGGCTCATCAGCGGCTTGAGAAGGACACTGCGTCGTCAAATTGCCAATGGTGCGTTTGTGGATGAGGATGACGACGACGACGACGACGACGACGATGACGATGATCTTGTCGACTAGAACCAAGCTGGTATGTGAATTGGCAAGATGGTTGTTGGTGACTTGTTAAAAGTAAAAGCTTTGATTGTATCGGGGAGGATAAAGGAACAGATTGATAACTATTTCCTTTTTTTTTTGTGTGTCGTCTTTCAATTTTATTTTTACATTATGAAATCGTGCCTCACCATCGATTATACTCTTGCAAGTGTGAATCTGAGGTTGCGTCCAAGATGCCAATGTAGTTTGTTGGGTTGCCTGAGGGTTCGTGGCAATTGGATATGACAAAATGGCATCCACCTCCTGGTGATGCTTTCCCAGAGAAACGGACCGAGGAGAGGCATCAATCATGCAGGAACAAGGGGTTCATTTTGGAGCGTCTTAGGCTCATAGAAGAGCGTACCAAAAATCTCGCATTTTCTGCTTTATTGATACTAAAAGAAGCGATTCTGAAGCTCGTTCCTATTCAGTATAAGCCAGGACAGCCTACAGATTCTACGCTGTGCAAGCCATGCCCACATTTTTAAAGTGGAACCAGCCAATGAGCAACCCCACACCATTTGCCAACACCAAAGAATCCATCGCAGCTCTTATCGTCAAGGTGCTCAATCGCCTCGTCCCTCCCCCGCGAGCTCATGTCATTGCTCTACCACCCTTGAGCCAATTGGGCTCCCGACTCGCCACCCACCCACCCATAGCCGCCGCTGCACGCAACGCCGCCCGCCATGAGGGCAACCCAGCTCCTGCTCTCCAAGGGCTTCCTCGGCCGAAGCATGGACGAGCTGAGGCGCCGCACCTCCGTCGGTATGCGCACCATGTCCCATTGAACCGCCTGCGCCTGCGCGCGAGAGAGCAACCCCGCTAACCTCCCCCGCCCCGAAAAAAGCCAAGAGCTTGGAAGGCATCAAGGGCGCCACCGCACCCCGCCCGCTCTACGACTTCAACAACCCCGAGCGGATCCGGGACTGCATCGTCATGTCGGACCGATCCATTGGCGGCTTCTCAGAGAGCAACCTCGACCTGGTGGGCTCAGACCAAACCGCCGCGAACTCCTCCTCTTCTTCTCCCTCCTCCGCTTCCCCCGCGTCATACGCTCGTTTCCACGGCACAATCTCGACTCGGCTCCCCGACGACCGCCCCAACGTCCAGAGGTCCGGATTCGCGGGCTTCCGCACGCCGGACCAGCGCCCCACCATCTTCGGCCGGGCCCTCTGGGACATCGACCCCTACGTCTACCTGGCGCTGCGCGTCAAGTCGGACGGCCGGGCCTACTTCGTCAACGTGCAGACGGAGAGCGTCGAGCCGTCGGACCTGCACCAGCACCGCCTGTTCGCCAAGCGGCCAGGCCAGTGGGAGACGGTGCTCATCAAGTGGAACGACATGGTGCGCACTAACCACGGCTTCGTCGTCGAGCCCCAGACCGAGATGCTGCGCCAGAAGGTCCAGACCGTCGGCGTCGGCCTGACGGACCGCGTCGAGGGCCCCTTTGAGCTGTGCGTCGAGCGCGTCTGGGCCACCAACGACCCGGCCGAGGGCGAGGTCAGCGGGCAGCAGTCGGACGAGGGCGAGCTGAGGAATCGCAAGGGCGAAAAGGTTCGGTGGTAGAAACGAACATGTGGGGGAGAAGGTGAAAAGACAAGACCTGAGGGGGAAAAAAAAAAGGGGAGAAGCAGAAAAGAATAACGCACGCACAAAGTCGGCAAGTGCAATCGTCCCCCTTCCTTTTTTTATTTGGCGTACGCAAGAGCTATGATGAAACACGGTAGCAACGCGGAGGCATATGAATTGTTAAATCTATAGATGCTGTCGTCCTTCTGCAAAACAAGGACAAATCTGGGACTGTTTGGTGCATTAACCACATCGGTCTCATGTACAAATACAAAAGTCATAATGAATCTATAAAACATGCTTCCCAGATCCGGTGTCCTTAAAAAAAAGAAAAGGGAAAAAAAAAGAAGAAGAAATGATCACTTTTGTGTGGTTCGTGGTACTCGTTTCCCATTCATCAAACTCATCATCCTCTCAGGCTAAGAGACTCGGCCGTCTGCTTCAACGCCACGTAGGATGCGGCGTAGTCTTCGGCCCGCACCATGTCCCCGGATAACTTCATAACCATGGCCTTCTTGGCCATCAGCTGGCACTGCTGGCCAATGTCCTCGATGCTGGAGTAGTGGTCAAACGACTTCTGCACCGCATCGGCCGCCTTGGTCAGGTACTCGGCTCGCTTCGTCGACTTGTCGGGTTGCTTGCCGGCCAGACCCATGTTTGCGTCGGCGAGCACCGTGTACAGCTGAGCCGTGACGACAACGGTGTCGCACTCTAGGGAGCGCGGGATGACCGACGTAAGCAGCTGGACAGCAGCTGCGAATTCACCCATGGACACGAGGATGTTGGCCACGGCCCCGATGGCTTGCCAGAGCGAGCTGATGAGGCGCGACCTCCAGCAGATGCTGGCAGCCCGCATGGCTATGGTGAATCCCCTCTGGGCCCGGCCGCACTTGTCTAAGAGAGACGCCTTTAGCAAGAGAAGCCTCACCCTCAAAGCAACGTCTCTCTTCTCGTCCCGCAAGGCCACCAGCATCTCGTTTACCTTGGCGAATGCTGCCTGCAGATCCCCTCGGCGAGTAAGATACTCAATCTGGAGCGCGTCGACGACAAACGTCATTTCCGGCTCCAGATCGTCCATCTTGGACTGCATAATCTCAAACAAGAGCCCGCCAGCCCCGTCGAGGTTGCCGTGACGCAAATCCCTCTGGAGTCTGATAATGGCCCTGTACTTGTACCAGTACTGGCTGGGCTTCCACGACCTCAGGGCGTTCTCGTCGAGCGATTCAAACTTGTCCAGCGCTTCGTCGTATTTGCCGCGGTCTGCGAGGAGCATCGATAGCCTGCATGTGACCTTGAGCTCGTCGTCGAAGATGGAATCGGTCTTGTGGCAGCGAAGAAAAATGTCACACGACATGAATGCCATTTGAGAGATTCCCAACCGCTCCCACAATGCCGCCTCGAGTGACAGCTTTGAGCCAAACATGTTTTGCATATTCTTCTCGACGATGACATGGGAGCTTCGGGTCATGGATTCTAGAGCCATGGCCACGCTCTCGCCATTGGCGAGGCAAACCTTTGCTTCGCTCAAGAGCACTGAGCCCCAAAGTGTCCACATACCCGTCTCTTTGGACTTAACTCGGAGAAAGGCCAGGCTTTCCTTGCCGGCACCTAGCATGCTGCTAGATTCTAGATCCCGAACCAAGTCGGGATGGGCGCGGCCAAAGTGGAACAGCCAGTTTAAGCAAAAGTTGAGACATGTCATGTCCCTGTTTTCCCTGGCCGTGGTGACGGCTTCCAGCATGGCCGCAACTGCCTCCTTGTGGCAGCCAAAGTCGGCCTGAAGCACAGCCAAGTTCATCAGTGCGTATTGGTAAAAGAGGCGATCTCTATTCTGCATCGTGTAGTCAAAGTACCGATGAAGGTAGTCAAATGCCGTGGGATAGTCTCCGCCTCGCCAGGCGTCGAGAAAACTTGACTAGAGGTTAGCAGGGGGCATGCGGATTAGGGGGACAGGGTGGACATGCGTGAGATAATGGGTGAGACTCGGAAGCACGAAGCTGTCATTGAGCAAATCGTGAAACTGGTGTCGGACCTCGAGAGGTATTCTGTTTCCGAATTCTGGAGGCAGAGTTAGATGGGAGACCTGGGCCGGGAGAGGGGGAACACTTACTCTGCATCTGGGCAATCTGGAATTCCAGTAGAATGTCAACATCATCGGTGCTGACAGGCAAAGAACTGGTTTCGTCTCCTGTGAGCATGTCACCGTACGCCACCGAAGCCAAGCCCATGGCGCCTTTGTGATCCCACTCCTCCTTTTCGCCCTCGTGCAAGACGTTGTCGAAGCTGAGGCGGCCAAAGCCGGGAATCTTTCGCTTCAGGTAATGGGCAGTGGGCTGCCTGTACCGCACAAAGTTCTTCCACAGCTCTGTGCAGTCGTGGAATTGGAGGCGCTGATATTCGAGGCTAGCCCTCCTAATGAACGTGGCGAGGGGGGAGCTTTGCGATAGGCGCACGAGATTTTCGTCGACAGGCTCTCCTAGGGCCTCCAGCCTTCGCTTCTCCTCTTTGCTCTTGACAACCATCTCGGTTAGGCCTTCAAAGAAGGAGTTTAGGGAATCCAGCGAGTTGATCCCCCAGATCTTGGTGAGGAACTGGTCCCAGAGCTTCTGGCCAGGCATGGCCATGAGAAAAGGATAGCTCCCGAGAAGCCTCTCAAAGTCCTTGATGGAGATGACGATGCCGAAGATGCGCTCGGCCTTGGTCCACTGGGCAGCCTGGTCGGAGGAGGGCTTCTTGGAGCTGTGGTCCATGACATGGGAGGCGATAAAGGACAGCACGGGCAAGACGGCCTCGCTGGGGACGGCCTCCTCGACATAGAGCTCGAGAAGAGCGAGCAGGCAAATCTTTGCCGGGTTCAAGTAGCGAGTCATGGTTGCGAGTGGTTATATGGAGTTTAAGTTGCAAGGTAACAGCAGACTCCCAGCACACCGTGAAGCAATTAGCAGAGGTCAATTCGTTCTCCAACGCATGACATTTTTGTGTGTGGCAGTGGGCAGAAGTAGGATAGCAGATTTGATATTACGGCCGGCAGTATCGCCTCCCCTGCATGACGTCTGCCTGTAGCTGGTGATGGCCTCCTGGGCTGGGCGCGTTGGACCGTGTCGCACAGGCGCGCTGGGGTGGTCGGCTATACTCGGGCAGAGTGTCGGTGGAAGACCGGAACAACCAGACTCTAAAGAGGAGGGGGACATTGAGTGCCAAGAACCAAGTTAAAAACAAAGGGGGACGTCCATTAAAAAAAACCTCCTCACTCTCCTGTGCAAAAAGTTTGAATGCTTGAATGCAAGCAGAGGGCAGAGGGCAGAGAGGATCCCGATAGAATTACCAAGGCCAGGCAAGTGGAATCGAATTGAATTGAAGGAAGCTCGACAGGATACTCGCAATGCCAAGAACAGAGTGGACCCCCGAACGTGACCCACCTAGTTTCTATGGCCAATCATGATGAACCCTTGCACAGGAAACTGCTCCCATTTTCACTTTCATCCCAATCGCTGTCCTCAGCCTGTAAAAGCCAGGCCCGAATACCATTTCATTTAGGATGAAAGAAAAAGAAAAAAAAAGAAAAAGACAGGAAGAAAAAAGATTAGGGAAATTTAGGACCATTCGCACACGCACAAGTTACACATTCTCTCTATTACCACATGTTGCCGCTACCTCATGTACACTTATTAGCCTTTCCCCAAGCCATGTCCACTGCAACCTTGGGAATACCTTCACGAAAAAGAATCGCAATCAACGTCATCAGCAATATATCCAACGAGTCTTTTATGTCAAAGACAGCCATGAATGACTGAAAAAAAAACTCGTTAGCCCCAAGTGATACAATCGGTATATTACATCTTCACACCATTTCCCGTTTCTTCTAGCATCCCACCACCCAACGCGGAATCATCCTACGTTCCATCATCGGCATCTCCCAACAAATTAGACCCCTCATTTCACTGCAGTTACCAAACCCGAGCAATGCTTCGAGCTACCCGTCCCCTATTGAGGCAGCAAAATGTGCTTCGGCGCCAGCCATGCTGCCCAAACCCTCATGCCCGCATCATCGGCACTCAAGTTGACCTTCAGGCCCAGGGTAAGACAAAAAAGGAACCTCTGCGCCCTCGAGAAACCTGGTGGAGGCGTTGGGGAGAACCTGTCACTTCCTTCAATGATTTTGCCGAACCCCTCGGCAATCTCCTCTGCAAATACCAAGGCCGCAGTAATATCCAGGTGTGTTCAGCGGTGCATCCCCCCTGAGCTAGGACGCTAATTCACATCTTCGTTTTTTTGTTTTGTTTAGGGGAGTCGAGTTGCAAAGAACGCTACTGCTTCTAGCACTATCCCCACTGACAGTAAATGGACTGGGAGCAACACTACCGATAGCAACACTCCGAGCGGCATCACTGCTGTTGGCACCACTGCTAAAACTAGAACCACTGAAAGCATCGCTGATACAAGCTCCACAATCGATGGTATAAGTCTGGCAGCATCTGGGACTCGGATTGAACTTTACTTGAACCAAACATCCGTTTACACAATCTCCAAATTCCAGCGACACTTTGATTTCGTCTCAACCACGATGCGGAAAATCCATCTTGATCCAACAACATGTTCTTCCTTAGGCAAATAGTTACAGTGATATTAGCCTTAGTGGGTAGGGCAGTGCTCAGAGCAAAAATCTCCTAGCCATCAACTTAATTTCACACCCAAATTTGACCACCACCCCCAACCGCACCCGTTGTGGGCCCTGCTCGTCCCTAGTACATGGACTTGCCTCTGGCGCGGAACCGGCCGCGCCTCCGACGTGATTGAAAGCTTCCCAGGCAGCTGGCAAGCATGTCTCAGTGGAGCTCCATCATGTCTGCTCAGCTCATGCAATCCTCGGATCATAAAAACTTGATCTCGTTGAAATTGGGTATGAGAAAAAGCAATCGTTTCGTTGCAGCTCGATGGGCCACCAATCATGGCCAGCCTTGTGAGGGGAGATCATCGCCCTGTTAGTGTCATTCTGCGTGCGCCACTCGACGAGCTAATCCGTTTGCACCCTCCGAGGCGGATGAGCTAGTGTGGCTGCTGCATTAGAATGCATTCTCGCGGGAGCTATGCTTCAGCTAGTCTTAAAAGTACAGTGAAAGCATGAGAAATATCGCTGAAAATGATATCAAATCGACGTCAAAATGAGACAGGGTGCGCCATTTACCGCCTTAGACCCATCATCGGCGGGCTAGCTAGTCCATTTGCTCCTTAGACTGCTCTTTTGCGGGCTTGTAATGTCGAGAGCTCAAGGTGATGTGAGCGAGATGGTCTAAAATTGCAGTGAAGAGGGAAACCCGAGATGTGACCGTCACCCCTCAAATTAACGTCCAGATGGGACAGGGCGAAACCTCTTGTACCGGTACTTGGGCCCCTCATCTTGGCGGTTTCATTCTTCTTCCCATACACTGGGGGATTTCCCCAAACTCCAGGGCCAGAGCCCATGATGGAGCCTGGCACGTGTGAAGTCCATATGCAGACGCGTGCAGGAGAACCGGCACAGCAATTTGGGGCCGAATATTTTGCTGCGAAGGGCGAAATGTTCTTTTTGGTGGGGAAGACGAGTCAAGATAACTGGAAGAGAAGAGGGGCGCGGAATTCATGTTTTTATTTTATCGTGCCCCCTTGGCCCAGCGCAGAGCAACGTGAGATGCCGTAGTGATGGTTGAAGAGATGACCATTTTGTTCATACAGGGCCTGAAGTTGGAAGGCCAAATCTTGCACGGACCACCGCTGCTGTGGATGGGATAGTTCACTTGCTACGACGAGAAGTTGCTATACGATGATGCGGGCAAGTCCATCCAGTACCCTCAATGATGGAGGGAGAAAGTTTTGGCGTCCGGGCGCAGCAGGACGCGTATATATAGATACCCCGTCTCCAGAAACAAGGAAAGCACCATGTACAAGGTTGACCATCTGGGTTTGTAAGTGTCGAGAATACAAAGTTTGCTGGAATCATGCCTAATACGAGCACATATTCCACTAGGTGCTCCATTGAATGCCATAGCAGTGTGAACATGGCCTATTGTAATTTATATGGCGGATTATTACTGCCATCTTTCTATGCTCATACTTTTTATTGACTCGTCCGACCGCCAGTGATGAGTCGTTTCCAAGCCCTTGTTTTGTGTCCCAAATTCCATTGATTAATAATCTAGCAAATATCCTGGGAAGCAGACGGTATCCATGTGCCCAAACAACCCCTACTGGGTTTGTAGAGAAAAAACACTCATCACTGATTGAACTGATCGAAATGTTTCGTTCCAAATGTTAATTAAGCTGTATCCTACAAACTCCAATAAACTGACCTTCTGTGCTCTTGCCTGTGGAAGACATTCGTGTCTCACAAGTATTGCATCGAGTTGAGTTGAAGGTTTCGATTGATCCGATTAGCCTTCATCTAGCCTTTGAATAGACCACCAACATCGCCCATTCAATCAACTGTTTTCCCCTTAATCCTCCGCCGTCAAGCCTTTCAACCATAGGTCATGTGTACGAGCTCCCCTGCGCACAGTATCTCTTAGAACAGCATATTGTGCCAGTCCTCCTTGATTCCCTCTAGGAACTTTCTTTGGCCATCTTATTGACGACGTGCCAATTCTGCTTCTTATTATTGTTTTAAACCGTTTGCTCAGCAGGCGGTGGGCATTTAGCTCATAGATGTGCTCATCCGGGCGGATCACACTGTCTCTAAGGCCGTGAACGTACTGCTCACGGGCGTTGGTGTCATTGGTATGTATTCTATATCGGAATACTTGGTCTTGTGTTGGAGAAAGGATACACCAGAGGATAAAAAATGCCCTTGGATGATCGTACGAGGATGTACTGGTGATGGTTTAGATCAAGCCCGGTCTTATACTCGATCCCAATGCTGCCTCTCAAAGGGTACTTCCAAATATACACACGAGCGTAATCTGATAGTAGTCTTTGAACCGAGAGGGACCCGGCATGGTAGAGGAGGCGATTTGCTCTCAGCTCTGATGTGTTGTTCGGGGAAGATGTATCGGTAGCGGTCTAGTGTTGGTCGCGTGCACCGCCCCCAGGCGCAAGACAAAAGACGCGGCGGACCACCGAGAATCCCATTTCCCGATGCTGGTACGAGCGGTGTTTTGGTTATGGTTTGGATTGCGCTTTTCCCGTGAGGGAAAGTATTGTTATACCCATGTTTCGATATTGGATATGATACCCGGTGCGTAATGGGAAATTTCATTACGCACTAAGCTTCTGAAGATGCTTGAGAGTTAAAATGACGCTCGAACAGGCATGCCTGCAAAAATGTTTGATGATTGGGACTGCTGATGAAGAGGCATCCTGCTTCGTGTCCAGTCCAGAATTTTATCCTTGTGTTTCGGCCAGCAAGGTGCTAAAATCATCTCCGCTGCTCTCCTTAGCACAAGGATAAACTGCTTGCCATTGTACTGCACACATTGTATCACAGCTGAGGCAAGACGCCTTCCGCCATCATCCTCTCCTCAGCCCCCTTTGAGATTCGGGAAGCCTTGGGGCTCTTCTTTCCCTTCTTGGAAGAAGCTCTGAGATTGCACGCCCTATGTGGTTGCGCATGTCGAGGGTGACGCCCTCTTATTGGCTCAGCCACTGGAGCTTGCCGATGCCTGTAAGAGAGCTTGTCGGTGGGTATCTCACTTGGCAAGGTGTGGGGCAGGGCGTTCGTGTGGTGTTCTTGTGTTCTAGCTGGTTAGTTGTCGGCAGCGTTCTTGTTGCGATGTGTACTTACTTGGTTGGGCTTGATGTGATGGTGGTGAAGGAAGAATTTTTCCTCCTCCTCTTGGAGGCAAATTCTGCTTTTTATCATCGTTTTGAAGCTTTCGCGAACTTTGGTTCTGCAACCTGTTTGGGTATCTGACGATGTATCTTGGAAGCTTAGCCGTTGGGCCTGCTTTAAGAAACTGCAAATTCTGCAACTCTTTTGGGTCTCTGTCACTGTTAAAGGCTGGTTATGAGCTTCATTGTACACATTTCACTGTTCTTAGCTTTGTGCTAAAATCTGTTTCCTTCTCTTATAAGAAGATTCTCTTCGAATCAAAAGATAAATTCAATACCGATCAATCATCTCCGCTGCCTACGATGACGAAATTTTTGCGAACCTTGGTAGCTCTTGACTTGCTACAACCCTTTAGCATTTGCCGATGCATCTTGAAAAGGTTGGCCCTTGACCCGGGTGACTCAGGTTGCGGGAAAACCCTGCGAGAAGGTACTCCTAAAAGCAGAGGATATGAAGGATGTGTGCGGGCGATGCGATCATCGATTTCAAAAGGGACTGGACGCTTTTATTCTCAAGTTCCTGCGTATCAAGTGTTTGTTGTCTGAGATCTGCGTCACGGTTGTCGCTCTTGGCAAAAGATCTCCTGTGGGAAAAGAGACATTCGCGGTTGACCTACTCTCCATCCTTCTATTTTCAGCTGCTTTTGCAAGTTCGTCTGCGGTGCTCTCGGTGTTCGGATTCATGCTTCTCGTAGACTTTCGACGTTCCAAATCTTTGAGGATGTCTTTGTGGGTGTAGTCAAGTTTTCGCTTCCAACCTGAACCACCTGGGGAGGGACCGCCGGAGGAATTTTATGGTCGTGGCCCTTTCGCAATGAAAGACGAAAGCTCTCGTGTTGCTGCAAACCCGAGAAGAGAGCGTGGTCAATCGTGCCTTTGATTCTGGTTGTAGACCAGTGTTAAGGACTGCTCAGCATCGTGATTGTTGAACTTTACTGACCCTTGAAGCGCCGTTGTTTCAAGATGGGGGCGTGCTTTCAGAAGCATGATGTGAATAAAAGGGGTTGTTTGAGGATAGATTGAGTCTCAACATTGGAGAAAATCGGTCTCCTTTTTTTTTTATCTCTGACCGAAAAACCCTCTTGGCTGCATTTCTAGGCTTCCAAACTTATTTTGCCTTGAAAGCATTCAGACTTCTGTGTTCTCTTGGGACCGCTGCTCTGACTGTTGTTGTGTGGGACTGTTCGGTGAAGTTTTTCACCTACCAGATGAAAACAACGCTCTACCGCTGGTCGTGTCAAAAGCTTCGTGGTCACATGCCTCATCTGGTCATGCAGATCGAGGTCCTTGGTGTTGAACCTCCAAATCTCTTCGATTTGCGTTATACCGTTGCAGGAAGCGGCGAGGGTTCTTTAAAAGGTATGGTGGTGATTTCGACCAATGAGCAACAGCTCCGTGCACTTTCTGCCTGACGAGGAAGCGGTTGTCTGCTCTTCAGGGCGTGAGGCTAACCCCCCTAGCATTGTGCGATAGACGGGATGGTTGACCAATATGATTCAGGTCAAGTCGATGCTTTTCATTGTGATACACAGTGGATTCAACAGCAGATTGCATTGCATCCTTGGGTAAAGTGGGATCGCAAGCGCCCACCCTTCTCTCAAACCTTGGCGTCATCTAAGTTGTCGATGCATCGGGCAAGAATAGCCTTAGCAAAGTTTGCGCTCCTGCACTTGGCCATCTTTCCTGCCAGCAAGTTGCTGGTTTTAATGGTATTGGGAAACACACTTCCAACGAATATTGAGGAGTCGGGGCCGGACGAGGGTGGAAAGATCTGGTGAAGGCTCTCGAAGAAGACTTGCAGATCCAGCCGATTGGTCTTTTGCTGTAGCATAGTTGTCGAGATGCACGTTCTGCCCGCTTGGGATGATCCTGAGGTAGCATCCTAGCAGTGCTGGCTGGCGATGACTTGATCAAACAAGACCTAATCTTTCATCTCACTCAGTATCGTATGCCGCAGCGATAGGAACTATCGGCCCGCCAGTGTGGTGTCCTCAGGCGATAATCATCGCGGTGCTCACTTAGATGACCAAGCCAGAGGTGCCCCTAAAGGAGGGAGTGTACCCTCCTTTGCGTGAATGGGCTTCGGAATACGATGCCAGACCCTATGCGATGGGTGTAGAAGAAAAATAATTTCCTTCTTCGCGGCCGATCTGCCTTTTTATAATCGCGTCGAGGCCAGCAAGGCGTTGAAGTCATCTCCGTTGCTCGTGGCGAAGAAACTTTTCCGAACCTTGTTGGTGCTGCCTTTCTCCGATGAATATGGAAGAGTTCGGTCGTTGGACGGAATAGCTGAGAGTCTGGGTGACTCAGGCCGCGAGAACCTGAACAGCTTGTTTGGATATGGTATCGATACGAAAAAGTTTAACTGTCGAGTGAAACCGGCTCCTTCCAGAACTGGTTGTTATTCACTGCTTCGGAGGTTTCGCGCAAAATAATTCTCATATCCGTCATATCTAGCTTCGATTCGTACGTATAAATGCCTTTCGTTCAGAGCTAGAGCTCGTAGCGCGGCTCTCGATACGGCACCTTCGTCTCCTTTCGTCGTCTCTGGTCGCGCGATTGGAATGGGTGGCATCATAGGATTCGGTCGTTTACGAGACAGGGCCGATGACTATTTACTTCGCGCAAATGGGTGTGCAATCGCTACACAACCTTTCAACAAGGATAACTTCGGTCATCGCCCTTCCGTGCCCAAAAAGGCAGTTGTCACTATTCGAATTGGATCGAAGGCATCACCAATTATTCGCTTTCGAACCTGCCGCTGAGCAGGCGCGGATGGGCCCTGGAACAACGAGGCTTTGGAAGGATGGTCGGTACGTGTTGAAGTGCGAATTATTCCTCCTGCTCAAGCCTCGGTCTGCTGTTAGAGTGGGCATGGTCGGCGCTTCGCGAAATACTTATCTCCACCGGTTAGCGCCAAAGGTACGCAGTCCTTGCCGGTGCCCGGTTGCGCTGGATTATGGGTTATGGCGAGAATGTGTTTGTGCTGGGATGGAAGAAAACGGTGTGTGCGGAGAATGGACAATCGATGCTGCAGTGTACAGGCCACTCCGCTCAGTTCATGCACAGCCAGTGACCTGCATAACAATTCTCGAAGCATTCATCCTCTAAATTTCTTGCCGTTTCTCAACTACTTTGCGAATAAATAAACATCATATAAATAAGAAAAATGATAAAGATGTAAAATTTTTTAATTCCGTTATTAGATACTTTTATCAATTGAGCTGGTGTTTAGGGTAGTTGAGTTTTGTTGTAAATTCGATCAAATGGGGCACGTGTAGGAATAACAACTAAACAAACGAGAAAACGGCCTTAATTGAATCAATTGATTCCATAATATCATGTAATAATTTCCTAACTTTCTAGCCTAGTGAAGAGGGGGAGGGGGGTCATTGCCGGACCTTGATACATCTGTGGTGCTAGGGAGCACATTGCACGAGGGTCCTTTAATCCATTGCTGAACCAGTCAGACCAAGGATAGCTCGATCAAATAGTAGGCTATATCGGGGTAGCTCATGAGAGGAGCGAAGGCGCTCGACCATGGTATTTCAGATGGCGCAGGCGAACGAGCACTTTCCTCAGAGGCCAGATAGGTCAAGCCATAACGACCGTTTTAGTACGATCACATTTGTGGCTTTGGAGTTTCCCGAGAGAAATTCTGGTCAGGGTTGTTGGTGACCAGAGCATAATTTTTAATAGAATGTAACTAATTTGTGACATCTATCCCATCGGCATGCTTGAGGGGATATCTGGACGGCTTGGCTTGCAGAGGCAGAGAAGCTATCCACTGCCTTTCGAAGGGTAGGGACAGCGACTTCGATCCCATCAAGGTCCTTATTCCTGGTACTTTGATCCTGGCAACTTTTGCCACTAAATAAATGAATAAGTGACGCAAATTTCTGCTTTTACCGTGGTGGTTGGACATCATCTGGGCCCAACAAGATTGGACAAATTGATCTCGCCTTGTTCCAAGTGCAAACGTCTGCGAACTCTACTAAGCATAAATAAAGCTCATGCTTGATAAAGCAGGATCGTACGATTTGATGATTCATTTATTAATACACCATCTATTTCTGAAATGCCTCGCCTTGATTCACCAAGCCCTATCTACTGTCACTGTCTGGTTCGTTCCATATGAGAGTGCCCTCGGTGTGCGGTCGCAGTGTGAGTTACGTGTGGTACAGATGGATGGATAGCGCCGGCTTCGCCTCCTTGTTTCATGCAAGTGTGACATAGCTGAGCAAAGCCGTCTTCAAGGACTCTAGCTCCCCGGCGAAGACGTTCTCTTTGTTTGAACTATCCCGACCGATATCCTCCAGGACCTTGGCGTGTTCCAAATCCACAATCATGTACTCATCGACGCGCGAATCATAGACTACATTGCGCAGCTCTGCATCGCCGTGCAAAACGTGATGCCCATGTAGAGCGGCGAACGCGGCGGGGAGCTTGTTGATCGAGTCTGTTTTGTCCTGCTTCAAGAATTTGAAGGGAGGCTGTCCGGCGTAACTCATGAATAGAAATTGGGTAAACACGCCGCTGTCATAGGAGCAAGGCTGAATGAGCTTAGTCATGCCAAGGCAGACGGGAACATGCTTCCCCTGGAGATCCCGAATGTGATCATATACTTCGTTTTCGTGGCGCAGTATAGCTCTATCCATTCTCTCAACGCCCTTGGCCACGAGCGTATAGCCGTGCGATGCCAGGCACACTTTGAAGAGCGACCCGCGGGCTCCCGAAAGGTAGAGCGGCGCGCAAACGGCATCGGGTCCACGATCGATCGCAAGTTGGTCCCGAATCAAGTCGAGAAACTGCTGTCGACCAATATGCGCATTTCCGTGATGAACGGAGTTGGGGCATTCTTTATCCATCGGGCCACCAAACGCGAGTCCGTGCAGACACTTGTGGGTGCAGTATGGCCGGTCTTCGATCCTGTGCTGATTTGTGGGGTCACCTTGGCTGGGGTAACATGCAGCAGACGAATCAGTGCAGCCATCCTCAATTTTAACAGTACGACTAGGTGATTGTGTATCGTCGCCTTCTTCTGACAAGAATTGCGACCATGCCTGGGCTGGGGGGCGTTTGAATTCCTTCCAAGGCGCTGGTTTGTAAACGGTCACATGCATGCTTCCCCTTGCGCACTGTTTCCGAAATGCTCTTCAAAATATCTTCAAAGTCCATGCAGCGCATATCGAGGTCTTCGGCAGCACTGTGCCAGGCCTGCGATGACAGTGGTGATTGGATGGCCTGAAGGAAAAAGGCAAACACTTGCGCAACGGCTGTGCGATGCAATCGTGTCTCATCGTGGTCGTGAACATCTAGACCAGGAACACAGACATAGTAGTAAACGCACGATGGATCCTCCCCGATATGGAGAAAAATGTAAGTCTCCCCTGTGCATACATATCCATACCGAATGCCCTTGCCCACCATGTAGGAGATAATCTGGGTAATGGCGGCAGTGGTGAGCCGTTTGGCTGCAAATTCAAACCCTTCACCCTCCTGGTTGATGACATCGGGGTCTGGCCGAGTTTCTGGCGACAGCCCCGTAACAACTTGGGATAGACTCAATTTCTGCGGCGACTTGTACTCGACCGCAACTGCTGGGATTTTCTTATTGTCGCTCTTCTGGTAGATGCAAAATTGATCTGCCCAGTTGCTTTTGCCTCGTCCCTTCCGACGATAGGAAGCTCGGGTGCGGGGTCCCTGCGGCTGCGCGGTTGCTTCACTGTTGTCAAGGATTGTAGTCGCGTGTTCCGTGGACTTAGAAAGCATTTCATCATGGATGCTATCATTCTTGGTGTGGCTTCCGAATGCGATTGTTCCTTGGAGGCCGAGATTATCCCGTAGTGTTGGATCCTTGTACCCCTCGTCCACTAGATTCTGGACTGCTTGCTCCACGGCAAGACGCTGGAACCTTCGAAGTGTGAACTCGCCGTCAACAGGGGGAAGCGAAGACTTCACGTAGGTTAGCTGGGATCGAGGCGGAAGCATGGCTCGAGATCCAAATGAGGGACTCGAAGACATCCGATCCCAGACCTCTTCTTGCTTTGTTGGGAATTCGGTCCAGGGGAGAATCTTTCGAGGGCAGATTCGGCCAACTGGACTCGCTGCATCCCTTGGGGTTGGACAAGGAGGATTGGCCATTATTTTCATGGCGGCACCGAGCGAATGACACTTGTCAAGATATTGTTCGGCTATCAGAGGTTGCGATGCGCTTGTTAGCTTTCCTGCAGCTTTGCGTCGTCGTCGCCCCTCCCCAGCAAATCCTTCGGCTTGTTTACGAAGTTGCTGGCTTTTTTCACGCACTCGTTGCGTCCCTTCGTTTAATTTTTGTCTCTTTTGGTGCCCCAGTTGTATCTCTTCGCGTAGCCTTTGGGCTTCTTCGTGTTGTTGTCGTTGCCGTTCGTATTCGCGTTGTTCTTCCGCGTACTAAAGAAGCTGCATTTGCAGCCGTTCAAGTTTTTCCATGAAGACTAAAGATCGATTTTTTTTCTTTCTAGTATTCAGGTGTCGTGGGGTCTGGTATTTCCACAAAGAATCACAGATAAATTAACAGATGGCAGTCGCGAGAACCACGGGATCACGGGGACCACAGACATCGGCAAAAAACTTTACCAGTTGTACCACTGAATCAGTGAACTCTTTTTTTCTCGACACATGAACAGAAATAAATGGGCCATTAATACAGAGATAATCTGATTGGGTCACTACTACGGCAGAGGCGATTCTTGCCATAGTCACCGAAAATTTCACGGCCTTTACTCGCCTGAGATCCCACTATCAGGCAAGGAAGTGATGATTCAATGTATATCAGGAACTGGATAGGTGCTAATGCTCAAACTACTCATATGATTCACGGAAATATTTGCATAATAAATAAATTTTCTTGACACATGGGTCTTACTAAAACTCCTTGAAGTTGTGGCCAAAGTATACATCATGGCATTGGACTCTCATTAAACAGTTTCTGTTGAGATGCTCGGTTAGCACTGCTATCGCAATTCTGGGAGTAGATCTACCGAACTCGGCCTCAAAGTCACCCTAAAATGCTAATCGAAGTTTTCTGAAGATGACCTGTCGTTCTATTTTGTCCGTAATTTAAGGGCCGAGGAGCCGACATGCCTGGTGAGCCCAATATGCCAGAGGTGCATCACGCACCGACAACGGCAAGTATATGCTCGGATCGCACGACGTTGGTAGCTGAGAACAGAAAGATATGTGCGACTTTAGTGTTAGGAGTATCACTGAGAATGCAGCGGCCCTGGGCTTGGAACAGACACTGGAAGTATATCAGGCCGGGTCAAAGTAGTCAAGAAGAAGTGAACAAGGTAATTCATCGCCATGTTGATTGAGCGATGCGCCGATTCAATTGATGTTGGTAACTAGGCTTGTAGATGTGGGAGCAGCCATGTTTGGTTTGCTGGCTGCAGGGTTGTAACACGCAAAGACAACGTGGTCCTCCGCAAGAAAATGATGTCAAACCTCCATCCCATGAATATTTCCCGGGCACACGGCATTACCGCCCACCTCAATCCCTCACCGTAGTGCCCGCCAAACCATCGCCAGTCCATGCTTCACTGATACATACCTCCCCAAAATACATCCCCCTTTGATGTTTCCCCCTTTGATGCCTCCCCCTTTGATGCCTCCCCCTTTGATGCCTCCCTCTTTGATGCCTCCTCCACCGTTACCCTGACCACCAATGCCCTCACCATTGCCTTGATCGCAAATACCTCGACTGCCAACGCCTGGAACATCGCCCAGTGATCTCTCATCCACCTAGGTTTCACCCGTCAAAACTTCGACGCACTTGATTCCTCCACAAAATATATTTGCCAAAATTATTTTCCGTCATTATCTCTTCACGCAACTTCTTTGCTTGGGGGGTGTCTGAGACAGCAAGCACTCTCTTCTTCTCGCCCGGAAGCTTGAACGGTAATTAGTCCATGTGCATCCAAACTCAAGAACGAATACACACCTTTTTGTAGCTCTCGGCTTTGTATGTCAACTCTTTTTAATAAAGGTGCAGTTGGTTAAGATGCAGACTCGGAACCCTGAAGCGAAATTAGTCTAGGCACTAAGCTCGAGTATTGATTGAGATGTACTTTTTGCGGTTCACAGCCGCGTATGCTCAATCTTTGTTGGTTGGGATGTAGTCGGTCAGGATGTAGCCGATCAATGTGCAGTCGCCCAACATGTAGTTAAGAATGTAGGTTTACAACCCTGTAGAGAAATTAGTCCAGATATCAAACTCGAGCATGCATACAGACCTCATGTAATTCTATATTCTCAGATAGCGATTTCTCATCGCCGAACATGGAGGCTCAAAACTCTGCATAGAAGTTAGCCCAGGTATCAAACTTGGGCACGAAGACGCACCTCGTTATGGCCTCTAGCTTTGCACAGAACATCGTCTCAGATGTCTGGTATTGTTCAGTAGTGCTGTGCACTAATTTGTTCATGATTCTTTATCAGTACTTTGACTGTCGTTCTCTCTTGGATGCGCTTTTATTAACGCTGGTTCTCGAAGCCCTATTTTTTTTTCCTTAGCTATAGTCAGTCGCGGTTAGTGATAGTTAGTTGTGGTTAGTGAGAGTTGATCGTGGTTAGTCGTGGTTAGTCGTGGTTAGTTGCACTTCATCGTCCATCTTTGCCATCCACCAAGTCGTCCCCATTCCTCCGTCTCTAGTAGTTCATCCCCAGTACCTTCCTATCCATGTCGGACCCATTCGCATCCCTTCACAATGTTTCCATCATCTACCCAAAGCTGTCGGCCAGTAAGTCGTCGGCTAGTAAGTCATCGGCCAGTAAGTCGTCAATCGGTAATTCGTAGGTTGGTGAGTCGTTGGTCGATAAGTCGCCCATTGATCCTTCGTTCTTCCTTCTATCGTCCATAGTTGTCGTTCATATCGTGCACCAATATGCTCTCCTCCCATACCTCTGCAGAGGGTGGCTGGGACTACCACACACCCTCTTTCCCCCCCCTCTTACTCCACACTGAACCCTACGCACAGGTTAGTCTGGACAAAAAGGTTGAGAATGAATGCACACCTCATAATTTCGCAGCGTTGTCCGCCGGTACCTCTGCAGGGGGAAATCTGGCACTACCAGGCCCCTCTCCCTTTCCACCCTTCACTCCACCTTCTATCCCACCTCTTACTCCAGCCTTGGCGCTGCATAGAAGAAGTTAGAACAGATGTTGATATTGAGAATGGATACACACCGCTGTTACTCCACGTTCGCACAATCTCTTTGGTCCCTCTTGCATCCTACTGACGTCAGTTAGATACATCAACTTTGGAAATCAATACATGCCTTGTTGTTGCCTCAAAGTGTTGTCTTCTCGTGTCTCTGCTGAGAGGTACCTGGGACTACCACGCACCCTCACTTGTTCCATCCAATACCCTATACAGAAGTTAGCTCAGATTCTAGCTTTGTGAACGGATACATGCCTCATTGTTGTTCCAACGCCCTCTCTCGCCAAAATTCCCTCCATATATGCCTGGGTCAGCACCGGGCTGGGTGTTCCTCCGGAATGCCCTCGATTTTATTGCTCTGTCAACACAAAAGGACCTTCTGGTACACTTGCCTTGACAAAGCAATAAAAGAGAGCTCCATATACCATTGCAGGCATCCTTTGAGATGTCTATGGAATTAGCATTTGCATCCAATGTAAAAAGAGGCTAGAGTTCTTACCGTCTACCATAATATTTATGGGCAAACCGCACGTGCATCGCGACAACCTCCAAAGTGGTATTGCTCCATACGCGACGCTCTAAGGAGGGTTCTGTTCTGAAAGGGGTGGGGTAGAATGGATATTGAGAAGAATTGGATGGGCAATAAATGAGATGGAGATGGTGATGGAGAAGGAAGAAATGAGAAAGAAAAAGAGTGAAAAGAAAAAGCCCACTGCTTACCTTCAGCGGGGTTAATTGTGTTGGTAGTAGCTGTGTGTGTTAATGCCTTGAGTGTATGAATACCTGTAGTGTGTTAGTAGTACCTGGGGTTTGTTAGTAGTGGCCCACGTATGTCTGTACCGTAGTACCTGAGGCGTGTTAGAAGTACCTGTATGTTGTTAGTATCAGCTGCATTGTGTCAATAAGCCTTCTGTGGTTGGCCATGGTGCTAGGCGCTTGCGTCTGTAAGCGGTCATGCCAGGGAGGGGTAAATGGAAATTTCTCTCCATTGCGTTGTTGTGATCGGTAACTGAATGTGAAGAGAGTAGAGAGATGCCGAGCGATGAAGATTGTTGTGAGATGGGATTGATGATGACCGGTGATGGATTGATGGGCGGATGAAAGGTCTATATATACCTTAGAGCGACAAAACGCAGCAAATATTTTCTTCTGCAGCAGGCATTAAGACAATAACGCACACGCAGAGAGAGCAGGTCGTGCAAAGGAAAGACCCAAAAACATGGCGTACCTGGAAAAGAGCGGGAGACCTCTGTGATCGGGCGGAAGGCCACCGAAACGAACAGAAGATCTCAGGGACCAGGATCAAGCATTTGGAAGTGGATGGAAGGCCTATAAAGACACCTCCAGGATTCAGTACGGTGCATTGAGACGCTGGGAATAACAGAGAATGGTGGTGGCGCTTGGTTGACCTGCTGCTGTGACATGTCTATTGCATGGCTACCCAGCGCCTGTCAGCCGCCATCAACCCTGATTCGTCCCTAGAGCCGGTGAGCTAGCCTCATTGCTTTGTATTGTCTTGGATATCAGGCTGCCTCGTGAGGGGAAACGAAAGAAACTGGTATCTCTGTTTTTCGATCGTCACATACCCTCTGGTCCTATTTGTGGTTGGTAAACAAGTGGGCCAAATGGCGTCTAGTCACCTTGGCGCAATGTGACGAGGAAGCATACCAGATATGCATACGCCCTTGAAGCCCGTGCACAGTCACTGTCACTAGTCTTGTTATGGTGGGATGACGATGGGTTGGGTTGGTCTGGATTATTAACTGTAGGAGGTTGGTTTGGAACCGCATTGATCCAATCTGAGCTCTATCTCAATACATGTGACTCTCACTTTCTCCCGCATACTTTGTTTTGTACCAGGCCTAGTAGAACTTGCCAGATACGGCCTTTGAGGAAACAATGTCAGTACTAGGACTTGAGAGAACTTCAGAGCCGTGTAGAGAGGTACTCTGTGGCCGACCTGGAGGGGGCGTGTAGCTTTTGTTGAGGGGCTCCGAAGAAGCAATGTGAGTTTCGGCCTCCGGGACAACTTGACAGCAAGTATTAGGACATTGGAGGGCCTTCGGAGAAACCTGGCAGGACCATGCATACGCACCTCGTAATGGAGTGTAAACTCCACTAAGAAAGGAACCCTCCTGGGGGTTATGGGTGGGTTGAGAGATGCGGCCGCATCTTGCGGCTAGCTGGTGGCTGGTCTGAAGTGCATGTGGACGTGGTCGTGGGTGTGCTGGTAGGGAAGTCCAGGGCGAGCTGGGAAGGTTGGCCGTCGTATACGCGGGCGTGAAACACGGCTGGTTACAAGGAAATTCTCGTAGGCGATGGTAGGCGATGGTAAGCGATCAGGAAGGGCGACATGCGGCATGGCCGGGCAAAGTGGAGAGCAGGGGCTGAAGCCCGAGTCGGGGGAGCGTCTGCTCAAGCTCATCAATGGTATACGAAGCCTGCGGTTCAGGCTCGTGGGCCGTGTTTTGTGGCCGCTGGGAGGGACCTTTGAAGGGGACCTCTGGGAGGTTGTCGCAACTCCAGTTGCATGCTGCGTCTGCAGAGATGACGAGGAAAAAGAAAGCAGAGAGACATGGTACCGCGTTGTGATTGTGAATTGCGCACAGTGTTGAACTGCAGCACCTTCCTTGAGTTTCCCACCTCTGGCTTGTTATGCAGCAGCGACCTGCACAGCATCCTGCAAAGCGCCCACCACTACAAAGTTCGGCAACCAATGGCCTGCGCGACTGGGCCAAACCACGTCTGCGTCTTCCACCCATGGCCGCCGTGTGGCTTTTCTTTTGCTCGGTGTCTCGGACCGTGGCCAAGCATTCGCTCGGTCTGGAATCAGTGGCGAAATCGGTGGATAGCAAAGAATGGTTTGGAAATTCTTGCGGAGGTGGTCGAGGTCGAGGAGCATTGGTGGGAAGAGCTGGAGGACGCCGTCCCGGGAAGGTTGGATGCCATGCAGTCTTTCCCGCCAAGGCGCTTCGCTCCAGCACCAGATGGGGTGGCAGGGCCGGCAGTCCAGTTGTCCATCAGGTACATGTAGGTGATCAAACACTAATTCCATTACTACCTAACCACCTAACCACCTACCCACCCCCTACAAATCCAATCGCTTACTGGTGTCGCTGTACTCCCAGTTTTTCAACCTTGGCGCCGGGTAGATCCCATGGAAGCCCTCTGTCTCGAGTTGCCCCAGCTGCCTCTCCCCCCACTTCACAAGCTCAGCGCAGATGCATGCACGAGGTCCCTTGGGCAGTGCCGCCAGCAGCGGAATGCACTCCCCGACTGATTCCAACTTCATATAATTTCCCATCTCGAGCAGCTTTGGCCATTGTTCACGACCCCTAGATGGGCCAGTGGTCTTGCCCAGCAGCAGTTGGACCATCTCCTGCTCGTCTCTGGGCGTGGGGAATCTCCACATGTCCTTGATATAGCCGTGAATGTCCTCTGCAGTTGGAACTCTCTGAATTACGTGCCTAGATCCGTAAGCGTGCCACACTACGGCTTGGGTTAACATGCCTTGAAGCTTTGGATCACGTGGGAACAACTTACAGTTCCTGGCATGCCGTATGAAATTGGGTATTCTATACCGGCGTTCGAGCGTGCTTTGCAGGTCCTTTTCTGCCTCTCCCCAGTCCAGAATCGCTCTGTATATCTTCTGGGCTATCTCATCGGGGGCATTTCTCAGTATGCAAACGAATTCCTCAAAGCTGTCTGCGTGGTAGATGCGTGCCCCGTATAAGACCGTACGACAGACCCTGTCCATAGTCCACGTCTTGTCGGGCAATACGGCCTCTACCATGTAGATCAAAGCCATGCGCGCAAAACGAAGCCGAGGTGTCACGGGAATGGTGCCAGACCGGACTGCAAGTTTAATTAGCTTTGCCCTTTTTCTTTTTTCTTCGTGTGTGTGTGTGTGTGTGTGTGAATAGATCGACCCGAGGTGGTTTGCCTACATTCGTAAAATGGCTCCGTATATCGTTGCCTCGTATCGCTTGACAGCTCTCGTGGAGGTACTCCTAGGTGAATGCGAAGGAGTTCTCCCCACCCTCGCACGAAGTAGTGAAGCAGTTGCCAATCGAATTGAAAAACATCTCGTAGCCACAAATTTAGCGCTTCTTCATCTGATGGGGCTTCCTCGCAGGAGTCTTCCGAGGGGGTGTCTTCGCTCGAGCGGCTTGCTACCGTTGGGTCTTCTTGCTTGGCCGAGGACTTGGAATGTGCGTCGGAATAAAAATACCAGGCTTCTGCCGCCAGCCAGTGGTCATTATTCGACATGCTGAAAGAAGGAAAAGAGAGGAAAAAAAACTGAGAATTTGGCGCGACGCTGAATATGAGGCGGAAGTTGAATTGCAACAGTGGACGCAGAATTCTTAAATGCCCACGATCTATCTAGTTTTTTATATCTAACAATACGAGGAAAAGAAATGCTTATGCACCCGAAAATCTTTCAAATTAAAGATTCTCCTATTGTTGGTTCAGTCGAATTTATCTTCGCTGCCGACCGTGGCGTTTAATTTTTTTTGTAAAGCTTGTCGTTACGCACTAACCTTTGCGAATAGTATGGTTCGAATCGATATAATTTCCAAAATATATTTAAACCAAACTATGAGGGAACTCTATCGCCATTCTTGTCCTCTCTTATCAGGCCAATCAGTCCACGTTACTGCCATTATCCAAATTGCCACGCCTGTTGCTGAACCCCACATTATTTTACATGTTGGATTTTGCACGATGTGTCCGTGAACCACCACTCGATGGCTCCGGTCCATGGCATTTTGATCCATTCGTGTGATTGCGGATCATCATCTGTTTCCTCATCAGCAATAAGTTGCAAGTCCGCAATACTCCATTTCCCAGACTTGAGGTACTTGAATCCCACAGCTGCATGTACTCTCATTGGGCTCCAAAGCCTGTCGAGACGGACTTCTCCAAGAACTCTCTTGCGACCGTCTGTGTAGACGAACAACATGCCAACAATTCTTGTGTCGCGTATAGTCCTAGACTCGCAAGGTATTATTGATTCGACATCTATAAGAGGAGCTGATGTGAAGAAGAACCCCTCCGCAGTTGATACACGAGGATATGGGGATACTGAAAGCGTAACGGGAGGCGGGGTTGGGTCATCAAGACCATAAGGGGGAGTCTCAAAGGCCATTGGATTAATTTCTGTCAGGCCAAGATGATAGAAAAATTGACTGGGGCCTTGGTTTGGCTTATCGACAAGTTCCCAGTTCTGTGGGGTGGGTTTCGGGTGCGGGCCAATTGTCCAAATGCGTCCCTTGTTAGTTTTGAACTAGACTCGGTTAGGATGATGATAAAAGATTTTCCGATGTACTTACAACTATGTTACGAGTATCCTTTCCACGTTTAGTACCATAACGCAAATATGATTGGGATACTCACCGTTGAGTGAATGTCATATAACCCAATTTTGCATGTCCATATCTCTGCGATTAGCTCGTCCCTGCCGAGTGGCATATAAAGCCACAGCCCGCAGAGATCTACATCCATCAAGGGGTTATAGAAGCCGAGATCTTCTGTTGCGCTTCCATGAGCATGTAGAGACATAACACCGTAATCCCAATGAGCCGAGTATCCAGTGATGTGTGGATGGTTGAAATGGAAAATTTCCATTGCTTCCCTGGGAAGATCGTCGTTGAGATGGAACCGCAGTTTATTGGGCGGGACCTGGGGAATAGGCCAATCTGTTGTCCGATACCCTACGCCTCCAAAGGCCAGATGTCGAAGTTTTAGACTCTTGAAGAAAGTCAGAATGTATATTGGTTGACTAATTCGAAACTCACATCGCTCCAAACATTAAGTTGGGTATGCCCTCCTAATACAAGGGTCCTCCACCAAACACCGGGGTATGCAGTAACAGTCGGCTCCAAGTCAGGATCCGCCAAGATAACCTGCCTGATCCCTAAATGATCGTAGGATAAGTATATGTAGGTTACGGGGTTTTTGGGCTGCATCAACATCTCCGTCGCGCGTTTGGCTTCAGGGCGTCGATTTGACAGCTGCGCAATGTATCTCGCGCCTCAAAATTCAACAAACTAGGCCCAAATTTGGTCGTTGACATTAATAGTGGTGAGAACAGGAGGTCTCGTGCTTGAATTTGCCACGGTGCTGCCATGAGTGGTAGATATCATAGATAAACAGTGTTCAGTAATCATGCGGGACACATCCAGGGGCAATTCTCCATGCGCTTTATCGTGGCCAAACGGGAATGTGTCAAGTAGCCATTTGTGATATCGCTGGATTTGGAGACGCGATGGGTCATAGTCCTCTTCTGTGATCTTTAAAAAGGCCCCAATATGAGTGCCGTCACGCTGTAGAAGGCGAACGCAATGCGGATGGCAGCATGTGGCATGCTCCTGAGCCACCACCAAGCCGAAGTGGATTATCGTATGTTGGAAGCGCTCCGGTCGTTGTTTTAGCACCTTTGAACGGGCGGCATCATAATCCAGCTCCTCGCAGAGATCGCCAGCATGGGAAACTAGGTCGAGTAGCTCATGGCCGCATTGGGGTGATTGAGGGTTAACTAACTCACCATGACATTTTCCTCCGCGAGGAAACTGAACCGGCAGATGCCACAGAATATTTTCCAACGTGGATTCATGCTGAATACCGTTAATAGAGATTTGAAGAGATCTGCCTTTGCGAAATCCAAGAACGAGGGAATAGTTGACAGTGAAAAGAGGAGGAGTTTGCGGTTGCTGACGTAGCGTATCATATGGCCAATCAACCTGCAGTAACTGAAACATTTTGGCAACCGTCAATTTTATCATTTCTACGTGGGTTTTGCCGCTTTCCAGCCACCCTCTACTTTTCATCGGGCTCACTTGGAAATAAACCAATGCTAAAAGACACTATGTACAGCTGATGAGCCGCAACGGCGAGAAAGGATGAAGGCAAATGGCCTTTCATGATACAATTGTGGTTGGCTATTAGCACAGAAGAGCAGCCACTGTCTTCGTAAAAGGGTTTGCAACGTGTAGCTAAGAACTACACTGTGCAAGTCAATGTTACATTCAGCTGGTCGTGAGTTGGCCTCGCTGATGCTTCAGCATGGGCTGAGGACTCCGCTATACCGTCATTGTGCTACCACACAAATTGCTTTTGCGGCTTGTTAGTTTACTTATATACCTTGCTCTCTCCCAGCTTGTTCTCCCACCCCATTCTCGCAACACGATTTTGTCCTCGCGCGTTATTCCCTCTTCATCTGCGCATTTCTTTTACTACTATCGGATTCACAATAACATCCGAGAACGGAAACATGGATCCAAACGCAGGGCCATCATGCGGCTCAGCTTACCCAAACCATGCCCCGGCCCAGGAGCCGGCTTCGTCGAAGCGATCTTATGCTTCGTTCAGACAGCAGGACACAGTCCCTCAATATTACACCTTTTATCCCAATGAAAACAACGGCTTCAACGCCGTGCACGGCCTATATGAGAGTAGACCCGCGACTGAAGGGGACAACCCAGAGGCACCCATCAATGTAGACCAAGACTCTCCAGATGACGCCGAAGAAAAAGAATCCCCAACCCCTTCAGCCCCTGATGCGGATGAAAGTGTGCCCAAGAGACCGCGTCTTGATCACCGCCCAGTTGATCACCGTCCGGTTGATATTGTCCTCAACAACGGGCTCTTGCATGTGACCGAAGGTCTTTTACCCATTGGACTTTTCGAAGATATCCTGAAAATGAATACCCAGGACATGCAATTTTATGCAGGAATCAGAATGCGTTTTACCACTCCCCGTGACAATACAGATTGCCAGATGACACTTCTGATCAAGCCGGAAGCTGCAAGCCATTACGCCAAAAAGTGGTTGGGGCTGCGAGTGGAAGTGCACTACGGCGTTCGCGTTGTTCGATTTCCTGAATCAGCTCTCACTAACAGGGGAGGAATATATTCAGGAATTGAGAACGTCGATTTCGAAGTTGAATTTGGGGTGCAAATTGGAAGAGCCTTGAAGATGAGTCTGCAGTATCAATACGACATGGGACAACGAACAAGGGGAACACGGGTGATGAGCATGGGCATTTCTGGAAACCCAAATGAGGTGGTAGAATTGTTCTTGCTGCTGGATTATAATGAAGGCTTGAAACTTCGAGAAATGCTTTATCCTTCCTAGGGCAATTTACTTTACAAGAATGTAGTTTATTTAGCTTTAATCACCCTCCATAGTCTATGCCAACTTATGCCCGCATGCCGGTCTAACTCTTCCAAGTCCCTGTCTAAAGTCTCGGGCCAAAATTCGTAGATAATGCCCTTTGACCACAACAGCTGTCTGGCCCATAACATTATAATCGTGATAAAATGCGCTTCGGTTCTGTAATCGTTGCATTTTCGAGGTTCGTACGCTGGGGGGGGGGGGGGGGGGGGGGGGCAAATCCAAAACCACCGTCGCTTGTAGAGACCAGCTCTGTGGCCTGTTGGTAGTTCTTTCGGTAAATGTGATGGTGGTATTCGTGGGACGATCGTCTGTCGTTGGTATGGAGGTTTTCGGGTCGGGTGGCACTTGGAACTGCAAGAGGGTGGCGCCAAGATGGATGACGGTGGGTTCATCGATAGCGTAACCCACAGAGATGGCTCGACGGCGTATGAGACAAGCTAGAATTACTGCCATTAGGCTTCAGGTAGCCTGAAATGCAAGACGAGGTTGAAATCATCGCGAGGGGCACTTGGGAGATCCACGTGATCTGGCGCAGCCTTGTGCATGAGCAAGCCGCCTGCAGACATCAGAGGATATGTGTACTTCCAAAGGTGCGGAATGAGCTCATATTTGTCGTCATGCGTGAGAGTGTTATGCAAAAAACTTTGCCTTTCTGGTGTTCTACCGTGAGGTCGGCGCGGCTTGATTGAGTTTGTCAGACCTTGTCTCCTCGAGCTCGTCAAGGTGCCGTCCGTCGTAACAGCCAAGGCATATCGCAGAAGGAACAACCAGGTTCCATCAGCGAAGTAGCTCAACAGCCTAAGTTAATCAAACACCTTCGCTTTATAAACTAACCGTTTCGAATAGCAAGGATTTCGGTTTTTTTTCTCCTTTTTTGTTTTGTTTTGTTTTGTAAATCTTTAAAGAATAGACTTTTAGTTTAAAACGTAGCTTTTTATGCGTTGTATATATAAATAGAATACAAACAGAATCTACGCCTTTAAAGAAAATGATAGTAAATGAAATCGCCATTAAGTAGCCCATTCTACATGGCAATTTTTATCCCACGTTGCCTTGGCCTTTTTTCCCGGGTGGTCGGAGGCCGAAGCACCATAATCCCAACCTTTCAAGATTGGGGGAGGCTTGCCCTTGCTCCCACTCGGCTGCAGCCGCTTGGCAATCCCCTCACCCCACTCCACGGCAGCCTCGCATACAGGTCTGGCTACTTGGTCGGGGGCTCGTTCTAGCAGCTTTAGACACTCGTCGGAATAGTCCACCCCCATCTTTCGGGAGGCTTCAAGTAGTTCCCCCCCGTAAGCTCCCATGCCACGCCTTAGCATTTGCAGCAGTTGATCAGCAGATACAGGTTCGCCCAGGCGTTTGGAGAACTTTGAAACGTCGCGGATGTATCGCTTCAGGTCTTTCGGTCTTGATCCCTGTTTCCTCAGAGCCCATGTTTTCTGATTGGCGGTTTCTGTAAAATGGTTAGCATTGCCTCTCTTCGAGGATAGAATCGGGAATACTGGCCATCCTTTAGAAATATGGGCATCTCGTCAAAAGGGTCCTGTAGCATCTGCTCTTCTCCCCATGCCACGATAGCCTTGTACATTCTTTTTGTGACCTCGTCCGGCGCCTTCTCCAGTATCTTTGAGAGCGATTCGAATCCGTCTACAGCCCCGGTCTTGTCGTTGATGCCTTTCGTCTTGGCCATGCACATAATCTCCTCGCAACATACGCCTTCCTTAACAAGAATGCCCCATCTTCTCACCACCCCAATATATAACATTGCGACATCCCTAAACTCGTTCCTAGGTGCCAGTTTAGTATTTCCGGAGTGGACTAAGCGGTTCAGATTAGCATTTCGCGTGGGAAATTATGTGTTGAGAGTTACTGACAACGGCGGAAATCTTGCACAAGTTGAGTCTTACGGCTGTTCGCCCTTCTTGGGGCAAGCTTCAGCTGTGCTCGAAGTTTCTCTCCCAAACCTTGAGCGAAATAGAGCACTTCAATCTCATCAATAGTGTCAGTGGGATACGAACTGAAGGGATCCCAAAACGAAGCCGCGCTTGTTCTGGCAGAATCCACATTCGAGTCACGAGTTAACACGTCCATGGTTAACAAAAGGTAAACGACAGGTGTTGTGTATCATTCTCTTGCCGCTTATTGTTTTTTGAAGTCGCAACTTCGTGTGGGCAAGTTAAATAGGAGGTTTGCGAGACAGGGACGTGCATAGCATAGCATATAAGTGTTTTTCGCTGCCCGGATCAACTCAATGAATCGTAGCCTAAGATTTCGTTTGGCAATATCTTTTGTGCAAAATTTCCTTTGTTCGGCGATAAATCACTGCATTTGTCTTTACAAACTGTGATGATGTATACAGAAGCGCATCCACCCAAGGCACTTTGCTATACCCCACTAAAAGAAACCCCAATGGCATGCACTCCAGCGTTGATGTTCAGTGTGCACGCCAGGTTCAGCTGAATACAGAGTGAACAGCCCAACCCACCCCTCTCAGCATGAAGGATGCGGCGAGAAATTTACTCCATGATTTCAATATTCTGGTTAAAGTCAAACGTAACCGTACCATTTTTTATTTTGATATTGTGGGCAATCTTCGACTGGGGATGTTCGATCTGTGGCCAGGACTGCGGCGTGAAGTGCTGTGAGTGGCAACGTGACATGGGCGCTGTCCCTTGAAATTTGAGTGGTCTGTCTGTGCTGTACTGTTGACCATCAGCACGGCACCTCACACACAAAGAGTTAACAACTCCTCACATAGACACACCACACTGATATCAACAAAGACCTACTTCGTCCGCATTACCCTGCTTTCATCATAGTCCCAACCAGGCAACCGAGGATGCTCGAATCCCTCAATTCCATTGCGCTTCAAACGTCCAACGATTTCCTCCCCCCAACGTACGGTATTGCGACCCACGAAACTCGCCAAATGCCATGTGCATCGTTTCAACAGCTCTATGCACTCTTCCCACGACAAATCTATCGCCCGCACCCCGATTGATAGGGACCCTCCGTATGTGTTCATGCCGCCAAACAGAATTTCCCGCACATGTTCATCTATTATTGACTGGCCCTGGAAACAAGGTAGGTTCCGAATGGCGTCAATGTAGGCCCGCACATCATCCACGGACGGTCGTCGTGTCCAAGCAAACCAAGGACGTTTGCTGTGTTGCACTGTCGCCAACATGTCAGCGAATCGTTAGAACCTCAAAAGCGCGACGTATAAATTCCGACTACCTTCCTCGACAAACCAATCCAACCTTTCTGGCTGCTCATTGCGGACTTGATGCCCTCCCCATGCGACCATGGCTTCATACACTGTTGCTACCACCTCGTCTGAAGCCACCTGCAGATATTTCTGGAGCTCGCTAGGTGAATGCAATCGTCTAAAATCTCCCGGGAGGTTATGGGAATTCTGGGGACCTATTATATCACCAGCAATCCACGAGGAGGCCGTCGTGTGGTGAACGGCAACATAGATCGCGGCCTTGGCGCTAAATGAACTTTTGTCGGCGATGCAAGACTTGTCAGAGTCGACTTTGACCATGGTAAGTACAATCCCCAAGAATCTCAGCACATCCGCGACTCACCGTCTTCGATGAGTTGCAACAATTTCCCTTCTTTCTCTGTTAGAATTCTAGCAGGAAAGCCCAGAATGGAACGTAATCTTTCGCCATCGCCCCACAGAAAAATATAAGGTTCTCCTTATTCACGTCTTTGCAGTAACTCTGTACATTCAAAAATTCGTCCCGAGTTTGAGAAGTCATTTCTAAAAATCACGGGGTTGCCAGTGTAAAGAATGAGATTTGGTTGGCAGTAACGCGTGAGTGTAATCTGGCCTTTATAGTTTTTTATCATTAATTCCTTGCCATGATTCAGTGTTCTATACCTCTCCCCTATTTTTTTTTAAAAAACTGCCTTCTGTGTTGGATGTCGCCGTGCTTCAGACCAGAAAGCGGTCATGCTTCACTTCTCGACATAAACCGTCAACTACCCCAAAGCCAGCCACAACCACGAAGGCATCATTCTCTTATCATTTGGCCACCCAGGTTGGTGTTTTTTACCATTGGGAATATTATTTTATTTAGAGAGTTTTCGGTTGGGTCTTCTTAGTAGCGAAAACAATTAACACGCAAGCAGGGGATAAAAAACAAGGGACCAAATCCTCACTAAACCGCTTACATAGCGACTTGACAACAACAACAATGGCCAAGGACTTTACCTTCAGTCGCCGACCTTACTTTTAGATATTACTAGATCTTTATTTAGCTAGACATAGAGTAAAAAGTTAATCATTATTTATTTTATTGGTATACTGGTTTTGATGTAGTATGTCCCCCCCCCCCCCCCCCCCCCCCCGCTTGACATGGTTTTGGCATATGCTTAGTTTGCCAGTGTTGACAACCCGCACCCAGCCACCACCGCCATGGTCACCAATTACCATCACTCCGTCAAAGTTCACTACAAATTTAGCATCATGGTCTATTAAAAAACAAGCCGCGTGCTTATTTCACTGCATTTTGAAGGGCAGAAACACTCATGAACTACTTCACTCGGTAATGCCACTCTCCCAGAAACATGGGGACAGCCTCTCGCCGCCACCTTCCGCCACCTTCCCACCACCTTCCCACCAGCTTGCCGAGGCGCAGGTGGCTAGTGAAAGGAGTTGGAGATCTGTCTGACATTACTCAGCTTGTTTTTCCCGGGAAATGACGTTGGTGATGTTTGCTTGCGGAAAGCCAGCTCATGCTTACTAAGGGCGGATGGCTGCGTCAAATTCGGACGGCAGAAGTCGATATCCGTTCTGCTTGACAAACTTGCATCCTTCGTATTCCTGCAGATGCCGTGAGCCGTAAAATGTGGCCGGTTGTGATACAGGCCACACGGTCTAGAAGTTTGCTCGGTGACTGTACACTACTAGGTTTAGCGACCTCGGCCTCGCCTTGGTACTGGTGCCACTGGAAGTATCCCTACTTCCGCTTCGAAGGACTACCTGGGTGATGGATGCTCTAAGCGAGCCGAAAGGAAGCCGTATATGTTTGACTGAAACTGTTGGGAAATTTCTCGCAAGGTACTCGTGCAAGCACATTCCCAGCGGCTGAAGCTTGCGCCCTGACCGGACACAGGTGTAACTGTACGACCATCGAAGGAAGCACCGCAGTGCTGTCAACCACGTTGAGGACCGCCAGTGTGGGTGTGATATCGCAAAACGTCATGTGACATCCCCAAAGCTCACTGGAATCACCATATGCGCACCCAACCCCCAAGACTCCCGTCACCGCCGACTGAATCGCAAGGCTCGCCGCTTTTGGACAGCTCGGGAGGAATATCCGACGAGGGCCAGCCGTTCCGTGCGGGTCGTGTAGCACCACGGCACCGTAGTTTGCCGCCCGAATTACGAATACACGTCACAACCCGCGAATATGTTTGCACGGCTCGGCCAAACATGCAATCGTTCCACCCGTTTCCGTGCCCAGAAAGCAAACTCCGAGGCTCCTGACTCTCTGACGTGTCAGTCGAATGGATCTATCTCTTTGGTCGAGACTGTTGGTATTTCGTTGCATCTCCACGGTAGTCTGCTCCGCACGTGGATCCCAAGAAAGCCTTGGTGTCTCTGTGAAACCGGCTCGATACAGCCGTGTTTGCCCTCTTTGCATCCGATACTCAATTATCCTTCCTCCAGCCTCTCCTGTGCGCCTCTCCTTGCTTACCGCCTTCTCCCTGAGTCCAATCCGAAGTCTCCTGGCTCCAGTCCGTCTCCACCTTGTTTGCCATCTGTACTCCCCGTGGCTGCCGTCTGTACTCTCTAAGACTCACTTCCGTCTTTATATATGTCTCAATCCGTGTTGTACGGGCTTGATGCCCAATATCACTTTCTTTGTTGGAAATCTGAGAGCCCAATATCCAGTTTTCCGTGACTTACAGAGCAGATCAAGCCTGGATCAGAGCCTCCTGGATTTCTATATAATGCCTCTTCTCCTCCTGGTTGCTCTCACTTTTTTTTCCTCATCACTTCAGACAAGACAACCACTTCGACACACAGAAGCCAGAGAGGCCACCCTCCCAGGCGAGCTGGGCCAAAGCCGCCACCTATCTGATGACTTCTTCGCTGGTATGAGTCTTCCCCCTTCCTTTCAACATGACTTGACTCGATTGATCACTTCCTTCTCTTAGCAAGTCTCTAATAACTGCGCATGACTACAGATCAGTCATGAGACGCCTTATATAAAGGTATGGAAGCACCGATCTATCTTCATCGTGGCATGACTTGGCTGACCGTTCTTTCAGAGCAACACCCGAAAAGTTGCGGATTCTCTTATACAGGTATGAGACAATTCCCTTCCCTTGCTCTGGCCATGGCCTGTCTTGACTGACCCTCCTGTGCATTGTCTCAGAACAAATAGCTTTCTCAAGCATGCCCCACTAAATATCCCTCACCACACGCCCACCTTCGTCTCCACGTAAGAATGAGTTGCCCCCCTACTCAACATAATCCAGCTGCATTAACTTCTCCATTCTCACAGTCACCGAGACTGATGGCTGCGGCGGGAGTCTTGTTGGTCATTTCGGTATTATACCACATGGTCTACGAATTGAACAACACCCAGCCAGCCATTGATTTCAGGCCGGCGGCTTGGGAACGCCTCGAACTTTTGGCGAACAGTTGAACCTTCAGCCGCTTCCCGACCAGGCCAAAAAATGGTGGGAGGCTCGATCTCTCCAAAGCCAATCTCATTCGGCAACTCTTTGACATCGACGCCACCGCATCCGGCACGGCCATCACTATTGCCGCGTCATCTCATTGGCGCTTGGGCCATTAAGGGAGAGATATTTGGCCTTGTCGAACAATCCACCCCAAAAGTTTCCAGCCTCCCGAAATGGCTGAAGGGGGGGTTGTTCAGGAGTGGCATCCAGAAGAACTAGGCGAGAGAAGTTGCCAATTTACCGGAATACCATCTCGATGTGTGGGATACGAAGAGAAATCCACAGCAACACCAATTCCCACCAAAGAGGCCAGCATCCTCCCGAGATCCGACTGACCAGAGGTCCAAGATCCTCAAGATCTCTCCACCTGATGGCTGTGGTATCAATTCCCTTTGCCTGCAGCCGTGTGCATCATCTTCGCTTCTGGTAGTGTGCCCACTATTGCGGAACGGTCGCAGAGTCAAGAGATCCAAAGTTTCGCCAGTATCACTCTCACGGTATTGTGCTTTGGCTTCCCAGGACTGGATACTGTCACTGTATGCTCGCAATGGTTTCTCAATTTTTCGATTGGCTTTTAAGGCAACTCAAAGTTACTTTCGGGGCGAGCTCTGCTCAAATGTCCCGGTATTGTCCCACGCCCCCCGGCGCAATACGGATTGCCAGTGACATCAGATTTGTCGCAGCAGTATATGGCGACCACATTATGGGCCAAACCGAACCTGAGCAGCAGACCCCGACGGACGCGCTGATCACGAAGTACCCGAGTTCTCTCATTCTACTGGACACTTTCTTGGCTTCCCGACATGGCCAAATTCAGACCTACCGAGGGTGGAGCATCATCACAGTCGAACCATCGATGACAGCCTCGATCTTGCGCTGTTTCGATGAACTTAGCAGAGTCCACACTATTAGACGGTATTCGAGCCAAACAAGAAGTATTGGCTGTCTGCTCACAGAAAGGTCGCGGTTTCTCCAGACTTTGTTTACAATGCTGTGCTCGAAGTTGTTGCAGCTCCCATTCGGAGAGATTCGGAATGTTTTCTCTCCATCTAGAACCGTCAGCATACCAGAGTCGAGCGGGCACTATCAGTCGCACACTCTACAAAAGAACCATCCGAAGCATGTTCAGCCCATGAAACTCGGGATCAAGACCGAGATAGGAGACCAAGTTGCCTAGAGACTCTTGGAGGCTGTTAATTGTTGGGGCCCAATGGGTTTCGCAATTATCAGCCAACAGCGCTGCGCCCACTGAATTCGGGAAATATATATAGACAGCATTGGGAAGATGATAGATGATCTCCTGCAGCACCTACCCTTGGCACCGAGTCCTTGGCTTGCTAGAGATCTTCCTTTCCTCTCAAGCCCCTATGCCCATAAGTGTCCCACCACCGAGGCCGTCACTCCAGCCTCCGGAAACAAATCAAAGCATTGTCCGGATGCTCCCTTCACCGAATCGGTCCCAGTGTCCCTATGGCCTCACCGCCAAGGATATAGCTCCCGATCCCGGAAACACGTTAAAGTATGACCACAAACAATTCTTCCCGGACCAAGCTCCTATGTCCCATGACGGTCTCACCATCAACCAATAAGCGCGACATTTTGGGATAGCCTATTCCCAATCATGAGACCCGTTGTGCTCTTCTTGCCAGTCACGCCACATCAAATATGGTTTCCGGTATATCGCTAAGTTTTATCTATGCTTCTCAACGCAATTTATTTTGTCGCGCCGAGTCTCGCGACGAATGGCAACATCATCAACATGTGGCCGGGTGGGGGTTTTGCCCCAGACTCCCAACCCTACACCTGTTGAAGACACTCGTCCTACGTTCTAGGACACAACATATTCTTCCCACACCCTTAGTACTGGTTCCAGTTGCCAAATGGCCCGAGAAAATCAGGGAGACAGACGTTGGGAGTAAAGGATTTTGATAGCGCCCAGCTTCCAGTTTCCGGTTTGTGGTTTTATGCAGTCAAAGTCCATGTTCGACTTCTTCCCATCGCGCAAGGGCAGCAACCGGAGAGCGATTCAACCTTGCCTCGTGAGAGCTTGAGATACATGTCCTATACTCTCCATCTACATCACCGCTCTGCATACGATATATATACCGTTAAGCCGACATGCCAATTCGCATCGCATTCACCTGGACAGGGGGGAGCCATGAATGGCAGTGCCCTCAGCGAGAGGGGCGATCCCCACCGCAACGAGAACTAGTCGGACACATTACCTTTGGTGCGTCAATGCTAGCTGCATCTGGACATACTGGGCTACTTCAGCCCTCGGTTATTCCTGGCCTTTGTGCTCGTTGTCAACACGTTCCCGACAGAGGGAAGTAGAGAGAAGTGTCCTCTGATATAATCGGCTCAGTAACCAAGATTCAGTTGCCTAAGATTTTGTGGCTCTCAATCCGCAGTAGGAGACAATATCCCCTTTTCACCGCGGAATGGCGAAGCCTATTTGAGCATCGTCATGGAGCCTCGCACACGACGATTGTGCCGTTGTTGGTAGACTCTTGTTGTTCCAAGTGACGACAACATCTAGCTCCATGTATTGGGCTATTCGCTCCGACGATTGTGAACAGACCCGACTATTTGGGTTCCACGCCATGGGAAGAGTGAGTCGCTGCAAAGATGCAAACGCCTAACTCTTTCCAGCCCACCTCAGGCGTGATGGAGTGATATTGCTGCATCCATTATCGACATTGGTAAACAGAACTCACGCGCATTTTGGTTATAACCGGGGCCTCAAGCCAGGAAGAAGACTTATCCGAAGCTTGAGCGGTCAGCGGTATGATAACGAAGAGCAACTGCGACGGTCTGTAGGGGCGATATCAGACGACAGCATCTGAGACGCTCGAGAAGGAGGAAGATCTCGTACACTTCTTTGACCTTAGTGTCCTTCCTTACAGCTTCGGTCTTCCTAGGCGAGCACCACTCCTTGAACTATCCTCGACATCCCTTAGCGCACGACTAGCTTTCGGGCCTGCCAGTGAACTTCGCTACTGGCGAAGACCTGGAGATGGTGCTATTGAATCGCTCCTCTCCAGAGTAAACATGCTTCACATCCTAGCCAACTCAGTGTTTGTGTTGTCTATATTTTCTTTCTGACCTCATCATTTCGGAACCATGTGTTCTGCAGTATGTGATGGTCTAGTCACACTATTCTCCTTGCGACCGACAGCTGGCTGGCACTGCACGCACCTTATTGTGTGTGCGGGCTCTCTGCGACAGCTAAAAGGTTTTGCCGAGCGAGTCCAACAAATTACAGCAAATATATTTCATCAATTATGATGCCTTGGGCAAGCTCCCACCTTGCATTTCATTCTACAGGTGCGGCTGGTGGTGTAGGGAAAACAGCCCTACCGAGCTTGCGGGCTGCTGATGGGCTTTACCATCCTCTTCTATGGGACGATTTAACCATGACACACCTGAAATAAGCGAGTGTATACAAATCTAAATCACTTTTTATCAACCTCGCAGCATCCTCCCGTGCTTGGTTGCTCGACCACCGCACCTCGGATTCGCACTGACAAAACAGTGAACGAATCTGGTGCGGAAGAAAATGGCTCGCAAGTGAGATTGGTCCGGCCAGGAAAAAGCAGGTGGATCCCCAGCATCGGCCAAGAAGTCTGGCACGGAAAGTATTTCCACAATTCGTTTCCGTACACGATACGAGCACACATCTGGCGAGTTGCAAGAAACCATCCCGGCCGCGATTTCGAGTTAATCTCGGTCTGGTTGTCTTTGCGGTTTCCCATACACAATGCGCTCATGAGAATTTTGCCCCCAAATGGGGCCGCGACAGTGTCTCCCGTCGTGCTGAATCCTGAGATGGAATGAAGGCCCTTCGAATCCACCGACGAGAATTATCTGGCGGTTGAGAATAACCTCGTATCACCGCAACAAACAAGTCCAGCAGGGCTAAAACGCCGCCGGGTTCTCTTGGAAGAGTCTTTAAACGGCCAAGAAAAATGTCCGAAAGGCTAGTGAAGCTGCCACTCCCCATGGCGGTCTCGTCCGGAAAAAGAAATGAAATCATCGCCACCGCAGCCTTACCGGACGAGGCAAAGACTTCAGCGGTGGTTCTTTACTTGGGCCAACAAGGTTATTCACCACACATTCGGGTTTACGACCCTGCTCACAAGACATGTTCGCCATCAGCACGACCTTGTTCTAGATATTTCCGATTTACTCAAAATCTCCCACTCAGGACACAGAGGAACCCGCATCCTCTTGGGCGCTTTTATGCGGTTCCCGTGTTCACCTCGAGATATTCTCGGGTTCCGAGTTCGACCCCCATCATACTTTTTGCTGTCCACATATCAAGAGCGCACAGAGAGCCACCGATAGCTCGAGCTCTGTTAGATGCAGATTGCCAATCGCAACGATATTGGCTTCAAGCTACCGTTGATGGTGGAAGCTGAGTGTCTGCTCTAACAACTTTGGTGTTTCAAGCACAATGATGTTTGCTTGCCCGTTCTAGCTTTCCCTTGCAACCCAGGGCGCCGCATCTGCCCGATATGGCTCATCCGTACATCGCCGTGCCTCGTGGCACGGCCCGATATGACTTGTCGGTACATGCTGACGCCTGGGACATTCTACCGACATGACTTATCGGTACATGTTGCTTTCTGGTAGCTACTACCCATATGACTTATTAGCACATGCTTTGGCCTAGTAGCCACTACCGATATGACTTATCGGTACATAGACATGGCTGGCTGGATTTACCGATATGACTTATCGGTACATAGACATGGCTTGCTGGATTCACCAATATGACTTATACTTACACCGACCTGGCTTGTTGGATTTACCGATATGACTTATCGGTCCCACCAGCCTGGCTAGCTGGATTCACCGATATGACTTATCGGTACATAGAGCCGCCTGGGAAGACATAACCCGATACAGCCCATATTCATTCCAATATATCTTTCGAGTGCTTTCCTGGCGTATTCATACTTTCTCCAGGTTGAGAATAGCCCTATGAGCGGCTTTGGCTTCTCCCATCATCACCACCACCACACTACCATCACCATCATGTGCTGTTTGGGTGACATTTCATTCCCGAACCTGCTCCCGAATAACTATATAAGCGTCCTCTTCGTCATTTACATCGGAAGGCATTCCCTCGATGTCCCCTTGAACTCTTCGACCCTCAAGGCGTCTACCAGAGCAATATAGGTGTTACTTCAGCCAATCTAAGGGACATTTGCTGTGACAGCTTAAGATCAGTCTGCAAAGTCGGAGAAGAATGCTCCAGCTTCGGCTTGCCTCCTTTATCAACATTGATGTTCAGCAGTCTGGGACCTGTTCAGACTGTAGCACGAAGACTACTAAAAATGGCCGACATTCATCGGAAAGTAAATCGCACCCTATTCTAGACGATGATAGAATGGCCGACATCGGTGCAATCCGCTTCTCAGGAGGAAACAGATACTGCACTGCAAACGACTCGCAACGATACACCAGATAGTCTTTCTGGTACTCGTGGTCAAGCAACAGACCAGCGATGAAGCGAGGCCTTGATCAGCACGCAAAGCTGACCCACAAAGAATCGGCCCTGCCTCCATCAACTGAAAGATAACAGTTTCCAGTCCTGGTCTTGCTTGAGAGCTTGGCGGTTCCGAGAGATTTTATCTTCTCATCATAAATACGATCAGCATACAGAACCAGAAAGCGACAGTTCCGGGAGATTTTATCTCGGCGCCTCGCAAACAACCAACCTATGGTTGTGGGTTTCACGCGCTTCAGACATTACATATCATTAGCAAGATATCGCAGAGATCCGAAGGCACAACGATGCTGCTTGACGAGATATTCTCAGATGGTGAAAATGGTAATCGCACAGATCAAATGCCGGAAGTATCCCTCATCGATAATGTTGGAGACTATAATCTCGTCCCAAAGGGGGTTTCTGGCACAACAGCATGCCAGAGACCACTCTCTACTATCGGGAGTGCTGTTCCATCATACAAAATATTCTTCCATGCGCCAAGTGATGAGTTATATTGCTTTCATTGCTGGTTGTCGACTCCATCCCCTACGCAAGCAGCACACATTACAGCAACCAGAACGAGCATTCTCGATGCCAGCATCCCTTGGCAAAGCTGCCTCGAATCCGCCGCGCATGCTTTGAATACAGACGTGGCAGAGCGAGAAGCGTCGAAATATGTATGGAAGTCTGCTTAAATTTCCATGGCTTAAACGCTGTTACAGATTTGGCATCCCCTTGCATTGCCGTGAAAACAGCAAGAGTCTACTAATCTGGTTGGGCAATTCTTGCCCCTGAGTGGGAGTGAAGGGAAAACTCTCCTCCCACTCCAACCTCTTCAGCATCCTTTGACAACTAGTCATCCCACGCAACACGACGTAGTACATATCGGCTTAGAGCCCCAATTACGTCCCGTTGTGGCTTCGGTCAACGGTAATGGCCACCAAGGCTTTTCCTTTGGCTTTAGCGCATTCGCCCCGATTCGGACGAATTGCTTGAGCAAGGCGCGTCTGGCTATTCAAGTCGCTTTGCCCAGCGTCGATCCGCCTCTCGCCAAGAAAGACCGGTCTACGGCTATTGCAGAGAGGAGAGACCTGCGTCGACGGACAGCCACTACTCGCCATCCACGCTTTGTTCGACGTTAATTGTTATCTACAAAAGTCCGCCCTTGATCCAAGTGGAGGCGGTGACATTCAGCTAGCCGAAGAACAAGAATTCTGCTACTGCCCGCCTGCGCACCATGGGATTTTGGAATCGCAACACAAACCAACCACGAGGTCGCCCAGACAAGGATAATTGCTCATTTGCTTCAACCGCCGTCATTTTGGTCGATGGGCACGCTGATTTCGCCGATATGGATCCTTGCACTCCTAGATGACATGAAATCAAAGTTGGGAGGTATTCGCAATTTTGTCCGAGACTTTTGTCTATGGTGTGGTTTCATGAAACAAAACGACCGCATCAACCTCAACCTCAGCTGACTCCGATACCTGGAATTGCCATCGCTCATGGTCGAGGATAGCCTTCCAAGAGTCCATTAATGATTCCCGTAGCGAAAACGCGACGCATTTTTTTAGGTTGCAAATTTGAATTACCGCAGCAACTCATCACTGTTACCAGGGATATATCTGACCGACGGATTCCCCACACGACCGACAAAGTCCCATTCATTCTAGTGTCAGGGCAACACATATCGAGCAGGCCAAATACTCGCCCCACATCATTCGTTCTACGTTACGATGAGTGGTCATATCGAGCAATGACGGCACCATGAGCTACTTTGAAAATATTACCTCGCTTCTGGCTTATTAATGTTGAAAAGGCCTATTGTGGCTGGCACATGTGGGATTTTGCAGAGGCCATATTAATGTTGACAAGGCCTAATTCCACTGGGCTATCCGAGACGCACATGAAATCATATTAATGTTGAGAAGGCCTAATACGGTCGGCTTGAGCAGTGGAAATGCTTCAACCGCGGCTGCTCGGCCTCAGGACATCAAATCCAATAATATTGTCTTGGTGCTAAATGGAGCTTTGACGCTGAGCTCAGCGAAGATTCTCACAAAACCTCAAGCACGCAAAATGGCGGGCTTGATTGGATGAAGAAGAATGCGGAAAAACAGCGCCTTTGATTCGGTGATGAATGTCCTTGTTCGTGGCCATTGGGCTCCTGAGACGACTCCCGAAACCTACGGGTGTTCCGTGGCTGGCAACCCTCAATAAGGGCACATCTTCGAATCAATAGGACGAATTCACCAACAAGGAGAATAAATGCGCATGTTAAGCAAACAGTTATGAATCGAGAAGACACATTCATCTATAGCCAAGATGACTTATATACCCAGTAAACAGATCCCAGCGGGGAGACGAAGACACACTCGTCAACAAAAAGACAGTCACCAACTGAGAGGACATACGGGCCAACCAAAGGGGCAATCCCTCGAACCAAGATGCCGCATTTGCCAACCAAGAGGACAAATCGACTACTAAGGAGACGGTCGTCAACCGAAAAGACCCCCGCCATCAACCACAATTACATATCTTCCAAGCAGGAAAATGAAGACGCACTCGTCAACCAAAATGGCACAGTTGTCGACCAAGAGAACATATATGCCAACCACAAAGGCAAGCCCGCGAACCAAGATGCCGCATTTGCCAACCAACAGGATAAATCGTCTATTGAAGAGACAATCGACAACGAAGAATACACACTCGTCAACCAAAAAGACGTGGTCATTGTCTAAGAAGACACATTTGCCAACCAAGAGGACAAACAGATCAACCAAAACGAGATAATGACCAACCAGGAGAACATGACCATTTACCCGAGAACACATTTGCCAACCCGCGAGCCAAAAGCACAAACTCATCAACCAAGGCGAAGTGATGGCCGACCAAGAGAACATGACCATTTACCCGGAGAACATATTTGCCAACCCGGGTGCCAAAAGCACATATCCATCAGCTAAGGAGAGATAATGGTCATCTAAGAGGACATGGCCATTTTCCCTAGAATATATTTGCCGACCCGTGAGCCGAAAGCACAAATCCATCAGCCAGGGAGAGATAATGGCCGACCAAGAGGACAAACCCATCAACCAAGGGGAAGTAGTGGCCGGCCAAGAGAACATGACTATTTACCCGAGAACATATTTGCCAACCCGCGAACCAAGAAGCCGCACTTGCAAACGCAAACCAAGAGGACACAGCCAACATTCAGGAAGATATTGTGGTTTATTTTTCGTTGAAAGCAAGTAACGCACTCGACCACGATTTCTCCCAAAGGAATCAGAGGAACTGGAGGAACCAGGGGAACCGGAACAACGAAAATGACAAGTACAATTAGCACTTACGACCTGGTTTGCATAGTTCTACATACTCGTCAACCAAAGAAGTTCCACTCGGCAACCAAGAAGAAGATGGATTAAGTTTGGAAACCAACTCAAAAAGATGGGTTGCTTTTTTCTCGACTAGAAGAGGGTGGAAGTTCGTTGTAAAGGGCATATTTATTACATGGGAGTGGTGGGGATCACAGGAATTGAGAATTGGCGAGGTCTTTGAACGAATCAATTTGATTAATTGGCATTCAGTGTGGACAGATGAGAGACGTAGGAGCAAAAGGAATCACGGGGTTTGAGAAGCTGCGAGATCTTTGAACGAATCACTTGGATGAATCAATACAACTTATGAACCCCCCTCACTTTAGCATTCCTAGTTTCTTTTCGATGATGCACATGTGACATATTAAAATCTTCGATTTTTCCTTGAATCCATCTTGTAAAGGCAATTTTTTCTTTTCTTTGCTAGGGTCACGCTGGCAATAGAAGGGCGTCTAGTGTTGGTTGATTCTTTGTCTGCGGGACTTGCCCCACTTCACCACCGAGTGCCGGGTACCTGACAGCGCTGTGCCGCACACTCTCCCCCAAAAGATTCAGGCTTCAACAACGCTTGGGTTTGCCCTCCAAGTCGGCTTCGGGTACGACTTGCTCTCTTCTACATTCGGATTCGTTTTAATTTTACGCATCCCAATAACTCATCCGGTGGCCAAAATCGCACGTCAGCATCGAATCACGCCCGCACAGCCCTCACCCATCGTATCGAGTTCCCACAACGAGCCCCAACCACAAAGTCCCGATCGCATTCGATGGCAAAAGACCACAATTGAATTTTAGAGCTCTGCCTCTCCGGCTCCCCATCTTCGTCGTCCTCCCTCACTGTCCGATTCGCATCCCGAACCAATCCCGCGATGTTCGACACAATGGTCTCGGACGGCGCCAGGGCCGCTGAGGCGCTTATAGACTGGACGCGTTTGGGGTCTCGCCAGCCCAGCCTCAGCATTCTACGCCGGGTGCTGGAATACAGGGTGCGCTGGCTGGAATCGATCTACAACAATCGCGATTGGCAAGCAAGTAAACTCTTGAGATGAGGTGTTTTTATGTCGTTTTTTCAACGAATAGGGAAAATGACGAAGCCGCGGAGCTACACTCTACAGCTTCGAGAATAGCGCCTCGATCGATTGCCTTGCCCTGGCTGCCATAACTTCAGGTCCATTGGCTTCTTCCTCCGTCTCCTTAAGAAAGCCCTCTAACGACAACCAGCCTTGCCAGCCATACTCCACCAACCATGTCTTGGCGATATCAACGACTGGGAAGTATCCTTTCCCTTCTAGCGGAAACGGCCTTGCACTTCTTGACCAGGCCAGCATTGGACTCTTCACCTCCAGGCCTTCGAACAATGGCGAGTCCTCGGTTAGAGGCGGGCTGAATCTGTCCGCGTCCGACAATTGCACGTAAAAGACCCTGTGTTTAGGACACTTGTCGAGAAATTCGGCCATTGACGCCTTGAGATCTCGGTCACTATTCGGTAGCTGGCCACTTTCGGCCATCGCGTCTCCCCAGAGTCGGCTGTGGATGTGGAACGAGTCGAGACAGAGCCCAAAATTGGCACGATCAACTGTCTCCACTATGCGCAGGCTGTCTTGCCAGAGACTGTTAAATTTAGCGAAACCAACAGCCTCATAGGCGATGGAGATGTCGGATTGAGCTACGAGATCCGCCAAAGCTTGGAGTTCGGGAATAATGATGGTGTCGTCCCCCGTGGACCGATCGAGAAATTGGGATGGCATTTGAACGATGCCCGTGCCCACCGCCGCAGCTAGCTCAACCCATTCCTTTGCAACTGCGAGCCTTTGCTCCAGCGAAACGTCGAGATTTCCTTCGAAATTCTTCAGAGGGTTAAGCGACAGCACCTCCAGGCCGAGTTCTTGGCAAAGGGCTTTGATCATTCCCGCGGATTCGAGTGGGGCAACATCATGGCTCTTGGCGTGACCGATGAGATCGGCGTAAACCAGCTCGATCCCCTGAAAGTTCTCATTGGCAGCGGCCGCTAGCTTCCGCTCAAGGGTGTGAGAGGGATGCTTGCCAAGAGATACCGTCGCGACAGCCCTTTTGTTGGGGAACTTTGCGGGTGCCATTTTGACGAGTAAAATTGAGCTGATGGTTTGCAAGTCGACTTGCCAGAGGGAACAAGCCCATGGGCATGGGCTCTTTATTAACCTGCTCCCCTATCGAACTAAGCGGGGAATGAGGGGTAAAGTCTAGAAAAATTGAATGAATCGTTTATCCGTCAATCTATCTAATCATTCCTACTAGGGGGATATTTCAGAAATCTTAGAAGCTAACACAACCGCCATCGACCTTCAAAAAGCCGGCCGTCATAAACTTGGAGTCTTCGCTTGCCAAGAAACTAACCACACCAACTATGTCATGTGTCTCTGCAAATCTTCCCAGAGGCATAGCCTTCTTCAGCTCCGCCATCTTCTCTGGACTCCATGATGCCCTAAACATGGGTGTGTTTACGCCACTGGGGTGGATCGTATTGACGCGAATCCCAAACTCGCCCAGTTCCGATGCGGCCGTCAGAGCAAAGCCCCGAAGCGCAAACTTGGATCCGGAATACAAGAGCATGCCAGGAGTTCCCCGCAGACCGGCGATTGACGAGGTCAGAATGATGCTACCACCGTTGCCCAGATCTCGCATCGCCTTTGCGGTGTGCTTGATGCCGAGGAATGCTATGATACGAGGTTAAGAGGAATGCGGGTAACGGAAACGGTGCGGCCCGTACCTGATTTGACATTGACTTTCATCATGCGCTCGTAGCTTTCTTCAGTCAAGTCAAAGATACTGGTTGCTGAGGAGCTAATGCCCGCATTGAGAAAAGCACAATCCAAGCGGCCAAATTTCTCAACGGTCTCTGCTGTGTACTTTTCGACATCAGCCTCAGACGTCACATCCGCAGTAATTGTTAAAATTGTGCTAGTTACTGCATCCGCTAGTACAAAGCTGCTGAGCTTTGTCACGGCAGCCTCCAATGCATCTGGATTAATGTCTACCAGGCTGAGTTGTGCTCCTTCTTGGATGAGCCTCGCTGCAGTCTCCAGACCAATTGCACCACCAGCGCCTGTTATTAGGATCACTTTACCGGCATGGCGTTGAGACAACAATGCTGCCTCTGTCGCATTGGTCGACTTCCCAGACATGGTGTATTGCAGGCCGATAAATCTCCGGTAAGCTTGCTCAGGGGTTTCTCGGGGTAACCAGGCGACGAGGTTTTGGAGGCCTATGCGACAGCGGCGTTATAGAGCATATTTAAATGCGGAGTAGGGCGTATAGAGCAGGTTTGAGTGCGGAGCAGGGCGTGTTGGGGTCCACCGCCGCGAACGAATCCGCCGTCGGTTACACCTCCAGGTCATGACTCTCACAAGCTACGGCTAAGTGATTCGGCAAGACGAACCAATCCGACCGCCGTTCCAGATCCTTCACCGAAATTTAGCGCTTGAGTGGCAAAGGATTTTTCCGAATCGTTGACCATCTCAATCCTATCGTGGAGACAGACAGGGGCTACTGACAAAGGCGGCTTCGAGGTGTCAAGCCGTTGATTCTCATGTGTTGGTGGGCCACAATCTTAGTGGTTGGAGCCCACACCATGATAAATGAGCCGAGTCTCCCCGCAAACTCAATCTCCACACAGATCTATTCCCCATGGGGATAACTTCTTGATGAATCCCTTATTTCCTGGCACTTGGGAGAAATGGCCGTCGGGTGATTACCCCACTCTTCTGCCACCTCGCTGTTAACTACCCAATGCGATTTATCGGATATGTAACATAGAACTAAAAAAAAAAAGGCTGGGGTTGGAAAAGTCTTTGTCCGCAGATGCCATGAGATGGCTACATAATCTCTGCTAACTTCTCTGCTTGTTATCTCTCAGGATCGCCATCGTTTCCAGGAGCGGCATCAGCATGAAGAACTTGTTCCGTTTGAAGGAGGACCCTGGGTCCAACGTGCCTCAGGAGGTCTATGGCATCCGACCGTATCTCCTGGCCTTCTCGGCCGCATGGGTATGTAGCTGTTTTTAGACACTTGCTGCCACTGCCACTGACTGATACAATATCCAGGCCTCTGCAATGTACGGCTACGATTCGGCTTTCATTGGAGGAACTTTGAATCTACCATCCTTCCAACGCGCTTTTGGACTCGACAACACTTCAAGCGACAAGCTAGCTTCCCTCTCATCGAACATTGTGTCCACTTTTCAAGGTGGTGCATTCTTTGGGTGCATGGTTGGCTTCTTCTCTGCCGAGAAGTTTGGCCGCAAACCGGTTGTTATGGGATCCGCCGTTGTGTTCATGGCTGGGGTTGTTTTGCAGATGATTGGACACCTTAGTCTCCTCTGTAAGTTTGATACACACGCTCTCAGCATGCCAAAGACAACCCTAATGTGTGGCTAATAGACGCTGGCCGTGCAATCACTGGTCTTGCGATTGGTGCATCATCTACGATCATCCCGATTTATATCGCAGAGTGTTCTCCCTCTCTCATCCGCGGTCGACTGGTTGGCATATTCGAGATTATGTTACAAATCGCGCTCGTTTTTGGCTTTTGGGTCAACTATGGAGTAGCCCAAAACATTTCTCCCGAGGGCAATAAGCAATGGCACATTCCTGTTGCCGTGCAGTTCGTCCCTGCAGGCTTGCTTCTTATGACCATGCCGGTATTTTGTACTGAATCGCCCCGTTGGTTGGTATCCAAGAATCGTATCGAGAAGGCTCGCAAGGTTCTATCTTGGGTCCGCAATTTGCCAGAGGACCATCAGTTCATCTCTGATGAGATTACCGAGATTCAGGCCAGCATCACGCATGAAATGCAGCTAAGAAACGGAAAACAGTCCATATTTCGAATCTTTCAGGAGCTGGCAGCCCCAGGGATCAGATGGCGTGTTGTTATGGGCATGCTCCTCATGCTCTTGCAAAACTTGTCCGGGATCAATGCTATCAATTACTACAGCCCTACTATCCTCAAGTCAATTGGATTTACTGGGACTGGCGTCGGCCTTTTAGCCACCGGTGTGTATGGCCTCGTCAAGATGTTGACCACTGTCATTTTCATGTTCTTTTTCGTCGACAGATTTGGAAGACGGCCAGCTCTTCTCATCGGGGCTGCTGGTGGCATGGTGTGTTTGTATTATCTGGGCGTGTACACTCACCTCTCCAGATCATTCCACGAGAACGCAAAGTCCGGCCCAGGAAGCAATGCATCCCTTGCCATGATTTATCTGTTTGCGATCTTCTACGGCTTCAGCTGGAACGGCATTCCGTGGATCTTTGCATCAGAGGTTCTCCCTAACCAAGTTCGAACTTTGGGCATGATGTGTGCTGTCTGCACACAATGGCTCGGCCAGTTCATCGTTGTTTATAGCTTGCCCTACATGATTCAAAGGATCACGTACGGCACTTTTCTCTTTTATGGCAGCTGTACCGTAGCTGCGTTTATTTTTGCCTTCCTCTTTGTGCCCGAAACAAAGGGGGTTTCTTTGGAGGACATGGATCTGCTGTTCGGTGTTGATGCGCCTCTCTTTGCCCGTGCCGCGCGCAAGCATTATCTCGAACTGAAGAATGCCGGTCTCAACGCGACTGCCATTTATCTCAATGAGGCAAAGATCAAGGCAGAGCATGTGGAGGCTTGATGAAACAGGCCAAGAATCTGAGCTAGCCAAATACTATGTATTGAATACAATTTTCCCAACTTGGGCAAAACATACTGGTGAACATAAAATGAAATTGGCCCCTCGCATAAAGCGCATCGGTTTATGAGGTGCTATGACTGTAGAGAGTAGATCCAGAATAAATGTTGTCTTGTCTGGTGGGAAATAGTGAGGAAATTTTGTGTGCAGAGGGGAGCTGAGCGCTGTCAAAATTCTCATTCTCCTATCTACCCATCTTCGAGCATGACGAGCACTAGTGAAAACCCCATTTGATGATGACTCTGAGTAGTTTCGCGATGGTGGCATTCGACGCGCTCTTCAACGCGCCGTCGGTGGCGATGATCGTCGTCGCGTCTTTCGCGGAATGACGGCGCGTTCACCGAGCACATTTTACTAAGTGGGGTCGTACCGAGAATCCACTAGGACGGATAGATTATGAAGAATGGCCAGCTATCTTTTGCAAACGCGAAAGAGAAGAATTATTATCCAGATTGGAGTTGAAAATGTCGATGTTCTATGCTTGTGCCTGCAGAAATGCGTATTGGAAAGGTCAGTGCTGAAGGTGGAATCTCGCCAAGGCCAATCAGTGCCCCTCCCTCTTCCCGCTCGAAGCATCAACAAAGAGCGTGTATTTGCTTCACTTCAGACCTCTATCAGTTATGGAATCAATAAAATAAAAAAATCCGATACCTAATCTGCTAAGCTCCTTAGGGGTTGATAGATTGCCATTTAATTTAATACGATTCTTGATAATGAAAGACAACCCCCCTCCTCCCCCTGAGGAGAAAACAGTGGGATTGACATCGCGTTAAATAGAATCATGCGTCTAGTGGGGTTGCTACTGAACATTTAGCAGTGATTCAAATATCCCACTGCAACTAGATGCCGAATCTCAAGATATTCGTAAATTTTCTCGGTATCTGTGGTTGATTACCTTGGCGGGCATTTCGAAATTGGATTCCTCCCCATGTCTGACCAAGACCCTGATGATTCAAAAATCGTGCATGATAGGAAGTTTCATCTGAAAATACCCCTATCAGTCCATATACCATATGTCAAAAATAGGCAGCTGACCTTGGCAGAACCAAACTTCACAAAAAGTATTTTTTGTCAAAATGCCGATGCTTCTACACCTTTCTGGGCCGAGCACAGTTATAACAGACAGGCACGACCAAGGAAAAAAAAGGAGAACAGCCACTTTCCAGGTGTTGTCGACAAGAAGGTGATCACGTGTTTGAGCTACAACCACTATTCGAGTAGTCAAACCAAACAACAACCTGAACAACCCAACTCCGAGTCTACGAATCCAAATTCTGACTCAAGATGGCATTATCTCCGGCACAGAAAATGGCAGAGGACTTGTGCTCACGCACTGCTGCAGTGCTCATTTCTGATGATTCACCACCTTCTGCTACAGAAGTCGAAACCCCCATCCTCACGGGCTCTCAGTCGTCTCCCCGTGGTCTCTTCTCCACGCCCGAGCCTTCTTCAATCAACAGCATCATCCAAGAACACTGCCGAACTCGTCTGTATATCAAGCCGATACGTTGGACTCCACAGCACTTGGAGCTCTTGGACTGTCGCTTTATCAAGAAAGTTCCCAGGAAAAAGGGGCAGAAGAAAAAAGATCCCAAAGAAAGCAACGGTGCCAATGCCAAGGAGAATGGTAACGAGCTGCAACTCAAAAGCGTGAAGCCTACCAAGCCTGTGGTTCCTGAGGCGGCCATTCGTTTGGCGGCGAACCTTCTGGTTCACCTACACTCAACCAGACTCAAGAATCTGGAGATCGAGCATCTTCTCAACCACTACAAAATCGAGAAAAATATCAAGTAAGCGCCCTCCACATGCTTCACAATCCTTACTAAACCAATTTCTCAGTTATGATTTGTGCTTCCGCTTCAATCAGCGCAATGTAGCCATACTTAGGACCGAAGGCACCTTCTCATGTTCCTCATCGAAATTGCGCAATCCCACGCTCGCCTATCTCGACCTCTCCTCCATACAGGAGTACCGTGATGGTTTATTCCGCTGCGCACGTGGTGAAAGCAAAAACTTCCCGGTGTACAACATTAGCAACATCAAAGTCCGCCACCTCCAACCAGCCAACGAACTTGAAGATCCGTACATGGTAGCCGTACTGATCGCCCTAGCTCAGCAACGGCAATTTGAGCAGGATATACGCACAAGTGAGCAAGCCAGCTTTGAAAAAGCCCAGGTCAACCAAACGGCCCACTCGGGTCCCAGCTCAGAATCCCCGCCTTGTTTGGAAGGGAGAAAGAAAGAAGCCGTAACCAATTTTAAGGTGTGTACGATATGGATTATTAACTTCTCTTGTCCACTGTGCAGCTAATTGACGACCCTCAAGGTTCATCTTCTAGTGATGCCCACGAACGATAGACTAAACCTTTATTTTTACACGGCGCACATCCCCTCCACGCTGCTCGACCGATTTGATGAACCATCACGATATGTCCCAAGCAGCCCAGTTATCATTTCGTATTACAAAATCCCTCTCGCATCAACATCAAGGCTGGTGAGAGTGACGAACAGAGCGCTCAAGTTAGTGTGCAAGGAGGCACCTTAATTGGTTGCGTTGAACACGGGAAGAGGTCTTGAAAATCAACTTTCATCAGTTTCGAGGCACTATGCACCCCAAACACTACCGATCGAAACACAAAGCAGCCAATTAAATCAAAAAATAAGAAGGAGCAAAAGACAGACCAACGACGAAGTAGCTTCAGATCAGAGGCTTCTGATCGTTGTCGATGGCCTCTCTATTCGCATTAGTTTCTTGGTACGCAGACTCTCTGATTATCGCTCAAAAGGTAACGTACGATGGTACCATGTCCATTTCCTATGTTCAATATTAACTAACTTCGAAGGCACAAAGCAACGCATTTACCAATGGCGAGATATGTATTGTTTACAATTGTACAACCGGGATTTTTCTTTCACCTTCTCGTCAGCTATACGCCGCCTCAAGGCTACCGATGATGGGCAACGGGTTGGCTTTCTGGCCAACAGACAATCAGGACAATCCGCTCAGGGAATGTGGTTTTTTTTTTCTCTTTTCAAACCAGTTTTGATCTGTTATCTATCGCCTGCGACTGCCGTGTCTCAGATTTGAAGTGATCAAAGGTGTGGAGATTCAGGCCCAGTGAAGGGATGGCATTCCGGCTGAACCATGATTGCCCCTACTCCCTCACGGCGCGCACGGTCGCACATCCTCGTTCAATTGTTACATAAAACTAAAAACACCCCATGTACTAAAGTTACTCTAAAATTAAGCATACACCTTTGCAAATATTGATGTGACTGCGACATGGGAGCATTCTAATTGCCAGTACTCTGCGGCGGTCAAGAGTACACTCTGTTCCACGCACTCGATGAGCGGCACGCTTTTACCCTCCAATGAATCCATCCGTTACAAGCCTCGAGTGACTCCTGTAATGAAAAATTCGGCAAGGAACAGGGCTCATGAGAGACTCCGCTTCCAAATTACAATCTGAGCGGGGTGAGCCAGGGTGTAGATCTCAGCTTCCACGAGCTTCTAAAAATAATCTACTCTAGGTCTGTGATCTTCTTGTTTTTCTTGTAGGATATCAGTTCAGTTTGCTATTTCATCGTTACTAGACTTGTTTTCTCGCCGACCAAGGTTTGAGTTCTTTTCATCCATCTCAGATCAATAAGGCATCGATCGCACTCTCTAAATTTGCTGTCAAGAGCACTATCGTAGCTAAAACGGCCTATGGCGAGGCAAAAAAAAAAAAAAAAGAACAATGTGGCCAAAGAATATGAGCAGACCTTTTTTTTCACGATGTCGATAGGTTGCATTCTTATTTATCCAACAGTATATATTTTGTTGTACTGAGGCTACCCTAGAGCGACCGACGCACGTTTTCTGCACCACAATGCTGAGACTGGATGACCGTCTTGGGGGGTTGCAAAAATCATTGACACAAGGTGTTGGACAAACTGGTCTAAATACTACCCTATTCACCTGGTGATCCACGTTTACAAGTGTTTGAGCGACCTTGTACACGCATTATGTGATCAATCATTGATGGGCTGACTGGTCAGATGATATAAAATTGTACAAGGTATGAATTTAATCGCATGGTGCCAATTTGGGTTTGTTTACTTATAAACAATTTTTTTTGTAATTTTCCTACTGGCTGCGGGGGAAAAAGGAATATGCACCTTGTGCCAGATATTTCAATGCCCAGGGCGGGGTCCACGAGGCTGCTGAAACCTGCATCCTCCAACACTTGGATCCAACAGACACCAGACATTTTGCCAGCTCGCTTAAACAAAGACCACAGCTTTGTCACTCTGATGCAGTAGGAACCCTTGAGCAGTGTCGGTCCAATGGATGTTTCCATACGCCGTGTGCACTATTGTGTCCTCTGTGGTGGGCAGTGTGGGACACATAATCTGCGTGCAGGTAAAGTAGCACTCATCTCGCCTAGGGTGCTCGACTTTTATGTTTTGCTAAGGTCAAAATTAGTGTCTATAATGTTCGGCGCTGTTTACTTGAACGAACCCGAACAAATCAGCAACAACCACCTAGGGTGGGTGTTTAAACCCGAACATTTGGAAGTGGTCCAACGGTTGGAGGTCTATGAGTTTGAAGTGGCCCCCATTAACCTTTTGGACGGAGGCTTCCCTAGGGGTCATGTTTTCCATGAATACTGCTCGAAGATACTTGAGATTGAACTCGAAAAAAGCAGCGGGTTGACTATCACTGACCACCGGGTTCTTGGAGCATTGTTCAGGATTTTTCAATGTGTCCCTTCTACTCCTTTTCATTTGCTTCCAGCTAACCACTACTACGGTGTTTTATTACGCCGCGGAGAAAACGATCATGGCGGCGTGTTCTCGACAGACCCGACATCGGACAGCGATTTGGCCAGGTTCGATGAAGAAGACACCCAGATTTTAGCCACTGGCAGTGGATTTCAACTTAAGGAAAGCCACCAAACAAGTACCGATATCTTCAAAAGTCTTCCCTACGAAGTCATCGACATGATTCTTGAGAATATGCCTAGCAAAGACATTTGTAACCTTCGTCTCGCTTCTCGGATCGTTGCGTTGCATTTCTCCACCATCGAAGATCTTCCGAAACGCTTCTGGGAAAGCAGGTTTGAGTCGGGTAGAGAATTTGACTTCGCCTATGCACATAAACCAGATTTCGAAGAGCCTGACATGCCCTGGAGGGTGGCTTACCGGAGATGCAGAAGAGCAATCCAGACATCTGAAAGTGTGCAAAATCGGCGACGCATTTATAAGTGCATTCGAGGCGTCGCCACCACCATTGGGCAATTGATGGCAGGTACTAACGCGCCGCGGCACGAATGCCCTAACGGAATTGCAACTTTGCCTCCGGGTAAGCGTATCTCATGTTCGCATGCTTATGCCCTTGCTGCCCATAACGTGGATTACGCTCCAGGTGTGATCCCTCAACAAATATTTTGCCTTCGGTCACACTTAAGTGATGGAACGATCAATTTCGGTGTATCGACGTTGAGTTTTAATGGCAGTACTTATATTGCAGGTCTTCAAGTTCGTACTGAACATGGTAAACCCGAGTGCTCAACTCAGAGGCCTCTCGGAACCATCATACCAACAAGAGAAGAGCGGATCACAATCGAGGCAAACGAGATAATTGTTGCAGTGGAAGTTATTATGTCATTCTCTGGGATACAGGGGCTGGGATTCCACTGTCAACGTGATGGAGTGACCAGACTTAAAACGGTTGGGGCGACTGAGTGTCCCGATCATGCATCTGGTCGCACCATCCTGCGTGGAACCGGGCCAATTTGGAAATTAGTGTGCGAATTTGACGTTTGTGCCCCCTATGCAAGAGATACTTACCAGTGCATTGAGATCTGACGGTGATAATAGGGGCTTAAGCTGGTTGCAGTACAATTGGTGAACGAGGAGCGTCCAGACATGGTCACCGATGGCGGGCCCTATGGTTTATGGAACCCAACCATTCCAGCAGAGGTGATCGAACAAAACAGACACTTTGAGAATCCTTCTGAGCGCGTGCAACGGAATAATTTGCTCTATTTGAACATTGATTTCGGTGGCACAAATGGTTGCAGGTTGACGTCCTTAGAAAAAGTTACCGTTTTCATGCACGAAAGGGGAGTCTACGGAATATCTTTTACCTACATCGGAAACCACACAACCACGTACGGAACAAGATTAACCATTGACAGGGATCACAAATTGCATTGGTGCTTGGAGCAATCGTTCCCGATCAACGGACGGGGCGGGGAATTCATTACCGCAGTTATACCACGTCCTGAGCGGAACCCGACAATTGTTCGGCAGATCGAGGTGAGCAACTCGTATAGATAAGCTTCTGCCGCTTATCTTTGCATCGAATAATACTCTTCTTTTAAGCTACGGATTTGCTAACTGCAAGTTAGATTCATACAAACATGAATAGAGGAATGCTATTTAAATATCATGGCCGATCTGTTCACCCCAAAGAAATGTATCGCCCTCCCCAGCCATCCGAAACCCACTTCTCAAGTGATCCTATTCACACAGCAATTCATGCTGCTTATCATGTATGTTCAACTTCAAATCAGCCTCTGATCTCGCGGCATAACTTCTAACCCCTCATGCCTCACAGCCACCCTATGGTCCACTGGAGAACCTTCAGTATTTCAGGTCTATGCCGCGAAAAGACTGGTGCGGGCCCCTTCCGCCCATCGAACCTGAATTGAGATGCAATACACCCGGGGTGACAATGGCACAACTGAATGCAAGTTTTTGGATGTTCGCATGGACCATATCCTGTTTTGAGGCTGCCTCCCTGACGAATATCAAACGGATCCGCGTTTCGTCCGGCAAGCCAAGGGAAAACCGCTCTGAAGAGGAGATCAGCGGACTTTGGATTGAATACCATCATGGGCCACCCGTCATTTTGGGTCAGTGGATGGAACCGGTTGGGGAATTTGACATGGATGAATCCCATCGGTTGGTGGAAATCACTATTTGGACCATGGGGCAATATTCTAGAGCATCTGATGATCCAAGGCCACGCATTAACGTGGTAGGAATCGAATTTATTACGTCTTCTGGCGGCAAATATTCCTTCAAGAGGAATGTCACCACGAGGTCCGTGGTTTGGCGTTGCCATGCAACACTATACGAAGAGCTGGTAAGACCCATGCAGAACCCCCAGATGGCGATGAAGAAAAAGCATCTGACAATTGTAACAGAAAGACATCCTGTGGATATTTGATGAGAATCACGACGATGTACAAATCAGGCTTCAACCAGTACGCTCCGATACCCGCCTCGTCTTCTATGACAGCCCGAGAAATATGTGGTCGACAGACTTGTCTCAAGGCACATCGCGAACGCTACGAAACTACGACGAAGAGGATGCCTATTGCTTGGCCGAGCTCAAGCGGATGGCAGCTGAGCGCCAAAAGACCACGCGAGAGACATTCTTTTGGGAAGAGAAGACTCGTGGTGGATTGCCTGCACGGCTTTTTAGAGTTCGCGTTTTCTTGCAACGATCGGAGTTGACTGGGGTTGAATTTTCATACGAGTTTGGCATCGTTAGGAGATTTGGACCGAGCTCCGGGGAGCCCCACACCTTTGATCTCGAGGATGGCGAGCAATTCAAGTTGCTCACCGTTGGACAGCGTGACGGTTTCAAATTTCTTGAAGTTACTATCACCCCATCATGAGGTATTGGATCAAAGTCAACTAACTCATCTATAGTTCTTCACAGACCAGGGAAGGATTTTTACCGTAGGCGATTTGGGAATAGCAGAACTCAGTATGTTCGAGCTGCAGAGAATCCCTGAGGATTTTGCATTCAGGAACCCGCTTGCGGTATGGTGCCCGTTCCCTTCGGAAAGGGACGTCAAATCTTGTGTTGGCTTGTGGTTCCTCGCAAAGCAAGTCGCAGACGACACCCGTTTGTACACAGCAGGCCCCATCTTCATTGATGGACAGCCTGGTCAACCAGATCTACGCGGCGCTCAAGGCTTGAACCTGATCCAAGAGCATTGTGTGGTGCACGCAGATGGATGCGATCCATGCCAGCTCGCGCAGCAGAAAAAGCTGGAACAGGAGCAAGAGGAGTCTATTCGGATGGAGGGTCTCTAGGGGGAGGACGAGATGAACGGGGTACAGATTGAAAACCGGTGATTTTATCTGCGTGTGAGAAATATTGGTTTGAGTTGATAACTGTAGTTTAAAAAAAGTAAAAGAACAAAAATAGCTAGCAAGTTATCAGACTAGTATTGGCAAAATAACGAAAATCTTCAGAAACCCAGAGCTTTTCGACATCTCTCGATTGACGTGTTCACTCGGAATGCCCCCACTTTCGCTTCTCCAGCGCCAACTATAAAACTTAATCTTTTTTCCTTTTTTTACTGGTGGAGTCGCTATCCTCCTCATCCTCATCAGGGACAATCGTCTGCTTTCTCCTTTCCCAATCTTCACGGGCCAACCTTTCGCGAAGTGAGTACCAAGTTGCTTGCTCATCCCCTTTCTTCGCGGGCTTCAGCTTGACCTCTTCGAGGGTCTTGGCTGCAGCTCGCACCAGTTGCAAGGCGTCTCCGACTCCCAAGCAGGCGAAAGTCCTGTCTGCCGCAGCCTTGACTAGTGCTGCGTCAAGGGAAGCGAGGTTGAGGAATTTCCTCTTCTTGAACCGCTCCTCGATCATCCTATCAAATGAAGACATGATGAGCGGGAGAATGAGCGATTCGTCAGCGACCTGGAAGACCTTAATCGTACTTTCCAATTGTGCCTTCTTATCCCACAAGTCATTTTTGACGAAGATATGGTTATGTCTTTCAATGGCCAGCCTCACCATGTCGGCGGCCTCGCCCCTACCTTTATATCAAGGACCCACTGAGAAGAGGAAGAAGTAGGAATCGATCTCGGCAAGACACTTGCGCTGAAGGTGGTTTGTAAGCTTGATATCGAAAGAATCTACCCTCGCTAGGGAATATCCAACCAGTCTATGGGCGATTCCTATACCTATTTCCCATGTCGTGGATGCCAGTAGATTGAAAGGCTTGGGTGTAGAAGCAAATGGACCTGTGTTGGCTTGGGGCCCGTATTCGTCCCCGAGAGACTCTGGGTGGGGGAGTTTATCCATCGTGTCTGGTTTAGGAAGGATGATACCATTTCCATGCTACCGAGGAGTTTTGCGGTTATTTATGTTGATTGTGTCGGGATGCACATTGGTGAACAGCGATGCGACGGATGCCAACAACGAAAGAACAGGCTTCGAACGGCAGAAGGCTGCGAGCTGGTTTGGACAATGGTCTACTTGTTCTATTGAACAGTGCTTTAAATCGCACCGCACACGTAACTATGTTTACCGACGTGAACAAAAGTATCTGTTCGCCTTCAATCCCGAGCCACAACGGTCTCATCCAAAGCGAATTTGGTGTTTGTCAAAGGTAAGATGGTTTCCGGGGGAGTTGCTGAAACGACAAATTTTCACACTGTGCTGGAGCCGACAATCTCTTCAGGGTACACAGTATTGGTCGTCAGCCAAGCCCCGAAAAGACGCTCGGAGATGCATTTGGGCCATTCCAGCCCTTGGGGGGGGATTAATTACAGCGAGCGAGGTACCCTTCTAGCATCATGGGGAGGGCACAGCGCTTGCTTGAATTCGCTACGGAGCATCCTGCCACCCGCAATACGGCGCCGCGATGCAATGTGATGCGCGCGAAGCCTGGGTGTATATTAGAAATGTATGCCCAGAACTTTTTACACTCTGTTAGCTGGTTGAGCCTGTCGTTGATTGACCGATTGGGAGGTTTGCACCGCTATTCAGAAACCTCTGGTGTTGGGACAAGGCTCTGGTCAGGCTCTGGCCAGGCTCAAACTCGCTGGGATGGTAGCCTAAACTTAGCGGCCCTTACTGACCGTTCCACTTACAAGTTCACAAAATTAGAGCCCATTAACTCCCGTCCAGCGGATCGTAACAGGGCTTGGGGGCTAACTTACAGGTGCTGTAGCAATTACTGGACGCTCTCCCGACGGCTTCCAACCCCTCCGTGCCTCCTTCCTTTGTGTCTCTAAAGATAGCCAATGAAAACCTTGACCGATCGCGCAAAAGTCAATTACGTCAGTGTAGTTTCCTCGAGGAAACAACAATTCCAGGATCACCTGTGTTCCTTGTGTTTGACCAATCTGACAGGCTTGATAGTTGCGCGTCCGCCCGACACCACATCCTTGCTCCCTCGGCCTATTCATCCTTCTATTTTGTCCGAACTTGTCATTGTACTCAACGGGTCATGGAATGCCAAGGATACCCCGCGTTCACATTTGAAAACGCCAGTCAGCTCTAAGCCGTCACATGGTGGATCCAACACTTGCACGGCAGCGTCGTAACTGCTGGCCGAGTCGGCCCTATGTGGTCTATGTGGTGGGCATGGCCCAACGTGCGCAAGAATATCCCGATGGTGACGAGCAAATTTGACAAGTCACATCCAGCCGAGCTGTCGTGACACCGGGCTACGACGGGAATACGAGCCGGGGCCATATTGTGAGACAATGAATCACGTCTCCGTGTGGGTGTGTGTGTGCTAGACAGCCACCCGGTGTCTGTGTTGGCTTAACCGGTTCGACCGGGACAAAAGCAATGCGGCAACCGGGAGGAGGCCCGAAAATGGGTGTACAATGGATGTGAGCAAAATATTTCGGTGGCGAGTAAATGTATGAGACAGGAGATATCACTTTGCATATACAGTTGCGTGGAGCTCTCACAAGCCATGCAGGCCGCACAGGGTGTACCTCTGACTATTCGAAATGTTGTCCTTCTTGGCATAGTCGCTCACATATGTCGCAGATCAACCTCAGACATGGTCCGATAGGGTCACATTTGCCTATAGATCAGACAGTTATCACCGACCATCTCTAGGTGCGCTGCCTCGCCTATGTCGAGTTATCTCCGTTGAGGACACGACATTTCAGGTGCCGGGGTAACTCGGACGGTGGCTGGCAATGGTGCTGTCGGCCATGGCCTCAAGGATGCGACCATTCATTGTGCATGTGAGGGGTAAGTTGCGTGTGGCTGGCAGGCTAGATAACCACACCGGTCCATATGACGACGAGGGCGAGGAGATATCACTTTCGGGACAAAGAAAAGCAATCTGCAGTGTTATGGATGGGCACGGGGAAACACACTACAACAATCACACCGAGCCACATTGACTCCAACCCCTCCCATGCTCAACAAGCACAGTGGTACGCATGTTCCTCATGCGATGTAGCAAACTCGGTGAAGGGCGACATGAAGTCGAGACATTGGGCTTTCTCATGATTTGTAACCATACAGCCTCCTGAATAGGCTAGCGGAGCTCTGGATGCAGGGAGGTGTTGGTTAGTTGGATGAATTGGATCGACGTTTCCACGCTAGCGCTGACTCTGAGCAAGCAGGGAGAGGGAGACATGTACCTCATGGAGGCAGTACATTAGCTCCAAGAGCTGGCAATCGCCCTGGGGTTACGCCTAGACTACCGTACCATTGCCGGCAGGGGTGTGGAAGTGTGGAAGCCACCCCGATGCTACCGTGCCAGCTGAGGAGACGACACACCCGCCAGCGACGGCACGCCCCCTCCCATCCTTCCATCCGTTTTCGTGGTCTGGCTCTTACCCTGGCGGGCGCGGGAGCTAGTTATTTAAAGCTGCAGGCAGAGGGCGGGGACCAAACCAGTTGGAGTGCGGCTCTGTGCATTATGCATGGCTCTCTCATTGGTGAGCAGCATGGGGCGAGCACGAGGGCCCCCGAGAGGCACGTCAGTGAACCAACGCGCTCAACAAAGGAGACGGAAGCATGTGCAGCCGACAAGTGATCTGCGGGCGCCTCGTACGGTTGGGCCCCCTTGGATTTGGGCATCTTTGGCATCCGTCTCTTGGCCCTTGCTTTTTCTTTCATCACATGCAGGTGCTGTCTGGGCAGGTCTGCTACGCCTCCCATACCCATCCTTATCCCACTGTAGCCCCGCCCTTTGAAAGATGCAGTCTTCTGCAGTGACTGGGGCCTGGGCCATTCTGCCCAGAGTTGAACCGGAATGCGGAATTCGTAACCGCAGGCATGAGTCAACCTCTTCTTGGCAAACTCAGTGACATGAATCAGTTAGAAAGAGGTGATTTGCAGTAAGGCAGAATCGAGGTTGTCGGTGTCACCCGCCCACTCGATTCTCGACGCCAGCGCAGGGCAACCCAAAAAATCACCCCGTTCCTCTGTACGGAGTGAGTATTTGGCGAATAGACAATAATGAGCGATTGAAAATTAGCTGGAAGGTTTTTTAAACCAAATTTCCTAATGGTTCCGCGACTATAATGCCCCTGTCATTGGTCGCTTTGGAAACCACTTTTTCACTCAATTCTCAAGATAATCGCGGGGAAGTAAGTGGATGCATTTAGACCCACTTGCTGACCGCACTAGATTCGAAAACCATCGTAGCTACACACGAGACGAAAGTGTTATCTGGTAGAAAATTATCTTGCAAACGGCGCATCTAGTATTAAGTCGTTGGTGATGATAAAATTTATCGAGAGGGTTCGGATTGCCAATCTCATTGAAGCTTCTTGTGACGAAGAGTGCCAGAGGGAGGAGTCACGTCCTCTGGGAGGTTCAAGCCTTGGGCTAGATTAATCAATTGAAGCCATGCGATTCTTCTAGAAATCAGAAGTCACCAGAATTTTAACAGGTGATTGTCTTAAGAGTGTTCCATTCTGTGATGGAAGCCCCCTTTGCCACTTTTAGCGTCCTTCTCCTCTCACTCACTGCCTTGACCTAGATCTGAGTAGCCAAGAGTATTCGATTCCGATAATTAAATCATCTTGAAATACGCGTTGGTGCGGCTCTTTCACGTAGATAATTTTCAGCATCACCTCATTGTAACACTTACTTGAGTCGTAAACATCGGAACACAAGGCAGTTCATCCAAAACCCTTATCCGCAAGGTATCGTGGCTGCCTCAAATCTATAATTTAACAAACTGTTACTCGAGCCACATAGAGGCCGATAAATTTAATTTGAACATCCTTCTACCAGGCTGGCTCTCGTTCAAAGGCAAGGGGGAGTGTCATCTTAGGCTCTGTGAAGGGCTCGATAGAGTTGTTAAACGCTGCTCAGTCCAGGCTAGACCAACACCTTTCTGCTTATTTCTTTTCTAGCTATGGGCCAAGGAATAATAATTCTTCCACGGTTATAGGTGTTTTCACCTCTCTTTCGTGACACACTGTGCAATGATCATGCACCATGTTCAACCTGCTGATGAAAGGGGTAATTTGAGCTGTACTTCATGAACTGTTTGGTGAACCGTAGTTCTACGTATCAATTAGTCTAGAACTCTTTAATCAGATAGGCCGCAATAATTACCTGTCCCCCATGTCTAGGTAGGATGCAAATATAAGAATTCCTTCACTCCATAGCAGAGGATAACAGAGGCGACTGCGAAAACGTCCCCGGAGAGTCGACATGAAGCTGCCTGCTTACCGATCCTTTTTCTTTCCTTGAACTGAGACAAACTCACTACTCCTGGCTGAAAGATAACGGTATCCGAATTCGCAGGAGGATTCGCATTCCCAATCCTGCCAGAACAAAGGGCAGCAGAGGCACTCGATAAAGGACCACAAAGAACACTCAAGATTCAGCGGTGTACGCCACCCACAAAAGTTTAACCTCTTTGCCAGCCCTTTGACAGAAAATGACCTTCGTATTCCAGGTTGTCCAGCCGCCTTCGCCACTGGGCCAAAGACGAACGGATCACTAGAAAGAAACCAGCCTGCATACAGGGGAATATCTCCCGCTAATGTCGCCTGATAGCCCTAATGCCATCTCCCAAACAAGATCGTTAGCTACAAGCAAAATGTATGATGGCCTAGCAGGCTTTTCGTTGCGATGCACGATGAGCAGACCCAACGTGGGTATGAAGTGAAGCCCCTCGCCCCCTCGCCCCTTAACCAACGTTTCTTATAACCGTCCTTGGAGCGACAGTATCAAGATCGATCCCTTATCAGAAGCTTCCAAGCCGTAATAATACCAGATATATTGTGTAAAATACCCGAGGTTGCATTCCCAAGCAACCAGTCGTGCTCTCTCCCCAGCCCCAGCACATCTCCTCGCCGTGGCCGGGTCCTACACTGGTTTCAGACACAACCGACCTCTTCTTCGCAGGTAACCTTCTGGATGATAAAGGGGGTAGAATCGAACGCATTCCTCTTGAAGCTCGCATCAGAGGATGGCAGCTTGATAGTCTCGTTAGCCTCCCACTTTTACTACTGGTGGAGCTTCGTCTTTCGCAAACGGTCGTCTCGAGTATTGATCCTTCATCGTGACCTAGATTAGGGGATCAACTAAAGAAATGTCCCATAGTATTGTGTGAACGAAGAGTCATACGTGCGAAAGGAGTGATCGATGCCGGTAGGAGGACTTGGGGTCAGGCAAAGACAATTTCTTCGGACTATCCGCCGGACCCATGACCAGAAGCGACGCAATCGACGTCCGTATTTCCTCTGCTGCTTCAAATTCTTCGTTAAGTAAACGTGTTTCCCATCTTGCTCGCCTACGTGAAAGCGTGCGGTCGTTCAGGGATGGGGACGTGCCATCGAGTATCCCAGATTTCTTGAAGTGCAATTAGCGAGCGTCTTTACTTTTCGTCGAGCGTCCCCCATGCTTGGGGTATGGTTAGAAATGATTCGTGAGGAAATCTCGTATGCGTCCACCGTGGTGGTTGACAGGAGAACGAAGATTCTTCAATCCAACCAGTATCTTTGGAGCGGTAGGGTATAAAAACTGAGGAACATTCGGTGTGATAGGTGGTACGGTGACCAGAGAATGGCTAAAGCTCGAAAATAAAGACGAGTGGGAGGCCGCACCAGACGGGCCTGATAAATCTGATACCATTTGGGTCTGGGGAAAACGGCATACTGGTGTTTTGGTATCATGGATTCTGATGCCATTGCTCCCTGCAGGCTCCTGAAGGATGAGAAAAGCGGGGCACTTGCCACTAAGGCTCGGGCTTTACAGTTTCTGTTGCGACACCACTTCCTGCACATACAAGTCACTATGCATTCCTTACGTTGGACATCGTTACGAAAACTCTCCCGTCACAGATCATCAATCCTTTCACGCTCATATTCATCTACAATTACCTTGCACAATGTGACAATAGTTTCCATACGATGCCTCGTGTCGTCGCCGCCAAACCGATGCAGCACGCCTACGTTCGAAGTGACGAATGTTTCCTCGACAAGGATTTAACAGCGTCAACAATGATTCGCCCACCGTTCAAGAAGAGATACCGGGTTGCAAGCCCGAACATTCCTGCCACGTCTTCTTCGGTAAATGTTCCATGTCAGGTTCCAAATCATGGCCACATGGGGCGGCGGTTCAACCTGCACCATGTGGTTTGTACGCGATCTGTGGTGAGTACCCTGTTTGTTTCAGGGGGGAATCTCTTCCTCATTAACCGCAAAGATCTTCCATGCATGGGCTTCAGCATTTACATCCACGATTCCACCCGACATCATGAGCTGCCACTCTATGAATGTCTTAACACAGTCTAGCCTGGCAGTCATTCGGAAATTGGGAATACTAGAAAGCCCTTAGGCCATCAGAAGTCATAATAACTATTGAACTCGCATGACACTGGCTCCTCAGGCTCCTCAAACGGGTCTTCGCGATATGGATGTTGTTTCATGAACCGCGGGCATTGACGAGGAATTCGCAAAGAGCGCCATCCAAAAGCTCGCGCATACAATTAACTCTCTACACACAGAGGTACAGGCAGTGAATACTGGTAAGAAGTCCCTCTTCCCTCTTGATACGTACACGTAAATTTCAGCATGCCGAAGCTTTTATTAATAACTGGAAAGGCGAGATATTCACTTGAGCAATCTAGTCCTTGGATAGAACGATAATTCCGTATTCAAGATACTGGGAGCCAGCGAGTTTTCGAGCGCAGTATTCCCGAAAATAGACCTCTCACCGGACTCTTACCTCTTCCGTCGACGAATTCGAAGGCCGGACTACTTCCCCTATGCGATTTTGGGGAATTTAGGTCAGTATCTGGCCCTCATGTCGAAGATGTCGGGCCTACCGTGTAAAGATCTCTTGAGACACTCCTATGGATTCCGTAGAGTTGTTCGATCAATATCTGGAACTCTAGGCTCACGATAAGTCGAGAGACAGACAACACTGATCCTTTCCGGTTAGGATTCTCACTATCACGAAGCATGGGATATCTTTGAGGGGAGAGCTGTTTTCAACGTCCGCAAGAAAAATAGGGCATTTTAACATGGCACATAATTTGTTGGATTGATTGCCACTTTGTGGCACAGCCGTTCGGCAGCATGGCAAGAAGCACAGGAGAGTACGAGAAAGGCACGAATGAGAATGCCGTCTTCATCTTCCAGTATTGCTGACAAGTGTCTTCTTGTAGGTAACTAAGCGAATCATTTCCCACTTTTAAAGCGAAGCCCCTAGAAGAAACCGAAATTATCGGAGAAAATAAACCCATCTGGCTAACCCTTACTTGGGGCTCAAACAGCAACCCAACTGCCGACGAATTGCTGCTGAATCAATCGCTGGTGAGCTACTTTTGAGATAGAATTGCAGATGTCCATATGATATTGTGCATATTGTACTGCTAAGTCGGGTACCAATGGTGATTACGTTGACCCTCTAGATCATGAACTCTTGTGTGATTTAACATTTGCATTACAAAGGCGATGAACCAAATCCAAGGGAACAGTGTGTGTATTAAACAGGAATGGAAATTTACAGTTCTAACCCCGATGATTCGATTCTCGTTCTGCATTTTGCTCATCGCCAGCAACCTTCAGTTCTGTGGAATTCTTCCTTGTACATTTCGGAAAAGGCATGATGCATATCGGAGACTCAATGATCCTATTGGAGATTTTGATCAGCTCGGTATCAACTAGTCAGGAACACCATTATGTACCATAAAAAACCGATAGTACGTCAAGCATATGTCCAATGCAACGATTGTCACCCCTACAACCACCCAAAAAATATCCATACCGCGTGGTGGATACTCCATAATGTCAATGTTGGCCCGCGCTATTCAGTAAGTAATGGGTAAATATATTCTGAGAGATAGTGCCATACTTACAGATAGACAGCAAAGTACTTGTGATGTGTTTAAAAGTTGGGAAATCAAGGCCGAAGCTTTAAGAGAGAAGAAGAAGACTTGAGAGAGCATTTAAATACAGCGGCGGAGAAGCAAACAAAACAAGATCGAACCCTGGTAACACACGTCTCATAGCAAACTTGCGATCAAACCGGTCTTTGGCATTGACTCACTGGTTTGCGACTGCTGCCCATGTTTGTATCTTTCGTTTCTTGCAACAAGGATAAGACTAGAGCGATGATTCTCTTATGCCGCTGACCTCCGAGGACCTCCAGGAACAATATTCGATACCTTGACAAGACGAGTTACACTACTATTCGACGAAGTAGAATGAGCGGTTCCGGTCGGTCGCGATCAGCACCACGGGGGAGGGCAGCATGATGTCTTGAAGGCGAAGAGGGATTGTATCTCGTGCAAGGTAACAACTTCTCCGGTCTGTTGTTGCATAATACTACGATGTTATCGACGACAAGAACGGCGAGGTGTCCGTGTACAGTCTCCCAGCTATCGCGACTATATAATTGCAAGCGCGATTGTGGTTGCGACTATCACTAGAGTTGAGGCTGGCCTTCAAGACACACATCAAATGGCAATTGAACCGAACCAGGGTTGTTCAATATAAGGAAAAGGAACATTGAATATACTAGCTAAACTAAGACGGACAAATTAAACAGTGGTCAGCTCCCAAGAAAAGCATCTGCCAGCGCTTAAAGAAGGCCATTTTCCTGCACAACGCCAGTCGAAACTTTAGAAAGAAAAGAAAAAAGGTGGATGAATAGTCATGAAACCAACGTTTGAGCATGCCGCGAAATGCATATCCTATCAAGAGCCACGTCCAGAAACATGGCTGATGACAGTGAATGAAGCGACGACCAATGCTTGCACACGCGTCTTGAGTGTCCGCTAATGCAACAATGACTATTTAATACGTGTCCACCGATCTCGAGGTATCTCGAGCGGTGAGGCATGACTGCATAGAAGAGGCGCTGCACTGGAGGCGGCGAGGATCGGTGGGCAAGGATTACGACAAAAAGAAGTCGACGGCAAAGTAACCCGACGTTTGCCAAACTGAAGAGGGCGAATTAGTGGACAGCGTGGCTGACTGCGCCCGAATAGATTGGTTTTGTTGTTTTCGGTTACTCTGCAGGTTGCATTTGAGCTAAGCCACCACTGAGCAGCGTCCAAATCCATCGGTGAGCGAGCGCCTTGGGTGAGGGCTCGGTCAAGGGGAGAAAGGTGTGTCGCAAAAATAGCACCCATCTCGGGAATAATCCTCATGACTCTCCCGCTGACATCTCTAGTACCCGCTCGCTTCGTGTAATTATCAGCGGAATGTGGTCAGCCTTCTGAGACCCCACGCGGCGCGGTACTCAAAGCGCATGTCTTGCGCCCTGTATTCCGTTGCCCACTTCCACATCACAGCGCCCGGTGAAGAAGGGAATTGGTACAGGATTGATGCTCAAGTGTCGGGACCTCGCTTGCCTGTGCTTCCAGGAAAGCCTAATCGAGATACATGCATTGTAAAACTGGGTACTTTTACAACGCCATTCGCTTCCCCCCACACACCACGTCTTCCGGCACAACAATCTTGCCGACTTTGACGCCGGCTCTCCCAGCAAAATACTCATGCGTAGTCCGAGTTACGAATAAGTCCAAATCTAATGAGAAATTCTCGCAAGACAAGGCAGTCCTTCTGACTGTTCATTTCGTACAGAAACGTGCTGTCATCCTCGGTCAAAGGTACTCCCAGGCGACGTTTCTGGAGAATACGCAAGGCTCGCTGGCGTTGCGATCGGTAAAATTTCCGATCTGCCTTTGGGTATCTCACCAGCATATTGAATGCAATAGAGTAGAGCCGATGAGTCTGGCGGTGTGTCCTGCGATTGTTAGCCTTTTCATTGGACAATGGGTGGGAAAACCCTGTTCATGCATCGTACCGAGAGCAATAGGACCGATCACAGAACCCAGAGTGAAGAGAGAATGGTGCAGCTGGTGGCAAAAGGAAGTTTTGGGGTTTGATCAAAAGTTTTGCTGGCTTTAGTTCGTCTTAGCTAGCCAGGTTGGGGGCGAGCATTCTTATGCTTCTGGTGCAATACTGGTCTCTCCCACTCAAATGATCGGGAGTTTCGTCTTTAGCTTATTCGTTTCCTGGGTTGAAGAAGTTTATAGTAAATTGACTGCCAATGTGATCCGATTTAGCTCCGAGGAACAAATTCCGTTCATGCCCCCATAAAGCATAGGGTTCATGCATAAATTGTGCCTGGGAGGATAGTGATTAACTATGGGGAAAGGGGAGGAGCGCCCACACCACGGGAGTTCAACTTCAAAAGCGACTGGCGTTCCCAAGGACCATGCAGCACGGAGCGGTTCAGGACACGAAACTGATATGACGTCGACGAGCTACCGCTGAACAGAGAGCGCGGCAATCCAGAGAGACATTTGCGAGCGAAGCAAGGGCGCCGGGTATAGTTCAAAGATGCTTGGGATCAATTCATCGCCGGACTGACCCTAGAAGGTTTCCATCAATAGCAGGAGAAAAAAACAAAAGTCGGAGTTCTGGGTGCGTTGTTTTTTCTGAGGTTTGCGACCGAGAGAAATCATGTGGCTTGCAGGTCAAACCTTTGGCGTTGAGGTACGCGCTCGAGTGGCGTCTCACCTGTGGCGCCAAACTGCCTCGTGACGTTTGGCCGTGGCACAGACGAAGGAGGCAGGAACCTTGAAGTCAGACAGGAGCACCGAGCACGACCAAATAAAAATAATGGCCCAGAATAGCTGCCTATAATAAAGGCGTGAGTCTTGCGCCGTGTATCCGTTTACACGCTAGGCCGCATTGATCGCCCACGCATCATGGATGTCATTGTTCGTCCTGGTGGATGAGTGCTGACCCACGGTTCCTTTCTTGTTCTCCCTGCAGTTACGGGCCATCTATGCACTCTCCCGTATAATGATGTAAGGCTGTTCATCTAAGGTAACGGACAAATTAGCCGGGGTTGTTTATGAACACGATTACCATCTAGAGAGCATTGTGAAAGATAGCAGCTTATAAAAGCAGGCATCGAGTAACCAGCTGATCAACATCAACTCCTTCAACCAATCTGTTCATCAATGTCGTTAAAAATGGATCAAATTACATCACAGGAGATTCTTCCTCAGTATCCCGATTTGTGGAACTTGGGCCAGGAATACCCCACCCGAGAGATCATGTTGAACTATGTCGAAGCCATTTGCAGGTTTAGTGCAAGCAGCACTAGATCAGTGGATGATTGCCTGCGAGACATAATGCGCGAGGTATTCCAATACAGGCGCGGCAGTGTCTGTGCGGATGTCTTGCACAGCTTAGCAGGGGGCTCGTGTGGTAAAATCTTGGAAAGGTCGCTTCAAGGCGAAGAATCAGGTCCCTGGGCAAAGTTGCTATCCGACGCGGTGGAAGGGTGGGGCAAGGATGTGTTGAAGCGTCGAAATATTCTTGAGAAGTTGAGAAGGGGACATTTCGAAGGCCTCATCCCTCGTTAGCAATCTACGACAATTCGCCTTTAAAATTTTCCACAACTCCAATTTTTGAGAGACTGGTGGGCTACATCGACGAAGTCCTGGCAGTCAGCATTGAAGGCCGGTCCAGCACCAAAGACAAGTTACAGAACGAAGCATTTGCTACCATATTATGCAAACTATTCATGAGACCGGACTTGATGGAACGCGTTGACAGTAAATGGTGGAATGCATGGAGGGAATGTCTGGAGGAAGATGAAGAACTCAGAGCCGTGGTGAGTGCCGCATGGCCGAAACGATGGCGCGATGCCGTCGTTCAGTGGGGGGAGAAAGAAATCTGTTTTGCATGGGATCGCACAACAAAGTGCCCTGTGTGACGGAGGGGCAATGATAAAGCATGATGAACATTCACTTGCGAGTGATGGACGGGGAAATAGAGGATAATGATTAGGCAATTAGTGGTGCCGTAAAATTTTCGTGGCCAATGCAGACTATATATATATATATATATATACACCAGGTGGCATTTGGGTGACTCCATCGCGAGGAGTGGTTGATTGAGTGGTCGGAATCGAGGCGGTGAGGATGACGGCCACGAAAACCAGCACAAAATCAAAGGCCCAAATTAAAAAATTAAAAAGTAAAATAAAAAGCAATCATGATAGAAAAACCCATTATTCAGGCTTCAAATTCCAACGCTTCGTCATGCCGCTGTGTAAATTTACCAAACAATCCTTCAAATCCCACTTTTTTGGATTAATCACTTCAACCACGGCCCCATAGTGGCGGCAGCGCTCGACCTCGCCGGTCCACTCCGTAACCACAATCGTCCCGTGAATCCGGGTGTTTGGGTTTTCGCGGAGGTCAGAGCTCAACAGGAGTCTAATCTTGTAGCCCAGCTGTTGCACCTGGGAGGTGAGGGCGCCCCAGAGTCTCCTCTGGGCGAGGCGGTAGTGGCCAAAGGTGGCCACGACGTTGAAGTACGTGGCGGGAGCTGTCAACCATCATCAACCCCTTGGTCTCCGGAAACTCAGACCTTTTTTTTTTGGGTTTGGGTTCGCAACTCACGAGTATGTGCCTGAGCAGCAGCGACAAAATTGTGCTTGGTCAAGATGGTGACGCACGAGAGGAGCGCGCGGCAGGGCTTGTTGGCCGACGACTCCTCCAGCTTGCGCTGGTGATGGGGACAGGGCCCGCCTGTCAAAAGAGACCTCCCGTCCAGCACAGTAGATTTCGCAATAGAGGCGGTTCCCATGGTATGTAAGGAGATGGGCACTCCCAAATGACAGCATCGCCACTGGAGCGCATTTGGGTTGGCCCTGACCGCATCTGGGGAGGTGCGCCCGCCATCTTATACAACGGCCACACGCAGGGGCACTGAGACATGGAGGGCTGGTGGTTGGTGGCGGTGGTGTAGTGAGTGGCCTTTGAAAAGCAAACAAAGACCCGACACCACCCTGTCTTCTCACCTGCGGTCACCAAGAGTCACCCATATTCCCCGGCACCGTTGGCAGTGCACGATCCCCCCCGAAACGTGGCCAGCTTGAGGCTGCATGAGCCGGGCTGAGCGGGAACTTGGACGGCAACTGGAAAGAGTTTTTTTTTTTCTCTGTTGCATATTTTATTTTGTGCAATGCCTTTTTGCTGGGCGAGAGTATAAATAACAACTCAAGTTGTGGGTTGTCCTGTCACATCTCAACCACTAACTTGCGCTGGACGACCCACTAATTTGCTTTAGCTACTACACCTAAATTTACCAAGTAAGCACTGATCCCCTCCACGCGCAGCCACGAGCGACAACTCGTCACAGAAACCAGGAGAGCAATTGTCGTCTCCCTAAGCCATTTGGCTGGGATATTATTTGTTTTTCACGCCCAGGAACAATGCATACGCCATGTTTCTCCTCAGTCAAGCGGCATGTCCGTAACCTGGTGGTCAATCCCTCCCAGCCGTGGCCTTGCTGTCTCCAAACTGAACCAAGGCTTCAGCCTGCATTGTCTCTCAAGCAAGCAGATCAATTAAACATCAACCCATTCGTGCATATCGAGGTGCCCGATACTTTCCTTTCCGTCGCACAAGAAACAACGAAAAAAAAATTAAATCGCAACAAGGGAGATGCACTCGGCCACCCCCAAGCAGCACCAAGTCTTGTTGGACTGAGCAGGATCCCAACCAAGGTATAGTCAAGTAGTCTTCTCCTCCGTGCTTGAAACGAGACAATCCAAGACCGACAATCCCTCCAAAACAAACAACTCGCCTATCAGGCGCCCCCCTCTGCCCTGAGGCTTGGATCACCAACCCAATCAGGCATACTGCCATGACCTCAGAGCTGGCTGGGGGTCTTACACATGCTAGACCAGGGTGACACATCCTATTTCACGGGGTAGTCGGAGGCTTGTCGATCGATCGATTCGCTCGCCCGATCCCCCCCTTCTCAGAAGGCTGCCTCTCCATGGTGCAGCACACCGCAGCTGATCATTGCCATGCGGCTTCAGGGCGCAGACGCAACTCAGGGTCCAGCTCCCACAGAAGCACGTCGATCAAACCTTGGAAAAGGCGGGTGGGCAAATTTTCCGCCCTGCGACCTCGTTGTCAATCCATTGGCCCCATGACAAGATATCCAAAAAAGCGACATGTCCTCCAGCTCACATGCACCCTGCTGCTTTGGACGATACTGGCAACATGTCCCGCCATTCCACCAGCCACAGTTGCATCATGCTTATGCACCAATTTGAGATACGACTCTCCCCTCCAATGGTCTTAGCCTACTTTGTCATCAGGCTTTCCCTGTTGGTCCCCAAGCATCATCCAGCCCCGAAAAAGCACAAGCCTCTTTCCCTGTTCAGACTCCATCACCCATGTCTTGGGTCATCGGGCAATGACGCGCTGAAGCTCTCACCTGTGATCTCTCTCAGACCCAAGCTCTAGCTGCAATCCACAACAGCTGCGTGACCCGTTCTGAGTTGGTGGAGTGGTTTGTCGGCTCAATTGTGATTGCGAGCGATACTTGGACGTACAATAAATACATTCCCGGCTGAATGGCACATCCACAGCAGCAAATGCAGCTGTAAGACATTTGCTTTTAGGGCTGCATCAGAGGCCTGACATCTAACAGTCTTCTCAGCCTACCACCGTACCTGGCGGTGGAGATGCGTCCTCCAAAACATCTGGCTGTGGGCCACTTCTGGATAATAATCCATTCATCAAGGAGAAACGCAAAAATCTGAAAACTTATTGGCCAGCTGCGTTTAATTTGTTGCGCACAGGCGGTGCACACTCTCTGACTCGCATACGACGACGATTTTCATGGTCCATGACAGGCGCCTTTCCATTAACCACCACATCTACGTGGTTACTGGTGCCATCGCTAAACTCTTTATTAGGTTCTTAGGCTGCTTCCCCCCATTATTACCCGATTGAATCCCTTCGCCTCTTAAGCAACACGCTAAGGCAGCTTTAACTACCCACCAAACCAAGGTACAATTATGGTTTGTCCATCAACGAACGTTTTATCTTTCCATTCCCATGGGAGCGCCACGATTTGTATATCAGATCAACACTGCGCTAGAAACCGCATCACTTTTTTTTTGCGTTATTCCCGGGCTTCATTGGCTGCTCCGTCGCGCACATCTTCCCCACACCATCACCTGCAGCTGTCTGAGAGCTGCATCTGCCAACCTCACCGACATTTTCATTACTGGTGAGATGGCGCAAGCCATCTAACAAACTTGGAGTCCAAAAGGCAGCAAGCATACCGCTTCTGTCGGGACCCCACGAACCAAACAGTCACTGGGACAATGCTGTGCGAAAGCCGATATGGAATTTCCCAGTTACCGCGACGTCTCTCATCAGCGCCAACACAACTCGCTGCCGCTGACATGACATACACACAAACTACGCCTTCCTCGCCAGGTAAGGCGATACAGGAGCAAGCCAAAAGTCGCCAGTTGTGGTACCTCGTCAGCTTCTAAGTTATCCCGAAAGGCGCCTCAACATAATTTTCAGTTGTGCCTAATCTTGCAGGCAAACTTTCCTTGTCTCCCTAAACCAACTCAGAAACTCTTACTTCCTCACCCAGCAAACACTGAAAGCTTAACGTGAAAACTTTCAACGGCTTTAATCGAATTTACCTGAAAACTTTAACAAGATTCGGGTATAATAACTATCTGCTCCCGTTGGCAAAGCCCAAGTCAAGTCAACACCACACCAACACAAAAAAAGCCCACACAAGAGCCGCACATAATGTAGCTCTCTCTCAGTCGCTACATTCTTTACCCACGTCAGATCAAGCATACAACTTCCGGTGCAAGGAACAGTATGTCCACGGACTGAGGGACTCCTCTGCTTGAGGGGAGCGAAGGCCTCTTCGGTTCTTCGACCTCTCCAAACTACTCTCAGCAAAGATACCACTCTCAACCAAAACACCGCTCGTACTATTGCTGCTCGACTGCAAGACGCTCCTGGATCATTCTCGATCTGTACAAGTCTCGGTTGAGGCACAACAGCCGCTGCTAAAGGAGCACCTAACTGTTCCATGGATGTGCGCCAAGGAAGCGTTGGAGCCCAAACAAGAGCTCTCTCTGTCGAGGAGGAGTAATACACCACATGGTTCCAACAGCTATCGCATCCAATATGTGGAAGATAGTGTCTTCGTCAACCTCTTGCCATTCCTGTCAGCGAAGCTACCACTTTCAACCAAAACGTACCGCCATCTATTCGACTTTGGCCGCTGCTTGCTCTTGCCGATCCAAGATGCCTCGTGCGACCCTTCGCCGATCAAAACAAAACCAGACGCTGGACCACTGCGTGTCACTCTGAACCTACTCAGTGGGCTCCAGTTATTCAGTACGACAAATATCGCCTTGGACCTACTCCCGGAAGCCCTTCGTATAACCGTTGGGCTATGGATTCCCGAAAGACAACCGATTAGTATTCAGCCTTTCTTATTCATTAACAGCCACATCAAGCTCTTCGAAAGGAACGCTCAAGACATTCACCGTCGAGTTTTTTTATTAATGCAAATGCACTACAAGGCCCAATTACCCTGACCTTCGGTTCACGCCCGTAACAGTCTGCAACAACAGGTTGCTGTACTTACAACAGCACCGAGACGGCTTCAGCACGATAAGCACTGCCAGGGGAAGACCTTCAACATACCAAGACAGCAAGAAGAACCGCAAGGCTCTACAGAGTCCATTCCAGCAGCAGCATACGCTGCCGAACCTACACAAACAAACTATTGGATTGCAACCGCAACACGGCCCACGTCTTTGTCAAGAAGGGCGCTAATTCCATCAGAAGGTTTGTTGCTGAGTATGGCAAGGGATCGAAGAATCCTAAGACTCAATAGAGGCCAATCCGGCCGTCCAAGAATCTAACGGGTCGCCGAATACAACAACCACATGTACCGTGGTCGCCTGTTCTTGCGCCCAACGACAACAACCACATGTACCCTACCCGGGGCCGCCTGTTCTTGCGCCAAACTACAACAACCACATGTAGGTGGGTCACTTACCTTTTACCCGACTACAACAACCACATGTAGCGGGCAACTTAGTCTTCTCCCGGTAATGAAGACATAGGGATGGAAGACAAACAGATTATCGGAATAATATTTAGATTTGCGAAAAAAGATAAATTACTAAAATATAAAGGGGACGGGGAACAATATTCATATAGTTGCATGCCTTGAGAGTGGTAGCCCCAAACCTACGCCAAGTAAACAAAAGAATCAGAGTCAAAATAACAAATAAATAGTTAACGGACTTCTACACAGTCCGGCCCTTTAAATACTCATCTATACAATAAATCAGCTTGTAATAAAATACGATGGAGTTGCCCTTCCAGTCCAAGAGTGACTAAGGACCCATGCTTCGTTGTCGACTCAGCATAAGCCTGGCCAGGTGGGAGGATCGTGGTTGGCACTGATGGAGATGGCCTGGAAATTACTGGCTAGCAGGCGATGCGGGCGTTGTATGTCCGCTATGGGTAGCTGGCAAGGACAGAAATTAGGGATCTGCAGCTCCTCCCAGCGCTCTCGTCCACTAAAGTTGGATCAGCGCACTGCTTAATTTCGTGCCCCTGCTCCACTAAATGATCGAATTTCTAGGTCGCGGGCGAAGCGGCTGCGGCGTCGATTAGGGCGTTTAGCGGTGGTCTTTGCCGCCTGATAGCGCTTCCGCCCCACTGAGCCCGCCAAGGCAATCAGCGAGACAGTACCCTAAGGCGATCGCTAGCGATAGCTTAAGAGGACTGCCCCCACAACGCACAATCTTTAGTGGGGTCGTTGGCACAACCACAAGCCCCGTTCCGCACTATTTGTCCGAACCTGCCCTACCCTAGATCACGAACGCCATGGTTCTCAGAAAGCCAATTCTACGTCCTAACCGAAGACAATTCGTCGGAAGCAAAGAGAATAAAATATATTGATAAAATAACTATGAATGTAACAAGGTACAATTTTCGAGGAAAAGGTAACTACCAGAAGGAAAATGTCAGATTATGGGGGGGGAAATGGAGAAATGGTTGGGATCAATTTGGTCAAGACAATGCTGCCAACGTTAAAAAAGCACGTGTTGTTTTGTGCTCAGCCAATCGCCCAGAATTGAATCCAAGCCATCCATCTTTAATTTGTCGGTACTCTGTCCAATTTTCCATGACTCGGGCCATTGCGAGAGTCGCTAGGGTTGAGCGCGACAGCGAAGAACGAATTTGTGCCGCCAGGTCTATCCGTGCTTGGTTGCGTGGAACGAACGGGTGCCACATCGCGACTGAAGTTAGCCGATGGTGGAGATCGCGGGATAGCGGGCCGTTTCAGAGCGGCTACAGACAATAGGTCCTGGACTGTGAGGGCATAGAGGACTGAAACCCGCCCGTCTGCCCGTTTCCTCCTGGAACCGCGTTGGCTTTGCTCCAACTTCCTGGCATCCCTCGTAAGGGGGTCTAGCCATTTCATCCATTCGGCTTCGAGAAATTTGCAAACCGCATTAACCGCTTCTGCATATATTTGGCTTCCCTCCATGGATGACACTTGGTTTACTGCGTCCTGGAGTCGCTCCTCGTCCACTGGCATTATCGTCTCGTAGCTGGATGCATGCATTTAGTAAACAGACCAGACTGTTCAGAGAAAGAAAACAACTGACTCGGTATTGTCATCCACGGAAATGACCAGCAGGGCTGGGTGCTTTTTCTGCAAAATCTCTAATCGGCGCGCCACATATGACGAGTCGTTGCAGAGCCTCATTATTGCAGACGCATCTCGCGTAGGATCTGTGATGAACTGGGTGATAGGATGTGAGTGGCCTTTGGCGAAGAATCTTTCGGCCATTGCATTTCGGAAATTAGAAAACTGGACCACCCATATGCGCCTGATTATTGGATCACTCAAGGAAAGCCCCTGGAAGAGCTTGTTCACGATGATGTTCTTGGTGGGCCCGGGAGGCCCAGGGGGCAGCGTATTCAAGATCGAGCTCGGTTCATTAATCCATTTCTCGGAGTCAACAGACGGATGCCATTTAAATGTCAGACGAGGCTTGAGTGTGATATAGCTATTGAGCACCGCTTCTAGGTCTTGGGGCAGCTGGCTTTTGGTTAGATCCTTGAGAAATTTCCCAAGATATTCATGGAACTCGACAAATCAGCCACAAAATGCCAAACGGTGAGAATAATAAGGGAGCACACACGATCGGGGTATCCAGCGTGGCCAGTGACATCTGACCGGTGGTCTTGTTATCGCAGGCATATATCATATACTTGGCCACTATTTGGCTGTGGTTGGCACCCATGGTCGGATCAGCGAAAGCGCAAGTTGGAAGAGAGAGGTGGGTGGGGTGTATTCTTGTCTACAAGGCTTGCTAGATGGCCAACGAGATAGTGAACAGCTGCCTGCGCGTGTCCGATCTTCAGCTGAGAATTAAGAGTGCGTTAGGTGATGATGGCGGTTCCCCCATAGCTCGCGGATAAAGGCTAGTGTAATCTTGGTACTCGGCTGAGTTCTGGTCAAGCAATACACGCCTCAGGAGTCAAGGTGGGATGGGGGCAGGTGCTCCAGTTGGAGCCTATGGGACAAGAGCACTGCTGCAGAACTGCTAGAACTTTTGCTCACCACAAACAGCTGCGAGATGAGAGTCTTTGAACATCGGTTTCGACCGAAATTTCGCTTGGATAGTGATTGTAATTGCCTTGCCTTGGGCACCAAATTTTGAGGCCCGGGAGCTGACATCACCAAAACCACCCACCTCCTCACCGTTTCTCCGGGAATTATCCATAATCTGCCATCCAATGCGACACCGGCCCTTCAGCCTCATCCTCCTCAGCCTTTACCTGGCAAGCATCGGGCAATTAGACGGCGGTGGATGGTACTGCTGCACTGAGAGTGGGTCAAGTGATCTGATTCACGGCGTCTGCAGAGAGCTACGGGCCTGTAGAGGCGGCCTGTGTTTGATCTGATCAATTATCCCCGTTTTTCGAATCACCATGCTCTGATGGGTCAATACGGTATGATGGATGATTATGGTAGAATCTTGAACGCCTTTTCTTTTTCTTTTCCTCTTTCTCTCTCTTGGAATAGGCATGCAAGCTTGGTCACCAAATGATAGCGCTCACAAATCCTTGATGGGATCGAAGTTGTGAATGTAGTCGACAAAACACCTGAAGAAGCAAAGGTTGAGATTGCTACATGTGATATGCTCATTTCTGGGCCAGGGAGGTTCGCTTACGCGTTTACGACAGATGCGGAAGAAACGAACAAGGACACTCCTGGTCTATTGTAGTGCAGAGCAGAAAATTCAGTTGCACCGAGGCCAGTTCAAGAGGCCCGGTTGGTGCCACGAATACGAATGTGCTTCTTCTGCTGTTTCAAGCCGGGATACAAGCCGAACCGAAATTGAAAGGAAGACCGGTGACATGTTTTTGTGTTCTAGTTAAATCCCAATGGCAAAGGGACCTGATGCGTCCCTTAATGATATCTGACCGTTGTTTGGCGATGTTGTTTGGATTGACCGTGGTTGATAGACTCGAGATGTTGTGATGCCATCCTCGCCAGATACCCTGGCGCTTGACCGGGGGCCTGTATACCGAGTCATTGTCGTGCAGGACGGCTAAATACGAATCTCGATGGCGGCTCACGGGGAGGAGGAGCCGGCACCGCATCCCCATGGGACCAAGACATGCATTGGGAAATCGCACCATGGAATGTGTTTTGAGACTAAAGACTGAATTTTGATGCAGACGGCCCGGTACGGGCACCATGCTTAACTTTATTGTGTACTATCTGGGCTATCACATCTCCAGTCACAAGTTTCCTCCAATTTTTTTATTCATGTTTTTTTTGTAGTTTTCTACTGGAGTAGCCAGATACCAAGAGCTCCTTTCACCTCCAAGACACTTTGGTGTTTGTGAAACGGAGCGTGTGCTTGCTGCCAGTTGGTGAGAGGAACTCGACGGAGAATTGGTTGAGGGGCCTACTTACGTTGTGATTCACTGTGGAGTAACGGTGGCCGTTGTAGCGGTAGCCGCTGTAGTGACAGTCTGGGTGGCCCGCTGTGCCGTGGGGGTTGTGCGGTTCAGTGCAGCTGGCAGTGGTGGTGGCGGCATAGCTCGCCGTGCTGCCGCTTCAGCACTGGACATCTCCGGGTCGAAAGAAAACATTTGGAGACTCATAGACTGGAACTGAGACGTAGGCAGAGGGTCGGCAGGTTCAGTCTCATCAAGCTCAGGAAGCTCAGGCTCAGGAAGCTTAGGAAGTCCAGGAAGCTCAGGAAGCTCAGGCTCAGGCTCGGCAGGCCCAGCCTCAGCAGGCCCAGCCTCAGCAGGCCAAGTCTCAGCAGGCCAAGTCTCAATGGGCTCAGTAAACTCAGGTTCAACAGGCTCGCGCGCGGCGGCCCTACGCATGGCAGGCCATGGCTCGGGAAGCCCAACCTCAAGCAAACGCCCCTGACCAGGCCTGGGATTCAAGTACGCCTCAATGGTTTCCTCAGTGAGGCCCTGGACTCTGAGCATCGTGCGAATCCGGACGTTCTCTTCAGCGACCGTCGCTGCCGCATGCCGGATCTCGGGCGAGGCTACGATGCCCTCGATCCGGAACTCCTCAATCTTGCGCTCTAGCTCTTCCAGGCGCTGTCTTCTTCGGGTGCGAAGCACGCGCGTGTTGTGTCGCGTGCGCTCAATCTGTTCTTCCTGTGAACAAAACGTCCCTGTAAGTCACTGCAAATGGCTGAGTGTTCGCCTAACACCTACACGGGTCTGCTGTCGCGACATGGTGGGAGGCGCGGGGCATGCGTCGAGTGTACTCTGTCACGGGAGGGGGAGGGGTCAAACATTGAACTTGATGGAGGGGATATGGGAGAGGGAAGAGAATCGATCTGGAGCGGCCATGCTAAAATATCTGATTCTTGCCCAGGCCGCAGATGCAGTCAGTTATCCCATGTTCCGTCCTGTCTCAGAACGTGCTTTTGCTTTCGAGACCTTCCAAATGGCCTTGGCGGGCGGCTGGAGGGGTGCATGACAGTGGATATGGGTGGGGTCGGGTCGCTTTTGTAAATTCACATCAACCATCACGGATGGGAGAGTACTATCGCTCTGGCCCGAGACACTAAAACTGAGCTCTGTTGGCGGGAACGCAAGCTACCTAAATCTAACTATTTGATCCTCCCCTTGCTTTTTCCTACATTGGTGCTGACCAAAACCAGCCTCGATGTGCAAACTGAGTCAAAACGCGCCTTTTTATCTCAGTTGGCGCCATGCCCAAAATCTGAAGCCCCCCTCGCTGGCCCGGCTCAGAAGTCTGGTCCCGGCCATCTTTTCCCTGGACGACAAGCCGCTTCACATGCGGCTGCGCCTCGGCGGTGTTTGGTATAAACTTGGTCGGGTCGTTTGTCATGATCCAGCGGGGGGTGCAGTCCTTGCTAAAGCACATCCCCGCATAGGTCCCGCCAGTGTGAGCCCGTTCATTCTTGTCGAAGCCGACTACCTGATGGCCCTCACTCCCAACAACTCTGTAACCTATGGTGTTAAACCCCGTGGAGTACTGCGACCGTGCCAAGGTCTGCACGCCTCCGGGAACTTCCTCGTGGGCTAAAAGGGGTTCGTAAACCCACAGTCGATTGTCGTGCATGCCTATGACAACAACGGAGTGCGACTTCGAACCTTCCTGCACTCGCACAACGGCTCCAGCGAACGGAACACCAGGGAACGAGGTGCTGTTCGGAGGAACTGCGTAAATCCATGCAATCATGGAAGGTCGTGGTTCGCCACTTGCATAGGCCTGCTGTGGGACAACCGTCATCTAAATCCAGCGAGTTAGACATCGAATTGAGAAAGGGGGAAAAAAGGAGGCGAAAACAAGAGGGCTGCTCACCTTGGCTTAGTAAATCAAATCGTGTAAATGAAGCGGGTTCTTGTCTCTGTCGAGATGAAAAAGAGAAATGCGAAGATGGAAATGGGGACTTTTATAGGCTGCACGCCCAGCCAAACTCAACACAATCTGACGCCCGAGACAACAACCTATGGGATAGCCAGCTTGGTTCCCCCCAAGGGGGGGCACAGGAGCCTCGTCGAGGCTTCAATTGGCCCCAGCTCGCATATGCATGTTTCTTCTTATGGTTGCGCGAGGCAAGGCCTGGGGGCCTGGGGTGAACCCAATCGAATCGGGTTCCTCCGAACTCGCCATGTCTGGGATTTGGGGCGGGATAAATTGTTAATGCACTGGTAAGCGCTATCAACGGCAGGCAAACTACATCTATGGCGATCGTTCAGATGGTCGTGTACACACACATTTTGGTTCTCGCCGCTGAGAGTGCTCTGGATCTGGCGGCACTGGATGCATCTCCCCATACTCCACCAGGCTTTTTTAGGCACGGGCTCCGACCAACTCATGTCCTGCATTAATGGCAAAAAAAAAAAAAAAGGCACTGGGAAATTGTTAGTTCGCATGCGTCTTGGATTCGTGAATATTTCCATCTTTCTCGGCTGATTAGCGTCTTTCCCCTTCACGCAAGCCTTGTGTTGCATGGCCCCTGCTACCCGGGTACCACAGGTCGTATACATGTATCTGTACGTGATGCATCACAATCACTTCTCACCTGCATACGGCATCCCCTTCAAATATACCAGCTACCACAAGACAAGGTACCCCCCCTGAAAGTTTATCCCTCCGTGACCTCACCTTGGACACCACAAAGGTCAATTGCTCCAAACATCAGGTTGTTCACTGAAAAGAAAATTAAACAACTAAATGAAGAATTAACAAGAAAAACAGTTTTTTAAATTATCTGAATTGTTTTATCTACTAGGTAGCTAAGAAATGATGGTACAAGTAGAGTCTGCAATTTTTCAGAGGCTGTCTCGTGGTCTAGGACTGCACCAAACGAAACGGACGCAGCCTTTTCTTCGCTGCCTCCGATTCCGCTGCCTCTGATTCCGCTGTCACGCTATTGAAGGCTCTTGGCCGGCCAGGCAGCTGATGGAAACAAAGCTCCTTTCTTTTCTTTTTTCCCTGTAACGGAGGGGTTAATGTTAGGCCGATGTTGTGGTTGGAAGATGCCATTCTTGGGCCAGCCGTAACTGAGGCAGGAACACCACCCCCGCTTTTCAACTACCCAACTCCTTCTCAAACCTGCACATAACATTTCCTATCAACGAAAACAACATGGTGCCTCTAAACTTTGATTCGTCTGCCCAAATTACCTATGTCCATGCGGTCTTGCGTTCAACATGCAGCATCTGCGACGACAAGATCGACCCCTGGGAAAAAGTAGTTATCCGTAAGTCCTCTAATCAACCCACCTGCTTCGGCCTCTAGTTCTAACCGCTAAAAATCCTCAAAAGTGACGGGTGATGCTAAGTTCGTTGGTTCCAACGAAAAAGTCGAACTAAAGTCCTGCACCTCACCCAATCGTTCTCCGCTTGGTGGCGAGTACAACAACATTGTATGTAACAACATTGTATGTCAGATGCCCGGCTGCAACTCCTGCAGAGGCGCACCCGAGGCCTCGACCATGCACCCCTTTTGCTTCAAATTTGTTCATGCCCACTGCGGTATGGAAAATATCCTAGAGAGACTCTTATCACTTCCTGGCGAGCCCCGTGGTTTCGGGCTCCTGAGTTTGACCTCCCACAGCCGCCCTACGGCACTGCGTTCGATGCTGTCGGCCTCGAAGGCATGAAGAAATTACCTCTGGAAATATTTCTCATGATTCACGGGAAGTCGGAGGAGGGTTGCGTCTGGCGCCTCAATGCCGCCGCTGAGCTGGCTCGGCGAGTGCCCCGTACTTTACCTCCAACGCAGCCCCGATGCGTTTCCATGTCGGAAGTCACAGCCTGAGAACGCGGCAGTGATGAAATTACCATTGCGAATAAGGATGAACAACTACCATTTGTTCTTTTAACCATTGACTCCTGGGGGGTCCAGAAAATCAAAAGACTCCCCAAGCATCCGGACTTCGTTCCGAAGGAGTTTGATACATGCGTATTCGTCACCTTGGACCGTATTGCGCTTGACAAGCTGGTCGGCCACTTTCAAGTAAGTTTATTCCATGCTTGTCAAGCCACATCAGTTCAAGTCTGATCTCGATCTCCTTCTTCCCTAGCTTGGGTTGATGCGCTTGCATTTGCCCATCACCTTCTCGAGCTTCGGATTTGGGACACACCGACTCCTCCCGACCTGAGCGGAACCCCTTTCCCTCCCAACAGATCCATAAGAAACTCGCGATTTAGAAAGGCAGAATTATCCAAAACAACTGGAATCACATTTTTCCAATGCGGGGGCAGATTTCTAGCCGTGCATGCTCATACAAAAGAGGCTCCTATCGCGAGTGTTACCTATAAACGCCTGCTAGAGCGCCTTCAATATCCGATCACTTGGTGCTACATCCCGATTTCTAAAAGCGATACTGTTCAGATAATGGCGACAGACATTCCGACATCTCCTGAACATAATGGACGCTTTGTCATAACTGTGAGTTGACCCTGGCGGGAAATCAACGAAACTAAGACATGCTAATGAACCAATTCAGTTCCGCATGGAGCTTGCCGGCCAGGTGACAATCGGCCACACTAATCGAAGAGAAGAGATGGATCACGAAATATGCCACAGGTATCCGATGACACTTGTATACAACGGAAATGACACATTTGGAGGAGAACCCACCTGGGCCTCGGTCATCACCGCTTGTCCTACTGCAGGAGCAGATGATTCACCGTTGGTCCAATTTCAACGCCCAATCCTTCAAGCTTCTCCTTTCACGGATGGACCCGTCTCACTGGCCCCTCTGTTAGATGTTACCCGCATTAAAGTCTTCAAGGACTTGCTCACAGGCTTTTGCCTGGGCGTCTTGCTGTGTTACAAAAACGGCGCAGAGCAGTCAGTAGGACAGTATCGGGTCGGTATCGACAATACTGAAGAGTATGAACACCCGGAGAGGTTGTGTTTACTGAACTTTTTGCATGCGGAAAGCAGGCCATGGCTTTCGGGAAGCGAGGTGGAGGCCCCTGATACAAGGGATCACGTTCACGAGGAAGAGGACTGGGAATGTGTTGACTTAGAAAGTGTACTAGAGTTTTGGTACAATCATAACCAAACCAGAGTGAGGGTGCTTTCGGAGCTTTCGGAGTAACAGACTGAACTATTTCTACAAGGATATTCCCACACAAACGAAGGTAGCTAGGTAGGGTAAACGCATGTTTCTATTCAATCTGAGAATAAACAAATTGGATTTTCCTTCCTCTTATCTTTCTTTCTACTTTGAAGAAAACCCCCAAAATTCCCCGGATTCCACCAAACTACCCTATCATAACCTTGGTCTAAGCAGTGTTCTCTGGGTTTACTGAGCAAGCGTCCTTCGTGGAGAGTAGTGACAAATATCCAACGTCGCTGGATTGTGATTTCAGAAGAAAACTTAAATTCTCCTATAGTCACGGGTCCTTGGGTGATTTAAAACAGAAATTCCCCGTAGTGGGCTATCTGGGAGCTGATTTGCTGCAGTGCGGTTGATAACTCGTCCCGAATGCCGTTGCCCTCGACGCTAGGACTGATGAGGCTTGTCATGGGTAGGACATAGCGTAGTTGAAGAAATACTCAGGACAATTTCGCATTAATGTATGGGACCGTTGGTTGATATTAGACCGATATCCCGAAGAAGACCCTGGGAACAGGGGGAACTCTTAGTATCTTATTTTCTCTCTTTATTATTTCCCAGCGGAGTGAACAAGGTTTCGGGATCGGGAAAAAACGAAGGACTTACATGAGTGGAAAATAGGCCGACGATCTTTGAACCTGTCGGGCGGATGGTGGTCCAATCATTCTCAGTCGTAAAAGGATGTTGAGGCGACGAAACCTCTCGATCAAGGTTTGTGCGGATCTATTGCATGGAGTGAGGTCTGATCTGGAGAAATATAAGTCGAGATTAGATATTTTACATACCTTCAATCCTTCTAACAGTCCTGCTCTCTGTTGCACGTCGATGCTTGTCAGCTCCTCGCCTCCGGGCCCGTCAATCGTTAGGGTAATGCGATGATCTTGGGAGTTGGTAGATCTTTTCCGTCGAGTATGGTTATCGTTAAGTGGACCAATGGGTCCCAGATGTTGATTTTGTGAGGTCACGGTGTAAAGAAATTCGATCCCAGCGATGAATCTTATATCAAAAGTCCAAATGACAATTTCAACAAGATTTGACAAATGCTGACCGTCTGGCCTACCAAAGAAGAGGGTCGTGATCGGAAGTTCAAAATGAGCTGGTGGGTCAGCCTCACTTCCATTGAATATCATAGACTCTGGTGGTATACTAGGATACCAAAGACAGCTGTTGCGCCATTGAACTTGACTTGATGTTCTGCAGGAACTGTCTCGACTTAAAGAAACAAGTTTAAAAGCCTTGTAAATATCAGACCATGTTCAGTATAATGTAGGAAAGAGAAAAGTACATCAAACTCAGCTTTGATTGAAGAAAGACATTCGATTTCAGCCAAATGCCACCGTGGAAAGTCTTTCGGTTGACCGGCCCAAGTGGACTTTGTGCCATCCTGGGTAATTAATGCAATTGCCCTGACCCCCGAGATATCAAGAGCCAGCTCCCATCCTTGGATGCATTGAGTGCTGGAAAGTTTAATAATAACGATCCCTTCTTTATGAACATACCCAATAGAATGCTGTTTGCCCGTCTCATCCACAAAAACAAACTGGCAGTTTGTGGTATGAACCAGAGAGACACAAACACTGTGTACTTCGAGAGGTTTTGAAAAGTGAAGGGCTCGGGCTCACAAAACTTGACAACCATAAACAAAGCTCTTGTCTGGATCATTGATTCCACGCGCGGCTGTGCGCCAGGATGGTATGCCCTCGTTTTTGGTGGACTCATCTGGTATATTAGACTCAAACAATGTTTTAAGTGGAGAGCCATGGCAAAAGACGCCTTCCACCTGATTGAGCATTGCTTGCAAGCGCTTTTTGAGTCCCCAGATACGTCTTCGATTAATAATGTTAGGGTTATCATAGGCACCGGTTTGAAGCAACGGACAGAGCGCCCTCCAGGATTCTGGAGGATCATCGAGAACCTCGGGTATATGCTCGAACTCGTTGCCGTTTCGAAACTTAGAGGCCCAGAATGTCTCTGAAAGACTCAGCATAGCAAAAGCTGGAGATGCAAGACGCAGAGAACGAAGATCGCAACTTGGGAGGTGTATAGCGATGAGGTGAAGGAGTTCTGGTGATAAACAGGAAAAGGTATCTGCATCGACGGAAAGATTACCGAGGCTAGATCGCAATATATCATCTTGTAAGCGAGCTGAATGTTTAAGGACTTTCTCAAGACTGGGGATTTCAACAGGATCTGAACTTAGGGTTTGAGGCATGGATGCCAAGTCTGAGAAGCGGCTAGACAGGACAGGGATGTCGTAATTATCCTGAAGAAATGCTGCGCCTCCATAATTGTGTCCCCAGTTCATAATGTCACCCCTGCCAATAGGCATAGAGAGGCAAACCTCGAAAATAAGACGGAGATTCGGCGTGAAATCTGTTTCTAGGATATTTCAGCAGTATGAATGGAATCTCCAACCCCAAAACGGCTCTCCATCATACTGAACATTTTCCGGATACACGAAATGGTCTAGATTGAATACCATTAGTGCCACGTCAATCGTAGAGCCCGGAGCCAGAGTATTGTCGTAACGCTTGTTGGGGTCAATCGGGACAGTACCGGTGGTTACATCATTGTACTCTTCGCAGGTACCAATGCCAGACAATTTAACGGTATCCCAATTGTCATCCTCGACCTGCACTAGACGCAACAGTTAGCTCCGTTGGAAACAATAATCCAGCAGCTGCCAGCGCACCAACTCGAAATTCTTGGAGCCATGGTTCGTGCGGGTGTGGGGCGATGGGAACTCCACACAGAATGCAATGTATCATATTTGTACAAAAAGTTTCGGTGCTGAGTTTGTCAGAGCGGACATGTAGATGCAAGTTGTGTTCTTCCGAGTTGGTAAAGTGAAGGCATGTCGACTGCTGTTGGTCTAAATCGAGCGGGATCCACCTGAATTATTAGGCACAAATCATCTTCTCAGGCGAGACCACTTACCCACCCACCTATTCAATAGCGGGGGTTACTTGGTTGGCGGCTATCTTAGTCCTGAGCGGGGTACTTAGTGGTAAGCTTCTCAGTTCAATTGGGCATTCATCCGCTACCCGGATTCGACATGAAGGTAAATGGGAAACGGCAATACATAAGCGCCAGCGCTATTCCTTTTTAAACGGTCGTGCACAATTCGTTTAATCTCTGTCATCGAAAATTGGCACTGAGGACGACTACTGGGGTGTTGCGCTTACCGCTAGAGCTGATTCCGCTGGGTGGCTGAGTTGCGGGGTTTGGCCGTAACTAGGGCGCCTGTAAATAAATTGAGCACAGCACTTAGACCAGAGATGGTTAATGCCCACGACCTCTGACAGACTTCAATGCGCGTCTACGAACGGCGGACCTAGCTTGTTCCATGAACCATGTCTCTGCCCCATTAAGAAGCTATTTTATTGGCCGTTGATGTATTTCTGCAGGACCAGCATGGCTGTTTTTGAACCACATGCCTTGCAAGCGCCATTAAATACACTAGCAGCACACTTGTAGCCTGAACCAAATCCGCTGATTCTGCTTCTCTTCGAGGTATGATTTTGTATCAAGTCGGCGGTGAATCCGGAATCCTACAAGGGAATTTCAGCTCAAGAAGAAAAAAACAATTGAGCTTTTCAAAAAGTCTTTAGTCCTCTTACCATCATATCTTTTACCTGGATAATTCACCAATACAGTGTCTCGAGATCACCCCTTATATCTTCCTCCGCAAGAGGAAATAACGGATACTGTAAGTCGTATAAGCTTGAAGGTCACGCGGGCATTTTACCTAAGACTGTATTATATAGTACATGGATCCATAATACATGCCAGCTGGAAGCTATCACGTTGGACGAATTATCCGTAATTCTCTGGAGCCCAACGTCCGAGACGCTTGGGGAGTTATCCTTGCGGATGTCTTCAGCTATCATGATGGCTACAGCATTTCGCACGAGGATGATATTGGAAATGAAAGAATTGAAATGAAAGTCTCACGAATAGCCAATGGAACTATAATGGAATTTTTTGTCTTGGAGCTCAAGCCCTCGTCATATTCCAACTCGGAAACTGCTTTACAAACAGCAAAACGTCAGTTACTGGGTTACTCAGGCTCTGTTACTAATATTGACCGAAAGAAACTTTGGGGCGCACTTTGTATTGGTAAAAATGTGCAGTTTTATAAAGTGGTAAAGGATGAGGATGAAAATCTAGAGCTGGCTATTCTACATGAAGAAATGCTTCGCATTGATCGCCAACCTCAGACAGTTACAGATTATCTCAGACATATCAAGTCGCAAGCAATTTTCTAGGCCTCATTTACGTTTTACGTTGGGTTACTGCTGGTTTGGTAGTTTGGGATTGTGCATTTAATTGAATTACCGTTATGTTGCAAAAATAACAACGCTGCCGGGGCATATACGATCAAGTGTAGAGTGATCTTAACGAAACAGTGTCCGTGCTACATTGACTGGGTTGTTTGCATTTTAAAGCGTAATCCTTGAATTAGAGTGGCCCAAGCTATTGCTCTGAGCGAAAGGAATGCAATCGGCTGCAAGACAAGACAAGTCTGGCTCAAACAGCAGAAACACTGTCGATGAGATGAATGGCCTCTGTCAGCGACATGTCCTGCTGATTCGCGTGAAAGATCCGTCAAGAATTGAGTGCACTTTCCAAATTAGGAAATCGGCTGATTTTTGTTGCGACAACCAACACATGCAAATGCGACCACGAATATCCTACTTGTCATCTGCGACCGCAATGCCGGCTACGATCGGCCCCCCTACGGCTTGAACCCACGACTGCTCATAACAAGACCAAGACGATAGCGACAGTGTATCAACGAGAACCTGCTAGGCTCCCCGGAAAAGAGAGTGAAGGCAGCGAAGCCGACCAAGCACTCGAACTTCTCCCCCGTGTTCAGATAATTTATCCAAGAGTCAGCCTACGTCGCACGCTCTACGGGAGCTCGAACGCCGAAACGGTACATTGCCGATTTGGAATTCAGGGTATCTCACAATCTCTTAAAAAGAGGAAAAGGAATAGATTTGCAAGGCACGGGTCGCCCTGATCTTTGCGACCGGGGCGGGGCAGAAGCATTCTTCTAGCTTTGGAAGCTAAGCCAAGTTAACATGTATAACTCAGTGTCACGACCCATACGAGCAGTCTAATCGTGCGGATTCTTCGAGTCGTTCCTCAAGTTGCTCTTCGAACCGTTCCTCGAACCGCGCTTCTGCAAGCGAAAGTACCTCTACGAATGCGACCAGCACTTCCACATGAATAGGGAGTCGTCCGCCTTTCATGCCAACCTTGAGCCTCGAAAGAAATACCTTTCCCAACGATCGATGTACCCTCAAACCGGAAAGCTGGACGAAAGCTGTTAAAAGTTAGACCTTCTCTGTCTCCATTGTGCTTCACCTGAACACGCTATCGCGACTTTCGACGAACAGATAACACAGCTTCAGCGGGTACCACAATATGCATGATGTCGTCTCAATAATTGCTAGCTCTACAGAAATTCCGAACGACGGACATCTCTACTTCACAAACCGCTCCCAGAGGAAGCCGCTGTCAAGCCAATGCCTTACTATTTCGATGGAGCTCGAATGAGAGACCTTCGCCCACAAGTAAAAGATGCCCTTGCCAGAACAATAATACTAATCTGCCGCATCAAAGTTCCTGTTACTTCCAACTTCTCAGTCGGAGCTAAAGTGAAAGGAAGGGAAGCAGATGTTTCGTAGCTTCAAACGTGCTCTAACGGAGCGCATGAGAGGGAACAATGGCCAGCTTGCAACATTATGTGGCAGCTGAGTGGCCATACGATAGGGACGAACATACAATTGGTTTCACATCTGATGCTGGGGCTGGGTCACTGTGACCTGAAGTCTATTATGTTACAGTTCCAGATGTAGCTGTTGGGGAGTTTAAGTATATATATTTCTTGGAATCCCATCCCATCCCGAAAGCAACCTCAGTAGCTTTGCAGGGACCAGGAATGGCATCTCCACTGTGCCTGTTCCCAATCTAGGCATGTACAAAGTCGCACAATACAAGTGCACCATTCGTAATGGAGATTGACTGTGTTTGGTAGATGGTTGCATCTGCTCAAATCCTATATATCCGCGTTGTGATTGTGAGCATAAGAAGGCTCTGTTGTGGACTGGGCCTATGATTGCATGAGCTTTATCAACTGCTCAAGATCAGGGTAGTTGAACCTTACCCAGCACGGAAGCGCCTTTACGATGAGAGAAGCGTTCTTCTTAGTAGTTGCTGTGGATTGTGGTTGACAACGATGAGGAGAGATGTGATTAAGCAGTCTGAGTGTGGGTTGAGCCTCACTGTTGCAGGGAAATTGTTCCTTTTTTATATACGCTCTAGAAGACACCTCTTTGGCTGCATTTCTAGGCTCCCAAGCTTATTGCACCGTGAGGCCATTCAGGCTTCTGTGTTCCCTTGGAACCGCTCTGATTTGTGTATCAAGGTATTTTCGGTCAGCTTTGCTGAGTCTGATGCTGTTGGCTTGAAGCCTTGTCTTGCTGTATAAAGCTGCGGATTTGGTGTCTGGAGGGCTGTTGCCCTCGAGGATGATGGAACGTTTGACGCTCGTTATCTTGACTGGTGCTATGTGCGTGTGTGCGCGTGTGTGGTGAATCTGATCTTGAGACTCTGTGAGGTAACACTAGGCGTGTGTTGTTACTCAACGATTGACCAAATCTTAGCAGCGACGCAAGCGTATAATCCAACAGTGGTTGTTGTGCCGAGAGGAACCCGGCAAAGAAGAGGCGGCGGTTCGCTCTCAACTCTTTGACGTGTGTTATAAGAAGGTTCTCTTTGAAACAAAAGATAGATTGAATACTAATCAATTGACGTGTTGTTCGGGGAAGACGGCGCTGTATCTCACGCCACAGACGTATTGGTCATGCGCGTCAGCGTCAGCTGTTGCAGTACAGTGCTCAGGTGTGGGATGGAGGACGCAGCGGATGATTGGGAACGCCATTTTTAAGGCTTGTATGGGAAATGTTTGGGTGATAGTAGTTTTTGGTTGTAGCACTGTTGCATGAAGATTAAACAACAAGTGTGTGCTTTTGACATGTGTGCGCTTTTGATGATCATGACGTGGAGAGAATAGAGTCGATCCTTCTATCAATTATGACAGGCGCCACCTCCCTGCCTTTGCTCTAGGCCATAGGTATCCACTTTAAAAATCGCAGCCGTTGGAAGCCGAGCTATTGGAAGCAGCAGAAATCGCAGCTCGGGGTTGAAATCCATTATGTGTGTGTGTTCAGGGTTGTCGAGGCCAGTGCTGGCGCTGGATGTGGCATGAAAGTGCGCCATTGCATGTGGTGTGTAGAGCTCTTTGTGAGGAAGGAAAAAGTGGTGTCAAGATTTTGTTGAAGCGGCAGCTGGTGGTGACACGAGCTGCAAAACGTGCTTCTGACGGATGAAGAACGCAGCGAAATGCGATAAGTAATGTGAATTGCAGAATTCAGACGGAGTAGTCTGCGATGCAGCGCAGGGGCTCGTGATGAGATGTGTATCGGCAGTAGGCAGCGTGCCTTGCGAACTGATAGAGTTCGTCCAGCAACATTGCTCGCAGAGAGAGGCAGATGAAGTGCGTTGAAGGTATTCGCATTCGCACAAGGATCAGGTAGATTGAAGAGGCAACCCTCATATTCCAATCTTTCCCTTTTCCCCCCAGCCATATTGGCTACATATGCCACAGACTTTATTGAGGTAAGGCAAATTGGTCAAGAGGTCATCCCAATGCGGGCGAACGCGTTCAGCGCGCATCTATTACAGCATCGGCCCAATACTCAGTTTCACGGCCCGTGCCATGGAAAAATCAACGTATTCCAGTTCTCGTGGGGTTCGCATTCCGTTATGGAGGATGCGTGTGTGTTCAGGGACGTTTAGGCCAGTAGGCAGTTTGCCTTGGGAGTAAACGATGTTGGCCCCAGAGAGGTAGATGAAGTGCGTCAAAGGTATTGGCACAAGCAGGTATGTTGGAGAGGAGGGTTGTGATTTCATCTTCAACGGGAAAGCTGCTCCTTTTATCTACGTTTTCCAGCTACCACCTCTTTGGGTGCTTTTCCAGGCTTCCAAACTCATTGCACCCTGAAGGCTCTAGATTTCTGCGTTCTCTGGCCTGCGTGGGGCCTATCGGAGAAGCCTTTCACCTACCCAGGTGGACGAAACGCTCTAATAACCCTGTGTAAAAACCTTCATGGCCACATGCCTCATTGGGCCAAGCGGAGTTGTTGGAACCCTTCGTGTTGAACCGCTGGACGGTAGCTGTCTGCAATATTTTGCTGTTTTGGTTCCATGGGTCTAATACTCATACCATTACAATACAATCCCTGAAAGATTGCACCTCCTCTACTTCTTCTTGCCATTTCCTAACTAGTCAAAAGTAAATAAATATTATATAAGTAAAATAAAATTAAATAAGCAAAATAATTTAGATATTATTTATTAAATTTTTTATTTTTGCACTAATAAGCTGATATTTGAAGCAGTTGAGCACTCTATTGCCAAGGTGAGGAGGTCGCAGAGGGACAATCTTTCAGGGATTGTATTGTACGTATGGAATCTCTACGATTCTCCAGCTGTTTCCTAAAACTAGGGTACTTTGCCCTTGTCGTGCATTTACATTAAAAGAGAACTCAACGAGGGCTGGAAGCCATGTGGGATGCCGTTAGTTGCATCTTTTGACCAGCGGATCTCCGAAAACACTACGTTCGCCGATGCGTTTTTACCAATGTCTTGGATGGGCTGTTGGACCCTGAGGTGCCTTGGCATGTAAGTTATGCGCAAAATTGACAACCCGTCACCACTAGTGATAGCCCCATTCGCTCATGGTTTTTGGTGTCACTTCATCCTGGTTTGAGATTCCCGATAACTAAACGACTCACTCTGGATTAGTTGAGCTCGCTAAATAGAATGGTCCTGGCCTGAAGCTGGGCCTCGAATGACCATGACTAAAAAAAAAAAAAGGGCCTGTTTTCGCAACGCTCGCCGTTCATGCACGCCACCCCCACATCGCTCACCTGACAGGCCAATGGGGCGAGTCGAGCGTTCCTTCCCCCATGTCTCGCCAAGCGCTCTTGCGCGAATCATGGAGCTAGCTCTAATGAGTCGTCGAGTTTTTTTATCTCTCGCTTGCTCATGAGAAATAAATTTCATTTTTTCTTCCACCAGTTGACCTTGACAAAGAACTTCCTGGCCTGTTTTTCGAACACGTACGCACATACTCACCATGGGCTTGCCATCCACTGAGGCGTCCAACGCCGTAATCTACGTCACCTATGGCATCTTCTTGTTCGTCCCTCCCTTCTTCAACCCCCTCTACACGCGAGTGGAGCTGACAATGCGCGCAACAGGATGTTGGGAACAGGTGTGGCCTGGAAGATGAGAAACCAGAGCAAGGACGACTTTCTTGCTGGAAACGGAACCCAGACTGGTCAGGCCTATTGCTCCTCTCCCCAGAGACGAGTCCCTCCTGCGCATGAATGACGCTCTGTTGCTAACCCATGACCCTTAGCCTGGCCTCTGGCAATGAACTTCATCGCCTCCGGTGAGTAGAGCATATGAAGCTCTCGGTCCTCGCGCCCCCCGGAGCGGTAGCATCTTTTAAATGCCAGCGATGTAAAACCATGTCTCCGGACAAAACCATGACAAAAAGCAGCTACGGAAAACTGAACGAGCAGGTTCGTACCCACAAGATCCCTTGTCTTCCCTCTCCCCCTCTCCCCGAGATGCCGTCGAGTTCTCTGATGCTACTGATGCCACCCTTTCAAAACAGCATGTCCTGGGACTGACACCAGGACGACACCAACAAACCACCCCGCTCAGAGAGACTCATCTCGGGAAGGGGGGAGGGAGGATGCGGCTCACTACGGGCGCTGAGTCCACGCGATATGGTGTCATCCAACCCTGGAAATTCTAGCCCTCATGGCTGTTTTTGTCCGGGGAGACGGCCCTAATCGCGAGAGACGAAGCTGAGATTGTACCGTGAATACTCGATCAAGTTAATGCTTGCGTGGGAAAAGTGTTGCCGCTCCAATAGCCCCCCCTTCTCCCCTGCCCCGAGATCCCTGGTAAAACTGACTCGAATAGCACTTGGTTCCGGCATCCTCTTCTCCTACCCGGAGCTTGCCACCATTTCTGGCGTTCAAGGCATGATTGTCTACGCCCTCGCCTCTGCTCTGCCAATCCTCGTCTTTGGTTTCCTCGGGCCCATCATCCGCAAGCGGTGCCCCGAGGGATTTGTCCTGACTGAGTGGACTAGGCAGCGCTACGGTACTATCACTATGTTGTACCTTAGCTTTATGACACTCGTCACCCTATTTCTCTACATGGTGTCTGAACTGTCCGCCATTGGCCAGGTTGTTAACGCTTTGACCGGCCTTGATAGCCTTCCTGTCATGATTGTCGAATGCGTCATCACCACCATCTACACCTGTAAGCTGGCCACCATATTTGTTAAACTGGCACGATGGCTAACATTATCACCTCTCCTAGCTCTGGGAGGCTTCAAGATTTCTTTCCTGACTGACGTCATCCAAGGAGGTATGGTCATCGGCCTGGTTGTCATTGCTACCATCACCATTGGTGCAAAGACGGAGATCCAAAAGGACTTGATTGGGGAGTCAGATTTGACCAAGGCAAACCTGTTGGGCTGGCAGCTGCTTTACATCCTCCCCGTCGCAATCATCACAAACGACTTCTTCCTTTCGAGCTTCTGGTTGCGCACCTTTTCGTCAAAGACCGACAAGGATCTCCGCGTTGGCACGTCGATTGCCACCATTGTCATCCTGTGCATCATCACCCTTGTCGGTTCTACTGGTTTGATTGCTGTCTGGTCTGGTGCTCTGCCGATTGCGGATGCTGAAGCCTCTGGCTCGATTGCCTTCTTTCTCCTTCTCGAGACGCTCCCGAGCTGGGTCATTGGCATCGTTCTGGTCATGGTTGTGACGCTGAGCACGGCTGCCTTTGACAGTCTGCAGTCTGCCATGGTCTCGTCCGCTTCCAACGACTTGTTCCGCAACCGCCTCAACATTTGGTTCATCCGTGGCATGGTCGTGCTGATTATTGTTCCCGTCATTGTCTTGGCCTTGAAGGCCCCGTCTATCCTCCAGATCTACCTCATCACTGACTTGGTCTCTGCCGCCACTATCCCCGTTCTAGTCATTGGTCTTGTTGACAAGTTCTACTGGTGGCGCGGGTTCGAGGTTGTCGTTGGTGGACTGGGTGGTCTGCTCAGCGTTTTCATCTTCGGCACCATCTACTATGGTGACGCTAAGAGGGGCGCTGAACTCCTGCTTCTCGAAGAGGGCCTCTACGGCAACGATTGGAGTGCCTTTGGCGCCTTTGTTGCTGCCCCCATCGGTGGTCTCCTCTGGGGTCTTGGGGCCATGATCTTGCGCCTCTCTTTCCAGTGGATCAACGCCAAGGTTCGTGGCCACCGCTTCGATGCCTTGGATCCCCCTGTTGGTCGTGCTCCCAGCCGAGACACTGACACTGATGTTCATGCGGAACTTATCGTCTCCTCCACTCCTGGCAAGTTTTTCTAGGCTGCAACCTAGCCAAAAAAGAAAAAGCAGGAAACTACTGTAATAACTTTGAGAGGTCACGTGGATTCGTTCTTTTGCCATATAACTACCGCTATTTCTTGGGAAGTTTCTGAGAATCGAATTGGATCTACGTCAGTCACTCTCAGACGATCTTTTTCCCTCGTCATGGAGGCTAGGTTCGCTTTTTTGGTGTTGTTTTATTGGCAACACAAAAAAAATACCCGGATTGATTTGGAGAATTCTCTGCACTGACGTCCTATTCGCCGGCCTCCATGCTATTCTATAGTACAGACGTAAAAATCTTGGTACAAATATACACTCCTTCGTTTTACACTTGGCTTTTAGATCTTTTCCCATCCATGCGTGACTATCGTAGGCAGTAGTACAATAAAGGTGTGGAGGGCGATATTTCACCAACGAAATTCACCCTTCCAAGTGTTCCCGAGAACCACAGGAGCACTTAAAATATTTTTTCCTTCTTTATTTCTTTATTTCTTCAAGTCCCATCCGGCACGCTTGGCCTGCTCCTGGCGAATCCACTCCTGCTCCTCAAGGTAGGCCTCCATGGTGGTGGCGGGCACGGTGCCCCATATCCGCCAGGGGGTGGCCTGATATGTCTTGTCGCTGACCTGGCGCGAGAGCACGACGTACTCGACTTTGTCCTGGAGTCGGGTGCTGCCGGCGATGAGCTCACCGGTCGAGGCCTTGTGGCGGGTGACCTTTTGGGCCGAGGAGATTGCAACGACGGCTTGCTCGGTGAACATTTCCTTGTCGTGGGGGTTCACATTGTGGACCTGGTGGGCGGCGACGCGCGGGTAGAAGAGCGTCTTTGTGAAGTTGACAAGCTCAAACTTGGTCACCTCAGCCGGGTTGCGACGATCGATGGCGGCCGAGAGCTTCTTGGCAAAGTTGCCCAGGCAGAGCTCGTTGATGGCCTTCTTGTCGCCGGCGGCAAAGGCAGCGAGCATGTCTGCGTACATGACCTTTGCGGTGGGCGCAATCTTGCCCCGGGCGGCCTTCCACTGGGGTCGCGTGGTCCAGTTGGGCATGGACTGGAGCTTGAAGTTGAGTACGGAGAGCGTCTCAATTCCCCACTGGTAGATGCGGAACCATTGGTAGCGGAGGAAGGAGGTTGGAAGAGTGGGATATCGAGAGACGGGTAGGGAGATAAAGGTGCCTGGGCAAGAAGAGAAACCATATTAGCTGTTGCTCCACGGTCGGAATATTATAACAATGCGACTTGGGCACTGTCCTATAGCCCCGCGGCTCTCAATTGCACAACGAGAGTGCAATTGGAGGGGGTGGGCCACTCAAAACTCACCAGGAAATAGAGGACCACCGCCCGACTTGAAGTATTCGTCGTTGGCCTTCTTCTGGATCTGGGACATGGTATCGACGTCGGTCTTTCGGGAGCCGTCGCGGGCCATCTTCTCCATCTCGCGGACCATGCGCCCACGGGAGGGCATCGAGAATGAGCGCGCGAATTGGAGGCCAGCGGTGCCCGCTACGCATCGGGTGAGGGCCAGGCCGGAGACAGCGCCGGGGCGCAGGATGCGGGCCGCCGAAGGGCCCATGATTGCGGATGAGGGCATTGAGGCGGTGGGCGGTGTCGGAGCGAAGTTGTCGGGACCGGCGTTACCCGCGGCGCAGGTTCATTCTTGGAGCTTCAAAAAAAAAAAGCTGGACCGTTAGTATCTCGGTGGGTGTGGCATGGCCTGCGGGTAAGAATTTCTTAGTTTCTGGTTCGATTGTGGGTCAACTTTGTTCCGCTACCGGTGGACAGGGTCCCCGGTTTTGGTGGGAGAGGATGATGATGGTGGTCAGAGCAGAGCCATCGTGAGTCTGAGCTTTGGGGAAATGGATAGACATGGGGGCGAGAAGAGTTGTAAACGTGGAAAAAACAAAAGAAAACCGTCAAGAAAAAAAAATGGACAATAGAATGAATGGGGATATTTGCGGCTGGCTGATCATTGCATCGGTTTTTTTTTTTGCCAATTTTTCTTTAGTCTGTTCTGCCCCCCCGTGTCTCGTCTTGCATCCCTCTCTCGCCACTCACTAGGCAAGACAGCTGAACCCTGGCTAGTTTTTAAACTCAGCCCAAGACGTGGGCCACCATAAGCTCAGTGTCTATAATCCACCTGCGAAACTCATAGTATATACGCAGCGATTATCTTGCAAAGCAAACACTGTCGGTTCTTCTGCTCAATGGTTGCACAAAACCAGATGGCTGATTCCATCGGATTCCATGGATTTCTGTTGTTTTCTTTTTTTTTTAATGTCGGGCTCGAATCTGACTGGATCCTGAACCGCATGCGCGCGGCAGCCCGCAGCCTCGTGCTGCAAGGGAGTAGTGTGGTACGGGGGCAAACAGCGCCGTGATGTGAACAGTCCCCCCGCACGCAGACTTTGCAAACACATCTCTCTGCATAGTTGAGCGACGCTGAGTTCTCCTCAAAAGTCATCCATAAACTACCTTCATTCCTCAAGACGCCATGTCTATCGGCAAGAAGCGCAAGTATATACCTGACTCTGAATGCAGCAGCGACTGCGATGGCAACCACACCCGGGGGCCTGCTGATCTGGTAGTTGGTATCGGAGAAAGTGATACAGAAGACGACATCTACTGCGAGGACGTGACCCCCCCAGAGGCTTACGAGGAATTCGACACTCCGTCTGAAGACTTGAGCGTCTACAATGAATCTCCCGAGCAGCACTTGGAGACCTGCGATTGCGACCTTCGTGTCTCGTTCCGTCCGTTGGCCGAACGTAGCTCGAGACTGACCGACGAAGACGAAGAAGAACTTGAAGAGGAAGCCAATCCCCAAGAATTCGGAGTCGAGGAAGAAGCACACCTCGATCTGGAAATCGAGTCGGATGATGAAGCTGAAGATGAACAGGACGAAGATCAAGAAGAAGAGAGGCTTACACTGCTTCAAGGGATCTCCACCTTCAGCTACTCCATCGAGGCACAGACTTTGTTGGGACTTGAATCCCCTCCGGAGTCGTTGATGATGATGCGTCGCCGTCTTCTCCTCCTCAAGAAGAAACAAGGAAATCTCGACCGCTGCCACCAGCGAGCCCTGGCATGTGGAAGAGCGTTGATGAGACGACATGAATTAAACTTCAACAGACACCCAAGCATTTACACCGTGACTGATGTGGTTGAAATGGGGCCCACGCCGCGTCCATCCACCGTCATTCATCTTTTCTACAGCGCCGAAAACTCTAAGCTGATGAACAGCGACCGAGAGGCGTGGAAGGTCCATGTTGTTGGACCCCTTATTGACCTGGCATTCCGCACTCTCCATGGCATCGCCGCTCTTCAGAACCCAGTCAAGGCAGCACCGTGGTGAGTTGAATAAAAAGGCGAACGCGACTTTGTTTCTATGGCTTTGTTACTGACGGTTTTTCGTTCCGGACAGCCCGGCCTCGTGCTCTAATAGATTCCATCCCGAACTTGAACGGGACTGCCAACTCAAGAACATTGACTATTGCATCTATCTCGACTCGCATTGGGATTATGCCGGCCTTGGAGTGGCTGATATTGTATTGGCTCTCCGCAAGCGGCTGCCGGACGATTCCATAAACCCGACCGCCTACTCTGCATTTTGGGACCGTCCGATCGCCGTCCCCATTAGAGTTCGGCGTTCCGGGGAGACGCTGGACGAAGCTTGTTTCCAAGTTGCTGCGTGGCTGCAGGGGCAGTTCAACTTTATCCGCTACATGCTTCATGGCGACGTTGCATTTCCGCATGATGAGCGGGCGCCGTCCCTGGACGAGCTTGAGTACCTTCCAGGTATAGTCATCGTAGGTACCATGTGGTACTTGATCGCCGCTGAGCCCCGAGGCGACAAAACGGTACAGTCATCTCGATTCCATTGTATTTGTGTTGTACTTTGTTGACTCTTGGTCGTACCACAGACTGTCTGGTTCGATGTGGAGCTAGGAACCACCGATACCGTGTGTGGTATGTACCGCATTATAGCCGGTCTTCAATTGGTTCGCCAATGGGTCCAAGATGTGTATCGGCCCTTCTTCTTCAATGCTGCTAAATGGGCAGAGGCCAATAGTCGCCTCCCGACCTCCAAGATTCAGTATTTGTGAAGAGCGTGGAAGGCACCCTGGTGTCGTTACTCGAGGAGGATGGGATTGAGTCGAGCTTAGAGGGCAGAGGATGGAGAAAGAGGGATAAAAAGTAGAAAAGAAGACCTGGGGAAATTGTCAGATTGTTTGGAGGATTTCAAATCATAGTTAGAGAATACCGCATCTTTTACCTTTGGCTTTATCATGCGTGGGAGCCGAACTGTGTGTCCAAACCCTCAGCATCAGATCAATGTTGGCTCCCCTTCCCCCGTGCAACATTTGTGCCGCCTTCTCTCAGACAATCTGCCCTCAAACCATTCTTTCTCCAGAACTCGCTCTGGTCCCCGCGGGACCACAAGCAACGAAGCCATGGACGAGTATTTGACCATCCTCACCTTCTGCATGCTGGGCATGAGCCTAGGCCTATTCATGGTCACCACGCCAGTGGCTCTAGTCATCATTGTAGAGAGGCTGGCCAATGAAAAGAGGGAAATTAAAAACACCATTCTCGCGAAAGTGATGGCCCACGGAGAAATCGTCGAGCCGGAAAAAAAGCCCAAGAGGAAGAGGCCGCGACAAACAAGGGGCCGCGGCTAGTCCTTGTCTTGAACAATACAACAAACCGGTCACAATCCCCATTTTACTGATTGATAATATCGAAGAGAGAGGGGATGATGTGATGAAGAGAGACACTCGAGCTCACGAACCCGAAGTTGCGGTGGAGGTGGTGCGAGAGGGGCTTGGGGATGTTGTTGATAAAAACACTTTTTTTTCCGTTCGATTTGTATGCAGATCATGGATTGTTCTGTAGCTAAAATTTATACCGTGAAAGGGAAATGGGAAATTTTGACTTGGGGTTCAAAATGATACGTATAGCACGTGTGTAATGCAGTTTCTACCTAATCCATGATGGTGGCTTGACGCATCTGTGACCCTTGCTTCTGCCTGAGGCCTAACTAAACATGTCAGCTTTGAGAACTTACGTACGTATCTACCTAGGTAGTGGTGTCAAATTATACTACGAAAGGCCACCGAGGTCAGACACAAAACTCCGAGGAAAAGCTAGGATCGACACGACGAATGCTCGCAAAGGCTTCCTCTTTGTCACAAAAGGGAAATATGGGACATTACGAACCCCAAAGCCTAATGAAATGACGGGCGGGCCTATGAAAAGGCGGCTATTATTCTCGACTTTCTCATCAGCATCCACAGCTCTGACGGACAAAATGTGTGGGTTACCCAGGACACTTCGCCTGGCACACTACATTTGCTATTTCACGTGGCCCGTGGGCCTCGAAAAGGAGGCCTAGAGAAATCTCTCGGCCATGATACTCCATCCATCCAATGCGGCGAAGGGCAACAACGTCTCTACTGTCCACAGTCAGATCAACAAATTTGACAACCCGCACGCGGCCAAAAGGTCTAATCTCCAGAAGGAAAAGAATGGATTCAAACTACTCAGAGAGGCTAAAATGATGATGCCCGTTACGCTCAATCCTCTCCCAAAGTTCGGTTGGTAGAACTAACCGACTTCCAGCTATTCATGAAGCTTACCTAGTCACGGCTGAAAGGCCCGATCGATGACCACACTTACTAATTGAGCATGCCGAGCCCTGCGAATCCCCTAGAAAGTTCGCAGCAGACTTTCTTCGCCCTTTAGCATCCCTTTCTTGTACAGAGTCTATGGCGATAGCACGAGAATCAAGACGAACGTGTTATATTTGTGGTGGCTTCTAAACGGCAAATCATGAATCGAAACCCTGGGGGCAATTGTTTTACAGGTCGGGGCATGCATTTCTCGTTTCTACTCACATCTTGGAAGAACTTTGGTGGGCTGGGTTATCCTGGCGTCCGACACCATCCACTTTTAGATACATGATGGCCTCGATCCTTACTGGGTTCGGAGAGATAAAGCATCCATCACTGAATAAACCGCTTGTAATGCCAGTATCCAGGCCCTAGGCCAGACGAGACTCTTGAGCTCTCCTATGCTTTCTTTCTTCTCGAGTTTCTCTACGCTGGTCTCTCTCGTTCCATCATTGGAATAACCGAATCTTTCTATTCTGGCTCTTCAAATGGAGCCATTTCAATTTTCGTCCCAGTTGACACTCTGAGCTCAGGGAGGCTATGGCGAAATGCATGATGAAGCGCCAGGGGAAGTCTGTGCTAATTCCGCAGGTACTGAGGGGCTCCTTGAGCCAGAAACTAGAGATACTCGGGCTAGTAAACGCCAATACAATACAAACCCAAATCGGAGTCGTTACGGTCTTCTTTCTTTTGTTGGTCATTAAACGGAAATGCGTTGCATCCAGTTGTTGTTGACATTGCCTAAAAACAATGATGGTAGTAACACAAAAGGAAAACCCGACACTCACCTTCACCGAAACTAATTACAAGATATTTCGTTCGTTGTTGCGATAAGGATGGCCGTACCAAAACTAGACGAAGAGTGAAGAAACATAGTCGAACCAGAGCTGTTGATTAAAATGCGTTCTGCTGCAATAGTGCCAGCCCTGAATGTCCATCCTTCACGCTGCCAACGACATCAATTCGTTTGCAATACTTCGTTCTATCGAGACTGAATGTTGGCTGTGTAGATTCCAGTAGGATACTGAGAGAAAAATATAGGTGAAATATAATCGAAAGTTGGTTGAGCGAAAGCTACAGTACTAAGTAACGGTTAGTTTGATCCCAGCCTATACGATAACCTTATTCTAACCAAAAAAGCACTTCGGAATAATTCTCAACCCAAAATCTTGGGAGGGCTAAGATCAAACCATCAATACGGATCAATGGAACCTGGCCTCTGTTCCGGGCCTTCCAGTGGAAAGCACTTCTCTCAACGAACTCGTAGAGAGATGCCACTCTATAGTGAGCAATCTGAGCTTCTCGACACGAGGCGTATGCGTCGCGATTCGAATGTGTAGGAACTAATTCGGGGCCAGGTGCAGCTTTTGTTGTTCGAGGGAGGGCATGGAGTCACCTGAGGAACCCAGAAATACGGTTTCGCATCCGATCGAAGGTTTTCGGTCATGGCAAAGAGGAGCCAAATTAAAGACGTCAAGAAGAATGGAATGGTACAGAATAATCTTGTCGTAAATTTGGGGGGCTTGAAAAAGATGCATTCGGGTTTCAAGCGTGTTGAAGGAACAAGGATGGCATTTTAGGGAAGGTGTGCTGTTATCAGGGCACAACAACCGCTAGCGGCTCTCATGTATTTTCAGCGCCCGAGAGTCCATTGTCACGGGGCAGCTTAGGCTGCCAATGTTCGATCATTGACAAGCCCCTAGATATGTATCCATTAAACAAAGCGCTATGCATCATGCAAGGTAGTAACTCGGGCCTGGACTCCACGTATAGCCTGCCAGCCTAGGCAGCTTGAACCTTACCCATGATTCATAAACTCTGGGTTTGTCCTTAGATGGCCAAAATATTAGGGCTGTGGGAAAACCTAATGTGTGACGCATCGCGCTTCACTACAACTACACGGTAACATTTCTCCAGGACTTCCTACAAATCTCTGTTTATCCAGAAAACGCGGTTAGTATTGTGACAACAAAATGCCGAAGATTCTAGTTCTTGGAAGTGGCATGGTTGCTCAGCCATGTGTTGACTATCTTCTTCGAGATGGCAATAACGAGCTGACTGTCGGTCAGTGCTCCTCGTTCTTTGTTCTCGGTCGTCTCTAACCTCTTCCCTTTAGCTTGTCGAACCCTCTCTACAGCTGAGAAAGTCGTTGGCGGACGATCCCGCGCCAAGGCATTAGCCTTGAATATCACGTCTCCGGATCTTGATCAGCAGATTGCGAACCACGACGTTGTCATCTCCCTCGTCCCATTCATTTATCACGTCGACGTCGCTCGCTCTGCAATCCGGGGGAAGACCCATGTTGTGACTACGAGCCATATTTCTGCCTCGATGCGAGAACTCGACGGTGCAGCTAGGCAAGCTGGCTTGACGATCTTGAACGAAGTTGGCATGGATCCGGGCATCGACCACCTATACGCTATCAAGACCATTGGCGAGGTCCATGACGAGGGAGGAAAGGTATGTCTGCGGTGGCTCTCTTTCCCAAGACATCATCCCACCTGACTGTTGCTCCAGGTAAAGGAGTTTCATTCCTACTGTGGCGGGCTACCAGCTCCCGAGGCCTCGCATAACCCACTCAGGTTCAAGGTGATATAAGGCAATATCCGAAATCCAATTTGCCAATAAATCTAATCACATCACAGTTCTCATGGTCCCCCGGGGCCGCATTGCTATCCTAAGCCAACTCCGCTAGGTACCTCAAAGTTGGAAAGGTAATAGAAGTGTCGAACAAGAGCCTTATGGGCAAGGCAAAGCCATATCACGTCATGGATGGGTACTCCTTTCTTGCTTACCCAAATAGAGACTCTGTGCCGTTTCGTGAAGCCTATGGAATCCCCGAAGCACATACAATGATTCGAGGAACGCTCCGATACGAGGGTAACCCCGCCATGGTCAAGACGCTCATCAACCTGGGGTGGATCAGCTCAGACAACCAGCCTTGGCTGAAGCAGGGACTGACGTGGGCCCAAATTCAGCAGCAAGGTACCGGCGCAAACTCGGCGGCTGAGCAGGATCTCATCGCCAAGATTGACCAAATCTGTAGCTTTTCCTCTCCAGCTGAACGTGACGAAATCGTATCTGGTCTCAGATGGATTGGCCTGTTTGCTGAAAAGGTACCGACTGTCCACAACGGTAGCCTCTTGGACACGCCATCCGCGCAACTTGGGCAACTTTGCAGTTTTCAGCCTGGCGAGCGCGACCTAGTGATGCTTCAACACAAATTTTTCGTGGAATGGAAGGACGGCACCGAGGTATTGCTTCCCCATACTCAATATGCCCCAGCCATCACTAACAGAATTCGTAATAGGATACCATCACTTCCACCTTAGAGTTGTTTGGCGACCCTAATGGGTACTCGGGTATGGCAAAGGGAGTTGGAATTACTTGTGGTATTGCCACACAGACGTTGCTTGATGGGTTTGCGCCCTTGAACAAGCGCGGTGTGCTGGCCCCATACTCTAGGGATATCTGTGATACTATTAGGGCCAAGGTTGAGGATGAGGGTATCAAGCTCGTGGAGAAGATCATGTAGTCGGGATGTGACATCAAAAAGGGAAGAAGCACCTTCAATGTCGATTGCAACGTTGACAGCCAGATATTACCAGCAGGAAAATAAAATTAGTTGCCCTTTTTAATTGATGGGTTAGCCGAACTTTTAGACCGCTCAGACGTTGATCTACATAATAGCAGAACAGGTCAAATACGCTGCTCTCGACCATTGGCAAGCTGGTGGGGCCCGCAGCCACAGACAAGCAAGTGCGAAACTATTTACTCCCCATAGCGCGGCTCCAACCTTACACTTTCTCCTTCATCAACGCCCAGAATAAAAGGCGGGTTAAGCCTCCCAACCATCTAATTTTGTTGCCGCTTCTTCTTGCATCTTCCTTTCCAACTAGGCCATCCCTCGCTACTTCAACTACGTCTCAGATATCTCGAGTTGCACCTCTCTATCTGCCCGCAGTTCGCCGTCGCTTCCCAGATACAGCTTCTCCCTCCATTTCTTCGATCAGCATCAACATGTCTACGACCTCCTTTGATCCCAAGACGAGCCCGAGAAAGCTTCGAAGGAACTTCCTATCTTAAACCCTACCGAAGAGGAAAAGCTGCCTAGGTACAATACACGGGACTTCTTGCCAGTCAAACTGGGCGAGATTTTCCATCAAGAATACCAGGCCATTGCCAAACTCGGGTTTGGAACTGGCTCTACTGTTTGAATATGCTCCGAATTCAAGTAAGAAACCTCCTGATAAGCCAAGTCTGGAGGACTGCCACTCTAATCTCCAGCATTGCGTACTTCTAGAGCCGACAAATATTTTGCCTGGAAAGTTTACATCAACACATCATCATCAGATTCCTCTTTACGGGCATAAACGATCTCACCATCTATAACCTTCCTGAATCTCTAACGAACCAACTCTCTCGCAATCTATTTTGCTAAGCTTTCTCTAGATATCTCCACGAACAAAATATTGCTGGGTGTTCATGGCAATAACGTCTTGTCGCAAATCGAGGCCGCTGAAAGGGTGCATTCTCTCCGACCCGTCGTGCATAGGTATTGCAAACTCCTTACGCTACGTGCTCTATCACAATAACTAATTAAAATAGAAAATGCCATTCTTAGCCTCTATAAACATAAGCTTAAAAAAGCTTGTTGTTCCAATCCCATCACCTTCGGGCCGGCAGCAACGTACACAGCTGATGCCTTCCTCACCGGGCAGTACGTTCACGGCTTCAAGAGCAGCGACAAGGATATCCACCCCGATGAACACGTCCGCTATCTCAAAAGGACCGGCCTCGTCCATCTACCACCATTCTTAGCAATGGATATCCGGCTCGCAAGAGCCCAGCACCTCGAGCTATTACTCTTTGGATGCAGTCTGCCCCTTAAAAGCAACCCAATAGCACTTGTACGACTATTTATTGAATAACAACAACACCTACTAAGGCAGCTGTTATATTGCCGGAGGGGCCTAAGCGAGAGCCAAGGAAGGTTCCTGCAGGAGCTGAAAAAAAGAGGAGTCTGGCTGGGCTATAGAGACTTGGCCAGTGAAGAAGCCTAGCAGACCTAGGCAGGCTGGTGAGACCTCTGAACATACCACACAGCCTTCTCAACCACCACCAAAAAAGAAAAATGAACTACAGCCGCACCACCCTCAACCTTCGACTAACAGACAATGAGCATATCGGGTTTTTTTATTAATGCAAATGCACTACAAGGCCAAAGTATCCTAGCCTTAGGAGATGACTGGACAATATAAAAGATCTTATCTGACCTCGAGAGGTTATTCTAGAAGGGCCTAAATGACCAACCAACTATTGTGGTCTCTTCAAGGCTTCGAAAGAAGCCTCGCAGGCACCCTCAACGGAGAAACACATATTAAAGACATTTATAAACTTAACACAAAGGAAAACTCTGTGCAGCAGCCAGATGAGGCATGTGACGATAAAGATTTTCAAGCAGCTGATGAGAAAGCGTTGCGTGTACCCTGGTGGGTGAAAGGTTTCTCCGATAGGGCCCACAAGACATAGAAGTCTAAATGCCTTCAAGGTACAACAAACTTGGAACCCTGGAAATGCAGCCAAAGAGGTGTATCTGAAGCGTGGATAAAAGAGGAACTTGTTCCCTGTAGCAGCGAGGCTCGACCCACACTTAGACAACCGCTTCTCTTGCCATCGTGGTCACCAACAACACACATCTCTCAAAGGCTCACAATCGCTCCGCAACCAAGAACACTTCAAGCACCCTTCCCGTCTTCACGCAACGGCACTGCAATCGAATACCATTGCCACGAACCCCGTACGGTATTGGGTAACAACACAAGCCCGCCGGCTTCCCTCAAGAACAAAGCCTCTGTGGATCGTACCGCGAAAGAGCCACTCGCACCCACACAAGCCTACCGCAAACCATCTGCTTAGGACTGTCTGTAGGTATCCCGAATCCCTCATGGCGCTAGCTCTAGCAGGATAACCAACTATAGCAGCAAAATGCCTATTATTATAACAGCATCCATAGCTATAGGCGGCACAGCTACTGCTGCTGCTATGATTTTTAGTGGGCAAATAGACAATGAGCATATGCCTCGAAATATCCAAATTCTCTCTATTCTGATGGTCTCAAAAAGATTAGAGACCATATCCGCTGCGTTCTCTATCCCACACTTGGGCACTACACCGAAACAACCGACACAAAAACCCGCGCCCACACACGCAGACCTCGTCCACGCGTGCTTCTCTTCCCATCGTTGATTAGTATTCAATCTATCCTTTGTTTTAAAGGGAATCTTCTCGTAAGAGAAGAAAGCGGTCAGCACAAGGCTAGGAACAATGAAATGTACACAATGAGGCTCATACCCAGCCTTTGACAGTAACCGATATTACCCAAAAAGGTTGCAAAATTTGCAGCTTCTGAAAGCTTGGATTTATCGTGAGATATCTAAACGGGTTGCAGAACCAAAGTTCGCAAAAGCTTCAAAAATCATGATAAAAAGCAAAATTTGCTTCCAAGAGGAGGAGTAAAAATTCTTCCTTCTTCACAGTCATAACCATCGAGCCCTTCATACGGGAACTTCGAGATCGAACAGACACACATAAACACAACACACAAACGCCACACATTGCCCAAAGTACGCGCGTCTCCCAAAGGTATCGGGATCCGGCTAATGAATAAGATGGCCAAAGGAGAAAGCTCCCGGGACCCAACAAATATGCTCCACTAGCTGTTGGAGCAGAATTCACAATCCACCTTCTCAGTTCACTTGCTTATGCGAATACCTTCAACGCACCGCATCAACCTCTCTAAGACCAAAGCGACTTGACGCACTCTATCCCTTCACTGTCACGACAAACTGCCCATCGTCATCGCAAACCCGTGCCTTGCATTACTCACGACCACTGTCGTTGAAAGCACATTCTTTATAGCTCGCATCACACCAGCTGCAGCTTCAACAAAAGCTTTACATCAATTCGCCCCTCACAAAGAGCTCTCGGAATGTACCACACGCCCCTACGACTCAACACTGGCCTCAACGGCCCTCAGCACCGACAAAGGCATAGCAAAATCTTTACTGAAGAGATTTTGCTAGTAATAGCTCAACCAATAATGGAAAGATATGGCTTTCCTCTTATTGAGGCAGCTGCTAAGCTGGTTATCAATTGGGCGTCTGCTGTGATTGGTAACAGTGTGGTGGTTGTGGCTAATAGAGCTAGAGGAGAAAGGGAAAGGCTGGAATATGAGCCAATTTAACCTATAGCTGAGTTCCAATAGGAAATCAGGTCTCCCGACGAGTCCAATTAGTAATGGGTGTTTATCTCTCCGAACCCAGGAGAGAAAGAGGAATCTTTTCCCTCCAATGTTGAGGCTCCGCTCAGACTCAGACTGCTCGATCACATCTTTCCTCATCGTTGGCAATCACAATTGGCATCAATCGCAAGCACACATCTTGCTCGATACAAGAGCAGCTCGCACCAACATGCTTCGTTCTCGAAAGGGTGCTTTCGTAACAACACAAGCCCACTGGTCTTGCCGCCGGGCTCTTCTTGCCAAGACAACCAACAGCGAATACCTAGATCCCTGTTATTCCTGTATGTATCCCAAGTCCCTAATACAACTAGCTATGGTATATTAATAACCACTAGCTACAATATGCATATCCCTAAGCCTGCTAAAATCATGATAATGGGTGGCCGAGTTGCATCTGGTATCATTATTCGAGATGCCTTGCTTACATTAGGTACTGAAGATGCCTATAAGGCAATCGAGGATTGGAAAGAGAGGAAGTCTAGCCAATCCAGGCAGGCTAGGGAGCCTAGCCAAGCCAAGGAGGCTGAAGAGGCCAAATAGGCCTAGGGGCTACTATACATGGTCTCAATACAGCTGGTTAAGCGTACGATCACTTATTTGAAGAACCGTGTGCAACGGCACATGAAGGCTGCCAACTTCTCTCTTTGGCAAAAGGTCAATCTCATCAAATATGAGCTTAAGGTATTTGGCGAGAATACTCTAGATACCAACGACAAAGCCTTCATTAACGAAGAACACAAATGTCTTAATGATCTGATTCCAAAATACAATGGTACGAGGTTTAAGAACCTGGAGAAGAACGAGAGCCAGAGCAGCTTCATAGCAGATATCGATGGCGGCGAATACTATGACTGGATAGAGAAGATCTTGATAGAAATTAGGCATGTTTACGACCAAGGGAAAAGGGTATGTAGAAGGGGATAACCAAAGATCAAGGAAAAAGGTGGCACAAATTAGGGAGCTATCGGGTTCATCAACAGGGCTGTATGTCACAACTAGGGATAACGCAATTAAAGGAAAACACAAGTAGGGACGATCACTTATTTAGTGATGGGTGTTTTATCTCTCCGAACGCAGGAGGGGGATAACTAACTATAATAGGAAAATGCCTATTATAACAGCAACCATGGGTCAAGGAAGAGGAATTAGAGCAGCCTCCTCTAGGTCAGCAGGACTTGCAAATTTATCCAGACGCAACCGAAGCTATCAAGACGGAATCAGCAGGGCTGGGAAATCATGAATAAACTAAAGATAAACCAAACTATTGACCAAATAAACAATACAATCCTGGCGTTTTTTTTTTACCTAATTCTTCTTATGGCTACGAAGGGACCCTCTTGTTAGCCTCTGTGATCATTTCGTCCCTTCGTTGCTGGGTCCAGTCTCTGGCATTCCGGTATGCAGCCACTCCTTGGCGGAAAGACTTGAAATTTCGGTCAAGTCTCCAAGAGTTGACCAGCTTCGTCGCGTATCCCGGTTTGGTATATGGTTCCGAAGGTGGAATCGGGCGAGTTGCGTACATCTTCAACATTCCTTCGCGATATGTGCACCCAAGAGTGTTTGCCTTCCCATCGAGTGTTGTGTCATCTTGTCTGTAAGTCCGAAGACTTTCTTGGCCTCTCGCACCCAGCGCCATCTCGTATGATAACTGTCTATTTGCTACGGCAAGGCTCCCATCTAGACCCTTCACCTCCATAAAAAAGTTGGGTGCGATAGGATGATCATCATGGGTCGAAGGGATAATGTGATGCTGAAGGTCTTGGCGTACACTCGTCTCCAACTGTTCTGACCGCACGCCATAAAATATATTCGGTTTTGCAGATACAAGAGTCCCGTCGGTCAGATGGCCCATGTTCTTAAAGATGACATGCCTGTCGGCACATTTAATATCCCCCTCAATGGTGGGAATGACCTTGGAAATAACATCTCTCTCCTTAAAAGCAACGCGCCTGGTCCGCTTAAACTCAAGGAAATCGCGTCTTGAGAATCGAGATGGCGACAGTGAAGCTCTTGACCGTTTCAATGTACGGAGAATATCGTCCAGATTCTCCGGGTCTGGCGGCAAGCTACCGTCCGGGTACTCGTGGCCTTCGGGTAGAATGTGGTGGTCAATTAGGTGTTGCTGAAATCCAAGATCGTATGGCCCTGTACTCTCCGTCTTCGTCGTTGTCTTCTTCGTCTCGGGTTCGACAAGGTCGATTTCCGCAGGAGCAGGTTCCGCAGGAGCGTTCTCGTCGTTCATTTCAGGTTCAATATCTGGTTCAGGATACTACAGACCGTTAGCCGTAGGCGTTACCGCCTTTGGGGGCCATCTTAGGGGATTTTCATCTTAGGGGAGTGTCATTTTAGGGGATTATCATCTTGGAAGAGTATCATCTTAGAGAGTGCAATCTTAGGGAGTGCCATTCTAGGGGAGTGCTATCTTAGGGAGTTACATCTTAGGGAAGGGACACATACTCCTCTCAGATCAGCCAAATCATAACCACCGCCTTTTGCAGAGCGCTTGATCTGGTCGCAAATTGCTGGACTCTGGTTGAGCAACCAGTCTTGAATGGGCTCGGTACTGATCTGTTGAGCGGGGAAGGCTTCAGGGAAATCCTTAGCATTCTTCCGATCATGCGCTCGCAGCGTATTTCTTGTCAGCTCTTTCTTTGACAACCTATCCCAGAATCTAGCCGGTGGAAAGGCGGGGTGTTTCAGCCTGCGCTTCTTGGGAGGTTGCGGGACGTCGACATCAGGCGATGGCAGACTCGAACGCGAGGGCGGGCGTTTCTGAGTGGCAGGACTGGTTTCCTTGGTGGGCGGAAGCTCCTGTGGCATCGCCATCTCGAGTGTTCAACGGATGGACGTGTAAGGCCATCGTTGTGTCTTCACGCGTTGCCAACTGTTGGCTACTATCTACGCGCCACTGGACGAGGCTGCATGACGCATCTAGGCAAAGTGGATCCCGGCGAGCCAATCGTCTAATTTTGGAAGCGCGGGGATAAATTGATGTGATACAGGATGAGAAAAAAAAACAGACCTAAATAACAGGCATAATGTAAATAAGATCTAAGGAAAGTGGTTCATGATATAATTTTAGATTTATTTCTTATTTATAGTCATCTTTATTTTTTGGAATGGTCGAAGAAATCTCCGACGCTTAGAGCGTGCTGATCGATCTACTTAGTGCGGCGGTTAATTATTTTTAGAACCCATGAGATTAAAGAGGCTAGTAAAGACGTTGTTAATCAAGAGAATAAGGGCCTACCGAAAGAAAAAGCCGCATGCATGCCAATATATCGGAACGATTGAGAGTTGGGGGTCTTTGTACGAAAAAGCCCTCCAAAAACTGGCATTGTCCACTCATTGTTGGTGTGAGGATTTGCGACACCAGAAAACACTGTTTGCGAAAACAATCTCATTTCAACCCCAACACTCATGTAACTTCATCAAGCTTAGAGACGAATAAATACCGGCAATTTATTTAGCTAGCTATTTAGTAGAATATAAAAAAATCGAAACGCACCGCTCAGCATGCCATTTGATTTATTGGAGATATTACCATGGTCATACCCTACACCTCTAGCGAAATCATCTCAGTCCAACGCCAGGCAACAATTCCCCAACCACGCACTTTATTATCGGGGAAGTGACTGTATTGACCTTGGGTGACCTGGATCTGTTGTCTCTTTCTCATACTCTTAAACGTTTAGTAGGCTCCGTCTCAAACGAAACAAGGCGAGGCGTGGCTAAGCTAAAAGCTCAGCTTAAATCCAGGACCGCTGCTTAAATAACGACCATCATCTCGACAGGCTTCCGCTCCAAACTAAATAGCCGACATATCTTCCACCAAGGTAATTGAGAGATATTTTGAGAAGTAGTAAGATAAATTATGATGGAAATAGCTAAATGAGTGTGGGTTTTACCCCTCGACGGTAAACTATGGGGAGCTGAAACTCCGGCCCCAGGTCCTTTGACCTCCATCCACCTAATAATAATTACCACCAGCCATGTCAAACCCGAAAATATCATAACACACAATATATTACATCCATGCTCAAGACCAGATTCATGGCCACGGCCAAGAGCGCACAACAATCCGAAACTTCAGCCCTCCCCCGTGCTCACATTCCGGTCGACACCCGCAACCATATTCTCGTCATCGTCCTCAGCCTCCTTTTTAGACTACGCCCAAGCTATCCATCTCCAACTATCCCATCCATATTAAACTCTGTCATAACCCGTGAACCATCTGTCCATGCCGAAGTTCTCAAAGATTGAATTCTGGAGGCCACCTGCTGCTACCCTTGACCTCTATGCCATAGCCTCCATCATGAAACCAGTGCAAGAGCGTGCCTTTCATAAGAAAGCACTCCACACTGCATTTAATTCCGTGATCACAGCTGCACATATGCCTAAACTGGACCTCGACTTGTTCCTCAAGACCATCCAACAGTACCTGGGTTACGGGTGTGTAGCGGATGCGCTTTGGCGAGTCAAACTCCTTCGCTTTGTCTACACCTACCCGACATTGTCCGAGCGCTCTCTGAGTCTTGTTTTTGTAAGTCAGGAGGATACCCCTGCAGGAGCCAGTCCTTGGGTCGCTGTATATTGTAGCGCGGGCGACGTTTTCAAGAGGTGCTTGAGATAGTTGAGTGTACGGCTTGAATTGTGGATCGAGATCTTGCATCTCGGGCGGTTTTGGAACTGGAGTGCTAGCCAAAGGATAGGCAGCAAGGTGACAGATCGGAGCATCTGGTTCGGTTCGGTTGAATATGAGCATCGGATTATCTCTTGTGCTCTTGATATGGAACTCCGATTCTTGGTTCCAAAATCTCCCGATCTGCAAAAACCCGGTTTTTTTCAGGTACAACTAATTGGTCAGAGGCAATCCTGCGTCATTTAGAAATTGGCAGTATCTTACTATAATAGCAGGCGAATCGCGTTGAGCGAATCCGTGTTCCACTCTGCTCTCAACTCCAACCGCCGTTATTTCATTCCCCGAAGTGATGGGCACGTAAACCCAAGTCGCAATCGATTCGCTAGTGAACCCAAGACGATCGTGAGTCTCTTGGGCCGAAGGACTGGTTTCTGTGTGGGCATGAATGGCTGCGATCCAACCAGCCACAACGAAAAACGTCAAGCCAGTGCAAGTGCTAGTGTCAATGGTAGCAAAGCGTCCGTCGGATTTCCACAGCACCACGTTACGTGGAGTAGGTGGAGTTATGAGGCATTCGTGAATATTCGGCGGGGCTGAGATATCCCACATGGTGAGTTTTTCAGATTTATGGGGGCGAAGACATGCACGACCGGACTATGGCTGTTAGCTGTGAATTATTTGCAAAAGAGGAATGCTAACTTGGAAATCTACCGTTAAGGACTGGAGCGTGGCCATCTTCTCAACTATAAAGACTCGTAAATCGTCTCGCTTAATCGTGACAGGAGGACTTTCATGGAGCCTTTCAATACGAAGCAAGCCTCCGTTGTCTAAAGTCAACCTCACATATCCGTCAGTTTCTGGGCCGGCCGCCAATTGGGGGCGCTCCCCACGATGCCAGCTCAGAACCTCCGTGAGGGCGTGATTGGACAACGGGGTCTTCTCTTCTGAGAGGCCATTCACGACGGTTTGGATGCGGCCTTGTCGCCATAGTTCCTCTCCTTGACTGTGGTTCCAGATGGCGCGCCGGAGTTCCAGTGGGAGAAACTGGAAGCCTGACATCGAGTACTTCGTGGCGAAGACCGTGCCGCCATCTTGGATCGACATTCTGACATCCGTAGGTAGATACAAGTCGTGAGGAAATGGATTTCGCCACTTGCATACATACCACAGCTGAGACAGCTTATCCTCCGGCCTGCACAAACCATTAAAGTACCACAGACAAAGATGATGCACGGATATGGTTGGGGGCGCTTCTTTGCAAAGCCGACAGTTTCCTCGACAGATTGTTCGGTCTGGCAGCGGCTTGCGGATACTTTCCGGGAATTCACAGTTCAATTTCTTGTATTTGTCGCCCATATGGAGAACTACTATGTCTAAGTCTAATGAATCTACACAAAGTGGATTCCTGTCATACCTGCAACCATTTGTGTGTTGGGTCGGAAGCTTTCGGTGCACAGACAGCACTGAGCGTGCACATAGACGTGTAGCCGGGGGTCACTCGGTTTTTCGTCACTTGGTAGTTCAGGCATTGTGTGTAAGAGCTATTGATGACTTGGCCTCGATTTTGTTCTTGTTTTGAGGGAAACATGCCATAGTGGTAAATTTTTCTCAAAGTGCATATATATACGGCAAGGAATCACGTGAAGAAAAGCAAAAAGCAGGCAAATGAGGAGAACGAGGAGTGAGATGGGTCATGTGATGCATGCGTGTTGAGAAGTGAAGCAAACAATCGGGCTGGCCAAGGCGGGGGGAGCAGAAGGAACGCGGAAAGGACGCATAATGGAATGCGAAATAATGCTCATCTGAATTTGGTGGCCGTGATAGTGTCTTGGGAGGAAATGGAGAGCTTAAAAGATTGAGTAACGTGATGCGGCATTGCTTAATCTTCGGGTGTCGGCCGTCTTGAAACTGGTGCTTTCGTGGGCCGTCACTTGGAGGCTCCCCACACAGTCAGCCAATGTGACCCCTTTGTTTTGAGCGAGGGAGAAAAAGGCCCATCTTACTAAGAGATCGTCTTATTGAACGCCGTCTATCCGACGATCTTAACAGGAGTTGTTGCGGGTGCGTTTGATAGCCTTTTGACATGCCTGCTAACTGGACTAGAGCGGCTGTGGATGCTCATACAAATCCAGACTGGAAGCTTATTTATTTTGGTCCTCATGCTAGGCTTTTCTAAGAACATCGAATTTAGTAATTTTCTAGATGTTTCCTGGGTCGAAAAAAATTATGCGGGGAAATGAGTTATTTGACTTGGCTAGATGCTTTGTTTCTCAAATCATGGTCGCTGAGTGAACTCAAGCGCCATGTCCACTGCTGATCATCGCCATCACCAATCTTGGCCACAGTTTATATCCTGCGTGGAGCCAAGCCTTGCGCATCGCATTTTAATTATTTAGAGGGCACCGGAACACCCTACGCGCAATTGGGGGCGAGGTCTGTCGCGTTCTCAAATAAACTGGTCAAAAAATGTCTTGGGTCGATTGGATCTAGAACCCCACTGTCCACTCTCCTTAACTGGGGCATCTCCCCAGCACATGGCCGTCAAACTACGCTCGCTATGCCATTCTCTTGGACCTGGTTAGAATCTGTGGGCTGCTTAGAGTTCATATCGGACCTATTTTCGCTCTAGAAACTATCATCGTTCTGTGTGTCTTGGTTCCCAAAGATACATCCATGGCCTGGTGTGAAGAAAATGCGCTGTGGGAGCTGAAGCGGGCACTGTCGAATGCTAAAGGGTATTCTAATGCAACCACCCAGGGCGTCCTTACCTGGATCGCGATTTTCCTAGGCGAGCGGCCGAAATATGTAATCAATCTCTTCATATCGTGCATTAAAGCCGCAGATTCTCATCTACCACCCGAGCGACAAACGATGTGGCCCGACGAGCCAGTAAGTCTCAGCTGGTTCATTTCAGCAAACCCAACGTACCAAATTTAAATTTAAATGGTGTGGAGCGCACTAAACCCACTAACCCCGCGGACAAACCACCACCAAAGCGTACCTGGGGTAGCCTAACGGCGGCCCAGAACACTGGGTTTTGAGGGGTAACGTATGTGGGACACCTGATCAGCATCGCGAATCTTTGTTGGGATGCCTGAATCTGGCCTCAACTGCATAGTCCCCTGCTTCAATAAAGGCAATCTTGCTCTCAGGCCGAGCGCAAACCTAGCACTACAGCTCGAGAAAAGGCCTCAGTAGGGATTGGACGTCAAGAGTTAAGCATCCCAATAAGGGTGCCTCCGCTCCGGGTCATTGGTGTTCGAGCCCGAGTTCTTCGCCCTGAACCTACACAATGTGCGAAGTTCTGGTCTCCAGGCACAGATGCAATGGTGGATATGTCTACACAAACCGAAACTCAACGTCGCAACACCACAAGAACCTTGAGTTTTTGTTTTCGTATCGCAGCTACAGCTTGTGAATTCATGCAACGTAGTATCGGATCGCCTAGCTCGGATCTACACCCTCGTAATGCACGATAGGCTTTCCTTCCCAAAAATGCAAAATATGATGCGTGGTGTACGGCGAGGTCATGCGCTTCTTTTCGGAAGGAGAAAAGCCTCGGCCGTGAATATTGCTGCTACAACTTCAATTTAGACTTGGAGATGCCAAAGTCTTCTAGCGCCACACATGGTTTCGGCCGATTTCTCCGCGTACGAGCCCAAGAGGCTTGGAAGTCAAGTTTCGGTAAACACACGATGCATCTCCTGCTGCTTCTGCAGCCTGTACTACTTATTGTGCCACAAGCTCATCACCACCCAACTCCCATGCCAGGGACACGACGTCACAAACCAGCCTGCGTCTCACCTGACAGTCCCAAAATCCTGCGGCTCGCGAAAAATAAATAGCACCCTGCGCGCGCGGCGGCTCATCCCACCACATCTACTCAAGACCAGCCATTTTGCGTGCACTGGGCGTTTGCGGGGTATCGCACTGCAGCTAGCACTAACTAACCGGTAAAGAGTCTCGAATCAAGCCAGAAGAAGCCAGCCCTCCCCCAGATGGCGCCTGTCGTTGAAGCTAGGCCCGGCGAGGAAGCGAGCCTAACTGTTGGTAGCGTCGAATACCTGCTAATCCCCAACCCCGAGGTGCGTTTTTTCTGTTGTTGACCAGCTCCAAGTGAAGATAGGTTCTAACCCAGCTGTTGTAGAACTTCCTCGTGCCCGACACCCATAGAGGCATAGATCTGACCTTGGTTTACTTGACCAAGCCCGGCCAGACAATCTCACGGTCGGAGCTTTGCGAGTACCGCCACTCGACGCTAGATCCCGATGACGTCTTTGTGCCCGAATTTTTTGCCAACGTTGTCTTCTACGGAGCCAACGAGGGCGAGGTTGAATTGGAAAAGGGCGCCGTGGAAGAGCTTCGGGCATGGGGTGCAACGCTCTGGGTTTTTCTCCCAGGCAATCCGCAGATCAAAGTGGCCCCTGGGCCCTATGTCGCCATGAATGGAGGGGTCTACCAGCCCTGGAGAATCTACTGCGACTTTAATGGGTGTTTTATGAAGGCGTTCAAGCCCTCGGTTGATGGCACAGGAAGATAAGTAGCTCCTCCACCACATATCCGCTCTGCTAACCTGCCGGCACGCTTCTTACACTCGACCCTCCCTCTGCTGGCATCGGAGGCAGAGTCATTGTTCCCTCGCGTTGCTATTTTAGCCCATCCAAAGAGCACCCTCTGGATGGTGTTAGAATCAGCGTCAAGGATAGCATTGACATTGCCGACCACAAGACGACTCTCTGCAACAGGGCATGGGAGGATCTATACCCACCCAAGACCAAGCATGCAGCATGTGTCCAAGTTTTGTTGGACGCCGGCGCCGTAATTGTTGGCAAGGTTAAACTCCAAGCAATGATGACCAGAGAGGAGCCACTGGAGTGCGTCGAGTTTTCGGCACCCTTTAACCCGCGAGGGGACGGCTACCAGGTGCCCTCTGGCAGCAGCCACGGAAGTGCAGCGGGCATAGCTTCGTACGAATGGCTGGACTTTTCTCTTGGATCTGATAGTAAAAAGAACCCCTACATTTCACAAGAGACTTGAAAAACTGCTGACATTACTGCAGCCAGCGGTGGCGGCCGCAAGCCCGCACACTACAATGGGTGCTTTTCTCTTCGCCCAACAACTGGAATCATGGACACGGATGGTGTCGTTGGACAGTTTGAGTACGTCGCATATCCTCTGAGAAAAGGTTGACCCTGACTAGCTAAATTTATCTAACCCGCAATTAGTAAATTCGACATGCCTGTCTTCTTTGGAAGAGACGTGACCAAATTCCCAGACTTCATTTCAGTGTGGTACGGGTCATCACCCATGATCCGAAATCCGTCGTACAAGGTCAGATCCCACTAGGTACTAAATACATTAGATTTGCTTTCCTAATATGTGCTTGAGTTAGGTGCCGGTTAAAATCATCTACCCCATAGATTACCTTCCCACCGCCAATCCAAGCCAGTCTCGAGTGATTGACAAGTTTGTACGTTCTCTAGAAAGAGCCCTTGGAACAAGAAGGGTCGAGATGTCTTTGGCACAAGAATGGAAACGAAGGGTTCCGGCTGGAGTCAAACATCCCGCAATCCACAAATACCTTGAGTTTGTAGGTTGATCGCGTCGCTCTGCACAGGCATGTCTAATGTTAATTAGACGAGTTCTTATCCCCATTACCGAGACGCATACTGCGCACTGGAAGACTTTCGAACGAAATACAAGGAAAAGCATGGGAAGCCACCATTTGTGCATCGGGCGATGCAATGGCAGTGGTAAGTACATTAAACCATGATGCGAGGTCGGAGTATAACATATATCAAGGGATATTGCAGAAAAAATGTCTGTCGAAGAGCGCGATATGTATTGGCATCGCTTGGAGACGTACAGAAAATTTCTTCTGCGGTTCATCTTTGGCGCGGAATCCAAGGATTCACTCAGCATCATGGTTCTGCCTATTGAAGAGGGGAAGCCACACTATCGGGATTCGACGCCTTCGTAAGTCAACATGCCGACGCGGTCTGTGGTATGAGCTGACAAGAAGATTCCAGACCATTCTCCATATTGAGTGGCTACCACCCGTTAAACATGGCGCCTATAATGCGGGCACCTGAGGTGACAGTGATAGGTAGGTTTCCGGCCTCACTTTGCTTTTGGGTGTGTGCCTTACCAAGACTTGGCAGCCGGCCAAATATCGTTCGCATCCATTATTACAAAGAGGGAAGAGCCGTACCCCATTGGCGTATCGGTGATTGGAGCGCCAGGTAATGTCATGCCCCTATGTTGATTAAGGCCAAGATTGGAAACTGACGTAAATTCTTCTTCTCACAGGAATCGATCTCATGCTGGTTGACCTGGTCACTCAAGGGCTGAAGGAAGGCGGAATTCCGCTGCAGGTCAAGGTTGGATCGTCGGCGCACTGATGGGCGCCTCGACTTGTCCGCGGCCCATGTACTGTTGTTTTCCGATGCAAGGTAGCGGGGTGTACATGCACTCCTCCCCGGAGCCGTGCCCTGGGCGAGGCACTGCTGCGACAGGATTTCACTGAGGGGAAGAGACTGCCTGGAGAGAAAAGCAATGGTCTGACGGGCCCGGTTTTCCAAAAGAAAAAAAGCGGCCAGTTTCGCGGGCGAGGCTACCAATAGCGTGGGAGAAAGGATAGGCACCCCGAAATTCTTTCCGCCTATTCAGCCTAACGGCGCACCTCGTTGCTGCTACTACTGCTGCTACTGCTACTGCTACTGCGGCCGCGGTCCAAGACACGGGTCACGCTGACCACCCTTCTGTTTGGAAAAAGCATGGCGCTTAAGGCGCCGAGGCAACAAGGCAACAGCTGAGGGGGAAGGCTTTCCAATATGCAAGCCACAAATGGCATGATAGAAGTTGTTGGAAGGTTGAGGAGCCGTAGAATAGTAGTTCTGGGGTCAAGGCTCGAGGGGCCCTCTTGTTGAATGGCTGGACTGGACGTAAAGTGGGAATCGATCGGCACACGAAATCAGTCGCGGACGAATAAGATGGTAGAATTGGGATTCTGCTCGGGCCTGCTTCGATCTTTGTTGGTTGTGCTGTGAGACATCAGCTTGTCGTCCTTTCTGGCCGTTTCCATGACTTTGTGCGTACAGTGAGCGGCTTGTTTCGTCGCAATGCCTTGTAACCCAAACCACGAAGTTGCGTACATAAATAGTCGGGCCATATCACTGTCATATTGAATTCCTCAGGCTCATCAGTTACTGAACCATCTAAAACCACCGCTTTCTTACATGATCTTTTTACATCTTGAAAAATAAATAAGTAACGACTATTTTCTCGTATCTTGTCTATCGCAATTAACACCACCGCCACCAACACCACCACTACCACTTCTATTGCATTCCCCCTCCATACTCTTCCAAAAGTGAGCGGCAGACAGACAAAAATGATTGCAACCGACATTCACATGCCGTTCGAAAAACTTTCTCTCAAGAACGACAGAGTACAGCAACTCCAAAAGGAGGAGGCGGCGGCAAGGGCAGTCTCCATGATGGAACCCTCCCCGGCTCCTGGTTGGCCCGATCTGGAAAACGGGGGCATCTTTGAGGAGATCGAGTTCCTCCTCAGCAGAACGCTGACCATGTACTTCTCCGGGGCGCACACGCAGGGCATCTACAAGAGCCTGGCGCGCCAGTACGACAACTTCGGACCCCTCAACTTCATGCACATGCTCCTCACGGAGCTCGAAAAGGACCACCTCGGGAACGTCAGACCCGTGAGGCAGGACGTGACGCTCTTCAACCTCCGCGAGCGAGTCAAGGCGCGGTCCGAGTACCACCCGCACATGGCGCCGCTCGCAGTCCACCCGGGCGTCCAGCCCAGGATCAGCGACCCCTACACGGCGGCCGTTACGCTCAACTGCCACCCCAAGATGCAGCGGCCCATCGAGGACCTGCCCTCGACGCAGACGGAGCTCTTCTTCTTCATAGCGGAGGCGTGCGTCAAGCTGGGCGTGTCCATGCCGGCGCAGATGACCCCGTGCCAGCACGCGCGCGTCCTGGACAGGATCCAGAACCTGCTGGAGATTCGATTCGGCTACGAGGAGTTTACGTTTTGATTTTTGGATCGCGGGAAATGGCTGGCTTGTGAGGGGGGGGCGGCTGTGAAAATGACGGAACGACATCTGCGACACTCATGATCTACTTGTTGTACCATCGCAATTGGTTTGGTTTTGGTATGAATTTTCAAGTGTTTATGAGGGATTGTAGTGTCAGTACCGCGAACTCGACTTGCTGCCACTTAGTGCGCAAAAACATGGGGTCATCAGCAGATATTAATTCCGCAGTGGTAATGATTCTGCAGACCCTCACAAACATTTGAAAACATACCAAATCCGGATCAAGTGTGTTGATGCCACAAGGAAGCATATATATATATATTCATACATATGTTAATGATAATCTAACGGGGGCGTTTTTTTTTTCAACACAAGTCCATAAAATCGTTGTGTGAAGTCGTCTTGTAAAAAAAAAAAAAAAAAAAAAAATTTAACTAAATTTACCACATGGTTCGTGGGGGGGCAGAATGGGAGGAGTCGGGCGGCCCCCGAGCATGTACCTTAAGTTTTTTTTGGGGACTGCCGTTCTGGGAAGTGCAGGCGATCGGCGCCGGCACCCCGATCTTGATGGGCAACATCCCTGGAGCACTTAGCTCGAATGAGGTGCGTGTGCATGTGCGCGCCGTATGTAAATGAGAAAAGAGAGGGAAAAAGAAGAAGGAAGCAAGAGAGGGAGGGGGGGGGAGAAAAAAGAGGGCCTCGGAATGCCGGGTTAGCCCCCGGCAAAGAATAGCTGGGCGCGGATTGGGCCGGTCGAGGGCGCTGCCGGATATAACGTCGAGACTTGAAAGAGGCACGCTCGCTCTTGTGCTGTAGGCAAGATGCAGCTCGGACTTCCTCTGTGGCAGAATCAGTGCAGGCCCGGTACAGGCTCGGTGCAGGCCCGGTGCAGACTCCTGCATCTGAAGGCGTCGTTCATGTGCTTCTCAGGTGGGGGCGCTGCTGCCACGTCAGACTGGCAGCCGGCCGGCGAGAGAGAAAGAGAGAGAGAGGAGGGGTACACTGGCGCCGCTTGCCTCAGACGTCTTGGGCTGGTTTCGCTTGCAAATGTCAAATGTCTTACACCACCAAAGGCCACCGGCTCGTCTGCTTAAAAAAAATGAAATCGCGTCCGGGCGTTCGCTGCTCCGCCAGTCCTCCACACCGTCGTTGTCGTCGTTGTCGACCTCCTCCCTGACTGACTGACCAGATCCAGATCCAGATTCCCGATCCAGGAAAGCAAAGAAAAAAAAAAGACAAGCCATGGGTTCCTGGCAGCCGCGGCCCCAGTCCGGCGATGTGCTGGCCCGACTCCAGGATCTCGAGCCCCGAGTCCGGGCCATCATGGAGATCACCGGCATCCCCGGCTGCTCCGTCGGCGTCGTCCACCAGGGAGTCGAGCTGTGGAAGTTCAACGCCGGCTTCCGCCATGTGGAGCAGCGCCTGCCACCGCACTCCGACACCGTATACAACCTCAACTCGGTCACCCAGAACATCACCGCTGCTGCTTTTGCCTGCCTGGTCCATGAAGGCCTCGTCTCCTGGGACACGCCCATCAGCTCCATCCTCCCGGAGTTTGGTCGAGACGAGATAGACCAAAACATTACCCCCGTGGACCTGCTCTCCATGCGCACCGGCCACTACTCCCTCAACTGCATGGCCTTGCAAGGGAGCAACATTGTGCTCCCCAGGAGAGAGGACACCATCAAGTACTGGAATGCAACTCCACGCCTCGGGCCCTTTCGCTCCTCCTTCAGCTACAACAACTGGTGCTATGCCATCATGGCCCTCGTCATCGAGCAGCTGTCCGAGCAGCCCTTTCACATCTTTCTGCAGGAACGCTTCTTTGACCCCCTAGACCTGACTCGCACCAAGGTGCAAGATGGAATCCCCTTTGACAACAACACCGCGGCCTCATACACCACGCTCAACGACAGGTCATCTATCCCTGTGCCAGAGCCTGCCGTCGGCGTCGGCGTCTTCTCTCAGGGGGGTTCAGGGGTCATCTCAACCATCGACGACATGCTCAAGCTCTACCACAAGTATATCATGGCCATCAACCACCAGTCTCGCTCGCTAGCCAGTTCCACCCCTGGAAACCCCTTTGTCGGATGCAACACCCTCATGGCACCCCACAACCCCATTTCCTCCACAAGTGTTGGCCCTGAGAGACAGGCATACACCTGTGGGTGGATTCGCAGCGATCTCCCAGGACCCCTGGGAATGACTGGCACCAACGCCAACTACCTGGACGAAGATATGCCCTACATTCTCGAAGGCAGCCCGTGTCGCCTATGCTACTATCACATGGGCCTCATGGTTGGCTCGACATCTAACATCGCTCTGCTTCCAGAAACGGAAACAATCGTGGCCGTTCTGGCAAACGCATCGTCGCTCGGTGATGGCGTAGACTGGATATCTCAGATGATCATTGAGGCCATCTACGACCCTCCCTTCAAGCACGATTTCGAAAAGCTCGCCGACGAAGTGGCTTGTGAAGTCCTCAATCACATACCATCCATAGGAAAACAGCTCGAGACGAGACAGGTCCGAGACACGGAGCCCTCTCTCACGCCCAAATCATACGCTGGCACCTTCAAACACGACGCCACGCCTTTCACCCTCAAAATCAAGGCCCGAGGAGGCAATCTGAGCCTCACTTTCAACGGATATGAAGAAGAGACATATCCCCTGAAACATTACCAATATGATACGTTTACGTGGTAAGTTTAGCACCGGTTGATACCGCCTCCCGCAAGATTAAGGCTAACTCTACAACGCACAGGTGGATGCCATTCAACGACGCCTCTCGGCATGGTCGCCTTCTCATGTGCTACATTCCCGATACATTTTTACTTAATTTTGACCTCGGTGCCACCCGCATAACATGGCTGTCTGGAGATACCGATGATCAGCCCTACACCTTTTATAGAGTAGACTAGTCTAGCTCGTTGCCCCATTTGTTATCTCCCACCCACAATCTGGCGACTCGGGGCATCGTGCTTGGATGTAGAGAGGCCCAGCTGCAGGCCACTGATTAGGAACCGCAAGGGCCCTTTTTCCAATTTTATCGGCACCAGGAGAAGAAGGAGGAGGGGGGGGGGCACGCATATCAGGTCTGAAGGGTGGAGACGCTTCACCTGCATCAGAAGCGACTTTTTTTTTCTTTCTCTTATAATAAATAATGCCAGCACCCACAGATCGCAGGATCCGTGCTGACGCCATTCGACCCTACGCACCCGCTGATTCAACCCTGAAGGCAAATAAGAGTGCTTCTGCTTTCGATAAAGTCTTGGCTACTCGGCATCTTTGAGGCGCCGAGCAAGGCAGCAAGCAAGGCCTCGGGCACCCAGGCAGGCAGGCTGTCTCACTCCAAAAACGGTCAAGAGACTTGGTGCCGCCTCAAATTCTCCATGAATGATACGGAACGTGGCTCGACCGCGACGACTGCTACGCTGAAGCAGGCTTGCGCGCGAGGGAGGGGGAGTCTTTTCCGCGGGCCTGCCGCCGCCGTTGCCGTCCTGAGCTAGCCACCGTAGGGATCCCTCCAGTGACAGTGCATGACGCACTGAATCTTGGAGCGGAGAAAACCATCCCAATCCTACAGGTGGTAGAACGAGAGCGCAAATCTAGGGCATGGCCCGACAGACCTATCATCAGTCATTGCCAAACGTAATTGTCCAGCCGGTGGAGCATCCCACCACTGACGCATCACGGTTCATTATATGGAGAACTTGAGGTTGGTGTGAGAAATCCCACTTTTTTGTCCGTGATTGATATTACCGTACATACATACAAACATAACACACATGCAAAAGCCTTCTTGGTGCCCAACCAAGTCGCAGATCCCACCGTCTAATGCCAAAGCTAAGACGTTGATGTCGGAGAGTCTTAACTTGCTAGGTCAGGCATCCAACTTGCTCCCTGCTATCCTCAATGTGTCTTCTCAATTAACAATCCCAAATTCCAATTCCTCAGACTGCCTTCACTCAAGCTCAGAGAAATGTTCCAGGTAACCCTCCATGTCGTGTGCCAAAGGTAGCCAGCGCAAGTTTGGTCGCCCGGTAATTTCACTCATGGTGTGCCAGCCACATCAGAATGAACGCAATCAGAAATCCGCACCTGAAACTCCACATGGCTAGGATGCATACAGCATCTGCAACATTGAGGACAATGTAGATGTGTAGAGAGGCCATGGGCCTATGATCCTAGGTAGATAATAGGTGCGAGTGATGAATAAAACAGAAATAAAGAACAAAAGCTTTTGTGGAGGGGTATTTTCCGAATTTTGTAATCAAAGCGAGATCGAACATCCGAAATCGTTGTCAGTCTTGTTGGCAAAATCGTCAAGACTGCGAGTAGAAACAAACAAATTATTGAAGAATCTGGTGAAATAAAAGGAAAGGGCGAGAGTTCCAATCTATTCATCTTGTGATAGAAGAATGGAAAGACGCGTGGTCATCTAGGGCGCCATTCCGATAAGCAGACTAAATGCTCATCCTGCTTCATCAAGTTCATGAGCTCGTTCATTCGGACTTCGAACCGCCTGAGTTGTCATGGATGCTCTGATCAACGTTGTCAGGATGATTTCCAGTGGGAAAACCAAGATGTCCAGGTGGTCCAATAGACCCATAGGGGTTCCCCTGGAAGACAGGTTGCTGGAGGTAAAGGCCTTGAGGAGGGTATCCATAATGCATAGGGTGCGGTTGCATGCCATAGGGCACCATGTTTGGCGCCATCATGCCCTGCCCCATTGGATTTGGCATGGGCATCATCGCACTAGGCATCCCATACGACATGCCATGAGCCATTCTATGGGGAGTGCATGTCATGAAGTTGGGTCTACCCTGGTCCGTCATTTGAGCGGGGAAGAAGGCTGGCATAACCATGCCAGGAGGAGGAAATTGGTGTGAAAAGGCGGCAGAAGAATGAGCCATTGACATGGGAGCAGGTGGAACAGAAACGTTCCGCTGTGCAGGTGGGGTTATCGATGTTCCATTAGCAACGACGATATCTCTCCCTGAACTTCGACTGCGCTTTGTCTTGTCGGTGTGCCCATCACTGGCAGCATTCAAATCGCTCTCAGATTTGCTGGCTTCTGAGTGGTTGGGTTTGACGTTCGTGGAGGCAGCAGTACGACGTTGCTTGGCTTCGTTTTCCTCGATAGCTCGCTCCGCACGAGTTGCAGCGCGTTCCGCGGTGTCAGAATAGGATCTAGGAGGGCCGTAAAGACGGAGACGATCGATGGAGGGCATTACTGGGGCGTTCATGGGAGGGATGGTTGGTGATTGCTGGGTCTCCGACTCTGGATAGGATCCGAGAGAGCCAAATTCAGCATCACCAGTACTGCCGGTGAGCGCAGAGCCATACTGACCAGCAGCGGCAAGAGAGTGTAGATTGGTGCCAGACAAGATGTTGGCATGAGATTGAGTATTTCGCTGATCCATTGTAGAATCAGCGGTGGTACGAGCAGTAAAAGATGAGTTGTTGTGCTGGTTGACTCGAAAATTCGCTTGACCCATGACTGAAAAATTACCAGCAGAGTTAAAGTTGGGCTGAGCATAGGGCTGCTCGAAGACTGGAACATTGGTGGTACGGCCAGTGCCGGTGACAGTGCCAGTGCCAGTGCCGGTGCCAGTGCCAGGCATAGTATTGGCGTGCTGATTGAAAGGGCCGGGGCCATACCCATTATCAATGGGACCCATGTAAGGATTGCCATGATTCTGTTGGGGAATCACTTGGTTGTTCGAGAACTCAAAGCTGGCTTGGGTAGTCGGCTGCTGCATCCCGAGTGGTGGAAAACCTCTCCCAGCTCGGAACTGTCCTCGACCCATACCTGAGTAGGATTGAGCACCAGCATTAGAAAGTCGCTGGGCATAGTGGCCGTCGCGAGCAAAATTATGACTTGTTGTGATGCTGCGACGGGCTTGCCAATTCATCACAGACTGAGAAAACCCATCGGAACGCGGGCCTGAAGAGGGTCTAACCCGCGTAGAAAGCCCAGGTCCGATTGGAGCTTGGAAGGTAGTGTCCTGGACAGGGTCTTGAAAATCATCAGCCCGGATAGAAGATTCTTGGGAGCTAGGGGCAGTAAGCTGTCCGGAAAACGGATCAGTAATGGGTGGTGGAAGAAGACGGTGGCCCATGTTCGAGTTTGACGTAAATGCTCCCTGAGGGTGGGACGCTGCCTCTGCACGCGGAGCTTTGGCAGGTTCAGATTTAGCCGTGTTTGGAAGCTTAATCTTCTTCTTTTCGGCACGGATGTTGTGCACTTGCATCTCTTCGCTGTGCTATTGATATTGTCAGCGTGAATTCAGGGAGAAATTAAGGGGAGCTACCCACGAAAAAGTCCAAAGCTTTCTGGGCAGATTTCTCATCTTCAAATTCGATGAAAGCGTAAAGAGTGGTTTGACCTAGGTCAATTAGTATGAAGTATGCGCATGGTATAGGAACAAAACTACTTACCGCTTGGCAAATAGTTTTGTTTCGTCTGAATGTCCAAAACGTTGCCAAATTGGCTGACAGTGACTCGAACAAGGTCTTCGGTGAACATACGAGGCAGTCGACCTAGATAGATGGATCGACGGTCTTTTTTGTATTGCTCCATGATATCATCACTTCCATACTTAAACGCGGCTTTGTGGCCCACGTCATCGCGATCGTACGACACAACGGCATATTCTGGATCGTCGGACAGTGTCTTTAAAACAGTTAGAACCGCAACAGGTATATCACAAAGTAGTACCAACCTGTACAACATTTCTATGCTTGTCATACGCGGCGAAAGTGACAACCATAGCGGGAGGGAGCTGCATAAAGCGTCGAATGTGTTCTTCTATGGTGCAAACACTAGAAATGGGGCCAAACGTTACCATGAGATCATGTGCCTCTTTGATGAGAATCCTAGTGCCGGATCTCTTGTAGACAAGGAAGGTAACTGCGTTGCATAAGTATTCACAATAGTTAGAGGTAAGAAGGATGGGCCACATACTGTTGCTCTTGCACTGCTCAGTCCTGCACTTTCGGCCAAGGATCATCAGACCATCTCCATTGACCAAGGCCTTCGCTGCATCCGATGGCTCCTGCAATCATTTAGCAACAAGATTTTCTCATCAAGGCATCACGTACTTCAAATTGACAAAATGCAAACGGCATACGGTCCTTGTCCCGCTTGATCTTGGTGTGTACCTTGCCATACTTGCTAAAAGCTTGGTCGACTGCGGCGCGGAGGGTGGCGTCGTCGCTGCCTTGGGCAAGGCTGACAACATTGTCAGCTACATAGACTTATATATTGGGAGGTACGCATACTTAGCGACAAAGATGCAAGCAGAAGGGGAGAAGATCTCTTGCGGATCTACAAGCTGAGATCCACGGAGAAGAGCCCGTCGGTCAGCTAGGGTTCGGTCAGGGTGGCGTATGTTACCATTTGGATTAGCTGAAGGAGGCCCAGGTGGTGCAATAACATCATCCTTGAAGACATCATCGTCTGAGGAGCAACTGTTGAAAGCAGCAAGGCTATCACTAGAGCTTATGAGGAGAGTTCAGAGGGACACGGTTCACCAAACAGGGGAGCTTACCTGGTGGTGGCCGAGTTCGAAAACGTTCGTTGAAGCGCACTAATGAACATCAGAAATGAAAGTAAAAGTGTAATTAGATGCAAACTCACTTGTAGGCTTCAGGGGATGGGCTGCGCGTGCGAAGACCTGGCTCACGTTAGTCATAGGAAGCGACATTGCGGGAACCCAGGCTTGGAAGCAGACAACCATCCAACCCCGCAACGAGTCACGAAGGCCAAAGTAAGTAGGAGCATAAACATACCTTCAGTGTCCAGGTGGTCCTCAGAGTGAATGCTCTGCATGTCGGCATCGACAGAAGGAGTCTCTCGGGTGCCATCTGAAAGCGAGATGGGCCGACGTCCTACGCTGGGGAGGTCCTTGGAGTTGTAGGGAGGCATATTGACAGGCCCACAACAGTGAAAGACTATCAAGGCAAAGTTAGCACGATCTAGCGACAAATTATCCATGTTCCCAGGCAAAGACGGGGGCAGAGATTAGAATGGAACGAGGGGAGAATCTCTTGACCTTGAAGAGAATCGTCTCCTTCGTGAATGCGTTTGTGGTGGGTGAAAACAGTTGAGTGCTTGTGTCGTCTTCTCGAGAGAATCCGAGTCAAAGCAGAAGGTTGGAGAAGCAGACAAATAGTCTGAGTATCAAGGGGGGGCAGCCTGAGCACTTGGCAGCAGCGATGGCACGAAGGGCTCACGGCGTGTTTCTGCGTCCTGAACTCAGAAGCCCAGAGCGGAGGATACGAAGGAAAGAAAAGGGATAGTGGTGCAAGAATGGTTTGTGTGAACAAAAGAAAGGAGGCAAACTCCGGCAGAGGTACTCTCAAGTGCTCTCAGAGAGAGAACCGTCGAGTGGTGTCAAAGCGAAGAGATCTGAGAATCTCAGCCGATGTTCGAAGAGTTTTGGAATCAAGTAAAGTTATGGTGAAGAGCGGGGCACTGAAGAAGGAAAGTGGTGAAGAGAAAAGGGGGGTGAGGAAGAATGGTGAAGGTGAGGGAAGAGGGGAGAAGTTGGGAGGAAGGAAGGGGGTTTATAAGGAGAAGGAGCGAGGCGCGCTGCAGCAACAGGAAAACAACACGCATGCAGCAGCCCCAGGCAACTCGCATTATGGCCTTGACCTCGCAAACAGACAGCCGTCACGAGGCAAATGGTTTTTTTCTTCAACTCTTGTTCGTGCAGCTATTGTTCTCTTGAAGCAAAAAGTCGTTGTTTCAAACCCTTCGAGTGTCGACCAGGGCATCAAACGGGCATACTCGACTGGATGGTTACGGTTGGCTGGACTTGCACAGGGTTCCCAGGATCCCCGGGGTACTCGGCTGGTGTCTGCCCCATGTGCTGTCAATCAGCAGTCAATCTTAATGGCGGGGGGCTGGTCAGATTGCAACGCTGGCTGTGGTTGTGAGATGTGATAAGCAGAAAATGGAAAGCATGTACACCGAGACATCTGGCACTCAGAGAAACGAACGCAAGTCCTTAATCAGTAGAGCGTAGAGCAGATGAGTGCAATTTCTTGATGCCAGGTCTGCACATTGTCTCTTCCAGTGCTTGAAGCCCCGTCCCTCTGCTCTGCCGGCACTGCGGGCTCGACGCCGCTGAGATTCCATTGCATATCCAAACGCCCATTCACGCAGTAAGCCTTCGTCTGCAAGGCATTTGCTTTTCTCTTGTAAATAACAAACAATGTGATGCCCCTTACGCACCAAGTTTGCAAGGGGCCATTTTCGGACGGCAGCACAAACACAGCAGCTCGAGTAGGTGGTGTTTCCGGGGGTGTCATAACCCACCTCCCAAGTACCTGGGTACTAATTCACTCACACCTTTTCCGACCATATTTCTGGTACCAACAACATGTCCTGATTCGGCAAAAACTTGATCTTCACCCACGGCCTAGGATGCAGTCAGACCGACGGCAATATCCTTCAAATTCAAATTCGGGCACAACACAGCTGCACGCACCCTGGCATACCGCACGAACGAATACGGATACTGACGTGGCAATTCACAGGGATCCAGACGGAAGGATGTGTCGGAAATCTGGTGGAGTCTGTACACCGAGTCAAGAGCAAGGCTCAAACGCCCGGTGAAGCCATCGCCAAGATTGCTCTCGAGTGCATGAATCCAGGCAATATGGTTAGTTTTTTTATCATAACCATTCAATACTCTCGTAGCTGAATAGCTCAGTCATCTCAGAATCTACAGGACCCGATATCCCAATATCCCCAACGGCGACAGGAACCAGTCCCGGCTGGGAGGCCCAGAGTTTCTCTGCCGATCACCGAGTATCTCGCCTTTACACCACCATGCAGTCAAAGGTATCTAGCTGAATCGAGCACGATTTTGAATCCTCCGAAGCCTTGTAGTCATCCGTGACCGCAGCCGTGTCAAAAAAACATCGCCGAGCTGCATGGAATCGCCGGAATGGTCTGACTGCGACTTGTCCTAGGGACACGGCAAGGATGTTCGTCTTCGGCGATGTGAGGCTACCGAAATATCCAAACATCTGCCTCGCACACGGAATCCTGTAGGAGTCATGCGGAAAGCCACAGGGTGGCAAAGGATGCAGCTACGGAGCTCGTACTATCACAAAAACAAACTTCAATCAATCCGGGCGAGGATGGCACCTGCAGGCTCCCAAGCGAGGGGTCCGATGCAGCCTTGACTTGGCTCTCATTACGGCCTTTTCTGCGGAGGAAAGAAAAGCAAGTTCAGGCGTTATATCCTTACGGATTTGGCGAGTTGTCAAAGTAGCAGCGGCGTCAATATGACATCAGGAAGCGCATGAAAAGATCCCCCCAAAGTCAAATGCATGCTAACGAATACATTTTCCAAGGCTTTATCGCGCGAAATCCTTCTCGAGAACAGCCAACCCACAAAGTAAGAAAAGCTTACTTCCGCCGATCGACAACCAACATCCGATCTCACAAGAACCGAAGCACGATGACCGACAAACGCTCCAGGGGGCAACCCCTCGAGGGCTCCACACACCCCTCACGATTTCCCGATGAGAAATGTGACCAGAGGACGACGGCAAGAAAAGATTGATGACTAGCGTTACCAACTCATGTGGGCTGGCGAAACCAATGGGCCGTCCCGGTGGAGAGAAGAGCCAGCGCAAAAGGCCGTGTCCCAAAATGACAGGTCATCTGCGGGAGTCACCTAACGCAGTGCTATACAGTCAACTACGGGTAACAAAAGGCCAAGTCTAGATTAAAAATTGCCTTTCTTATGACCACGCCATTCCACATCTTCATAGCTGGCAGAGACGGGTCATATCTGGTGGTGATACGAGCGGGCGGGCAGAGGGGCGAGGGAAAGTTTGATGGATCTCTTCTTGACGCTGGCGACCGCAGCTTTTTTGTCCTCCTGTGGCTGACAGGGGTCGAGTGCTACTGTACAAGCTGAGCAAGCGTCGTAACAATTGCCCGTTGCGATTCTCAGTATCCTTGCAGGACGATGGAAGTAAGGTAACCATGTAGTTGAACTTGGGTGGCCAGCGCTTACCCTGTAGCGTGTATGACCAGATCCCGCTCCTCTGGAGGTGCAGCCTCCTATCGTTGGAACCAACTCGATTGCCTGCTAGAACCATGGATTCATGGCGTTGGGGCACTAAAGGCGTAGTGTATGTGGTTCAAAACACTTGTCACCACGTGTTAGCACTCGTTATTATTTATTCTCCGTTTCCTCAAGCAAGGGGATAACAAAATGCGGTTGGCATGAGATGGAGTGTCTGGAGTCACACGGGTCTTTGCCGCAATTGCCCAACCCCCGTTCATCCCGTCGGAAGATAACAACTTCGGACATACAGTTTCACTCCTACATACCCGTCCCCGGCTTGATTGCCCGGCTTGATTGCCCTCGGCAAGCTCTTCCAGGCCGCATTCTCGCCTCCACCCAGCAGAGCTGGACGTCGTGCTCGTTCACGTAAGAGGAGATGGCACCAGAATATCAGGTTTCACGGCAATTCCCAGCGCCGATACCTAGACTGGTTACAAAAGTCCCCCACTTTCTGGCAACAGAGTCCTGGCTGCTATCGCGGACCAAGTATCACGCTCCGTCTCGTAGGTAACTTTGGAGTGGTGCAAACGGACCTTGTGGCTCTCGGCTCAGGATACAATCCATGACATTGGGATCCAAGAATGGGCGAGATGCGCTGTTCTTAGGACTTCTTCTTGGAGCATGTATCACAACTTGCCGCAGGTTGATGGTGGCTTCCTTCATGTAACTATACTCTCTGCCGACGCAATCCGCTCCATGGTGTGAATGCGAGCAAGATGGTTGGCTCCAGATGGTGTCAAGGGGGCCACTGAGGCTCGGTAAACGATGTTGGCGGTAGAAAGAGCCGAATCTATGCGAAGAAAGGGGGACGTAGTTGAGGTTTGACAACATCTGCATGGCTCCTTCGGACGTGGGCCATGAGCAAACAAGTGCACCCCCAAGACGGATCGTCAAAAGGCGTCGGAAGCGGCGAACCTAGAGAACCAACCAAAGGCAACTAACATGTCATCTTTTCTGCAATCACCCATTTATCACGTCACGGATCTTGGCGAAGAGTCATTCGGCCTTGTTTGTGAACGGGCTGTGGCATCATGGTGGCCGGCTGGCGAAGCCCTCGCTGCAGCTATCCGTTCAGCTCTGTGCTGTCGCCCAAGCGGGAAAAGGGCGACAGGGATGGGGAATATTGAGCAGTCACTCTGTCGGAGGAATCAAAATAGAAGGAGTGCACTTGTTCAACAGAGGACAGGTCTCGTAACACAGCATTTATGTGGCGGCATAGTTGCTCATGCTGCATCCACAACTACGCCCGCAAGACACCGCACATATTTCCCTTGGCGGGTTTGCACCACCATTCCCCTCTCTGCCTTCATGCTGCTAGATGCCTTTCAGGTTAAGCCTTGAGGGGTTGGTTGCAGCTATATGTCACAGAGCGGTAGCACAAGGGCTCGCATCTTTTCCCTCTGCGCAGCTGGATCCGAACTACGACGCCTTTGCCCGGGCGGCTGAGAAGACAACAACAGCGAAAGCGACGCAATTATGGCAATGTGACGGCCCGATGTGTTCAAACGCCGAATACTTGCATGTTGCTGAGAGGTTGTGTTCCCATCAAACGTCGGAGAGGCGGGCGGACAACACTCCACCTCCTCGCCATTTCTTCGCCAAGCTTGTCGGCATTTCATGCAGGTTTATCAATTCTGATACCGCTGAATACGACACGGATGATATCGAAAGGGAGCATGCATTCGGCGGTCGGTGGCCCAGGAGCGATGCGGAAACGGACGCGTACACCAAAGGATGTTAGCAAATTCAGACAGCACAGTTAGGGAGGAAGCATTGCATCGCAGCACAGAAACATCAGACGGCAAGGTGCGTTTCAGTCGCGGAGCGGGGAGGGCGTCACTTTTGCCTACCTGATGATTGACGCTCTGGGGTCGGAGCGGCCTCGATGAGGGTAACATCGCGGGTGCTAACGCCGTTCCGAGAGCCTCAGGTCACCGACACGGGAAGGTTTAGTCCGTCAGCAGCGGGTGTCTACATTAGCGGCGGGTGGACAAGCTTCCAGGCTTCGTTGGCACGCTCGTTAAAAACAAATGTTCCTAGGGTAAAATTGGCCTGGCTTCTCAAAGTCGCGCTTTGCCCCTCGGAGGCTAAAGGTAGCCGCATCGGCCTAAGCCTCATGGACGTAGTCTACTGGCAGATGAAGGCTTCTAACCTCCGGAAACCTCAAGAGCCGAAGGAAGCTACAGGCGGGCCCATCGCAGACTGGGGCGGCAGAGAGAGGATCGACAAGTAGCCCAGCCCACTGCCATGGGCTGTCGACCAACCGTCCGCCAGAAAGCCCTCGTCGCTGTCCCCGTCGTCCCCATCCTCCCATGTTGGACTGGCATGGGTGTGCGACCAGGGGTGCCCATGAAGCGGGTGAGACAGGCTGCATCCACGTGCAAATTGTGCGGCGAGTACCTTTCACGTACGCAACACCAAGGCTCCAGCCAGGAAATATACCTGCCCATTCAAAGATTAGGACGGAGAGGAGGAAAGGCCCACGCTGGGCTGGGCGTGTGCATGCTGCTCTTGTGCTGCCAGAGTGCAGTGGCGCAACCTGCCGTTGAGCTAGTGTCTGCCCCGGCTTCATGTGGCTACCCGAACCAGCAGAGGACAAGCCCAGCATAGAAGGCGAAATGCCACCACACGCGTTTCCGTCCGACGCCTACGTGCAGCATTGGACGGAGAAATCTTGCTTCTTTTCGTGCGAGAGAGGGAGACAGAACGATGAGGAGGATGTGCGCCCGTCAGACCAAGAGATCTCGGGGATAAATAAGGCCCTTTCCCTCTCCCTCTGATCTCGATTTTCTCCAGCTCATCAGGACACTCGATCCGACTTGAGTTTAACCTGAGCTTCGATCAGCATCCTTCATCTTTATTATCACTTCTTCTTCTTTTGCCCTTTGCGACCACTCTTCCTCCAGCCTTCTTGGGTAGGCTCCAAATTGCTTCCTGCACCCCTCACCTGGACCCCGCTAACTACAGCCTTATCCAGCCTTGCACTACGAGCCAACACGCACTTCCACACATACAGCCTGCATTACAACAACAGTTGGTTCCCACTCCTCCTCTCTCATTTCCTTGTCGTCTGCATCCTCCCCGCGCTCTGCTTCCTCCTCTTCCTCCTCCAGGCCTTGAGGCTTGCCCATTGTCTCACATTACCACCTAACCACTTACACAGACCTTCTTCAAGGAAATTCGTGCTCCTTTTTCCCCCGAACGATCTACCATTTAGGCAGAGTAAGCCCCTCGCTGCAACTCTTCCTCTCTCGGCATCCAGCAACTAGTATTGCTCAGACGCCAGCACCGTTATCACTCTTAGAAAGTGTTAGTACCATGGGTCCTCTTGTCGTTTTTTTTTTTTTGGAGCTCGCTACTCAGAAACCCATGACAGGTTTCCTTCGAAACTCTCCATTCTTATCCATCCATCCATTCCCCCCCCCCTTCCCATCCTTCTTGTGAGTGCGATGATTTTTATTAGCGCTTCGCCGCTTGATATGCTAACATGGCTTTTGCGCAGAACACAATGTCGTCTCTTGTGGAGTCCTCCCCCTCAAGCTCTCCCGAAGTCTCTTCCATCGCGCGCGGATTTGTGAGTGTTGACTCGTTTCTTATAATCACCATGGCTGCTAACCGCAAGCCCATTACAGCAACCTGATTCGTATGGGCGAAGCGAAATCGACTACGCAAACGCCCCCACACCCATCCCTGTCCCAGATGAAATCAAGGAACGTTTCAACAGGTCCATGTCTGTAGATGACGATTTGCTTGCCGACTTCGGCCGTCGTTTCTATATACGAGAATTGGTACAATTCCTCTGGACAATCAGGGATAGGATCGAAGTGGAGGTTTCATACCATGCCAAACTTGGTCTTGGCGACTTTTGCCGTGTAGGCTCCCAATCAGCAATCACTCACTCTCGATTTAACATCAATATCGACGTTACTGTCTTTAAGAACGGCATCAAACAGAAGTTCCGCCTTCGTATCCCGATTCCTCTAATCCATAACGAGTACAAGTACCCCGGATCCATTGAGGAGAAGATCAGAATCGACATGGGTAGTTATGTATGGTGGATCAACCACATGAGCATTCCCACTTCAGAAATGATTGGAGTCGGTATGCCAAACGGAGGCGCCCGAGTAAGTTTATCCTCGCATCATTCTTTCATTTACCTATAGCCTAACCTCCATGCCATAGATCACTCACAAGAACTATCTCTGCCCCCTCGAGTTGACCGTTGCCGAATTATGCGAGTCCCAAATGCCGGCCCCAGGCTACGATTACTTTCTCAAGTCAAACTTTGTCAGCCGCGGAAGCACCAACGGCCTTCCCTTTGGCTATCTTATTTACCGATTGGCGGATGAGACCATGGGAAGTCCCCTTGTCGACAGCATGGCTGCGGAAGAGGATAGTGTTACTCAGGATGCCAAAATCATCCGGTCCGTTGCTGCTCTCACCGTAGAGCTCTCCAAGTTCCCCCTGAACCGCATTGGTACTTTTATGTACCATGACGACGGTTTTGTTACTCTCAGCGGTAGACCACTTGTGTCGTCCCTGACCATCATGGAGCTTAATGGCGGCGACAGAGTGATTGAGTCGGCCTCCATCCCCACCACCGAAGACTTCTTTGTAGCCATGTTGGAGTCGCACGATTCGCGGTTCTTAAACCAGCGAAACGCGGTCAGCAGTGAGGTGGACGGTGCGTGCAAAATAGCGTTGAGCACGTTGATGAGGGACATTGCTCCGGATTTTGTCTGCCCGCGTCTCAACGGCGGGCCCTTCTTCGTGCAGATGCCGGACCTGGACATTAGTCATCTTAGGGTAGATAACGAGTGGTCCATCACTTGCGTGATGGACCTCGAGTGGCTCGCGGTCCTGCCAATCGAGGCGATGCAAGAGGTCACTTGGCTGACGGGGATGTTGGTGGAGAAGGAGGGAACTGGCGAGTACCTCTCGCATAGGCAAAGCCAAAGGATCTGGCTCGACATCTTTCGGGAGGAGGAGACGGCGCTTAGGGACTCTGGCAGCATGCCATCCCGTCGCGGCAGCACTTGGCTGTCAAACCACCTTTACCTCATGCACGAGAGCCGCGGATTCTGGTATTCCGCGGCGCTGATGTCTCATAACCTCATGTACAATGAGGTGTATGAACATCTCGCCCAAAGACTCCCTCATCGTTGGAATGACGTCGTCCGGAAGACGCTGGGCGACAATTGGCTTGACCTGCTTCCTGTCGTCCAACAAAAGATGGAGGATCTTAGATCCTACATGGGCAGCATGAGGGAGTATTGTCAGCGACGGCGCCAATCCGATCTGATGGATCATGGCGACGATGAGGACGAGCGTGAGGTTGAGGAGGTTGACTGAGTCTCTTCCCTGGGTGGTTGGCGGGTCTGGCTTGGATGGGCATCATGATGGAGCGTTGGCGGGGTTTTCCTTTTGTTCTTGTTTTTGCTTTCTTTCCTTCTTTTTGGACATGGTTCCGGCGTTGGGAGTTTGTTTGGGGATTTCGTTTTGGGTTGGGCCGTCTTGGCATGCTCACGGCCGGCGCCTTCAGGCACTGACCACTTTTTGAGTGATGTGGGAGTTGAGGGCGGAATCTTGGTGTGCGGTTCGTTGAGATTAGCATGTTGCTTTTGACATGGAGTTGAGCTATCTCAGCAGTCTCCTCTGTTTGTTTCCCCTCCTTTTCCGCCTCCGAGTTGCATTGCCTCCTCAAGGAGCCCGACTGTCCCAGCAGTGGCAACATCGCAGGGGAAATTTCTTGGGGATAGTACTGTCTGGCGTTTTCTTTTTCTTTTGGCTGGGATTTTCAACCTCGATGCGAGAGGGCGAGGGGGGAAAAAAGCATAGATTTTGTGGATTTGTCTCAACGGAATGGGGTTCCGGAAAGACAACTTTTACAGGCATCACAGGACAAAGATGAACAAGAGACGATATTGCACCAATACTCTACTGCATTCTAATACATTGTGACTTGTGGCTTGCGTTTGTTTTGGTTTCCTTTGCATTGTTTCGTTTCGTTCTTGTTTTTGTTTTTTGTCTCTTCTTGTTTCCTCTTTCTGTTACTAGTTATCAAACTGACCGCCAACCTGTCCATGACGCGGTTGAGAAGCCACTGTGGAGATGATGTATGACAGTTGGTTTGCTCTGAGGCTGACCTTGATGGGGTCCCGGGCCCCGTCATGTTTTGGCTCTGGCCATTCGCAATGAGCAGCTGCTCCACGAGATTGCTTTTTTTCCCCAGCTCGCGAATCTTACAGTACGTCCTGTGGCCGAGTGGATTCCCCAATTCTGAAAAGAAATGGCCCCAACAGGGAAGAGGTGAGTCCAGATGTGCAAGTGGCGAAGCAATAGCTCGGATGTTGAGTTCCGCCTTTTCTGACACCTTCCCAGGATTCCAGCGCGGTGACTGCCCCCCCCCCCCCCTCCGTCAGCAGAAGCGAGGTAGCATGGAGACCCGCAGACGACGAGTGTCATTCTCTTGGAAGCGCGCGCGCGCCCGGGAGCCGTGTGTCCCAGGGAATGACAGCTTAGGGTGCGGGCCGTTCCGCCGGTAACATGGGCGATGAGCATTCTCAAAAGGGCCTTCTTCGGTGGAGGAAGAAGACGAGGTCTCTTGGGCGCGCAGTTTCGGGCATGGTCGTTTTTCTGCTCCGCATCGAGCAGCGCGGCAACGAGGCGTGCTAACTCGAACAGATTTTTGGGCCGATTTGACGGAGGTTTCTCTGCTGAAACGTGGCTGCTCGATGAGCATGCAAGTGACAGACCGGCCGAGGGGGGAGAGCTGAACGGGTTCTGCAACATGGCGCACCCACGCCCGCCACGGACGTGAGATGGGGGTGATTCTGGCGTGTTTGATTTCCCTTGTCTTTCCTTTTTGACCGAGAACAAAAAAGGGTCGGCCCCCATTCGCGGGTCAATGCATTGTGACAGCTGCGGGGTGGCCATGTGCATGTGGCAATGGGATCAGTCACATTTGCATAGGGCCCGTTGGATGATGAGCTGGGGAGGGAGCAAGATTTGCGAGACTTGCGACAGACGGCAGCTTCTGGCGCTTATTGCGCTGATCGTGTATTGATCGTCACACCAACATGCTGGTGGTGGTGTGTCCCCATGGCCCCTCCCCTTCCGTGTCTCCATTGTTCTCTCCACAGTGACAAACAGCCGCCGCAAGCCTGGGCACACACACACACACACACCGGTGGACAGCAGGCAAAAAAGAGGCGTCTCCGAACAAGGCAAGACAGGGAATGCAAGCAAGACATGGCAGAGCACCTCGGCACAGCATGACAGACAGGAGTATTTTTATCCAGCAGGGATGGGCGCTGGTGGAGCTAGCTGTCAGGCGTACTGCCTGTGCGACAGACACCTGGGCATTTCATTCATGGTACCTGGTTTTTAATATGTTTTTTTCGCATTGGGCATCATGTGGAGATTGGCCGAAGGAGCGATGAACGCATGGAGAAGCGGAAATAGAAGAAGAGAAGCATGGTCATGACGGCGACTTTCTGCGAAGCTGGGGCCACGATGGGAGGGGAAACCTAGCGGCTGCCCGCAACAATGGCCCCAAGCTGCCCCAAGCTGCCCCCAAGTGCCTCCAAGTGCCTCCAAGTGCCCCCCCAGCACTCGCCCAAGAGAGCTTAGGCGCTGAGCTCCGGGAGCGTGCCCCGGAACCATCATGATGCGCTTGGCCCCGCAGCCAGATCCAGGGACCTGGGCAAATCCTGGGGCCCGCGCTTTGCAACTTAGCGCCCGAGCCGTCAAAGTGCGTGTGACGTGATGGACGCTTCACGCACACTTGCCCGATGCTTTGCGTTTTTGCGTGGTGCTTGTGCTTGTGCTTTTTTTTGTGCTTGTGCCGCGTCAAGGGCCAAGTAAGTGGTGGCAACTGAGGAGGTAGCGTGGAGGGAGCTTGGGTGCGACATGCTGCTACCCCTTGGTCCCGCCCGTCGCTTTTTTTGTCGTCATTTAATTCGCACCCATCTAGGCCATCTCGAGCAAAGCGCGGCACATGGTGAGAAAATTAGAACGGGCTTTTGCAAGACGAAGGGAAAAGAAGGTTGACATGATGCGGCAGAAGACAGGGAAGAAGGGTCCAGGAAGAAATGCAGGTAGCCCGAATTGAAAAAGGGAATCGCCGCCCATATCTCTCGTCTGCCGCCGCTCTCCCCAATCATCACGGCTTGCACACCTCTCCTCCTCCTCCTCCTCCTCCTCCTCCTCCTACTTCTGCATCCAACTCCCAGGCCCAGGTCCATGTCCCATATCTCTCTCGCTGCTCTGTTCCGTCCTTTTCTCGTCCCGTCCTGTCTCGTTGCATCTCAGCCCACCCGCCATCCTGCTGCCGCATAACGCATCGAGCAGCAAGCAGGACGTAGAGACGCCACGATTCGCCCATGTGCCAGGCTCCTCGGGTGTGATTCAACCACCATCTTCTGGAATCAGCACCCTCCAAGCACCAACACCACCCCCTCCTCGCCCACACCATACTCCCGTCTCTGATGCCTTTGACTGGCGGCCGACGCAGCCCGTCAGATCCGACCCGTCTCGTCTTGTCTCGCTCCCCGTCCCTCTCGAACTGACTTGTCATCTCCTCTTTTCTCTTTCCTCTCTCTGCTGTGTACATGGTGTCTTGGGTTTTTCTTTTTCCCCACCACACTGTCTCTCACTGACTGAGCTGTCTGTCTCTGTCAGTCTTTGTCTGCTCATCTCTGCGTCCTGCATCTCGTGTTTTTTCCTCTTTCTGTTCCTCGTGCGGCTCCCCCCCCGGCGCTCTGCCACCGCCACGCCTTTTTCTGCCCTTGCTTGCTGGCCGCGTCCCAGATCTCGCCCGGCTATTAAAGATCATCGCCCCCATCCCCGAAAGCGATCTCATGTACCACCACCCCGGGTCCTGACTGCGCCAGACCAGCAATCATGGCAGCTTCAACGTCGCACGCAGCGGCAGCAGAAGCAACAGCCGCTGCGGCTGGCACTAACAGAGAGAACGCAAGGTGGAAGCATCCGAACCATCCACCAGGGACATGTTTCCTGTGTGACCCGCAGGCAGAACTGGCACTGACGCTCGGATCCAGGCCCACGGCCTCCAGCGCATCCAGAAGAAAGCAAGGCAAATTCCCAAGTGAAGTCAGGTACAAACTGACCCTTTTTTTTAAAAAAAAAAAAAAAAAAAAACATTTATTTCCTTTAATACCTCTTGGGCATGAATGCTAATTCTTGTCTTCAGCATGCCAGCTCCTTTCATCAAGGATGTAGACCGGTCATATCCCGTCGACTTACACCAAGTCTCGGCTCGTCTGTTCAAGTTCCTCGCCGAGGAGAGAAACGCTGCCCCAGTAACCACACCACAGGAGACCACACCCCCGCGTGGTCCCCTTTCTGACAAAAGCTTCCACTCTCCCAGTCCAGCAGTTTCACCCAAGAGCAAAACGCCCCCCACAGACGAAGCGAAACGCCTGCGGCTGGTCCAAAAGGAGAGGGACTCCTACGTCAAGCTCGTCCATGGCGGAGGATGGCCTTGGTATCCCATTGCACAGCTGGAGCAGGTTTCCATGACGCATGATTGCAAGTTCATGGATTACTGGCACTACAGGTATCCTCCCCGCAAAAACGACGGGGGCTGGACAGTGTATACATATCAATGGGCCAGATGGAAGCGATTCCGTCGTTGGCAGAATTCGGTCAGAGAGGGCAATTTCGACCTGTACTACGAGGAGATGATACATCGCCTGGAGCCATGGTCGTGCTTCTTCGAGTTGAAGAGATATCCCGAGGATCAAGACCGACTCACAACGTTTTACGAGTATTTCAACTTTGAACTGAGCCGGGCGGACGAATGTTGGGATTTCCGGCGTGGAGAAGCCGACTATCAAGATTCTTGGACGAGGCTCCAGGGCTCTGGCCTCTTGAGGGAGAATGAGGATGCCAAGTCTGTTGAGACTGCAACAGACAAGGAAGACCGAGAGAAGGAGAGGAAGCGGATCAGCCAGAATCTGGAGGCGGCGAGCTCATATATGCTAATTGCCAAACGAGACGGTATGAATCCAGCACTGGACGAAGAGGAAGCGTACAAGGCTCTCGAGGACGCCCAGATATGCCTGGATACCACAATCACCTGTTACCAAGAGCGCGTCAAGTACCTGAACATAGTTGAGACATATCTAAAAGAAACCGAAGACTACAGGACTGCTCGGGATTGGTCCTCGAACCACAAAATACTTCTGCAGTGGCTTGAAGAAGGGCTTGAGGACGTCAGAAAGGAGATGGGGGCTTTGGGTCCTTTTGGTCCTGGCAAGGTGCAAGGAAGATTCGTGGCCCAGGTTGAGGATGACGACGACCTTGAAGAGGACGATGAGGAGTTTGATTTAGAATTTGATGACGAGGAGGAATGGGAGAACGAGATTGAGGATGAGGATGAGAACGAGAATGAGAATGAGGATCGAAATGAGAATGACGTGTTGGGCGTTTCAGAGCAAACCGGGCAGGGCAACGGTCTGCATACGCCCAACAGCTGCTGCTCCAAGCGCAATCGGTCCGATGATGAGGACGATGGCCAGCACGCGAAGCGAACTAAAGAGTTTGACCACACGGGTCACGGCGCCGACTAGGCGAGTGCCCAGAATTGATACCGGAGATTCGGATTATGGGAATAGTGCCGGCGCCCAGGAGAAGAGAAAAAGGGAACTGAATGGGAAACGTGTACCAACTTGTGGAGATGGCGAACGCTGACGGGATGAAAATGATGCGACAAAACTCGGCGTTGATGTGTATATGGAATTTGCCTATGATATTTCTTAGCGATGGGAACGGTTTCGGGCGCCCCGGAGGATTCAATGGGTATATTTATCAGGTCTCCTTGAGTTTTTTCCTTGGTTTAATGTTCGTTCGTCTTGATTTATGCTCTTTTTTCCTTTTGATATGTCAATTCTCCTTTTTTTCTTGTCCTTTATAACTGTGTGCCGGGAAAAAACTTGACAAATTGAACAATTTCCTTTTTTTTCTCCTTATATTGTCAAGTTATTTCCTTCTTTCTTTCTTCGTCGTTCTTGCTTCAATGGGCTCTCCAGATGTGAGAGAGCATGCAAGTTGTCTTTGCTGTTGGGAGGAGGCTGATGCACGGCCGTCGTCCTAAACAGGGAAAAAGCTGCGAATCGGGTAATTTCTGCACCTTGGGATGACAGGAGGACCTGGAACGCCCGTCTTTTTTTCCTTCACGCTTTTTGTTTTCTTTTTCTTTTTCTTCAATCAATCTCCTTTCTTGTTAGTCTCAATCTTGTGGGAGACAAAGAAGAAATTTTTTTTTGATCTCTCCTGAGCTATACCCAAAACACGGTGGGTATCTCGTCACAATTTTTTTTTTTTAATTTCCAACAATAAATTGTTCGTCGTCTATTTCCTTCGTTCGTGCCTGTTTCAGCTACCCTGTGGCGACCGCCTCACCCATGCCGCCCGCCGCCAGCCCAGCGGGCGGACCTCTCTCTCGCTCTCTGGCGTGCGCCCCCCCTCCCCGGTCGATTTCCCCTAACCCAGCAAGCAGGAAGTTCTTCTCTCCCCTTCCCCTCCTCAGAAACAAGCCACTCCCTCCAGCCACATGCGCCCCCCCGCGCCTCGTAACCTCTTTGGTTCTTTTGGCTTGCTCTCTCCCCCGCGCGCCGCTCGTGCCTTTCTGGGCCCTTTTTTTTTTTGTAGCAAGAGACAAACACCCCCCTGCTCCTACTCACAGGCCAAGACCTTGCTTGCCTGTTGGAGTAGCTAGTAGCTACGTATCTTGGTGCCAAAGCTTCCCTCTCCTCTCCTCCTACTCCTCCCTCTCTCTCTCTTAATTTTTTGACGCCATCACCAATACTCGCTTGGACCAGCCCTAGTCTTGGACTATCCTTGCGGGCGCCCCTCTGCCACGTCCCTCTCTCGGCAGTCCCCCCTCCCCTTTTTAATTTTTTGGGCAGTAAAACTACACGTCTTGGTTCTTGGGCAGGATTCTGGTCGTATTTCTTTGGGAATTCTTCTACTTTATTTTCTTCCTTTTTTTGTGTACAACCCTCTTTTCCAAGCAGCTTCCCTCCTCAATGGCCCTGAAGTGAGAGCGACACATGGCCAATCCTGCCCCCATTCGTCGGGGCTCTTATGCGGGCCATCCTCCACCACCGCAACCTCCGTCTCCGCCGCTCTCGTTTTCGACCACGACGACTCACGCGACCAACTTGAACGCCGCAGCAGCAGCTGTAAACACCACCGCCTCGACGAGCCCGAACCCGCCGTCCGAAAACGCCGTCCACCCGTCCCTCCTACAGCCTCGCGTCGCCGTCGTCCTCAACGTGCCCCCGCCCTGGCACCCGTGGCTCTTCGCCCTCCGCCTCGTCTCCGTCCTGCCCGCCCTGTGGTGGGGGTTGCCCTCGCTCCTCCAGCTGCTGCTGCGCGTCCTCCCAGGCCCCGAGATCGTCGTTGTCGTCCCTGGCGCCGGTGGTTCTACCCTCAGTGTAGACGCTGATGCCCGCTATGCCCTGACCGAGACGGGGCTGGCCACCATATGGGTGCGTTTACTTGCACGTGCACGCGGGGGAACCCTCGTTGTGTGCTAGCTGAAGAACCTCCCCGCTACGACCCTGTGTAGTACTAACTGTGTGATTGTAGTGCTTCGCCTCCGGGTACCTTTCGTTCTTTTTCACGGATTGCCTTATGTCCAGATGGTATGCTTGATCCCCCCAGCTTGTGAACCTCGAGTATGAACAATGCATTAACAGACCGCTCCCCCTCCAACTATAGGCTCATCAACTACACCCCGCAAGCGACCATGGTCCGCCTCGTAACCATTAACGCCATAAACGCCTATATCACCGCAGGCGTCCTCTCTCTCGCCGGCGGCTTCCAAGACCCTCGCCTGCTTCTCCCAGGCTGGATTGGCATCGCAACCGTTCGTCTCTCCCTCCCTCACCCCCGCCATCCCCCGTCTCCATCCTCTTCCCCCCCTGGCAGCCCTTTGCGTCATCGCCCGAGACTAACACAACATGCACCACACAGACCCTCACTATGCTCTACCACGTCACTCATCAGAAAATCAACATCCGCAAAGAAACCTCCACCTCGATAAACGTCTTTTCCATCGCCAGCTTCATCAGCATGGTGACCTTGCTGGCACATATGCACGCCCACACCCCCGACTACCCCGATATACCCTTGATTGCCTCCAGTCGCCGCGCCTGGGACGAGGCATCTCGCGTCGTTGTCCAGGTACGGGGCGTTCCCGAGCACGGCGAATTGTGATAGTGACCTAGTTGGATGTGTGGCATACATTGACTCCCTGAATCAAGCGTACCTGCTGCTACCATGGTGTCGCACTTTTAGCCATATATGACGTGTGTAAGAGGAGGTTTTCAGGGGACTCGTGATTTTCTTTGTCATCTTCTTTCCATCTTGTTTTTTTTCCCCATTATTTTTGCCCTGACCGAAACATTGATATCCCACCCACAAGGTATCGCACGCCTTGGGCCTATAATTTGTCACCGCACAATTGTTGTTTAGCTTTATGAGTATGGGAGTTCGGGGGTGGGGGAGCATTCCTGGATTGTTAGTTACTGTTGTGGGGCACCTGGCGTTCTACGCTGTCTTGTTTACTTCACATGAGTTTTTGCACACGTTAATTCCGGAATCGACATTGAATTTGACTACTGCTGGACTTGCCCAGAAGCTATGCTTAAAAGAATGACCGACAAGCCATACTTTGCCCGTAGTCTAACCCTACTGCACCGGGAGCCTGGATAATCAGAAGCCCACAAACGGGTGCAACAAGGGCACTCTTCCAAAAAAAAGCCACACAAGAGATTGCTCCCATTGGTGGATGCCCGTCGTCCTAAGTAATCGGCGCCGAGCCTCGGGGTGTCCGCGTGGACATGCCCGGATAGAGCACAAGCCTGAGGCTATGCATCCCAAAGTCCTATTCACGCCAACGAGCCCGGGAACGGCAGATGTTGGCAGGACGACGGGGCATGCGGAGCTTTAGAAACCGTGGACCTTAATGGTCTTGGAGTCTAGCTCGAGGCCTTCCTTCTTGTCGATGAGAAATTCTTGGACATCTTTGCGCTGGTCACCCTGGAGCTGGATCACCTCGCCCATTTCGCTGTCTGTGACGATGGTGCCATTGCAGGCTGTAAGAAAAATACGTGTTAGTTCGGCTCTTTGGTATGAAGCGATGAGTTAAGTGGGGAAATATACCAAACTTCTTCTTGATGACCTTGAGAATCTTCTTCTGGTCAAATTTCTTTGGGAGACCCTGGACAGTGGTCAAAGTCTTACGTCCATTACGCTCTGTGATTCCATATTAGCTTATGCCGAGTGTAACATGACGCGCGCCGTCAATCTGACGACCGAAGCATCGGCTCACGTGGGGAGCTCGAAGATGCTCGTGACGAACGGATCGATCGACGCGATGCCATGACTGGCTGCAGGGCAACTTACGCTGAATGCGTATATGGATGTAATTTTGCGTCTGCTTGGTTTCACCTGTGTCTTCGTCGGCTTCGGCGAAGGGGTCTGGCAACAGTTAGCATCAGGCTCCATCAGCGTAATCAGGGGGGAAGCTGGTGAGGCAGGCGAGCGGGGTTGTGGTCGCGTGGCTTAGTTATGAATGCAGGTACGTGGCCATGTGCATTGAACCGCAAACAGTGCTATTCCAAGGTCGGTGAACCCCATGCAAGCCAACGCATCGAGTGTGACGCAAGGTTGAGAGAAAGGGGGTGCCGTTTTTGGGAGCAGACGACGTTCGCAGCAACAGCATCGTTCGCGCAAGGGCAGGGCAGAGCAGAGGGGAAAGAGGACAGTGAAGCAAAGCGGGAGCAGTGACATACCGAAGGTCTTGAGATTTTCGATGGACATAAACTCGGAGGGAGCGGGGTGACCTTGGGAAATGGGTTTTTGTTGAAAATGAAGTGTTATCAGCGACCGCTAGGGAGAAAAGCGCCTCGCTGTGAGCGTGAGTGATAGATAGATGAGCTAGAGCTGTTTGTGCGACGGGCCTGGTGGCAAAGAGTCAAGCGACCGAAGATGTTTGACGACGGAGGAGTCGAAAGAAAGGATGCGCGGTGATGACTTGATTGCTTGTTGGAAGGGGAAGAAGAGGGAGGGTTTAAGAGGAGGGGCACATGGGTGTGCTGCTTTGGTGCGCGGCGGGCAGGAGGGACTGGGGCCGGGTGGTGCCTGAAAATCGAGGCGAAAAGGCGAGACATGGCTTGGGCTGCTAGGTGCCATTTTGCAACCCGGCTGCGACGTAGGTACGTACTCTACTGCCTCTATCCAGCCAATGCAAACATGCCATTGCCCGATCTGGAGGGTGTCCACACAGACACCTGGGCAAGCTGGCACCCGCACCCAGCTGCTTTGGCACCTGGTCACACCGCCACAAGAATGAGCCAGAATCTCGCCGCCCAGCCCAGCCTCGCCCGTCCGACAGAAGCCCATAGCAACCGCCGGGTCCGTCCGTGCTGCTCAGAGGGATAGACGCAGTTCTGGGTACGAGCGTGGGCGTGCGTGGGCGCGGGCGTGGCACATCGGACAAGGCCGAGCCAGGAGAGCAAGACGGAGCTCTCGACTTCCGTTCTCTTCCTTGCCTTGCTGCCCAAGAATAGCCCAAGGACTGGTGTAATCAATGGCCCAAGGACAAGCCAACCCATGGCTCGCCTCGGGCAACAGCCCATCTCGTCACAATTCACTACATATATTGCTACACATGCGAAATTTTCAGGCATTGCCGGCCCCTGGAAAGGGGGCCCTGTGCAATGCGAGGGGCCTTGCAGCGAGCCACCCGCACGGATCCAGCCATGGGCACCCTCCTCCGGGTCGCCTCCCGGAGCGGGCGCTGCGTGATGACTATTTGGCGCCTCCAGGACGTGGACAAATTTACAATGACGCTTCGTCCCTTGGTCTGATTTGCCCGCCTCCACTTTTCACCCGTGCTGCCCTCTCCCATCCCCAGGGAGGGCCCCGCCTGCGAGTCACAGTTCGTTCGCGTGACGCAGGGCTGTGTCGCCAGACATGTGCCAGTGGTAGTCATAACTCGACTTTAAACACAAGAGTCTAATAAAGGGTGTGTGTCATCCGGAGAAGCCGCGGGCTGCCATCTGATGTCTCGCCACCCGGGGTTCCCTGCGATGCAATCGTCTTGGGGTATTTCTTTTTTCTTTTCTTCTTGTCTTGATTTTTTTTTTTTTTTTTCATTATGCGCCTTGTCTTGCCGATTTTTTTTTTATTGTGACGACATTCCACATTAGTCATCATGCTGTCCAATCCTATGTCGTATTTTCCAATACCATCACCTCAGCGCGTGCCACCTTCGTCAATTTTGGGCCAACCAGGTCTCCAGGCTCTCGGCCTGCACGTTGCCTTGTCCTCTGGGTTGGGGGCTGAACAAGACATAAGCAATCCTACGACCACTTATAAGACAAAAGATCTGTGAATTGTGGAAATCGCCTGTGTAGTATATGACAATTTCATGCTGATATCTCCCTGGCTGTGTTGGAAGCCGGGGTTCCACGGCTAGTTTCCTGGGCTGTGGCTTGCTCTTGAATGCACCGACGATATTGCTCCGCAGCCCCTGACCTGGGCAAGATCGTAAAAGTCGACTGACTCCAGGTTTTACGTGAAGGCAGTTGGTCATGTTGATATTGGTGGATAACTAGGTTGAAATTCCATTTAGCCTGGTTCGCCATGGGTCCTTTTGCGATGTCGCAACTGATGTATCACAGAAGCCCTCTGACAACACGTTGCACTTTGCCGGCTAAGAAAAGCGACTATTCCTAACGTTGTCCTTTTCAAGAGCTCCAATTGTGAGTCGGTCCATATAAACTGACGAGTTGACGATGGCGAAAAAATCGCTCAACACAAGAGCCTCAAATGCTTTCCCATGGGGCGCGCTCCCATAGTCTGTCCATTTTAGTGGCCAATCCGGGTGGGGGAATGCACGGTATACTGCACGCATTGTCCTTTTAACGCTGCGACAGGAAAAGGAAAAGAGACGAGAACTAGCCGCAGATGGATAAAAATAGTATAGGATTGCATTAGCGGTTTCCCCCCTTCCCCTCCGTATGCTAGAGAAACTTGTGTCCTGTTTACCAGGTGGATTGAGTATGTCTAGAATGGGTTCAAGGTGTTTGTGAGCGTGAACTATTCGTAAACACAGGCCAAGTAGCCAGACAAGAAGAGCTGGCCTAAACAAAGGGTTGGCGAATGGCCGACAAGTGTAATCAATGTGTATAGGTGCCTGTTTGGCAAGTACCTTTCCAATAACTGAGTGGCAGAAGGGGCAACTTTCGGCTTCCTCTGCGGTGCTGTAGATCGACAGAAGGAGAGAGATACTAAGTGAGATTCCCTTTGAACCACAACTAGTAAGGTTTTGGAAAGAGTTGGAGACTTTGCTCTGTCTGGTTTAGCCCCAATGCTTCCCGTGATCTGACATTTTCCCTTGTGCGGCCCCATGCGTCAGCCTCGACGGCCTAAGACGTAGAGAACATAGTTAGAGAGGGCTGACCAACATGGATTTAAGCGTCACATGGGCTTTGGTTGTCAAGAGAGGTAATGAATGACGTGCAAACAGATCGAGTGTTTCATTTCTGCCTGAATGGCGCTGCCTAGACCAAGATCGGCACTTACCTGTCCGATTGTGAATTGGGTTCGTGTCTTTCTTTTGCTGCTGGGGATCGGGAATTCGCTTTTGATGGTGAACCGTTGTGATGGGCATGACAGCGGCAATTTCAGTGCGCTAAGAATATTTACTAATGTTTTTGTTGTTGATTTCGCAATGATAGATGCATTTGAATGGCAGACCCGTGGCGTGTTTCTCACTCTGTCCATAAATCATGTTATCTTGGCAACATTTCCCAATCTCGTCATCTCATATGATCGATTCGTGGAAGGTAAAGCAAAAATTTCATCCAGGATGAAATGTTCCGGATACAAAAGTATAAGACGAAGAAAAAGTCGTTCCAAGTCTTACGTGGCCTATACAACCATGTTTTGCAATACGGGGAATGATTTCCCCAATGTTTTACTCGGATCGGCAACTATGGTTCAGCAACTGGTTGCTGGCAGGTCTCACGCCCTGGTTTCACCGGGACTGCGCCGTCCGAGTGGGTATCTCTTCCGCCTCATCTTTGGGGTGCTTTTGGAACCTATGCCTTTGTCTAACGGCAGCACGGAAGGTGATTAAATATTGATCATGCATTGGAACAGCGGTCAAAAAGGACCTCCGAAGAAACAAAGTCGGTAGCGAGGACGAGAACGGCTTTTTTTTCATTGTGAAAGTGTTTTCATTGTGAAAGTGTGGCCTGTTGCTAATGACCGATTGAGCGAGCTGGAGGGCGACGGAACGTTTTGCCAAGGCAGCCGGTCGGCTAATCTCAGCGGGTCATCTAGCGCGGCAATGGAATTGTACTATTTTAATACATGGCTTCTCGGCATGATAGGCGGACCGTACCGCCTTGTTTCCTTGAAACGGATTCTTGGTGTCAGGAATGCTCAGGTTCTGGATTCCAAACCTGCCTTTGACATCACATGCAACTCGGCGTATGGCGCAGTACTTTTTCTGACTCGGGATGTCGCTCGTCAACTGGAACCATCCGATTAAAATGAGACATTAGCCTTCCAGCAAGGCTGACAGCTGGGGCTCAAGACAGTTGGATTCTGCCGAATGCCGTTGGCTACCTTGGTCGCTGAGAATCCGCCAACACGAGTGATTTTGGCTACGCGCTTCTCGGGCCCTCTTTGGCCCATATCCCCAACTCGGAGGATCGTTACTGCTGTTGGTTATCGAACCAACAACGAAGAAGCTGTACGCGCCCTGCTTTGCCGACGAGCAACTCTAACTCAATGCCATCATAAGTTCCGTCCCGCATCTGAGACTGTTTCTAAAAATCGAGGCTGCCGGCACCAACGCTCTTTGACCCTTGTTGTGGGTCTCGACTAATTAGTACCAAATGTACAACAGAACCAACAATCACTCCTCCAGCGCTTAAAGAAGCGGGGTAACGTTGTCGCAACCTGGGGTTGAGTTTGACTGAGCCAACGGAATGTGCAAGGGTTTTTGAAAGAAGAATAAAATTTTCTTGAAAAAAAATCTGCTTCCCTTTTGGCCTTGAGCTCAGTGTTGTGATGTTTCATTGTCGAGCTACGGGTTGCGTTTCGCAGGTGTGTGCATCCAATGATGACGAACCATGGAAGAGGAAAAAAAGACATTATTTTTGACTTGAACTTCGCCCGGCACCTGCATGCATCCTTCGGCTTTACTCCTCTCATCGGTTCCCACTTGTTGGTCGGTTGGACCAATGCCACTCGCTAGTGGTGATAATCGGTAGCTCATTGACGAGCGCTCGCTCTGAGTGGTTGTGCCAGGGACGGCAATGTCGTTGGTCTGCAGCCAAGAAGGCACCCCGGCGGCCCACTGTGCCAGGATGCAAAGCACATCGGGATGGCGGAATATGGCTTCGGTTCATGATTGTAACCCCCCTGCACACGTTGATCCAGATGTTGGTTGTCTTTACTCTGATGTTCATTGTCCCCGCAGACGCAGACAAATAAGTAGGCGAGGCCCCAGCAGCTGTGCCCTTCCTTCGCTCTGCATTCCACTGCACATTTAATTTTATCCGTTCTTAATGCACTCGTCTCCCACTTTAAACTCTTTGATTCAGCCATGAATATCGCCGCTCTGTTAAGCTCCAACGAAAGTGCGGTTCCGGTTCGATTTAAGCCCGTGTATCGGGTTGAGCGCCGCCGCCGTCCTGCGTCTAAATTGAATAAGGTTGCTTTTTTCTTAAACCCGGCAGAACACAATGCCGCTTCAAATTGCACTAAATCTCGGTCCGCTGCAATCAATTTGAACGGCATCAACGCACTACCAAGCCTGAAACAAGACGTCGATATAATTCCGCATCAAGCTGGGCTTCAATTTGGAGGTGACCGTCGTCGGTCGTCCAGTGCGAACAGCATCGCCTCTTTGTTAAACCCGAGCCAAGAAACAAAAGTCGCTTCACAACCTGATACACACCAAGCCGCTCGGTGCAATTTGAACCGGATAGCCGCGCTATTGAATCCATGCCAAGATGCCAACGCAGCTCTGTGTTCTGCTGCGACAGCGATTGCGACTGAGACTACTCCATCCAGGCCGAACCCGGCCACGGCCCCGTTAAACATTAACGTTGCTGAGTCGGCTCTGGGTCAAGTCGGAACTGGAGCAGAACTTCAACGTGAAGCTGAACAAGCTGGGTCCGATATTGAGCGCGTACAGGCTGAGCTTGAGTCGCCTCAACCCAAAATTCAGACACCTCGACCTGAAATCGAACGACCCCGACCTAAAGATGACCGTTCTCAAATTGCAACCGAACAACCTCGAACCGTCCTTGAACAACATCATACTGAAACAGAAAAAGCCAAGCGCGCAGTTGATTCCTCACCTGCCGTCGGCTTGCAAGTTGTCCTCGACAACGAACCTGTCGCCGACTCCCAAGTTGCGAATGGGTTTCAAATTCCCATCGACCCTCAACTCGAAGTTGGTCCCCAACTTGAAGCCGAGAAACCTCGGCCTGAAGATGGCGAGCCTGATTCATCTAGTGTAGATAGAAGTGGCTCTCCGATTTCGTCTCTAGCTTCGTCTCCGCCACCAACTCTGTCGTCGTCCCCAACTTTGTCTCCGTTCCCAACACCGTCTCCGTCTCCAACCCCGTCTCCGTCTCCAACCCCGTCTCCGTCCCCAACTCTGTCTCCGTCCCCAACTCTGTCTCCGTCCCCGACTCCGTCCACAGCCCCGAAAAAGCCCGGTCTGACGACCGAAGACGTTATTGTGATGGCTGCTTGCAAACGGATGAGGGAGCGCAACCGTTGGCCGACCGAAATTCAGCGGGTGTGGAGAGAGCACGGGTGCAAGTCGGAAATCTATGCTAAGCACAAGTTGGCCTGGGTAGCCCTCCAAATCATGCGCCACAAAGCAAATAACCGTCGGGGGTTCGCCGGACAGTCAGAGCTCCGTCGCATCTGCGGCTACCTCCCAACATTGACCTGTGAGGAGCAGAAGAGTATTGTGGCTAGGCTGGACAGGGAACTTAGGAAACACGCTGATGTTGTGGCTCGTGTCAATCGAGTCTTCAAACGGAGAAGGGGCTACTCGGCTGACGAAGACATAACTGGAGAGGACCTGGTTACTGGTATCTCCTCGCATCGCTTTGCCAAAATCACACCAAAGCCCATGGCATAATCGTGAGGACTTCATTCCTTTTGGGCCTTGCGGACGCTCGAGACAGGGCAGAGTGTTGCAAAAAGCTGTTTTTCTAGGGAACATTATGAGATCATGTGCTCCCGCTATCATGCCCGTACCACCAACTTGTAATGAAATCGGTTCGGTTTAGTTCGTATTTTGACATTTCTTAGGTCAGGCGCACGGGGAAGATAGAGGAGGATAGGGCGACAAACTGGTACTATGGAGTCTATTAGAATACTTTTGAGATTGCAAAATCATGGGAGGGAGGGTTAATTGGAGGCTTACTGTATTACATCTGGTCTGATATATTTAGCGTGTTTAGGAGTTAGGGTTTTGGCTAGCTTTTTCTTTTCGAGCAACCTAGGTCGTGTACGGAGTTATTTGAGGTTTCATTCAACTTATCTTCCATTTGTAAAGTCATGTATTGTTATGAAGATCGAAATCAATCAGATATAGACCTGCCAAATAATGTGGCGTGATAAAACATGATGAGGAGTGGAGGACAGGGGAGTGGTGTTACTCACCTCACAGTACTGGATCTAATCGTGTTGTAGCTACTGCTGTACAAATAGAACGCTTTCACGGGGATGAAGAACCGGCTTAGCTTTTTTTCTTGACCAAGAACCTACATTGCTCGCGTTTCTGTGGATCGACAGCCGAGGAGAAGGTTTATTTTATGACCTAGGATACGACTGTTCGTATCTCCGTGGAGATCTCAATCGCCCCTGAAGGGTTAGTGATAATTCTAACTCTTGCTCCTATTTCTTTGGGAGGGTCAAGTTGATAGTATGCGGGGGCGGAATATCACTGTCAAGGAACCTAAAAATTGTTTCTATTGAGACTTTTCAATAATTTTTTGACCTGGACTTGGCTTCTGGTTGATTGTCTTGGGGGTCAGTCAGGAAAGGGGTTCAACTCAGCAGATCTTTCCAAATGCATCTTCGTCTTCAGGTGTTTTCTCCAGCCATCAGCAGCTCCCAATTTCCTATCGCATAGGCTGCAGAAGTAGTTTACCGGATGATGAATCCTTCTGTGTTGTGTATATGACTGCTGTTCTCCAAGATCTTTCCCGCAACACTTCCACTCGCGTTTCTGTCGCACCCTCGTGGCTTTCTAGAGCATGCGATGTTGGTCAACCCGGGGGTTGGGACAGTGCCGGGGCCACATACCTTTTTACTTTTGCCTTCCACACATTCTCGTTGATAATCTAGGCATCTTCTGCACTCAAGTGCATTCTGCTCGAAAACGCATCGGCACTGGGTGGATTAGCAAAACCATCCAAAAGAGCGCTGGGCGTCACAAGACGCACCTTGTACTTCTGGCAAGGCGCACACGACTTGGCAGTCCAATAGTCTTTGATGCAAGTAGCTGCACGACCCTCTTCCCTGGGCGGTGCTGGGGTGGCAAGATTCTGCTTGCTCGGTTTTGGGCCACGCTTGTGTGGAACACGCAGTATCTTGGGCAGGTCGGTGAGCGGTTTCACAGCAACGGTGCGGTGATCGGTATTGTCACTTGGAGCTCTCAGATCTAGAAGCCCGAATTTGCCGACAGAATCATCTGGCTCGAAAGTGATGCCGAGATCTATCTCTTCTGGTCCCGCTGGCACTGACATGGATGGATTGGCCGGATAGGGAATGATGGCGGTGTTTGAGGATGGGTGTTGTGTTGTGTTGCAAGATGGAAGTGCGTTTGGCGTGGAAGGAGGGGCAACACATTGTGTGCAAACGCAACAGTGCGGCGGTCAAACTGTAGTGGCACCCGACGCTGGGTCGTTTGCAAGCAACAGGGGCCTCGGTCTTACGGTCTGAGAAGAAGGCAGCTACGAGCAAACAAGTTGGCTTTAGTGTCAATGTGGTTACACAGCGCTCCGCACACCCTCAAACCTTCGGTGGATGCTAAGTGGTGAGCTGTGGAGAGAAGCGAGGATCACGGACGTGAAAATGGGCACGAATGTCTTACCATTTCGCTTGAGTCATTGCATTTCTATAGTCTAAATGGGACAACAAACATACTAGTCTCCATCGTTGAACTTAGTCACTCGCCTAGCAGTGCTCGCTTCCCTTCGCGTCCCATCCGAGACATGTCTGCCCGCCGACTTTTCGCTTGGTTCCTCGCCTCTGCCTTGGTCGAGTTTCGCTAAAGCATTGCATCGGCGACGAAATGTGCTTCTGGAACACCATGACGTTGAAAATACAAGAAGGTTTACTATTTTATTTTGCTTTGAATTATATATTCAACTAGATACCCTTCAAACCAGCAACAATTGGTGTCCCAGGGCTGACAATACTGCCTGGTGGACTTATGATACTCTTCACGGTTGTCCCAGCTTGTTCATCTCCACAAACTACTTTAATCTCCATCTTCATTGCTTCCAATACTGCCACAGTTTGTCCCGTTTCAAGTACATCCCCCACACTCACATTTACCTTCCAAACACTTGCGCTCACAGGTGAATTAAGCGCGACTGCATTCTCCCGTGCCAAGTACTCAAAGGCGTCGACTGTGGCATCTTTGGATGAGGCTTTCTTGGCATTACATTCCTGCAGAAGCTTTAGCTCAAGCTGTGCAGCTTCCTCGGCAGCTGCAAGTTGACGCCTCTTCCACTCCTGATGAGAAGGATCTTTGCTTGCAGCATCAAACTTGGAAATGAACTCATCCATTTCGAGACTGATCTCGGATATCTTGAAATGGTGTCTTCCCGCCGCGTAATCTCGTTCTAACTGATTATATTCTTGTTCCGATACTTCAAAAAGTCGAACCAGATCAAAATGGTTGAATAGCCAAGGCTTCGAAGAGGAGAGGGCCGGGCACGATCCGGCCGCATCCCAAGCACTCAGGGTTCGACCAATGAGCTGGTAGCCACCTGGAGATGCGACAGGATAGAGACCAAGCAAATAACCTCCTAGTCCGAGTGGCCCGCTTGGGGTGTAAACGCGACTAGGATTGTACTTTTGTCCCACATAAACGTATTTGGGATCCAAAGGGAACATAAATGGGGTCCCGAAGTAAAAACCCACCGCTACTGTCAGCCATGGAGTTTTCAGCAAAGCATCAAATAAATCTCTCCGAGATTCAAGAGCATTGCTTTTTCTTAAATACTCGATATTGTTTGAGGGGGGGGGATAAATAAAATAAATAGATAATCTTTTTTATTTTATTTTATCTGTAAATAAATAAGTTATATATTTTTGTGTGTGCAAATAGCAAAAATGATGTGTGCGAATAGGAATACTCTACGTAAATTATACAGCTATCGTATCAAAAACATCCCATTCGAAGTAGCTGCAATGACATGGTCCATGACGTTATGGTGATAAAACATTCACCAACAACGACTTCACAGTCAAGTATTCGTCTATCCCCTGCGAACCGCCCTCACGTCCATATCCACTCTTCTTGACGCCTCCAAATGGACTTTCGCAAGCGCTTAGCATTCCAACGTTGATACCGACCATGCCGACTTCAAGAGCTTCAGCAACTCTCCAAGATCGTGCGATGTTCTCCGTCAAAATGAAGCTTCCCAGACCGACGTCACAATCATTGGCCAGCTCAATAACTTCTTCCTCGGTCTCAAATTTGTAGATTCCCAAGACGGGTGCGAAAACCTCCTCGCGTGTGGTAATCATGTCCGGCTTCATATCTGTGATGAGTGTGGGTTTCATAAAGTACCCCTTGAACTCGGTCTGAGGAACGCCGCCAAGAATAACTTTGCCTCCATGCTTTCTTGCATCTGGAAATTTTCTTCAGTCAGAATCTTCACAAAAAATATCTCCGATGAAATGTAAACATACCTTCAACATGAGCCATGGCTTTTTCAACTGCTCGTTCGTGGGTGAGGGGACCGACATCAACTCCCGCCTCGGTACCTGGGCCGACTTTAAGACCTTGCATTCTCTTGGACAGAGCCTGGACAAATTCTTCATGTATGCCCTCCTGCACAAATATTCTATTCGCAGTGACGCACGTCTGTCCAGAGTTCCGAAACTTGGCCAGCAACAAGGCCTCGACAGCGCGATCTACCGAAGCATCATCAAATATAATGAATGGGCTATTGCCGCCTAGCTCGAGAGACAGCTTTTTCAAGGTATGGCTGCATTGGCTTGCTAGAAGCTGTCCCACCCGTGTGCTTCCCGTAAAACTGAGCTTTTTTACCAACTTGTTGCGACAAAATGCCTCGCCGACTTCAGCAACGTTGTTTAGGCATAACACTACATTGATAGTCCCAACGGGAAAACCAGCCTCTTGTGCCAATACTGCTTGAGCAAGGCAGCTGAGCGGTGTTTCACCCGCTGGCTTCCAAACTGTGGTGCATCCGGCGGCAAGAGCAGCGCCAGCTTTCCGAGTAATCATAGCAATAGGGAAGTTCCAAGGGGTAAGCAAGGCCGCGACACCTAGCGGCTGCTTTATGGTCATGATGCGTTGTTCGGTGTTGGCTGATGGCACTACTTCGCCGTATGTCCTCTCCGCTTCGCCAGCAAACCATTCCAAAAAGGAGGCGCCGTACAATACCTCGCCCTTGGCCTCGCTCAGAGGTTTCCCGTTTTCCAGCGATAAGATTAGAGCAAGATCTTCAACATGCTCAAGGCACAGGTCATTCCACTTCCGGAGCCATCTGGCCCGCTGTCTTGGAGATGTCTTTTTGTACGATGCAAATGCCGAGTGCGCTGCTTGGATGGCCTTGTTCGTATCCTCCGCTCCCATTTCAGGCAAAGTAGCGAGCTTCTCCAAAGATGATGGATTCAAGACGTCAAAGTTGCTTCCAGATGTACCATCAACCCATGTACCGTTGATGAGTCCCTTGGTTTGGAAAAGGTCCTTGCGCCTGAGGTCGTCAAGTGTTTTGGAATGCATCGTGGCGGGAGTGATGAGTCTGGACCTCTAAATTGGGGCGTTTTGAACCAACTTGCACACCAATTCAGATGGCAATAATTATTTCACATACGTTCCGAACGGTGAAGTGAGTATGAGAGCTTGAAAACCAGAATATGGCGAACAGATTGGCGGTACACGGCCTTGCCACGTGAATACCAGCAGATTACTCAGTATCAACTTTGAGGCCAGTGCAATACTCCTCATCTGCACTTGACTGAAATATGTGTCATTCTATTTGTCATTTTGACACAACGGAAGGGCATTTTCCGGTCTTTCGAGGGTGGGGAAGACTAGTCGGCTCGTTCAGAATTCGGTGTCATTATTCAGCGACGTCATTGAGTGCATCGAGTAGCCTACTTCGGTCTCTCGCGCACAGTGGCCTCGGTCACGCATTTTGTCAGAACTGGAGTAGAAATGGGGTAATTCAAATAATTGTATCCACTCACTAGCTTCCACGGACCCACGTACGAATGGAGTCTGATTCCTATCCTAGTATGATAGCACTGCGATGATGTTCTAGGCGTGTAGGGTAGGCGAGCATACAAATGCGAAGTGTTGGTCACAAAAGAAAAAAAATATCGTTTCGCGATGTCGTTAATGGGGATAGAATGGGGTGAAATATTGAGGAGAAGACAAAGATCGTTCCGAAGGGGAAAATTGTTGATTGTGCAAAAATACTGATGAATGAAGTGGTTGATTGCAAATTATCTCAATTAGGCCAACGTACTCTTCTCAACAATTTGGTAAACTACTCGCAAAAATTCTTTCAACTGGAAATGGGCAAAAGCAGGCACAGTATAAATGATATATAGGAAATAGAAGTTTCCGTGAAGAACCAGTAACAAGAACTTATTATCCTCTTACTACCCTTCTCTATCACTACAAAAGCTCGCATCCCACTATTTATTCCCCCCATCATTGGACTCAATGCCCAATTGATCCATAGAGGCTACCGTGAGAAATTGGCTAATTCATAATCTTATTTGTAGCTTGGTTATCGTGAGTCTGGGTAACGTTGTTCGAAGCTTTCTGGTCCGTCATGATGCTTGTCGTGGATTCAACGTACTTGCCATTCACTATTTTCCGGGTTAGCCTGTTTAACTCTATGCAGTGTTTGGGAGGTATAATCTCACTTGGGGCTCGGTGGTATTGATCTACCCAGGTGACTTCGGTTCCCGTGGCCAAGGCAACTTTCTGAACAAAATTCGGATCGCGAAGGAACTCGCGCGCTACGTGAACAACGTCGGCTTTGTTGTTGCTCAGAATCTGCAAAACCCAAAGTTAGAAATTCCTGGCTCTGCATGTAATTGGAAGATAGTGATCATACGTCGTGAACGGTGACGCCATCTCGGATCCACCCGACGGCTCCCACAAAGGCCCCGGTGATGTTGAGATCCTTGACGGCTTTCGCAAAAGGCACCTGATATTGCTGTCCAAGCTGAACCTTTTGCCTGCGATCGGTTCCACCACTCGAGACATCAAACAGATCGACACCTTCAGCAGCGAGAATGGGGGCGTAGCGGAGAGTGTCTTCCAGCTGCCACCCTTCACCAGAAGGCAACCAATCGACAGCAGAGATCTTCCAAAAGACGGGCATGTCTTTCGGGATGTTGCGGCGGATAGAGCGAAGAATTTCGAGACCAAACCTGGTCCGATTTTCAAAGCTTCCTCCCCATTTATCTGTTCGCTTGTTGGTCTACCGATAAGGCATTAATTTGACATCCTAGACCAGATTGTTGGCGCGGGTTAATTTCTGGCACTTACAGCAGGGGATGCGAAAGAGTGCACCAGGTAACCATGGGCGCCATGAATTGCAATGACATCAATACCAGCTTCAACAGCCCGTCTAGCAGCTTGTCCATACGCTTCGATTGTCTCTTGAATCTCCTCCTCGGTCATCTCACCCGGGGTAGAATAATTCTCATTCCACGGCTCCGCAGAAGGACCCTGGACATCCTTTGCATATCCTCCAAAGTCATCAGGTACTACCTTGAGGCCAAGCCAAGGAGGGCAAACTCCGCTTTTGCGACCGGCATGCTGCAGCTGAATGGCGGCCTTTTGGGATTGCGAATGGATCAAGTCTACCACTCGCTTCAATGGGGCAATGTGATCATCAGACCAGAGTCCAGCGTCTTGCGGTGTGTTTCGTCCCTATTGTTTGATATTTTCGTGTGAGCTGTTCTGATCTCTCCCTAACTACGAGGGAAGAAGTTGCTTACACGCAAAGTAACTGCTGCCGCTTCGATGGTTATGAGAGCACTACCTCTCATCGCCCACTGTCCATAATGCATCACGTGAAAGTCGCTGAGCATTCCATTTTGGCAGCTGTACATGCACATGGGCGCAACCCAGATGCGATTCTGGAACGTCTTTCCGCGGATAGTGATGGGGCAGAATGCCGGGGTGATGTCATCCTCTGTCACGCCATCCTTCAAGATAGCAGTACCGACAGGCACTCTTTGTTTGGGAGCGAAGAACGGGAGGCCATTGACGGCTATGCTCCTGAAGTCGGTATAGTTATCGGTGGGAATGGAGCCCATTGCAGCTGTTGTTTTCGGAATGCTGAAGTTATTTGAGAAAAAATGATAACAATGATGAGAGATTTGATCACTTTGGTCAGCTCGAAGAAGCGCTTTTATGTCAACTAAACCTTCAGATAATGCATGTTCAAGGACTAAATTAAATGATACGATCTAGATTGGGGATGATTTCTTTGCCTCTTTCGTGAGAGGTGAACAGTCATTGACCACTGTAATACGCTAACTGATCTCAGCGATTGTTTCGCCGTTGATTGTCAACATGTAGACTGCACTGCATTACTCACCGCGCACTTCGTGCCAGCTCTGTATCAGAGGCATGATCTGCCCGTTTCTCCATTTCAGCCCCAATTTCGTAGCTTCCAAAGCTTGACTACGCACGGCCTGCTGCTCAGCGTCAGCAATCATCGCCAATTTTGCTCCAAGTTTGATTGCCTGATTGGGAGTATTTACCCCACATATCGCCCCATGGTGTTGGTTTCTGCCCACGCTGTGACTAGCTGTGTCATGGAGCGGGTCTGATAAGCACCTGCGCCCGACACCTGGAGAATGAGGTCACTTTGGTACAGACATGAAGCTTCCGGAGATGTAGGAAGCGATCAGAATGATTCTGTTGAAACATGAATCACCAATAGTCGCAGTTCTCTATTCTTCATCGGAATGGGGCCTGTAGGTTTCGGGAAATACGGACGAAAATAAAAAGAGGCGCATTCATCGGCTACTTGGGCCCCAAATAACCGAGCCGTGTAGTACCTTTCCGCATAAACCGACGACTGAAGACGCCGTCTCAGCGCTTATAATTGGTGTTTCGCGAGAGCCAAGGCATAGAATTGTATTTTTAAGCCTGTCGATAAGTGGCTCCATTTTGTAAGGCGTGGAATGTAGTTGGCTGGGGATTTTCCAAATGTCACTTTGGGATTTGAGATCCGGCCCTGTAACGCCGTTATTGATATATAAATTAAATATTACCCGAATTTCAATTTTGGAAGCATACACGTACCTCTGATATAATTAGTTTTCTCACTCTTTGTCAAGCTATCATGTGGGAACGTAACCAAGAGCCATCGCTTGCGATTCACACAACCTCCCAGAAGCGGGCCCCGTTGAACACCGTCGTAACGGGGGCGATTCAGTATCCGAAATGGTTCGGTGGGTCAGCGTCATGTCTAGCGGTCATATGTTCACATCCGCTTGACCTTGGTACGTTAACTCCTTCAAGTTCATGGCTAACTACTTACTTGGGATCCTCTGTAGTAAAAGTACGACTTCAGGCCACACCGCTGGCAGAACGTACAGGTTTTGGAAGGACAGTGTTACAAATTATACAGACCGAAGGGTTGCCGGGGCTGTACAGAGGAGTGGGCAGCGCAATGTCATGGTCGAAAGTGTTACTGACATGCTATAGCTATCAGCAGGCTTGCTAAGACAACGTAAGTTTTCGACAAAGTTCTTTTTATTCAAGACGGTGCTTCTAAAATTGAATTGTTAGTGACATATGGATCAACACGATTCGCAATTTATGAATCCCTCAAAGAACAAGCAGGGCGCCAAATCAATGGGCAATTACCTATGTCTGTCCTCCTCTCTACCTCGGCACTTTCAGGGATTTGCGGGGCGATTGTTGGGAATCAGGCCGATATCGCCAATGTGCGCATGCAAAACGACAGATCGCTGCCGCCTCATCTGCGCCAGAATTACCGAAATGTGGTCGATGTCCTCGTACGCATCGTAAAGCAAGAGGGACCAACTGGACTCACCCGTGGCGTTGTACCGAACTCCATACGAGCTGGTGGCATGACTGGCTGTCAACTCGGATCTTATGACGGAATTAAACAGGCCTTGATCAAGCAGTTCATGATGAAAGACGACGTTCCCACTCAACTCTTTTCGTCAGTCCTTGCTGGTCTCATTGCAACTACTTTCTGCAATCCGATTGACGTTATAAAAACGAGATTAATGAGTCAGGCAGAAAGTTGCTCTGTATGGGAGATGGTGAAGGTGCTAGTGCGAGCGGAAGGAATGCGGTGGGTGTTTAGAGGCTGGTTACCTAGTTTCGCACGATTGGGACCTCACACCGCGGCGACTCTCTTGCTACTAGAACAGCATAAAGTTTTGTACAAGATGTACTTCACAAAGCAGGCGTGATTTATCCCACCTGGAAAATCTGTAATGGGACTGATAGATTCGTTATTTTATTGTTGTTCATTGTTCCTTGAATTCGTATCGCGGTCTTCCTCATCGTTAAAAATCCTGTGATGATTCTGGCTTTTCGTCTTACTATAGTGATCGAATTCTAAATATTTAAAATGATGCAAAAGAGACGCTGGAAGAAGTTTCCATCTCGAACGCCCTTTCCATTGCTTCAATGACTACAGGAATGTGCTTCTTCTCGAAGATGAGCATGGGACGCAAGCGTATCGTATCTTTGCCACAGTTTCCAATGTTGACTCCTAGAAGCTTCATCTTATATGCAAGAGGGACAGCTTCATTTGTGTCGAATGCGATAAAGGTCCCCATGCCCTTACCTCGCAGGTTGCGGATGAGATGAGGATATTTGGCGGCCAATTCCTCAAGTGCTGTATAGAGAGCATCCCCAACTTCGGCTGTCTTCACCACGAGGTTCTTGTCCAAAATCTCATCTACAATGGCGTTGCATATAATAAATCTTGCCTCATCACCCATCCATGTGTTGAATTGGCGGTAGGCCTTATCAGGGTTGATTAGCGGATTTCCAAAGAAGTAGCCGGCTGTTTGAGCCTTCTTGGCGAAAGTAACCATATCTGGGGGGTCTCTCAAGTTCCAGTGTTCGTGTGCCCAGAATTTACCCGTGGCGCCAAACCCTGTTTGACAATTAGCGTCTTTGCTGGAATCGAATCTACTTCAAGGTCTGCCTCACCTGTCTGAACTTCGTCGACGATAAGTACTGCGCCATACTTTTTAGCAATGTCTTGCAGACCTTGAAAGAAGGATGCAGGGGCGTGGTTGTCACCACCTTCGCTTTGGATGGGCTCAATGACGATACCAGCCACAGGGAAATGCCTAAATTTGTGAGTGCACAATTCGAGAAAAGCGGTGATACCACAGGATAATACCAATTGCTCATCAGTTGATCAACCTCTGCCAGGCATGATCTTACTTCTTCTTCATTCTCTTTGACATGGGCCTTTAGAGGATATTTCAAGGCAGGAAACCTTGCCATGGGCCAATTAACTGATGGAATGTCAAGCTTGTGGATGGCCTTAGACCGTGTGGTAGAAAGTGAACCAAACCCCCGACCATGAAAGGCATTTTTGAAACTAAGAATAGCTAGTTCGGGCGACCCGGGTTTCTCGTTGTGCAAGGAAGAATTAACTTCGTCTTCGGTCCATGGTCCCTTTAAACCACGCTTCTGCAACTGGTACAAGAAGAAGGCAGCTTTAAATGCAAGCTCGTTGGCCTCACTTCCTGATTGGGCCGGGAAAATCATGTTATGGCCTGGAGGGGCAATTCTCAATAGCCTCTCAATCGATTTAGGCAAGGTATTTGAGGGGAAGACACCGAGGGCAGGTCTATTCGATAGGGCTGAGACCATTTCATCAGACCGCGCCGCATGTAGCACCGTTTCATTATTATAACCGACTGCATTGGATGCAATTTGAGCGTAACTGATGACGAGCAAGAATGAGTAAGTGCAAACCGGACTCTGAAAGGTCACCTACACGTCAAGAAACTCGTTTCCATCAACATCCACAACACTGTATTGGCGTCAGCTATACCCTAGAAAATTGCGTTTGCCTTGGTCCCTTCGTACAAATTATCATGACTTTTTATGTAGTCGGCAAAAAACTGAATGGCGCGCCCATCAAGCTTTTTGTTCAGAGTTAAAATAAGCTCCTTGGACTTGAGACCAGGCACTTCAAGTAAAGATGCGGCCGAGGTTGTCGAAGGCATGTTTGAAGATAAAAGAGTCGTATGGTGCAGTGCAATATCGTATGACTTCCTGGGCCACAAATGGGTTTGAGCTTGAGTAAACCAACTAGTGTGGACGCATTTTAATCTTTGAGGGAGGTTCGTACATAAATAATTCAAATCTTTACATTTGGCTTTCTAATGATCTGCATACGTGATAGGAGCGACCGTTTTGCCCTAGGTAGGTTGTGATGGGCAGCTAGCCATGGCGATGGTAAAACCACTAGCACCGGAGCGGGTATGTGTTGGAGTAGTTACTGAATCTAGGTCATATGCACGGGCAAAGGTCTCCATAATTCGACGAGTGATATAGCAACGAGATTCTAGTCGCGGTGAAATAGTTGGTGCACTAATGTATGTTTAAGGTGGGCTCATTGGTTCGTCTATTGTCCGGTACCTTGGGGTGGACGAGGACAGCTTATTTTCTACCCCGACCCAGGAATGAACTAGCCTAACGCGAGACCAGCCGGCTAGACCGCAAGCCTGGGTCATAGCATCTTTGAAATGCAAGCCGACATTCCGAGATTCACCTCCAGAAATCTCACCGAATCCAGTAAATCCTGTGGACGAGCTTGGTGGGCGAGCCATTCGTTCCCTCGTAGAATGAAAGCTGAGGCCCTATATTGGCGAGAAGAATTCAGCTCGAGGATGGATTGCAATGAACTCATGTTCGACAAGGTTCTCTGTTATTGCCCAAGATGATTGCTCGTTCAAGATGGCACATAAATATCGTGATGCTTCGGTTTGGATTTATTCGAAATGGATATAAAAACACGTTGAATTCTGCCATCAAAGCCCGCAATCAGAACAATGACACCGGACAATAAAAATGTGCTTTCGTCCACAACCACTTTTAGCAAGCACTAAGTCGTAGAGCGTTGCTCTAATTGTTGTGCAACTAGTGACAAAGTTGCACCGATGACATGGACGATCTCAAACACATGAATACCCTTGCATGTCTCGGCCCAAAGTTTGACGGCAGCGACGGCCAGCTGCCGAATTCCCAAAGGTTGATCATTTCCAGCGCACATGGAATCAGCAAGATGAGTCTCCTGGATCAAGGACGTCACTTTTGACAAAATATGCTTCTCATTTGTATCAAGGGCGTCGACCCCAGATGACTCGACCAATTGTGCCATGTTCTCAAGCCATGATGTAAGCAGCATAGCGCAGGTAAAGTTGCTTATGGCGTGCTGTACGCTCCAGTAGCCATGCTGTGTGCGGGCGACAAGCGCCACGCCCACTCTAACAGGTATGCTGAGAGCATGAATGCATTGGACGATGGCCTGCAAAAGGTGAGGGCACCTAGGCGGTATGAGGTTTTCGTTAGAAGTAAAGGACTTGGCCAGCAGCTCTGGGTCACGGCAACCGAGAGCACAATGCTTGTTCAAATCAACGCTGAGACTGATATGGGCTAGACGAAGCATGGCTGTAGCATTGAATCCAAGCGGGCCGTGGGGCGAAGCGGGATCCAAGGTGGATTCTATTGCAGATTCCCAGCACGTTTGCCAGGCTCTCAGCGCCACAGCTAATTTCTGGACCGTGTTTGGCGCCAACGATAATGCTGGACTCATCGCACAGTAAGTACCCTGTCGTTCAAAGTATATCTGCTGGAGCAAGCCTTGAATGAGCACATAATTTCCGAACGCCGTCACGGATACATCTTTCTCGAGCGGTTTGCCAGACAGGAGCTGCTTCATACACTCTTGAAAGGTAAGATCTTGGCGAGCTCCCTGGCGCCGGACACGATTCCATTCAGAAGGTCCCGTGGCATTCCATTCGGCGGCGGAACAGGGAAGACAAAGGTTCAATTCCCAATTTGTAATGACGGGTGGAATATTGAAGCAGACGCTCTGGAGATTCAACACAATGTAGGCAGAAAACAGTGTGCGTCGTTTCGTTTCCTCAATGCACCACTTGGCCCAGTCCGAATCCAGACTTGTAAGAGGTGTATCCATTAATGTTTCACGTATTAACACCGCCAACTGGCCAGTCATGGCTAAAGCGTCGTGCATTACGGGACCATCTGCCCAAGCCGTCAACTGCATAAACGCCAAAAGTATCTGTATTATCTCAAGATTTCTATTATTTTGCGTATTCACAGAGCACGGCGTACTGGTTGCGGGGCCTGACGTTGGAAGATTCCAAGAAGGCAGTTGGGCGTATTTAGGGTACGTTTCGGTAAGATGGTGCATGATATCGCGACGTCTCTTTTCTAACTGCACCTGAAGCATGGCGCGAGATGCAAAATACATGGAGTAGCCCTGTGGATGTTCGAACCCATAGAACGCGCCAACGGCGGCTAGTGCCAAAATCAACATCGGCGACATGGTCTCGGGCGATGTCGATGGTACATGTAGAAAAGGTAGGTGTGGCGAAAAGCCACGGAAATAGCTGGCAAGATAGCGTGATATTGCCTGTCTGCTGGGCAAGGCGAATTCTTTTGGTATGACGTCTTTGTACTCCAAGAGTTCATTGAACAAGTTGTCATGAACCGTTGCCGGTACTGTCCAGCGAGTGGTTGCCGTTGGATCGCGAGCTCCATCGAAGCTTTCTTTGCCGATATAATATGGATCGTCATCGAGGCTTGTATCCTCTTCAGCGCTGGGGGCATGTGATTGGGAGGGAGAATTAGGCTGTACTCTGGTTGTTCGTTCTGGCGTTTGCATGGAGGTTGGTAAGACCACATCCTCACCACCAGAATAAGTCTTGTTTGGGGCATAGATTGCATTCATTTGTGATTCACCTGCAACAAGCTCATCCGCTGATGAATTGCGATAATCCATGGTGAAGCTGGCACTGAGGTAGTTGCTGAGTATGTCTGCCTCGTTCCAAAACATGCCAATATCGATCGATGAAGCATCCGTTAAATTGATACACTGGCTGTCATAACCTGGTGCCGCAAGCTCATGGCTTGATGTTGTGCTGTTTTGTCTAGGGGTCAGTCCAGTCGCATCTTCCATCCGCAAGTGGTTTATTAAATTAGCATTTTCAACTATTCTGTCCAATTGGTCAGCGCCGGATGCTTGTGGGCTTTGGGCTGTCTGGTTAAAGTTGATGCCGGCTCCATTGACTGGCTTGGGGCAGGCGTCTTCACTGTGAGGTGAGAATGGGGTGCCATGTTCGTGGCTAGCAGGAGGTTGCGGCTGGGGCTCGTTTACAAAGATAAACGAACCCGGCCGCGGGCGACGACCGGGTTCATCTGGGGCGCGATCTGGCTGAGTCGAGTGGGAAAAGCGTTGATGACGGGCAAATAGGTCTCTAGATTGCATAAGGAGAGGAGCCTTGATGGATAGCGCATCATGCGAGACTCACTGCCTGGAAAACATCCGGCCGCAGAAGCATGCGAATGGCTTTTCCTGGGTGTCTGTATCAACGAAAAGGTTAGCAGCATGAGACTGGGTGTCAAGGCGTGCATTGTTTGACAGGCTTACGGGTTCGCAGATGTCGCTGAAGATGTTCTTGTCGCTTGAATTGTTTATTGCAGAAGTGGCAAGGATCAACGCGAACCCGAGGTCGGCCCTTCATGGTAGCAACTACTGTACTGTATTCGCAGGCAGGTGAGCATGCAATGGTGTAATTCAACCCCGCTAGGTGGATGAGCAGGTGATGGTGGTGAGTGCAAACCAATCGGCACAATAGAGAACCCAGCAGCAATTGAGATGCAGGCGAAAATAAAACCGATGATTAGATAAGACCATTGAGGCGGAAATTAGTAATTCCTGTTCGTCGGCCGGTGCCAGAAAGCTTGGTTTTAGTCGGAACTCTCTTGCATTGGGTGATTTATTAGCGGGGGACCGCCCCAACCCTTCTGTATTTTCAGCGGGCAGTCGATGGAATGGCTCGCAAGGGGCGCCTCATCACAAATAAACAACCTGAAGGAGGCATGTAGTCATCCTGCACATTCTTCTTTCTTTCCCCTCAGTTTTTCTTTGTCTAAGGTGACAAGAAAAATCTGTGTCTATTTATTTATTGGTCATAGTTCAAATATGGCTACACGGCTTCCACATCATCACCCATCCTAATAACCACCTTGCCGTAATGCTTCTGATCCCACTGCAGATTTTTAGGTAAGAGCCATGATACAAAAAGAAAAGGGATACTTGTTTACATACCATGTACTCGTAAGCATCTCGAGCTTCCTCGAGAAAAAAGATCTTGTGATCAATAATTGGGTGAATGTCGTTCGCTTCGATGGCGGATACCATATCCTCCAACATGTCTCTAGATCCAATAAAAACACCACGCGCGATGCAAATATGGTTCAGACAATCCATGAGAGAGGCCTTTGTTTCGGCCCCTCCAAGATACCCGATGATGTTGATGATACCCTCGAATTTGATCGCCTCGAGGCTTTGCTTGAGGCTTTCAGCACCACCAACTTCAATGATCTGGTCTACGCCAGCTCCTCCTGGGGTCAGCTTTTTTACTACCTGGCCCCATTCTTTTTCCTCTCTATAGTTTAGTACATGATCAGCACCCAGCTCCTTTAGCGCCTTGACTTTCTCCTTCGAGGAAGTCGTTGCAATGACATAGGCACCAACGGCCTTGGCAAACTGTGGTTCATGTTAGTCTGTTGTCCTGATTTACACTCACACGCAACCTGATTCGAGTGTTGAATGGACCAAAACAAACCTGCAATGCAAATAGGCTGACGCCGCCTGTACCCTGAACAAGAATAGTCTGGCCTGGCTTCAGTTGTCGAAGACCAAACAGAGCATTCCAGCTCGTGAGAGCTGCGCATGAGAGAGTGCTCGCCTCAACCAAGGACAGATTTTTTGGAGCTTTAACAAGCCCATTCTCGTTGAAGACACCATACTCCCTCAGTGTACCGTCCTGAGCTCCACCAAGACCTGTCTGCAATATCCGATCATTCACACCGCCGTATTGATGGCCCTGGTGGAAAAGAGTGATGACTCGGTCTCCTTTCTTCCAAAGAGTGACTTTGGAGCCTACGCTATCAACGACGCCAGCGCCATCTGAGCAAGGAACTCGAGGGAACTTTTTATAAAACGGATACAAGCCCTGGATTCGGATCAATCGCAACGTTCTGGCAATTCAGTCAGAAGGGTTGCACGTTCAAAATACCTTTGGAATAGAAATGTCCCGAAAGTTAAGAGACGCTGCATGTATTTTTACAAGCACCTCGTTTTCGCCGCATTGAGGGAGGGAGACGTCCTCAAAAACGAGTTCATCAAAACCTAGCTCCTCTCCGCAAAGTTTCCACTGCTTCATGATTAATTAAGTGACTCGAGCTGGTTTTCTAGACGCTAGATCCAATCGTACGTAAATTTCTTACCAAAATTCCTCTCGATAATTAAGTCTTCTTTTTTTCCTTGTCCATTTTCTATATCGGCTTCTTCTTTGTTCGCTTGTTTGATGTGCTGACAAATGGTGGTTGTGTCGCCTGTTTAGTGGAGGAAAGTTGGGGTAGAATCTCAGTGGAGACGATCGTGCTTGGGGTTGAAATGCCATTCTCAGTAACCTACCCCATCGTCGAATCGCGCGCCAGACATGCTGATTAATCTAACTTTTGGAGTCAAGCGCTTTCATGCCGAGTCTGCCATTTATTTATTGTGTAGCAGGTGCCCGAATAGGGCGAAAAATCAGAATAAATCATATTGTTGTCGAGAGAATAAATAAATTACCAAACAAGCACCTTGAACTTGGAACTGGAGCACTTCATTTTTTCCGGCGGCCCGGTTGACATTGTGGTGTGAGACTAAAACGTCCCGATAAGACCACAACGTCCTGACAAACTATACGCCAATCATGCCTCACAACGTCCTTATCACTGGTGCTTCTGGCTATTTAGGCGGGTCTATCCTCGCCCATTGGCAACGAGCCCAGCTCACCGGATACGATCGACTATTTGCACTGGTGCGAAAGCCAGAGCAAGCCGAGGCTGTTCGACAGTATGGGGCAGAACCACTGCAGTTCCCATTAAATAACGAAGAGGCCATAAAAGAGGCCATTGTAGCCAACAAAATCGACGTGGTTTATTTCTTGGTTGACGCTTATTACTTGGAGAGCCAGTTAGCCTTTATCAAAGCACTCTCAGAGCTGAAAAGGCTCATTAAACAGGATGTGCATTTCTTATATGTTAGTACAGGAATTATTGTGACTAAAATGTATGTGCTGTTAACGATGAGCTTTAGACATCCGGCACGAAGCAATTTTCTAGTCTTGCAGGCGCACCAAACGACCAGCCATTGTTAGATACTGATCCTAACCTATACAACATTCACAAAGCCCAGAAAGCTCCACATGAGGAGCTGCAAGCTGTAAGTAAACATCCTGGCAATTACAGAGAAAGAAAGCCAAGTGCACTCCCGCTAATGCTCTTGAAAGGCCGTTGCAACAAGTTGCCGGGTTATTGAGTACGGCGAACAGTATGATGTAAATACGTACATCTTCTCACCATGCATAGTTTGTAAGTTTCACGGGAGTCCCTACCGTTGTAAAAGCTAATATTTGATCAGACGGAAAGGGTGAAGGTTTCGGCAATCGTATATCAATCCAGACTGTTGATGTGGTGAAGGCCGCGCTGGCCGCCAAGGGAATCTACACAACTGGCCAAGGACATGAGGTAGGGACATATTTCGTATTTGAAGTTTATTGCTGATCAGTGTTATAGAAATGGCCTGTTTGCCATATTGGCGACACAGCCGCCTTGTATATCCAACTTCTTCGTCAAATTCTCGCCGATAAGCCACTGGATCACGGCAAGGATGGATTCTGGCTTGCATCCAGCGGTAGAGTTTCGTGGCATTCATTGTACGAAGGAGTCGCAAAATCATTGTTCAAGAGAGGGCTCGTTAGGGATGACCTTGTCCACCCAATGACAGAAGAGGCTCTCGACAGGATTGCTTCAGGGCTTGGCGTGACCCCGTCCACGGTTGAGATCAAGATTGGCGGAAAGTGAGTATTGATGATCCCCATAGTTGCAATGCACATTAACACATCAAAATAGCTCAAATTACCGGGCTGAACGCGGTAGAAGGATCGGGTGGGCTCCTCAATATGGTCCGGATCATATTCTTGAAGCCTTGGATGATGAGGTCGACTTGATTTTGCAGAACGTGGAGAACAATCCCAAAGGCCATCGGTAGTGCTGCATAAACTTCAGAATAAACTATACGCTATTCTAGTTCCTGAAGAGAAAGGAAAATTAGCCGATTCAATCAGTTTTGAGTAGTATCATGGAATAGGTTACATGGGATGGGAATCAACCTCTTTGCACTTCGTTTTCTAGGCCAAACTCGTACTTACAGTTAAAAGTATAATAAATAAATAAGATTAAAAACATATATTCTCGATATAGTATGGCTGGGTAGTCCTTGGACATGGCTTCTTGTAGGATTTTGGTGTTTGAACCGTCCCAACAGACCAACATGACTTGTACCAATGCAATCGCCGTGCCGAAGAAAAACAGTGTATAAGTAATGTCTTAAGACTTTATACTTGTCCAATCAAACAAATAATTGATTGGGGTAGGTTGTAGCAGCCCAATTACACCAGTAGACACAAGATTGTCATCATTCGTGTCAACAGTAAAGCTCTGACACTCATCATCACCGGCCAACCTGCCTGGATAACTTTTAGATTGAGATAATGTATTGCTGATCACTCTATTTCATCACAACTTCTGGATCTAGCCAGGGTCCAAGCGTTGAGAGATTGAAGTAAAATTGCATGGAAAGGGGCGCCCACGATGAACGCAAACCGCTAAAGCGCCTCCACTCTGCCAAGGCGCCGCGGGATCTATCTAAAATTATAGGTATGATGCAATTGGTTTACATGCCGCTGAGCATCTGATCGCGAATCGGCAAATGTCCCGCTGGGCCTTGCTTGAGAAATGCCGTTGGGAAATTTGTCAATCGACCGCTTGTTAGTCTTCGGCGTCGGCTTGGCGAGGAGGTTTGCGGACGAAGGCCCCCCCTCGTGGACGGCTCAGCGAGCGACAGGCACTAAGCAAAACTTGTGTAACATGCCCCTTTAGGGCGTGATTTGCAGAAGAGCCAGGCCGCTTCCCACTGAAGAGTGGTGCTGTTGGTTGCTCAACTCTGCTAAACGCTAGACCTGCGCTATCAACCAACAGCGCTCAGATTTTTTTTTTTTTGCCGACTCCCTGAATAAATGTGATGTTGACCAACAACGAAGAAGCCAGGTTTGTTTGAGAAATTTGTGATAGCTTTGCTGATTGAGGTGAAGGTTGGCCGCTGCATCTTTGTAGTTGTTGGCTCTTTGTCTTCGACCAACGTGCTGGCAACACGCGGATGGGCAATCTGTTCATATGGTGGATTCCTTGGACTCTAGCTCAGGTGCCACAACCAACTACACGATGAACGGGACCGTTTTTTTCACCACTAACAGGGAAGCTTCTAACCACCCAAACGTTTCCAGCATCCTGTGGCCAGCGTTGTCGCCAAATTCTTGGACGTCAGACTCCCAACCCCCGTCTATAACCAGGAGAGGGTAAACGAGGCCTGCGAATGGGCATTTTGCAAAACATGTTAGCCATAGGGATAACAAGACTGCGGCCGCGGTGCAAATAGGAATCGAGGCGACGGCAGTTTCAACGGCACAATAGCTCGACCCTGGGCATTGGGCTTACAGCGATCAACTAGATAGATGCCCGATGGCCCATTGACTTGGCAGCGCGCAAATGGCCAACAAACACTTGCGAAAACGGATACATGGCTTTTTGGACACACGCAAGGGAAAAAGAAAACCCAAAAAAAAACCTGCTGGATACCGATTTCCGTCACAGACGTCACGTACCAAAGAACAAGCTCCCTGACATGTGCGCACGAATGAATTAGGAAACTTGCGTGTGGGACCTTTTTTTTGCACAATGGGCGTTGGGGTTGGCAGACAGGGGTGGCCCGGAAGCTGGTACTGTGCCGCGAGGCTCAAAATCCTTGTGCGCTACAGTGCGGCGTTCCGCGCCTACTATGTATATATTTCCGGGGGGTTGCATCCCAAATCTTTCCTCCGAGCAAAACACACGGAGCATCTCTCCTTCGTCCCTCTTCTATCAGCAGATTTAGAGAAACCCTATCTTCCAAAACGATAATAACCAACCGACGCCGCCATGCCTGGCCCCGCGAATATCGTCATTTATGAGGGCGTCACTTGCACCGTCGCCGAGATACCCAACACGGGGACCGTCGTCAAGAAGCGCCTGGTGACGGCGTCTATGCCTGCCCAAGTCAACATCAGAACCTCGCACCAGTTTACCGTGGAAGCCCGCATCCTGAATGAATTGAATGGCCACCCACATATAGTCCCGTACGTTATTCCTCCTTCACCTTTGCAGCTATGCTTTTTTTATATGTAGTTTTATTTTATTTATTTTATTCTGGGGGGGGAGAGGACGCATCGTTGTTGTCCTGACTAACACGCATCCCATATAGCATCATCGATGAGGCTCCAGGCCAAATCATCCTGCAGCAGGCCACGCATGGAAGCTTGAAGACGTTCCTGGAAGATTACGCTACGACCTTCTCGCCTGAGCAGCGCCACGACTGGTGCCGGCAGGTAGCGTCTGCGGTTGTCCGCATGCACGACGTGGGCATCGTGCACGGCGACTTGAGCGTCCAGAACATCCTCGTCAACCAGGAACTGGATGGGGAGTTCACCCTCTGGGTCTGCGACTTTGGCAGATCGTCTTGGCTCGACAAGAAGCTGGTTGCTGAGGTCCCGGAGTTCCCACGGGGCACCAGCGCCGTTCCCGAGAGCGCTACAATCCGCGCCGACTTATACAACCTGGGAGTTGTCATTCACATAATCACTACTAACAGGTGGCCCCACCACGTTCCGACAAATGAGGAGGAACTGCTGGCGGACCTGGACAGGAGAAGATACGACGGGGAAATCCAGAGCCTCTATCCTCTGGACGAGTTCAAGCTGGAGCAGTCGGACTTTACTACGGTGCCCGACCTCTCCGCTCGACGCGCCATGGTCCGGTGCATGGCTCGGAGCAACTTCCAGAGCAACTACACCAGCAAGGACGTCATGCGGGAGCTGGTCAACCTCCCGGGGCGGCTCTAAAGCGGAGCGCGGCGGGCGGGCGGGCGCAACCTGGCGACCGAGGGAGGGACGGGGAAAAAAAAGAAAAGAGATTGTGTTTTGGATGTGTGTACCAAGTTCCTACTGTGTAATACGAGTTTGTCCTACAATACCAGAGCGAATTGCCTGCCTTTTTTGAATAGTCATCTCGTTGCGACATCATGCTGCAGCAGGCAGGCATACCTCGCCTATCCCGCAGGCTTGTCTGTACGCCGTCGCTTGCACGCCGCCACCGCCTCTGTCTCGCGTTGACCGACGAGGAGGGAGGGATGGGATGGATTGGACGGATGGACAGGCGAACCATGGTCCCGCCCGCAGAAGGCAACGACATGAAAAAAGAACCAAGAATAAAAAAACAAAACAAAATTAGCCAGGTTCTTTTCTGTTGATGCCTTGGCAAAAAGCCCGTCACCACAGCACACTTCGGCACTGCACCTGATGGGATTCTTGCATAGAGTAACCTGTCACATAGGGATGTGCGCGGTGGTTGTGGGGAGGGTCGGCGGCTGCGGGATGGGATGATGGAGGACGGACGGGAGGGGGGAGGGGTGGTGTCTCGATAGTCGCCCGCTACTACCGCTACATACAAGCCCCCTAGGGAAGCTCAGTGACACAGACTAGGTAGGGGCCTGTCGCTACCAAAGGCTCATTTCATCACAGCACAGCACAGCACAACATTACAGCACACACACGCCTGGGCTCTAGCAGATGGCTGTTGGGGTGCGGAACCCAATTGGATCTAATTCCGCCGTCTCCTTGCAGCTCAATGCCTGGGGGGGAAAGATGTAGGTGGCTTGGGGGCGGGTCATATGAGGAGAGGAGCACGGCAATGAGAGGGGGGGATAGGATCGGATGGTATGGGTATGGGGGATAGGATGAGGAGAGAGAAAACAAAAAGCAACACGGCGATTTTTTTTTTCTTTACTTCTTCTTCTTCTTCTCTGTTTTTGGGGCGCGTCTCTCGAGAGAGGGGAGTGGAGGATGGGGGGTGTGCAGTGTGAGCTTGATTCGGTCGGGCACATGTCGGGAATTGTCTCAAGGGCAGTACGCGTCGATAGTCGACTGGACTGGGCCCCAATCTGCCAATCAGGTCGCACCGGGAGGCATGGCAACTCTGGGCTCTTCCTAGGGCTGCAAGTCACTGGCGCTGGCAGATACAAAACGGGTACATTGCGGGCGGCGGTGGGTGACGATGGTGGGGAATGGAGGTGGTGGAAGGATGGATGATGATGGGGGATAGCGAAAAGTGCGATAATGGGTGACGGGGTGGTGCAGGGCTGTGCAAGGATGGGATGGGTAAGAGAGAGAAAGAGGAAAAGCAAGGGGACACACGCGCGGGGTGGGCCAATGGGCGAAGCGAGTGTTTCAGCGGGTTGAACGAGAGAGAGAGAGTGAGAGAGGGAGTGAATGAATGGGTGAGAGGCAAAAGCCCTGGGTTGCGTTGTCTCGTTGATGATGGACGGCTCGCCCAAAGTAATTCCATGCGGATGCATTCGCTTTCGTCATTAAAAGTCGGTCGGCAGTGTGCGTAAGCCGCCCTATGGGCCGGGTGGTCCATGGTACCGTCCGCAGCTGCATTGGCCCCATGTCTTCCCTCGTCTCCCCGGGGGAGCTAGCGCGCTTTTTTCGATCGTATCTGGGCCGGGGAGGGAGGAAAGTCCCCACAACGCAAACACCACCGCCAAGGGGCGGCCACGGCCACTACCACCCTGGGGGCCCAGAGGCAAAACCCTGGCACACGTCGTCCTTGGTCACCCTGGTCGGGGGGGGAGGGCAGCCTGTCATCTCAGATGGTGGTGGTGGTGGTGCTGAAGGGGGAAAGCCCTAGTGGCGCCGCCTTGGGTGCCGTAGAATTTCGGGCATGGGTCGCGCACCACGGACCATGGGACGATGCGATGATGGAGGAGGGTGTGGGAATTAGAAATCGCCGTGAGGCTGCTGGCTGGATGGCTGGCTACCGCTGCTGCTGCTGCTGCTGCTGTCCTAGGTTGCTGTGGTAGTGATTGTAATGGTAGTAGCAGTAGCAGTAGCAGTAGCAGTAGCAGTAGCAGTGGTGGTGGTGTCCGTCGGGCGCGCGCCCGGAGGGGAGCCATGAAACGCAGGCCATGCAGTGCTACCAGCCCTGTACGCGCCCGGAGAGAAGCAAATGGCGCGGGACAGCGTGACGGCGCGCGCGCGCGCACCTCTTGATCAGACCATGAGCAAGCAGCAGAAGCATCCCGTCTCTCCCCCCCCCCATCCCATCCCCATCGCGACCCCGTACACTCGCTTCCTTGCTACCAGTCGCGGTGGTCGTGGGCTCGGCCGAGAGGGTTGAATAGAGTTAGTTGTGAAGCTGATACACCGGGCAGCGATCGGGAGTTCGTCCCTCGGAGACCGGGCCGAACTCTCTAGCTCAGGGCACCCCCCAGGTCCCCCAGTTAGCCTTTCGATTTAGCGTGTAGTGGGGGCGGCGGGGAGGATCGCCATCCAACCGCCTTTAGCGTCGTTTTTTTAGCCTTTGAGCTCCCCCCCCTCTGGCCTCTGGCACAAGACGAGACGACAGCTAGTGAGCTTAGCCTAGGCGTGTTGTGCTCAGATCAGGTCAGGCCAGGTTCGGGTTGCTCGCTGTGCTGTGGCGGACTGGGACCGCAGTTCAGTTGGTTCCAGCCAACACCAGCAGCCAGCAGCAGCAGCATCACCACCACCAGTGCCAGGTTCCGGTACCAGCATCGGCGCCAGCAGCAGCAGTACAACCACGCCTTGCTTTTTTTTTTTTTATCTTTCCTTTTCCCCCCAAGCCGCTAAAGGAGAAACATGGAGCGACGACGTTTCCTGCACTTTAAGGTCCAGCCGCCATCTGCGCACCCGATCCCCGCTCTGCGGCGCCCGCTGCTCATCGCATCCGCGCAGGGTCGAGATGCTACTAAAGCCAGCCCCCCTCGTGGCCACCGGTTGTTGTAGTTTTTGCCCGTAAAAGTCAACAACCTGAGTCGAGACTAGCCTGCCAGGATAGTCTACTGCACAGCATTTCTCTCTTACTTGCTTACCTTACCTTACCTTACCTTACCTTACTTTACTTACCTTACCATCACTCAATCACACCTCAAACCCATCACAACCACAATCACAGTCAACATGTCCAACGTCCGTGTCATGGCTCTCATACCCGTCCCCGCATCCTATCCCGGGATCAAGCTGTCCATCAATATGTCTCTCACCAAAGAGGGCAAAGCTTGCAGAGCTTGCAAAGCTTGCAACCTTGCAAATGTCGAGCACATCCTGCAGTTGGCAGGCCACGAGACCTCGGAGTTGCTGGTATGTCGTTGTCGCTACTACCCCCCCTCCCCTCCCCTGGAAAAAAAAAGGAAGATTGCCCTGGGTCCCCTTCCCCCGAAACTAACACCTAAAATAGCATCAAACTCTCTCTCCGCAATCCGCCGCCGATGAACCTAAGCCCACTAAATTCTCCGAAGCTACGGGTAAGTAAAAAAAAACGTCCCTTCCTAGCCGAGCCCATGGGGGGTGATTCCGTGCCGCTAACCCCGTTCAAACTTCATAGTCATGATCAACTTGGCCTGGGGCGTTGACGATATCGTCAAGCACACATGCCGCATCCCCTCCGAGAACTTCACCTGCTATACCGTCGACAGATTGCTGGACCTATGCAACCGCAAGTTCACTTCCGGCACCGTCGCCAGCCTAGCAATGCAGCTGGTCAGTTACCCTACTCCTCCCCTTTTCGCAGCCAAGCCTACCTCTTGCTTGATCGTTGTCTAACGTGTCAAAACAGATTGACCGCATGGAGTTGATACACCGCAACGGCATTGTGCATCGCAACATCACGCCCAGGAACCTCTCCATTGGCCCCGAGTCCTGGGGCGTGGACCGCATCGATGAGTCCAACACAATCTTCCTCATTGACCGTGGCACCGCTCGCATGTGCAGCACCCTCAAGTATGAGGGGGACACCATCTCCGACAAGGACCACCTCTTCATGAGCGTCAACTCCCACAGGGGAGCGCTGTCGACCCCCTGGGACGACCTCGAGTCCATCGCCTACGTGCTCTTCTACTTTCTCCTCGGCGGTTTGCCCTGGCAATTCGAGTACTCGGCCAAAACGCCGCTGTCCAGCCAGCTGGCCTACATCTCCCTCTTGAAGCGCTTCACCCCTCCGCTCTCCCTGTGCGAGGGCAATATCCCGCCGGAGTTTGGCTGGTTCCTTCAGTACGCCCGCTGCCGAAATGGCGAGCCGAACTACGAGTACATGCGGGAGATCTTCCGCCGAGCTCTGGTCGCCTCCGACGAAGACAAGGGCGCGCTCTTCGACTGGGAGCGTCCCCTGGCAGCTCTTGGGCTTCACAAGATCGACCCGGACTACGAGTGAACCACCAGCAACGCTGGGGAAGTATACACCGCTGCCACCACCATCATTAGATGCCCACCCCCGGTATGGGAAGGCATGGTGGTCGCAGCAGCAAAAAAGCTTATGATAACGGCCGCAGGTTGACAACACGTCAATCAAAATCATGACTAGGGACCTGGAGTTTGGGACTACGGTCATTACTTCTTTTTGGAAGTGGCAATTGGGTGGAGGAAACAAATTTTAGCAGCACTTACACGTTCCTGTCCTTGTAGTTTCTTTCTGTTGTAGTTTTATTTGTCTTCTTTTTTTTTTCCTTTCTATAACTGCTCCAACTCCTACAGCTTCTAAAACATATATAACAACTTTTCAATACAGACCATGTGCGTTTCTTGGCCATGGCAACTTTTCCCACTTGCTCTTAGATGGCTGTGCCATATCTTTAACTCTAGAGTGCCCACAAAATAACCACCTGTAAGCAGGGCATCAATCGCTCCATACCTTGGCCCGTCTCCAGCGAACGTCTGTGGTGTCGTAAGCTTCGCCAGGGGTTCCTCGTGGTCGGGCCCACACAGATCGGTAGTTGCTGACTGCTGCTCCCCCCCCCCCCCCCCCCCCCCCCCCCCCCCCCCCCCCCCGAGGGCCCCGCCAGCTAAGGCTTGCTCTCCAAACTGCCCCATAACTGCCGTTTGAGCCATGACTGCGCGTGGGGGGGTTGCACGTGATGAGGCTGTAACCTTAGCTTGAGGCACGCTGAAAGGAGCGCTGGCCGTGCGTGGGCGTGTGTGTGGGGGGTGGTGGATGGGATGGGATGGGATGGGATGGGGGATGTGAGTGAGCCCTTGATTCGGAACAACAAAGGCCAGGTGAGAAGTATATCCCAAAAAGCACCGTTTTGGTAGATGCGAAGATGAGATGCCCAGGGTGAGCACAGGGCTTGTGTGAGCCACCAGTGTTTCAGTCACAACTCACAATGCTACGGATCAAGGGCCACGTTGGTTTCCCATCAGCCCATGTTTAAATTGCAAATCATGGTATTTTTGGTTCTCAATCGCGCACGCCCAAATGCGATACGCTGATGCCGGCCATGTCTTGTGGCTGCAACATAGTGGGGCCGTTTATGCTTCCGCGTATCTGCCAAGATGGGTTTCTCGCCCCGTTCTGGTGGTGTCAACATTACGTATCTGCGTCAATGATCATCTTTGGTCAATGCCAGAGTGCAACCAGGCGAATAACCACGGCCGCAGCAAGCCATATCCAAGCTCCTGTTCTCCACTTGATTGAGATATGAATTAAAAACCAACCGAATTTTTTCGGAGCGGGTAGTGCGCCGTGGTGGTGTACGGCCACTCGCTCGCAGTGCACGGGAGAGAGACATGGACCGCCGGGCCTATCCCAGCCCATCAAGGGTCTCAGTGCCGTGGCGCGCTAAAGGGCTGTGATCATCGCCAAGGCAGCAGAGACTTTTTTATGGCACAATGTTTGCATGTTCCGGGACGGAATGTCAAGACAACAAAAGATGGAAAACTGCAGCGTCGTTTCAGCTTGTGTGTGATCAAAACTGAACACGCAAACTGATTGATCGGACCTCCCGAGACGCTGACCTAGGTGACATTGCAAAAAGCAGCGTGCCGCATACATGAGGCATAGCATGTCTGCTCCCGGGGGCTACTTACATATCAGGGGACCTGCATCCTAAAGTTGCGGATATGTGCCCTGACCGTATATGCAGTTTCCCATGATGTTATTTACGGGTGCAAAAATATCTCGCCGCGTTTCCGTTCATGGGGGCAGCCTCTGACTTTTTTTTGTCTGTCTCTCTTTCTCCTTCGCTTTCTCTCTCGCAACCTACCAGTGAGCCAGAGACGGGACGAGACATGACGGGCAACCCTAAAACGAGATGCAGGCAATTAGTTTGCGTCGCCGCACTGCGCATCTCGCGATCAACCCTCTTGAACAGGAATCCCTATTTCCGTCCAACAGGGGGGGCCAAATATGAGTAGCTCAATGGCCAGCACAGCGCCCAGACGGACAGGCGCGCGCGCGGCCCCATCGATTTGATTGTTGTAGATGCAAAAATCCGTGTTTGCGTGCTTGTGTGTGTCATTAACTAATCCCGAGCCGTGTGATTCGTGTGATTCGGGCGCGGCTGCAGGAGGGAGGGAAAGGAGCGTTGCCGTTCGGCTGCTGCTATTAGCTGGCCGCGCCACTTTGCCCGCCAGCTCGTCTACAGCCAGCCTTGTTGCAGCAGAAGCAATTCTGCTAGGGACGGAGGCCATCAAAACTCTGGCCTGTTTCCCTCGTCCTAATTTTCGGAGGACCAGATGAGAAAAAAATAGTATCGCCGTTTTGTTTTGTCTGATCCCCCCCCCCCCCTTCTTCCAGAGCTAGCGCTTTCATACTCACCACCAACCAACCCAACCAGTCGGTAGCCAACCATGAGCGCCTCGGGGGGCTACCGCCAGTCTGAGAAGGCTCGACGCGAGGCTCGACGCGAAGCCCCGTATCCCTCAGTTAGGCAATGCCAGGAACAGACATCATCGACAAGAACCGCGTCCAAGCATCATTCCCATGCCCATGCCCATGCCCACTCTCATTCTCATTCTCATTCTCATCATCATCATCATCATCATCATTCTTGCTCTCATTCACCAAACCCGGACCCCACCACCACCACTGGGATCCCACCCGGCCAGAGCGTTACCGCTAGCCATTCAATTAGTGACGACGCTCAGGACATCGCCGCTGCAGCCATAGCTGCCATGTCAATCGGCAGCCCAACCATCCCTGATCGCTGCCCACATTACGGGGTGCGAGAGTCTGGGTTGCAAGACTTGAATATGATGCGTCAGCCAAACTGCCACTCACCTGCACCTGGAGAAACGACGAGTCCCAGGTTTCATGTGCCTCGTGGTCCAGCTCACACTGTCGTTACATCGGCGAGGTCACTGGTGGGAATGTCTGCGAGGTCGCCGCCAGTGAGAGCGTCGACCCCAGACATCCTGCCATACGCTACACAGCGACCAGAGACCCCGCTTCCAGCACACGCACGCCAATCCCGACCCAAGGTGAATGGCACCTTTTCAAACTTATTCGGAATCGCTGCTGCTGCAGTTGCCACCATGGACCTGGACAGCCCACCTCTGCCCGGCAATACCCCATCGGCTCTTTCCCAGCAGTCCAAGTCAAGCGCCCAGCCAGCCGCACAACTCCAGCATAAGCAGACAACGAGTCAGCGACTGTTCGTGAGCCGCCCACGAGAGCAGACGATGCGGGATCGCGGCCCGCAAAGTCTATCTCCGCTAGCTGGTCCCGCTACTGCCGCAGTGTCGTTATCTGCTAGTGGATCTGACCAGCGCGCCGCCAACTTCAACCCTCCACGGGCCACCAGTCCTGACGTGGATAGCCTGATGCCGACCAAGTCCAGGGCAAGACTTCGCCGGTCGAGTCGTCTCCAGCCGACTGAATCGGGGTCACCAAACCACGTGCAAGCTGATCCTCCGTCGTTCAACTCCAAAGAAGCTGGCTCTGTTCCAATTGATGCCCAACATGGCAACCCTCCGCTGGAAAGCTCTCAGTCACCAGACGTTCCCCAGGTTGATTATCCTCAAAACCAGGTTCGTTTGGGCACTCCAATCCATGAGAGTGACTCCGAATCGGACAACCCCCAGCCACGGCCAAGAACACGGCTTCAAAAACGCCGTCTGTCTCGATCGCAGCGTCTTCACTCGAGCAGCGCTCAACCGCCATCTCATCAGCGTGCTCTGAGGCGGGGAAGGTCCCGGCAAAAAAGTCCTCAGTTACACAATACTGAGCCAGACGTCGCTCTGCCCCGTCCTCGACCTCGTACCCGACGACAGGGCGTATCTCGACCAGAAAACGCTCCATCGGACAATTCTCTCTCGGACAGTCCCCAACCACGTCCTAGGCCCCGTATTCGAAGACCTAGGGCACCTCGAGTGGAGAGCCCACAGCCAATCTCTATTCAACCAGAGAGCCGTCCGCAAGAGAGCCTCCCACAAGAAGGTCCCCAGCAAAAGAGTCCCCATGCTAGCGAATATGAACCCAACGATTCCAAGCTCAGCGATTGCGATTCGGAAAATCTTCCCCTGAGAATTTCTCGCTCAAGAGGGTCTCTCCTGAAGGGTTCTGGCTCGAGCAATTCTCCGTCAAATGGGCCTCAGGCGAGTAACAACCAGGCGAGTGAGCGTCGAGCACCTAGTCCTCAAGCAGGCAGCTTCAAGCCAAGTGATCCTCAGCCGGGTACTCCTCCGCTGTCAAATCCAACCTGCTCTCAGCCAGATAATCTTGAGCGAGGTGATCCCGAGCTTAATAAGTTGCCTGGAGAGTCTGAGACAGTGTGCCCTGCACCAAACTGTTCCAGCCAGGAAGGTTCTCTACCAAATGATCTTCGGTCAGGAAGTCCAAAGCCAGAAGGGCCTCAACCAACATGCTCTCAGCCACTCGGTTCTCATCCGAAGAACTCCCAGCAAAGCGGCTCCGATTGGGCTTCTGTGAATGCGGGCAACCCCGAAATGCCAGAGGAGCAGATACGTACCGCTCAGCCGACCATCCTCCAATCAAATGCCACTCAGCTGAGTGCTTCCAACCCAGAGAACTCGGTGAGGAGTTCTAGCGGTGCAGGCGATGTCGAGATGATTGATTGGCAGGCACGTGCTGCTGAGCCCAGGGATCCCCAGTCCATGAATCCCCAACCCAGCGGCTCTCGATCAATCCATTTTCAGCCAAAGAATCCTCGGCTAAATCATTCTCTGCCAATCGATTCTCAGCTAAATACTCATCAGCCAGACTCACCTCAGCCAAAATATCATCGGTCTGCTTTCCCCCAGCCGTCTCACCTCCAACCGAGAGATGCTCTGCCAGATCGGCACCTCTCACACCCTACTCACCCTAACCGCCCTCTTCCCAATTCTTCCCCACGAACTGATGCTCTGCTGAATGGCAATACTCATTTAGACAACCATATAGCCCGTCGTCGTCTTAGCCAGAAAGGAAACAAGGGTACAGGAGGCGTGGTAAAATCACGCTCCGCCTCCACATCAGCTCGCTCGCCAAAACGAAGCCGTCACCTTGATCCAAGCGATATAGAAAACCTCGACCCGAACCAGGTTCTCGTCGTCGCTAACTCTCGAGAGCCAGCAAAAGACCAGTCCGAGGTATACTTGATCGGCAAATGTTACAGATGTATGAATGAGAATGTACGTTGACGCGTCCTTGCCTTTGATGTTGGACACCTGCCAATCCTACTTACCTTCTAGACTGTCTGCGAATCAGTCAACCCGCTCAAGAACGACAGCGCGTGCAGGGCATGTGTATTTGCAGGAGCAGACTGCATGTCCATGTTCAACGTCCAACCTTTGAAGTTGAATGTTCCTCCAACACCCACCGACGTGTATCTGCCGAAAGCGTCTGTGAGCCCTGTGCCTCTTCCGGGTCTTGTCCAGCCGTCGACAAGCTCAATTCCGCCGCCTCCAAGTCCCCTCTGTTCGAACCAAAGTCAGCTGGGTTGGAGCCCTCAGACTGTGGTGTCACCAAGTCCCCCGCCAACGCCAGGTCTTGTATCGTCACAGCTGCTGCCGACAGGCCCGTTTGGTTCAATGTCTGATCTGCGATACCCGCAACTTCATCCAGACCGTCCTAGTCAACAGATGCTGCCTCCTACCTCGGTCCCTACACCGGTGCACCCGTATCCTTTTGGCTTTCAAGGGGCGCTCCATGGTCTGCCTATATCTCTCCAAGAGACCCTCCCACGCCTGAGCGATGGACCCTTGCGAGCTCCTCCAGGTTTTGGACAAGGTGCCCCACGCTGGGTCCCACCAACGAATATATCCCTGCCCTCAAACTTGAATGTGTGGGCTTCAGGTCCATCTCCATCTGGGAGCACCTATCCGCCACCTCCGCCCCCATCTGCTCCACGCCAAAGTGCACCTCCTCAAGGCTTTGAATATACCATAGCTGGGTCTAGTACACAGCAATTGGCGCCCCTCCGGAAAGCTGGCGCTCCCCCAAGCACAGAGGCTCCGCTGCCTGCAACCCCAACTGGCCCAGAGTCGGGGACGACCATTCCTCATGGCTTAGAGTTGGACACTCCAATCCCTCCGCGCCGTTCACATTCAGTTCCCCCGACTGTAGGTCGACCCCCGAGGGCTTCAACTCCAGACGGAACCTTGCCACGCCTTTTACAGTTGGATCAACCGTTCGCGATGCCGCCTCAACCACCGCCCCAACGACCTTGGGAAATGGCTGGAAACGGGCCTTGAATTTGGGTAAATTGAGATTGTATCACACATAGTTTTGAATTTGAGGGTCATGGACGACACAATATCTGGTTTGGTTTCTAAAAGTTGGTTTCTGGAACAAGGGAGGGAGGGGGAAGGTAGTTAGCTTCTTCGCCCATGATTGCAGTGCTGTTTTTTGTCTCTTTTCTTGCTCAAATTGGTTTTGAGGTTATCAGGGGGTCTCTGTTTCTTAGCTTGACGCTTAGCATGAGTCGCCCAGGAGTTTTGGAGGATTTCGTCCGGGGCTAAACCTCGGGCCACATGGACTCTGCCATGACTAGTCAGTTATCTGCGCGTTATTTTCGCATTTGAGTTGATTGACAACTGGGCTAATGCCCTGAGTGCGTATCGGTTTTTTTTGGTGCGTTTGTTGATTACCGACCAACTGCACCAGCCCTGCAAGACACTAGTTCAACTGCCCATGTCAGCACTGGCGCAGGCACCTTTTTTTCGCTGCAGCCAACCAACCGCACCACCAACACCACCGCCTGTCAGCACTCATCAGCGGCTTCACCATGGAGTCAGAGCCCAAAAAGCTAAAATACGAGCCGGAGGAGCTACCCTCAGGGTCCCAGGTCCCCTTCAATCATCTAGACAGAGCTGGCTGGATCCCCATGGTTCGTCACTCTTGTACTTTTGCACCCCACCATTTCGAAACCGTCATGGTGAACCTGGTGCGGAACCCCAACCTCAACTCCAAATGGCTGTTTCGCGCCGACATTCTTTACGACGATGATCAATCTACCGCCGGCGCTCAAGAGACTCAGATCGAAGCGCCTCAGACATGGTCGATCCAGGACTTTGCCTGCGGGCGAACCATGGTCCGCAAGCTGATTCCCCGCAACACCATGCGCGATGCGCCGCTGGACCAGACATGCTTTTTTTACAAGTCCGAGGACCAACTGGCCAACCAGGTGAGATCGCTCGTCATATACCGCCCCCACGTCACCGCTGCTGCTGAGCTGCCGTTCTACCACCCCAAAGTCGAAGCCATCGCGCAGCTGCACGAGTGGGATGCCGCCACTGGTGAGGGCACCATCTCCATCCACTTTCTCCCTTTCCAAGCTGGCGGCGATGATGAAGCCAACCAAGTCAAGCTAGGGAGGATCGCCTACCACCTGCTTGAGATCATCCACAAGCACGGCCACACAACTGCCGTCGGGTACACCAAGAGAGTGAACCACGACGTTGTCGTGCCGCGGGAGAAGTTCCAAGACCGCTATTCTGAGCTCAAAAACAAGTACGCCAGGGCTCTAGTGGAGGGTTGGGCTGAGACCACCGACCCATCCAAGCATGTCTTTGAGGACCTAGGAATCGCTGCGTTTCTCATCGAGCTCTGGGCCGAAATGTATCGGGACAGTGCGTTCCCCGGCTTTGTCGACATTGGCTGCGGCAACGGGCTGCTAGTGCACATCTTACAGAAGGAGGGCTACGCTGGCTGGGGCTTTGATGCCCGAGAGCGCAAGTCTTGGGCGCAATACAAAACAAGGTCTGACTCCCTACAGCGGCTCCTCCTCTTGCCGAGCGTAGTGCCAAGAGAAGCCACCAACGAGGAGGCTAGCCCCATAGGCAGTGAGCACATCCACAGTGGCATCTTCCCGCGGGGCACGTTTATCATCTCGAACCACGCCGATGAACTGACCCCGTGGACGCCGATTCTCGCTACCATCTCGGAATGCCCGTTCATCATGATCCCCTGCTGCAGCCACAACCTGACGGGCGAGAGGTATCGCGCACCTCCCCCCCGCGACAAGACCAAGAGCCAATCAGCCTTCGCCTCGCTGGTCGACTGGGTCACCCAGATATCGGAGGATTGTGGCTGGCAGGTTGAAACGGAGATGCTCAGGATTCCGAGCACTAGGAACACTGGGCTTCTAGGGCGGCACCGAACCAAGGCGGTCGGCGAAGTGGATATCGCGGCCGTCATGCACAAGTACGGTGGCGTCGCGGGCTACTATTTCAACGTGGTCAAACTGCTGAAGTCGGCACCGCGCGGGCATTAGATGGGCGTAGAGCCGGTTGGAGATGCCCCCGATGCTCTTTTCTCGACCAGTCGCTGGACCCATCCAGAGCCTCGCCCCGTCTCCCTCGCGTAAACCCACAAGGGAGGAGACGACAGCTGAACCAGATCGACCCCGCACTGTTGCGCCACTGAGCATGCGGCTTCTGTCCAGGTCGGTGCACTACTCTTCCGGGTGTCTAATACGTCGATCGCGTCGGGCCGGTTGGTGGCGCAGAGACAATGTTCCAAAAGCGTAAATATTGGACGGGCAAGGCTGGATGGCGGGCGGGCCTGACCCTCTGTAATCCAGGCAAGCATGTTCTAGTCATTCAGCTGCATTCCCTTGAGGCTGCCAAGCCGCTTGTGCGGCTCATCAGGCTCTGCTGCCACCGCTCATTATAGTTGTTATCGCATAGCATGGCGCACATAGACCCAGTTCTTCGCAACACACATGAGTGTGCTGTTCTGTTGAGCCCATCCCGCAGCCAATGCTTGGTCGCGGAAATGCCGGTTGTCTCACACTGAGCACGAAGCCCCTCCTCAGAGCCTTGATAGAGGTTGGTGGGATGTGATGTGGCGTACTGATCAGCGCACCAGGCAGAGAAAAGTGTGCACATTGGAAGTTACTAGATTCTGCGAGGGGGTCCGTTAATGGCCTGCCATTGGCGCCATTGGCATGTATCTTTCTCCCGTGAGCGCTACTATGGCCACATCCCCCGATGCCAAATAGATCGGAGTTGGGAGGAGGGGGGCTCAATTTCCCCCGTCCATTGACCAGAAAGATGGGGTATAGTCTGGCAGCTCACACACCACCTGTACAGCAGATGTACCTCTTGGACACAGAGACATTGGGATCGTCGGCGGGTGGGTGCAATTGTGCAATCCCTGTATTGCTTTTCATAGCCAGAGCTCGCTCGATGCTTGTTGGCTGAGATGTGGCAGAGACATGTTGCGATTGTCCATGGCAATCGCCGTAACTGAGGCTTCGTGTCAGCAAGGAGTTGCTGCAGTAGACTGGGGAAAATTCGGCAGCTGCTGCAGTGGGGATCAAATCACCTTGGTGGAAAGGGGCAATGCCAGTTTCTAGAGCAGCTTATCACAGGGTCGGGAGTCTATGCCTGGCACGGTTTGATCAATTAGGTGGGCTTGGCCACGATGCCACAGAATCTGTTCAGCCAGTGATCCCAAATTCATATGCAGCAGATATGATTCTGCTCTGTGATGTTCCCATTGAGAGTATGTTGAAGTGTGTAAACCCGTATTAGAACCATTGTCTCCTCTTGTTCGTTGAGGCCGTCGTCGTCATGCCTTGGCAGGGGAAAAAATAGTTCTCCGTAGCCAATAGTCTCAATTCAACGTCTCCTAGGCGCAGAAACCGAATGGGAGAGGAAAATAAGCCCAGATTCTCTTTCCCGTTCATACTCCTAATCAGTTCCAGTTTGTGACATCTCTCACCAGGCATCTCGATATCCTTCGGCTCATGGCGTACTCCATGTCGCAGGGTATGGGGCGTCACAAGGGTAGGAGAGGAGGATGTGTGCTTCGCTCGTTCTCTCGGAGCTGGGCAACGAGAGGCCAGCAGCATTGCATTCGCCCTGTTCCGCACTCAGCATAATGCTAGCGAGCACGGAAATAGAGCGCAACACCGATGCTGCGAGGTTGAGACGCGGGTTCAACTTTGGCGTGATTTGGTGCGATGGTTGGTGTAGTTGTACAACATATCGTGTTGCCCCCCTCTCACGGCGGCTGCCCTTGGGTATCGGGCCACCAGATGCTGTCCTTAGGTAGCAGTGACATCAAAGCTTATTTTTGCTTTCGGAATATCTGAATATGTTGGGGGAAGGTCCGTAGTCCGTATTGTTTGTTGGCCGCGACGGTTGTTCTTGCCTCCATTGCCAAACCAAACCACTACCCTGGAGCTTTTTTCGCACTTGGACACTCGATAATCGGATCACGCCAGAAACCGCAGCATTTTGCGGGAGAAAAGACATATTGCACAGTTAGCGAGCGCTGGGTAACTCAGCGACTCGTTGGTTCAAGGTGAGCAAACACAAGATTCATTGATTATGGCACAAGCGGGTTCCACGGTAGGCCCCTCGTTGCTTTCACGAGAGGCGCCCTCTACGCCAACAAAAGACACAAACCGGGAATTATTTGTCTCCTGCGAGCACGGCTTTGAGCGACCCCAGCTAAAATAGAAGAAAAACACCAATGGCAGAACATCATCGTGGCTTCCAAACGCACCCCGTTTGCGAGCAGCAGCGCCGCCGCCGTTTGCTCCAGCGACAATACCACGACAATGGTGACGGCGGCCCCAAATGGAGGACAGCGGCAGCACCAATGCAACAAACATGGGTTAGCAGCAACCAAACACCCAACCGCGTATCTATTCAGGTTTTGTTCATTTTTGCAAACGAGGGAATTGACTGTCGAGTATTTTAGACTCCCCGTGCGAGAGCAACAGGTCCTCGTCGGACCTGATCAAGTCATCGTCGTTTCCCGTCCGAAAGGTAGCAAGTCAAAGAGCCCGCGGCACAACCAACAACGGCAACAACAGCAACAACCCCCGCTCCCGCCAGTCATCATGGACGATTCCACTAGAAAGGATATCAGACGCATGACGCTGGGCCTCACGGATCAGGCCACCATTGATCAACTCTCCCGCGCTGGGAACGCGGCCCGGATGAAGCGAGAGGAACTGCAGGCCGTCGCTAGACGTAACAGGGAGCTCTTGGAGAACCGGGCCCGGGCGCAGCCGCGGGATTCCGAGGGCGAGGAGGAGTCGGAGACGGAGACGGAGACGGATGGGGCTCAGGAAGAGAAAAAGGGCAAGGATAAGGATAACAGTAGCTCGGACTCGGATGAAGAAGAAGAAGACGACGACGACGAAGACGATGACGAGAACGGGGATGGTGAAGATATCAGCTCCGAAGACGACGGGCAAGATAACGTCGTCGAAGGAACTGATGAGGAAGACAACTCCATCCCGAAACACCAGCAGTGAGTGCTGTTAGCGGGCTGTGGTGTTGCATCGTGAGCCTCAAAAGGGGTTCCCAAACGCCTGCCCCTCTGTAACAAATCGATGTCAAGCATCTTCTTCTTTCGCAAAGCATTTGAGCCGAGACACACTCCCCAATGGTTAGTACATCCTTTATATCCTCTCTAATACTCTAAGCATTTGCCCCTTTTCCCATGCTAACCAACGTTGTCGTGAGCAGATGTACTGTCGCAACTTCGTCTTTTAAAAGGGGTCTACGATTGATGATAATTTTTCTCCACCACAGCTGGGAATCTGAAGATGGGGACCTGGAGGCTCGGCGCAGCTAGTCAATCCGAGCTTGAAATGCCATGATACCAATGTTTCTACAGTGATGCACCTCCACTCGCCAGTGATCCAATCAAGTTCGTGAAGTCGTCTCCCTTGCGCCCCCCTCCAGATCCACTCTCTTGCTTCTTGCTCCAAGCCAAATGAAGCGAGAGAAGAGGAGGACGGTCGATCAAGGCTTCTGATGTGAAAAAGTCCGGGGCATGCCAGACTACCCAACTTTTCCCCTCCTTGGCCTGTTCAGCCTTCTGCACTCCTCACCGTGCTCCTCGTTTGCGGCTCTTCGCGGGTGTCTGCACGCACTCCGAGACGGTGAGGCGAGCGAGATGCAGGCCACAAGCAAGGAATCGAGACATTGAGGCGCACACACACGTCAGGGAAGAGCAGAGTTGGAGTTGAGTGACATTGGCATAGCATGGCTGGCTGAGCTGGCCGGCGAGCCCTGAACGGCATGGTGCATGGGGGGGAGCAGAAGAAAGAGGGGTCCTTGAGGACACGCCCCCCTTCACGCCGGTTTATGGCGCCTGTCCGGGCAGACGAGGCATTCGTGGGAACCGATCACTGTTCGCTTGCTTCAACAACAACGAAGACGTTCTCGGTGTAAGTCACGATATTGATTGGGCGGCTCCGCAGAATTGATCGTTGTGATTGGGTGACAGGGGGGCCCCGATGACAAGACGAGCGGTTCTCACGGGGGGATCGGGACCCCCCTCCTTCGTAACCTGGGTGCCTCGTTTTCCGGGGCACTATAGATGAAAGAGATCCAACGAGGATCCAACGAGAGAAGCTAAAAAAAAAAGGAAAAAAAAAAATAACCTGTCATTTTTCGTGTGTCAGAGAGATTGAATGGGTGTGTGGGGTGTGGAGGGCCTTTGGAATGGGCTTGTATCGGTACTGTACCATGCGTGGAGCGGACAAGAAAATAAAAAATGAAAAAAAGGAAAATAGGCTGTGATTGTGACTCTGTGAGAGGGAGCTGCGGCGGCGGTGGTGGTGGCAGTGGCACACTGGCTGCGACGGTACTACATTACAAGGCGGTAAACCCCCCGAGGATAGTGTAAGTCGGCGTCTCATTGGAGGGAATTCACAGAGCTAACGGCCTCCTGCTAAATAGGCCAGCCCCCCATACTTTGGTGAGTTCTGGACCTATGCGTGTGATTTTCTTTTTCCCCTCCAGCTGTCTAAAAGGGAAGACATGGGTGCGTCAGAAAAAAAAGTCCCACGCCCGGTGCGGGCCGGTCAGTTCGGTGGTCATGGGTGTGATTCGAGCAATGTCCAGAAATGGACGAAATCGAGAGCACGCACTGCAACATGTCGGTGGCAGAGGTGTGTGTGTGTGTGTGTGTGTGTGGGTGCGTATGTGCGCGAGCGTGCGTGTGCTCGTGTGTGTGAGCCAAGACGGAGTGGTGGTGGCGGGCCATGCAGCAGAGAGTAACAAAGCAGGATTTTGTATCAGCCAAGGTTAAAGAGAAAAAGAAACAAAGGAAGCAGAGGCCAATCAGAGGAGGACCGCACGTGCAGAGGCAAGGCAGCCATGCGGCAGCTCCGTTTACGGACACGAGCAAAAACGAGGCAAACAGCCGTTTTCCAATTTACATGACGTTTGACCCGGGTGCCAAGAGGGAATTGGGAATGAGACGGGTGGGAAAAAGAAAGGAGAAGAGAAATTAAAAACAAGACCAAAAAGTGATTGCATCCAGCTCGCCGCCCGAGGTTGCCTCGCAGCCACCCCGTCACGTTGGACAGCGTCGGTAGAGTTGCAACCACGCCGCTGCAGGCCATTGGGGGCCCGCGCAGGTGAGGGATAGTAAGTAGCAAGTACCTTTCCGTGTGAAGCGATGGGTGGATAGTCCAGGGCCGCCGCTGCGGAGCTTCCGCTTCTGTTCGCCGTCGCCGTCGCCATCGTCATGCTTCCCCCCCGCTTCACTCACTTGCTTTTCGTCTTCTCGCAATCCCTACAGCCACAGCTTGACCGACCTCTGCAAGTTCAAGCAAACCTGGCTCTAACTGGAAATGTCCCTTTCCGAACCATGTCTGTCTTGTGCTTGCACCACACCGCCGCTTTGTCCAAGGGTTACCTTGGCACTGAATCCTGATGCCGTGATGGCTTCGTTTGCTTGTTGCACAGCATCTCTCCTCCCCCTGCCTCTGCCTCCTTCACACCAGCCCCCCGTATTTGCTTAGTTCGACTGGAATTGGGATACCCCAACGTCGCCCGCCTGTCTGTCCCTCGTTGCTTCTCGTCCTTGTCCTCCTCTCCGTGCTCCCAGATTTGGCCCCTTCCCCTGAAAGAAAGCCGTGAAACTGGCTCTCGCATCAAGGGCACACTTTGAACTGCGAGCCAACGGTTGAGCCATCGACCCTGAGATGCAGTCAGCACAATTTGCCGTGAGAAATGCAACATCTTTAACACTGCACCGAATCAATCAAGACAGTAGTCGGTCCCCGTCGCGGCATTAAAACTGTCCAGTTCGTGGGATTTCAGCGAGCACCCACCCTTCCGAAGACAAACCCCATACCAGGAACCGCCGCTGTAGATGTGCGTTCTCTGCAACTTTCTGTAGGCTGACATGTGGTCTTGCGGCCATGTGCATGCAGCAAGCATCCCCTGTTAGTTGCCCGCAACACTAGCCACCCATTTCCACAGTGTGCCGGTTTACAGTGCCTAGATCTTTGCATGGATCGTCCGTGTCTCGAGGGTGGGTAGCTCTTTTTAGCAGCTGTCTGGGGCAAAGACCTGTGCTAGACACCAAGACATCAGCGCGGCCCCGGGTTGCTTGTATTTCTCTACCACGAGCCGAATGTTTCTGGAGAAATTGAGACTAAAACGTCTCAATCACTACCACACAAAGACACCCGGCGCGGCAAGTCGAAATTTGTCGCAAAGTTGCCTCATTCACTGTCCCTATTTCTTCCTCTCGCGTGCTTTCCGAGGCCAGCACTGGTAGTTTCTCTGCACCTGAGCCGCTAAACAATATGCCTAGAAGCCGCAATCACATGTCGTCGCGGTTGGATAAAATGGCTACAGTACGTCGTGTCATGGGAGCAAACTGTGTGTATTGATACTTGCAGTGTCAGAACTGCATGTGCTTCCCAAGCTCCCCCAACCAAACAGCCAAGATTGTTCCCCCCTCCCCAAAAAAGACGAAAAAGAAAAGAAAACATGACGTGCATCTCATCAAAAAAGCTAGACCAATGGATGACAGTCGACAAAGGGTGGGTAAGCAAAAAAAAGCAACTACCCCAGGAAAAGAGATGCAAAAAAAAGAACTGAAAGGAAAAGCGAAGAAGAAAACAAGCCAAAACAACAAACACGCTTTTTTTTAGCCGTAAGGAGCAGCGCAACCAGCCAGATGCGCCAACTTTTTGTCTACCAAGATAACACAAGCCAAACTGAAAAAGGAAGCCAAAAGAAGGAAAGAAAAGGAAAATGAAAGAAGCCGATAGATTCCCTGTCATGCCCGGACCGCCCCCCAAGAAAAAAGTCTGGTCATGGACGCTAAAAGCCCCCTTGGGCCGATCAGGCCCCCACATCATCGCGGGGACGATTGTTAGTGTCCTGAGCCTGAACGGGTGGGGCGGCGGACATAGGTGGAATAAGCTCTGAAGGAGGCTGATGGATGAGAAGATGCGAGAGCCCGAGGACGTGACACACCTGCTCGTAGCTGGGCGGCATGATGATTAGCTTTTTGTCCAAGGGGGTTGCATGGTGGCCCTACTCACCTCGGAGGCCCGTCGCGGCCGCCCATCAAGTCGTGGACCAGTTTGGGTATTTCAGCTGGGATGGAAAATTCGAGGGGCCTGAGAAGCCATTGGGGCTGGTCATGAGGCTGGTGCTGGTCATCGTTGGCAGTGGCGGCGTCTTCCTGGGCCGGCCCGTAGCCGAAGTCCATGTACCCTAAGGCTATGTTGGTTAGCTGAGGCTTGTCAAAGTGGAGGAGGTAGGGTGGGATGGAGGGGAATGGCGCGGGAATTGCATACATTTGATTCGCTGCACGTTGAGGAACCGGTTGACGACGATTTCTTTAGCAACAAGTGTGGCGATCCGCTCGCGACACTGCCTGGCAATTGAAAGTCTGCTCCGCGAGTTGAACTCCCAAGGAAACCCCCTGAGACGCATAACCTCGGTCCATGTGTGCTTGAGAATATCGTCGCCACACTCGAGCTCGCAAGCGACCAGGAAGCAGGCAAAAATAATTAGGGACCAAAAAGACGCGAGGTGAGGGCTCTGCTTCATCATGAAGCTGAGCAGGCCAACCATCCCGTCGAAAAATTCAGCCCAGCAACGGGGGTCTGCAGTGGGCGGCTTAAGAGATCGCGCGTAAGCAGCAAATCGAAATACAGTCCCAGCATTGAGGGCCAAATGTTGTATCGCCGAAAGCCAAGCCCTGTCCTTCCCCCGGCGTGGCATATAGGGAAGAGACGGGCCTAGAAGTACCGAGGGGTTATCATGCCGTCCTCGGGACTCAGGCAGTACATCGACGTTGTGTCCTATGCTCAGGTTAGGATCATGCGCGTGAAAAACAGATGTTGGTGGCTGGCCCACGTTGGAACCCAAATAATCAGTGTATGCCTCGGATGAGGAGTCACCTGTGGAAGCCTCACCCTCGTCTGACGAATAGGCCGGGGCCGGGGCCGGGGCTATGGTAACGTAGCCCGCATGGTGAGGTGAGGAAAACTCACCAAAGGCGGGCTCGTCATTGACGGCCGCCAGAGGTGGGGCAAAAAGCCCGTTGGTTGAGCCCCAGGGTCCTGTAAGGTGGGCAAGGAGCGATTGGGTAATTCTATCTGCGGTGAAATCGGAAGTGAGGGCAGTGGGCTGGTTCGCAACCTGATCCTCCTCATCCTCCCACATGAATATCATCATGTCCGCAAAATCCTCCTCTTCCTCCTCCTGAGCCACCGGGGTGGGGCCGGCGCCGCTGGCTCCGGGAGCGGACCCAGAAGTGGGTCCACCGGACCAGGCGCCTAGACTTACGTCTGGGCTTAGGCCTGGCGATAAGACCAAGCTTTCCGTGTCGGCCTCCGACATGAAGCCACGGGCTGCGTTTGTTGACGGACCCGCCCTAGAGGCACGGGGGGCCTCCTGGGTCTGTCGCTCCAAGCTTGTGTAGTCGACAAAATGCTTCACTTGCGAGGGTGACTGGATGGGAAAGCAAGCGGGGCTGCTCCCAGGGGTGTTCCCGCAGCTGCTATCTTGCGGCGACAGGGCCATCTGGCGATGTTGTGCATCTGACGAGATCGGAATTGGGTCGGAGTGAGGGAGAGGGACAATGTTGCGGACGCCCTGCTGTCGGGTGGCGTTGTGGGTAGCAGTTCGAGCCGGACGATTTCTGATGGCCGGCATTGTGGTCTTGACGTGTGTCTCGACTGGCACGAGACGGTATGGCAGGATATTTTGATCGGAGAGGGACAAGTGGCACAACAGAGTTGTGGTGGACAATGATGCCAAGAGAAAAGTGGTGAGATGGCAAAGGCGTTGACACAAGGAGGCAATGGTGGAATGGTGACGAGGTGGTGGTAGTGGCAGGTGATGAAGGTGTGAATAGTGCAAGTTTGAAGGTCACAAGAGAACTTGGTCACAACAACAAACGAGGGGGACTCGTGCTCTCCTTTTAAGCACTTGGCCTGCAAACGGCGAGTGCTCGTTATTTCACAGTCGTTTGTCTGGTTGCCCCTCTTTCTCAAGCAGGTGGACTACTCGAACCAAACGCTTCGCGGCAGCCGGTTTCCAGCGTTTGGCATCGCATTTCGTACCACAACGCTTATAGGCCCATAGGCAAGTTGCCGTGCACCAATGCTCCCATCCGTCGAGGGCGCGAGGACGGTCAAGTAGACACCCGCCCCTCGCATGCACCGCGCCCGCTGTCTAGCAGCAGGATTTGGCGATATGACAACAAGACGCAGGATAATTTATTTTTGCTGTGTAACCCATCTGTAGGTGCGTAAACATTCCGAAGACTCACACCCTTGGCGCAGAAAGAAGTCAGTCTGGCTGTTTGTGTGTCCAGCACCAGAGCCGACACAGCGTCTTGCCAGGCTGCACAACACCTGCGGCTGCAAACAATTCTTCGACCTTCGATCTCTGTCTAGCTTAGTTCCCGAGTCTACATTTACCTAGTACCCGGTTTTGCCTTGTTGTCTCGCGCGACAACAAAAAAAGTTGCCTCGTTCGCGGCTGTTGACTTGTCGGTACTGCCTGAGGAACGAATCCATCGGCAGTCAGAGTCTGGGCGTCGACTGAAGACGCGATGTCTAGAACTAACTTTTTTTCCTTTCTTTTTTTCTTTTACTCTGCGACACGCCCTGGTCTGTTGGCTACCCACCATCGCTTACTGTTGCCGCTTCTCTGATAGCATCGAAAAGAACGAAAAAAAAAAGTGTGACTTGGTGGGCTCAAGAGGGTGAGGGGTGCGGGGTGCGGCTCGATCATCACCCCGGCTGCAATCACTTCCAGATCAGGGGCTTCTGCAAGCCCAGTCACGATCAGAAGCAACTCGGAAGACAACACGTCACAGCCCCCTAATGCAGCTTGCCCTGAGTGATACCACGGTAGCGTTGCAGTGGGTGTTTACTCCGTGCCTTTCTCTCTTGCGGTCCAGGTCCCTCGAGCCTCGCAGCCTTCAGGCTTACTGGGTGAGCGACGGCGCTTCCGCGCGTCCCACACACCCACAAACGCGGCATTGTGTCGAGGGCGGCGCGGCCAACCGAATACGACACCTAATCCATATACAAAGAAGAAGGAAAAAAAAAAAAAGAGCTCACGCGCGGGGTTGGCCGTCGTACAGATGCACACCCGACACCATTTGTCTCGAATGAATGACCCCGTGATCCAATAACATTGGTCGACGGCGCGGGGCCATACATGTCGAGAGGCACACTCCCTCACCCTCCCTACTTTGGCTGAGACGCGATGAGCAATAGGGCGCGCTGGTCGACGACATGCACGTGCAGAGAGGCAGTATTCAAGACATTTGGGAGGGGACACCAGCATGTGGCGTGCTCGTGTCATGCCATACTTGTTTTTTTGCTTCCCCTCCTGGGTGCGGTTTAGGTGATTCGCAAATGCACAATATGCAATGTGCAAATGCTCGGGTCACCACCCTTGTTGTCGCCCTTGACACACAGTGCAACGACATTATTGGCAGGAAGGGGGCTGCCCGTTGCCGCCCTCTACCATGTCTCTGAACGTCGGAGCTTTCTCGCGGGGAGAATTTGTGAGCCCACCTGTCAGTGTCCTCTTTTTTCCCGTTGAGCCTCAAGCTCTCGCTGGCAGCTAACAGCTCTTTAGTCTGAGATTTGAGACCACGAGGGAATGACGCCAGGACAGATTGCTCCTCAAGGGAAAGGCCCGTCCCGTAGGCCAGGCTGGGTGGTGGGGGCAAGAGTGGACAAGACAAGACAAGCGAGAGACTGGGGAGCCATCGCCTGTGTGCCGTGGGCCAATTGGAAGAAATGGCGGGTGTCGTTGTTCTGGGCCGTGGCCAATCAGCGCCATCGGGAGCATATCCTCCCTTCTCCCCGCCTCCGAAACCGTATCTGCCGAGTGTCCCCCTTCATCTTGGTGTGCTGAGGTCGGCGGTTTGTACCGTTTCGCGGGCGGTACATGTGGGTATGGCGCGCACACTCCTGATGCTGATTTCCTTGGCGACCCGTCAATTTTGGCTCTTGTGCAGGGCTCTCAGCGGGGCGGAAATGGAAGTGGGAATGACGTGCGGGCTGCTGCGTCGCGCCTCGAAGCAAGACGGGTGAGCCATCAGCGAGTGAGGGGGGCGAGAGCCGACCATGGTTCACAGCTGCTTGTCCTGGCGTGTACCAGTAGACAAACCAATACATGGCCATCCAGCGGCGGGAAACTAAGCCGCCTCGTCCGACGGATGAGTTGAGGTGCAGCGCAGGTATGCAGGGTGTAACAAAAACGAAAAGGAAAATATGTGACTGTCTCAATACAGTGGGCCTGTCTAACACACGCAGCACGCTTCGCGATGTGTATGGTCCATCAATGTTTTGAGGTGGAGACTCGTAGCCGGGCACTCAGTTATCTTGGGCGGCAGACAAGATTTCTTTTTGCGAAGCCGACAGAAAGAAGCAGAGAGAGTCGCAACGAAAACATGAAGGACGCACGAGATGATACCATGGCCAGCAGCAGGGCCATCCATTGGCGGACCAAAATGCTGTCTCAGCCACTAAAGAGGCAAAGGGCCGAACGACACCCCACGCATCGCGTCTTTGTTGTTTCCGCGCCTATCGACGTTCCTTTTTTTTTTGCTCCCCTTCTCGTCGCCATTTTCATTGCGTTGGGCCGAGGGCATCAGCGGCGCCCGATGATCCCATCACTGCCCGATACGATGTGGCGGACATGACGAGAAAAGACGAGTCAAGTCAACTCAGTAGCGCTGCAGATCATCCCACCAACTTTCCGGATTGTTGGTTGCCCATCTCCCGCGCTTCCGCCACGACCCGCAAAGTCACCGTAGCAGCAAAGATGTATTTGGAGTTAATCTGGTGGTCGCTGTGTAGGGAAAAAAAAATTGTGCACCGCAGGCACAAAAAAAAAAGTGTAGCAAAGGGGGGAAGTGGGAAAAAAAGCGAGTGAGTGTCCGACAGTCCAGCTTTGGGCAGCACGCCGATCCAGCACACAAGGCCGCTGTGATTGTGTATCGCTCCTGCTGCTGCCTGTCACATCACACTGCAGCTTCCCACACCGGCGCATGCAACAGCAAATGTCGTTCGCCATCCTCACACCCTTTTTTAGCAAGGTTGCCCGGACCAGCTGCTGGACCGGTGAGGCCAGAAGCAATTCCATTTTGATGCTTCTGCTGCTGCTGCTGCTGCCGCCAGCATCGCAGAAATCACTGCCGCTGCTGCTTTTGTTATTTCCATCGTCTTGGCAGCAGGCCGCCCAAGCTGTGTCTGCCTTGTCACAACTGATAAGTCCCGTGGCACGGCACGACGCCATTTTCGGCGGACTTTCAACCCCCTCTTCACGCGCCCACCGCCACAAACCGCGACCCGTCCATCCGCTATCCCGTATCGCTCATTACTTCGAAACGCCTCTGGCAGAAGGCCCAGTAATTGCCTGGCTGGCGACGCCCGATGGGAAGCCTGTCTCGCACATTCGCGGAGCTGAGCATTAGCCAAATCCACCTCGTGCAATTCCAGGTGGTGGTCAAGCCGGAGCATCTTCTCAATTCGGCAATTGTGAATTCCGCTGTCCAGAGTTATTGACAGCCTCGACCACGGTCATGTTCACTATTCTAATCATTTCCATCGCTCCCACCACCACCACCACCACCACTGCTACTACAGCCACCACTCCCACCACCCCCGTCACTCCCGTCACTCCCAACACTCCCACCACCACCACCACCACCACCACCATTGCTGCGACTGTCACCTTGTTTGCTTGTGTCTGCCCGTCTGTCGGTCGCCTCAGTTCCTCTGCCCCTCTGCCCCTCTTCTCCTCCACAGTTCTGAACAAACACATCCACATGCGTGGGTTCCTGAGGCCCGAAATCGATCGGGGCGCTGGTGGAACTGCCGGGCGCGCGCGCCAACGAACCAACTGCAATCATGCAACCGGCCCCAGTTGTTGTCCTCTTTTCCTCATCTGCTTTCGCTGACGTGCCGCCCTAGCTCAGAGGCCAAGGTCCGAGCCGTGCACTAATCGCACTCGCCCTCATCCCACGTTTATCTTTAGCACCCGGCTCGCCGCCACGACAGGTGTCAAAGGCCGAGCCAGCACCGGCTTGCTGCCACCCCTGCCCGGCCCTAGTGATGTGGCTGAGCATGGGCCAGCCGGTGGTCGGTTTTACCTTTGTTGATCGGCGCATACACGTTTGACGTTAAACGATGGATCCATGCAAGTCAGGTTTTTTAGTGGGGAGGTTGAGAATCTGGGGTATTCATCAAAACTAACACCCCCACGAACATCCCGGGTACCGACATTAGCGCCAAAGATCGGAGCGTAGGTGCGCGCGTTGTTGCTTGATTATTATTATTATTATTATTTTAGGGCCTCCGCCATGTAAGTCGGCCAAAATCCAGTGCATCACAAGACGTGGTCCGATCGGGTAGGATAAATGCACTCCCTTGCCATGCATGGCACAGGAGTCGCGGTCCGGATCAATCTCAATAATGAAAACACTGTTATTCCAACCCATTTTTCCCTTTTTGGTTGTTCCATCGTCCTGAACACTCCATGTGTCTCCGCGTACATACCATGTCCGGTAGCTTCACATGGGTACCATGTCTGACTGGGATTTTCGCGCGCAGGGTACGGGTTCGCTTATTTCCGGTACCTGGAACTTGTTACTCACCTGGCCATGCATATCACAAACTTTGAAAACACTACAACGTGATCATCACCAGGATGTTACCAAAGAAAACAGCCGTCATATTCGTTTTCATAACCATGCTCATTATTCATGCGGCGATTGCCAATCCCTTGTCCAGACCAAACCAACCCAATCCCTTCTTCCATGTCCCTGCCAATGCAACCAAGTGCCTTGTTCACCATTGTTTTTCTTTTCTTTTCGCCCACGCCGACACGCGCTTTAAGGTGCCCTGGGTATACCACCAAAGTCCAGACTTACCATCCAACTCCTTTGGCGCACGGCAATGTCAGCTTTAGCTTCCTAGCGTGTAGCTCACTGTATCCCCCTCCACTATAGGAATGACATAGCACTCGTGCTGGGGGGCTTCATTATCCACCGACAACCACACCTCATCGCCCCGAAATGTTAATCGCAGGTCACCCTCCATGCTGCAGTAACGCCAGCCTGCGGGCACATTATTATCCTTGCTTTTGACTACATCAGGGAGAAAGATCCACCGAGCATGGTCGACTGGGTCGAAGCCGAGCATGTGTGGTGTCAGATTATAGACGCAAACCCCTGTGGGATTATGGCAGTCCTCGGCTAGAATCGAGTCAGCTCGGTATCTTCCTAGCCTCCTCTGTCCACCATTCCTGTAGTCAACAAGCATCCCCTGCAATGGACCATTTTCGTGGTCCCAGCGGTAGATGCGGATGCGGACAATGTCTTCTAAAGGAGCCCAGGAATAGTAGAAGGGACACGCGTCTTGTTCCTCCAGCTCTCGGTGCTCCTGCTCACTCATGGTGATTTCATTGATGATACGATAGGGGTCTTTTGGGTAAAGCCCAACCATGTCTATAGTCCCCAGGCCACGCTCGCGGTCGACCCTGTTGTACATGAGTTGCTTTGCGTCCCTGGAACAAACATTCTGATATGTTCTCGCAAGATGCAATGCTCCCACGTATACTGTGCCTGCCAGTCTAGTGGTAATCTGTTCCTGTTAATCAAGAGCCTGCCTTAGTGGATGAATGCACCGCTTACCTGAAAAGCAGGAGTGTGGATGCGACCTCCCCGGATGGGCATTATGTGAGCCCCAATGGAAATGATTTCATCGCCCGGAGCGACGGGCATGTAGACCCAATGCATATTTTCAGGGGCCTCGGGGGGTACATCAACATCAGGTTTCGCCGTAGTGTGGCCGTGGATTGCGATCAATCCTCTTCTAGGCCCGTATAGAAAGGTCAACCCGGTGACGGATGTCAAGTCGATGGTAAAGAACCTCGACATGCGGCTGAAAGGCGAGCCAGCCAAGTCGCACTCCTGGAGCATCCACTCACACTCATCTAGGTGGTATACGTCTCCATTAGGGTCGTTGACGAGGGTACCGGCCACGTTGTCACCATTGACAGGAGTCCCAGTGTTACGTGGTCCGTAGTACTCGATATGAGGCGGGGCTGGCGTATCCCAAATCTGCAGCCCTGGATGATGGTCCGGCAGCACTATTCGCCCCAAATCCCACTTGAGACGAAGAAGGGTCAGCTGCAGGCGATAATAGGAGGAAAGAGTGAAGTAGAATCACCTTTAAAGCAAGGGTAACCCCTTGAATTTCCCAATCGTCCACGACAATGTAGGCTTTATCATCAGGCTTGACCTCTGAAAATGGCGCAGGCTTTTGGGCAAGGCGTTCAATTTTTTGAATGCCATAGGCATCCAGCGTGATGCGAACGGTTCGGAGGTTTTTGTGGTGCTTCTTGAGGCTATTGTAGCCGTCACCGCGCCTCCAATCCTTGACAACAGCCATGTCAAGATTCCCGCTGCCGCCCTGGCGCATGGCTTTCAGGCGCCAATCCACCTCCATGGATCTGGCAAGTTTCCAGAATGGAGAATCGAAGCGATGGGTGCCAACGAGGTTGATGTTCTGGGTAGAACTGGAGCTAGGGCAGACGGGGTGTGGCGACATGGCTCGCAGATGGAGTCGAGGAGCATCTGTGCAAGGAGACGACCTGCATCGCATCAACCATGAGAATCGTTTGAATACATTGTCTCTCCCATCCAAGCAAGTAAGCCGATTAAAGCAGCTCAAGTGGAGTGCCAGGATCTTGCGGCGGTTGATGGTGTCAGGGTTCGCAGGAGAACAGTCCCTGTGACGACACCCACTGGGGAAAGGGTTGGTGCTGGTGCGGCTTCTGTACCTGTAAGGCGCCAAAGTGTGGGCGTCTATGGCATTCCCCTGGGAAGGGAAACAAAAGTGGCACGATGCCACTTCAGCGTGGGTCAGTGAACCCTCGGACGATGTTACTTTGACAAGTCATGGTGGTTAGAGGGATCACTGTATCATGAAAACAGGGGATGCCCGGGCATGCAATGGAAAACTTACTTGCAACAACCCTGTCCCTCTGAGGCTTGTACAATTGCTTACAGAGACAGCACCTCTGGCAAATGTGGAAGTGAGGTTGCTGCCAGACAGTCAACTGTCCGACAGGGGCGGAAGAGGGATCGGTGGAGGCGGGAGCAGAGTTGGAACCCACCATGGTGATGGAGATGGTTCGAGGTTACGAAATGCTGCAGTTTGCCTCGTTGCGATGCCGGGAGGTTGACGAAGCTCGGAGCAAAAGGAGGTTGTGGAGACAAAGAAGTAAGAGCTAGGTGGTGATACGTGATATGTGATACGGGAGGAATACGGGATACGGGATACAAGATCCAGGATACAAGGAGGATGAAATGGAGAAGAAGCAGAGAGAAGAGAGAGGCCGGGGGTGGTGGAAGAGAATGAGATCCAGTCAGTTGTGGTTGCAGGTCCCAAGCAGCTTGCTCCCGTTCTGGAAAGTGGACACTCGGGACGTCTTAATAGCGTTGTGTGGTTGCACCGGGGTGGGTGCTGACATAATGGGAGCGGAAACAAGGGTCTTCCTGGTGGGCCCAAGTTGGGCCCAAGTTGGACCGGGTTTCGAGGAAAAATAAAACGATGGCTCAGAAAAAGGAAAGAAGAAACAGGAGCGAAGCTGAGCTGGGGGGGGCGTACCGAGTACGTACCGATACATGGGCGGGACCCGACAGGGAAGACGCTGACAATGCTGCGTCAGCCACACGAGGGGTGTCGTGTCTCGAAGGGGGGTGAGGCATTTCGGAAGAGCGTCAGTAGCTCGAGAGGGTGTGTCGAGCGGGCGAGAACGGGGGAAACAACAAAACAAAAGTGATGCACTGGCACATGGGTAATGGTGCAAGATGCAGACTGCACGATCGATCCGATTGCCGGCCAAAAGCCGCTCTCATCAGCACCATGAGCGAGCATTGTAACGGGGAGGGAAAAAGCTATTCGTAGAGAGAGAATAAAATATAAAAACATTGTTCTCTCTACTCATTTGTTTTGATTCATTCTCTGGGCTCTCTCTTTCTCTCTTTTTTTTAAGCTTCAAGTTACTTTGGCGGGCCGCTCCAGAGGAAGCGCACGGCGCTCGGCACCAAGGCGCGCCGACTTCGAAAAGCTGGTCCGGCGACGGCGATGGCCGCCCACGGTCTGGGCACCAGGATGGATCGAGTTAGGACCGGGATGGATCGAGCTTCCTTGGGCCCTCTTGCTCAGATGGGATGTTCGCACCCTGTCAGAAAAAAAAATAGGAGCCTTGTCAGATCGCTAGTTCCCGTGCGCTAACTGAACGTTGTGCCGACGCCTTAGCGCAGCCGCGGCCAGGAACAGGGTTGTCAGCGAGTCCAGTCTAGGGCCGCGAGAGTGAAGCTGCAACGGGGCGAGCGAGAGGTGTGGTGTGTGTGAGAGAGAGCGTGTGTGGGTGTGGTGTGTTCCGTATAATGATGGCACAAAGACGCACGCAGGCGTCGAGGCGGCCGGAACACGGGGACGACGGGCGCGGACGGGACTCACCTCTCACCTCTCACACAGGGTTGAAAGGCCAGCACAGCATGACTCGCGGGTTTTCCCCGTTTCCTCGTTTCCTCGCTCGCCCGTGTCTCCATTTTCCATTTTATTCGATCCCACCTAGCATCGTCCATCCTCACCCGCTTCCTGCACCCTCTTATTTTGCACAGTGCTGCTAGCGCACGCCAAGCTAGCCGTGTCTTCTGCATCCGTGTCCAACGGTCGCTGCTGCCACAAAGCGCCCGCCCACAGGGGCCTCGGAGTCTGCTCGCACTCCCGATCCAAAACTCCACACACCGCCCCCTTCTCGAGATCGCCCGCTCCACTCAGCAGCGATCATCCGAACCCTCTAGCCCTCTGGTCTTCTAGCCCTCTGGTTCACCCTCCAGTTTAGCCCTCCAGCCCTCCAACCTTCCACCCCTCCTTCTCCGCTCCAGCTCTAGCTTTCAGCCTCCACCACCTGGTCCTACGTACCTCCCTCGCATTCCGGCCCCGTCGCACCGCCTCGCTTACTGAGCCCGCCGACCGTCTTCTTCTTCTTCCTCCTCCTCTGCTGCCGGCCATCTCTCATGTTTTAATCGCCCTCCCTCCCCGCCGTCTTTGCACCCTGCAAAACCAAGTCCGCGCCATGTCTCCCCCAAAGGACTCTCCGCTGGCTGTGGCCTCACTGCTGAACCTGCCGCCCATCGAACCCGACCATGGCGCCACCCACGACACCGCCAGCGACGATCCCGGCTACGACTCCGACTCCGTCTCCAGCAGATCCGCCTCGATAACCTCGAGCATCAACATCCCCTCCTGGCATGGCACGCGCCGCTACCACACCTATAAGCAGGGCCGCTACTTGCTTCCCAACGATGCCCAGGAGCAGTGGGTCGAGGAAATGAAGCACATCGCTGCCTTCCACATTCTCGCAGGCCGCCTGCACCTCGCGCCCCTCCGCCATCCCCAGAACATCGTTGATGTCGGCACAGGAACTGGCTCTTGGGCCATACAAAGTGCGTAACCTAACCATTCCACTACCTCTGAACAAGCCGGCGAGACCTGCATGTATTCGAGCCGCCCTAGCTGACCTTACGGGTTTGGAGTAAGCGAAAAGTACCCTGGAGCTCAGGTCGTAGGCACCGATCTGAGTCCGATTCAGCCCAATTGGGTGCCTCCCAACACCAGGTTTTTCGTTGATGACGCTGAGTCACCATGGGTTGAGTTGTCCAAGTCGCTAGATTTCGTCTTCTTGCGGAACATGGCGCTCGGTATCAGAAACTGGCCAGCCCTGCTCTTCCAAGCATATGAGTGAGTCTTGCTTTTTTTTTCCGCGCCCGTGTTTCAACTTCCTTTTCTATCCTGCCCTTCTGTCTTTGCCGTCTTGTCTCGCTCCTGTCCACCCCGCACTGCGGAATTCACATCCACGACGTCGCCGGATTCGGACTAACACACCCCAGAGCCCTAAAGCCCGGAGGCTGGATCGAAATTCAAGACTTCCATTGGGCCTTTTCTTGCGACGATGGCTCCATGCCCGCCAACTGGGCACCCGCACGCATGGCCTCTCTCGTCGCCGAAGGACTCGCCGAGTACGATGTCAGTCCTTATATAAGCTCACAGCTTCCCTCTCTGCTGTTTGACGCTGGATTCTCCACGATGGAGCCTTTTTCCTGCCGTGTCCCGGTCGGGCCTTGGCACCAGGATCAATCTCTCAAACACATTGGTCTGCATATGCGCGACATCATGATTGAAGGAGCCCATGGCCTCGGTTTCCTTCCACTGCACTTAGGCTTGAAGTGGAACCCAGAAGTTGTTGACATGTTCCTTCTCGACGTCCGCGAGGAACTTAGGAATCCAAGCGTCCATGCAAATGTTTCCTTCCATTGTGTATATGCACAAAAACCTTTGAGCGACGGCTCCAAAGCATGAATGGTGTGAATTCACCCCCCACCACATTATGGATTATGAGATACGTACAATGGGAAAAGAAAGGGGAATGGGTCGGAGTTTCAATGTAGATACCACGGGTTATCGGAATGTCTTGGTCGCTCTTAGGCTGTTATTTAGGGTTATCAAAAGCAGGTTGGGCTACTGGAGCCACGGTCGGGATAAGACAATGGAGTTTACTTTTATCAGTTCGAGGGTAACAGGAAAGACATGAAGGGATGGGCGTACAATCACATTGCACAGTGAGCGTAAAGGCTTAATAAACTCACAAGGTCATTTATTTTTGCAACACGTTTATCTAAAGACGTCAGTTCATTGCCATCCCCTCTTCCTCGTCCCGTATCCAGACGCTCACCTCTTGTTGTATGTTGTGTTGCAATGCGCAAGTCCTGTCTCAAGAAGGCCTCGCTGTCAAAATCTCAGTTGTGTGCACTTTGTGTTTTCTTATTCCTGTGTAAAATCGTAATTCAAACACAAACTCTGCATGGCAAAGCCAAGAAGCAGCCTTCTTCTCAGCAATCATAGTTTCACAATCGATGGTACGTTCACAATAGGATGCCTTGTTCCTTGCCAGTAAATGCAAAATGCATTTTGCCCCTGAGGAACTGCACTGGTCGCATTCGTTGTCGGAAAAGGGGAGAGTGTTGCCCCTATCTGGTGGGAAATAAATATACTTGATTCTTGTTATTGCTAAGTGTCATGGGGAATATATCCTTCAATCTCTCTCTATGCTTCGGCTTCCATGTGAGCCGGATCCCTCGTCTATTTCTGTTTCTGTCCGTCGCAAAATAAGAATTCATGTCGCATTTCAGTATCGCACGAAATAAAGTGATTTTTTCCCCCACCCTCTCTCTGCCGCTCTTGAGCCTGTCAAGATGCGATGCAGGCGCATGGCGCGAAAGTTACAAAATTTGTAGTTTGTTGAGAAGCTGTCCAGTTCTGTGGGAGACGCGTGAGCAATGCAAGATGCGCAAACGCCGGCCCGTGAAGAAAATGATATGCAAGATTAAAAGCAAAATTAGCTAGTGCCTCCGGTGTATATACGTTACTAGTCCTTGATGCAACCAGGACCATTCGTTGAGGGCAAGTAGTATAATATTAGATGTCATCAATGCCGAAAAGCTAGCCGGCAGAGATGAAGGATCTGTGTGCCGGTTACTGATTAATGCTCTGGCTTCGTTTCATCTTTGGAACCCTGTCGTTCAGTGATTTCCGCATCCGTCCGCGATTCTCGTGAGACTTCCGGCTCCGGTTGTGCTGTTTCGGCAGCATCCTTTTTCTGTTCCCCTTTCTCGGACACGGCTAGCTCTGTCTCAGCACCTTCGTCCTTTTCATGAATCGTCTCTTCCACCTTGGATTTGAATGGAGGTTTCTCCAGGGCATCAACCTTGAGTTTCTCATCGTCATTCTTTTCTAACGATGACTCGTCGACCTTTGTGCTGGTGTCGCTGCTGTTGGAGCCAGATGAAGTTGGTTGCTGTTGATCTGCAAAGCTGACCGTCCTCCTCCTTCTTGGGGCGACGCCAGCTTCAGGGATGCTGCCCTTTGCAATAGCCTCCTTCTCGATTGGCGTCAAGCCGCCCATGCTCATGCGGGGAAACTCGGCCGACTCTCTTGTAGGCGTCATTGGCCGAATACCTTGCAGACTTGTTGCCTGAATACGCAAGGAGCTGCTTCGGATTCGGCTGATTGTGGCCTGATCTCCTCGGTTCATCTCGGCATCCCACTCCGCAATGTCCTTAGAGCTCCAAGAAGGACGGTGTACACGACCGGTCCGGGGGAGACTGTTCACTGAAAACCGGGAACTAGCACTATTCGCCCGGCTGCGTGAGTTGAGGGAGTGTGATCGGTGTGGAACGCTGTCTCCTTCAGAACCCGGCAGGCTCGGGAATGCCTCAAGCTCATCGATCTTGGGGTGTCGTCGAACCTCCTTGACATTGAACGAAGTCGGAGCTTCTGGTGGTGGTTCCACTCTAACCGGCATGTCTCCCGTTCGGTCATCCATGTGCTCAAAGTATTTGATGCGAGCCCCTTCAAGGGGAGCAGGGAACTCTTCTCGGTTGCGGGACAGAGACATCCAAGAAGAAACCATACCAATAGGGACAAGAACAAGAACCGCCAGGGCAAGGAAAGCCTGGATAACAAGAATAACAATTCCAATAATGGTTGCAGCAATTCGGCTGATTCCAAAGGTGTGCAAAAATGCAATGGAGAGGCCGGTGGTGACAATCTTGACAATTGACAAGAGCCAGACAGCAATTGCCGTGTTCCTAGCGCCTTCAAAAGGCTTCAGCTTCATCAAGGCCACCAGCGAAAACACTTCAAAGACAAAGAGCCCAAACACCTGAGCCAGCGGGTTCTGCGAGCCCCCTCCAATAAAGCATGCTCGCACAAATTGATAGACGATGTATGCCGCAAAGAACCACCAGCGCTCACGTCGATAGCGACCCGAGAGCCAGCCAAATCGCTTAATGTAGGCCGAGTCCTGGTTCGTGGACGGCTGACTCGGGTCACTGTGAACGAATACAATACGAAAGAACGGAATTGTGCCAAAGAGTCGCGGTTTGTTAGCCTGCTCCTCTTCTCCAATCGAACTGTCAAGAGTTGCAGCCACAAACGGGATAGTGCTGAAGAGCTTGCCTTGTTCTAGTCGAAGAGAATCGGAAGCAATCTGGTACTTGCCACCTCGAAGCCTGATAAAGCATGCATAGCCTACAAGACCAGCTAAGGCGAGAAAAATTACGAAGACAATAGCCGCAATGGCAGTTGGCCCGGCGGCGGAGTGAATGGAGAACTGAAAGGTAGCCAATGTCATTATGGTGAAGAAGGCGATGAAGAGTGTCCTGAGCAACCCTGAAACCAGGTATCCCAACCAGTGCGAACGAAAGTAATCGAATCCGTCTGTCTTGAGTATCTTTAGTTTCACCAATGCATCCAGCGTGAATTTAGCAGCGGTGACAAACAAGGCAACGGCGCCAAGGGCGACGAGTAACCAGATGAGACCAATGATGAAGGCATCATTTTGAGGCACGTCGACCACTGATAGGGTCCCTGCAAACCCGCTATAGTCGCCAGGAAGAGGCAGGCCAGGGTTGCGTGGTTTTCCTGCCCAGTTATAATCGTATGGGTCGCTTGCATTGTATGCATCGCGGCGCGCAAAAGTATGAAGCGAAGGGACCAAGTCGACAATGGCCCTAGAAACCAGAGATCGTCCATAAATTTGCTGGCTAAGGCCGCCTCCATTGTTGATGGTGACAGAGCCAGCGCCTCCGACCTGGCTAGCGTTCCCAGTTATGCCGGCAAATGAAGCAAGCGAGTTGACCATACTGTCGCTAGCGAACATTCCGGCGGTCCACGCGAAATTGCTCCACCAAGCAGGGAGAAGGCTAGGCCAATTGACTGAGAGCGCTCCCAGGAAGAACATGGATTGGAATGTTTCGAAAATGACCAGGAGAGAAAAGGAGTGGGCGTAGTGCATCCTAATGTGTGGAATTTGCAGACCGTAAATGGCTGTCGCAAAGGAAGCGAGAATGGCCAAGCAGACAAAGCCTCCCACAATGGATCCCACAATCTGCGGCTGCGAAAAGGTCTGCCCGTTGGTCAAGACAGCCTGAAAACACCCAATCTCTGTCTGTGTCGAGTTTGCAAAGATGCGAAGTCGAGCGAATCCTTCCAGATCGGGAATACCAAGCGCTATCGAGGGGAAACCCTGCGCGTCGTCGGATGTGAGGTTGATGGCAGCATACGCTTCAATGGGGACCGAAGCCTTTGCAGGGCACATGCTGCTAATATCTCCAGCGCATGGCTCGTACGTGGTGTTGAATCGGTTTTGGCCATAGACGTCGACTTCGATGTGAACTAGACCAGGGTTAGAGACCAATTTGTCGGGACGAGGAGGCAGTTCACAACGCACGCATCAGGGATTCTTGGCGAATATTGGTACTTCCGTCCAGGTGAAAGAGCACCGTGAGATTGTCGCGGTAGTATGCGGTATCGAATCGGGTGACGTTGAACAAGCTCTGGCCATTCATGCAGTCGGAAAAGTCGCCGGTGTACAGGGCAGGATATCGACTAACTTCAAGCTCCCGAGTGACGCCATCGATACCGGTTCCATTGATGTAGACCTTTTCTCGAGCAAAAACGGCGCGGGGGAAAGAGACAGCGAACAAGAGCAGCCCCAGCACCCGGGGGAGCCTCGCTTTTGAAAACATGTCGTGGGGGTTTGAAGGTAAGAAGAGCGTTGGGGGGATCGGAGTCGGATGGATCGGGGTCGCGGGCGTTGCCGCCCAGGTGAACCTTTTGGTGCCTCCCAGGAGCAGAGCGGTTCGTCGCGCAGGAAGCTATCTCGAGTGATTGGTGTCGGCAAAGGATAATGGTTGGGAGGCCCGGGGCGGTTGAGGGATGCGCAATGTCGACATGAACCAAACCCAGGTTTCAGGGAGTTGATGTCTCGGATCAAGCGTTACAAATTGGCTCGGGCGCCTCGAATAGGAGGTACGGTTCGGTCGCGAACGAGGATGGGCGGGTCGGTGAGGCAGGTGATGATGCCAATGGCGAGAGCGATCTAGATCGGGAGGAGGAAGCAAAATAGTCGGGGAAAAAAAGAAGAGAGGAGCCAAAAGCGCAAAGACGAAACGAAATGGAAGAGCAAGAGAAGAAAAAAAATATGCAGCTGAGAAGCTGTGCGGGCTTGATGCTTGCACCAAAAATATTTCCCTTGGCGTAGCGTCACAGTAAAACAGCTGGTGGCGCAGGTGGGCGGGCGGCCACTGGCACTGGCGATCGGCAAGTCCCCTGGATCAAACACTTGTTGACAGCAGATGTGGCTTGCAGCTCCGGCGCCAAAGCTAAGCTATATTTTTGCTGACGTCGCGAAACAAACGCCCGAGGCAGCTGAGGGACGATGATGGTGGTGATGATGGTGATGCCCGCAGCGAGCACGCACAAAAAGACCGCGCAGACAATGGAGGGCGATGATAACGATGATGATTATGTCCGGGCAATGAGCCGTCAAGCGAGAGTGAGAAGGCCGGATCGTTACCAGGGATTAGGACGCAGAGTGGATTTGTGCAGGTGGGTTCGGCTACGGAAGTGGATGGATCTCATCAAAAGAGGAGCCACGGTGCCCAATTGGGAGCCTGCGCTGCCAGCGGATAAGAGCTCCCCCCCCCCCCCCCCCCCCCCCCCCCCCCCCCCCCCTCTTATCCATCAAGGGTCTGACCATGCAGACAACAACTTGCACCTGCAACTGGATGGTCAGGGCGGCGACGCTTCCAGAGCCCAGGTGGCCGCGACCTTCAGCTACTCTCGGACCTGAGCAAAACCCGGATCTTAAGCCACCCAGTTGTACATCACAGATGTCCAAGACCAAAGCAGAGCACCGACCAGCTGTGGAGTCCAAGAGATTGCCCGCCCGTCATCATCACCTCTTTTCAGGTGTGGACCATCCAACAATAGCATGGCCATGAGTCTTAGCGTAGATATGGATGGCGGACAGACAGCTCGAGATCCAAATTATCCCTAGACACAAGCTAAGTGGCCTAATTCTTACGACCCGGAAATGAAACCGAATTTTGCAGGTGGTGTACAAATTTATCAACATAATTCGGCTGATATGACAATAAACAAACGCGATTCGGTATGAAGACGCGACGTCACCTCTTATTGATGTTTCGAAGCCACCGCCAAAGTACCATAAACATGTCGGCGATGTGAGACTTTTCATCCGGGTACCATGTTGTCTCTCTTACTAGCGAACTAACCCACACCCGTGTCTTAAACATTGCTACTTCCGTATCCACGTTGCAAGCAATAATTGTCGGGTTAAGATTGCCCTTCTTACTCACCGCAAGCTGTTGGGTTGGGTGTAAAATAGGGGCGCGCGCGACATCTTTCTCAACTTGGGCGCGAGTGCGTGTTTGATTACACAAACGATTCTCGGCTCCCACTCAGCCGTGGTGGTCCGTTCCTCGTCTTGCCCACTGGAAACTGGAAATGATGTTCGACAAGTCCGATCACTGGATAAGCACATCATTGCTAGTGCTGCCCGTTGACTTGCAGGCGCGTCGAATCCTTGCCCCAGTCCATGGCGCGTTGCGATGACCTCTGGAGTGTTGCACAATGCGCAATTGGATCTGGTATAAGGCCGCTGTGGAAACATTAATTTAATTGAACGGCATGGAAATGTGAATAAAAAACAAAACAAAACACCGTCCACGATCGGCATCGCCACCATCGCCAGCCCTAGCATAAAAACAAATCTGGGGAGATCCATCCTCCCGCACAAACACAAATGCAGTGAACCGAAATGAGCATTCTGGATATGTCTCGGTACCCCTCCATCAGAGTCGTAAAAGTAGCTCGGTACCTTGTATCCGCATCTTGGATCCGCGCGATTTCCACTCGTGCCTGGGTCCTACTCGACCTAAACCCAGAAAACCAGCTACATTTCCTATCTTGCGGGGCCCAACGTAATTTCGGATGGGGCAATCAGGCCATCGAAAGACACTAGCCAGACTAGAAGACGATTTACCCTTCTAAAGCCGACAGGCTGAAGAGACATCCCGCATCCCACAACTGGCACCATGCATACTGAAGAAATAATCCCCACCCTTGGGATGATCTGGGGCTCAGGCCTCTTGGAAACTATTGCCATAGACGTTGAAGATATTTACATCGGGCTATCTCATAGTGTCCCTATTTTCGACCAGCCATCTTCATTCTGACCTGGTCTTTCAGTGGGCCCCGTATCGCCGCTTTAAATCATACATTTGGTCTCCATCCACACGCCAAAGTCAAAGGTTTCCGAGCAGGGATGCGGCCAAAAACTCGGCAGCCAAAAGTAGTGTTAGGTGTTAGAGAGCCCATTGGGGGGGGCAGCGACAGTGTACCCCTGCGATGGCTGAGTCGACATGCTCCGTGAGAGGAGGGGGGCTTCATTAAGATGAAACGCGCCTGCGGGACTGCGTCAAGAAGTGTTCTCCGTTTCTGATGCCTCATGTCCCCGTCGCTAACGACACTCGACCCCCAATTGGCTGCGCGGGGTTTCCACGCCCCCTCCAACCTGTTCTCCCTGCACGATGTGAGCGTCGAGGACCTCAGCAAGTCTGGCCCCAGCCACGCGCCACGCCGCCCATCCAAGTTTTTGTTCATCAACCACATCGAATCGATTAGTATCATAGCCTCAGCGGCCGATCCATTGGACGGGGAGACCTGTTTTGTGGGCCAATATGATCGGTTGGATGGACCCGACACGACAACGAGGCGTTTAGAAGGTGGAATTGCCATGTGAGTGTGACTCGACTAGAATCGCAACGGACAGCGCTCTAATGAAGCACACTGTGCGCCAGCAGTGACCATCCCCAGGCATCTTTCTGCAGACCCAATCTGCAGCCTCTATTAAGGTGAACAACTGTCGATCATGGGAAAAACCCTAAATTGGCAGCTTTATTCATCCTTGTATGATCGCTAAGGCCTTCGTATTGTACACGGCATGATGAGTTCCATTAAATTCGCAATATTAGTTTACAGAGAACCCAGGGCTTCAGAAGCAAGCCTACCCTGGACATGCCAAATCGCGAGCGCAGAACACAAGGCCTACCCACGATAAATGTTGGAACGGTTTTTTTCGTCAATACCAGATCGGCTGCTTGATCGACCCGCTGCGGCCGCGGCGAGTGCCCTCCGTTCCGGAAGCAGTTGAGCCCAGGCCTGGTCCACAGCGCACGGGGTGGCAGCTGCCCAGGGCTTGAGCTTGCAAGCAATTCCATCGGCCGCCTAGTTGTGTGTGCATCGCTCTTGGAGGCGGATGTGGCAACGATCCACGCGTGTGGCCGACTGACGGTAGCATCAAAATGCCAGAACACACATCTGCAAGACCCCTGGATTAATTTAGTTTCAAGACCAGAACAAAATTCCTGGTGAGCATGACGGCTTGGTCAACCGTCCCTGCTGCATGACGGCGTCGAGCCAGCCAGCCTTCGAGAGACCCTTGGTCGTGATGCTCTTGGTGCCCAATGGCGGTGACAGCGTCGCAGACTCGAGATTCGGCCATTTCGGAGTAATCCCCAAGTGCCCCCCCTAAGCTGGTCATGCAATCATTTCCTAAAACTACTATCTTCACAAGACACTGTAACCACCTCGCATGCAAGCAATTGGGGTCTTGTGAGCGTTGGGCGTTTAGCTCGCCAATCTAATCTGATCAGTGAGGGCACTGTATCCACAGGCTTTGGCCACCTGGCATGCCCTACGGCAGAAACACAAACGTCCCCAGGAATTGAGGAATAAAAAACACGAATGGCAAGCCAAGTCATGGGAAAGGCGAGGGGCGAAACCGCCAGCAGGCGCCAAGCTGGCCTAGGTTAAGTTGACGGGCCGTTGTAACGCTGGGCGCTGGCGTTTCAGAGCCCTGCTAAGATCCAAATTTAGTAAGATCCCTGTCCAAGGCGCCCAATCAGTGGCCTGAAGAGCTCACCCCCAGTGTGATGCAGCTCCTTCGTGGAGAAAGGCCCGGCTTGAGCCATGTTTCTGCGCTTCGATTGGCTGCGTCAGATGTTGAGCCCAACCTCGAACCCCTCGCTTCATCTTTCACACAGGGCTCCTCCAGCCTCTTACATTCCGGCACGAGCCAGAAATAGCAGCCCGAAAGCTTTGTTTTTTTTTTCTCTCTCTCCATTATGGCCGATCTGGCCGTGGCCGGGAGGAGTGGAGACCATGAAACCCCCGATGGTGGCCGTCTTTGGTGGAATCTCGGAGGGCTGCAGTAGGAGTCCGGCTTTAACGCCATCACAGATGACTCTCTCTCTAAGTCGGCGCCAACTGAGGGACGAACCAACGGGGGCTGACATAGTCGAGGCCAGTGATGTTGCTTGCTTGACGGAACGGAGGATTCATTTCAGCTTACCAGGCGTCTTCATTTCGGCATCTCGAGGCCAGTCGGTCAACCTCACTTATTCTTGGATGTTTGAAGGGGGGCGTTGAAGGTGACACCCAAGACTTGGTGGCTGCCCTTCACATTGCTCGACGACAACCTAATCCCAGAATCCATGCGCTCCCTCTCTCCAAGTGACATGTGGGCACGGCACAGTTCGTCAGAAAGTACCATCAGATCTCGGGTCGCCCTGCCTTGGAGAGAGGTGACGTTGACCACTATGGAATGCAACAACCCGGCTACCAAACCTGAAACGGTCCGAGCTCAATCACTAAGAACGAGGTTGAAACGATGGCATCTGTCCAGCAGCACTAACACGAACTTCACCGTTACCACCGCCGCAATCAACCATAACGGGCCTGGGGCGGAAGGATGCTATCTGTTCCGCCTTGTTTTCTTGGTCGGACCCTTTGCATAAGGGTGGGACTATAGACCTGGTCTTCCCTCTAAACATGCATACGGGGATTATCAGCCGGTTCTACACCCTGGTCCTGTATCGGTATACAGCCCAAGTCAACGACCCGGCTGCGGTCTTTGATGGGGAAAGAAACCCTAGGGCTGCCCTCCCGGTCCGATATCTTGCCTACCATCACGTCCGAATCTGGCGCAGAATCCGAAACCGTATAGAGGAGTTGTCCCCTGGCTCTCAGGTACTTGAAACGCTTGAGAGACGGTTGCAGGTTCTTCCAGAATAACTTGACGCGGAGGCAGGCTTGCTCGAAACCGAGAACCCCCTCACCTTCGGGGTATTTTTGTTTCTGGGGTATCAAGGGTCCAGCTGCCGTAGCTTTCAGCTAGCCATCCCGCTAGAAGTTGCAGTTGGCACCGGCTGGCGATACTACTGCGTGTTGCACATGGTGTCCTGCATGATTGCATGCTTTCCTCATGCTTGACTCGTGTTCTCGGCGCCCACTTGAGTCTTGGTGAAGATGATGGAGGGTTCTCAGTTCTCACTTTGTGTGGCAAATGAGCCGGTGGCGGGTAAACCCGCGCATCTCCAGTCAGGTGAGTGAGCTGACCAAGTGCTCCTCTGTCCATGCTTGCTTGCTTCTTTCAACATATTGCTTCTTTTTGCTGAGCAGTTGGAGGCCGTTGGGGCGTGTAAATGGACAGCAGTTAGATGGCAACAGCCAACCGTTGCGTAATGGGCCCATTCTCACTGCCCGGTTCGTCCTGTCCTCCAAGAGCGGTTCCTTCGCCCACCACAAAACTGCCTCGTCTCGACTGCTCTCGCCCGGGCCGTTCTCTTTAGCCAGAACTCGGTGACCGAGAGCGGTGCAGATCAAACACTGACATTATTCCCCACGCACGCATGTGGCTCTTGCACCGCAGAGAGGCCATTGGCGGCCTGCTTTCTCGACCTGGCCGGGAAGCCGTAGATCCAAGCGTAGAGAGAGGTATGTGGCTGTGGAGGATCTCGCTGTCTTGCCGAGTTGACCAGGTGGAGTTGCAGCGAGGCCTATTGTCTCGATGCTATGCTCCAAGGGTGATCCTCGAGATGGCGATATTACCCATTACGCCACCCATGCCGTGATTCGACGCTGCCACGAGAGTTGTTTGCCTCACACATACTGTAGATAGACGACCTCTTGTTCCAGGAACGGCCCAGGGCGATGTCCGGACCAGACCCTTGCATCAGGTTCCATTGCAGGCCCCCTTATTATGAAACGGCCATGGATCTGGCGCAAGCATCCCCGGCACGACAGCATAAACTCTTGTTGCTTGGTCGGCGGCAAACCCACTTCTCCCAGAGCCCCGAGTGGCTGGACGGCCATCTCCTCGTCACACAGAAACTGGGCTCGCCACTGCTCGCGGCCAAGGCCACGGCGAGATCCCAGCACTGTTTTTGTCCATGCTCTCTCCCCCCCTCCCCTCCCTCTGCCCCGGACTCGGGTGACAGAGCGTACCTACATGCTGCTTGCTGCTGCTGCTGTGCGTAGGCGCCGCCCCCCCTCGAGCAGACCGGTCTCAGCGCCCCCAATTTGCCCACTCGGAGAATATTCTCTGCAGGATAGATTCGCCTCTGAAACAGCCCCGAGCAGCCGATCACCCTCCCGTAGGGGATCCGTTGTAGCAGATTATTTAATGCATTTTGATGATAAGCTTTTTGCTGCTCTAATATAACGTTACTGCAGCTCTGCTTAGGCGCCGTTATCCCACGCTGACGGCGGGGGCGCAGGCCGGGGGGGGAGAGGGGATGGCTCACGGAGTTTGGTTCGGTTTGGTTTGGTTTGGGGCCTTCCTCCTCCGGCGGTCACGATGTTGGCTTGCTGTGCCGCTCTTGGGGTTGCAGAGACCCGTCCCGTCAGTTAGGCGAAGGGTCAGAGCGAGTAACAGATTTTCGCAAAACTGGGATACGATGGATCTGTAGCTTGTGCCTTATCGTGACAAATATTCATGGCGCAATGTAAACCCGACGCGCTTTGACTCTTTCACATGTGCCCTCGTATAATTTCGGCACGGCTGTTCTATCTAGGTGTAGGGTAGCTATTGCGATGGGGGGGAAAGGCGGCAAACCGACCCGATCAACCTGTACGAAAAAAGAAAGACCGAAGGAAAATGGCGGACAGAATTAGATGTTTGGATCTTCTCCTCTAGCTGCGTTTGTGTGTGGATCGTGTAACAACCCATAGTAGATGAGATGGGATGATACATGAAACCGTCAGCAGAATATTCCCCCTCACTGCATGAAGTTTGGCTTTCGTCCGCTCAGACACCAACATAGAAGAATAATGAAGCTGCTATTGCAGCACCAAACGCGGCCACGTCAGCAAACCACGGGCGTATGATCACCACTGATCCCGAAAGCCAGACCACAGACCGAAACTCTGGCATATTACCATGTGTATACATCTCATTTGCGATTTGATGCATCAACTTCCTGTCCGCGGTTGCCAGCTTGTGCGTTCGGGGAAGACTTCACCGACGATCCCCAAAAAGGGGCCGCTAAGAGACCTAAAGCATGGAATTGGATCACTAAGAGCCCATAAAAAAAAGAGAAACATGGACTGCCAAGAAGTTCCTAAAAATAACGGCATGAATTGATGTCTGTGGTGTAATCTCAGACCTTCAAAGAGGGGAAAAAAAATGAGTACTTGTAAAATTGTGAAGCACGGTGACAATGCAAGGCACAGCATTGCAGCAACAAGTCAATAACCTGAACGAGAAAGCTATAGAAATGAATATAGTAAAATAAAGGCAGGGCTAAATAACATGTCCCTTGGGGCTTGATTTGTTTATGTGATGGCAAATCTTCTGACGAGTAGTGCTGAGATATCTACGCCGGGCGTTAAGCTGGAACTAACACACAGACTGCTGTTGTATGTAATTTTCCAAAAAGATTATAGTGAGGACATTCGACATCAGCGCAGTTAAGAAGGTATTCTGTCTTATACCACCGATTTTGAAATAGGAAACAGGAACATAGCCATATGGCACACGAACGTTACTGTTTACGAAGAAGAAAGCAGATGGGCAGAAAGACCACGGCAGGCATCAAAAACGCAGCCTTTTAAACACCTATATACATGTCGTTGCTACAGTCATCCACACGCTCGAGTTTCCAACATGACAACTCGTCTTCTTCAGACATACGGAGCGCAGCTCCATTGAAATTAACTAAGACCTTGCCTCCTCAAGCTCGAGCTCAAGCTGGCGAATGCGCTCGCTCTGGTCCTGGGAGCCAGAGCCAACCTTGCGCTTCAGCGACTCGACCTCGGTGGTCAACTGGTTGATCTGCTGGCTCTGAGCAGAGATGAGCTCAATCTGGTTCTGTAGCAGCTCCTTGATCTGGTTCAGAGAAGAGTCATCACCGGCAGAGGAGGAAGAAGCGGCGGCGGCAGCGGGAGTAGGAGTCTGGGCGGGAGAAGGAGTAGCAGCAGGGGGAATAGACTGTGTCTTAGCAGGAGCAGGGGCAGGCTTGGGGGGCTCGGAGCGGATTGGCACAGCAGTACGCTGAGCAGGGCGGGAGACCTCCTCAAAGCTCGAAGTCTCATCCTCCTCTTCAGAATCATCCTCCTCATCGTCCTGGTACTTGGAAGCCATGGCAGAAATGGAACCCTTCTGCTCGTTCACGCTAGGAGGAGGGGCTCTAGCAGCAGGGGCGGGAGCCGGCTTAGGCTCCTCCTTCTTTGGAGCGGGCTTCTCAGCAGCAGGCGCGGCAACGGGCGCAACAGGCTTGTAGTCGGATGCAACCTCCTTGGGGGCAGTACCATCGTAGATGCTCTCGAGATCAATCTTAGGGGGGAGGCCCGTCTTACCCCCGATCCACTCCTGAGCAGAGACAGCTGGCTTGGTTCCAGTGGCGGGAGGGAAGATATCAGCCTGGAAAGTCTCGGCACGTCGGGGCACGGTGAAGGAAATGGGTTCAATGTAACTGTCATTGACCGTCTTGTAAGCCCTCATGACCTCGTTCTCGTGAACCTGTTCATGTAAGTACTGGTTAATAGGGTCTCTCGGAAGCAGAACTCACGTTGATACCACGGCGAGGGACAAAAGCAATACCTCGCTGGGGGTCGGCAGATTTGTATTCGCTGAGGAATTCAAACTTGTCGTTCTCAAACTCAAAGTAACGAATGTTACCGTCACTAATCTACGTCAGAATTGGCATCATATCTGATTGGAAACATAAACTTACCCCTTTCCAGCAAGGTAAAGGCAGTTGGAGCCGTCATCTGCTTCCATGTTAGCGGTGAGAATACCGGGCTGCTCCGAGAATAAACGTACCCCAGAAAGGCATGCAGACACCGGAGATAGAGTCCAGCATGGTGAAGCCACCGATAGGGTCGGGGTTACCGGGTTCCCACAGGGCGATTTGTCGTTCACTCATCCTCGAGAAACCTGTGGTGGCGAAGCGGTTGTGCTCACCCAGCCAGACGGCTCGGCTGTTCTTGGCGCCTCCATGACCAGGGAATTCGTGGACGGCTTTCTCTTGGCGGACATCCCATACTCGGATCTTCTTGTCACGCGAGGTGGTGACGAGCATATCACCGCTGGCGTTCCATGACAGGCTTTGCACAATGTCGGCGTGCTTCAGGACGAAGTGGTTCTGACCGGTGCTGATATCCCAGATCTTGACGGTGAAGTCACCCGACGCGGAAGCGAGGATGTTCTCAGCCGCAGGGTTGAAAAGAACCTGTCCGACCTTTCTGGCTGGGGTGTTAGCATTCCAGCCCGAATAAGCGTTGGTTGGGTTTGAGGCCAGAAAACCCACCTCGTGTGACCAGCCAGCTTGCGGATAGGCGCAACATCAACAATTTCTTCGGCATCAGTGTGCAGGGTGAAGTTCTCGGGGACCTCCCAGATGAAGACTTTTCCATCTTCGGAAGCGGAGGCGACGATGCGATCGTTGAAGGGGTTCCTCAACAACTGTCAGCTCAGGGACAAAGAGCGCGGGGCTCAGGGGCGACTGTACCAATCGGTGTCGAGGACAGCGGCAGTGTGACCACGGAACAGTGGGATCTGATCGGGCAGCTTTCCTCGCTCATTCAAGGGAATGACGGCGAACGCGCCACCACCGGAGGAATCCCAATTGACGGAGAGGTATTCGGGGTTGGCCTAACGAATGACGGGGCTAAATCAGCACCATGAACTGATCCCCCTGGAGCACCAAGAACACCCACCTTGACCAAGTTTGTATCCCAGGCATTGCGGCTGATGTGAATGTTGTCGTAGCAGAACTCCTTTCTGGTGGACTTGCCAAAGACGTGGCCTGCAGAGCGGCGTCAGCATGTCATGGACGGCGGATGCGGCGCGGGCGGGAGGTTTTGCGCCAGCACGTACGGTACTTGGACGCCCGCACAAAACGGCCGGCCATGATTGCGGTGGATGTCGCGAGGAGGCCGAGAGAAGAGAAGGGGATGGTGAGCAGAGAGGGTGCCGGCGGAGCGCGTGCGCGAGAATCGGGATGGCGGACAGAGGATGGTGTTTGTGCAAGGTTGCGAGAAGCACACGTCGTGGATGCTAATAATGTCAATGCTAATTCCAGATGAGGTAGTGCTGGGTAGCTCTAGGCGCAGGTGCTGAACAAGTCCCTTAACCACTGAAACACACGCTGCGCCTCTAAAGCTCCCCACTCTACAGGAGCCTAAAAGAGCCAAAAGGATCAATGCCGTCTGCTACCCGTGCAGCAGGGATGCTGCAACGTAGCTTCAATGGGACCCCGGTCATGTCACGTGTCGACCAAACAACCAAAGTCGTCATCGCTTGCGATTGATTACATTGCAGAGGAGAGGGAGGGTAAAGAGAGAGAAGAAGAAAAGGACGTGAGGATGAACACATTTTTTACACATTCATTATAATCCCAGTGGTTAAAACCGATACAAAATCCGCAAATGCGCAGCCGCCAGTGCCACCAAAACAAACACACAATGAAAATGACAAGTCCTGTCTCTGCCGACGCCTTGAAAGTGCAAAAACGGCGCCAAAATTCTCCTTTCTGAAAAAAAAAACGGCTCATAGGCCTCGCCTGACTCCATCCCAAAGTTCATCATATTAACAACACCAATGCAGCAAATGCCAATGCCAATGTCCATGCTTATGCCAGGTCCCTCAGGAGCAAAGAGGTATCATGAGCCAGCTCTCTGACCCTGAACGCCTGGTTCAGGTCTGTCATCTGATTCGTCGTCCCAGCGTTTTCTCGTAGTTGTACGTGCCATGTTTCCTTACAGGAACATGCTCTTCGGTCGAGAGTTCACTCGGCGCCCAGATGCTCGACGACGAAGTTGATCCTCTCGTCGAAGGACCAGTTGGCACCATTTCGATCTTGATCGAGAATCATCATCGACACTGTCGCGACCAACAACATCGGAGAGGATCTTCATCCAGCCCTCCTTGTCCTCGGCTGTGTCAGCGTAAAAGTCAATGACTTCGCCGTTGTTGAATCGGATTCGGAAACCCTCTTCAACAAACATGTAGCCTTCCTCCTCCTCAGCGAAGGCTGAGCGGCGGCGACGACCACCCTTTCCAAGAGTTTCCTTCTCAGTCAAGGTGCGACGGTCATCAATCAGGCGTTTAGCGTTGGCCAAGTTAATGGTCGCGCGAGGCTGCCGTGTGGCCTCGTGGTAGGCAGTCAGCTTGGTGCCAACAAGTTTGAAGTAGCGGCGGCGCCAGTACTATAATGTTTGTTAGCTATCAATTCATTCATGTCATATCAGGCTAGGTTCTTACAGGGCAATCGCCACCTTGCTGGCTCAGGTGACCCTCCCAACATCGGGACTGGCGTTCCTCAGCAGCCTTGAGCTCTCGGATGCAAGAGTTCATGCTCTTGGGCATGTCATCATCCGAAGCGTTCTTAGGGCGAGGGACGAAGAGAAGCTGGAGCTCCAGCTTGCCAATCTTGTAGGGAGCCTTGCGAACAACTGCGGTGTTGCCACGCTTGCTCTTGACACTGGATGCAAAGCCAGCCTCTTCAGTTGCCCACTCGTTGAAACAAGCAACTTCGGCCATGTATGGTCGACCGAAGCATCGGCTCTCGTGCTCTCGAAGGCAGACATATGCGCGAGCAAAGCTACCATCTTCAGCTGCAAGAGGGGATAGCAGCTCATAAGGAGTTGGGGGAGTGGTACGCTTTCGGGCCAAGGCCTCCTTCTCTTGCTGTGCGACTCTTGCAACCCGTTCTTCCTCTTCGCGCTGGCGCATCTCAAGCTCCTTGCGCTTCTTGGGCGAGGCAAACACTCTGCTAAGAGTCGATGTTTTGTGCTTGTGGACTCGAGCAGCTTGAGGAGGCAGCTTGGGATTAGTAGGAGCTGGTGGCTTCTCCAACTTGACATTAAGAGTTAGTTGGAACTCGAGGTCATTTGGAACGACGAGCTCGAATTCCTGGCCGATTGGCGCATTGCGCGCCAATTCAAGCCAAGCGGTCGTTACGCAATGCACTCCATTATCGAGTGTTAGGCTGAACCAAGTGCGCTCATCTAATTTGGTTAGCGAACAATTCAGTTTGTCACAGTGGTGTACTTACTCTTGGGAATAGGGAGATCAAGATCCTTGACACCCATGACCTTTACGAACAGGCGACCGCGCTCTCCGCTTTCAGGAGTGGCCATCTCTAGTCCCACCTCTTCCTCAATGACCTGGGTGTTCAAGGAAGGTGTTGCGTTGCTTTCTTGGCCGGGCATCGGTGGCACGGGACCAGTGCTGCCACCCGTTCGCTTTCTTACACTCTTGGTACGCGACTTGCCATTCCAAGGCTCTACGACACATGACATAGGGCGATCCTCCTTGACTGGAGAGTTACCAACCGATCGAGAGCCTCGGGGCTCATCCGTGTCCTTGTCGCTTGCGGTAATTAATTTCGTATTCTGTCGCATAAGGTAACCGCGCTGTTGACGAGATGTTACGTTAGCATTTAATTCTCTTGTATATAGCTGAGAAGCCTCAGCAGACGCTTGTCTGTTTGAGTCGCTTCTGTTGACATTGGGTTGATGAATGAAATGGTTAAAAGCCACCTTTTGTGCCTCAATGACGCGTTCAAAGTCTTGGTCAAGACTGAAATCAAGGTTGTCAAGGTCAAGAGTCAGGCTGCGGTTCTTGAAGCTTGGGTGTCGCTCAATGAATTCGTCACCAGTAGCCAGTAGGCCGTTGGCAATGTCTCGAGAGAGACGCTTGCTGTGGCGGTCTGGAATTGCAGGAACGTCCGGCACTTCAACACTGACTTGTCGGCGAGCCTCTCGCATGGCAGCAATGTCGGAAGGTGTGTTAGAGAGTCTGGTCTTTAGCTTGGATCCTGAAGCCTTAATTGTGGCATATCGCTCAGGAATAGCGACCGATGGCTTGGCAGGTGTCTTGGGCTCAGCCTCAACTTCAACCTCAGCCTCGGGTTCGACCTCAGGCTCAGGCTCATCGTCAGAGACGGGGTGATGAATGACAGACTCTGGGGTTCCAGGCTCGTCAAACTCATCATCGCCCCATCCGGTTCCGTCGTATTCAGGCTTGGACAAGGACCGCCTTTCAGGGGTGGAGGGACGCTTCAAGTAGGCTTGAGCATCAGCCATCTTTGGGGCTTCGGGTTCGACCTCAGGCTCGACCTCAGGCTCTACTACGGGTTCAGGCTGCTTCTCCTCCTCCTTGGGCTCCGGGAGCATGTATGATTCAAAGTCCCGCGAAAACGAATCCTCCTTGGCCTCAGAACCAAAGTCGAGAAGAGAGTTCTCCAGGTTCCGCTTAACCGTGGGTGTGGTAGCGCGAGGAGTGGTTGGCTCCTCCTTTGTTTCCTTCATCTCCTGTGGCTGTGGTTCCTCAACCACAGGCTCTTCAACAGCGGCCTCTTCGACGGCTAGCTCTTGCTCTGAATAGTGGCTCTCGCTGTCGGTATCTCCTGGCTGACGAAGTTTGTCATCGTCATCCTCATCATCATACTCGGAGTCCTCGTAGAACTCAATTTGATCTTCAGGCAATCGAGTGATGATCACACTACCCTCCTCGTCGTCCGAGTAGTCGTCCATTGGGTCTTCGGTGGTGGGAATAGGGACATCAGGATCAAGAGGCAGGACCCGGTCGCCGCCTCTCACCGGGCTGGACCCAGGAGGAGAAGAGAAGTTATAATCGTTCTCCTGCTCTGCGGCGCCACCATTGACCTTACGCATGATGGCATCGCGCGAGAGGGGAGCGGGGAGTTGGTAATCACCCAAACCCGACAGATTGGACACATCACCCACAGCCTCCTCGTCTTCCATTACTTCCTGCATGCTGACGGTCGACTCAGGCTCGGAGATGGGGCTGCTGAGTCTGTCTCGGGCATGAGCCCGGCGAAGACGTCGCTCACGCTGTTGCTCTGAAGCTGTCTTGCCGTCGCTGTCATCAGACAGCATCATGAGCCTAAGTCTCTCCTCAAGAGACATTCGGCCGCTGCTAATGTTCTGAATGTCCAGCTTGCTTGAGCTTGATGGCGGGGGAGGGGAGGGAAGTCCCCTGTAGGAGCCAAGCATTCTTTCTGCCGTGGCTGAAACACCTGGCGAGGCCGATGAACCCCGAGAGTGTTCACGGGCGTGACCAAGACCAGGAAGAGGAGGCAGAGGACGATGCTCCGAGTTGGACGAGTCGTTGCGAGCAGTGCTAGGGCGACCAGCGGAGGCTACCGAAGGGGTGTTGTCAGGCATAGGGCTGCTCTCGTATTCACCAGGTCCAGCACGGTGGACAAGAGGACTATCACCTCTCCAGTCATCTGGACCGACAACAGGCGTCTTATCTGTGTCTTCTAGAGATGCATCGAAGCTATCACCCTCGATGTCTACATGACCAGGCTCATAGAGCATATCGTCGTCATAATCATCATCCATGGACTCGTAGCTTCCCTCACGAGAGTTGGTACCAATGGAGGAGAGGTCAGGAGTAGCCATTTCGTACTCGTTGATCTGAGGGGGCGCCGCATCAAACGTCACGCTCTTCGCGTGACGATGCAGAGAACGCCCAGGAGGAAGCTCGCGTTCTGTAAGTGACGAATCGCCAGACCATGTGCCGGTTTCCATATCGAAACTGCTCTTGAATCTTGAGCTGGAGAGGGATGATTTGGTGGGAGAGACTTGATCTCTGCTGGGCGTGATGGGACGGGTCGGGGAGCTTCCGGAATTAGAGAACGACGACTTGGTCGGACTCATGTTAGGAATACTTGTCTTGCTCTCGCTTCGGTGGTGGCTGAATACAGGGCGGTCACTTGAGGGGCGAACTGGACTCGACGAGGTTCCAAAGGGGCTGCTCTGGACCTTAGCAAGAGGCCGCTCGAACTGAGGGACACGAGTCGGGTCATATTCCTGCTTCTGCTCAAGCGCCAAGATGTTGCTGTTCCTCACACGAGAGGCCTTTTGGAGTTTCTCGATCGAAGAACGGCGGTTTGGAGAGGGCGATCCGCCTCTGTAGAAGTTCTCTGAATTACGGTTCTGCCAGAACAGTCGAGGTGAAGAGACGTTTTCTATCGGTGAAGACTGGAAAGGGGATGAGTCGATACTCTGGCCCTTCTGCATCGTGACGGTTAGACTCTGTTTGTTTTGCGAACCTCCATAACATTACGCACCTTGTGTTTGGGATTAGGGGAACCAGTGCTCTGGTGCCAGCTAGGAGAGTTGCGCCTCATCTCTGCCGGCGACAGCTCAGAGAGCGGGCGAGGGATCCCGCTCGTCATCTTTGCGGAAGAAGCGTTTGGTGTGTTTTTGTTAATGCGCAAGGGATGCACCTGTGTAGTTTCCTAGTCAGAGACACGCATCCCAAGAACAGGTGTGGGCGGCTCGAGACAATAACATACCTGTTCTGTGGCCATGCTACGCCAGTGAGGGGGGGGTTTTTGCTCAAGTGCCTATTGTGTACGGGGTGGTGTCGAAAGCATTGGCATGCGGAATCAAGAGAGCACGAGAAATCGGAAAGTGGACTGTCGCAGGTCGGCGTGATTGTTGTTTGTGTGAATGTGACAACGCAAGCAGGCGTCGGTGAGAGCGAGTGAATGAATGCAAAGTATCAAATGCAACGCAAGTCTGTTTGGGGAAGAAGGAAACACGCCCTCTGGGCAGGCCAACAAATGATGGCTCTCTCGACGATCTGACGATGTGATGATGCCAGACGATGGATGAGCGAGCCGAAGATTGGGAGCTCTGGCGGCGTTCAAGTGTTTAAGGGACGCACAGTCGACAGCAACAGGGGACGCCGTTGATTGGCCGTGGGGAAAACAAAACATGCAGCGGGTTGCCTGGCAACGCGGGCAGCACCTAACGCTTACGGCCCACAGGCGCTCAACTTTCGGGGGCCTGCAGCCGCTAATCATTCTGTGACAATGCGCCGGGGGACCCTGGAGGGCCTCTACCCCGCTCCGCTCACGCCGTGCCCTCGAGCTGCTGCGACGGGGCCGCTACAGCGAGTCCTGTAGCACCCGAAGGCGCCTTACAGCTGGAGTCGCCATGGCAGCGGCGCACCCAGCAGTCGCTGAGCACGGGTATTGGCTGATGCGGCCGGCACATGCGGGCATGATCCTGGCATTGTATCGACTTGCGAGCACTTGTTTACGAGACTGTTATCGTCACATCAAGGTCATATCCATGAAATTTATGTATTATTTTTTTTTCCCATCCCGTCCAAAGCAACCCGTGGCAAGTGCGGCCGCATGGTGGTACGTTTTACCATCATGTCGGTCGGCTTCTCATGGTTCTTAGTCAAGGTTTAGGTCTGCAAATGCAGCTATAACCATGTACATGTTTGTCCCCATAAACTCATGTTTGTTGACCCGCGCGCTCTGAGCTCCGAACCCATCAAAGACTCTGCCCAACTCCACCTATCGGTCTAAGCCTGGCTCGCCCAGATGCCTTCGCCATGTCTTGCATCGAGATCTTCCCGAGCGCCAGAGGGAGCCATTTCGGCACTAGAAAAAACTTGATGTCGGTACCTTGACGCGGCCCAGCAGAGACCAACCCACCAACCAATGTTGGTCGCTTCCTCTCCCCGATTAGGGCTATGTCCTCAGCGCCATCTGCCCGTCAGTCGTGATACGCACTAGACTGCAGTAGACAGCAGCTGCATGTTCAACAACACCCACAACCTGGTTCCCTCCGCTATCGTGCTCCATTGCTGAGCATCAACCGTTGTGGACATGTCGTTAGTTAGCCTCCACTGTTGTCCACTGTTGGGAACATGCATGATACAGGAACTCTCCGAGGTAGGATCGTGTGTGGACTAGGAAGAAGCCAGCTCAAAGCAAAGAGCGCGATCACACCTGCAAACCTGTTTGCGTATTCATGCAATACAATTCATCGCAGTTTGCTTCTGGCTGCATCTAACTTTTAGTTTCAAGACCGCGCATCCATGACCATAAAAAATCAGAGAGTGGGGGAAGTTCTCTCAGCAACCGATATCTGGGTCCATTCCGTAATGTTCTTAGTTTACTTGCTTTTGGTTCCATTCCACACAGTCGTCAAACTTGACGCCCGAGCCTCCAAAGCAATCTAGTGCACTACCTATTGTCAGGTCCACCTTTCCGCTGCTCAATCGCTTCACCATCTCCAGGTCCTCCAGGTTTCTTCCGCCGCCGGCATAGGTGACGGGAATGGTGCACCATTGAGCGAGTCGCTCAACCAATTTCTCATCTATGCCCTTCTGCAATCCCTCATTATCTGCCGCATGAATAAGAAACTCAGAGCAGTAAGGCTCCAACGCCTTGATCGAGTCTGACCCCTGTTAGCGTGCGCATACCCATGCAGTCTAATGAACAAACCTTGGTTGACTTCCATGTCGGTAATGGTTTGCCATTTGTTCATGGCAACATACCAAGCCTCATCCCCTTGTCGTCGGCAGCTGAGGTCAATAACAAGTTTGGTCTTGTCGCCACCCAGCGCCGCGAGCACAGAATCCAACCTCTCCTGGCTGAATCGACCCTCAGGGAAGAGATAGGATGTGATGATGACCTGCCGAGGGTGTATTAGTGAGTGGCCAGCTTCGGTCTCTGTGAGGCTATTTTGATTCCTGCCTTTTCAGCGCCAGCATCCATCCAATCTTTCGCGTTCTTGTCATTTATGCCCCCTCCAATCTGGAGACCACCGGGCCAAGCCGCCAGGGCCTCTCTTGCCGGACCGTCGTTTCCAGGACCGAGCATAATAACATGCGCTCCAGCGAGGCCATTGTCTCTGTACAGCTGCGCAAAGTGTGCGGGGGGGTGCTGCGAGACAAAATTGGTCTTTAGGGTAGTCGATGTGCTATCGAGCGTGCCGCCGACAATCTGCTTCACCTGACCCGCGTGAAGGTCGATGCATGGCCGGAAGCGAGTCATTTTAATGCCGTCCTCTGGTTGTAACCGCGTGTGTGATGTGTGCAATGAGTTGAGGGTCGATGACTGACTTTGTGGACATCATCGCTAGGTGGGGTAGGTCCGCAAAAGACAACGCCGTCTGCAAAATTCACCAGCTAGGCCGCGGCGCGACGTCTGGATCCTCTCGATCTTCCCGTCGGGTCCCTCAGTACATAACCATATTGTAGATCCGGGGCCGACTAGAAACACCATAAAACAAGGCTCCCTAAGCGAAAATGGGATCCAAGAAATATCCTTGGCGAGCGACCCTGAGTCGATCCGGAACATTGAGCAGGGCATCACCCCGCCTCGCAAAGACCAAGCGAAAGTGAAGGTCATCCCGGATATTTAAAAATGTCAAAACCCCGTATGGAGCTAATTTACGATGCTGCACCAAAAAAAACTCCCGTCTACTACATATGCCGTGATTAAATTGGTAGTCTTCTTCGTGAACACGATAAGCGAGATGATGTTACCCAAGTGGTGAATGGATGGATAAGTGGATAAAAAAAAAGGTATAAGATTCTTTTTTTCAGCTAAGAAAGGTTGCCCCGGAATGACACAGCACAAGGCAGGCAACCAAGATCAGGAAAAGAACCCGCCACAGTCGAGAACATGTTGATAAAGGTTCATTTTTATGGATGCTGCCCGTGGCAGTTCTGGGCTGTTTTTCAACACTTCGAACCTCACTGCACCATCCGTCTCTTGCGGAGCTATGTTCTGTTTAAAAATGTCTTTTTCAGGCACAAGATGCCGATATAAATCTAATCCACCACTTCTTCGGTCATACTCTTGGATAAAGACGTTGAAGAATGAGTTTCAGCAGCTTGTACGCAGGAAAAAGACTTTCTTTTCATCCTGATGTTTGACGTTACAATTCCAGTTTTTTTTCTCCAGACGAGGTTCAAAAAAGTGGGTGAGAGAAGGCAGCAAAAATGAAGGTCAAAAGAGAAGGTCCCACCGGGGTTCGAACCCGGGACCTAAACCGTACTGAGCATTTTATTGCCTGTGAAGGTTGCGTCATACCACTAGACCATAGGACCTTATCTGATTTGTTGGAATGCAGATGACGACATTCACACTATGAGTTGTGGTAGTTTGACTGGCAACAACCTGCGACCTACAAGTCCCACTTCCATTTATGTATAGCGACTCAAGGTCATACCGTCCTTTCTAACAAAACCCCCGTATAGTTGATTTTGAACTTTTGTCTTTTGTCTCAGGGAAGTTCACATATTCATAGAGATTGTTAAATGTGAGGCGTCCAAGTAAACATTTTATCCAACTAAATCTTACCACCAATACGTAGTACTTATCCGCTTCATTACCAACTAATTTATACATGTATCTGTGTGTCTCTTTGTAAAACGTCGTAAGGATGGATTGGAAACCTTGCTGTGTGCATTCCCGCGAGGATAAATTCCTTTTCATGGTTGCTTCCTGCATTGTCCAGTTCCGTCCACTGTAATTCCTTCTGTTTCCGACAGTTTCTAACAGCCCGGTTGCAATGGGTGAGATTTATGCTGCTCCCAACAACCCGACTTCCAACGGGTGCGAATTTCATCGAATCTACTTTTATATTTCCCCCTTACTGTGACGCGCCTGGGCCTGCAAGGGCTTTTGCCTCTGGTGGTCATACCCAGCAAGCAAGCAGCTTTCTCACCCGGCGTAGCCTTGTACGATCTATAGCCTGGGATTGGTTTTAAGCCCGACATAAAGAAGGTATATGTTTTGGTGAAGATACGTGCCTGGAATATATTGATAATTAGAGTTAACCAATAGTTGAACAAAGATGTCTTTTTTACCAATGGCTATGCGGAAATCTTTTTTAGCGCAAACCTAGATGGCTTTATTTTAAAGACGTAAAGCTGGAAACTGTGATTTGACCTCCGTGAACTCCGTCTCTCACCACTTTTACAGCTTTGCCTAATGAGGCGTTTGAGTGGGCTAACTAAACTAGGAACACTGCTGCCTTGGATCATGCGCTTCGGATGCAGTTAGATAATAGACGTGCCACCGAAATATTCCAAGTCACTTCTCCAAAAAAAAAAAAAATTCTTAGGTTCTGGACCTTGCAGAATTGACCTGGCTAGTCTTTCTGGATGGTTACATTAGGGGCTGGTATGAAACCCTCAATGTTGTTTTGTTATATGCGGGTGCGTTACATTAATAGATTTGAACGCCACCGCAAATGTGAACTCATTCTCGGCTCATATCAGCTGCAACGAAGAAAAAAAGCCATGATGGCTACTGACATCCCCTGTTCTCGTTTTGTTTTTCTCGGGCGCGACTCTGCGTGTGACGGCGTCTTTTTGTCAGCTGTAAGTAATACGTTGCACTTTCATCGCCCCTCAACTGCCATTTCAACCACCCCCCTACATATTTAGTTGCAGAATACTGCCAAAGGAACCGTACTCATAAGCAGAGTACTGGGGCTAAACTTACCTGTAAATTAGGCGCCTCGTTGTAACCGCCGAGCATAGACGACAATGCATGCATTATGGCTTGCGCAACGCGCGCTTGGGAACAAATTGGGTAAAGATGGGCGTATTACACGCAACATAAAACCTCAGCTCAAGCGTTCTGCAAGCCACAAGGAGCAAGATAGGTGGAATTATGCTCGTGTGGGGGCTGTATTGTTGGTTGGTTGTGGAGTATGTCGTTTCCCGTAGGGCACCCTGTCAGCATTTGCAGTGTTGTAAAAATGCTGGCGCTTAAATGCCGCCAACGACGCAATGTATTTTTGGGCCATGGCGTGGATATCCTAGCCGTCCGGGATTGAGCCTCACTGATATCTTATGCCTTGATTCTTGGGTCTTGACTTCCTCGTGGGAACATGTAGCCTGGACTATAAACCACCCACTTGGACCTCAGCAGTCTACACTTTCAATTTCGCTCATCCACCAACACTACAAACAAATCAACTCTTCAGAAGGCTCGAAATGCCACAGTAAGTAAAAATTTATATATAACCCTCCAAAAATTCTTTGGCCTTCAACATATCCTTAATCCTGCCCGGTGGAGGAAGTATTCAGAAATAGTTGCTCATACATCATGCTGCTGTAGACAAATCCAAGGGAAAAAGGCCCCAACGGTCCCACAAGGGAGGGGAGGCCATCCAGCTCCTCCTGCTCCCGTTCGAGGTGGTCGCCCAGCTCCAGCTCGAGGTGGCCATCCTGTTCCTGCTCGAGGTGGTAATACTGCTCCGGCTCGAGGTGGTCGCCCAGCTCCTGTTCGAGGTAACCAACCAGCTCCCGCTCGGGGTGGTAAGCCTGCTTCAGCTCGAGGTGGTCACCCAGCTCCTGTTCGAGGTAGCCATACAGCTCCTGCTCAAGGTAGCCACTCAGTCCAGCAGCGGGGAGGATACACAAGCCATACTGCCCCTAATGTGCATATTAATGCTCAATCTAAACCACATGGCCATTCGCATTCACACTCAAATTCACATACTCATGGGCATGTTCAGCCTCCCAAACCAGCGGTGGTCAAAACTCAGCCCGCACTCAACCAAGCGATGCAAATGGCGGCCATTAGAAATGCGGCATACGCTCAATGTAAACAGACAGGACAGGCCCAAGGGTATACCTCTGGGCACAAGGATGGACTCAGTTCGGGAACCCGGCAAGGGTTTGATAAAGGCCAAGCCAAAGGATACAATATGGGCCACAAGGATGGGCATGACTTAGGAGAGAAAGAAGGCTATTCAAATGGACGGACTCATGGATACCATTTTGGTCACGAGAAAGGTTATGTTGAGGGCCAGTATGAAGGGTATTCCGGAGGTGCTGAGGATGGATATATTCGTGGGAATCAGCAAGGATACAATAACGGACGAATTGAGGGATACTACCAAGGACAGTCTGACGGGTATGATCGAGGACGTTGGGATGGTCAAGATGACTCAGGTCGAAACATCTCAGAGAAGAATCGGGTCAACAATACTGAGAAAGGCGTCATGTCCACTGGTACAGCTGTTGCGGCTGGTATCGGTGTTGGAGTTCTCGCTGGAGCTGGAGCTGCTGTGGCAGTTAATGAATGGTATGACGACGACAACGACCATAACGAAAGGGATGACAATCACGAAGGAGATTACAATGAAGAATGGGATTACAACGAAGAATGGGATTATGTTGAAGAAGGGGATTACAATGAAGAGGAAGACTACAATGAAGAGGAGGGTTACAGTGAAGAAGGGGATTACAAGGACGAAGGGAACGGCGAGAATGGAGGGGACGACAATGATGACTGTTGCGGCGACTGCTTTGGTTGTTGTGGTGATGGTGGTTGCTGCGGCGGGGATGGAGAAGATGATAATAATGGATGGTGCTGTTGCTAATTTGCTTGCAAACAATGAGAGAGCTATATATAATAATCTTGAACTGCAATATTTTATTCACAAGCCAGAATATGCACGTACTATATGAATAAGTGGCAGAAGCGTAAACTGCTACGTCTGAAAAGTTTGATAAAATCTTTGTTCTAATGACCCCCCCCCCCCCTCCCTCAAGTGAATAGCCAATGAAACCCGAAGCTAAATAACCCGAATAAAGTCGGCCATATAGCCGTAACCATGGTTTGATTTTTTGTACTTATATCATTCCATGCGAGGAGAGAAATATATGATATGCATTTCGTCTCCGACATGGCTAGAGAAGCCGTCACTCTTAGTGGAAACGATTTGAGTCAGTGACACCCTCTACCCAGGCGGGCTTGCGTTGGTGTTTATGTTCAGTTGTCGGAATCGCTCGCTGTACCCTTCACGCGGACACTGGGCCCAGCGCCTTTATCGTCACCACTGTTCAGGCTTGGGGTTTGTCTCGAGTCAGGCAGTGGCTCTCCAACTGCGGCCTCAGCATCTGCGGATATCCTCATATCTAGATCTGGATGCTTCTTCTTCCACCGTATCATGTACAACGACCCCGCCATTAATATAGACCACATACAAAACTCAAATACAGCAGCGGCAGGATATCCGTGTGGGAACCTTGGTGCTTGGACTGTGGGGAAAGTGAAGAGCGGAACCCATATTTGACAACAATATCCCAGCGTCATCATGGAAGAAATAATCAGACCACGCTCTCCATAATTCTCCTTTAGGGTTGAGTTGAGCCACGAGTACTTTTAATTCCGCGTTAGACTTATTTTCTGGCGAGAGGAAGTTTCAAGGAGTATATTTACCAAGATTGGTGAAGCCATGCCAGAGAATCCACCAAAGTAAAATGCGCAAAACTTGAGTCCGTTGGGAATGTTCCAAACAGCCAGAACAATGCACGCGAAGAGAACAAAAGTCTAAATTGAAACATATATGAGTTCTCTGACAAGTATCGGATACATTGCCGTATTCAAGGAGATGCACTTACAGCTTGGAATGTCCACAGACCCCTGAGACTGAGGCATCCTGCAAGTGTTGTCCCAAGCCAAGACGACAACGCTTTTATGAGATCTATGAACGTTGGCAATATGTTGACAAGTTCTATAGAATAATCGGTGCTGCGCAACCATAGAGCCATATAACTGGTCCAGTAGGCAGCTTGACAGAGGAACCTGAGAGTACTTAGCGTCAACAGTCCATCTTGTGTTGGGAGTGACTTACACGTAACACGGGACGCAAATCCACCACATTGGGCGAGAAAGCGTATACTTGAACGTCTTCCAAGTAATTCCTTCCTTTTCTACAGTTGGCATGCGCTTCACAGCCAGTGCGTGCTCTTCCTCAGTCAAGTACCATCGTTTTGGTGAGATAGGGAGGCCGGGCCAGAATGCGAACCCGATGAATGAAATTGGCAACGTGATGATTCCTTGGACAATGAAAAGCCATCTCCAACCAGCACGCCCATATACCCCGTTTAAGTTACGATAGGCAGCGGCTTGTAGGTATCCGGAAAACATTGAGCCAAGAGAGTTTCCCATGAACCACACACCGGCTCTTTTGAACAATTCCTCATTTTTGAACCAGCTGCCGACTGTATTACAACTATGGTTAGTTTTTTCTTCCCCTCAAATTGATTGCTTAGTCTTAACTAACGAATGAGATGTGTTCCACCGAATGATGAAGCTTCAAGGAATCCAGTTATGGCGCGACAAATGTAGAGGTGCCAGCTATACTTGATTTCGGATTGGCAAAATGCGATAATAGCCCAAGTGATTTGCAATGTTGGGAGCAAAAATGCAGCACTGAGAAAAATTAGTAAATATCGTGAGCTTATTGACATACAATGCATACAATTTGGCCTTGGTTTGAATGGTCATCAACGGGATCTGCCCAATGACATACGCCGTATTATCTATAAGCGAAAAATTAGCAAAATATTCAATTGAAGGACGCAGTACGACTGCTGTCCTCGGATAACCGGCGCTCAGAACACTTACAGGAAACTACATAGTAGTTGAGCTCATTGCCATACGCCCCGAGGTCCTCTTTCATTCCAGATACATAGGCATTGGTAATGTTTTGTTGTCCCAAAAACTGGATCAAAATTAGCATCGATTTCATACTCGGCCGTTCACAACTAACTCTGCAAAAAACTGATTAAACGGCAAGTCAGTCTCAACATTTCCTTTACGTGTTTTGTATGATATCTTACAGCTCAATGAACCAAACACTAGAATTGCTAGGTCAAGCTTCCGAAGCAGCTTTTTTTCCTCCTTGGGGTAGTGAGCGGCTGAATTGTTATTAGCAACCTTAACTGGTGTAAGTACAGATTCTGTATCGCAAAAAACTTACGGTACCAGTCAAAAACCGATACGACAACCCCGCCCACTCTGTTCCTCTTGATTGCTTCAATGACAGTGCCCATACTGCCCAGCATCCAGTAATATAATTGAGCGCGCGAGCGAGCTCAAACAATGCCGGCATGGTATATAAAGCCTTCTGCGCATTGATCATCGCTGCCATCACAGGCTGCATACATGGCCAAGAATTGGCTAAACTTGGCTAGGGATAAAATGAAACCCTCGAGTGGGAGATTTCTTCTTCGTCATCTGTTAAGGAATTGCGTGCGCTGAAGCTGCTGCATCGACACGCTACTGACCGGGGTTTTGTCCCTGGCCTGCATGGTGTAATAGCTTGCATCCCGCAATGCTTCCCCAGGCTAACTGCAGGCCTTCCCGGGAGTGGGATACCGAATCTGTGCCAATCCTTAACCCAGTATGGGAAGCTCCAAGCGGTTGCGATTGCGCAATTTCTTATCACACGTTGGGATGCATCGATCTGGAAGCTATTCTTATTCCCGAGCCAAAGAAGCTGCATTCCGGGAACCGTGGCGGCGGGGGAATTTGTGGGGAGGCGATCACGACATCACTGAAGACCATTAGACGCACGATTATTGGTGACCGTCACCATGTATTGTAGCATTAGCGGGCTTACTCAATTGGACTGTGGCTATCGTTTTGCGATGAAATGAGGTATCAGATGAAACTACTTAATAGCTTGGGTTTTATATCGTAGGCTCCCATTTTTGACGTTCTGCAACCCCAAGTTTAATCTACAATTCAATCGCCCAATATGCCTTCTGCCATTCCATTGCATCAATACACCCATGTCCCAGAGACAAAGGAGGACCTGGACTGGGCTGACCGTAAGTGCGATTCATTCGTCGGGCCGATGCATCTACATCGGGTACACGCATCTGACATGGTTAACAGTCGCCACTATTGACCTCTCCAAGTATGGCACCCCGGAGGGAAACAGGGAGTTAGCGGATACCCTCATTGAGGCAATCCGAACCAAGGGTTTTTTCTACGTCGTCAATTTTGGCATTTCCCAGGACGCTGTCGACAGGCAATTTTCCCTTGGACAAGCATTTTATAATCTCCCACTTGAGGAGAAGTTACAATATGTGCCTGACCTTGAGAATGGCGACTATAATGGATATCGACCTGCAGGTCGCCGATTACTAGCCGGAGGCGTACCGGAGAAAACTGAGGTTTGGAATATGGCAAGTGAGTAAACATCCAGTGCACCATGCCTATAATGGTAAGCTGATGTGTCGAAATTGTAGCCAAGGATGGCCACATCACACAACCTGTTCCGCAGCTTGTTAAGGAGAATCTTCAAGAAATTGAAGGTTTCGCAAAGGTAGCAGGACCCTATGTTTAATTGGTCCATACCCCAATCTAATGTGACGTGTAGGATTTGCACGACAAGGTCCTTGACCCATTGAACCATTTAATTGCCCTCGCTCTGGAACTACCAGAGGATTTCTTTACTAAGGTGCACAAGTGGGAAACACATGATGAGTCGCACTTGCGATACATGAGATACTCCAAGTTCTCACAGGAGGAAATCGACAAGTTGGAGGATGGCCTGTGGTCCCACGGCCACACAGACCTGGGCACCATTACTCTGTTATTTAGGCAGCCTGTGGCTGGTTTGCAGATCAAGGACCAAAGCGGGAAATGGAAGTGGGCAAAGCCTCTTGACGGCAGCTTGACGGTTAACACATGCGATGCTCTCAGCTTCCTTACTGGAGGTTACATCAAGTCAACTGTTCACCGGGTATATATATTCACAATACTGTCTTGATATCATGGACGGAAGTATGCTAACAACTTGTCACAGGTGTCGCTTCCCCCGAAGGACCAGCGCCACGTCGACCGCCTGGGCCTGCTCTACTTTGCGCGTCCTCAGAATGACCTTGTTTTGAAGACTATTGACTCGCCAGTTCTTAAGCGAGAAGGCTTTGTTCAAAATGAATTTGAACAAGGGGGCCACCACGTTCCCGACATGGGAGAGTTCACTAAGCTGAAGCAGACTTGGCAGCAGAAGAAGGTCAAGAACCACCTTGCGACAGATGGACAAGAGATCCTGCCGGGGTTCAAGGGACAGTACCACCACTAAATGTTCTAACTAAATGCTGGGATGATATTGATGATGGAGGAAACCAGAAAACACCGTTTGTTCTTGGAATGATTCACCCTTGTATGTATGAATACCGAAATTGCCAACACAGCACACCGACATTTCCCCTTGTTTTATGGCAGTACGTTTGCTTGCTTCTGTGATGCGCACATCCCCTGATGCCAATGGATGAGATGACATCATTATTACTGATCCACTTAATGGATTAAATTGTTGTCTCGAAAGCGAGGGCCTGCGAAGTGCCCCATGGTCTCCCAACTACAATTGAGAAGTAGAAACAAACCAAAGAGAAGAAGAATAAGGAAGCTGGAATATTGTTGCACAACTTGGGCAAATCAATCTTGTCATGCTAAGAATGTGGAACCACTTTGAGAATTTATGTTAGCTCGTGTTAGCGGAGGTGGGCAGGATTTGCGACGGGGACTGATTAGGAAAATGGAGCATTGGGCAGTCATTTTAAATTACAGCATAGAAATCCTTATTTTGGCCGTTGTTCCCAAGACCGTAATTTACGGGGCCAAGTATCCCGTTTAATTACAGAGTTCAAAACCGACACGGATAGCCTGGGCTGGGTTCAACGCTTCAGGCACAGTGGCGGTTGCCAAGGGCTCTTTTGTTTGGATTGAGCGCAGCACGGGCCAATCAAAAGTTCTGCGCTGCACAACGCTGACTGAGGGGCTTACTACGGAAGTGACATGACGCGGCAGGGTTTGTCCCGCCCAACCTCTCGGGATCACAACGCCTTTTCAAGTATGGTTCCCGCAGCCGCTTGACTTGGCATGTCTGTCGTGAAGCCTCCGACCTCTTCTGCGACGTTGGCCCTAGAATGCGCCAAACAACACACCTGATCCCACCTGTGTAGTTCCCGACCATGCGGGACGAATCTCAGTCGCGCGATCCCCGCGATCGCGATGACGGATCCAGAGAGAGGGATCAAGAAAGAGACAGAGACAGAGACAGGGATAGGGATAGGAATCGGGTCAGATCCGTGACGCCCGGTCCGCGAGCTGACCGGCGAAACGAACGGCAAAGCGACCACAGCAGTGACATTGACTCGGAGGACTACGACTACCTCGACAAAGAGGACAGCCGGGATCGAGACAGAAACCGCGATAGCTTCTACCCCGGCGACCGAGACAGGGACAAGGACAGAGACAGGGACAGGAAGAACGACAGCTATCAGTCCAGAGACCGCGATCGGGACAGAGACCGAGAAAGCACCATTCATCCACGAGATCGAGACAGGAACCGCGACAGCTTTTACCCTCGAGATCGCGACAGCACACATCCCCGGGAAAGCACCATTCATCCTCGAGACCGAGACCGGGACAGCCACCACCCTCGAGAAAAAGACCGCGATCGAGTCCGAGACCGAGACAGCACCATTCGTCCACGAGATCGAGACAGGGACCGCGACAGCTATCACCCTCGTGACAGCCCAAAGCCTCGCAATGGCAATACACATCGTGAACGAGACCACCTCCGCAGCAGGGACCAACTCAAGGATGACACACCTAGCAAGCGCAATAGCATCGCCGGTCGCCTGATTGGCTCGCTGAGAGAGGTGCGCAACAAAGTCCAGGACAGAGGGGGAGACGGGTTCAAAGACAAGGACAAGGACAAGGACAGGGACTTTCCTCCTCCCGCCTCGCCCATCCAGAGACGTTCTACTTCGGCGGTCAAGCAGAGCCCAATCCCCCGCATTCGCGAATGGCTTGAAACATGCAACGCTGAGCACAACCACCACTGTGCCATTTCAACCGACGCAGAACCCACCACATGGCATCCTATATGGCTCATTGACGCTGTTGAGCGGCGTCTTGTTCGAGCCGCTCCCAAGGACCGCTATGTCGCTCTGAGTTACGTCTGGGGATCACCCACACGCGCCAACGCACCGAAGGTACCTACCCAGACACTAAGGTCCAACATTGAAAGCTTTCAAGCGTCCCTCCCAGAAGCCGATATGCCGCAGACTTTTGTCGATGCTATGTGGGTTGCAAGGAAGCTGGGTCTCCGCCATCTCTGGATCGACAAACTATGCATTGTACAGGATGATCCAGGGGACGTGGACACCAATGTCAGACACATGGCATATGTGTTTGCCAACGCATATCTCACCATGGTGGCTGCTTCTGGCGATGTGTACACGGGGTTAGCATCGTTGACGCCTTCAAAATCAATCCGCAGTCTCAAACCAGGCGGCCGAAACCACCAGGAATTATTATTGGCGTCGAATTGGAACAGCCGAGGCTGGACTCTGTCAGAACGTATGTACTCACGGCGATGCGTCTACTTCTTTGAGGACACCGTCACATGGGAGTGTCACTGCGATACATGGACGGGGAGCACTTCTAGTGTTATGAAGAAGATCCGCGGTGGGCAAAAGGGGTGTACTAACCCCGTCCCTGATGCCGCCTTTGCATATCACCACCCATCCTGGCCTGATCTGGATGAATATGCGCGCATTGTTATGGGATACAGCGCACGAAGAGTGACACTCGTCGATGACACTCTCCGCGCCTTTTCGCCCATCACCCATGTTCTCTCGCGCACCTATCCGAGTGGTTTCCTTTATGGAATGCCCATCATGTTTCTTGATATTGCTCTTCTCTGGCGACCCCACGCCTCAATTAGGCGGAGAGCTCTCACGCGCCCACCGTTTCTACCATCGTGGTCCTGGATGGGCTGGTGGTTTGATAACATCCCTGTGGACCTGACTATTTGGAAAGCTGCTGTTGACTACATTGAGGAGGCCAAACCAGTTGGAAAGCCTGGTGGCCAGGAGTCCAAGAGGCCCCGACCATCTCATCCCTTCCGCGTCAAGCCAACCGTGTCGTGGAGCATCACGGACCGAACCAACACTGTACCGCTGCAGAATACCGGCCTCCAGTTCCGAGACCTGCGCGGCAAACGAAGCCCTCCTTCAGAGCTCCCTCCAGGGTGGAAATCTAGCGGCTCAAGATATTACATGCACGACAGTGACAATGTGACGCTCTTCAAGTATCCCATCCCTGTCGAGGACCCCCCAGAGGCTGGCGAGTACGAGCCTCCCGCGGGCGAGTTGGCCTTCCCTGGCCCGCTGCTCTCGTTCCGGACAACCTCATGTTTCTTTGAAGTCGATCACCATTCAACAATGGAGCATCGAGACCGGTCCAACCCGCCCCTTGCAATTGGAAACATCTGGGCAAAGGGTGATAAATGGGTAGGGCAATTCCGTTCGCACGACGCATGGCTGGGTGTGCAGTCGTCCAACTACGAGGGAGACGAGAAGCTCGAGTTCATTGCCATTTCGACGGCAAGCGAGCGCTACGGATCACATCTCTTTGATGCAGAGCACTTCGAAGAGAACATGGATGCCGACGAGACCATCAATGTGGTCAACGTGCTGTGGATCGAGCGCATCGGTGAAATTTGCTACCGTCGCGGCATTGGACATATCCTGCAACGGGCGTGGGAGTCGAATGCCAAAGACGAAGTCAACATTCTTCTTGGATAGGTCGAGTATGCTTAGCGCGGTGTTGTGAGGCGTTTGGTTTGGGTACGGGTGTTGTGAGAGCAGGAAAATCACTGTGCTTCGAGGATGGGTCTACTGTATACCAGTCATGTATGGGTCATTTTTTGTCACTTGCCCCTGGGGAGGTTATTTGCTATCTATTACGGTTTATATATCATGGTCAACATGTATTCAGTATTTGTAACAGAAAAAGAACAACAGGCTCAACGCAGCTAATTATGGAACACCTTTGGATATAATTATTTTCATACAATCAACAGTGCTTTGGTATTGTCGCCGCGTTGTGCAATCAATCAACCACAATATATTTGCTCAGATTTCTCCCAAACATCTTTTTTTTTTTGCCTTAATTCGCCCGAGCAGCTTCAGTCTCCTTGTCTTATTCAGATGACATTGGCTTTTGGCCCCAAACCGTGCCCCTGATTAGATAGTCAGCAAAAATGCTTGTAACAAACGATTGCTTCAGTCACATTTACTTACACTCGAATATAGGAATGGATGGACCGGTCGCGAAGAGACTTGCGGGTCTGGGCAATGAAAGCCTGCACTTCGGCATACTCCCAGCCCATGACGCTCGTCAGGAGAAACAAGACATATCCCTCGAGGCTCTGGTCGGTGATTAAGAGATTGTACTGGCCGACTTCCTTCCACTTGGGGTCCGCGGGCCAACCCCCAACCGGCAGCTTAAACTGGTGGTTGCCAATGTTTTCGAACCCGGTCTCCTTGAACCACGCAACGTTCCGCCCGTCCTCGATGATCCTGAAGCTCCTCCCAATCTTGTCGCCCGCCTCCTGAAAGAGCTTGCCCCAACCGTCCAGCGGGCAGCCCTTGGGGATGGTGCGGTCGTCGGAGCAGACGTCGATGGAGTAGTCCATGTGCTCGAACCAGCCGCCGGGCTTGAGGCAGCGCTGGACCTCCTTGTAAAGCGCGGGCCAGTCCTTGATGGAGCCCATGAGGCACCGTATGTGGACATAGTCAAAGTGGTTGTCGGGGTACGGCCAGGTCAGCTGTGCGTCGTCGAGTTCAAATTTGCAGTTTGTAGGGACCTGGGGTCGGTCAGAAGGGGATGGGCCATTATAGAAAAAGGAAAGGAAGAAAAAGAAACAATTATACCCAAGCAGGTTGGATTGGTGACAGGTCGGTGCCTATAACCTCTGCAGAGGGAAACTGGTCGGCAAAGTCACTACATGTGTCAGTTTATGCGCCCTGGTCAAGGGGAGATGCTGTGCCGCACATTGCCCAGATACCGGTCCCAGTGCCGATATCAATGACCCTCTGCGGGCTGTCGCCAATAGGGGCCAAGAACAGTTTATTGTCCAAGGCGAGGTAGAGCATGTGGTGGCTAACAAGCAGTTAGCCAAAACAGATTCTTTCGGCAACGAAGCAGTTGTCACAAACTTGAGATCGAGCCCTTCATTCTGTTTCTCATCATTGGGGGCCCTGACGGCACGGGAATTGGTTAGCTGTCCGCGCATCTTCCTTGCTAGGGGGGGGGGGGGGGGGGGGGGGGGGGGGGGGGCGCCGGCTCACCAGTATTCGGTGCCAGTATTGAAGTTTTGATAAGTCCTCCCGTGCAGCTTGCGGTACTCGAGGATGCTTTCGGCAATGGACGTTGTCGAGCTGGCACTGTACAGTGGGCGGTTAGGCGGTCCTCAACAACGGCAGTCTTGCACGGGCTAATTTACGCCTCACTGATGGCGGAGTCGTTGTCGGGCTCGTTGCGCCAGTCGGGATCCTTGATCAGTCAGTGAGTATCGGCCCGGTCGCAGCACCGGGGATTCGAGTGAGGCTTACAACAGCCATTTGCGGCTGGATAAATGTCGTTTCGACCATTGCTGCTTTGCTTGGATACCAACAGCGTTCCTATCCCTATGCCGAAGTGGGCAGACGGCTTGTTATTAAAGCCCATGATGGGGAGTGGAACATGGCTCCTCCCGCTCTGTGTGGCCAGGGTCGGCCCCTCGTCTATGCAACGTGCTGCCTCTGCAGGACCAACAGCATGCGCTCGGGGCGACGTTCATTGGAGGCGTTTTGCAAGGGACGTTGCAAAGTTTGACCTGACTTTTGCTCGGCACGGCACTAGCTCCGGGTAGGGTTTGATCCAATGGTCCGAGCATCGGTATCTGGCCTCTCTATTCTCAAAGAGAGAAGAGAGAGCAAAAAAAAGAATGCGTCTCTCGTTTGAAGCAATTGGCCGCTTGGGGCAGGTCAACCGACCAACTTGCATTTATTGCACCAATCGCCGTCCGCCCAGCTGCAACAGACGCATAGCCATGTCTCCGCAGGGCTGCAATGAGCCGTGTTCGCATACATGTCCCGCTCAGATTTGCGCTCAGGTGCCATCAGTGTTGCCGAATAGTTGCCCTAAGACTCGTCGCCATTGCTTGGTGATGATCCAACAGTGAGTGGGTGGTGGGACTGTCGTCTGCTCCTTGCCTTGTATTGGTCTAGCGCCACGGAAGCGGCCGCGGCGTCAATCGACGATCGCACATGGTGCTGCCATTTTTAGCAGTCAGACGTACATATGTAGTTACATACATACTGCCCAATTGGTTTTAATCAGGGATTAAACAAAATATTGGTTATTGTTTGCGGGTGGGCATTTTCCATTCATGGTTGGTTTACTTCGGCTGAGAAATCACAAGCTATGAGATCCCGACGCCACTGCAATAAACACTAATTTGAGGTCCCAAGATTGCCATGTTGGGGGAACCAAACTTCATAAATTACGACGTCAGATGCTGCTGACGAAAATGGAACCTCCTCATCCCGCACGTTGCGCCACCTTTACCACAAAGCACCACACCAAATCCTCCTCGCGGCACGGCACAGCGACCACTCTTGGTATCGTAACCAACTTTGAAGGAAAAGAACCCCCAAATTCAAAAAAGAATCTGCTTGGGGGTTATTTAATCCGTCAGATTCACACATGGAGAAGCCTTTCCAGAGAATATAAGCATCCGAAATCTAAAAGAGGTAACGGCAATGCAACAATACCTTGTAAGTATCATACAAAATGCTTATTAAGAGTTGATTGGAAGTCTAATAAATCTATCTATTGCAGCCACATCAATCGATCAAGTGCTGTATTTTCTTGCCCACCGCTTCTTCACGGTGTAAAGTTATGTGTGTACCACAGGTAGGGTTGTGCTACGGTATAGGGTAACCTAGCCTCGCCCACATTGACAAAACTTCACGTAAAGTGCAAAAAGAAAGCCTCGCAAATGCTCGCAATCGTATTATAGGAACAGCCCGATGCGGGGGTCGAACCCGCAACCTTGAGATCGCGTACTCGTAAGAGTCTCACGCTCTACCGATTGAGCTAACCGGGCGTGGCTCTTATTGTTGAGATCTGCCGGTCCCAAAACCGCCTCATCCACCAACGCAGACCCAGTGGGTATGGAAAAGATTTTTTTTCTCTTAGTGGTATGTGGGTCACAGTAGTACCGGTTTAGGTAGTGGACTGTAAAATCGACATGGAACATCCTTAGTTGCTACATGTGTAAGGATCTTATGCAATCGTTGGCCCTAAGGCGAACCCGTTGAACCTTGTTAAAAGTCCATCTTGGAGATGGTACCAGAAAGAGGTAAGCGGGGAACTGGAAACCTGTCATGCCATACACAAAGTATGCTAAAACTAAAGGTAAACGCTATACTCAGCTATTTTACTTATTTATACATATTGCTTATTTTATTATGATCCTTCTCAACGCAATCTCGGGAGAGAAGTTTGCGCCGTGTGTCAGCTATACCTTGTTACTGGTGTGAGAAATGAGAAAAGAACATCGAGAAATGATGACGATTACATGCCGTACCCTTGCAGCAATGGACCTTGTTCCGATACATTGCCCTGCTTTCTCTCTCCCAGGTGGGGGAGCGACCAAACTCACCCGTCTCATATTCTTGAAGAAAAAGAAACAAAGGCCCTAGCATTGTGAGTCCGGATAAATTGAATACGACGAGGAATTTGGAAGGGGGAATGAAGCACAGCACTAAATCCCCATTTCAAAGTCACCTCTTGACCTGGAGGAGCAGTCAAAAACATCCAACATTAACTTTTCTCCAAGAAGCTATCAGCTTTCATGCACCTGCGTCGGTTTCTGGGGGAATTTTCGCCTACATCTTGATCATGCAACTGGATTCTATGCCTCTACCCACACTCTTGGAACTGACATGTCATGTCACAATAATACAACGTTTAAGATGCCGCGCATGGTTCGTCTACGACTCATTGCCGTTAAGTATACGAGGCCCAAAAGTGCGTGTCAGTTTAAATGCTCCCCTTCGACTTCGTGTCCACAGTGTCGTCATGTCCGCATGCCACCCACGCTTGAAGTGGTGCTCCGATTTTAGCTTGCGCATTGCATCCATCCGTCTTGGCCCAACACGTCATGGGCCGTGATGATTCCTCAGCATTGATTCCTCAGCAGGCCTGTATTTGCCCGGGCCAAGCCCGCGACCCTGGTCCGGGGAAGAGAACTCCGTGTCTATCCCGATCAACGCTCTGATCCAGCGTGCCCGTTAAATGGCGGACCGAGATAATTGGGATCGTACAGCGTGAACAGCACCACAATCTGCTCTGAACCACCCCTCTATATAGCATTCTATTCATATCTACCCGCACCATCAAGTCTTGCGCGCCCTTCATCCCATGGCCAATGGGATCCTCCCCGAACACCATCTGTGTGGTGTGTAAGCGCCGCCCCAGAGTGACACAATGGCTGCATCCCGGCATATCAACGTGGCTCTCATGGACCCCCGGCGTCTTACTCCACTCGATGCCTCATGTTGGCAACAAAGGTTCCTTGATTGGAGGATTGGGGGACTTCCCCAAACCCACTGCCGATCGGGCTTACACTCTGTTTCGGCTTCATCTCCTGTCTTCACCTTCTTTTCTTCTTCGACATCATTCACTAACCCAGGGTTCTATACACGCAGAACACTGTCCCATCACATCTCCACTCACATCATGGATATAGTTCCATGACCTGGGCCCATCCAAGAGTGATATCCTTGCTGCATTTTAGAGCTTCGCAGCTCTACCACCTATACAGGCCCAAAGTCCGAGCAAATGATTCCAGTACATGGCACCACAATTTGCTACTAGCTGGCTTCCCGCATGCCATTGTTGCAGCTGCGTCGTCACCCCACTAAAAGAGTACTAGCTGGGGGTCAATGTTTGCTTTGGTAAAGCGTAGCCTTGTCGTGATGCCCGGAGTCTGGATGTATGAAAATGGTTTGGCGTAAATTACCCAACCGGGGGGGAATATACCACCGTTTGAGCAACATTGCCCCGCAAACGTTACCTGACATATCATGACGGCAGATTAAATCGGTGTACCTTCATGGAGCCTCCGTGGTTTCCGGATGTGAGATGGGAACGTCTCCATGCATACTGCATATCTGCCCGTTGCATGGCCATGCTATTCGTGGTTGTGAATTACCCTCTAGGCGGCCGCTGCTTTGAACTTGTTAGAAGCCTCTCGGGAAACAGTTTTCCTCCTTCCCCAAAAGTATAAGTAGACTTCGCTGACCTCGGTCATAGTAGGGCAAGACCTTCTAACCCCCCCTTGAAGCCTTGAATGCAATTCAATGAAATCATGGCGTCTTCTATTATTCTCTTTGCAACTATTGGATTGGCGAGCGTTGCTTCCGCGCAATGTCCTTTTGCCGACCCCGCTCGTTTAGCTGTTCGAACTGAGGACAGCTCACCTCGTAGCCATCTAGAAAGCTATGAGATTGATGATAGCCAGGGATACATGAGCTCTGATGTCGGCGGCCCATTCGAAGAGCAGAACACTCTCAGGGCTGGCACGCGAGGGCCTTCGTTGCTCGAAGATTTTATCTTCCGCCAAAAGCTTACTCACTTTGATCACGAACGGGTATGCTTCCAAACATTTTTGAGGTTGGATTGATGCTGACCACGGCCCCCCCGGCAGATTCCAGAGCGGGTTGTCCATGCGAGAGGCGCTGGTGCTTATGGAACCTTTACTAGCTATGCTGACTATAGTAACATTACTGCGGCATCGTTTCTTAGCTCCGAAAATAAGACCACCCCGACTTTTGTCCGCTTCTCAACAGTGGCTGGTTCCAAGGGTAGTGCTGACACGGCCCGCGATGTTCACGGCTTCGCTACCCGATTGTAAGTTGATGTCTTGATGCGACAGAATACTCTGCTGACTTCCATTTAGTTACACCGACGAGGGCAATTTTGACATTGTTGGCAACAACATCCCCGTGTTCTTCATACAGGATGCTATCCAGTTTCCCGACTTGATCCACTCCGTCAAGCCATCTCCCGACAATGAGATTCCTCAAGCTGCCACGGCCCACGATTCGGCCTGGGACTTTTTCAGCCAGCAGACTACGGCCCTCCACACCCTGTTCTGGGCCATGGCTGGTAACGGGATTCCTCGAAGCTACCGTCACATGGTGATTACACAGTGTTTTTTCCCTATTGCGTTAATGCAGCCTCTAACACAGCCCGCAGGACGGCTTCGGCGTACACACCTTCCGCCTCGTAACAGATACCGGTGACACCAAGTTTGTCAAGTGGCACTGGAAAACCAAGCAGGGAAAAGCCAGTCTGGTGTGGGACGAGGCCCAGCACACTGCCGGCAAGAACGCCGACTTCCACCGCGATGACCTATGGAACGCCATAGAGTCCGGAAACGGCCCCGAGTGGGAGCTTTGTGCCCAAATCTTTGATGAGAACCTGGCCCTTGCTTTCGGGTTTGATGTACTGGACCCTACCAAAATTATTCCCGAGGAATATGTTCCTCTGACCAAAATTGGGGTCATGAAACTGGATACCAACCCTGTCAACTATTTTGCTGAGACTGAGCAGATCAGTGTATGTAGGAGCCGACTGTCTGTACTTATTAAGCTGATTTTTTCCCCCAGTTTCAACCTGGCCACATTGTCCGCGGTATTGACTACTCAGAGGATCCCTTGCTACAGGGTCGCATCTTCTCGTATCTCGACACACAGCTCAACCGCCACGCCCGCGTCAACTTTGAGCAGGTCCCTGTGAATCGACCGATTGTTCCTATCCACAATAATAACCGTGATGGATACGGTCAGAGCTTTATTCACAAGAACATCCACCAGTGTAAGAGATGACGTGCCCTAATTAACCTCAGGAAATAGGACTGACTGGCACAGACACTCCAAATACACTCAACAAGGGTTTCCCAATGCAGGCCAACCAGACCCAGGGCAATGGATTCTTCACTGCGCCTCGCCGACATGCATCGGGCTACCTCCTTCGCCAGACATCCTCTACGTTTGCTGACCACTGGAGTCAGCCGCGCTTATTTTACAACTCCCTCATCAAAGCCGAGCAGCAGTTCCTCATCAACGCTATCCGCTTCGAGACTAGCAAACTCCAGTCCTCGGAGGTTAAGATGAATGTTCTTATGCAGCTCAACAAGATCAGCCACGATATTGCTGTCCGCGTGGGGAAGGCCCTGGGTATGGAGGCCCCGGCTGCGGATGACAAGTACTATCACGACAACACTACCACGGGTATAACCATTTTTGGATCAAAGCTGCCCACCATCAAAACCCTGACCGTTGGCATTCTTACTTCAACTAGCTCCAAAACATCGCTCCAACAGTCCAAGGACCTCAAGACGTCTCTTGAGGGCCTTGGCCTGGTCGTGACTATTGTTGGCGAGACTCTCAACAGCGATACTGGTGCCACTTACTCTGCAGCGGAAGCTAGCAATTTCGATGCCATTGTGGTCGCCGATGGAAGTGACAGCGTTTTTACTAAAATGTCGGCCCTGTTCCCCAATGGCAAGCCCGCTCAGATTGTTTCCGATGGCTACAACTGGGGCAAGCCGGTTGGGTTCATGGGCAGTGGCAAAGTTGCCGCATCCAAGGCGGGAGTCAGCAGCGGAAAGGGGGTTTACTATGAGAGCATGGTTTCGACTATGGTCTCGGACTTGGAGAAGGGCCTCGCTACTTTCAGATTTATAGATCGATTTGCCATGGATGAGTAAAAAGGGAAAACGAGTCTTGTCGGATTGGGTATCGTTTTTTTTTTTTTTTTTTTGCTTTGGCTATAGAATGGGAATTGGAAGAGAGCCAGATTGAAAGGGGAGGTTTCTTTGAACCTGTCTTTACGTTTTGTGTACATAAGTTTCTCTCTACAGCTCAGGAACTATTAAGGGACCAAGAGTCTCTGAGACCAGGGTCCATAAGAGCCTTTTGTGTATGTACATCAATGATGTCAATCTGTTCCAAGCGACCTTGGCACTTGAACTGAACCCCTTTACTCAAAGACTTTTGATCCAGGGCTTTGAATAAGGGGCCCAATACGTGGAAACTCAAAACTCTCAGGATGAGAAAATCGATTGTACAAATACTGCACGACATACTTGCATCGCATACTTTATCCATCACGTGTAGGTCGCAGAATGGGCCTCACGGAACATCCTCCGTTTGGTCGATCAAGGTGCGGAGAGGGAAAGGCCTCAAAAATGCCTCATCTAGAATGGATTTGCGCTTTGCGTGTTCTCCATGCCGAGAGAACAGAAAAAGAACAAACGTGTGCGAAAATCTAGACCATGGTAGAGAGGAGGGTACGGTGCTACGGCATTGGGCGTGTGTAGACTGCAACTGTGTGCGACGAAAGCATGTCATCTAAGTACGGCTACATGCTGAGACGATGTTCCTGCAATGTGAGACCGCGGAGAATAGGCGTTGGCAGGTCATGAAGTATGGAGAGGAGTAGAGGGCGTGTATCGAGGTGCCATGCTGTTGAGATGCATGGCGGAGGGTGAGGAGATTGCAGGTGAGGATTGCTGTATAAGTTTGCACATAAACGTGCAGGGAAACAGCACCTGCACACACATGTTCACACCTACGCACGAATTAGAATTAGTAGATGAATTATTTACATGGTTATAACTGAAAAATTAGTAAGAGTCTCTGTTTGTTTGTATATTATCATCTCATTAGCTAAGAAGAGCACTTTTTACCCTAGAGCCCATCTATCTCATGCCAACGGCGAGGCATCCGTTTCCATCCCACTTAGCGGGCCGCCTCCGCAAAAGCCACCATGAGGTCCCCCAGCTGACCCCCCCACGCGCTACGCTCTCCCACCACCCGCCTGACTGGGCATCCCATGAATGACGCTCGCTAGCTCAACACGCGCGCGCTATCTTATCAGGCTTCGCGCTGTCTCTACTTGCCCACCGCCCTGGCTGTCGCTATCTTATCAGCGACGGTTGGGGTGGGAAGTTCACATTGGTGTGTGTTGATTGACTGCGCTCGTGATTCGCCTTTCTCTTTTTTGGGTTTGGTGTTTGCCTTTTCTTTGGGGTGCATTGCCAAAAGCTCAGTCGCGATCAAGCATCTAATCTAGCCGTCCCTCCCTCCACCTGGCCGAGTCCGGCCCCCGGCCCCTCCAGCCAACGGCGACGCCTCCATTACCACCCCAACCCGCAGGCGACAGCCAGCCTCATTGCAACTCACCTTCGATCCATTGACTCGCACACGACCCGTCCTCGCTTCTGCTTGTTCATGGAATAGCAGCAGCAGAATCTATCCATCTGAACCCACCATCGTCCCTCGGTGCGCGCGCAACTTCTCTCGAGTACGAGCAAACACCATGTCGGGACAAGGAGAAGGCGTCATGGAGCGCATCCGGAGAGTCTTCACCCGCCGCGTCTCGACCTTGTCCGAGTATGCGCCCCTCACCACCGACGACGAGCCCACCGCCCTCGAGGGCTCGGCCATACTCGACGGCCAAGACGAGCACCCTTTCTCGTGGCTCGAGTACAGCATCTTTGCCCTGCTGGGCGTGGCCATGCTTTGGGCCTGGTATGTGGAAGCACTCGGGATAATTCCCATGCCAAGTTGCACAACCCCCGCTGACGTGACACTTCAGGAACATGTTCCTCGCCGCGACACCCTACTTTGCTTCCCGTTTCGCCGGTGACGAGCGGATCCAGGGCTCCTTTCAGTCTGCCGTTCTGGCCGTCTCGACAACAACAAACCTGGGCACCATGGTGGTCCTCAGCAACATCCAGGCCACCGCATCATATCCCTTCCGTATCAACCTGGCCCTCGTTGTCAATATCGCCACCTTTGCCCTCTTGACTGCTTCCACCGTCATCTTCCTTGACGCTTCGCCAGCTGCGTACCTCGTCTTCCTGCTCCTCATCGTTGCCGCTTCTGCCTGGGCTGCCGGCCTGATTCAGAACGGAACCTTTGCCTTTGCCGGCAGTTTTGGGCGTCCCGAGTACATGCAGGCCATCATGGCTGGCCAGGGCGTTGCTGGCGTCCTTCCTCCCATTGCCCAGGTCAGCAGTGTCCTCATCTTCTCTCCTGTCGAGGAATCACATTCGGGTGAGGATGGCTCCTCTGATGGCTCCTCCTCCGCCTTTGTCTACTTCCTCACCGCTGTGGCCATCTCTTTGGTGGCTCTTGTTGCCTTTATCCCTCTGCTTAAGCGTCACAACCGCATTATTGAGAATCGCATGGTTGAGCACATGGCCGAGTCTATGCAGAGCATTGAGGATGCCGAGCGCGCGGCCCGAAAGGTCTCATCCATGTGGCAGCTCTTCCGTAAGTTGCACTGGCTGTGTGCCGGTGTTGCCATTACATTTGCTGCCACCATGTTCTTCCCCGTCTTTACGAGCAAGATCCGCTCCGTCAAGGAGGATGCCGGGGCCATCTACCGCCCCGCCGCATTCATCCCTCTCGGATTTTTCTTCTGGAATCTGGGTGATTTGTGTGGCCGCATTTCCACCATGCTGCCCTTTTCGCTCCGCCACAGACCTTTTGCTCTATTTGCTCTTTCTGTGGCGCGCGTGGGCCTCCTTCCCCTCTACCTTTTATGCAACATTGGTGGTCGCGGTGCCGTCGTGCCCAGCGACTTTTTCTACCTGTTTGTTGTTCAGATTGCCTTCGGCATTACCAATGGCTGGCTTGGTTCCAGTTGCATGATGGCTTCAGGTGAGTGGGTTGACGAGGGGGAGCGCGAGGCTGCTGGGGGTTTCATGGGCACGTGCTTGGTGGCGGGTTTGTCTCTCGGCAGCATTTTGAGCTTCACAATTTCCGATATTTAGAATCAGACTGGCTTTGGTAGCATCAGGGTTAAATGTTTTGGCGTTTGGTCGCGGTAGCATCTTATAATATATAAAGAGTAGAAACGAATAGATATTTCAAATTTCGAAATTCAATAAACCTCGCTGAGGGGTGAATGTATCAAAGACATTCAATGTCATCGTATGAACCCCAACCCTTGATATGCGACCCTTGAAGATGCTGTACTTGTGCCCGTTCCTAAATATGCAACCACCTTGGTATTGTACTCCAAAATCACAACCGTCGCTATGCATGCCTATACCCTTGTGGCCGATGATGCACCCCGATGCAGAGAGAGAGAGAGAGAGATGAAAAAAAAAAAGAAAACAAAAACCAAACGCTATAGTTGTCCCCTTAGATGTTCCCGCCTGTCCTGGTACTCCGACAAAGAATATTGACAAAAAAACGTAGCAAAGGATTACAGTGTCCTACCGCCGATCTGGTAATGCCCTGCAGTGCGTCAGCAAGGGTGCCCTAGCCGCCACGCTGAAAGGCGGGGAATGACTTACAAGGGCTCACTCCTGTAGGGACAAACTTTCGCCTTGGGATTGTCCTTATTGAACCGCTGCAGCATCACCTTGAGTGTCGCCGAGTCGGATGGAAAGTTGCGGATGGTTCCTGACGCCTCCAGAGGCGCTACAAAATTGCGCCAAGTGCGGGACAAGGGCGCAGTTCTCGTCTTGTCCTGGATATTTATCATGTGTAACGGCTGACCCTGGCGGCGCGTCCATTCTAGCAGGCACATGGTTGGGGGGTGGTAGTATTTTCCGTCGCACAGGATCCAATCGGCAGTGTAGCATCCCGATGAGATGAGATTGCGCTCAGCAGCTTGCCATCGATCAAACTTGATGGTCGTATCCTTCGAGTCAAAGTCACCAAGACGTACTCGAAGGGGTCCATCGGGACCAGGGTGGGCTTTATCAGGATAGATCTGTACAAAACAGGTGCAATCGCGAATTGTCATGGCAAAGTTGAACATGGGGTCGTCCCGCAGAGCGTTCAGGGGTCCATTTGGGTCCGCCAGCTTTTGGACGTCGCGGAGATCCTTTATGACCTGGTGGTTGGCCGCGCGGAGGAGTCCCGAGACAACTGTTGAGTGTCCAACCTTGGCTAGCTGAGGGGCGATTCGAAAAGGTGAGTTGATGTCCAGTGGAGCATCAGGGTTGTCCAGAACCAGGGGACAAGGCTTCGAGTCCGGGGCCGACTTTGTAAGTTTCGGGTCTTTGAGAAAATTGTACAGTTCCATGGCACATTGTCGGCATCGGATAGCGCCAGTAGGGGCGCTTGGGGACTGGTTGAGCCACTTGGGCTTGAACTCGATGAGAATGCATTTTGTGGGATCTGCAGATGCAACGGTTAGTTTACCGCGGAAAAAGCCGGGGTCCAGAGAGACACCATACCTGCTGGCCGCATGTCCTCCACCAGCAAGCCCCAGTTTGTTTGAGCAATAAAGGAGCCCCGGAATTTTTCTTTGCGCTGGTGGTCAATTCGCCGGAGGAAAAGATTGAGCTCGTTGACAATGTTGGAGTCACGGACAACCACGAGCTCCTGCTTGATGACATGGTCTTTGAGATGAGACTTGACCTTGCTGGCATAGAACTCTTGTTGTTTTAAGTAGTTAAATCTCGCAGGACCACCGTTTACAGGGGCCTTGGCGACGCGGAGAAGCCATCCTGGATCGAGCCATGGTCAGTCCACACGGGCTCAGGAGGGTAAGGAGCGTCATAGATTCAACATACCTTGGAATTCAGAGGGTGAGTGGTAACCTTCGGGCAAGGCCAACTCGAAGACGGCGTTGGCAGCACCCTCTCCAATTAATTTGACAGGCCGGGTGCCCCTGGGAAGCCTCTTGAGAGAGTGTCGATCCCACGAGAGGGGAGTTGCAGCACCGTTGAGCATGATGGCCATCTCGGCTACGTCCTGGGCGGTTGGCCACAGATCATCCTCGTAGTAAGGGGCGTGGTGAGGAGGAAGAAGGATATCCGTGTCAGTTTCCGAAGGCGTAAGCTGTCCATCGGACAATGATGGTGTAGACATGATTGGGGGCGTTGCCTTGGTCATGCAGGTGGCTGCAAGGCACGGCCAAGCCACCGAGTGTCTTACGTCGGAGGGGTGCGAGAGAGAGGATAATGGCTCCAGTTTGGCCTTGGAGGAGGCCTGGATATAAGTAGCAATAGGGGAGAGAGGCGGAGAATGCCCTAAGGAATCGGGGATAAAGAGTGAGGAGGGGGATGGGGGAGCGGGAGATGGGGGAGAACTAGTTCTCGTGGGAAACGGCATCAGCGTTTGACTTTGCGCTTGCCTTTGTGTTTGTTTCTGTTTTTGTTTCTGCGCCAGAATCTGGGCTGACTGCGGGCTGCAGGATCTGCGGGCCTCGAATTTTTTTTTTGGCAGTGTGGGAGGATAGGTGAATATGGGGGGAGGGTTGCGAGGAAGCTGGAGGCGAATGGGGAAGTACAGCGTAGCAGTAGGGCGAGAGGTGGTTAAGTAGAAGTATAGTAGGAATCGACGTTTTTAGAAGAGGCTATGGGGCCAACACGTCTCGCTTGGGAGAGGAAATCGTCGCCTTCTACTTCGGGCCAGGTGCAAGAGAAGGCGGAGTAAGGCAAACGATAGCCCGATGCGATGCGATGCGATGCTGTACGATGCGATGTGATGTTATGACAGGCAGCCGACAGGGATGGTGGGTAGGGTGAGGTGTGTAAGACGTAAGGCGCATGTATGTCTTGCCTGCTTATAGCGTGTGCGAGACAGGACAGAACAAGAATAGCCAGTGCGTAAAAGGGCGAGTGGGTTGGGCGGGAGTTTTGTTAGACAAAGATCTTGGTGCGAAATCCAGGATGGTATCGTGGAACTGGTGGTCATGGGCCATGGGCCATGGCCTGCTTTTACCAGGACAGCGTCATTATGTTTTGCTTAGGGCAAACCATGTCCGACTGTCGGGCCCGGTAGTGTGGATGACGGCAGAGCGGCGCAAATGGCGGAGAAGGCGACGAGGGCGACAATTCCTCTGTAACACCTCCTCTCTGGGAATAGGATGGGATGGGGTTGGGTGAGAGTGGTGGGCATGGGCAACCGGGACTTTTCCTTTTACTTGGCCGCCGCGGCCGCTGCAGCCATTTACAAGCCCGCACACAGACGACGGGACCCTAAAAAAAGGGTCCTTTGACTGGGGACTGGTGACGAGAATGGAGACCTGAACCTGGAGCAACCCCGTTGACGTGTGTGTAGTAAAGGGCAGAGGGCCGAAGAAAAGGGCACGATGCGACTAAAAGGACAGGCGGCGCCGTGGACGATTCGATCTGGACGGTGACGCACAGGTTTAGGACCTTCGCCTTGGGACCGGAACCGGATTAGGGTGTGCGCCAATGCCAGTCATCGAGCTGGCAGCATGCTGGTCTTGCATTTAGTGGGACGTGGGACTGGGATTCGGGGTTGAGAGGGAGCGTATCGAAGGGCACAGTTAGCGATGTGTACTGTACCTGGTTAAATAAGCCCCCTTCCCCCTTCCCCCTCAAGCCGACAGCCCAAGCCGCCGGAGCTGGGTGTCGTTGGCGGCGAGTACAGCGCAGCGCAGGTTGGTGGATGATGGGGGGAGTCTTTGGGATGACTCCGACTTGGGCGGAGATCTGGGTGACCTGACCAGCCAGAGGCATGCATCTGGCAGGGGGACCGCCACAGCAACCAGGGCCCCTGCGCTGCTCTGGCAATGTTCTGGCAATGCTCTGCCACCAGACTGGCTGCAGCCGCGCGCCCAGGTGACTTGATGGGCCGGGACAGGGGGACGTCAAGAACCAAATTGGTCAACGCGCCTCCGGGGGCGACGAGGGGCGCTGTGGTGCAAATGCGCAGCGCGGTGCAGCCGACTAAAACGGGCCAGGAGGAGGCCGCTGCGCAAGGTCAGCCCTTGGTGGCGATCTCTCGGCCAGGCGCCATGGCTGGCTGTCTTTGGGCTGGCAGGGGCTGGGCGACAGGAGGGTGAGCATGCAGCCGGGGAGTGGCCAGCGCCATCTGCCACTAACAGCAGAAAGCCTTACCAAGAACGAGACCCTTGCAGCCCAGGTTGGGCTCTCTGCCACAGGGGGGACAGGTACAGATACAGGCACAGGTACAGGTACAGGACACATGCGTCGCCCCCAACTTGAGCCATCCCGCAAACACGCACACTGACATGTGTTTGGGGATGCCTCTACTCGACCAGGTGCCGGGGACGAGGTATAAGGCTCGAAACGGAAATGAGCAGGGAAGACATGCTTCCAGCTAAACCGCTAGACCAGAGACACTGGGAGACGAGCTGCAGTGATCAGCTCCCCCAGTGTGATGTTGCCGCTGCCGGTTGCCGCCAGCCCTGCGACCTACTATAGCTCGCTCCTCTGCGCATGTGGAGCGGATGCAAGAGCCTATGTTGTTTGAAACACAAATGCAAACACAACGACAGACGCCGTCATGATGGGAGTTTGCCTCAGGGCACTGACCGACAAACGGCTGTTGTGCCTCGGCGACCTGCAGTAGCTCTCTACTATTCGATTGAACAGCGTCCACGGGATCACAATCAACGTGGGCGCCGGTCATGACCGGAGCAGAATGATGTCACGTTGGCTACCCGCGCCCCCATGCCAGTCCAACGCCCAGTCCAACGCCCATGCCATGCCGAATGCCTTGCCTGCCTGCAAGCCCAACCCGCCCGTCTGCCCGTCCAGGACCCCTCATCAAGGGTCCTTTCACCTACGTAGCCCGTCCGTGGTCGGTGGCGTGTAGCTTCGTCACCGACAAAATGCACACGGTCAGCGTGGCACGCCGAGAGGCCAAGTTGCACAGGGCGGCAGACGAAGGAGCTCCTGGATGACCCCAATGTGGGCTATGTTTAATGAGGGCGGAGAAGGAGAATGAGGATGAATCAAGATGCGGGGGCATGGAGAGACATCAATTGCCTAGCGTAGAGACGGTCTCATCTCGTCACACAATTCGCAATCACCAACAAGTTCTTTTTTTGCATTTTGGCAGATTTGACGTCGGATCGCCTCTCTCAAAGCGAAATGGGCAGAGCTGCGTCATCTCCCCGTATGGTAAACCCTAACGATGGACGAGAGGTGTGCTGCTGTTAGTGTACGCGGGCCCGTTTTCTCGACTGCATGACTAGACTGTCGAATCATGTGCCGATTCTGCACTAAAAGCCCGAAGATTCCAAGAGCCCGGAAGATGGTTGGTTGTTGGTTCGTTTCCTAGCGCTGGCTAGACTGCTGTGGTTTCTTCCATTTTGACGCCGAGCGGGTTGAAAAAAAAAAAAAAAAAAAAAAAGCCTGCAGTATGCACTCACGGCCAAAAACTGCTTTTCAACCCGCAAGATACATTTTCAAGCTGTGCCGTCCCAAATGAGGCATTGCGGATGCAGGTATGGTTGCAACTTGCCTACTTGAGAAATTCGAGCAGCAAGGCATCCGCATTTGATATTTCACGGCGCACGAGTGTGTGCCATGGCGCCAAAAACGGTGCCTTACATGATGACCGACGATCGAGGAGGATCGCAGGGGATCGGGAAGCGGCGTGGGCAGACGGGGAGAAGGAAACATGGTGCGACTGGTGGTGGTGAGGGGAGCCGTCAATCAGGTGCGGTGGCAGTGTGCTTATCCCACCTTGATCCCACATCACCAGACCACGCTCAAACGTGAGATTTGGAACGATGGAACATTGCCAACTCCACCGCTCTTCGTGCTTCATGGCCATACTTGCCGAAGCTAGCTCGACCATTTCCCCTCACCAGTTCGTGCTAGTAGCTCATGCCTTCCGAACTGTTTTCGGGGCGAGACCGTCTCCCCACATCGACTCGTTGCTTTTTTGTGGTTCTTGTGCCTTATCTATGGGTTGGGTGTGTGTGGCTTATGCTGACTTTTCGGAATTCAGATGGTAGCTAGGGCTTCAAACGTCGCCGCCCACCTTTGGCCGCAGCAACTGCAACAGCAGTGAACTTTGCTGCAACTTTGCTGCAACTTGTCCGGGCAGCCAACGTACGCGGTGCAGAGCGGCACTCTGATCAGCCGGGCTGTAGGACCGGGCGCCCGCCCGGCTGGAGCCGCTGGTCCGTGTTCTTTTCGAAAGAGGCTGCATGAGGGAAGATCTTAGGTTCTTTAGGCGTTTGAGGGGGGCAAGATTCGGTGCCCGGGAAACAGGACGAACATCGAACCATTTGATGCAGACGTCGTCCCACGATTCAGCACTCAGCACTCATCATCCGATGGTGACGGTGCCTCCAAGCTGAGGCGAAGGCTGATTCGACAATTGGAAGTACGGGATTTTTTTTTTGGCTCTTTATTCTGCATCCTGGGGCTAGCAAGGGGAACTGGGCAAATGCGGAGAGAACGAATACAATAATGTCGTGGGCCGCATTGACGACCCCGTTCGCATTCAATTAAATTGTTTCCTGGATACTCTGTACGTCCAGACGCATTGCATTAACGCATTGCATCGCCAAAAGCATCGCGCCTCCCCGCACTGCAACACCACATCGCATTGACCTTGTCCCGTGGACAAGCATAACCGATCCGCGCGACACACACACGCCCGCCGCACCTCACGATAACTACAACACCCAAGACGACAAAAAAGGACATCAGTCGAGCGGCTACGCTACACACATCTGCGGGGTCACGCGACTTTACCGACCCGGCTGACGCACCTCAATTGCAATCCGTGACGATTTTACCCCGTGTGCACAATTTTTTTTTACCACCCATTACCGACGGAGCAAGGGCTGCTGTACAGGACGCATCGCTTTGTGTGCACAAGCCTCGGTCTCGACCTCGGACAGCCGGTGCTTCCCGTGCCGGACATAGGCTTCCTGGGAGAAGGAATCGCTTTTGTGCTGGGTCCACCCAGCCCCCGTTTTTTTTTTTCAGCAACAACCCTCGTCTTTCCAGTCTCCCTCGGACCATTCACAGCACTGCCATTGACTGCTTGGACTGGCTGCCGACAGGCGTTCCATCTGCCCTGTCGAAACCTGGAAACTGTGCCTCTGCGGCGCGACTTGATACTGTTCGCCTCCATCAGGCCGTATCCGTTCGCTGCCCATTATCAGGTGATTCAAATTTCAATCAGTTACTTTCCGATATCACGAAAGCAGATCCAACTGAAGCATTGAACTCTTGCAAACATAAAACACCGCCTTTTCTGAAACCCGTAGCCGCCAGCGCAACAATCCCTTCGTTGTCTAGTGGGTTCATCCGGCTGCATAGCGTCCACTTCCGTGAGCGGACTTTGTGGCATTGAACTCTCCAAAACGCGCGAAAAAAACCGTGCCGGGCCCCACTTCCCCAACTACCCCCCAATAGCGATCCGCCGCAGTCCCGGGAAAGCTTTACGATCCGGCCTCCTGGGAAATCCCATACATCACTTCAATTCTCTCTCCTCCAAATTTCCATCTTCGCCACATCGATCGTCTACTCGTCGACGTTCTAATCTTTCGCTTCCGATTAATCTTCGAATTTTTCTTCGCAACCCCGCTGTTCTACCACCGTTCGATCCTTCGTCCCCCCGCCTGCTTCGGCTTCATATATTCCGCAAACACGCTCTCCATCTTTTTTTTCTTTTCGCTCCGATTTTCGCGACACCAGCCGACCCCGGCGCCTGCTTGCTTCCTCCATGGTTGTGAGAAGGTAAACGCCATTTCAACATGGCCTTCAACTTCAACTGGTCGCCGCTCACGGCTGACGCCGAATTTTATCGGCGGGCGCGCGATCTATTGACCAAGGCGCTGAACAAGTCACCCAAACCGCCCATCATCGTGGATGATATTCTCGTGAGCGAACTCAACCTGGGCACCGTGCCCCCCGATCTGGAGATTTTAGAGATAGGCGACTTGGCCGAGGATCGATTCCGGGGTATTTTCAAGATGACTTATTCGGGCGATGCCTTCTTGACTCTCAAGACTCGAGTTCAGGTGTGTATACTCTACTTTTTTTTTTCTCCCTTGCGTCATCCGTCTCCGCGCCGCCCTCTCGACAAACTCCGACAACGCCCGACAACGCCTCGCACCTCGACCACCTCGATTCAATACGTTGGAATGCAGCTACAACATTCCTACTACTTCAGCTCAATATTTTTGTCTCGTCTCCGAAGCAATTTCGAGCGGTGTGCATATGCATAAGCCCTATCATTATTCTCCTCATACCCGACAACGCACATTCGCCAAGCCCCGCCAATCGTTCACCAATCGTTCACCGACAGATCCGAAACTGGGGTAGGCTTGGGCAATTCTCGCCAACGCATTGTTTGGGCAACGACGCGTGCGCATTTCGACCTCGCTCCCCCTCTCCGACGCGGTTACATTGGCACCAAAGCACTGAAATTGAATTCATGCGGCATCCTAGAGCTATAGCAGTGCTAATATCCCCACTTAGGCTAATCCCTTGAACACCTACCTCTACTCCAAGCCGACGTTCACCTCTCCACAGCCTCTTGCCGCGGCCTCGGGTCTTACTATTCCATTATCGATCACTTTGTCCGAGATCAAACTTTCAGCATTCATTATACTAGTCTTCTCGAAACAAAAGGGCCTGACCCTGGTCTTCCGTAATGACCCTCTCGAATCCCTCAAGGTCTCATCGACCTTTGATTCGATACAGTTTGTTCGCGATTACTTGCAGAGGACAATCGAGCAGCAGTTGCGCAATCTCATGATGGATGAGTTACCGGCTATTATCCACAGATTGTCGCTCCAGCTATGGTGCCCCGACCAAGCCAACAAGGGCACAGAAACTCCCAAGGAGCCAACCGATGAGACGGGAGTGGATCCTCTTGCAAGCCCCCCACTGGACCCGGTTGATGCGAATGGCAACCTGCTTGATTCGCAAGACATCTCGGACATTACGCTGAATGGAAGCGGGGAAGTTCAATCACTATTTTCCCAGAAGAATTTACTGCGACTAGCAGCATTGACGGATTCTCACCGCACGCTTTCTCTATTCACACCGGGTATCCGAGACGTTGTTTTCCGCGCATGGACTGGTCATGGAGATCGATCTGAGGGCGCTTCACCATCTATGGGGACCCCTAGCATTTCCAAGTCGAACTCGTTTGCCGGTGGCTCTGGTGCTTCAACCACCACCTACACATTCTCCGATACAGGCAGCACAGCTCATGGGCACCTACCAGCACGGGCCTCCCTAGTAAGCTTGAACTCGGCCGCAACCGGTCTCTCCCTTGGATCGGGCCCTCGATCACGTCCTGGCCGCAAAAAGAAGACCAGAGTGGTCAACCTGAGGCGCAGCAAGTCCGAGGCTGCTACCCCTGACACAATCAGCGAGAACGACGAGACTGATTCTGTCAATGTACCCATGTCTGAGCCTCTAGGACCGGAGTCTATTGAGGAGGATTTGGATGAGGGCTCTATTATTGCCGAAGCGCCTACGCCAAATAAGGTCCGCTTCAGAACTGCTGGCGAGATGGGGCATCGTCCATTGATGGGTGATCTTCACGCTGAGCCTGAGCTTGTTGAGAAGTCGACCCCCGTCAACTCCCCTCCCGCCACCCCGGAGCGCTTAATGAGAAGTCCCATTATAGCAGCTGCAAACAACAGGCTGAATTTCAACAAGGACAAGGCGGCTGGCCTAGAGAACCAGAGCACCAGCTCCGAGACCTCGTCTGTTATCCTTGAACAGGCATGGATCATGAAGATGGCTGGCGAAATTGCCAAGCGCGTCTACGACGAAAAGAACCGACAACACGGCAACTGGGATGAGCGAGAAGATGCTCCACCCCCAGCGTACGAGGCCGCAACTCAATAATTTAAACACACTCCTTTCATTACAAGTACAGTACATACGGCAGACACATCTCCACACACTCTTTTATTTTTTTTATGCATGTTACACCGGACAGGCGCGGGAGTTTTAAGAGGGTTTAGGGTTCGGGAAGAATCCGAAAGTTTTATTCGTTGATTTTCTACATGGGCGTTCGCTGGAGAGAGGGTACCGAAGAACTAAAAAAAAGGGTGGGCCGGAAGAGGTGTTACATGAAGGGTCGTCATGATGCGGCCTTCTTTGTTTTGATTTTTTTTTCTTGTTTTGTTTTCTTCATCTTCTTCTTACTCTCTCTCTTACGCTGATGACCACATGAAAAAGTCGGCGTTGTGCCGGAACGCACTGGAAGCGATGGCATACATTCTTGTTCACATCTCCTTTGTCTAATTTTACGTTGCGGGGTCCCCGGAGGAATGACTGCACTTCTGTTGCGCAAGCTGTCGACAACAGTTTGTCAAATTTGGACCTAGGATTTAAGTCTACATCATAGGGCAGGTGGTTGGCTGGGTTGGTTTTTTTTTTGGGTTACCAAGGTTTGGGAAGGAAATTGCAAAGATCGCGTGCAGAGCCTTGGGCCGCATTTTTATTTTGGGTTGGGGTTGGTTGGGTTGGGATTCGGGATTGGGATACACGGTTAAGAAAGCAAATGGCGGTATGGGACGGTCATGAACCAGTCCCCGTGGAGCGTGCGCACGAAGCAGCAGCAGAAGAAGAGAGAATAACTCCAATCCAAAACAATTTTGAAATTCGTTTGCAAAACACACGTGCGTGCCTTAAATTAGCAACGTCAAAATAGGGAAATACGAAGCGCTGCATATATAACATATACCCAGTCGTATTATTCCTTCGTGGCTTGGCCCGGAGGAATGGATAGGTCTACGTATAACATTGGGGGGACGTAATTTGATGGCTGGTGAGTTCGACGTCATGATTTTTCTTTTTTAATCGTTATATGTACAGTCTCCTTAACACATGATTGCTTCCCTGCGAGCCCGGGATTGGCTGGCTGCACACGGTGCCTATTCCCTGTCATGTAAGCCTCTGGTTGGCCTTTTGGGTCCAGTTCCTGCTCGTATTGTGGTGGTTTTTGCATTCAGGGGACAAGCCACTCCGAAGGGTTCGTGTCCGCACACATTGATCGGCTGAGGAGGGCGTCATCATGCAGCAACTCGTCAGCAGCCATGCCGTGCCCAGGGGGGAAAAACGGCATCCGTTGGCACGAGTGGCGGTTTCGGGCCCGGTGGCTCTGGCGGGTGCGAATTTCAGGCCTCCAACTCAGTAAAAGGGTGCCCCAAAGCTGGGCCTATCATATGGTTCCCTTGGCCTCGGGGACTCTTGGCTGCTGTCAGACGATTTCCGCCCTGACCATGGCCGATGCTGGTGACTGATGATCGCCCAAATGTTGCGCTGGACGCAAGCTGACGAAATTGGTCCGTTCCCGTTGCCGTCCTAGGTGGAAGCATCCTCCTGTTTCCATGCCTTGCGCTTTCGACCAGCGCGCTTGTGGTCCGCGCCCGCTCTCTAAGCAGGCTTCGCCGCAGCAGCTGCCGCGGCGTTCTCAGCCTTGAGGCTGGCGAGCAGCTCCTCCTTGGCTTTCAGTTCAGCGAGGATCTTCTTGGTCATCTCCTCCGTTTGGGCCTGTGCGTCAGCCAGCTTCTTAATCTCGGCAGCTTCGGTCTCCAGGCTGAACGGCTGGCCGGGGCGGTTGTGCGCAGGAATCATGGCCGACTTCTCCCACACATCGTTGCTGTCGGCAGCAGGCAGCGGCGGCGGCGCGCGGTTCTTGCCTTTGCCTTTGCCGCCAGGCGGCTTCCAGCCCTTGGGCAGAGCACCCTGCGTGAGCAGATTATAGAACACCTCGTAGGGCTCGTTGAAGAGCTGTTCCTCGTAACTCCAGGCGCGGACTTCGCCGTTGGCTGCAACCATGGCCTGTTTTTCCTCCTCGTTGCGGCCGTAAGGGTGCAGGCGGAGATAGTGGTACAGAGTCTGCGGCTTCTCGCCCGAGTCGTTGACGTAGTAGAGCTTTATCGTGATATCAAATTCACCCCATCCGGTCTCGTTGACGACAAAGGGCTTGCCAGCCTCGCCTTCGACCACTGCGCTCAACAGTTAGCATGCACGGATTTGGTGCAGAACGCGGGGGCATGCGAGAAAACATACTGCGCACATAATTTGGGATGGACTCGTGCAGCTTGAATTGGACGCGACGAAGCCAATACGTGATGTCGGTGTCGTCGAGGCCCTTGACAAAGACCTGCCAGGAGTGGGTGTGGTTGTCGGGGATGCCTGCTGGACGAGGGTTCGAGTCGGAGAAGGGGAGGGCGGTGCTTCCGACAATGAACGGGCGACGGATCTGCGTCAGCTTCACGCGCTTTCCGAGCTGGTTCTGGGGCGCCATGGCGGATACGCGCACGCAGCGATGCAAACAGCGATGGATTTAGTGGCGGATGATGATTGATGATTGACGATGGCACAAAGAGAAGATTATTTGGAGCTTCAGCCTTGCAGTCCAGTAAGGTTTAGCCGGCCAATGACGGCGCGTGCTGGGGCAGGGCCACTTATAAGTGGGCAAGCCGGAGCTTTCACTGGTGGTGCCAGTGTCATTGTGAGAGCTTCAGCCTCGAGCAAACTATGATTTCATGATTCCTGTGTGTGGCTTTCCTACATCGCCGAAATGCGCATCAGGATGACAGCTTGACATCCAATTCCCAAACCACAAGCTCCAATCGCCCTGCGCAACTATTTTTCTGGTGTTTTCGTCCAAGCCTTGTTCATATTGATGTGCCACACTTCCTTGCTCACATAGCACTTTGTCTCTACTCCGTTTTCGCTCTCAAATCACACCACTTCCTCCCTCCTACCACCACACTCGCCATGTCTGCGTCAAAGAAGCTCGTCGTCTGCGGAGGTTCTGGGTTCTTGGGCTCCAGGATCTGCCAGTTCGCTGTGGCCAGAGGGTGGGATGTGACATCAATCAGGTAGGTTTCCTGCACAACAAGCCCATCGGGTTCCCACTCAAGCTCACTCACATCTCTCTCCAAAAGCCGCTCCGGTGAACCCCGGTGGGACACCGTCACATCCTCTCGCAACCCTCCATCTTGGGCACACAAGGTTAGCTGGGAGCGCGGCGACATCCTTCGTCCTGCGACGTACGCTCCACTGCTCGGCGGTGCCGACTATGTTGTGCACAGCATGGGCATCCTCCTCGAGGCCGACTACAAGGGCATTGTGTCCGGTCGAGAGTCACCCATCTCCGGCCTAACCAAGATGTTTGCACCCGTGCGTGACCGCGGTATCAACCCTCTGGAGAAGAAGCAGGGCGAGGATATCAAACCGTCCAATCCCAACGACCAGTTCTCGTATGAGGTGATGAACCGAGACAGCGCCATCACACTTGCCAAACACGCCGCAGCCGCAAAGGTTGGGTCCTTCTGCTATGTTTCAGCCGCCGCCGGAGCACCCGTCCTCCCTGCTCGATACATTACCACCAAGCGACAAGCTGAGAGCACCATTGCGAACAGCTTCCCCGAGCTTCGTGGGCTCTACATCCGACCTCCCTTCATGTTTGACCATTCACGCACGCTTACGGTACCCCTGGCTGCAATGGTTGGCCTCGGTACCATGGCCAACGATTTGACTGGTCATTATTTTAAGAAATTCATGGGCGCCGCCGGCATCCAGCCAATGAAGGTCGATACTGTTGCCGAAGCGGTAGTTGAAGCCTTCAGCGACGAAAAAGTCGCCGGAGTCCTTGAGCCTGCTGATATTGAGGAGCTGGCAACCAAATCATGGAGGAAGACAATGTTGTAAGATTTTGATTGTGCTGTGGCATGCGCTAAAAATAAAAAAAAGCATTAATACCCCGTTCGAGGATTAAACTAAAATACATGTGTATCCAATATTCTTTCTTCATATCATCGTGCCTCGTTCAAAGCTGTCCCGAATCTCTGCCGTGTACTTGTTGTAGAACCGCGACAGCTTTTGGTTGAACTGTTTGTTCTTCTCATTGATGTACGTCACGTCGCCATCATCGCCGTTTCTGGCCATTCTCTCCTTTCGCTTTTTCAGTCTCTGTTCTTCGGCCTTGCGGAGATCTTCCACAAGCCGATCCACTGCAGCCTTGTCAGGCTTATTTTGTGCAAAAGACGTCGAGTCAGCTGTCGAGTAAAATGAGCCATCCTTATCTACAGCGATGAGTTCGCCATCTTCCGTCTCGACAATGTCCAATCCACCAGACGCTGCCGCCTTTTCGATGGCTGCCATCTTTTCTTTTGTGTACTTCTCTAGGTCCATATTGATATTTTTCAGTTGACGTTTATAAATCTTGTTGCTTTCTTGGGTGTCGTCTGCGAAGGCGTTGTTGTCACGATGCGCCGCCTTCTTCTTCATTCGCTTATCCCACTTCTCGCTCTCATCAATAGTCCAGTCCCAAGCCCGTTTGCGCTCAAAGTCCTCGCCAGCCTCTTCCACGTCCGCTTTGAGCAACTTGTGTGAGGCGATGGCATGCTTTCGGTGTAATGCGGTGAGTTGGCTGGGATCTGTGGCGAGTCGCTGTGATTCCAAAGTGGCCTCCTTCAGGTTCGTCTCGGATGATGTCTTGGCTCGGGCTTGAAGGGCTTTGAAGCGCGCCATCCGATCCTTGGCTTTGGCAGCAGGGTCTGCTTCAACATTTGGTGTCTCTTCCTTCTTCTCGGTTGTCGCATCTGTAGATGGAGGCTTTTCATCTTCAGGCGCCGCCTGCACCTCAACATTTCCAGCTGGCGCTTCGGTCGCCGAGGATGCCTCTTCCTCAGCCGCCGAGCTTCTTGTTGTCCTTCGCTTCTTCGCGGGGGGCGACATGATGGCGTGGTTTTTGGGTTGATCAAAAGGCAACGTTTGAATCTTCGTGCGTTTCGTTGTACTCGATAGCTTCAGTTACGAGGTTGAGAAATGATGGCGGTTAGCACTGGCCGATGTCCGTTACTTTTCCTCAGTGATGTTATGAGAAGGAGCCTGATGGACGCGATCAACCGGATAAACATAAATGCGGTAATAGTGTGGCTGAACTCCCCGTGCACTGCCACGGTCCTCTCTTGGCGAGCCAATAGAGTGCAGCAAAGCAAAAAGCCAAAGCAAAAAGTCGAATCCAAAGATGATAATGAGAAGCTAGTCTTACTTAGAATAACCCCTAAAACAGCAGAATAGATCACGGCAAGATGCTCATGCAATGACCCCTCAAATAAGGCGGCACGTTAATATATCAAGGATGATCAGCTCTGTGGGCAAACACAGCAACCTTACTAACTCGTGAAAAAACATAATGATTCTCCATTGTAACATTTTGCATTCCACACGATATAAATTCATGTCATCCACAGATCCAATAAAGTCAATTATTTGGAGCAATTGGCAAATTGCCTCAGGTTTGGACTGGAATCGACATGTAAATATACTCCCGAAACCGAAGTTTGAGGTCTCGTGATATGTATGCAAATAGTCAACATGACAGCAACGGCGTTTACAGAACGGCCGATCCTATTAGCCAAAATAAAATATGCCAAGGCCGAAGTGCGCTTGAGCAAGACAGTGGGCAGCGATACAAAAGACTGTCGTGAGGGGCAAACCGAAGAACAAGACCAAACAGCCCCGCCTTCCCCAGGTTCCAGCAACTTGGCGCCGCTAAGCCCTGCTGAGGTCTGGGGATGAGGTACAGTAACCAAGACCTATAAGTCCTTTCACGGATGATATAATAGAGCACACGGCACGTCTATCCCCTGACACGGCGATTGGAACAATTCTAAAACAATTTGAGGTAGTAAATCTGAGTGATATCACATTTTTCTCCTTCTTGGCTGATTTTTTCTGCATTGGCTATCGGAGTTCTTGATTCCCGATCCATTTCTGCAATTGTGCACCATGTTTTCATTACCTGATTGTCTGTCAAACCCGAGGGCTGTGCAGTGCATGGTGGGCAACGTCGGCAGATGTCCATGTTGGGTTCCATTTTCCGAACACGCGCAACCTTCCAGTCATTTCCGTTGTGTTACATTTTCAATTTTCATCCTTTGCCATTCGTAGCCCGGTATTCCCTTCGATTTCTTCACCATTTAACAGCAGGCGGGATCCCGGACTAGTGCCACATGCTCGTTTGATTCGCAATCACTAAACCCACCAAACATGATGCGTATCACGGCCTCAAGGAGGCCCCGCATCGATATTCCCACTATCAGCAGAGCCCATCAGACGCGACCAAAGACCTTCATTCGGCGCGTACCCCCGGACGGGGGGAAGCCGTTCTTCACACCCGATAAGTCATGGCCGTCCGCGCCGAAGAAGATAGAGGATCACCAACTCTTCCGAATTAGCAACCTCCTGCTCGACCTAGACGACATGGATAGCAAGCACGTGCGAGCATTCACGGAGCAAGATGAGATGGATTTGGAGGCGAAATGGAAGGCCAACTCGCGACCAGAGAGGCTCAAAACTCGGCTAGAGGAAATGGAGAAGCAGCTGAATCACAGCCGACGCAAGGCTTTTGAGATATCATCTCAGCCCGCCAATGCGTGGCGTGTTACGAACCACGACATCCTCTCCGTCGCCCTTCGTGGAAGTCCAGAGCAGGCCCCACTGATCGACTCCGGAGAGGAGGCTCACCATGGGGAAGTCAGCGCCGCCCTCAAAGTTTCCGAGGCATTAGACCCGCGAAGGGGACCAGCAGATGTGCTCCACAACGTTTGCCTTGAAAACGGCATTTCCAACTACGCAATCCAACATGATAAACTCCTGTCACATTGGCTGCAGTCACGTCAAAAAACTGCCCAACTCGGATCACTGCGGAATGACGTCCCGCTTTCCCCGAGACAATTTACAGCGGCCCTGAGCCAACAGAATTCGATTCCCAGCATTCGAAGACTGGTGTCACAATGCCTGTCGTCAGGTCTTGACGCCACCATGTTCCAGACTCGGCCAAGACGGCAAAGCGACAAGCCACACGACAACCTGTCGTATCAAGTTCGAAGAGCATGCGTCAGTATCCTCGACAAGCTTGAACCGAGAGACGCCAGTGTCTTCGGGGCCTTGACCTTTCTAGGCAATCTTGAACAGAGGCTAGCGTCACATCACCTGAATATTGGAGGCCCGCTCTGCGGGCTTGGTTTGATGCTGTCAGCTCGCATCGGTAATCTCGACGCTACGCTGGTGTACTTGGCCCTTGGCTTTAGACACAACATTTGGTCCGAAACACCAGAGGCATTGACTGATGTGATGAGCACCTTGGAGTCATTGTCAAAGCATCTCACCGAGAAATCCTCGGGGGACCCTTTTTTTGACATCCCTGACCGGCAGCTCCTTCTGGGTCTCTTAACGGGTATTGAGATGGGGGAGGGGGAAGACGCTTGGACAGTTTCATTTCGCGCCCTTGTCGTTTTCTTTGTTGAAAATTGCAGCGGGGACAAGAGCAATCTGGCAGCGGATCTCTACAACAATTACATCCTGACATTGGGCAGATTAGGTGCTGTTGCGACGTTGTGGAAGGAATGGCGGCTGGTGAGGGCTGACGTCGAGGGGCACACCAGAAAAGGGAAAATTATGCACCACGGATCCGATACGGAGCGGGCATTTGTGGAAGCCATTAGAACAGCGCTTTCAGTTGTGGCTCGGCGCGAGGATGCAGTCCCGATGGACCTTGGATTAGCGGATTGTGCCACGCTGGACGTGGACGCAATGGAGCTGCAGGACCCGAAAGCGTGGTGCGATAGCTGGACGGATGCTGGACGGATTGGAGGGTTAGCGAACGATACGATGCTTGTAGCGCTTGATGGTGCACTCGATGGTTGGCTGGCTGCGGTAAACTCGGCGGCTGGGCTCGCAAGAGGTGGCCCAAGTCCGCCTGTGGGTGAGATGGAGATGGATGCGGTTTGAAACAGGAGACCGGGGATGCTTGTACATGCACAATATGATTACCGTCTAATAGTACGTATCCGTACAGTTGTGATTCATCTTTGCAGATGCTAGCTCGACGGGCTAATCACAGCAACTGGTGCCCAAAGTTCTTTTTCGCAACAGGTTTCACCTAGGCTAGAGAGAGACAATCCCTTGAGCGATGTGCATCATTTATGGGGACGACAAGCTGCATCGCGGCCAGCAGCACATGGCGACATCGGGTCGGCGTCGAGGAATTAATTACGAGCCCCGGCCACACGCTTCGCCCCGAGTCGCCGTGCCCGTGAGCAGAGTTTGCAAGTGTCAAATCCGTATGATTATGATAGGCCATTGAATACTACGTGTAGACGTAGCGCAGGCCCAGAAAAAGCGGGCTTTGGGTCCATTCAGCCCTGTGGGCTCCTGAGGCCTGGCTGAGGCTAGGCAGTACCGAGGAAGCTGGGCCTACGGTCAGATGAGAGGAGGGATGGGATGCATGTCAATGGCCATGAGCTGACGGAGCGGCCCACTGCTCAGCCATTGGAGAGCCCCCCCATGGTGTTACTTCCCTAGTTGCATCCAGGTCCCAGCCAGTGCCCAGCCAGCGCCCAGCCAGCGACGAGCCAGCAACAAGCCAGCGCCCAGCCCCGTGCGAATCAGGCCCTGTCGGGGTGCGAGACTGGGAGCTAGCCCTGCAAGCCCAGTACCACAAGGACGAGGAGACATGCCGATGGGCGCTCGTCTCACGCAAAGCAGGAACACGGATGCCGTCCCAGTCCCATCTGGGTGCGAGTCGAGACCAGGAGCACAATGTCAGCCCCGGATTCCGCCTCCGCCACTTCCATCTGCCGTCCGTTTTTTCTTGCTGTGCTGCCTCCCAGATTGCCGACCTTCTCGCTCTCGTCATTCCCTTGACCTTGACTATCCTTGCCTTGTTTTCTTTCCTAGCCCACACTCGCTTCGCTAACGCCTCCTTGATTGAACCTACTACTCCCTGAGCCCGGGACACCCTTACGCCCGGACGACGACGTGCTCTTTCACTTCATCCTTTCTTCTCGCTCTCGCGAACCAAATCCAGTCACTGTCGCTCGTTTACCCTCCATCCCCATCCCGCCCAAAAGTCCCAGTCTTGGCCCATCGTCGCCTACGACTGGCCGCCTCCCCCTTTGGTCAGCACCTGGGAGAGTATGCAGACGCTATCGCTGTGAGAGCCAGAATGCTATTTTCGCTCTCCCGGCCCAGTGGCCAAGGACGGGAACACCTCTGGTTGGCGTGGGTGTTGCTGTCATGTTGCGTTGGTGTGTCTCTCCAACAGCGAGATCCCATCAACAACTTCTGCCGAAGATGGGGCCACCAAACCGCAGTCGTCGACGACAAGCTGTACATTGATGGAGGTTTAATCACATACAGTGGAAGCGAGAATAATAACGTTTCAAGTACGTCCAGTAAATGTGTATCGTCGCTTCGTCTCAGCCTCTATCCAAAACACAACGGGACGGCGCGGCGCCCCCCCAAACATCTCTCCCAGCTAACCCGTGATAACCTCAGATCCCTACTTAATCTACCATGATCTTTCCACTGTCGCCTCCTCGGGTATGCCCCAGCCTTACGCCAACCTCAGCAAGAACTCCACCATCCCCAATGTCAACGGCGGTATATTTTGGCCGGACACGGTCAACAAGCGCATCTATCTCTTCGGGGGCGAATTTCACGGCGAGACCCCATGGTCCTTTAGTCTCTATGGTTACGATATTCTGAACGACCAGTGGGATAACTATGGCTCCCCTCGATCAACCAGCATTATGGGTCTGAGCTACGGCGCCGGCCTGTCCATCTCGGATCGCGGAGAGGGTTACTACTACGGAGGATGGATGAACAGCAACACGGATCCAAACTGGGACGGCGACGCAATTCCCACTTCGTACATGCTAGTATACGACATGGACAAGAACAGCTGGACCAACAGCACTGGGCCGGACAGCGTTGGACGGGCCGAGGGTGTGATGCTGTATATCCCCGCCGGAGACGGAGGCATGATCCTTTATTTTGGAGGAGTCCGCGGAGCAGATAATGGAACATGGGAGGGACAGCCGATGGACGAAATCATCATTTACGATATTCTGAGCGGGAAGAGTTACACCCAAAATGCGACGGGTGACGTCCCCGAGTCGCGCCGCCGGTTCTGTGCCGGCGTAACATGGGCCGAGGATCAGTCCTCTTACAATGTGTGAGTATCTCCATTTACATATCCACGAGGCATCAACTAACGATTCTCCAGCTATCTCTATGGTGGCCTCGGTGAGGCAGATGGAAGCTTGGGGTTCGATGATGTCTACATTCTCACGCTCCCCACTTTTACATGGATCAAAATGTACCCCAACACGAATGGAACAGGCGACTATCCCCATCACAGCATGAGCTGCAACGTCGTCAACAATGCTCAGATGCTCATTCATGGCGGTTACTTTCCTTTGACCACCGATTGTGACTCACCGGATCAATGGGGCTTACACAACCTCGACATGGGCAGGCAAAACAAGGACAAGTCACCGTGGGCGCTCTGGGAACCGAACAAGACGACATACGCCGTTCCCACCGATGTGTTATCTGTTGTTGGAGGCAAATCGACTGGAGGAGCTACCAAGACCAAGCCAGCAGACGGTTTTGACTCTCCAGATCTGAGTGTCCTCATGACCCGAAAGGCCGAGGCCGCCGTGAGAACTCCCACTCGAGACGTTGGTGGCCAATCTACTTCGACAGGTTCTCCCGATGGTGGTTCCAGTGGACTATCCACTGGAGCCATCGTTGGCGTTGCAGTTGGTGGCGCTGCTGCAGTTGGGCTTGTCCTTGCCGCTGCATGGTTCCTCATCAGGCGCCGACGTTCTGGTCGTGACTCTACCAATGTCTCATCGCAGCAGCCCATGAACCAGTCCTACGACTACCACCCGGCTCAAAACGACGGCTCCAACTATTCCCAAGGACCATGGAGTCCTGGGTCGTCAAATTTCCCCAACCTGAGCCCACCGCCAGTCCATGCCGGCTCGCCCCACACGGTCCAATCCCATGTTAACAGCACAACAGCGCCAGCCGAGCTGCCCACCGAAATCAACGACATCCCACACTCGTCCCCATACCCCCCTTCTCACACGCCTCAGACGCCTAAATATGATGCCCAAGGCAACCTGTGGATTCCCCAAGTTACCATGATGGAACCTCCTCAATCACCCACCACACTTTCGGGCACGTACGACCCAAGTACGACCAAGTACTCGCCATCGCAAACACCCTCCCAAACGCCTCAGGAACTCGCCACTGAGGTTGATAGAAACACTCACAGCAGCGGCGGCCAAATTCACCAAACTTACTACCATCCTTAATCTGTTCTTTGTTGATTTTTAAAAGATTTTTGCTTTGTCCTTTGTTTTACGTTGTTTCTTGCATGATATTTTATGAGCTTGATGCTCTGTCTTTTTTGTCGATTTCGGGAGGAAATGCCAGCGAAAGCAAGGAAAGCTTTGGAGTACCGGAGTGGGAAATTTACAGCGTCCTTCTTTGGATGGAAACGCTGCTGTGGTTTGCACATTGGAAAATAATGTCCTCGATTATACCCTGGCCCGATCACTCTCCCTTTGCGGGCCGGGGCCTGTTGATTTTTCTTAAATCCGCTTTCACATGCATAACATAATGTGATACAAGTGAAGATAGTAAGATATTCTCACCGAGAATGTGAGTAATAGGCCGCATCGGGGTTATAATATCTCCGCGGGTCACAATAAATAAAAATTAAAATAAAATAAAACAATCATAAAATTCTCAGTTCCGCGTTTCTTGCATGTCTAGACAAATGTGCATGTCTTCGTCACAAGCCAGCGCAAGTTGTATGACCAGAATTGTCGCCCGGGAAAGTAATCAATTATTTAACTAGCGAGATAAACAACATCCCGGCGTGAATGAATCTGGGTACGTGGGCCGAAGGGGAGGGTTCCTGATTGCAGGGATACGGTTCAGACGGAAATGAATATTCGTAATCCCCGTGGCAGCAGAGGGTCGAGAGAAAAATTTACTTTAAGTTTTTAAACATCATCAAACTGAAACAGGGTTCGCTGCAGCAAAAAGGGATTCAGACCGTAGTAACACGCGGAGGCAAAAATCGAGGTTGCATCGACAAGAATTCCACAAGTTTGTAAAGTAGGATGTGGTGGTTGGTTGGGTGTTGAGCCTCCTGACTCAGCTATTGCCAAGGCTCCGCTCTTCAAGTAGCGTAATAGCACACACATGTTGCTGTCAAACGAAGAAGAAGCGAAAAATCGTAAGTCCGGATAACTCGGGATATGTTTATTATGCATATCAAAAGTAGAAATTTGTGGAAATCGAGTGTATCGAATGCTACTCGTGGGTACTCAGTTGTGGCTTACCCCTTCATTAATGGTAGAGTTTTTGGTCGCCAACGTTGTCAAGTTCGCACACGACCAAAATAGATACCTTGCCGGGTTGTAAATTTAATATCTCAGTAGGAATATCAGACGCATTGCAAATTTGCCGCTGCCTGGAAAGACGGTCTTCCTTGAGGTTGAACGCTCTCGCGACTGAACTATTCGAGGGTTGCCAACTGCCCTTAGCCCTAAGCCAAGCAAAGAGAAATCCATGGAAGAAGGAGCTATATCATACCGATTTTGGTCTTAAAAAGTAGACCACTCAGCCTCCAAACAGAAGGAGATGAATCATCTTCACTATTATTCAAATGCAGGCTTGAGCTTGGCCTAGTAGGCACCAAGGAGCAGCGCCTAATAATGTTACATGGGTTTGCAATTCTCGGTACTATGAGTAATTGTGCCCTATACCTTGCAATTAACATCACTTATAGCCGTGTACAGGACAACTCTGAGGTGCCTCAACAACAATGATTGAAACTCTTGTCAATACCTATCAATCTTAGTAAATATTGAAATACGTTATGGGTCCCAATCCATATGCATCCCATCACACGTATTACAGACGCCATCTACAATAGAGATCAAGCGTTACGCCCTCGCCTCTCGCGACGATATATTAGCACCCAGGGACATCAATTATCAACTTAAATAGGCTAGTTATACCACCAAGCTCTTTAGGACGTTTCATTTTTTCGGATGCAGTCGTGAATAATTTCAGTTCTTAGAATGCAACAGTTGGGCGGGTGGTTATCAATTCATGCCCAAACAAACGGCCAGTGCGTTTTATGATAACGAATAGTCCGCATTGTATTTATTCCATTTCTTTAGACATAGCTTATGTTTAAGAAAATTTTACTAGGGCTAAGCAAAACAGTGTCTTTGTGTGGCCCAGCCACTGCTTTCTCTTGAGACACTTGATTTGCTCGCATACAAAGACGTAATGTTCCAACAATCTCGCAAGACAAGACTCTCGAGAAGGAGTCATAAAAATCTAAAATTAGAGCCCAGGAAAGAATTAGTTAAGACAATCAGATGGCCATAGTCAAGCTTGCAGCGATTTCCTTTGGACTGGCACTGAGGCTACCCTACATGGCCTGCCCGGCTGTATGAGTGTGACAACAGACAACCATCGTCGACAAATTCATTATATAGGTCGTATATTACAAGAGTTAAATAGCTGCCCTCGTTGGGCTAGGGGAGATAAATAATTATCCTTGATCGAACTAATTGAGTGGTCCTACTGACCACAACACATATCTCGTTCGCAGTCGTTATCCTTTATCCGCGATAGAGGCACCGTTTTCTCTTCTTTCTCCCATGCCACAGGTATCATTTTCTTGATTTTCTTGGGGCATACAGGTAGCTATCTTGTGGCTAGATTTTGCCTTTCTTAACGGTTATCGGGATCGATGTTACTAACAAATTTTAGAATACCCTCGTTTCGCCTTTAGCATGAGCTCTTTGAGGAAGTCGATGAATGCCCGTGGGTATTCCATTTTTTTCTGCTGTGAGAATATTGTTGGAACTGGAAAGGCATTGAGTATGTCGGAGTGTGTAAGTGCATTGTCACTTGTGGTCCTGGCCTTTGCTGAAGCTGTGGTGAGGAGCTTTACGTGGCGTGGACTGCGAGAGCAAGTTTTGAGTTCTTATAGTGAGTCTACCAATGGTCTTCGCTGCGAAGGAGATGGATTAAATGGTTAGACACCGATCGGAGAGAAGTGAATAAAGTGCTTAGGTGTTCGCGCGCGAGTTTTTCTTGACGATTGAGATTGGGGTTTCGTCCTTCAAGTATCCACTTCTTTTTTTTTATATATAGGTTCAGAAAATATCTCCCTGGCCGCGTATCTAGGCTTCCAAACCCATTTCGCCTTGAAGAAATCCAGACCTTTGTGTTTCCTCATGCCATTAGACCTAAATCAAGTACTTGAATTGTCCAGTTATTCTCTAAGTCTAGGGTATTTAGGAAAGGTGGTGCATTTGTTTGTGTGAATAAGAAAAGTTCGATGGAACAGTGTGGGCAAAGGGGAGAAAGAGAATTTCAGATGACATTATATAAGATCTAAGGGTCGTAAAAAACCGGGTTGTGTTTCGAGTCCCTGCTCATCAAAAACACGAACTCCTCTGGCTGATTTTACTACGATCAAGTTACATGACGCCAAACTAATCACCTTGTAGAATCATGATAGCAACTTGATACGTCATTATCTACACACGTGCAGTTGCCCACATTGATTGTTAGTCTCAAGGGTAATCCTAAAAGCTGTGAAAGGATTCCGGGTGATTATACTGATACTGCTGGTTCATCACCGTGTCCTTATGGCCAACAGTATTTTAGTTGATATGAACATTTCGAGAATGAATGCTATAAACTAGAAACAAGTTTTACTGATAATGTGTAATGATGGGGAATGTATCTTGTGAAGAAATTGATTTGCTTTGATGATTCTTGAAGAGAGTGATGACCGAATGAGAGCCAACTACTCATTACCAAGACTGTTCAAAGATGTTGACTGTACTGGTGTTTTCTCGAATCGTCATATACCGTGGCCTTGGTTTCGCAATGAATGTCACCAACAAGGAGTAGAGCATAGGAATAATCACTTCAATAACATAAAAGCTAATATTGTTATTTGGATTATGGCCGATGGATAAGATTTCCGAGTAACAGTTACCCCTACGATGGAAAGAAAAATTGAGTAATAGCACCTTGGTTTCCATGATGTCATGCACTGCTCCTTGACGCAATTCTTGTGTTCTAAAATACGCTTTATTGTGCAAGAACTTTACTTTGCTTAGAAGCTGTTATTTGCGGACCCTGTCCAAAGCATGGCAGACTGATTTGATTTTTAACTCACGCATTTTACGGTAAGGTTCTAGACCCTGGGCGGCTCTCTCTCTTTCTTCTTGAAAAAAGAAAAAAAGGAAATCCGGGGATAGGCGCCAAGCGCGCTACGCAATCACAATGTGGACTGACGCCACCCAGCTCCATGCCCAGGAACGGCATTCTGGGACAACAACAGAGCCGCAGAGAATGGTGCAATTTGCATGGCTACGGCGCTTGACAGGACTTGGTTGGGTCAGCCCCGGGGCAGCTGCAGGGCAGATCTTGGCTCTATGGAATGTTCGAATACATGCAGCGAATGGTGTGACGGGGGGGACGCTGGCGTGAGCTGAGTACGGTGAGCGGTTAGCTGCGGTGAAGCACCCACGAGGCGAATGATGCCATGATGATGACAACGATGATGGTGGTGTCGGGGGCATTGCAGAGGCAGTGAATGTGTCCTTGTGATGTGGCATTCATCTGACGCCATCAGACATCAACCGCGTTTGACTCGGACGGACTCGGGGTTGAAAGCGGAAGGCCCGAGGACGCTGGCACGGCATAATGAAGAAGACGATGGCAACGACAGCCGGCCAGAGCTGGAGGAATGGGTCGATAAGTTTTGGCGGCGATGGAACACAAAGCGTGGGGAGAGTGGGACATGCAGCGGGTAGATGGAAGATGGTGGTGATGATGGATGGATGGAGAGGGGCCGATGAACACCCACGTCACTAGGAATCCGACGCTGAGGGATAGGCTCGATGCAACGGTTGCCGCCGCGCGCGAGCAGAGGTCATCTGTCCCGGCAGGCAAGACGAAGGCGAGGGCTGATAAGCAGTCACGGGGCCGTTTGTTGGCGGATCGTCGGCCAGTCGTGTTGACCGGGACGTATGGTGAAGCGAACGGAGCTGGCGCCGACGATACCTAGCATGGGCCTCTGACGATGATAAGCATGCAGAGGAGCAGGAGCAGGAGGAGGGGCCGCAGCGGCGAGGCGAGGAGACAAGAGAAGGGGGCGAGAACAAGACCAGACGAGACTAGACGAGAAGACAAGAGAAGAGAGGAGGAAACACTGCCAATGCAGCCAAGAAGCCTGATTGTCGAGCGAACAACTCAACTTCCTGCGCTTCGGCAGTGCCATGTGCCCGCCCCGCCATCGAGCACCAGGACCCTGCGTGTCTCTGAGCCTATTTCCGTGATGGCATAGTAAGCATTCTCTTTTTCCCGTTGCTTGCGCGCGCGCCGCCACCTGATAGGCAAGCCAGCTCGACCCTCCATGTATCTACCAATGCAGGACAGGGCAAATGTCATGTCCCAGTGCCCGGTAGCCAAATCGGGCATCCCCCCGTTGACTACGGACACTGATACTCGCCCCCCAGAAAGGCACCCATTGGGCCCATTGGGCGTGGTGGTTACCGCAAAGCCGGCAGGGCGCGGACGGGGGTGGGTCGCTGGTTTGTCGATGGGATGCACGACATGCGAGAATGGGAAGACGTGAGGGGGGGATGATCCACGGAGGGTCCGTCGACGGTCCAGCAGCGCCGCCGCTGGGAAGCCTTTGATAAGAGCCCGGGCGTCATGTTCCTGCAGCATCACCACTCAGCACTCGCTCCCCGGGGGGCTCCGAGGCAGGCAGGCGGCCGGGCAAGGGCCGAGGCATTAAAAAGGGTAGGTTGCGAGCTGTTGATTTGATTGACTGAATGAATAAATGAGATAGATGCCCAGCACGGACAGGGTAGCCAGACAATCAATATATGGGCGGGTATGGCGCGTCCAAAGGAACTTTGTGTCGTGCCGTGTCCAGTCACATTCCCCCAGAGACCCCTTATCTCCAGAGTAGTTTCGCAAATCGGTTGTGATGTGACGCCCGGGGTGAAGACAATTGGCAGCGTGTGTGTTACCATTTTAGATTCAAGCGCTAGCCAAGTGAGAGCCGATGTGTCTATGTGTGTGCGTGCTTTCGGCTCAATCAACCATTCATCAAACCAAGGAAACCAAGGGAGAGGCCGCTGGCCTATCATTCCACCATGTCCAGGCTATTCGAGGCCCAACGCTCATCTCCTTCCCCAGATGGGTGCGACAGGATCTGAGAGATTGGTTGGCTGAGATGGCCTGCGCCTGGATGAATCGAGTAAAAACCACCCATCCATCAACGTCCGCATCAAGCTTGTTCAGCCCAGCCCAGCCCAGCCCGGCCCAGTCTGCTGAAGATGGGGGAACCAGGATCGCGCAGCTGTCAGCGTGGGCGTTTGCGCCATTGTCGTTGCTTTCCTGTCGTGAACACCATCAACGCTGGGATTGGCTCGGCGCCACCATCGTGGCATTCTGAACCATCCAAAACAATTCCCCCCCGTTTTCTTGCACCGAGACTATCCGAAAGCCCTGGCGTGCCAGAACGATTGGCCCGTGAGCACAGATGATGTGATTTCAACCGTTGTGAATTTTTGGCCCTCGGCAATCCACTCCACCTAATTTTCTTTCATGATAGAAAATTTTTTCCTTATGCCCTTCGCTGTGACTCTATTCGCTTGTGTGTTACCGTTATGTTCCTTGCTCAGGCATGAAATTTTTTTGGAGCCATTCACACCCACCCCGGACATTTTCCCCTGTTATTCTTTTCTTTTTTTTTTTTCTTCTGTTTCTTTCTTCCCGGGACTAATCAAACCGTGGCCGACTCCTGAGCCGCAACTGGTCCACTCGCCCTCAAGGTAGCAAAATATTGGGGACAATAAGAGGTCCGCAAGTGTGGGCATGGAGGGAGCGGGAGTGGGCCGAGCCTTGCACTCGGGAAGTACAAGGTCACAATTGGAATTACGATAGAATATGTAGCTTATACATACAATGATACAATGCCGATCGGGCCAAGGATGGGCATCGGGTTTCCTGCACCAGAAAGTGGTATTGGGCCTGTAAGCAATCGCATCTCACGTTTTCTCCCGTGTCTCACCTTGTTTCCTCGTCTTGGGCTGATGCGACTCTACCACGCACGCTGTCGTCGGCGGCGCAGCTGCGCAGCTGCATGGCGAGCTGGGCACTCGTAGATGGAACATGGCGGTGGTGTCTTGGTACGTGGGGAGTCCCCCAAGGTTGACGACCCTGAGAGCAACACGTCAAGAAGCTCGTGCCATGGGACCAGGACGTTACATTTGGGAGCTGCCAGTTCCGACACGGAGCCGCACAACTCCACCTCGGTGCTGCAGATCATGGAAAAGACAGCCACAGACCGTCGTGACCGCGTGCGGATGCAATGGAGGGCCAGGACACACAAGCTCCCTCGTTGAGATTGGCTGGATGATCAAAAGGCGCAGTACCGCACCGTACCGACATCCATCTCCGCTGGGGCCTCGCTCCAGAGAGGGAGTAGCCTCTCGAGCTGTCAAGGACGGGGGATGTGCAAACCAGCCGAGTCAAAGCCAGTGGTTGACCCCCACGCAGGCTCCAACCCATCCCGCGACGGCCCTGATGCTTGCGGGACTGGTCCCAACCTGGCCTTCAGGGTGTGGTGGTGACTGCTGCAAAATTGCTCCAGTTTATCGCTGATCCGGTGTCAGTCCCCCTTCTCTAGACCACACACTGCCGGCCCTATCGTCCGCGTGTCGTGTCGCGTCGTCGTATCGCACGGTATCGCACCTACGAAAAGTGCAAGCAGCCAAGTCATGTCCTCGCATGACGTGGGCGATCCAATTGGTTTGTGCAATCGTTACCGGTCAGTGACCCCAGGAATGAGGTGAGGGGCCTTTCAGACACGAATGGGGCCTCATGGCACAAGACCTTGATGCTCGGCAAAGCAACGTCTTGACTCAAGTGAGTCGATTCGTCTGTCTCTGGTGGCTAAACCCCCCATCCCCATCAATGAAGATCCGAGTCTGGGTGTAGTGGCCCCGCTTGTTCCAAACCCAACCCCGCAAGCTACTCACGCCGCCGCGAGATGGTCTGGTTTACTTTGACCACATCCTGCTCAACAGTAAATTGGCCCAGAAGGGAAGGGCGCCCAGAGGGGGTCACACAACTGATACTAGCCGGTAAAAGTTCCAGCTGAGACAGACTTGGTCCGACAAGCCGAGAGAGTCCGGGGGAGATAACGATTCAACTGAGGCCAATTGAGCAAGATGACGACGAGGGGAATTGAGAGACGAGACAAGCGCAAGGTGATCTGAGCGGTGACCTGCGAGCCGGGCATCGAGACATGGCATGGGGACTGGGGACGGACGGACAATCAAATCAAATCACAAATAGGCCGACCAGGCCCAGAAAAACTCCCCGGCTCCGGTTTCCGATGCAAGAGCGCATAGGTCATATGGAGAATGGAATTACCATCGTGCAGTGCAGTGCAGCTGCCGTAGCGTAGCGCAGCACAGGGCAGCTTCTGGCATGGATAGGCCGGCTGTAGATGGCTCCATGTGCGGGTTGCTGGGGACTGAGACGGGAAACCTTGAGAGGCCAACGGAATGCCGAGATTGACAGAGAACTGGGCCTTGTTTGTGATTGTGACTGTGACTGCTGAGTACACAACCCTAAAACAAAAACGGTCCTTGCCTGCCTGCTCGACATTGTCTCCGTCGCCGCAGCAATGGTGTGGTGCATGGCAAACGCTGCGGTGGTCTGTTTGTCTGTATCATGTCGCATGTCTGGATTGTCCAATCCAGTTAGTATTACGGCGGTGGTCGACGGTTACTTCTGGGGGGTGAGAGAGAGAGAGGGGCCCTAACCCCATCTTTGTGCCTCGGCGACAATGACCTTGCCAGAGAGCCCCATGCCTATGCCTGGACAAATCAATTCACCTTCTCCCTCGTGCAATTGTGCTTCCTCGAGCCTCCCTGCGTGTGCACAAGTTCCAGGCGCATGCCAGGTTAAAAGGTTGTTTGACTTGGGCCCGACATGTCCGATATGCATCTCCAATGTTTAGCCGCTCGGCTTCAGGGCCCGGTGGAAACGAAGCTCAGGCCTCGCATCTCACATTTCACACCGCAGTAGTAATCGTGCTGATAGCGCACACAGTGCCTGATAAGAGTGCAAGGGGGCCAGTTTTTTTTTTATGGAGGGGGCATAAGAAAAATGGTGGACTAGCTGTGGCAGCAAACTGATTTGTCAATTCGCAATGGTGGCCTCAAAAAAACAGGAGAATAAAGAGAGAACGTAAAAAAAAAAAAAAAAAAAAAAAAAAAAAAAAGCCAAGAATGTGCCCGGTCGTCCGGATCCACGAAACGGGCCGTGACGGACAGCGGAAGCGTCCATCATCAGAGTTTTGTTGGCGTAATGGCTTCGCAACACGCAAGAATAGCTCAGCAAGACGTACTGCGATTCCGGGAAACGTGCTCGGCGGGGTGGATGAGATGAGCACCACAGTAGCCTCAATGGCTCCGAGTAGTCAGCTTAGCAGTCCGCCTTTTCCCCCCTGGAAGCACGCACGATTCAGCATTGTCTTCCCCCAGTAAAAATAGCCCGGTGCGTGCCCCTCTCAGTGGCTCTGCTGCCCTGTGCTGCTCCCCCAGTCCCCAGTCAAAGAGCAGCAGCCCCTCCCTCCCCAGTGGGTGGTCTGGTGGAGGCGACCCCTCAATTCGGTGGGGAAAGGTGCAGCACGGAGCTCGCAGAGAACAAAGAGAAGAGTTATGTAAACAGCCAGGTCGATGTCATGGATTAAACATGCTATCGCCATCCATGAGTGCGCGCGTTATGAATTGACAGGTGGGCGGGCAACGACCTGGATGGCCTCGTTAGTCTCAATGTCGGATATTATTCGACCTTGAGTGCATCATCGATGTTACATCTTGCAGCACTACCCTTAATGGGCATTATCTCGACCGTCCCGAGAATTGTGTCATGATCACGGCCATTGATTGTACTGTGCCAGCTCCTATGTATGTATGGCATACCATGCCATGCCAGCCATGCACCATGCTTGGTGGATGGCTAAGACCATTCCAATCCAATCCCAATCCATCCCGTCACCTGTCCACCCCTCCCCTCTCTTGGCCTGTGTCTGGGAGGGTATCCAGACAGCCCATCCGAGCTGCCCACACACACACACAGTTCCCTCTCTCATCTTGCAGCCCTTCCCACACCCTCCAATGACTGGCTGGGCAAGGCCTTCTCACCGGGCTATTTGCACGCCCCCCTCGAGAAACAACCTTGCTGGGCGATGAGGGGACAAGGAAGAGTTGCTCGAGGTGGGTGCGTGCCTGGCATTGTTCGTGATGCTAGCTCCGATCGGGATGGACGGAGCCCTGGAGGCTGCACGTACAACGTAGGGGGAGTGCGCAATCCAAGCCCAGCGCAGCACGCAGAGGGCTAGCAAACGCGCAAAGTCGAACTCGCCTGCGCCCTTCGTGGTTTCTCAGCGGGTTGCCCTTTTCTTGCTTGCCTGCGCCCAGGATCCTTTCACCACGGCCCATGACGCGATGACGGGATTTGCTGGGCCCCCTCTTCCGCTCTGAGCCATGCGGGCATGGTCCAGCCAACTATGTGCAAGGCCCCTACTAGTCTCAAGCGTGCAGACATGCCGGAACACACACACTATGGCCCATAGCTGCAACATCAAGTTGGCTGCATATTTCCCTGGTTCGCCAGTCTGCCGCCTCTAGAGCTGTCTGGGTTGCCTGTTGGCGGTTTGCTCGTTTCGAATCGCCCATGCCGCCCACACGCCATCATCCGCTCTGCCCATTGAGAGCTCCGGCCCCCTGGTAGCTTGGTAGCTGCACCCAAGATACAAGAACTGAAGCTTTTCCCCATCCCTTCCCGAGGAACCAGTCTCGCTGCCCCCCTACCCTACCCAAGCAAGATTGATGGTCCGTGGTTCTTCAGTCCTCCTTCTGGATCTCATCCGCCGATAATCCTTCCTGAATCCTCTCACTCGGTTGGCAAACTCTGCCCCATACTCTCTGCCAAGTCTGCCGTGCCCCGTATCCGTGCCCGCGATTAGCACACCACCAAGAAAAAGCTCTTATCAATCTGCCACCAAGGTCCTCCGCTTCCTCAAACGCCTGGCTGCCTTGCCTCTCCGTGCTAGTGCCGCTTCCTAAGCAAACCCGCCCATCCCATCCCACAAAGTCCTGGCGCCAGGTTCCCGTGCTTTACTTGGCCTCAACGCCGTTTCTAGTCCAGTCCCAGTCAGCGGGCGTCAGACACCCTCCCACCACTGCTCAGAAAGAGAGGTCACTCAGCTGGCCCACGGTACACATTCATACATACATAAACACACACGCACACACACGCACACGCACACAAGTCTCGCTCACGCTCACGCTCACGCTCACCCTCTCTCTTATTTACCCTCGCACGCGCGCAAATCTTGGCCCTACCGGACACACTGCTACCACACCACGCCACTTACACAGACACATCGAATCCCCAACGGGAACGAACCCACCGAAAAGGGTCACAAGAAGTCGCCAATTTTTTACCAACCAGGGCCACTGCCGCTGCTCCTCCCTGCAAAGTCGCTGCCCGTCCTTGCACGTCCCTGACCTCGCATCAACCAACGGGTCCACGGTCCCCCTTGCGCAGCGTGGCCGATAGTTGCAGCGTCGATTGCCCACCTCCATTGGCTCTTCCCGCTGGCAAACCATCTCCGCTTTCGGCTCCTCGCTCACTCAATCACGACGACCAAGGTCGAGTCACAGGTGCCCCAGCTTTTTCGCAAGCCATCTCGTACAAAAGGTCTCGCGTGCCCCGACTTCGCCCACGTCGCCGCGTGGACAAGCCTTGCAGAATATTTATTTATCTGGACGTGACTCGTCAAACAAGAGAGGTCAATAATCTATTTGACTTTTTTTCCTATTTACTTCTCTTTTCGCCCTATCCCCCGCCCCCCTTGCCTCGCTCGCTTTCTCTCTCTCGCTCGAGCTAGCCAGAAGTCTCCGCTTATTCGCCAAACACGAACAGACCGAGCTCTGTACAACCACGCCCAGCGGCCGTCAAACAGCAGAAACACAGATCGCCAGCTGCTCACACCCCGGTGCCCGCTAAACCACCGCCGAACTGAACTACCACCAGAAAGCGCCCCCGGCCCCGTTTAACATTAAACTCGACTTGACTTGCACTGCGGATACCCAGCACTTGACACCCGTGACGCCCGTCGAAGACTTAAAATTATTTCAAGTAGCCGACGCATCCCCTACAGCGCCGAACCTGAGATAGCTCAGCCTCGTCCCCACGTCGCAGATCTGCTAATTCTGCGAGTGCCTGATCGGTGACGCAACATCGAGTCCGTCTCCCGTCAGTTCCCTGGCACCTGTTTTTTCCCTCGCTGTCCCATCGAGATCTCCGGGAACGGGGAATTAAATCCAGGGACCCCTCCTTCAAAAACCCGACCGCTCCTTGAGTCAACTTTTCACACCGTCCTGTCGTTTCCTTGGTCCAACGTCCCGGCTTGGTCACCATCCGCAAAGAGAAAAAAAAAATTCTCCACACCAACATCCACTGCCCTTCTGCCTTCGGGGAATATCATCCTCTCGTCCCTGCACATGTGCAGGCGCCCTGACCACACAATTTGCCACCTCGGAGCATCAACCCTGGCATCACACATTATCGATTTGTTCGCGCACGACATAGCACAAGAAAATTTTTTTTTGCAACCCCTAGGGAGTTGGTTTCTGGCGTCTAGCGATAAGCGATAAAAAACAAGCACTGGAACATAGCGGCCTACCGCCTAAAAGTTAGGGGCCGAATAAGCAAGGTCCTCCCCGCAGTCGAACCACTGAGAGAGCGTTCGGCCGCCCGCAGAGCGACAGGCTTCAAGCGCTATCAGTACTTGTACCTGTACCTTCCCTCTTTATCTGTCCTCCTCCTCCACTCTCACCTCCACCAACACTCCTCTCTCCTGGTCATATCATACCTCTCGCACCCGGCCATTCAAGGCCCCAAATTTTTTTCTCTTCCACTTCCCATACTCTCTTTTCCATTCATTCATCTCCAATGCATCACAGCCGCAAGAAGTCGGGTCACGGCGTCCCCAACACGTCCATGACGGACGTCCGAAAAGCCGTCACCGCAACCGACTCAACCAAGTACAAGCGGCCCTCCATGACCCGACGACAAACTCCTCAGAAGCTTGGCCGCAGCCAACGTGATCGGGAACGTGAGAGGACCGAGTCCTGGGAGGACGAACGGGAGAGTTTCCCTCAATTCTGGTACGTCTCACGTCATTCCTCGAATGTTCTTTTCTTTCTTTGCTTTTTTTTTTTTGCTTTTGGACGTTTCCCGTCCATTCAACGAACCCACCGCCCAGCCCTGTATCGGGTTCCTTGCTTCGCCCTGGCAGCGCGCAGATGCGTCACCCACCGCCAGTTGAGCGGGTTTTCACACCACCACCCCTTGCACGCACTGGAAGATAGATGCCTGAAACTAACTCTTCGGTCACCGTTATAGCATGACCTGCGAGAAGCAATTCATTCCTCACGACGACATGGGTCTCTACTGCTCCGACAAGTACGTACAAAAACTTGCTCTCGAGATTGTGGATCTTCGCATTCCACATTTTCCTTCCCCCCCGCGCCCGGAGTTCGTGTTGCTAATAATAACGCTCTAGCTGCCGCCGAATTGACCAAACTTCGACGTCACAGCATGCGTCTTCTGTCCGAAGCTACGCTTCTAGCAATTACCCATTCTATTCTGCGGGCAACCCGGAACCCAAGGACATCATCCCTCGCGCCTCGCCCTCGCGGCCCAGTTCCATGCATTTTACTTCTCCACCGATCACGCCCGGCACTGGCTCCGCAGCTTACCAACACACGTCGGCCATTTCGGCCCTCCGGTCCCTCAATGTCCGCCCCCCGAGTCCTCCGTCGCCCACGGGCAGCTCGAGCAACCTGTGGCCTTTTAGCCGCAGCGCTGCTACGAGCCCCCACAACTCGTACTCTCGCCCGTCTGCGGCTTACTTTTCGTCCACGTACGATGGTGGCTACTACGCTGGTGGTGCCTACACCTACGACGGCAGCTCTAGCGGTATGGATCGCCCTCTGCCCGCGCGCCATCCCGGGACCTACTCTCGACCCAAGAGCATTGAGCTCGTGACGCCTATGGTTGGTCGATAAGGTGAACCCAGGAGACCCCGCGGTTGCATTGTTTTACGGTCTCTAGCTTGCGTTCGACGTTTGGGCATCAGCTTTGATCCCCCCTCAAAAAAAATTATGGTTGAAGCAGTGCGACCATTCATTTCGCTGAGGGCGCACGGTCAATGCGGTTGCACAGAGCTGATAGTCTTGTGGGGGCTTTTTTTTTTCGTCTAGTGGCTTCGGTCGCGGCCTCGGACGCACCCCCGCCGCAGTGTTGCCCGAGATGGCTGATCACGATTGCGGGGTTGCAGGGATCTGCCCAGCTCGCTGTCTCTGGGGAAGGGGCATATCCCATGCTTGTTTTTCCACAAGACACGACCGGGAACACAGCACACGCGGTGTCTTGTGGGTTTGTTGTTTATTTTGTTTGTTGGAATCTGGGACGGGTGACTTGTCACTCTCCTTGGCGCTCAAAAGTTTTCACGCATCACCACAGTGGAGTTCAATGGCCTTTGCTTCTTTCCGTGGCGGATCGGTAATTTCACACGGCGATCCCCCCGCACAATGGCGGTCCTGTGGTCACTCGCGACGGCTCACGCACCAGCCGCGCGAATTCAATTGATCATCCAGGCTCGTCTTGTTTGGTTCACTTTTACCCCTGAGTCGTAACCGACCCAGGGTCGAGGACGGCATTTTACAACCTTGGCATATTAGAAGGCATGGTGCATTTTTTATTTTATTTTATTTTGATTTGACTATTGCATTAGCTGGCGGCTATTTCGGTGGATGTATGATTTGTTTTCGGCTTCATTTCTGTGCTATTTTCCATTCTTGTTTCATAGATTCCGTCAGCTCGAGTTGAGAAGGCGGCAATCTTGGATCACTCATCATCAACTGTCTCAAAACACATCAAACATATAAAGACTTGTTTTTTTTTGCTCATGATCAACATGAGCAGGTCGCATCAACATCAAAGGGCATATTTGTTATCATTTTCACGGGTTAATGAGGAAAGCATTATATAAACATTATTATACACCAAATCATGTATGAATCACGTACGACTTTATTGCGTCAGGAATATCGGATCAAGGTTGTTGTTTTGTTATTTGTTTTTTTGTTTTTTTTTCACCAGGAGGGAGGAACTCTGCATTTGCATTGACAGCTACATGGGTATGAAATTTGTTTTTCATCATCTAATTTCGTTTCTTTTTCGCGATTGAAAATTTTTTTCATTGTCCTTTCTTTTTTTGAAATGAGATACGTAGCGAACGCATATCAAAGAAACGGGCCGGTCTCCGCCACAACGGGTAGAGCGGGCTTTAATTCTGGGAATGTCTTGTCATCTGGCTCGTGGGTATTCGTGAAGGTTCAGACGGTGCTGTCGCAGCCGAAAGGCAATGTTCCCAGCCAAGGCACTAGGCGCCGGTGTCATTTCGTCTTGTCACGTCGACTATCCACGCCACCCTCTCCAAGTGCCGTACCGGTAAGCCCACGTAGCCTCCCTTGCCTCCCTACCCTCCGACTGCCGTGGGGTCCCCCAGATTTTCTTCCCCAGACTAAGAAACGCGGGAGAACAAGCTAAGCAACGGAGTGGGACGATCTCGGACGCGGGGGACGTAGGGGTGGGATGGGGAACCAAAAGCTTGGGAGTGACAGTTTTATTAGATGTTCATGGCAGCTAATGCAGACACAGGGCCAGCAGGGCACATCTGGGACGCGGGGGGCGCGAGTTGAGGCGTCATGTGAGCTGGCACGCCTCAGCCCACGCGGCCCCCCCATGGGGCTTCTCCTTGGGTGGTCGTAGTCCCGGGTGACCTTGCGAGAGCCCTTGAGAGAGGCCTTTGAAGGAGGCAGCAGACCCTTGGGAGGGGACGTCAGCGGCGCAGGAAGGGGGGTGCTCGAGCTTGTGTTCTCGTGAGAAGGACCTGTTTTGGTCTTGTCCATTTTTTTTTGTTGGGGCTGGGAAAACCGGGATGGTGGTTCAGCAGGTTGCTGGGCTGTCCGTGGAGATGTGGTTTTTTTTTCTTATGTTTTGTTATTGCTTCCTTATTACCCTCCCCCCCTCCCCCTTCCTTAGGCCTACCTCCTATTTCCCTTTGGGGTGTTGGGGATGGCTCGAGCTGAGCCCGAGCATTAGGCCGGAAAAGGCACCGGTTGCTTGGACTTGGGACTCGACCCGGGCTGGTGGTGTTGAAGGGGTGACATCAAAGGAGCGAGATGGTGCCATTCCCGCAAGGCGAATCACGGCTCGCGTATCAAGACAAAATGGACGGCGGCTGCCATGCATGGCCTTTGGGAAAGGGTTGTGTTTTGTTTAACATTTTTTTTTTGGCCTCGCACCTCTCTCTCTCTCTCTCTCTCTCTCTCTCTCTCTCTCTCTCTCTCTCTCTCGCCCTGCCCTCGTGGACGGTGTCTTGGAGACTCCTGCTTGGGGCTAGCCGCAAAGGGATATCCCGGACGGCGACGTGGGAGGGTGGGAAGACCCTTTCTGCCTTTTGGAGAGAGAGGGGGGACTGATGTCAACAGGTCTGATCGGCGAGTCTAGATTTCGGCCGCCTGGGTATAACACACAGCAATCAGCATCTTCCTCGGAGCAACGAAAAACCCGATTCATCCCTCCCTGGACCCCGACCTGGCCCAGTCCCACCCACACCACTGCGACGTGAATTTATTATACCTTTGTGTATAGGGACACCCTCAGCTTCCCGAGAGCGTAGCATGGGCATTACTTGGAGCTTTGGGGGCTTGTCCCTGCTGAGCACGTAGATCACCAAGTTTGACCGCTTTCTCCCCCCATCACGGCCCATTTTCGGTGCCCGTTTCCTTGATCTTGTCGTTGTCGATGTCGCCGCCGCCCCGGTGGCAGCAGCAGCAGCAGCAACAGTTGGGCATTTATGTACCTGCTTGGATACCCAACTCCCCTCCAAATCCGGGGGCGCACAAGGGGTCTCGTGACAGCCGCCGTGAAAACGGGGCTGGCTGAAAGATCAAGCATGGCCATCCTTCTTCTCTGCTGAACCCATCATGGGATCAGTGGTGGGGAATAATAACAATACCCCCTCTTTTACCTTTTGACGTGCGAGTGAAGAAGTACTTTGGTGAAAGGCATTGCCAGCTCGTTCGTCATTGCGCGAGGAAAAGCGGGAAAAACCCTACAACACCAACGTTTTGTTGTTGTGCAAATATGCAACACCTAATCTATAACCGAGATACCAAGGCTTCAGGTGTAGTCCCCTCTCGGAAATGAAAGGGCAGATGTGATACCAGTTCAGAGAAGAAAAAGAAACACCACCACGGCCAAATCCAGCCATGTAACTTCAACCGCCTTGTTTCAATAATATGTCTATCTATTTGTCCAAACCTGAGGGAGGGGTGGGGCCTCCTCCTCCTCCTTTGTCCGTTGCAGAAAATATTCTACGAGCTACAGTAGTTGCTGCAAAACACCCAGCTTGGCCGTCTTGGGTCAAGTGCAAGGTTGTGATTTTGATGCGGATGTGGTCTAGGCCATTTACAAACGTTGACAGCGGTGCTCCAAGAGGGGAAATAACGGGAAATAAAGCTTGGAGTTGTAGACTTATCATTTTTTTCCAATTTGGCGGCCTGCATGTAGTAGATGCTACGCAACCAAGGTAAGAAAAGCATGACGGGAATGGAAATGTCCCCATCCAATACGCGGTTTAAAATTATTTCCCCTTGTTACCCTGCTTGCCACTGGCAAATAAAAAATCCATCCAGCAAAGTGCACGCTTGATGGATAAAAAAAAAGGGCTGGGACTTGATTTGGCAACTTTTGGGAACTTGGCCGAGAGACAAACTTGATCATCGTCCCTGAGACTGCAAATCACCGGACCAGTATGAGAAATGCGGTACAAATAAAGGGCACCAAATCATTACATAAGAATATTCATGAAATCCGGACCCTGTTTTTCCCTTGTTGGACGAAAATGTCCATATTGTCGTTGGGGGGTACTGCTCTATGGTCCAAATTATGACCAGGTGCCCATTAAAAAAAAGAAATACCCATCAATGGTCAGAATATACAGCACCAGGTATTCGACTTTATGACTTGCCAAGAGGTAGCATGTTTGGCCAAAGAAACAGGCCGGGCCAGGAGCGGCAAATGTTGAATACCACCCTCACCACTATGAACTTGTGATCACGTCGAGCCTTGCTCCTCTCACACCTGCCTGGTCGTCCCTTTTTGGTCCTGTCCGGAAATTGTGGATCACAATCGCTTTAGAAAGTGCTTGATCATAGACAGCGATCAAAGGGTGGGATTAACCAACATGAATGAACAGGGAAGACACGCAAGCTTTCACGATTTTTTAGATTGCTTGGCCATATCATCGCCACAGGGGACAACAATTCGAACCCACTACTCCAACTAAGTATGTGCAATACTAAAATGTAGATCCCCTTACTCGTGGATGGTGCAGCACCCTCCCTGAGAGGAACCAAGGAAGGGGTTCCAACCGACCAGGACCATGCAAGGCTTCCACCGGAGCACCTGAATTTACACGAGGGTAAGCATGTAAGGAGACGCGAATCAAGGGTTTAATGAGTATAATAACACAAGGTCATGTTTGTGTGCTTCTACCCATGTGCTTCTTCGGTTATGTCGTTTGAAAGCAGTACCATCACAATTGGACACACACGCTCGAAAACCGGCACCGCCAGTGGTCAGTCGTAACTATAGCCAATGGCCAGACCGCAGGCTTCGCAACCAAAGCGACATGAAATACTATTTTATTCGACTCGCATAGAGAGGCGAGTTGCAGCATCTGCTAGCCGACATTAAACCCCACTCTACTCTGCCTCAATTCATCTCACTCATTACGCATGGCCAGACAAAGACTAAAGAGTCGAATCTCTCAATCATGATAGGCTTATTTCGCCTAATAAAATACATAACACAATACATTGTCAGTCCAGGTCTCCATAACGTCCAGTCCAGTCCTGTTTCATCCCGCCCCATCCCCAGACCTTGCCATCATCCGACCCGAGTACGGCCCAGCCAAGCCTGTCTCCCCCCAAAACCGTAAAATCTAACTAAGACTATTTTCTCTCGTCGAGAGAGCCATCTAACATCATCGTTATGTCCGCGGCCTCAAGCCGTGAGAGAAAGGGGCGCAGCACGCCAAGAATAAACCAGAAATCAAAAAAGGGTGGTGTTTGCTAAAGGTTGGAGGAGCAGGATCTAGCTCAAACTGCCGCGGCACCTTGACGGCGGACAATGAAGAGAAGGCGAACAAGAATGGGTTCAAAAAGAGAAAAAACAAACAGCGTCCAACTCCAGAGTAGGTCCGGGTTTTTTTTATTTCGTCATACGCAATAAATCACGGCTACCGCGCCGTCCCGATCATTCACGCCATGTTTGGCTCGTCACCGGGTTACCTCCCGCCGGGTCTCGAGCTTGCCATTTCACCGTATCGTCCACGGTGTTTCGTAGTATCGTATGCCTGGAGCACACGTGTTTGACTTTCATCGGCCTGCGAGAAGGCATATCCACGCTGCTTGCGCATGCGCTGGACCTGCCGCACCTTTCGAATAGCTTTTTGGAATTGCTCCATTCTGCAAACGGCATTAGTTTATCAAGTTGAAAAAGTATACCAGTGTAAACAATAAACATACCTTGGTCGATAATCTTGAATGTTGTACTTTTGAATCTCCTGGATGTGGTGATACGTCTGTGGCCAATACATGCGCTTTGCGTACTTCCAAGCAAAGTCTCGAAGCAGACAAAGAATGGCGAGAACGAACGTTTGTAGCCAAAAGACAGGGCTGCTGAACAGTCTGGGGATCACACCATGGTACTCAGTGGAGATACCTATCTTGGGCGCCACAATACCGTAAACAGCAATAAAGAGATACCAGAAGGCCATGCTTCCAGGGATGGCAATGACGTGATACTTGGTCCAGTTGTTGGTCACCAATGCGGCCTTGCCCAGGACAGTGAGGAGGACCGCACCATACAACGCCGTTCCCCATACCCAGTGACCAGCAATCTTGCCATCACCTTGGATCAGATCGCCGTACCAGAAGAGCTCAGCACCGATATATAGAATGATGGAGTGGTAGATGGCATTAGCGATCCACTGTGCGAAGACTTTGAGCTTGAAGAAGTAGTTCTGTTGGCCCATCATATAAAGCTGAGGATACCGATCCAACAAGCGAGCAGAAATGAACTGATCCAAGATACCAAGCGCCAGTGGTGGAAAAACTGTGTAAAAAACGTTGTAGAAAGACAGGGTCCAGGATTCGTAGATAACCTGACCAGAAAAGACGTTTTGGAATGTAAACTAGATCATATTGTTAGTTTCTTGGACACCTCTGTTAGCTAAAAAAAAAAAAGTAATCAAACTTACCCAAAATTGAGTCATATACAAGGCAATGTTCTTATAAAACGAGAAGAGAATCGTCTTGCTCACACGTTGGTAACTCCAGGCGCCATGGACCAGCAGCAGCTTCCGGAGATACCTGAACTGACCGATGGCCACATCGGCACTTCGCGCGGCTTGAAGACCTTCCATACCACTGATACCAACTCCAATATGCGCAGCCTGAATCATAGAGACGTCATTGGCTCCGTCACCAATAGCGAGAAGAATTGACTCTTTCTGATACTTCTTAACCAGCTTGACAACCAGTGCCTTTTGTAGAGGAGAGACACGACAGCAAATGACGGCCTTGCACATAATTGCGAGATCCAGGAACAGCTTCTCGAGGTCCTTCTCCAGAGCATACGTCAGAGACTTTCCATCGATAATCAATGCTAGTGTCTCCGTCTCGATCGTGCCATCGCCTTGAGTACGGATAGCATCAATCTTCTTTTGGAGGTTGTCTCGAGTATCCGCAGCGGTTTCCTCGTTGACAATCAACAGCATCATATCCTCGCTCAGCAGCTTGCAACTCATACCAATGTTGATAGCAGTTTCCTGTCGGTCGCCAGTCAAAACCCACACCTTGATATTAGCCTGTTGCAGCGTGTGGATTGTTTCGGGAACACCGTCTTGGAGGCGATCTTCGATAGCAGTTGCACCCAACAGGAAAAAGTCGTGCTCGATGAGCTCGGCGGCCTTGTCAACCTCGTCCGCACGGTTACCACCAACAGTCATTTGCGCAGTGTCGAAAATCTTGTACCAATCCTGGAACTCCTGCTCTGGAATTTCTCGCATAGCCAAACACAGCGTTCGTAGACCTTCGGAAGCGTATTCTTCGAGGTGTCGTAGAGTAGCTTCAACGTGGGGGTTCTCATCGTTTAATCGTTCCAAAATAACAGTATCAGCACCCTTGGTGTAGCAACGAATCTTGCCATCTGGGCATCGATAAATGGTAGACATTCTCTTTCGAGTTGAGTTAAACTCGCAAACCGCAAGCAATTCGAATTCCTGTTCTTTGCCGTTGGCGTCGATAATGACAGACTTTGGCTTTCGAGCTGTGAATTTGTATCCTAATTCCAATGCACCTTGTACGAGCGCACCCTCATCGGGAGAGGCAGCTTGATACTTGATGTTACCTTTCTCGTCCATTTCAGGAATCACAGTGTGGCAAGTGGAAAGGAGCGATAGGAAATGGTCAATGGCGGGCGCGGTTGGGTGGTTCTCCCTGAGGTTGGCCTTCAAAGCAGGGAAGTCGAAAAGTCCAACTTCGGTGCCATCATCCTGCAACACTGGCCGGCGGTCTTCGGGGACGTCGTCAGAATATTGAATTCCGGCAATTGTGCACTGCTTGAACTCCATCATATTGCAGGTCAAGGTACCAGTCTTGTCCGAGAACACGTACTCAACCATTCCCAATTCCTCAACCAGACTTGAAGTTCGGCAAGTGGCGGGGGTGTCCGTCTTGTCGTAGTACATGTCAAGATCATCGTTGATGAGAATTCCGTGCCAGTACTTGACCAGCTCCACGGTGACGAAAAGAGAGATAGGAACAAGGGCGGAGAACAGAACCCAGTAGGTAACCATATCCTTGAAGAAAGTCTTGGTGACCTCTGCAGCGGTACTAGTGCTGTCCAGCATAAGATATGCCAAAGCGTCACCCTCGACTTTTCGTTGGACAAGATCACCAACCGTACTAACGACGCTCAGAATCATGAGAATGCCAATCAGGACCAAAACCAGCCAATTCAGTTGCTTTTCGACCTTGGTACGCTTGATGGGCGCAGCTGTGGCGTTTCGCATCAGCTTTGTCTCGTGGCCGGTAAAAACCACCACTCCATGCACCCAGGGCGTGTTTCGCAGAGTAGCACCTCGAAGCAAAAGCTGCTCGGGGTTCAGAGCAAGTTCCTTTTCGCCGCCTCCCGCTTGCATTGTCAGGGTCGCCTCGTACGTGTAAAGACTACTGTTGGGCTGTTCAGACTTGATTCGGCCACCAAGTCTGCTTAGTTCGCTCGTAGACACCATGCTAGAGGTTTCCGGCAGCGCCTGTTTGATTTTTAGGTTCGTCTCTCCGTCAAGATTGGCGGTTTCGATGTAGCACAGTCCTTCGGGTTCGGAACTCGCCAGAAGCACCAAATCGGCGGGGAAGGGCTCTTCCGACTCGACTCGAATAATATCGCCGACGGCCACGTTGATCCATTTCGTCTCGTCAAAGTTAGAACCTCTAAGAACTCGAGCTTTTGAATTGTTGAGAGCGCTGTCAGCCTGTTTTCTCCTGTAATCCTCCACCAATTCCTTTCCAGCCGAGATGAGAAGCACAACAATAAGAGGGGCAATTGTGGTGTAGGGATTCGTAGGCGACAGATTGGGAATCTGCTGAAGGGCTGCTGTGAACAAGAAGAAAACGTTGGCGAACTTGGAGAACTGCTCGAAGAGGAACTTGGGGAGGAAGGTCGCAACATTGTACTTTGCGGTGGAGATGTGGTTGTCGACGTATTTGTTGGCGGCATTGGCAGGTGGGTTGTTGAGGTGAATGATTCGAGGGCCGAGGGTGGAGGGGTCAGGTTTACTACGGCCAAATCCAAACTTGAAGTTGCCCATGTCAAAACCACCCTTTTTAGATTGAGCTTGCGCAGAGCCTCCAACCGAATTATCCCGGTCATGGCCTGGCTCTGTCAAAGGCAGATCCATCTCTGAATAACCCTCTCCCATGCCCAACTTGTTCTTGACCTTGCCAAGGAATCCCCCACCAAGGCCCAGCACGCTGTTTCTGTTTCGCGCATTGGCCCTGGCCAAAGACTGGCTCTCGTCGCCCCTGGCGCCGCCGTGCTGGTAATAGGAGTCGCCGTCGGCGGGGTAGTCATCGAAATCATCGGTGTAGCGCTGGTAGTTGTTGATGTCGGACGTCTGGCTGTATTGTCTGTTTGCGTAGGGAGTGCTGCCCGAGGCAGAAGGGACGCCCAAAGCCCCAGGGCGCGATGCTGACGGATTTGTGCCGCTGCCGCCGACGAAGTCATCGTAGGAGACGGAGGGACGATTCTGGGCGTCTTGGTCTTGATTGTGGAATCGCATTAGATCATCGTCATTCATAGTGGACCGCTGACCGCCGTTGTAGACGGGCTGGTCATTGTCGAGGTCGAGGAGAAGGTTGTCGCGAGTGTTGGATGCGTCCCCATGGGGACCTCCAGGAGGTCGACCAGCCATGCTGGCGGACAAATCGAGGTCAGGCAATCAGCTCGGTGGAGGAACGGTCGGCATGCGGAATGAACGGGAAGCAGATAAATTCGCGAAAGAAGAAAAGAAAAAAGAATGCAAATAAAGATGGAAAGATGATGGCCCAAGAGAGACTGGTGGAGCGAGAGAGAGTAAGGGCCGGTCGGGTCGTCTGTGGGGAGGTCGTAATCGTTGGTCGTCGTGGACAAGTAAGGTGAGGTCGTGCCGTCGCAAGGTCGAGAGTCGACGGGGAGTGAGTGCAGCTGATGGATCCTAGCGCTGTGTGGCTCTGGCTCTGGTTCTGGAGTCGGACGCAAGCGCTCACGGGCTAAGTTGAGGGACCAAAACCAGCCTCTGAAGTTGGGATGGGAGATGCAGCACAGCCTCCTTTCGGGGCATAAGCTCGAGGGAAGCACCCGACACAGCGCTACCTCCCGGCAGTACAGCTACCAGGTTCCGGTATAGTTGGGGGAGCCTAGGAAACCTGGGATGGTATGGGGACGTCGTAGGGGTAGCGTCGCGGCACAGTGGGACTACCAACTGAGGCTCAAAGGCTGCAGGCGAGTCGTGTGGCCAGCTTGCAGGCGGTGATTGGCGGCGCAGGGCCTGTGTCTGGCTGTGTCTGGCTTTGTCTCACGGCTGGGGACCGAGAACTGTGAGGAGAGGATTGCGCCGTGGTCGCAGCAGTAACTGTCACCGCGGGAGACTTCTTGGTTGTTTCCCGTTGGCGGGTGGTTTAGGCGGTTGGCAGGGGAAATCACAAACAAAACCTGGCCTCTGCTCCTACGTCCCCCCAGTCGTTTGATCGTGGTATTGAAGGAAATGTGGACGTGGCAGGAGACGGTGGCGGGTCTGGTCAGAAATGCCGGATTTTGCCCTGTTGTCTCTAGGCCCGTCGTCGTCGTCTGTGTCCCTCGTCGTATGCCCACCTACTGACTAACCAATCTACCAACTTTTACTCGCAAGTCCAGTTGAGTACTAGCAGCCCAGACAAGGTAGCGGCTAAAAACCGCCCCGGTTAGCCCGTTCCACTGGTGAGTTTACTAAAAGCTGAGGCGCTGTATCCGTATGTAAAGGGGAGAACCCAAAAAGAGAAAGACAGAGAGAGCCAGCTGGCCCGCGATATCTGATTGTTTGTGCCTCCTCCTCCCATCTACAAAACGAGATGAAGAACATGGGTCAACTCGAGTCGACACCCGCAATGACCCTCTCCGACATAAGAGAAAAAAAAAACCAGCAAAACTCAAAAACAGGGCCCGGGCCCCTAGCTGCTTCCTGCATTGCATCTCTCATCCCGTTTCCATGACTTCGATTTTTTCTTCCTTCCCCTTACTTTAGGGGGTAACTCACCCTGCCCTTGTCGCCAGCCCCAGCCTACAAGATGGGCTGTGTGTTACTATTCGTGGCTCCCGCCACCCACTGGCTTCAGGGTCGTAATCGGCGACCGCGACCAGTCGCCCATTGGCTTCTGCCTCCACAGGTACCTACGTCGCCCAATTTCCCTTGCGATGGTACCAAGACTGGCCCTCTCGTGCTTCCCGCCATCCCACTAGAGGCCGCCTGCACCTGTGGAGAGGGCCCCCCTAGGACACCCCTTGAACGTCGTCATCTTCACTGTCCCCACCGAGGGTCAGCCACCTACAGTCTCAGAGGCCCTCGAACATGGGACGACGACAGACACCCACTCCCCAACCCGAGCATCAAAGCCTCCTCGTACTCTTCGAATTACCCGTAGCGGAAGTGCCGCCCACTCATGACGATACGTTCGCATCCACTAGCGAGGGCCCGGTGTTCTCGCTCGGGGCTAACATCGTATCCCAAATCAGCGTGATCGACAAGTGATGCGACTTCACCTCCATGCAATTCCCTTCCCCTGCCAACCTACCAAGTATCCGAATCCTAGGCGAAAAACGGTCGTCTTCCAAACCAATTATTTATGGGTCACTGTCACTCTTGCGTGTGGTGCAACGTAACGCCGCGAATCGATAAGATTTCTGGAATCAGAAACAAGCCTTGGCATGGCGATTGCCAATCGCGGCCGTGGCCGATCAAGTCAAATCACAGTGGCCGCGCTCTAACGTCTAAGCCCGTCAGCACAAGTGTCAGCACATTACGCAGACATGCATGCCCTGCATCTCTCTGCACACGGCCGACAAATAGCCATGCCCAGGCTGGCATGCAGTGCCATTTAGGCCATGAGGGTTCGGGCCGGTCCAATAATTTCGTTTAATTTGATGCATGGCATTGTCCAGCAAACCAACATTCTCAATAAGCTTATTTGACTTGGTTTCCAATCATCATTACACGTACTGCTATCTCAGTTCCTATCAAACATATCCCTCACAGTGATGCCTTGACCTCTCCCTTTGCTACATTGCTCGCCCACTTGCTCACCTGCGAGTTGACATCATCAGCCGCCTGCCACAAAGCCCAGTGTGTTGCCTTGACCTCTCCCCTCGTCAGGTCATCAAAGTGCTTTTCCATGCCTACAGACATAGCTGCTGGCAACGCATTGTCGTCTGTCGCGAAAATGAAGAGCGCAGGCATCTTCAGTTTAAATTCCTCCTCGGCAAGCTCAAACTCGTCCTTGCAGTTCAGTTCACGGAACCGGTACCAGTTCAGAGGACCCCGTAGCTCGGGAGCGCCGTTGCGGGAGTATTCCTCGACATAGTGGTCGAGTTCCTCATCTGAAATAAGCGGCGAGCGGCCCAGAGCTGACAAGTTATCAAACAAGACACCGTCCTTCGTAGTGAAGCCAATTTCGCGGTTGGGACCTCGGCCGCCGTATAGTGCATTCAGGAATTGTCGAACCTTCTCCTTGCCCTGGATCTTGTCCTGGACATCGGGGCCTGCAAATTGCAGCTGGTATGTGAAGTTCGTGAGGTGGCCGTTGGCGATGATCACATCGAGCGGCACGTAGGTTTTTGTTGGAGGGTGATAAGGTGTGCAGACGGTGAAGACACCCTTGAGCAACTCGGGATGCCACAAGGCAGTTCGCCAGACGACAGCACCGCCCCAGTCGTGGCCACCAAGGATGATCTGGCCCTCGCCAACAAACTTCTTTGCCAGTTCCTTGATATCCGCCGCGATGCTCTTCAGTGTGTATTCCTCCAGGGCCTCGGGAGCCTCGGTACCTCCGTATCCGATCATGTCTGGGACGACAACCTCATATCCCTGAGCGATGAAGTGGGGGATCTGGTAACGCCATCCGAAGCTCAGGTCAGGAAAGCCATGGATCAACACCATGGTGGCCACGGGCTCGCCCTCGGGCTTTCCATGGAGATACTGGTATCTCTTGCCACGGATCTGAGCCGTCTCAACCTTGACCCGAGGGTCGTTGGGCGCAAGCTTATCAATAGTCATGGTTTTCTACCTCTCTCTGATGGTGGAAGTTGATTGAAGATTATCTGATGCTGGTGTTAGTGCTTATATTTAAAGGTACGTATCAGTTGAAATGAGGAAGGGCGTGTTAGTGATGAGCGAAAGTGCAACTTTCAAGGGGATCGGCTCCTTTAAGAAAGCAGGACCAAGCTGCGTCTCAGAAATGAGTGGCAGCAACCAACGCACCAACGCACCAACACATATCGCAAGGGATCATTCAAGGGCGGCATAGCTCACAGTGATGCAAGTGTCGAAACACTACTGGACAAAGTGTCTAGCGGCTCCAACTCAAAACCGGGATGCCCCTCCAGCCAGTGGGGTGTCGTATAATCAATGCGGCGCAAGAGCTGTGGACGACGGGAGACCACGGCGTTTCAAATGACAGGATGCCAAACTGATTTTCCCCTTTGCGGCTCGTGGTATTTATATGTATATATCCGCGTGGTCGCAATGGTGTTGCTCCAAGCGTCGGTGTGAGGTCATTTGGCGGGAACGGCCGCGCCGAGAAAAAAAAGCGAGTGCGGGACCAAGGCAGCCGAGGCTCAACGGAGAGTATTTCCCATCTTGTAGAATGTCGCCGCGCCAATAACGCCGGTCGTTTGCAACGAATTGTCACTCAACTGAGGGGGCGTGTGCGGCATAACGGAGTGTCTGTGTCACTGAGAACGGGATGTGTTGACCCTCCCACGGCCGGGAGGGTTCATGCACGGTGTGTACAGCTCCCCAAAGTGGATTGGAGCCAACCGATGCTGTGTAAGCGTGCCGAGGTTCACCTTTTTGTGCGGTGAAGAATATCTCGCAAGTGATGGCATATCTGACGACTCTCATAAGGTTTGCGGGCCCCTATTATGGGTATCAATCGATAATGGTTTGGTATCGCAAAAAGGCTGGAGTAATACTGTCACACTTTGAAGACGTAGGCCTTGCCCCTCAATGATAGGATACATTCCGTCCCAACCGTATTATCTGGTGCTCTTTTTACTAGGACACACGAAAACACCTATATATATATATCCCCAAAAAGAAAAAGAAAAAAGAGAAGGCTCCGAGTTCGCAGGAATAACAAGATAGTACAGAGCAGCAGCACATGGTGGGGGCTTTGGGAAGATATCCACAGGCGAATAAACAAGCATATCAGTAAATCACCGTATCCTCCTCAGCCTCCTCCAGCACGTCCGCCGACTCGTCGTGGTGGTGGTGATGGTGTTGTTTATCTGGTGCCTTGGCTGGCGGTTCCGAACTTTCTGTGTTGCGTTCTGGCTTGTCAACAGGAGACTCATCATTTGTGGGTGCCGTGGTCGATTGCTTCTCGGGTGTGGGAGACCGCGCAGGTTGCTCATGGCCCTTTTCGTGCCGTTGCTTCCGTGATTCAAAGGCTTCAAGCTCCCTATCGATTGTTGCTTTGGCGCTTCGGATCTGCTCCTCAATCTCATCTTCCTGTTCTTGTGTGGGTTTCCACGGGAGATAGAACTGGAGACCTAGTCAGTAAACAGGACCACAAGTCGAAACCATGTCGCATAACTCACAATCTGAGGGCGAGCCTTTGTCCGCAGAAACTGTGCCATAGCCAGCATTTTTGAATGTTTGTTTCGCATCTAGCCCATTCGTTGTTAGTCCTCCATATCTTCATGTTGTGTAACTCGACAATTCGGGCCGAACTCACCACCTCTTCCTCGAATCCCATCTGTTCCGCCATGCGAAGCTCGGTCAGTCGCGCACGCTTCTCGTCCCGTTCCCTATCATCCTCGGCCTTTTGCTTCTGTAGCCGTTCCTGTTGCCGCCGCTCAATTTCCAGGCGCCGCTTGTGTTGCGAACTGCCGGTAGTCTGGCTCAGGGTACTCAGCAAGCCGCCGAACAGGCGCTTGCCACGTTTTCGTTCTTCCTGCGTCGCCAGTTTGCGACGGTCATGGTCGACGCTTGGCGCATCTCCGTGCGATCCGCGCCGCGATGGTGGCGAGTCCTGTCTGGGTCGTCGGTCGATGGGGCTATGGGCGTCGTCATCGTCGTCATCGTGTCGCGCCCGCTTCAGCGAGCTCTCGTCTCCATCATCTCGCGAGGCCTTTCTCTTCAGGCTCTCGTGCTCGACCACATCACGGGGCGAGGCGTCAGCATCAGCATTTGAAACAGCTTCGGCCATTGGACGGTCCCTGCGAATCAGTTAGCGATTTGGCATAAGGGCCGGGTTTAGGCTGCATGCATACTCTTCTACTGTGGCCATGGCGGGTCGCTGAACGGTGTTGAATGGCTATCGAATCAATTAAGCGCCGCCACTGGCATATCACAAAACAGGGAACGAGGCGCCTAGCACAATCCGTTCCGGAGACGTTGGCCAGTCCTATTGAAGTTCGTCGAGGCTGATGATCATGTCCTTAAAGTGGGACGTCAAATGGTCCCAAGAGCTATGAATCGGTCACCAGCCACAATGGCCCCACATTGACTCGAGGATAACTAGTCCATGATTGGCCCAATGCTGTGCGACTGTCGAAGCCCACCGAACGCCACGGCAAGGCTGAGAAATCTCAATACGAACGGCATACTCCAAAGTCCAAGCAGTCCGCGCGACACTTTTCTGCTTCTGCACCCGCATAACACCCCAACCACGAGCCTCCCACCGCGTCTCCCTAGGCTCCATCACCATGTCTCGCCATCACCCGTAAGCCAAAAATGCCTTCTTCTGAGGGAAATTCCGCGCTAACGTTCCATCTAGCGATCTCGTCATGTGCCGAAAGCAGGCAGGCATTGCCATCGGTCGCCTCTGTGACAAGTGCGACGGCAAATGTCCCGTCTGCGATTCCTACGTCCGACCCACGACCCTCGTGCGAATCTGCGACGAGTGCAGTTTCGGAAACTACCAGAACAAGTGTGTCGTGTGTGGCGGCGAGGGCATCTCGGATGCCTTCTACTGCTTCGAGTGCACCCGTCTCGAAAAGGACCGCGATGGATGCCCAAAGATTATTAATCTGGGTAGTTCAAGAACAGACGTATGTTTACATGCCCCGATTCTCGTTCCCTTGCGACCAAATATTGACTGCTTTCCCTTCAGTTATTCTACCAAAAGAAAACAAATCGGACAACGAATTATTAACCAAGCGGGGGCCTGGGTTGGCCATGGTATTTCTGTTACGGTTGCAGGATGAAAGAAAATTCGACACCTTCCATCTTTGGCGTTGGGCGTGTTTTATGTGTTTAAATGAGGACGTGGAATCTAGATACATGAGATATAAATGCGATCGCGAATGATACTGAAATATTGTATTGCTACCTGATGACATTTTGTTGACTATTACCTCATCTGATTTGGCTTGAATCTACCCATCCTAAACTCCTCATGATACGTAAAAGGATATATGATACAAAGAAAGGAAATAAAAGGGTTGAATCAAATATAAGTGACCTTGACTCCCATTCCGGCAGTCGCCCTGATCTTATCCCACGAGGCACCCAGTATTCTCTGGACCCTCTCTCTAATTCCACGGTGGCCAAACATGACAATAAGACCGATGATAAACGCCAGGAATCTGGCCAGGATCATGGGGTTGGCATTAAGTGATGTGCCAAGCTGCTCGATGACGTGTCGCAATCTCATAATAACCATCGAAGCACGAGAAGTCAACGTCGGAGATGCCACAGCCTTGCCATTTGGTCTCCTGGCTTGCCGAGCCGAGGCTGACGGCGTTTGGTTATTTTTGTTGCGGTCAATTGATGCCGCCGCCGCCGTTGGTGAAGAGATTTGGCTCGTCTTGTCATCGACGCCAAAGTCGACTTCACTTCCCGCTCGCTTTGCGCGTTCCTCCTCTATTCTCTTTCGCTCCCTCTCCTCATTCTCCGCGCGCAGTCTCTTGGCCTCTTCAATTTCTTGGCGCAACTGTTCCTCCTGTCGATCTTGCTCCTCCTGGGCTTGCCTCTCCTGAAACATTTGTTCCTCGTGTAAACTCTGCAAAGCTTGGAGAAATGCTTCACGGCGTTCTTCATCAAGCACCGAGCTCATGCTGATAAACTCACGGGCATAATCCCATTCATTATTGCGAAGAAGCACGTGCAGGGTGTATAGTTCAAGAATCTTGACCCGTGAGTTTAGGTCTCTGGGTGTATTAGCGCCGCTTGCTCCTTTGGCTGGCGATCGGTAGCGGTTCATCCGCGGTTCGGGGGAAGGCGATCCAGAAAGCCGATTAGTTATATCAAGATTAGGGGTGTTGAAGCCGGCGAGATAGGCTTCAAGCTTCGTTTGGTTAAGGATCTGGTCTCGAGCGTGTGCGAGCAACAATGTCGCGCTGTTTCAGTTAGCTAAGGGGCCGTGGGATTTCGGGATACGCGTTTTGGAACTTACAGATTAATAACGACATCTGCGTCAACATCACCTTCAACACCAAAGTATCCATTCTGAGCCACCTCATCCCAGATCCCTCCTTCCCGGACCTTTGTGCACAGAGCCCTCCACTCCTGGTTGCCAAACGCATCCTTGCCCTCGTCGGGCTCCAGCTCGGCGATGGCATTGAGAATAGTCAAATACAGGCTCCAGACCTTGACGCGGGTAGTCTTGGATGCAGTGGCAACAGGAGCAGGCTCGCCATCATCAACACCAGTGGGAGGAGTGATGAGTGGAAGAAGTGTTGTCAAGGCTTCGGGGAGACGACGTGTGAGGAACAGAGTAGAAGCTTGGCGGTAGGTCTTTGAGATAGGAGAAGGCTGCCGAGCTGATGTGGATGAGGCCGACGACGACGGCAATGTAGTAGACATGGGAGCCGCCCACATGCTGTTATTCAAGCCGGTCGGAGCAGAAGAACGTGATGCCATGGGCATCGAGCTCATTCTCGTCGAGTTTCCGTTCGAGGACGACATTGCGGTGGCGGGATTGGGAGGAGGTCAAGCGACAGTCGGGACGGACATGGAAGCGGAAGCGAAGCCGACGACGATGGGCTAGGAGCGCTGAAACTCGCAAGGTCGGGCGGCGGACACGGAGAAGCAGTGGCCAGCAACCGTCAGCGGACGGAAACTGGGGCAAGGGCGAAAGCGCGGAGTCGTTGGATCAATTGAGCAGACAACAAAAAAAGGATGTGATGGGAGGATATTGCATGTCGCCGTGGGGGAGCAGGGACAAGGAATATTAGGCGCACGCGTCAGGAGCCGTGACATGTGGTTCAATCTTCGGGATACCAGCAGCCAGCCAGAAACTAGGGCGGTGGGCGTGTTTTTTTCGGCCTTGCTGGCGATTTAGCCTCGGCACCTCGCCAAGTCAGGTGGCTGCGCTGCCAGGGCACCCGCTGTAGCTTTCCGCTGTCGGCAGCTGTTCCACTGAGGATGTGCGCTAGCACCTGAGAAGTTACAGGGGCCGTAGTGGTTTGTGATGAGGAGAGACAGGGGTTCCCGAGAAGGCCGGGACAGGCCGAGGGCCAGAGAGCTTTGCTGCTGATATTAGCTCCGGCTGCTGTTAGTCGGTACCTATATCCCAACAAAATATAGCCCTGCTTCCAGCGGGCTCAGGCAGTCTACAGCGCTGTTTCGGGGGCATTGACCAAAGTATCTCCTTAACCTCCGCCTTGGGAGATCCCCCAAGGTCCTCCGCATCCCGAAGTGGTCCACGAATCAATTCAGAAGGTCAACGACATCTTATGCAGGCACGCACTCTGCTATCCCCTATTTAGGAACACCTGGCCCGACGGTGATGGATGGCTCGTTTCTTCCACTTTTCTTTAGCCCTGTCTTATTGTTGGTCGTGAACAGTTTCCGGCATCACACAGTCATTGTTATTTTCGGTTCGTTCCTCCGCCAGCGCACCCGCAGGTGGGTTCACCGCACACCAATCACCAAATATTAAACCGATCACATCCTGCCATCTCCCCTTCTGGCCGAATAGATAAAACAAAACTTAGGGCTCGCGCTCTAAAATGACCGATAGCTATGGTTCATTATTTGTAGACCAAGGCATAAGAACTGATCTCGAAATATATCACAGACTGTCAGGCGGAGGAGACGTCAAAAAAAAACCAAGACATGACCCACATTACAATCTCAGGCCGACAGGCTAGGTGAGTTACGGAGTTCTTTCCGGGATGACGACCAACCAGAAGAAAATGGGTGTCCCGAATACATATCGGCAAGCTCACAAGAGGAAAAGCAAATGCTGACGGCAGCAATGGCACGGCCTCAATCATTTTGAACGGCCATCTGACTAACTAAACTTGTTGCGTGCTGCAGACAAGTGATAACATATGACACGACGTGGCACAGTAGATACCATTAAGAACGAAGCCAAAGATGTGCCCAACCTCAGAGCATGCCAGCAAATATCGCCGTGTTCAATCTTGATTTGTTTCAATATACCCATATTAGGTGGAGGCCTGTGCCATGTGCTAATTGCCTTCACACTAATCCTGCACGTAACTTGCCGAGGAATATCTAAACACATGATCCAATCATTATAATTCTTACAGACAATATGCTACAGCCATGTTATTCCTTCTTGGCTCCCATCTATTATACATGTTAAAACAGACAGTTGTCCGCGTTGGGACAATCTGCGATACCACCTCACGACCAATGCAATGCAAAATAATATGGTATCTGTCTGTCCCTGGAAACGCCGAATGCCGAACTCAAATCCATCCCGAGGCTCAATGCCCAGTTCTAATTACCAACCCACCATAAACTCCCAGCTCGTATCGTAATATTATGTTGCTCGCTGTCGCGTCGATCTGCGGACTGATGTGCCTTCATGCACAAACTCATGAACATCTTCCCGTGACAGGATGATGCTATCTCCCCGTTCTAAAACAGAATCATCCACACCGATGAGCTGTTCTTGGGTCATCCACCCGGACTCCACGGCAAAGCAGACCACATCAGCCGCGCTACCGAAGCACGGTACGCTTTCCTTGGCATCCGGGTTGAGATATTGCCACATCTCCTTAGTCTCCTTTTTAAAGCGAGCCAAGTCTTTCTTTTCTCCAGTAAAGTGGCCCACGAGATACTCGTAGAGATACGCCAACCAAAGCACGTTGGTGTATGGCGCAAACGCATCCCACGAAATAGGTCCGTCAATGCCTTTGGCATAGGGTGTGTCGTGGGCCTCGGGGGGGAGGCATTTCCTATCAGCCCGGAGGAAGAAAGATCTCATTTGGCGATACACTTTACATTGCGGCGCATGCGTACTGGTGAAAAGGCTGAGATCTCGTTCCAAGTCAAAAGCCACCGGCACGGCATCGTCGACAGACAAGTCTTCAGCTCTAGAAAGACCATAATCCAAAATGGTAATGTCCAGCCCTGAGAAGCCAAACACTCCACTTGATCCGGGGCCCATTTCTCTCGGGGGCTTTGCTTGTTTTATGCATAGGTTTCCCTCGTGCAGGTCACGGTGCTGCTTCAGTCAGTTGATGTTTTGTAGTACTAGTGGATATACAATACCATACCTCAAACATGGCGATATCCTCTGCCCTTGCTAGTGCAATTGCTTCCAGTAAGAAGATGTCCCATAACTGCGCCTCGGCATTCAGCTTCCAATCTTCTAGCGCCTTTCCAGCGTCACCCAGCTCTACGACCAGAAACCGTGTGTCGTCAAGGTATCGGCTTGGGGAAGGGTAAAACTGGGCCCTGTCGGGGTCCTGCCGCTTCATCTTCTTGTGGAATTTTTGGTGCGTCTCGAGCAACTCTGGTGTCGTCTTTCCTTGAACCACATATCGTTCCTTGTACACCACGAAGCCGGGAATGTCGGCCAGCCATTCAGATATTTGCAATTCACCCTGGACATCCTCGTCGGCATGAGGCTCTTCATCCACGAGACCAGACCGCACTTGGGCTTTGGTCTGCGGTTTTATCGGTGACGGCAGCCGAATAACTTTTATGATGCTAGTTCCTCTATCGTTGGTTACACGGTAAACTTCGGCGTATGATGCTTCGGCAATCTTGACGATGGTGTCGCCTGGCGGACAGACTTCATCCCATGTTAGAACGCGCATTGGAGTTTCCTCCTCATCATCTTCGAGTACTACAGGCACTTCATCCTTTGCGCTCTGTTGTTGTGTTTCATGTTCAGAGTCCGGGGCCTTGATCTCCGGGAGAATCTCGGTGGGTGGTGCATCATCTTGAGGCTCTGTGCCATCTACCTCCTGGGCTTGGTCCCCTTGCTCTTGGTCCTCCTGTTCTTGATCCTTTTGCTCTTGGTGGACAGTTTCTACCGGCTCATCTTCGACTAGTTTTGTTATTTTCTTTGCCCTTCTGGGCGACCTTCGAGGAGATGGGGTGTCTTCGATATTGATTGAAGATACCTTCTGCGCCAGAGACTCCACTTCATCTTTCTGGTCATTGGTCTTCTTCTGGATCCGGATAGGGCTCTGAGGCAGCTCAGCAAAGAGCCTCTCTGCCTTGGACCTCTTAGAGGGCTTTCCGTACTTTCTTGCTGCAGTTGTTCGTGACATCTTGATGTTGACCTGAAGGTAAAGGAGAAAGTGGCTTACTGAGTCGCGCCTTCAAATTCCACGAGGTTGCTGGGGTAACAGCCAATTAAGCAATTGCGGTTGTGAAAAGTGGGGCTTGCGAACCAGAACTTGGGCACTCCTTGGAACGATGATGCTGTACTTCGTGTTGATTACTTGTGCACCATTGGGCCAGTGCGGGTTTGGGTGTGTCCCCCGGGCTTCCTTTTCCTCTAGCCTTGGGGCTGAAACGAATCTTTAACACAGGCTCCTAAACCAAAACGTGGGCGAATAACGATAGTGAGTCGCTTTCATCAGTCTCATGAGCATGCTACGAGCTGTAAACTACAAGATCTTCATAAACTGAATACTAAATAAACAAATGAATAAGGACAGGTTTTTTTTTTAAAAAAAAAAAAAAAAAATTGAAGTTGAAGATAAGAGAGCAATAATCCCATTGAGCATTGCATTGATCAATCTCAAGTAGTTTGTTGACTGTAGGGTAAGTAAGTGAAACGTTCGTTGTCAAAGTGCTTTAGCCTTAGTACTGCTCCATTCTGATTAGCGGTGATGCCGTGTTCATTTTGATAGCATGGCATATGATGCAAGTGGCTGGGTTCTGTGAGCGCCTCCCTCGTTATCTGGATTTGATGTAGAATCAAGAAAATCGAAAAGAAGCGTGAAGCTAATCTACCAGGGGTAGGTTTGATGGCGTGATAACAGTCCCTGGGTTCGCTTAACGTTAGCCTTAGCCACCAATTCACTGAGAATGAAGGACAATTGAAAAGATTCACTATGGCGAGGCCTCGACAAGCATTGATACCATGCAATGCGCCTTGGCTGTCAAAATAGAATGCAACCTTCTCCCCAGGTAGAAATGACAAATGAGATTTGGTGGACGCTTGCCCCAGATTGTCGGGCCTGTTGGCGTGGCAGCCCCACTCTTTTCCGTCCAGACCAGATTGAGTAGGAGCTCTCCGCGCCCACCTCACTTGCCCACATCAGTTTTCTGCCTCTTCTAGGCGGCGTGGCCAAAACCTCCTCCTCTCTCCTCCGGCTTACGGCTCCATATCCAACCCTCGAGTCTCCAACCATGGCCGACTTCATCAAGAATATGTTCGGCGGCGCAAAGCCGGAGGCTCCTGCTCCCGCCGCCAGCTCCGACTCTGGTGAGTAATTGCATATGTGGCGTTGTGGTGATGCGACGCGCCTCCAAATGCTCGCCTGACATTCACCAATGGCGCAAGACAACAGCGAACTCGTCCGACTAACGCGCACTTCGCATAGACTTCGCAGACTTCGCCGGCGCTTCTAGCACCGTTCCCGAGCCTGAGCCCGCTGGTGCCACCATCGAGGCGGCCTCTCCTTCTGCCACCGCTCCCCCTTACACCAAGTGGTACAATATCCATGAGCGCCACTCCCTATCCGAGTTCAGGGCTGAAGGCATCATCCTCGCCTTCGCCGCTGTGATCTTCATTGTTCACATAATTGGTGCCCGCGCCAATCGCTCCAAGGCCAAGTCCTGGATCCGCGCCAATGCTGCCGCCCTGAAGAAGGAATATGCTTTGGTTGGATTCAATGGTGTCCCTACCATGGACAATGACATCAAGCCCGATACTCTCATCAAGGAGAAGTCGCTGTTTGAGTTTGCCGCCTACGCTTCCGGCCGACAAAATGTTGCCTTTACTGATGTCAAGCTCACCTTGACTAAGAAGTTCAACCCCATTGTCAACCTTTTTGAGTCTGCCCTGGGCTACTTTGTCGAGTCGTTCCCTATCCCATACGATGTCATGGAGGCCACCACCTACCCCTTTGATGGTAGAGAGAACTTGACTGTTCCTGTTGCTCCCGGTTCCGCTGAAGCACGCGCCAAGGACCCCAAGAGTACCTATGATAGCTTTGTCTGGGCCATCGTCAACAAGGACAACATGCAGAAGGCTCGTGAGGAGCGATATGACTTGTCTCTCACTTTTACCAAGGACAACTCCAAGCTCCCCGCCTGGACAATCGTCATGAGCGAAAACGCTGAAATTACCGAGGCCCTCCTTACACCTGAGCTGGCTGACGCTGTCAAGACCGCTGGCGACCTGCTCGAGTACCTGATCATTACTGACCAGCCTGGTGACAAGCCTGCCAACCTTGAGGAGACCGCTCCCCGTAAGCGTATCCTCCTAAAGTACCGACTTCCCTCTGGTGGCAACTACGATGATCTCCAACCCATCTTCGCTTACTTCCTGCGACTTCCTGACTTCTTGGCTAAGACTGCCCACTTCCGCCCCGAAGTCCTCAAGAAGGTTCGTAACACCCGCGAGAACATGATTGCCGAGATCAAGAAAAATGCCGAGGAAGAGCGCAGCGAGGAACGTCTAATTGAGCGGGAGAAGGCCAAGAAGGCTAAGCGTGACGCTGACCTCAAGGGCCTCGATGCCAAGGCTCAGAAGAAGTATCTTGAAAAGGAGAAGGAGAAGGAACTGCGCAAATCACAAAAGCGATCTACCATGCGCGCCTAAGCAATTTTTGCGATACTATTGTGATATCGATGTTCTGGGAGAGGTTTTGTAAAAGGTTTCCAAAACTGCTGTACACTAGTTTATGCCTACTCCCTACGATAATTTGGATGCCGGCATGTATTTCCGGCGGCGGGTGCATATTAACGTATGAACGGATATCTGTATCGTCTAGTTATTTAGTAATTTGAACCTGATTGCAATGGTACTGTTTGTTCAATTCGAATCAACACTGGTCATCAGGTGGATAAATGTGAAGGAACGGAGGAGCAGATGAGGTGGCCATGACGGCAGCACCAACAACACCCACAGTCCATATTGACTGCGAAGACATTTTTTGGATTTGACATTACGAAAAAAAAAGCAACAAAAAAAATCCAAAGCCAATCAGCCGGAGACTCTTTGGTCCCTTTCTTCACTCCCTTTTTTTTAATGGTTTGTTCAACCAACCGCCCATCCGAAGCACACGCTCTCCCAAAATAAAAGATGCTCATTGTTGACCCCCCTCCCTTATTCAAGTGTGAAAAAACCCAGCAATTTCCATGACCAATAATAGATAAAAAAAAAACACCACTCCCCCCTGAATATGTATGCTATACTTACATGCGACTCAAAATTTGCTTCGATGATGATTTCTCCCTTCCCCCCACCATGTCGTTTAATCCTACAAACTCCTTCCCCCATATTGAACATGTGTCGGGACTGAATGGTCCAGTACGGGTCGCTCTGGAGACCCAACGCCCCTTTTTGGCGTCGGGCGTTAAAATGGGGGGCGGTTTGGCCCTTTCTCTTGCGAGCCTCAACTCTTGATTGCAATATGCAACACTCCCGTATTACTCCAAGTCTGTTGTTGATAGGCGACCCCTGTCGACTCTAGAAAGAGATGGTTTCTTTTAGCAGAAACTTTTTGATAGGATGGTGGGTATTCAGATCGGTAGATCTGTGACGGTTAGTGTAGGTTGAAGAGGGTTTCCACTCTCTCCAACAGTGCCGTTTGTGGCACTTGTCCGGTTTTCACTCGTTTCCTCCCGAAATGTCGACTTGTATCGTCGACGCGTCTGGGTTGCGAATAAGACAGCTCAGGGGCCCATCCACATGCCGCCATTTCCGGTGCCGGCCATGCTCTCCGGGCTTGGGCCGAAGCCGTACCCAAAAAGAGTAGAGAACTCATCCATCACCTGTGGAACGGATGGGAAGGTGGTATCTATCCCAATGAAAGGGCTTGCAGCTTGCATTGCTGGCATGCCCGGTCTAGTTGTGCTCGCAGCTCCGTTTCCGCGCCAGAAGGCAGCTGGGTTAGGAGGCAGAGGCATGGATGCCTCTGATGAGGCTTCCTGATGCATTTCCTGTGTGGGTACATCATTCTTCCAAAGAAGTTCCCACTTCTTGAACCGGGAGTAATCCGACTCACGACCAGAAGACTCGGCAGTCGCGTCCAGTCTTGAGATGGCACGCTCGAACACCTCGATCAAAGAAGCTTCGGAGCGAGCAGACTCGCCACCAGCTGACATTTCCTTGATCATGGACATGCCAATGCGCAGGCCGTCTCGGAGCCTGTCAGTCTTCTTCTGAAGACATTGGGTGATGACAACGAGAAGAGCCGCACGGCAGGAGCTGAACTCTGTGTATGATGCGCGTGCGAGACCGATAGTGTTTTTAAGCAAGTGGCAGGTGTCGATGACAGACAGTGCTGCCTCGACACAGTCGGCGACAAGGATGGAGCGGGGGTTAGACTTGTGAGGGGTGGTAGGCCGTGGGTTGTTCGAGTCGGCCGGCGAGCTCGACGTACTAGCGTTGCCCTTGATCGCCTCTCGCGGGAAAATAAATGGTCGTCCAGCATACATGCGGATGAGGCAATACTCGAGCTTCAGGTGCATGTCTGCCCGCGCGATGATGGGGTTCTGAAGGTTGGTCTCCTTGCGAAACGCAGTCTCTGGAAGGCTATCCCACCACTTTCGAAGCTCCTCTTTCATCTCAATCACCCTGTTAAGACCTTCAGTAATTTCATGCTTTTGGGATGTCCTGAGGATGGATCTGCATGGTCTAGTTAGCATATAGTCAAGCGAGGACATTAGTTTGGTTAGCTCAAAAGCGCACATACATTTCATGGGCAATGTTTCCCAGGGCCTGATTCAGCCGCAGGGTTGCGAGCATGTGCGCAACGTTCGTGGGGTTGGATGGCATGATGTCCGGTCGATCGACAGGCATCTCCGCATCTACATCCTTGCTCGAGATGGAAGTTGGCCGCCCATGGTATATTCCCACTCGCCTGTTAACATATGTTAGTCTCCTGATCTTAAATTATCGTTAAGATTTAGTGCGCACTTTTCTGTTGTATATGTTGTCCACCACACGCGATTTCTCGTCTCGCGGACAAAAGGATCTATGCCTTCCGAAGGGTATCTTCTATGCATACCGTTTTGGACCGCAAGTTTCACCGCGAGGTTGAGATAGATGTATGATAATCCTGAAGCATCCAGGGGCAAGGTGTAGATGCCGATGAGAAGAATTGCTTGGACACTCTCAAGAGAAGCGACGGTGATGACATCTGGCACTAATTTGCAAGCCTGCTGATAAAACATGATGCCGATTGTGTCTTCCGAAAAAGGACTGTCGTCCATGCCCTTGCCATGGCCTCTGTCTGGGCGCGAGTCGAGATAAGCGTACTGGGTACCGATGGCAAAGATGATCCAGATCATGCAGATGGTGCCGACTTCTCTCCGGGACACCGCGCCAGGGTTTTGGTAGACAAGATCTAGTTGTTCGGCTAGCCAACCCCGATCTACGTAAAAGTAATTGGTCTCGGCGTGCTGATAAAAGGCCTGGACAAGAAATTCGGCGACATATCGAGGCGGCAGGGCAGTCAGAGAAGACAAGGTGTTGGAGGACTGGAGTTCCTCAGCTCGATAGTACTCCTTGAAACTCAGAGAAGTCGGAGTGCCATCCTAATCGGATCTTGGGTTAGACAGGTCCACCATCGACTTGTATTAATAGAAAGGTGAGCGTACCATGCGATTTCCCTCAGGCACACACTGCTCAATCCATTGCTTGATTCTCATGGAAAAGTTCCAATGAGAGAACTCACCAGAGTAGTCTAGAATTTATGTTACTATTGCGCTTTGAGGTATTGTAAAATACCGAGGATTGTGTACTTACGAGTAGTGTTGTTGTCAAGCGGCTGGACAGTAAAGTTCTCGTCATCAACACCTAAATAATCGGAGCCCGGAGACGAACCAGCCCCTGGGTTTGGCTGTAGGGTACCGGTAGTGTCGGGAGTCTTGTCTAACGACTCAGCCATGTTCTTGAGTGTTTCCGTATCAAAGGAGACGGGGCCAGCATAGTGAGCAATGATTTTTTCCATGTAAGCAACGCGCTGGAGAAGCTCGGCATTGTTAGAGCCAGAGCGGTTCCTGTGAGACGTAATACCAAGCTATGGTTAGTTTGGGTTTGCGAGGGAGATGGGAGCACGGGTCAATTCATCGCCTCGACTTACCTGGCAGAACCGTCACCAGCGCCATCGCCATCTCTGGCGGTTGGGCCTAGGAATTCACATGTGCGACGTAAGCGAGTGCATCGCCGACAGGGGACGCCTCCGTCGCATTTTTCCTTTTGGCGTCGGCAGCCATCACAACTGAAAGGAGAAAGATGGTTAGATTAACTATTCAGAAACAAGAGCTCAATGTGGGAATTGAGTGAGGTGAGGTGCGCGGGGTGATGCGCGCAAGCGACGGCAAGTACAGACGCTAAGGTTGAGAGGAACAGGTGAGAGGGCTAGGGCAGTTCTGGCGGATTGCAAACGGCGGTCGGGGTCTGATGGCGAGCAACGGAGTCGGGAGGGAAAATCGCTAGGGCAACTTACGCTCGAAGAGCTCGCTTGCGCTCTCGCTCGGCCTCGCGACGCTGCCTGTGCTTCTGCAGGCTCTGTTGATTGTCCATTCATTCGGTCAGGAGCGCGCGGCGGCGCGGGGCCGAAACGGCGGACAGATGGAAAGATCTCCCTGGGACCGTCGAGGCGCAGAGCCCGGAGATCCCGGCGGCGGGCGGAACGGTGTAGAATGGGCGGAAGTACCAAGGCGACAGCAGGAGGGACGGATGGGACGTTGAAGATGGAGGTTGATGTTGAAGGGATCACGGGTTTGCGGCTCAGTGCTGAATCGAGGTTCGAGAAGCGAAAAGCTCCATCCAGGACCCAGCGCAGCAGCAAGGCCGAATCAATGGATGGATACGGCAAGCTGCCCACTAAAAAATCCACGTCTGCGGGCTGGCTGGCGTGCTGTGTTCCGGCTTGGGACGTGCTGGGATGGGAAGTCCGGGAGCTGGCGAGTCAGACGAGCGAAGTGAGAGACCGAGGTATTCGAGCGACTCTTTGGAGCTTCCTATTTCGCAACGGGGGGTGGATGGGGATGGGATGGGATGGGCAAGCCAAGGGTTCTGGCTCTGGCTCTGGCTATGTAGTAGGTTATGAACGGGAGCGATGCCGTGGTGGGCGCGCACGCAAGGTAGAAGTACTGCAGCAAGGTCAGGCAGGACAAAGCATGGGAGGTAAAGGTAACCTCGTGGCTTGGTGTCAGAGACGGGTTCACTGGTTGGTTCTGCATTTCTGGGTGCTGGTCGTGGCCGTCACCTGCGAGATAAGTAAGACGCGGGGATCGCGGCTAGCGCCACTTTTAGTGACATTGGCGGAGCCGCTGCACCTCGAGCTCCTTGCTCACTGGCCGGCGCTCTCATGCAAGAGCTCCGTTTGCCCCGCTTGGTGCTGAACAGAGGCGAGCAGTGGTCTGGTTGCTAATCCGGCCAAGGTACCACCCCATCTGCTCATGTGCTGTTCTGGGGCGGAGATGGGCGGCAGGGCTGGCGGACGAATATACATATACATGGAACTGGATCTCAACGTGCGCGGAATAGAGCGCCTAGCAGCTGGGACGCGGGGCAGAGCACATAGTCGGGAAGCGCGCAGGGCGCTAGGATAACTATCTGTTTTGTGTACCTAGGTACCTACCGCCCGCGCCCGAGCTGCCGCCGCATAGATGCGGGAGATGGCTGCAGAGCAATTGATTGACTGTGTCTGGACAAAGCCTAAGATCCAAAAAAAAAAAGTCGCCGGGTTTGGCTCGTCTGCGCCGCCTGTCGTACATATGTACAACGTCTTGGCCGTCCTCCGTCCCCGGGAGATTGCTGCAGATTCCTCCACTGCCCAGGGCCTGAAGCCCACCACCTGCCTGAGATTGTGAAAAGGTGCAGCGCAGGGAACAAGAGGAGCACGATGGCTGCCCACACAAGCTGGTTGGCAACGCAGAAGCCAATTGGTGGTCGCCCAAGACACCTTGCTTTTCCCAGGCTGGACTTGGGGGGATCCCTGGGAAGCTTTTTGGGGGGGGTGCGCTAGGGTAGGGGGCGACAATCGCTGAGACGTGGATGGGGATGGGGACCTGGATGGAGCACGGGATGGCAAATGGAATGGATCTGATGTTTGATGTCCGACCTCGAGTCGGCTCAATGCTTCACGTGGGTACGCGAGGGTGGGAGCACGCAGCAGGCTTGCAGTAGCGAGCGTGGGATATGGGAGAAGGCTTCGCAATCCAAGTGCGGCGGTTGCGCCCAAATATCGCTCTCTGCTTCTCTGTCGGGGTAGCTCTCGTTCCACATGGTCGGAGAATATCAGTCAGTCACCCACTGCTGTGCCGCTGAGACTCCCTAGAGATGCAGCCGCGAAGGCAACAGAGCTGGCGCTGGTGTACAAGCCGTATATGTATGCAAGTAGGCTATTTCCAGGGCTTTTTTTCGGGGCACGTGTTCCAAGGATCTGGGGTGTTGGTATATTGGAGCCAAGGTAGCAAGATTTTGGAGGAACCAGCTTGGAAACGAAGCAGGCGTAGAAAGGAAAAAGAAAAGAAAAAAACGAGTCGCATTACGCAGGAAAAAGCAAAGGTTGGCCGCGACCGCCCCCTCTACCCCTCCACCCGCAGCCGAATGTACCTTCAATGACAGGCGCGTCCCCGCCGCCTCGTCAATGTCTTAGACTCTTTCAAGGTTAATCAGCTTGTTCCGTCCTGTGTCTAGCACCTCATCCTGAGGCGGGGCGGGGCGGGGCGGAGGCCAAAAGGCGCCATGTCAACCGCCAAGTCGACCAAGTCGCAGGAGTCTCATCTCGCAGGCACCAGATGGCGCAAGCAATGCGAGAATCACAATGCACCTTCGGGGGGTTATGACGACGACGGCGATGACTGCGACGCATTTCCAAGCTCGACGATGCCTTTGGAGATCTGCTGACCAAGGCGCTAAGCCGTCTCTCCCGCCGCAGCTTCCAATGCCGTCCATCGAGAGACACAACAGGTGAACAAATGATATTTCTCCGATTCACACTTCCAAGAGGTTGGCCGCACTGACCAAGACACAACACACACGTTGCGACGCCTCATTGCGACAAGGGTCGGGGTGCGGGTGGGGAAGCTCGCCGTCTCTTTTCGCAGCTCACAGCGGCCAAGCTCCCCATCACAGACAGCCAACAGACATGCAACATTGCACAACAATGCCGTATATCCAGGGATCAGCTAGCACTGTTTCAAGACACGGCCACTCATTGGAAACGGTGATCCCGCACAGCCAAGCCAACGCCTCGTCCCCGGATCTTATGCTGTCCTGTTTTGCGGGGTTGCCTGCATCGCCCTGTTGGCTGGTTGGCTCCTCTTGAAGTTTGGGCAGCCATCATTGTGAACATCATCCATGGTGACGCTCCCCGGGTATCAAGCGTCTCCGTCACGGCGTCTCGCTTATCCCCTGACAGTAGCCACCGCGATGCGAGATGGTTCCCGATCCCCGCAGGGCCTGCACTCAGCGACCCATGCATTCTCGCCATGAAACCCGACGGCGAGGGATTCACCAAAAATTCGATAAGGCAGTTGTCCCCGGTTGCATGCTGCACCTTGATTATGTCCACCAACGGCCGTCCTTGTCCGTTTCGGTAGTGCTGGGGGACGGACTTGGCCTGCCGCTGCTGTTACATAACCAGGCTGTCGGGCTCCTTGGGCAGTCCACCCACCATCTCGGAAGCCTGGTTGATATGGCTGCATCAACGGGAGGGGCGGCGATCCGACCCTCCAGAGACTTTCGCGCCAACATCTCAACCCGACGTTGCAATTTATTGACTGTATGCCGCTATGACCCTCGCTCTTAACAATTTACCCTCCAGTTGTTTACGGTTCAATTCATCAGAAAATTCTTGATGGAGCTTGTACTTCGCCTGCTCCCCGTCTGACTGTGAAACCTATCCACTCAACAAGGCTCAACAGGCAACCATCCCAACCTAACCTGCTCATCAGCCGCCACCTTGCTTGACCTCGCATTAATCCCTCTCTTTTGAGACATAACACAGCCATTATGTGAAGGGTGACTCGTAATCACAAAATTCGACGGCTGTAGTAGCATCGGTCTCGATGGGGCGGCTTCTCAATGGCTCGCATAACTTCTCTCTTGTTTTGTGGCTGCTCGACTTGCATACCCAACCCCTCCTCACCCTTCCCGTCTGGACAGAAGCCAAAAACAGCAACAATAGCCTCATCCCAGCGCCACAAGCGGCCAATGGACATCCACACCGTTTCGCAGGCTGCTCCTACCGTTCTTAGCTTTGTTCGAAGGGCTTACTCCGGCCGGAAGAGGCGGGAATACGGCGTATGAGCTTGGGGGTTGTGGGATAACTTGACAGGCAACGGTCCGGTCCCTTCCCACCCCTTCCTTTTGGCCCTTGCACTTAAATCGACAATAGCCGTGGACCCTCAACGTCTAGCACATAAACACCCAGGTAAAATCTCAGCCATGTCGGCCGAATCCGATAACCACGGGGGCCCAGGGGATCGCAGATTCCCGATCCTCCTGCTGCGATGCAGCCGAGCAAGCCTCCTCCAATCCCCCTCATCGACCAATGCAAGCCACGCAGGATTGCCCCGCTCGAATGAGACCGAGACTCAGGACCGAGACCCAGCAATCAGAGCAAATCAGCGCCGTCACGCTTCGAGCGCTGCATGCTGCCGGTCGCAGCCGTTCGTTGCATTCTCTTCTCGTTTGTGATAAGATTTGCACGTGGCACACTTCCCCAGGTCTAGCGGTTTCTCCTGGGGACATGTCCGATGCAAATCCGAGTGACGTGCGGGGACCGGGCTTGAGCCGGGAAAGCAACGCCTAAACCGAGCCGCAGCTCCTCTGCATCTCAGGAAGAGGGTCACTGCTGCTTAATGGTGTTTAGAGAGAAAGAGAGAGAGAGAGAGAGAGAAAACAAAAGTCAGTTTAAATTGGTCGCGGTCAATTCATCCCTCTGGGAGGGTCAAAGGCGTAGCCATGTAAAATTCATGATTTCCCATTTCCTATGTACGCCCAGCGTAGAACTACTTCCGTCTCGAATGACGCCGGTCTGTTCCCACACCAAGGTATTACCATCTTAAAAACCGTCATCCAGTTGTCCGTTTTACCGCCAAAAGGCTTTCCTTTCCTCTTCATAAGCAAAAAAATGCACGCTAGTTAACATGTTGGTATAAACTCCGTTGCCCGGCCGAGCCCGTTTTTCCTATTTCTTCCTCTTGTGACGAAATAAGCCTATAGAGCACCGAGGACCTTGTCGAAGGCGTTGACAAGGACGGGGATGTGAGACTCCTCGAAGATGAGCATGGGGCGAAGGCGGACAGTGTTCTTTCCGCAGGTGCCAATGTTGACGCCAATGGCGCGCATGGAGCGGACAAGGGAGGCGGGGTCCTTGGTGTCGAAGGCAATGAAGTGACTGAGAGCTTGTTAGCAGTGGAATCTTTTGATAATTCTATTTTGGAGGAATTGAAAACTTACCCTTGGCCCTTGCCTCGGAGGTTCTGCACAAGCTCGGGGTACTTGGCAGAGAGGCGCTCGAGCTCGTTGTAGAGGAGGCCACCGACGCGGGCAGTCTGCTCAACGAGCTTCTTGTCAAGGATCTCCTTGATGACAGCCTTGCTCATGATGACACGGGCAGGGTCGCCAATCCAGGTGTTGAACTGGCGGTAAGCCTTGTCGGGGATGAGCTGCTCGTTACCGAAGAAGTAACCGGCAGTCTGGGCCTTCTTGGAGAAGGTGACCATGTCGGGAGGAGAGGACAGGTTCCAGTGGTCGTGACCCCAGAAAGAACCAGTGGCACCGAAGCCAGTCTGGACCTCATCGGCGATGAGGACGGAGCCGTGCTTCTTGGTAAGGTCGCGGAGACCCTGGAAGAAAGCGGGAGAGGCGTGGTTGTCACCACCCTCGGACTGAATGGGCTCAACAATGAGACCAGCCACGGGGCAGTGCCATGTGGTGAGAAGACGCTCAACCTCCTCGAGGCATCGCTTCTCCTCAGCAGCGTTCTCCTCAACGTGCTTCTCAAGGGGGTACTTGAGGGCAGGGAAGGGAGCCTGGGGCCAGTTGAAGCTGGGAATGTCCAGCTTGTGGACAGCCTTGGAGCGGGTGGTGGAGAGGGAACCAAAGCCACGGCCGTGGAAAGAGTTCTGGAAGCTCATGATGGCGAGCTCGGGGGAACCGGGCTGGGTGTTGTTGAGGCAGGAGCTGATCTCCTCCTCGGACCACTCAACACCCTCACCACGCTGCTTGCGGCGGTAGAGCATGAAGGCAGCCTTGTAGGCGAGCTCGTTGGCCTCGGAGCCAGACTGAGCAGTGAAGATGTAGCTGAGGCCCTTGGGGGCAACCTTCATGAGACCATCGCGGAGGATGTCAACCCACTGGTCGGAGGGGAAGTTGCCGATAGCGGGACGGTTGACGAGGGCAGAGGCCATCTCGGGGGACTTGGCAGCCTCGATCAGAGTGCTGTTGTTGTAGCCAACAGGGATGGAGGCAATCTGAGCGTAACTAGAAGCATTGAAATGTTAGCCACTATATTCGGCACTGTTTTTTTCGTCTAAGTCGACATTGCAGGTGGGAGACATACACATCGAGGTACTGGTTACCGTCGACATCGACAATGTAGTTTCCGTTGCTCTTGTTGTAGTCGACCACGAAGTGGACGGCACGAGCATCGAAGATGGCATCGAGCTTCTTGGTGCTGGCCCGGGAGACGGGGCCAGGAATCTCGGTGGTGACCGGGGTCTCGATGAAGGAAGGCATCGTGAAGGTGTTTGATGTCTCTTGGAGGAATTGGGATGAAGGGATGTCTTGGAGCGTATCTCAACTCAATGAGAAGCTGGGGGAGGAAGCTATTATAGGAATTGGTCGCCTCCTCCCCCTCCCCCTCGCCTTCCCCCCTTTGGACCTTTTTGGGTTCTTAGTCGCGGTGCCTCCCTCCGCCCCGGGGTGGGCGGAACTCGGAATGGGGGCTGGCTGGCGGAGGGCGGGCATGGAACACAATGTCCCCGCCACATGGCCATGGCAATTGACCTGCGCTGAGTTGAGGATGGCGCGCGTCAAGGAGAGCGAGGGCGGCGGCTCCTGGTTCGGGTGATGCGGCTCGTGGGACGGCCGTGGGACCGGAGTTGAGAGAACCGGGACGAAGCCGGAGGCTCACGAGACCAACGGCGCCGCCACATTTAGAGGGGAGATAGGAGGCACGCACGGTGGTGACGGGGGTGGTGGGCAAGGTGTGGAGGTGGAGTCGAAGGGTAGGCCGCCATCCATGGTGCTGTTACCTTGCATCTAATCTAGAACACAGTGTATGACGAGTGCTGCCATCTCAGGACTGTACGCCGCCATCTGCCAGATTGCTCTTGCTTGCTTGCCTGTTTTGCCTGTGTGCCGGTGATTGTGTGTAGCTTGCTGTGCCGGTTAGCAAGCGTGATTGCCCCCCTCAACGCCTCTGCCGCCGTACACAGTGCAGCACAGCATGGGCCATAATCAAGATTAGCATTGAAACTGGCATGTCTCTCCGTCACTCATGTCTGTGAATGGCGAATGCACCAGCCAGTCACAGCCAAGCCAACCCATGGATTTACAATACCGAAGTGCAGTTGCATTACAACACAGTATTACGGTGCAGCAGATCAACAACCGCAAAAGGCAAGCAGTAGAAACCGCGCCAACGGCAATCTCAACGCCACCCAAAGGCCACCCACGGGGGCTGATTGGGAGGCCAGCAACGGGGGTCGCATCGATAGCCACACAAAGCTGATGGCGGGATGGTGGTCGAAGCGCCTGGAAACGGCTGCTGGCTAGGCCCTCTCCATGCCTCCCGCACTGACTCGGCCACTGGCTGGTCCTTGCACTGGCCGTTCACTGGCCCCTGTAGCGACCCCGTGTGACATGCCGAACCTTTTCCCTTCTCCAGCGATTCCCCACCAAGCTAGTGTGTAGTCATCGCCAACTCTCCACCATCGAGACCAATTCATCTTGGCACGCCTCGCCTGCTGCGCTGCACGCCCACACCAGCCGGCACAGAGATGCTCGTCTGGTACACGGTGAAAACCTCCATGCCGCCGCTCCGATTCAGCATGGCCTTCCGAGCACGCCCTCGGCCACACCCCCTAGTAATCCACCATATTAAAAAAAAATTACATACTCATCCAGATTAGCCAGGTTGTCGCGACACAATGCCGGCCCGGGATCTGATCGACCGGCTTCAACTCGGCTTGGAGGGCCTCAGCTAAGCAAAACTTCCAGTCATGACCGTCATCCATGGCAAATTGATGTCCGCGATGGTGGACGAGTGCCGCTTCTCGGCCGCCCTTCCACACCGCGTGCCGGCCCCGTGCCGTGCCCTCGGTCAGAGTCCTAACCAAGCGGCCAAGCAAGTATAAGGCATTGTAGTGACTGGGCGCGAGATAGGAGTCTTTTAATAGGGCCGATCAGAAGGATGGTATTTGATAAAGAGTTAAAAAAAAAACACACCCACAAGAGTTGAATAATAAAAAGACAAGAGCAGAATATCTAGCCATTGCCCTTTCCCGAGCTTCGAGCTGGCCCTCCTTCTCACTTACACCAAGTCCATCATCTCTCCATACCCATACTCCCTTTGCAAACCCCGACCCAACACCGAAGACAACACCGCCAACATGGTCATGGCCCTGCCTGATACGACAGACGCCTCCCCCAAGGTGCGCTGCCGCCCATGCCTGCTGCACCTCAATGACCCATCGCTGCTGAAAGAGGCATGCTATGTCGACGGCCAATGGGTGGGCGCGCAGTCGGGCAAGCTCTTCAGCGTTGAGAGTAAGTTCCCCCGGCGCGATGCAGGTTCCTCAACAGAGTAACGAATGCAACAATATGGCTACCCCCCCTTGGAGATGCAAGGGAAGGAAGACGACGTGCCCAGCTGACTGTTTTGGCTTGCAGATCCCGCGTCCCAGGAGGTGCTTGCAGAGTGCCCAGAATTCGACGCCCAAGACACCGAAGCTGCCATCAAGGCCGCCGCCGCCGCTTTTCCCACGTACCGCAAGACCCCGGCGCGCCAGCGGGCCCGCTATCTCCGCCGATGGTATGACCTCATGATCGAGAACGCCGAGGATCTTGCGCATCTGATTACCCTTGAGAACGGCAAGGCTCTGTCCGAGGCCAAGGGCGAGGTCAACTACGCGGCGAGCTTCTTCGAGTGGTTCTCGGAGGAGGCGCCAAGAATCTACGGCGAGACAATCGAGGCCAGCAACCCCTCGTGCCGTCTTGTCACCATCAAGCACCCCGTGGGTGTGTGCGGTCTCATTGCGCCATGGAACTTTCCCGCGGCCATGATCACCCGCAAGGTCGGCCCTGCGCTCGCCGCTGGCTGCACCGTGGTCGTGAAAGCCCCCGCCGAGGCACCCTTTACTGCTCTCGCGCTGGCCGAATTGGCCCACCGCGCTGGCATCCCGGCCGGTGTTGTAAACATTATCACAGCCCTTGATAACACGGCCGAGGTGGGCAAGGTCCTGACCACCCACCCAGCTGTTAAGAAGATTTCCTTTACTGGATCTACCGGGGTTGGAAAAATTCTCATGAACCAGTCTTCTTCCACAATCAAGAAGCTCTCGTTTGAATTGGGTGGAAATGCTCCCTTCATCGTGTTCGAGGATGCCAACCTTGAGGCGGCCGTCGAGGGCCTGATGGCCAGCAAGTTCCGCAACTCGGGCCAGACGTGCGTTTGCGCCAACCGCATTCTTGTGCACCGCAGCGTCTACGACAAGTTTGTCGACATGGTCCTCAACGTGGTGCGATCTTTCAAGGTCGGCAACGGCCTCGCAAACGGCACCACTCATGGACCGCTGATCCACGGACGGGCTGTCGCCAAGGTTGAGGAGCACGTCCAGGATGCGCTGGCCAAGGGCGCCCGCCTCGTCCACGGCGGCCAGCGCCTCCCGCACCTCGGCCCCAACTTTTTCGGCCTTACTATGCTCACGGGCATGAAGCCCGGCATGAAGATCTGCACCGAAGAGACCTTTGGTCCCGTGGCCGCATTCTTTGCTTTTGATACAGAGGACGAAGCCATTGAAATTGCCAACGACTCCGAGGTCGGCCTTGGAGGTTACTTTTACAGCAGAGACGTCAACCGGTGCTGGCGCGTCGCCGAGGCCCTAGAGGTCGGCATGGTCGGTGTTAACGTCGGTAAGTTGTGCACCACCGTCACGCATACACAAGAAAAAAAAAGTGAATCATGAGAGATTGGCTAACACGCATATGTTCCAGGTGCATTGAGCGACCCCGCAGCTCCCTTCGGTGGTGTTAAGCAGAGCGGCTTCGGTCGCGAGGGCAGCAAGTACGGAATTGACGAGTTTACGGTTACTAAGATGGTCATGACTGGCATTGAGCAACAGTAAGACGTTGTGCGGTAGAGGAAGTTGTGGAGGATTAGACTTATACCCCAGGTTCGGCAAATGTGCTTTAGACACTAGACAGACAGAGCTCAAGATTAGCTCTGAATTATGCGTGAAACACGCAAAAGGACAAATAAAAATCCAGCGAATAATGAACTCATGCTCTCAGACACCTAGCGGTATGTGCGTGCCAGTATGTGCGTAGTTCATGCACGTCGCTTCCACGCTGACAAACATATAAGTGAGCGGCAAGCGGCGGTAAACGTTGGCTAACAAACTACCAACTACAACTGTCAAGGGTGTGCCATACACCGCCTGACGTACGAGGCTCTCCTTTGGAGAATGATCTTTGCTGTAGAATGTTCCACGGCCTTACCTCTTGGGGCGAGAGGTGTGGAACCGTGTGGCAGCCTACAGTTTACAGGCCAAGGTGAGAGACGGAGGGCGGTGTCCGCCGCTTTCAACACCAAGGAATACATCACGGGAGGGCATTTGCAGATACATAGGTGAGATGGACAGAAATTAAGCCGATGAGGAAAATGTGCTGAAGCATTTTGTGGACTGATGTGTGGTCGACGTTGCTTTGATGAGACAAGAGTGCGGGATGATGCTGATGAGAGAATTCAACTTGGACGGTCCCAGGACAGGCGGGGTTATACTGGATCGGGTTTCAATTGCAATGTTTTACTAATTGAATCAAAATATTCACTCGCAATGCTCCATCGCTGTCTTGTCTTGCCATATCCGGTGCCGAGCCAGTGCCGGTGAAGCCATCACCACCGCTCCAGCCCCACCTCCGGGGCCCGGCGCTGGTGTTTCCCCTGCCCTATCCACGCCCCCTCACCGACGCCGCAGGAGGGGGGAAGGGGGGGCCTCAGAGGCCAGATCGCCGGTAGACACGCTCTCCGGTCCCATCAGATCTTGATCGCGTTTCGGCATCTAACGAACCTTTTTTTGCTCCAACTCTGGGCTCAACAGGCCCTCTCGACACTCAAGCGGACACACACAGGCACGCCCCCCCTCTTGGCCGACGGCGTGCCTTCATTCGGCCGGCTACATGCACACCCCGCTAAACACGAAATCCCGGTCCGGTCCCGGCCTTCACCGAGATAGGAAAGGGACACGCCCACACACCCCCAAAGAAAAAAAGGCAAAGCAGGAACCGAACTATCTACTAGAGGATTTCCCACGCCCCAAATAAGGACTAAACGAACTGCTTCTTGGCGTGGAGAAAAATCTCTTGGGGGAGAGAGAGAGGCAAAGCCACACCCGCCACGACCGGAAGCAGAGGCCGGTCCCACTTGGGTTCGCGGGCGGCGTGTGTGTGTATGCTTGTAGGCGCGGGGGGAAGAGGCAAGACCGCGCGGATCATGTTGCCAGCCTCCCGGACATCAAACACCACGCGTGACGTCGTCCATGATGGAAAAGCAAAAAAAAAAAAAAGAAGTAAAAACCAATGGCAGAATGGGAGAGAGAGAAAGGAAAGGATGGACAGAGACTGGGATGGTGTAGCAATTGTGGTTTGGAGTGGACTAGAGGCAATAGAGTTCGCTGTCGAAGAAACCCTCTCTCTCCGTCCCGTGTGTCGCATCAGAGGGCATCATCGTCACAATGATCCTTAGACGAAGTCATCTCTCGTTGCGGGGAAGTCATGCCGAGCTCGTGGTAGGCTAACACGCCGGGCCTCAATTCCAATCCCTCCCATCTACTAAGCTGCAACATTGACAGCGAGGCCTTGCATATGGAGATACATGTCCGGGGGACGTACGTCTCACTGCAGCGTTGGAAGAAAAAAAAAGACTGGTAACTCGCGGGTATGCAGGCAGATAGCAGCGATTCGGTGCTAACCTGTAGCCCTTGCTCTGGAGGGGGGAGGGGAGTTGGCGAACCATCATGATGCAACGGCGGCCAGGGAAATTTCTCGGCATGCGGTACCGTAGCGATGCCGGGGGGGGGGGGGGGGGGGGGGGGGGGGGGGGGGGGGGGAGTAAGGAAACGGCGGCGAAAAAGTGGAAAAAAAAGTGTGCGAGTTTGTGTGTTGGTTTCTAGACTGGATTTTGGCTTACGGGCTGGGCGAAAAGTCTTAATAGAGATTTCTTCTTCTTCTCTTTGCTGACAAACTTGGTTCCAATTGCTTGATGGCTCAACCAAGAAGTGAGAAAGAAAAGTGACACTGATTGATAGTGAGTTGTCATGGCGGCTGCAACACGGGCTTGAGTTGTCGGGTCACAAGAGTACAAAGATCGAGTCGAGGCCACGAGACGGACGGCGGCAGCAACAAGACGTGTGGGTTACAGGTGAGAGCCACAGCATGCGGGAGGAAGAGGAGGGGGGAGGAACCGGTGTGTGTGTGGCGGAGTTGTTAGGGGAACGTGCCAACGCGGTGCGAGTGTAAGGATGGATGGGTGGAATTGGAATTGGAATTGGAATGTGTGGGTGAAGTAGGTTGAGTGACTGAGACGAGCGCGGTGATGGAGTGAGGATGGGATGAGGCGGAGGGAGAGCCCCTGAAACATGGGACCATGAGTGAACGGGGTGTTGTGACGTTCGATGTTTTTTTTTTATTTTTTTATTTATTACTTATTAAATTTTGCTTGTTTTAACTTTTTGAAATAATTTGTATGGTGACGAGGCAGTTGAATTGTCTGCATGCATTGAAGTATACCCGACTCGTATATCAATGTTCAGCAAGCTTGGCACCAACGCGTTTTCATCTCCTATTGTACAAGTGCAGAAGTGGTGAAAACGGGAAGCAAATTTCCACATCGCAGTCACATGGCTCGTCCCAATGACACCTCAGCATTTGCACACACGGCGGCGGTCTAGTGGCGACCCCACAGCGGGGTACAGCGGGGCTCCCGGCGATGGAACCGTCCGCTGGCGCTCCCTTGCAAACGCCTGTGGCCTTGCGCGCGAGCGATGGGCAGCCACTGAACCCGGAGCTTGCTGCTGCTGCTGCGCTGGGACTGGGCGGCAGCGGGCGAGGGCCACGCAGCCACACATGCAACGACATGCAACGGGGGGCCTTGACATTGACAGGCGTCGGCTCCAGCGGGATCCATCTTGCGGCGGGGAGGGACGCGCCTCCTCGCGTGTGCCCTACGTCGTAGTATATCTCCAGCATTGGTGGGATTAATTTGCAGGGGGGAGAAGCATTTTACCAGTTGGGCTTCCTATTGGATCCCTGCCCGTCGTCTGCTGCACGTTTGATCTGCTTTGCCCGGGCCTCGTGGCAGACTGGCTGGCTGCATACAGGCTATTTCTGGTCCTCCTGTATGTGCTGTATGGTAGGTCCTGTAGGCCCTGTAGACCAGGTAGACCAAGTAGGTAGGTAGCTCTGGCTCATAAACCTCGAGCTTCCCCCTCCACCTCACCTGGCAAAAAAAAAAATAGAGCTGCTGCTGCCGTCATCGATCTCCCTCGTACAACGCCAGCCTCTTTTTTCCTGCCTCCCTGCAAGCAATTCTTTGTTTCTTTCCGTCCGTGTTTTTCCTTCTTATCTTTTCCTCGACAGCGCGCATCCGTCCTTTCTTTACTGCTTCTTCTCTACCACTTATAGACAAAAGCCACATATACCCTTTCCGTTCGCAGCTGCATCGCCCGCGCCTATAAGCCAAGCCAGGCCAGGCCTATATCTACCTATCTCTCTCCCACCACGGCTTGTCGCATCCTGCCCCTCTGCGTCGCAAACCCTCCCCTCGACAAACCGCCCCCAAAGCGCATCATGCAGGTCCCTCTACTACGCCTCCAGTGCGGCGTCAACTCGTACGCATGGGGCAAGCAGGGCCTCGACTCGGCCGCCGCCCGCTTCGCCGCTGCTACCCCCTCCGACGACCTGACCATTGAGTCTGACAAGCCCTACGCCGAGGTGAGCAATCCTGCCATGACGGTCATGACACGAACCGCAAACCATAAAAAAACACCATAAATGACACGGCGCTAACCAATCCGACCAACCAAAACAGCTCTGGATGGGCACCCACCCCTCAAACCCCTCCCGCGACGTCACCACCGGCCGCTCCCTCCAAGACCTCTTCTCCGACAACCAGGCCCTCCTCTCCGCCTCCATCGCCTCGCGCTACGGCGCCAAGCTGCCCTTCCTCTTCAAGGTGCTCTCCATCAACAAGGCCCTCTCCATCCAGGCGCACCCCAACAAGTCGCTCGCCGCCCAGCTGCACGCGCGCGACCCCAAAAACTACCCCGATGACAACCACAAGCCCGAGATGGCCATTGCCATCACCCCCTTCCAGGGCCTGTGCGGCTTCCGACCCCTCCCAGAGATTGCCCACTTCCTCAAGACGGTGCCGCCCCTGCGCAGCCTGGTGGGCGACGAAGCTGCCGACGAGCTGGCCCAGGCTGCCGAGAAGGACGACGGTGTCACTGACGCCAACAAGGCCACCCTGAAAAAGACGTTTGGCGCCCTCATGTCCTCGTCTCCCGAGTCCATTGCCCAGGAAACCCCCAAGCTGGTTGAGCTGGCCACTTCAAACTCTTCAGACTTTGCCGCTGGCGGCGTTGCCTCGACACCTGGCGAGTCGCTGGCCAAGCTAGTCGCCCAGCTGCACGGCGAGTTTGGAAACGATATTGGCCTGTTTGTGCTCTTCTTCCTCAACCTGGTCTCTCTCGAGCCTGGCGAGGCCATGTTCCTCGTCGCCGACGACATTCACGCTTACATCTCGGGTGACATCATGGAGTGCATGGCTGCCTCCGACAACGTTGTGCGCGCCGGCCTGACACCTAAGTTCAAAGATGTGCCTACCCTCGTCGACATGCTCACTTACAACTTTGCGCCCATTGACGAGCAAAAGATGCACCCCACCGAATACCCTTACGCTACCCTCAACCGCAAAGCCTACAGCTCCGGTTCCGCAGTCATCCTCTACGACCCTCCCATTGAGGAGTTCAGCGTTGTCCGAACTGTGCTTCGCGGCGACGCCTCCAAGGCCACATTCGAATCTCTCGACGGGCCCAGCATCATCATCTGCACCTCTGGAAAGGGTCGCATCTCAGTCGGCCCCACTAGCTACGAGATGAAGGAGGGTTACGTCTTCTTTGTTGGTGCCACAGCCGACTGTGTTCTTGAGTCTGACACGAACAACGAGGATGACGAATTCATCACTTTCAAGGCATTCTGCGAAATTGACGACAGCGTTGACAAGGAGAAGCTATGAGAGTGTAGCACGTGCTTGTTAAAAGTAAAAAGCATGTGAGAGAGGAATGGAAGATGAAGGGGAAAAAATAAAAATCGGTGCGGATGAGAAACCATGGGTTGTGATGAATTATGGAACTGGATGCTTAGGATGCATCCTCGGAAAACGCAATTATATATTTTAATCACGATAATTTCGTTTCTCCGATTCTTGAATCCTTGTGTGTGAACATGTCAACTTGCCAACTAGGAACATTAACACATTTGCAGCGGATAGCTATGAAAGCAATGTACAATTTCGATATGAATGGTATGCAGTTATAAACAATATAAACATCACCATGATTCCACAAGTTGGATGGATATCGGTGGCGGCCCAAGTATTCTCACCCGATATCATGTCTATGCCCAAACGCCAACCAGAATGCATTCCCTAGTCCCCAGTGCACGAATGAGATGCCAGCTAAACCTAAGCGCGACTAGCTGTCCGAATTTGGAACCTCGAGGCGCTCGTTGAACGGCCATGGATCCTTCTTCGTCTTCTTCTTCTTCTGCTTTGGCTTTCTGAGACAAATCATTAGCACCGCTCACCTGCCAAACTGAGACTAGATGGGTCTTACCTTGTGTCCAAACGATCCGGTTGCATCTTTGCACCGTAATACCGGAGCCCTCGCCAAAGCCAGCCGTCCGAGGTGCTAAAGGAGGCCGCAACCTTGGCCATCCTGGCCATCTTCTTGGAACGGGGCTCTCGCACTTTGGCATACGCTTCCAGAGCTTCCCGCATTGAGTAAGTCTCGGGGGAGGTGGCATGCTTGAGGAGCTCCTGTGCCAGCACCGTGGCGTCCTCAATGGCAAACCCAGTGCCCTGACCGCTGGTGGGCAGCATAAGGCGGGCGGCATCGCCGATCAGCACCGTGTTGCCCCATTGGATCTCGTCCTGTGTCCAAACCCGCTGGCGCAGGGGAGTGCGGATGATGCGATCTGCCGAGCTAAAAAGCGCACCTAGAGTGCCCGTGTAGGGATGAAAAACGTTATGGTGCTTGCGAAGCACGCCAACGGTCGAGTTGTACGGATACTGGCTGGGGATGATGGACGTCTGCCAGCGCTCGGCGCCGGTGGGGGACTCGGGGATGGATTCCACCGGTGACGTCGAGGACGGAGGCTTCTCCTCGGGGAGGACGAGGTCCCAGCGTATCTTGCCGTCCGGGCACGGCCCGGAGGCGAGGAAGCCCTTTTCCAGCCAGATGCAGTGCGAGTCCCCAAACTCCGCGGGCGCCTCCTTGGCCTTTGCGGCGGCGGAGACGGCGTAGAAGCCGGTCAGGCCCATAAAATCCGGGAGCCACCTCTCGGCGGCGGTGGCGCCGTTCCGGCGATCCAAGATGAACCTGCGGACCGACGAGAAGCCACCGTCGGCGCCGACCAGGACGTCCACGTACATCTCGGAGCCGTCGGCGAAGTTGACGCGGGTCTGGCCGTTGGTGAGGGCGTCGAAGCCCGCCGTCTTCTTGGCCCAGTTGACCTGGCCGCCGAGGGCGGCGACCTGTTCAACGAGGAGCGACTGCAGAGCGCGGCGCTCAAAGTACATGACGCCCGTCTGCATGTCGTCGCTCCACATGGCGTTGGCCTGCGAGTTGAGCCGCTCGCGGCCGCCCGCGTAGTCGCACTTCCAGGTCGTCAGGCTGCCGCACTCGTAGCCGCGCTCGCGCAGCACCTGCTCGAGGCCCAGGCGGCGCAGCGGGTAGAGGCCGTTGGCGAAGACGCTCACCGAGGCGCCCGCGCGGTGCCGCTCGTTGTGGCCCTCGAGGCTGGGCGCGGCGGCCTGGTCGAACAGGACGGGGCGGAAGGCCGACCTGAGGACCGGGTTGGAGAGGATCTGGAGGGCGAGCGTCGGGCCGGCTATGGCAGAGCCGATGATGGCTATCGTCTTGGGAGGCGTCATGATGGATGGATGGCGATCACTGGGCACTGGGTCTTCTGTCTCCTCCCTCCTCCCCCGGCTGAGACTGGGACGTCAATCAATTCGTTATTCAGCGCTCAGCGCAATACTTGTTTAGTAGTGACTCCGGCGCATGCAACTGGCAACGCCTCGCTGAGAACATGGCCCGCATATATGGCAGATGAGAGAGTGGTGTAAGAGTGTTGGAGTAGGCCGGCCTGTGCCTGTGTCATCAGACCATGTCATTGGGGGTGGTTGGCGCGGGGCTGCTCAAGAGCCAAGTAGCCGCAAAGTCGATTATTATAGTCTGCATTGTGTTTCCTTCATTTATTCGCCTTCAAGGCACTTGCATAACCAATTTTCTCTGTCATCAACCAAGAATACCATTTTCGGGACCTCTCTTTATATGTCCCCAATTCCAGCCATTAAAGCCAGTCCTGTCTCAGAGTGACCCTCATACAGTGCTAACAGCAACAACGTCTCAATTCGCACATGTCATGGTGGGGGCAATCGTTCTCCAACAGAGGTGGTTTCCCAATCAGGAAAGTACCCGCTTTGCTCACCGCCTAATTCTGCCATCCGCCGTCCGCCCACTCAACCCGCCATCGCAAATCGCCGCCCTCAACGCCTCGTCCTCTCAAGGTTGCCTTGTCATGTCATGATACCCATCACAACACTATTAACCGTGCGCATAAAACCACCCGTATCCCCGTTGCTGGCCCTCCCGTAATCCACCTCTTCCATTCCTCCTTCCCCCCCTATACTCCATCCGTCAACTGCGGCCCCGCACCTTCTCCGCCCAGCCTTCTCCCCCACGCCACGCCGTCTGCCATTCGGGCTCGGCTCCTTTGCCTTCCGCCACAAAGGTTCGTTAGTTCGTTGATTCCTTCCGTTTTTCGTTCTCACGTGCAATGCGCGCCTGGTTTCTTTCTTCTTGTTGGCTGGCCTATGTTTCCTCCTTGGATTGATTCTTATTTGCGAATTTGTGTTTAGGCGGGTGGTATCGGGGCGGGAGACGGAATGGCTAACGGGAAGAAGCCCTCGCGGGACGAACTCAAGAACCTCCAGGAGGACCTGGGGCCGTACTATCAGCAGCCCCTGCTCCCACGACGACGCGACCCTCCATCGAGAGAGTCCAGCATCCAAGAGATACGACGACAGCAGTCCAACACACCCGAACCCAAGCGCCAGAAGCGCGGAGACACCTCGAGCAGAGATTCCACGCCCAACCAGCACAGCCGTCAGCGATCCAAAGGCGGCGTCCCCAAGGCACAGACGATAGCCTCGGACGTCTCAACACCAAAAAGGTCACCGCGAAGCGAACCCTTACAGTACACACCGAAGCAGGACACACCAACGCGCGAAATGTCACAACGAAACCGAAGTGGGCGAGGTTCCAACCGGAACAATGGCAACTCGCACGGCGAGGAGGTGCAGATCTGGGAGCTCTGCAAGAGCCAGGTAACAGACATTGTTGCCGGCATCAATGCGGAAAACGACAGCCTCACCGAACTTGTCAACATGGACAAGCAGGTTGGGGGCATGGACCTCGACAGCATCCCGGGAAATTCTCTACAGCAGATGGAGCAGCTTTGCCGAACGGGGGTTAAGCACTCCGAGGCGAACATGGCCGCGCTCAAGGCCCTCTCTGACCAGTTAAAAGTTTTGCGCGCAGTCGTCGTCGCCAAGGAGCAGACAGAGGCCCAAGCGGCTGGTCCCGGCAAGAGGCAAGCTAGAGACAATGCAGCCGCGGCCTCGTCGCTCTACGATTTTGACGGGGCTGGCGACTCACCGGTACCGAGCCCAATCGGGGGCTCGTCCCGAAAATACGGCGACCGGTCCAGCAACCGGGACAGCATGCCCCCCAAGGCCGACAGCGTTGAGCCTCAAGGGTCGACGGCAAGCGGAGCCGGGTCCTCAAACGCCAACAACAAGTCCAAAGTTGTCTTCTCCAAGGGCGATGCGGTTGCCTTCAAGCCGCGGGCCGTCAACGGAGAGCAGACGTCGGACTGGATACTAGGTGAAGTGGCACAGGTACTGGGCGAGGGCAAGAGCCGACGGTATAAGGTGCTAGACATTGAGCCGGACGACCAGAGCAAGCAGAAGGAGTACCGATCGAGCGCGAGCAGCATGATCCCCATTACGCCCGAGAGCCAGGCGAGCACCCTGAAAGATTGGGAATCTGGCAAGGTCGTCTTGGCGCTTTATCCCAACACAACGACATTCTATAAGGCAGAAGTGCATAGTATGGGCGATAGCAACAAGGTCAACCTCAAATTTGAGGGGGAAAATGACTCGACAACGCTGCAGCAGGTGGAGCGAAGATTTGTTATCGAGTATAGGGCTTGACTCTGATTCGGCGAGCCAATTGAGTGAGACAAGGCTTGGCCGGCTGGCAAACCCGTCTACATATATATATACGCATTGGTTGCTAGTCGCGCGGATATTGATTATACAGGATGACAGGCAACCCGATTCTGGATGCAAGTTTATCGCACGACAACGCCCAGGAACTTTTGGGCGGTGATACCCGGCCAGATGGCCAGGAAAGGCTGGCCAAGGCCACTTTTGCGCTTCTTATTTTTTTTTTTCAAGGCGTACATGCAAAACTGGGAATACGAAACATGATGAACGTCATGAGTTGACTTTTTATGTACTACAGGGGGTTGAGGCTTGTATTGAAGGCCATGGCATGACTTTCTCTTTTTTTATTTATTTATTGGATCCAGACAATAAAAGGCGACACCCAAAGATACACTTACAGTCGATTTATTGCTCGTGATTGGTGACTATACGCACTGCTTTGGACGAGTGTTTATGTGAGACGAAGGATGCCAAATAAGGTGACTTTGTATGTTTGGAGATGATTGACAGCACAGGATCTAAGCAAGGCCAAGGACCTCGGAAAGAATGCGGGCCGTCGCGTCGCAAATGACGAGTAGGATTGGATGAGAGAAGCACGAGTGAGACGACGACCCAAGCGCAGCCGTTGAACAAGTCGCTACTAATTAGGCCCATTTCCCATATTAGTGCGGTAGCGTGTACCTTGCATAGTGCATGCTCTAGCTGGACTGGGGACTGGGGGAGGCCAAGATCCGGGACGAGGACACGATGTAATTCGATGGCGGACAGGCCCTTGACGGTGACTCTGTGGCGGCCCTTGCAACCGTGACGGTGTGACCTGGGCGGCGGGTGAGATGGGCAGCTCTGACGGGCGGGTAGGCGAGGTACATGTACAGGAGTTCGCAGGGAACAGGAGCTATAGCCACGGCGCTATAGGGAGCACAGGGGGGGCCTTTGGGCGGCCATTTTGGGGGAGGTGGTTTAGTGTGTGCAGTGGCCATTTCCGCAGTGGGGGAGCGGAAAAGAAGAAAGGTGAAAAGGTGGAAGGTGAGAGAGGGTAAGGTAGGTAGGGAGGGTAGGGTACCTAGCTAGTGTGTAGTTAGCCGGGCAAAACAAGCTGTACCTGTATGTACAGTACATTGCATGCATGCATACAAAGGTACAGATGAGAAACACCAACAACAAGAATGATAACAACAACAACACAACCACAACAACAACTGATGTCACATTAAAGGATGAATGGAGGAGAAGGGAGAGATACAAGATGAAACAAGGAGCAGGATGTGATAGGATTCGGAAAAGAAAAAGAAGAAGAAAAAGAAGCTGCATGCATGCATGCTGGAGAAGATACCCTTTTCCCCTGCAGCAACTCTCTTTTCAGGGCCCCCTTAAACCCCTAAAACCCCTAAAGGGCTGCCACTCTTCACTGGCGTCCGGCGTGGTGTTTGCTGCAGCCCCGGCCGTTGCCCCGTGCCAACACCAGTCCCAAAGCGGACAGGATCAGATGCGCGGGTGGGCAAGGCAGCAAGCGCGGACCCTCAGTCAATCTTTCCTTTCCCCTGACAGGGGCAACGCAACGCAGCACAAGGCAACACGGACGACAACCAAGAAGCTTGTTCGCGAGCGAGAGCTAAACGACAACACCGAGATCCCGCGTACTTCCATCGCCGAGTCTGCGTCTTTGGAGTTGTTGCGCCCCTTCTCCAACCGCCCAGAGAGGACACTGCCTGCTTCAAATCAAATCAAAACAAACACCACAGGCCCCTTGCGCTTTTGCTTCGATCGCATCTCCCCATCACAAAAGAAGGGACCACTTGTGAGTTTCATGTCTTCTTCTCGCCCGCCACCCCCGTCGCCGTTCCCGAAAGGCTGCAAGAAAGAAAAAAAGCTAGTCAGCAACACCGCGTCAAATCAAAAAAGGAAGACTGCGCAATTGAACTCTTGCTCCTCCTCTCTCGCTCCTCCCCCCCAAATCTTAGCACGCCCGCTAGAGCTAGACTCACGGCTAACCCCCGAGTGTGGCTTCTCCTCCAGACAATTTGAAACGAAACACTCCATCGACCCATCACACCACACACGCACGAACGTCCTCTCTTACAAAACAACCCAACGCAGGCCGAAAAAAAAAAGCCCTCGACTTGCACCCTGTTTCTGTCCTCGCTGGCCCTTGTTCATCGCCATCTCGCAGATTCGTCCTGCAAAACAATTCCTCTGCCAACCCATCCCCGCCTCCTACCGCGAGTCATACACGTCGCCAGCGCTTCTCCTCCCTTTCTCTCCCTGTAATCCACAACAGCAGTCGCAACCATGGGTGGCCAGCTCTCCAAGATGATGGGCAAGATCTTCGGATCCAAGGAAATGCGCCTGCTCATGCTCGGACTCGACGCCGCCGGAAAGACAACCATTCTCTACAAGCTCAAGCTCGGCCAGGACGTCACCACCATTCCCACCGTCGGCTTCAACGTCGAGACTGTTACCTACAAGAACGTCAAGTTCAACGTTTGGGATGTCGGTGGCCAGGACAAGATCCGTCCTCTCTGGAGACACTACTTCAGCGGTACGTGGGCATTGGTCGCTCGCCGAGGGAGGAAACAAAAACATTGCTGACTTTTTTGACTGTGCAGGCACCCAAGGTTTGATCTTCGTCATCGACTCCTCCGACCGAAACCGCATGGACGAGGCCCGACAAGAACTCCACCGCATCATCAACGACCGAGAAATGAAGGACAGCTTGCTGCTCGTGTTTGCTAACAAGCAAGATCTCAAGGAGGGTATGCGCTCCCGCAATGCCCCTTATCTGTAACGTCGCGTCGCTAACCCGCTTCCCCCCCTGCAGCCATGAAGCCCCAAGAAGTCACTGAGGCCCTCCAGCTCTCCAAGCTCAAGGACAAGGTCTGGTACGTCGTGCCCAGCTGCGCCACCACCGGCGAGGGTCTCCTCGAGGGTCTGGCATGGCTCTCCAACAACGTCAAGGCTCCTCCTGCTCCCGCCAAGAAGTAAGAGGCCTCTCCTTGGCCCTGCCGAATCCCCTCGACAATTGATCACGCGACGACACATCTTCTCCCAGGCACATGGCGAGGTTTCTTCAAACTTTCCCGACTTGACCTGGACATTCTCCGACTCCAACTCTTTCTCGACTATTTGCTCCCAACACCCAAACACCCGCCGTCCGCTCGAATGCCAGTCCGCGTGCGCCGAAACGACTAGGGCGCAAGCTTGTACAACTGGCTGATACTATACATACCACGACATGGAGGGCAGTGGACAAGACGGTGCGGGACTTCTGCGCCCCCTGTTTAGTTGACTCCCATATGCGCCTCCCTCTCCTCCATGGAAAGAGTTTTTTTAATGTTTCTTTTCGTTACTCAACCATGCCAATTCCTACGCTATAATCCTCCCCCCATCTTTTCCGCCAATGTTACTTCTACCGCTGTCGCTGCCATTGAGTTTGTTGAAATACCCTGATTTATGTTTTTGCTGGTTGGAGTCGAGCGGTGCAGATATACGAAGGGCGTTGCCAAGGCCAGAAAGGAGCGTGAAAAAAATATAAGGGGATAAAAAAAGGGAAGAGGAAGAGGCGCATGGGCAGATGAGCAGGCAGACAGCATACATGTGGAGGCTCGCAATATGGTTTTTCCCCCCTTTGGTCTCGTGTCGTTACTTAGTCTTGTCTTAATGAATATGCCTCCATCTTTGTTTCTTATGAGCATAAACATATACAATTGTCTAGAAGGGGGTTCTACCTAGAGTCTGAGAATTAATATATATTGAATGGGAGCAAGTCGCTGGTTAGTTCCGAGTGGAGACGGCACACCCTAGAGTAAGTCTTTTGGTGGTGTAAGTGAGTGTCGACTGTGCGGCGGGATAATACTGGATGGAAATAAGAAAAAACCAAAAAAGAAGCGTGTATCTGTTCGTCTCTAGGTTTTAGAGTTTGTACTTTGATCTATACTTTGGTTCCTTTCGAGATGCTCGGATCCTTCTAGCCTTGGCTTCTCATCCCTGACCCTGCCATCCTTGCCCATGATAACGTTCAACTTGGCCTGACCTCGAGTCCGGGGTGCTTGGCGTCTTGAAATATTTTTGATGGCCACACATTTTGGGTTCAGGATTTTTTGCAAGGGCCATTTTAAAGTCATCGAACGTTGCGGATCTGTAAATGAGGAGGGACCGATTTCCCCAGATCCGACGAAAGTTGTTCTTTGACTATGAGAAAGTCAGGCCACATCAATTCAAGAGTCAGCCACTAGGAATTCATTATATTCAGACAATTTTCTGACGCGAATAGGAGTTTATGTGCGACTTTTCTTATTATACATTTCTTTACCCCCCCCCCAGCGTTTGGTTTGATTAGTTGACTGAATGTCGCAACTTCAATTCATTCTGACGTCTGTACTAGTTTGGTACATACATCCAAGGGAAGAGGACCCGTTTTATCAAGTTGTAACCATATCGCCACTCACTCAGCGTCCATTTTTCCTGGGCGCTCCCAACGATGATTGGCCGTCCTGTGTTCTTGGTTGTGATTTTCGGGATTTCCGCCCGCTGCAGTAATCGCATTGGCATCTGGTGACGGTGTCCGTGAGCGTCTCCTCAACCTTGTCTTTGCAAGGCAACCCGTTGTAGTAGGCCTCGGTGCACCACCGGGTCTCTTTATCGACATTGTATAGCCACTCGCAGTACTCGCAGATGTAGTTTATGGTGTATTTCCAGCACATTGTTGCTAAGCTATGCAACGAGTTGTTGTGATTCAAAGGATTGTGGTTAGAAGTTGATGGGTTCTGGCTCAGGCCTATTTTGCAAATCAGAACACCGGAGAAGGAGGAATATAGGAGCATATATATCTGGGCGAGCGATGACTGGCTGACTTTAATTATGGTGTTTTGGCGTATCGAGGCATAGGGAATGATTCAGAGTAGGGAAATGGGATGGAGAATTCCAAAAAGGACAACGAGATCAATGATTTAGAATTGGAAGAGAGGATGGACGACTTAGAACAAGACTTACTTGTCAGGCTCGGCGTCTCGAATGGCCTGGCGCTTCCTTTCACACGCCGGGCAATCTTCGTTCTTGATTTCATCCTCCAGCCTCTCCACCTTGACAATGGCACACTTCTTTTTGTTCGCGATTGCTTGAGGGCACCAGGCAGGGCGTTCTTGCTTTCTGAGATATGCATCGCAGGCCTCGCAGTAATACTTGACTAGGTAGACGGAGCACATATTGTTGTTATTGCTTTTTTTCTTCTTGATTTTGACCGAATATGACACAAGAGAAATTAGGCTGCTTCTTTTGGTGGGAGAGTGTAGAAGTAAATTGGAATACGATGCAACTTGACAGAGGAGTTGGTTGTGGGGGGGAGATGCGAGATGGCTGGGGGAGCACAAATGGGATTTTATACGGGAGACAGTAATGTTATTCACAGTGTTCATTTTTTTTCCTTTTGAAGTTTTCAATTCTCATGTTTCCTATTCTAATGCAAACTTTTAATCAGCTACATCGTGGGGTGGTAAGGCGGCGGTGGCTCGACATGGTCCTCCGGGCGGGGACACTCAGATGGATCAGCATCCACTACCCTCGTCTCTGCGTTGACGTATTCACAAGGCCTTTTGTTCTCCATCGCTCGGAAACATATCTCTTGGTGCGTACCCGAGCCGAAAATCATACCGCAGGTCGAGCAGTTGAATGACCTGTAAACTAGGGTGCACATTTTTGCTATTGTTGGCGGTGTTGCTGTTTGATAGACAGAGAGTGATAGACAGAGAGATGAAGATTGGGCATGATTCATCGGGGGTTCATATACTTATACTTCTTTTACTCTTTTGAAATGTGGATAAACAATCAATTGGGGGTGATCTGTGAACGCATGTTCGCTGCTCCATTGTTTGTTCTTTGACTGTTCGTCAATCATACAGACGTTTATTATTGACTGTCCACCAAGACATTGCCATTACATCCCGTCATGAACAAAGAAGGAAATAGTTCGATTAAAAACACTTCATTTCGTTGAATCATCGCTCTTTCGTCTCGTCTCATGCAATTTCCCTTCCTTCACGACAAGCATTGCATGGCCCACACCCTAGACGCCCAGCCAAACTCCATCGCAGCAGAGGTGACAGGCATCCCTTTCCACCAGGCTCGATCTGATGACAAACTTCATCTTGTCGCAGGTTTTTCTGGCCTTTTTTGCCGCCGTGCACTGTTCGACGAACTTGCCGAAGCCAGCCAGCGCGCCGCAGGCGTCGCACCGCAAACGCACCTTCACGTGAGTGCACATGTTTTGCCTGCTTGCTTGTTTTTCTTTTCTTCTCTTTTTCTTGGTGTACTTCTGCCTCACCGACAATGAAGAACAGGGAGAAAATAAAAACAAGAATATTGATGGAATGGAGTAGCCACGGCACGATGTGCACATGCCGCTCTCGGCCGGGGGATGCCTTGACAGTCGATGCTGGACGTGCCATCATGGAGGGGGATTTGCATGAATCCAAGAAGTTGCTTTTATAAATTCAGACTGGAGATGTGAGATTTGGTCACGAAGAGGCATTGCCGAAGGCGCACATAAATGTAAACAAGTGTTGGTCGTGAGTTGGAGTAGGCTATGTACTACAGCTACCACAGTTGCCCGTTAACTGCAAGTAACTCTCCCCTCCCGCAACAACAGTCATGGGGAAAAAATAAAAAAAAGAATACCCCTTTAAATTAAGAAGAACCAGAACAGGTCATGCATTCTGAAGCATTGCGCCCCTGAGCTCTTTTAACAGGGTAGAGCAGCCCGCAATTCTGTCCCGTGCCGGACTGGATGGCGATGGTGCAGAGCTCTTCGAACCTAGTCCGGCCGAGCGTACGTTTGCACTGTTTGCAATAATATCTCAGCTTGACGTCGTAGCACATTTTGAGACGAGAGTTAGTCGAGTTTATCTGAAGAAACAGCAGGAAATTGTCAAGAGAAATGGAAATGCGAGTGTCGCGGACACTGTGTTGAGCTGTCTGACCCTAACGCTCAGAGACGACGGCATGTATATATAGACTCTGATGTCTTAATCACGGAATAGAAACGGAGTAAAAGTTCTAGGGATATTGCTATATTCTGAATGTTTTCTTTAAACTCTGTTCTCTGATTTTGGGATGATCCATCGTAGAGCCAACATGGACTGTCTGCCACTTTTTCCAAACCCTAGATCAAGATGATCCATCCTATCAACCAGCATGTCGAAGTACTTTACAAGACTTCGAATATCAATTTTGGATCACCGCCTTTGCGTTACTCCGCTCCCCACCTTTTCTCGCCACTCAGCTTTGCTGGGTCTTGTCGGTCCTTGGCCTCGTGCGCTCACAGCAGCTCCTGGCGCGCAAGACACCTTCCTATTCCAGGCAAGTAAATAATAAACAATATCCCCATTTGGAGTTCCACAAGTCCCCGAGCCTCGTGGGATGGCGTACTGCCCAGAGTGGACGGTGACAAGGAAGCACACCGCGCTGCAAAGTCCTACGGGTCAGGCGTACGTTGTGCTTAGTGGCCACCATCTTGGATGACGCACAGAAAGATGGAGAAAGATATTTCCACAGGAAATTGCCTTTTAGAATTGGAGATATTGACATGCAATGGGTTTTCCTGAGCTGGTTTTGGTTCAAATGGGGCCATAACTTGGCGTATGGAATGCCTGCAACTAAAGCGAGATAGGCCAACTCGAGGCACAATTATAACGAAGAACTAATAGTTTCTTCACCCAGCTCTTGCGTTACAATGCGGAGGCTGTTTACACAAAGTGACGCCAAACAGTCACCTGTGCACTGAATTCGTGCGCGGTGTGTCGGATCGCCAGTGACTGTCGGCTAGGCCTGTCCTGGATTCGGGCTCCGACAGAATACCTGACGCTGTGTTTTGGTTCTTCAGCATGTGAAGACTCCGAGTTGGACAACATTTCATAGGATCGAACACGACAAGTAATTTGGTGCTGGGCATCGAGATCATGTTGAAGTGTGCTATTGAATTAAAATTATATGCGTCTACACCAATTACCAACCGCTATCAGAACTCGGGTTGCACCAAATGCATTCTTTCGGGTTGCGATAAACTTTGTTTTGCGTATTTTCCAATGTTAAGCACCATAATCCATCTTGCTTTGCCGGGTAGCACATGTCAGGATAGCTGGCGGTCTTTAATACGTGGTTGCACCTAAGGCAAACAGTGGATTCGTGAACTTGTTCACACATTTTGGTGATAGAGCACTGTTGATGGATTAAATGATGTAAATAAAAACAATCTTAAAGATTGAACGTCTGTGATGTCAAAAAAGTGATGGTTCGCAGGCGTCCTCAACTCAAAATGTAGGATAAGAAGGGGGAAGCCGAGGCGTTACATCTTATAGTTTAGAATATGATCCGATTCACAAAGAATTTGATGTCAATTCACTAACCATTTGCTACCTCTTTTCTTCACTGCTTGGATATGGTTTCTCGTTGTACCAACACTCATTGCAGTTCTCTCTACTCGTCTCTTCATCCTCAACCGACTGATCGTAATCCGAGCACACCACATTGTCTCTTTCAGCCTTCAAGCAGACATAGAACTCGTGCCGTTCGGAGACAAGATTCCAACACTCCTCGCAAAAAGCCCTTTTCTCGACCATCTCACACATTTCTTCGCCAATAGCAAGTGTAGATTGTCGTTGCTGTAGGTGGAACAGCTTGTTGTATTGATGTAATAGAGAATTCAGGATCCTTCGTCATTTTCTTTTGGGGGCCGGACCAGATTTCGGGAGCTGGGAGACTCTGGATCTATTTGTATCACTTTCAAACCATTCACAGCCTGTGGTTTAGCGCTGATTAGAAAAGATCCGCTCAAATCACATCGTTTTCATTTTAATCTCGGGGTGGTTTCCATTCTACCTTGCATAAGCTCTGTCTATGTCCTGTTCAATGCAGCACCAGCACTCCTCTTTCTCCTTGAATACAGTACTGTGATCCTCATTTTTGACCTCGCACTCCGTATGATACCTAAAGGCAGTTTCACACTTATTGATGTGCCCTTCAATGTTGAGGAGAGTGTAGCATGCGATGCAAACGGTAAATTTCAGGAATTCTGTGCACATGGTCTTCTGGCCTTTTGTGTGGTGGATTGGCGGATGACGGAACTTTTTTTCAAGGCAATTAATGACTTTTGTTACTAATTAGGCGTAGGAGGCTTTTTTTGGGGCAAAAAGTGCCGTACCCCAAATCAATGCGGCAGATGTGTGCTTTATAGCTTGGACTGGCTGATTAACTATATATAGGTTGCACTCACTGTCTCAGTCATTGATCACACTGCATGCCATTATTCTGCTCATCTTTACTATATAACCAGCACAGGCCCTACGTTGGCCTTTGTCGGCTGGCTTTTGTACGACAGTCGCGGGGCATGAGTCCACAGGGTCCTCGAGTCAAGCGGCATGTTGACGACTCTATGTCATGTTTGACCTTGATAGAGGCTCCACATGATCAACAATGCACAGATGTCTCGATACGTGTGCATGTATTCGGATAGGGCGGGTTTGATGGAGATCTCTGCTAGATGCACTTGTTAGTAATTATTCTTTATTCACTTGGGATGGTGCTTGCATTACACAGAGTCCATTTAAGGCTAAAGCTGCTAACAGCAAAAGCTGGTCGAACCTAGCTCATCCAGCCCTGGCCTTTTTATGATCTTAACTTGAGAGATAAAGTTCTGACTGCATGCAGAATTTCTGGTCCATCATTTCCCAATTTAACACTGGATCCCCAATCCAAAGCACTGCATGTAGTGAAGGGAATGACTTGTAAAAACCAACCCTTGGCAAAGTTGAGCTTTATTTAGAAACAGATAAAGATAAAATCCGTGATAATCATGGTGAGCAGAGATCAACGCATTGATCGACATTAATTTGGCCACAACAGGCGAATTGGACGGTTGGAAGAGCTCATTTTTAGCACAAATTGATCATTTAGTATGGACCCTGGTATAAACTTTGAGCCAAGTGCTTGCGGGCCGAAACATGCACTCGGCATTCACTGAGCGCCGGGTTATCTCCATCATCCGCATTTAGAGCCGGACCCGTCTGAGCGTCGGGTCTAAGTGGTATAGCTGCACCACGGCTGGTCAAGTTGCAGTGTTTGGTGTGCTGTATCCTCCGTGGTATTGGGAAATCAGAAGCATACAGACTGTTTGATATTGAAAAACAGTTCAGATGAAGATAAATACTGAATGCATGAGCTACATGGATGCGTCGGAGGACATACTTGACAGAGTAGAATAGTAGAATCGGCAGACTCCACTTTTACGACGCCGCACGCACAGGTCAATTTACCATTTGGCGTTTCATCAAGGAAATTGTCTGCTGTATAGCATTGTCCAAGGCCCGGGTCACAGACAAATTGCTAGTTCACTGGCAGTTGAAGAGCGTCCCTTATGCACCCTTAGCGCGAAGAGGGAGGTTTTCCTCCGTCATCCCGTGTACGATGCAGGGAGCTGCCCAAAACGCCCAAACACACCGGACTGCCGAAAGAGGCATCTTCGTTTCCTCACTGTAATCTTGGTTTATTTCACATCTCGTAAGCACATGGTTTGCATAGGGCTGGCAGGCCGAGTGCCATTAACATCACACCACGACTTGGAGTGATCATAGGGAAGATGTGATTGGCACTTAACCGTCGGCCTCTCTTTCTTCTTTATTCATTATCTGGGCTATTTACTTCCCTGCAGCTCATCATGCACTTCCATGCCCACCAGGAGCTCCATCTGTCCCATTCCCCTTCTGAGACCCTAGTCTGCAATTGGGACACTCGCTCGGATCTAGATCTTCTTTGGCATCAACGCGTCTGAATGAACTGCATGGAGAATTCCTCGCTCGCGCGGCCCTACAAATGATATCTCTAAAGCGCGGTTTTGAGACGCGGCCGCAATTAGTGCATGTGGGTTTGGCATGTTCTTTAGCACACATCTTTGTGAGAGCTGACAATTAACTGTAAATAGCTAATGTGGTGTCGGTGATCCGACTTGTCTCCTTCACTAAGAGGACAACGGTTGAATGCTTCTTGAAATGTTGGAGCATGTGCTAGCAGGGCCTGACCTGCAGCTTATAAACCCAGTGTCTTCAGATCTTAATCACGCACAACGAGCATGAAGAGGATATTTCCAGAACCGGCCCGGATATGCTCGCAGGTTATTGTCGCTCAATCACCGAGAAGTTTGGATTGGGAGATTTCTTTACAAAATCTCCAGTAAGAAGGAAAAGAAAAACCTCCAAGAAAAAGAACACCGTTGAGCGTATCTACTAAACACGCCGGTTATGCTAGAAACTTGGCTCCAAGTAGCGCATCATTCTCAACAAAGCCAGTATCGCAATCTTCACATTTATCAATGATGGATGTGTGGCTGGCTGACATTGCTTTGTATCAGTTTACGTGCCTTCACACAATTACCAAATGCGCCATACAATCATGTCCAACAAGGCACACTCTGGCACTAAAGTTTTCCGTTGTCTTTAAAATCAAGGGGATTACCAATAGCCAAAAATCCATTAATCGACCTGTGATTGTCATCCAGATGCAGCCAACATCTATTCTAACACATATATAAAATCCCGACCCACGTCACTGTTAATGCATGCATCATACAACTCCCCCTCCCCTCATGTATACATTGGGTATCCATACAACTTGTGATAATGCCACCGGTGAAACCTTGACATTCCGTCCGTAACGCCATGAAATGCACCTCTCCAACCTGACCGTGTTTCCTCATGACCCAGCGTGACCGATCCGTAATATCCATCAACCGAAACCCAAATCACACCTGCTCCAACCTGTTTGTCCCTTATTCCTTGACTCGCTTAGCCGGTCGGATCAGCGAATCATCCGGCAGGCCGCTTCGCTTGGTTCCCGGCAAGCTGCTCGTGCGAATATCATTGTCGTCTTGGCTCACACGACGGTGAGGATACTCGTTTTTGCATCCTTCGAAACAGTTGGTGCTGACACGGTCGCCGGTGCTGAAGAATGGCGACTGCAACGCCTGAGCAGCCGTCAGTCGCTTGGACGGATCGTACTCCAAGAGTCCGGCGAGGAGCTTGTATCCCTCAGTGCCGAGGGACTGAAGAGGGCCGTTGCCATTGGGTCCGCCTCCATGAGAAATGGTGGTGTAGTACCATTTTTCAAGGTTAGAATTGGTTGGTGGATGCTGGGCACGACCGCCCCCGTAATGGCCGTGGTGATGACTGTGGTGGTGATGGTGCGTGGCCATTGAGCTGGCGAGGGTGTTGAGTTGGTTGTATTCGGGCATGGTGGGGAGCAACGGCCAGCGCTCTTTAGTGGGTAGGCCCATGATTTCGACAATCTTTTGCATCTGGTTGCGTTGAAATGGCACCGTCTTCTTGCTATCCATCTTAGCCTCCTCGCCCTTAAAGATGGGTCGCAAGGATAACAATTCTGCAAAGATGCAACCGATGGCCCACATGTCAATGGCTGGCGTGTAATGAAAGGACCCAAGAATTAGCTCTGGTGCACGATACCAAATAGTCACGACTACCTTATCGCCGCTGAAGAGGGAGTGCAGGGGTTTGTCGAATCGTCGGGCGAGACCAAGATCGCCAATCTTAACCTCGCCAGCTGAAGTAACCATGATGTTGGCGGGTTTCAAATCTCGGTGCAGGACCCAGTTGGTGTGGAGATACTGGCAGCCATTCAGAAGCTGGAACATGATACTCTTAACCGTGGCTGGCGGAATGGGATGCCGAGGTTGTTGCGTATGGTGGTGAATAATCTGAAGCAAGTCGTGCTCAGCAAACTCGAATACCATGTAGATGGCCTTATCCTCGAGCATGATTTCGCAGAGTCGGATAACATTTCCGTGGCTGAGTTCGCTGCAGAGGCTCATCTCGCGAATGGCACTCTGGGAGATACCCGTGTAGCTGACCTGTTCACCTTCCTTGTCGGGCTTGAACTTTTTGATGGCAAATTCGCCGACGGGCTTGCCATTGCGGCCAACTGCTTTGTAGACACGACCATAGGTACCAGAGCTAATGAAACCAACAATGCGGTAGCGGTCGGTGATGCGGACCTTGGGCTGATAGCCAGGGTGTCGATCATGATCTAGAGTTCGTTGTTGGTAAGCGTGAGCTGGGAAAGCAACTCCATGACGAGGGCGGAGAGGCATGACAGAGAATGTGGTCTGTTGGCTCGACAGCTATGTCTCGTGCGTTCTCTCTGCCTGCCCTCTACTAGTTACAAAACTTTGCCTCACGAGCCACTCGGCATGAGAACGTGGTATATGAGAGATGGAGAGTGTGAAAAGATGAGGCCAGATTGAGCCGCGATGGAGAAGGCTGGGTCAAAGCAACGAGACAAAGAAATGGAGCAGAAAAAGAAACGACAGGTGAGGCTTTTGATGACTGCGATGACGAGGACAGCCAACTCAGTGGGCAAGAAAAACCGACCGGAGATCGAGTCAGGTAAGATCTGGAACTCTCGGAGGAGAGAGGGAAAACATCCGACCACGCCACACTAGAGAGGGTTGACACCTCAGGTCGAAAAAGCACTGCCAGGGCAGAAAAAAGCCTGGGCCAGCGCCAGATGGAGCAATCAGGGCCAGCAAAGCGAAATGCAGAGCAGCCAAAGAGCAGCAAATGGTGAGACGCGTCGCGGAAAGCAAGCCGAGCAGACAGCCAACGTCGGTCACGGGTTGCAACTGTTGCAGTCGCAGTGGCAGAAGCAACAATGCAGCAGTGTCCAGCGCAGCGTGGTGCGGTGCGGTGCAGTGCAGACCAAACCAGACCAGAGCATGCAGCAAGGGGAGAGTAGGGGGCGAGATGGGTCAAGGGAGGCCTGAGCTTTGGGGGACCCTTGGAGTAAAAAGAAATAAGGAAATCAAAGGCGGGTTGGCCAACAGGGGCTGCACCGGTAGCTACCCGCGTACCAGCCGGATCTCGATGCCCGAACTGCAGGAGAGATTCAACCGTTGGAGGGTGTGATTTGATAGGATCGACGACGCACACGGAAAGGGAAAAGTCGTCGAAACGACAACCGACATTCACTGAACAGAGGGAGAATAAAAAGACCCATACGTACCATCAAAGGCGCTGCGCTTCAACGACGACGGTCCCCTGGCGCCTCCACCTCCGCCGCCGCCGCCGCTTCTTACTGATCCAGCCGCCGACGTCCCCGAAGCCGAGGGCGGATTTGTCAAGCTCATAACTAATGAGGGGCGTCCTAAATATTGTCCGAGTGGTGGTTGATCCCTTCCCCCCCGCGACACCTGCTGATGGGTGGACAGTGGGCACTGGTGAGTGGACGGGATGCGATTGGGGGTGGGAGATTGGAGAGGGAGGCGACCAAATGGCTGCTCGGTGGATAAAATCAATCGCCTGTTTCTCAGTTTCCCCCGCACGCGCCAATGCAAGGACAACACCAAACTCTGGCGGTGCTGCAGGCCACCGCACCACACCTAATCAACCCCCAGCGACGACCTAGCCGCTGTCACTGTCACTGCTGTCGTAGAGTTCCCGGATGGGGGCGTTGGCCCGTCGAGCCGAGCGGCGAGCCAGTCGTGACCGTCCCGGTTTGAGCTGGTGAATCGCCTTTGGCTATCTAGATCAGAGTAGCGTTCTGCGTCAGCACAAGGCCTCATATACAGGACTATCGCTTGCGAGTTCTACCTCAACTCAAGGCGTCGCAGCGCAATGCGGAGAGCCGCCGAACAGGCAGGTATCGCAGTCGCAAATCCCCAATGTCGCCTACCGGGTTTGCGCTGCCAGTAGCCAGGCCCGATCCGCCGCCGTGGAACCCACTCTAGTTAGTTCTGGGACCGTTTTCGCCCCCTTTCGCGCAGAGTCAATCGAATATGACGGCGCGCGCCGTGGCGGCAGTTGGCGAGACAAGACGGGAAGGTCAACAAAGGAGGGTTGAGCAAAAGGCGAGGCGAACGCCGCTTCTGAGGAGCAGAGGTGCGGAGACGTGTGAGCCGGAGAATGCGGAGAGGAAGTTAGTCGCCGCTAATATGTTATGTGTTGCGCGTGCGCGCAGGCGATAGATGAGGATGGCGAATGATGCGATATCCCAATTGGCGCTCCGTTATCTCGCGAGATGCTGCGCTATGGCAAATGCCGATTCGAGCCGTACCAGATATTCCAGAGAGCTTGCGCCGATGGGAATTGCCTTTGATAGAGACACGGCGCAGCCTCGCGAGAATTGGTTGATGTTTTGGTGAAATTCCGTTCTCGTCACAAGGGTTACAACAGTCCAATCCGTCTCTGCCGCTGTTCCTGCCTTACAGTCTGCACAAGGCGTCCCGCTGCCTGAACCTGCCGCAGCTGCACCCAGACATGATCCAGGGAGCGCGATGACTAAGCCAAGATACTTTGGAATACGCAGGCACAGCAATCCAAACAGGTACATTGGAATTCTGAGACAACAAGCAAAAAGAAATGTCTCGAATAAATTAAGTGAATGCGAAAGTTCCCCTCCGTAAAGTGGCCGGTTCAACCGAGCAACTATGCCGCCGCCAAATTGGTGTTAAATATCAAGGTCTCAGAAGAGTCCACAGGTGACAAAAGTGACATCACCGCCTTTCTGCTAGCAGCCCCCAAGCTATCATGAATATCTTTTCGTGTTGTTTGGCTAGGTACTTGTTCTTGACTTCAAATCACAATTCCCCCTCCCGTCTCGTTCAAAAAGCTGCTTTTTACGCCCGTTGTCTATCGAGGTCCCAGCTTCTCCAGCACACGTGCGCCCTGCTCTTCCCACTCAGCCTTGGTAACCCACATGCTCTCCTTGTCTGCCATGATGTTGGCCAGCACCGCTCCACCCAGGAAGACCATGTGTCGTCGTCTGGGGGGGTCTTCTATCCGCACCTTGAACTTGCTCAGTCGCTCAGGGTCGCCCTGGAGCGCTCGTGTGAGCCACAGCTGCTTCAGCTCCTTCTCCAGTCGCGAGGGGAGACCGGGGTACATGCTGCTACCACCAGACAGCACAATTGCCTTGAACAGCGAAGCACGAATGTCCACATCGGCGGACTGGATGGTGTTGAAAAGGAACTCTCCCAGGCCTGGCGACTCGCTGTCCACCAGGTGGGGCTGGAACAGGCATTCGGGCGCCTCGAATCGCTCGCTGCCAACTCGAACAACACGACCATCTGGCAGGGTGTAGTTTTCGACCAGCACTGTAGTGTCCTCGCTCAGGCGCTTGTCGAGCTCCAGGTCGTATGAAACGTAGCAGAGCTTCTCCTTGATCTGGCGGACAGTCTCGAAATCGGCGGTTCGGTTGAGGGCGTAGCCGCGACGGAGAAGGAGCTTAATCAGGTTGCGGGTGACATCGCGGCCGGCAACATCTAATCGCTTTGTAAGGTGGTTGAGAACCACGGATTCGTAAACGGGGACAATGTGGGTGACACCATCACCGGAGTCGACGACGACACCAGAGCTCAGACCTGCGCGCATTCTAAATGTTAGCCTACGTCATTCCGCCTCTCCATGGATACGGATCCCGTGGAGCTTGAATTTAGGATAAAGCTTCAACGAAGCTTGCAGCAAACTCACCCTGCGCATACAAAGCTAGGACGGCTTGAATTGCAACGTAGACACCGCCAAACTCGTATCGGTCAAACATGACCTCGCACATCTTCTCCCGGTTCCTGAGCGGATTCATCGGAGGCTCAGTCAGGAGAATCTTGCGGCCAGAAGGGTTGACCTTGAGCTTCTCGAAAAAGGTGTAGTCCCAGAGGTGTTCCATGTCGTCCCACTTCTTCACGATTCCGTTCTCCATGGGGTAGCTAATCTGCAGCATGGTGCGAGCGGCGGCGGCCTCGTCACCGCACATGATGTCCTTGATGACGATGTCGCTGTCCGTCTGCTCCTCGGATCGCAGAATGGGTCGGCCGACAATGGACGGGAACTGGTGCTCGGGGAAGTTCTGCGCGGCATATCCGACCTTGAGGAAACCGGTACCGCCGTCGAGGACTAGGTAGCAGCATAATGGTCAGCTTCAGGGGCTGACGGTTGGGCTACGGAGCGCCGGGGAAAGCTGTGAAGCTTACCAATGGGGGGAGGGTTGGCCATGGTTGCGGCGGGTCGAGGCGCTGGCCGATAAGTGTGCTTTTGAGGTGAGGTGGAGGGAAACGGCGGAGCGTTGCTGTCGTCGAGGAGCTCGGGAGGTTGAGGTGTTCGTCAGTGGTGGGGTTGGCGTTGGCGTGGCCGGCCGTCACCGTGGCCGTCGTCAGAGGTGGCTGAAGCGGGCGGATCACGTGGCGCCCCGCGATGGCCTCGACACCGTCACTCAGCTCAAGGGCGTCTAACCCCGCTTAAGCTTGTCATTCAGGGAGAAAAAAAAAAGAGTCATTTAAATCAGCATTTAACAGCTCATTATATCTCCCTTCTCCATAAAGCCTGGTTTTTTTTTTTTTTTTCAGATAAATTTAATCGCCTCAAACAGCTCTCCCATCATGGCTGAATCACTTCGTATCCTTGTTCTAAATCCCAACTCGTCCTCTGCCATGACTAGTGGCATGGCAGCCGCCATCGAAAAATTGTCTCTCCCAGATGTATGATTTCTGGCTCAAATTATCTCTCACATCTTAAGCTGACGGGATCAAGACGTTCAAGTTTGACACCTACACTGCCCCTGCCAGCTCCCCCGCAAGCATCAACGACCAGAAGGACATTGACGACAGCACCAAAGCCGTTCTCGGCGATGCAGCTCTAGCACGGGATCTGGAGTCTGACAAGTACAATGCCGTGCTCGTGGCTTGCTTCAGCGTCCATTCGCTTGTTGCCGAGCTTGGCAAGTACAAGCACCTCGCCGTCACAGGTATTTTTGAAGCCAGCATCCTGGCAACCCTATCGCTCAACCCAGCTCCTCTTAACAATGAAAAATGGGGAATTGTGACGACGGGAGCTTTTTGGGAGGAGCATCTAGGGAATGGAGTCAAGCGCTTCCTTGGCCACAACATCGACCAAGCCAATGACAAGTTTGCCGGTGTCTTTTCCACTGGCTTGAATGCGGGCGACTTTCACACACTCCCCCCGGAAGAGGTCAATGCCAAGCTAGTGCAGGCAACAAAAAAGCTCTTGGGTTCGGGGAATGTGACAGCTGTTGTCATGGGCTGTGGAGGTATGGCAGGTTTGGAAGAGGTCATTCGCTCTACGGCTATTGAAGTGTACGGGAAAGCTGGTGAGCAGGTTTACATTATTGACGGGGTCAAGGCAGGCATTTTTGTTCTGGAGCAAGCAATTCGTAGCCAGCAGGCATTTCGATAAACACAATCAAAGAATATGATTCAAAAACTATCCCTTCAACGCCTTCGCCCACATATGATCCATTTCTATCAATCTACTCTACGAGCTCTTCCCCAAACCTCATCAGCATCTCGCTTCCCCTTAGTCTCTGGCACATTGGCAGAGACGAAAATGGCAGCACCAACTGCCAGTCCAGCAAAGATAAAGTACACCCATCCATGGCCTCCCAAAAGGTTATTGAGCGCCTTGTTAATGATGGGGAAGAACTGGGCGACCAAGAAAGTTGCCAAATAGTTTGCCCCTAGACACCAACTTTGAGTAGCACCGACTGCCTCCTGACCAACTAGTTCAGATGACATGATGAAGGGAACAGGGCCAAGGCCGACGGCGAAAAATCCCACAAAGACGAGGACAGCCAGGGCGGAAAGAATCTTGAGGCCAAACACGATCGAGAGCGCTAGAACCAGTGCACTAGTTCCCTGGCCAATGATCGACATGAGCAAACAAGTCTTGCGGCCTAACCGATCCGGCAGAGGCGAACAAGCAATGGTGGTAATAAGGTTGACAATCGAAATCATGGGTGTAAGCAAGGCTGATGAGATGGGAAGAAGGTCGGCAAGTAAAGATACAGAGTACATGATGATCGAGTTGACACCACATAGCTGCTGTGAAAACATGATTCCAACAACAGCAATAATGGCCGGTCTTGTACGGGGATCCCTCACCACCTCAATAAATCCCATATGGTTGTTGTTCTTGGGAGCAGCGGCCAGGTCCGGTTGATCATCAACAGGGTTGGAGTGAAGAAGCGCTTCCTCTTCGGAGCCCTCCTGTTCATCCGAATTCCAGCCATCAGTCTCCTCGTTGATGTCACGCCCACTGCCTCTGATCCTCTGAAGGGTGCGCTTTGCCGCAGGAACGTCACCATGGGCAGCCAACCACGAGGGGCTTTCAGGGACCACAAACAGACCAAGCAGTTGGGCAGTTGCAAGGAAGGCACCAATCCCAAGGATCCATCGCCAAGCGCTGCCATAGCTCAGGAAGTATCCGAGGATCTGGACTCCCAGGATACCAAAGTTGATGGAGATTTGGGTCATGGCACCAAACAAACCTCTCGCATTAGGAGGCGCGATCTCACTGATATATAGAGGAACAACAACAGTAGAAGCGCCAGCCCCCATACCAGATACAAGGCGGCCCAGAGCAAGAACAGGAACACGGGCGGCCATGGTCTCAACGGCAGATCCAATGAGGAAAAGGATTGCGGTGGCGCGCATAGCCAGCAGTCTGCCACGAACGGACGACAAAGGCCCAGCGCCCAGTGCTCCGATCAAGCCTCCAATCGTGAAAGTCGAGGAGACAGTGGCGAAGGCCGCCTCGCTCATGGGAATACATTCGGGGAGGTAGCCTGTGTGGTCGCCCGGGTTGGAAGATGCGACATGTTCTCGGATGCGGAGGAGCGAGGAGATTGATTTCTTGTTGCAAGTTATGACATCTTGGGGGGCGTTGAGCTCCGACTAGGTGAAGGTCAGTCAGTGATCGGCTGGTCGCTGAGGCGAGACCGGAGAGGGGAAGGGGGAAACGTACCAGATGGTAGCCAAACTGCAGCGATCCAAGCGTCGATATGGCAATCAGAAGGATCAGGTACGTGCTGACCTCGCTCAAGTACTGCCTGATGCCTTCTCCCGCCATTCTGTCGATGCTGGGAGTGATGCAGTCGTGTGGATGGATGGACCATCAATCGAGTCTTGAGGCCGGAGCTTGGAGAAGCCGGAGGTGGGTCCACGTGCCGTGTGGCTGCAGTAGGAAGGCGCACCCCTGCATCAGCATCATTCATTCCTCAGTTTTGTCACCGTCGCTTTCGTCACATGTAGCGAGCTAGCTTACCCTGCACTGCTGGCGATGCCGCACCCGGCACAGAGTTGGAACATGCAAGCAGATGCACGATGCAACATGAACACTGGCACACCATCATCGAAATGAGCATGTAAAATAAATTTGTAATTTGAATAAACATGTGGCTGAGAGATGACATAATAATAGATTTCTTGCCATGGTGAATCCAGATCATCTTGTTGTTAGAGTGTGAGAGAAAGCAGTATACTTTGCGAATGTGCTACCAAGCGCATTACCATCTTTAATTGGACATGCATATTACAGAGATCGGAGGGGAGATCTTGTAGATCCTGTGATTTTCTGGGACAGATCGATTCCCATCTTGCATGACTTGCCTTATTCGGTGTCTATTGAACCTGGGCCGACAGGTCTTCCAAGATCTTGCGGCCTCCTTGCACACACTCTTCTTCGTGAAGGGGCTCTCTCGCCGTCTCTCTGATTCCAGCTTGAACCCATTCCTGCACAGCTGGAAATTCAAATAACCTGTCCACGTACTCCTTGGCGACCCCCTCAAGCTCGATCCCGTACGTCTTGCACCGGGATGCTACGGGGGCGTACATGGCATCCACAATAGTAAACTCGCTTCCCGCCAACCATGGCCCCCCAAACTTTTCCAACCCCTCCCGGAACAGCTCATTGAAGCGGCTGATATCCCGCTGGAGCTCACCGCCAGGCTGGCCTAGCTCGATTCGCAGGCCGACGTTCATGCCACACTCGTTCCGGATGGCGGAGAATCCAGAGTGCATCTCGGCCGCGGCGGACCTAGCAAACGCTCTAGCGCGGGCGTCGGCAGGCCATGCGTTGGGGTGCTTTTCAGCAATGTACTCGCAGATGGCCAGGGAGTCCCAGACGACGATTGATGTGTCACCGTCGTGTAGACAGGGGACCTTGCCAGTGGGGGAAAATGTTTGGAAGCTTGGCTGGCGAAGGCCGGGCTGGAATATCTGTAGCTTTTCGTCAAATGGGACGTTGAGGGCTTTCATGAGGACCCATGGTCGCATGGACCATGAGGAATAACGTTTGTTGCCGATGTAGAGGGAATAAACCATGATGTGAAGTTGAAATGAATGCTATATGTAGAGAGTTGTTTTTGTCTTTGGTGCAGTCAACTTGCTTGACTCAATTTATTGTTTTAGCGCAGCCCCGCTGTCGCGCCCTACCCTTGACATGTTGATACACTGTATTAACGAGCGCAATGGTTTGTTCACTTAATCTCATCTCATGTATTGGGTTGTCATTAATTTCATGAAATCCGTAACCTATGTTTCATTTCACACATTTAGCTCTCCAAGTCCTGACCTGACCTGCGGGTCGACTTGCAGCAATTAGCCAAAGTCAAAGTATGCGAATTTGTCACGCGAATAGACTTATACGAACCATTACGTCCCTTGAATCACACAACATTTATTCGACCATACCGTCATGCCATGCCCAAGTCTGCTGATTTCGGGATAGGAACCCCCGATACCACGCTATCTAAACCCTATTGCCGTTCCTTATTTCGTTTTTCCCCTCACTGTCCTCACATGGCGGCGCCCCGCACAACCGCAGGCCTCGGTCGATAATAGCCTCATCCAGAACCCCTGCCCGCGCTCTCCCGGCACTCATGCCGGACCTAGGTGATGGTCGCGATTTGACAGGTCTGGCGCTGTGACCACCGCTTGAACTCCAACTTGGCGTTCACCTTGGGACCGGGGCCGATTGGTGCGCCTGAACCTGGGCATTTTGCGCGCCAATCACGCGGCCTGGATCCCCAGGTTCCCCAGAGTGACGGGCATCGCAGTTGAGTTTCTCCGCGCGCGCTGGGGTTGGGGGTGGAACTGGATTGATTCCGCGATGGAGGCATGCTACGAGAAGCGGAGTCGAGAGAGTTGGGGGACAGAGGCTGGGCTGACGAGCCATTGTGTATAAATGGATGGGCAGGCCGGCTTGTGCAAAAGCTCAAGAACCACAGCTCCAGGTGTAGTTTGCAAGTTGCTCAGTTCCTCACCATGCGCTTCATCACCAGCCTGCTATCACTGGCGGTGCCCATTGTGGCATCCCGGACCTTTAGCAACCTAAGCATCTTTGACCCTCCGGAAAACTACACCGACCCTCAGGTCCTGTATGCCCGACCTCTGGAACTCTTTGATGGCACCCTCCTCGCCACTTGGGAAAACTACTCTCCCGAGCCGCCGCTGGTGTGGTTCCCCATTGTCAAGAGCACTGATGGCGGAAAGCATTGGAAGGAGATTTCCAAGGTGACGGACCAGGTCAACAACTGGGGCATGCGATATCAGCCCTTCTTGTATCAGCTTCCCCAGAGGTTCGGCAAGTACCCGCGTGGCACCATTCTCTGCGCTGGAAACAGCATTCCTACGAATCTGAGCGACACCCGCATCGACGTCTATGCTAGTCTCGACAAGGGTTACACGTGGGAGTTCGTCAGCCACGTTGCTGCCGGTGGCGAGGCTCTCCCGAACCCTGGTCTCACACCTGTCTGGGAGCCCTTCCTCATGTAAGTTGTTTGGGTCTTGGCACGAGCTCCGGCTAATGAAACACAGGACGTACAAGAATGAGCTTGTTCTCTACTACTCGGATCAGCGCGAAAACGCCACCTACTCCCAGAAGCTGGTCCACCAGACCACCAAGGACCTCAAGACTTGGTCCGACGTTGTGGATGATGTCGCGTACGCTCAGGACTACTATGACCGCCCCGGCATGCCCACCGTTGCCGAGCTCCCCAATGGCGAGTACATTTACGTTTACGAGTACGGCGGTGAGGATTCTAGGACCGACTACTGGTTCCCCGTCTACTACCGAATTTCCAAGGACCCGCTCAAGTTCCTCGAGGCCGAGCATCACCGCCTCGACCCCATCAACGCCACCACGCCCTACGGCTCTCCCTACGTTGTCTGGAGCAAGTACGGTGGCAAGAACGGCACCATCATCGTCAGCGGAAGCAGCAACTCGGAGATTTACACGAACCAGAAGCTCGGCCACCCGGCTTACTGGCAGAAGTGGAGCACTCCCCAGCCCAACGCTTACACCCGAGCTCTGATGGTGTTCAAGGAGGACCCCGATCTGTTGATGATTATGGGCGGTGGCTATCTTCCCCCAGGAAAGACCAACGAGATCAGCCTTAGCGTTGTTCGTCTCTCCGAGACTATGAAGAAATAATGAGGTCCATGTTTTGAGATAGGGTTTTGGCCGGAAATATTCTTGTACATAGTTTTTGAGTAGCGAATAAGAAAAGCGAGACGATTATGACCTATATCGGCGTTCATTGACTCACATCTGTAGTCATTGTTTAGTTGCACTTTTAACTAGTTTCGAGTTTAATCATGGATGAACTCGGCGTGGAAGTTCGCTGCCGACACTCCACTTTTTCGTCCCATGTGATATGCGAGGCCGCAGCTGTGTACATACACACCGCTGCGGAGCCGCGCCGCAAATGCCGACTGTTGAGATGCCGCATGCCGCATTTCGCTGGACCGCAGTTCATTGCATCGCATGTGGACAATTGAATGATTGAAGGTTGAGGGATAGGAATTGGGCTGAGGTTAGGTCGCTGATTTTCTCCAAGTGGGCAATCCGGGGTAACGCGGGCTTGTGCCTTGTTTTTGTTCCCTGGGAGGCTGGCATCAAGTGCCATTATTAACTATGGAGTTGGATCCCGTAACTCTCCACATATTTATTAATTTACGACGCGGAACCCACTCTTTTAGCCATGGTGTGGTTCTTCCATTGCAGCAATTGACAAATCACCATTTGGATACCGAGCAGTTCCTTGTTTTTGTCAGCGGCCGAGTCGCGCAATCTGACGAACCCCGTCTCGCGCCACAAACGCTCAACACCACTCTATCCCAACGTCTTGACTATGATTTGGCGAGGGTCCGATGCCGGATAGATCCTTTCAACAAGAGGTTTATCCCCGGGACCCGCCTGGGGGTGGGACCCCGCGATAATGACTCGGTTGGGCTTTCCAAAGGGCGCGGCACAGAACCGCTCATCCACAATTACTACATTTAACATAGCGCAGCGCCCCTGCCAGGTTACTATTTTTTTTTCTGGGTTCAGCAATGAACAGGAGCAAATCGATATTGAAATCGGCAAATAGCATTGGAGAAAATGCAGAAAAGTGATGTTGAGCTTGGCCGGGCTTCGGCCCCAAGTTTGAACAAGGAGGTCATTGGCACTGAGATCAAAGAGACGACACCAAGAGACGAAGACACAGACTCAACTATTGTTCCCGGTGATGAACAAGTCTCGGACCAGAATGACACACCATCATTGGAGCCCCCGGATGGAGGCTTGCGGGCATGGCTGCAAGTTCTTGCCGGTCACCTCGTTGTTTTTAGTTCATGGGGTTACACAATTAGCTTCGGCATCTTCCAGCCCTACTACGAGTCAGATATGAACCTCCCGCCATCGACTGTCTCATGGGTGGGTAGCGTTCAAATCTGCCTCATCTTTCTAGTTGGAACATTTTCTGGACGGGCATTTGATGCAGGATACTTTCGAACGGCCTTGGTTGTGGGCTTCCTTATGCAGCTCCTGGGCATCTTCATGACGAGCGTCGCCAAAGAGTACTGGCACTTGCTGCTAGCACAAGGAGTTTGCCAAGGAATTGGAAGCGGTCTTTCTTTTGCACCGACGGTCGCCAACATCTCGACTTATTTTTCTAAGAAGAGATCGGTTGCTATTTCCTCGGTAGCATGTGGTGGCTCAACGGGAGGAATGGTGTTTCCGCTGATTGCTCAACAACTGTTGCCCAAAATCGGGTTCCGCTGGACGGTTCGAGTTATGGGATTAGTGGTATTAGTCGCTTTTGTCATCATCGTTACTCTTGCGAGGACAAGGCTGCCTCCGCGCAAGTCAGGACCTCTTGTTGAGTTCGCGGCGTTTAAGGAGACTACGTATCTTCTCTTTGCCATCAGCATGTTCTTTACGCTCTGGGCGACCTATTACGCCTATTACTATGTGAGTTCTGAACCAAAATATTTGGTAGAATCAATGACATGCTAATGAACTATTTTATTAGGCACGAAGATATGCGCTTGACGCCCTGGACGCCTCGTCGTCATCTTCATTCATCATTCTTCTTGTAATCAATGCTGTGGGAATCCCCGGCCGATTGGTGCCGGCCTATCTTGCCGATCGCCACTTTGGCCCGATCAACGTCTTTATACCCACTATCTTGGCAGCGGCGCTGTGCACGTTTCTCTGGTCAAAGGTAGAAAGTCTCACTGGGGACTTTATTTGGGTGGTTGTTTTTGGGTACTTTGGAGCGGGTATCCAAGGCATGTTTCCGTCGACAACTGCCAGTTTGACCAGCGATTTGAGCAAGAATGGAACTCGGATAGGAATGATCTTCACGATTATTAGCATTGCAGCCTTGACTGGACCGCCATTGGCTGGCAAGCTGATTCAGGTGATGGATGGAAGCTATTTGGCGGCCCAGATGTGGGGAGGAGCCTGTCTGCTCCTGGGAGCCGCATTGTTGATTGCAGCAAAAGTCCTCAAGGCTCGCGAAAAGGTACAATGAATTGGACTAGAGCTGGATACTAGAATTGGTACGCGGAACTGGTATATAGAGGCATGAGAGCGCATCTCAAGCCACCAAAAGTTGAATTTATGATAGGAAAACGAGGGCATTAGATTTAGATTTGGATTTAGGTTTAGATTTAGGAAATTAATACCTTCAGATTTAATGAATAATTAATCATCAAGAAATGTCATATAGGATGAATCAATCCTCTTCGAGATTAATTTTTAGGTGATGGGATCATGCTGTCTGTGGCCCATTTGCGACCAACCTATTGGCAAGCAGCCCCACCACCCCAGATTTTAAACAGCGCTGGCATGACGTTGTAAAAATTCCGACCTGAAGCTCATCCCACCTTCAACGCGAACGTCGAGCTCACGATTCCGCGACAGCCTGACCTGCGAGAATGTCTCCAGCCCCGTGGATATGCAGGAGCTGCGTGAGAGCGCTGGCTCGCTCTCACACGCGCCAATTCGTCCGCTATGCCTCCAATGGTGCGTTTGCCTGACTGCGGCTGCTACGAAATCATGAACTGACAATTGCTGCTAGACGCCTCTCTCCTCGCCCCCGCTCTCCTCCAACGTGCTCAATCCATGACGTCCGAATTCGACACTCTCCAGACTTCCCTCAACGATTCATTCGATGCCTCCAAGGCTAAGCGTGTGGGCGAGCTGTCCCGCGTTGCCTCGGCCCTCAAGGCGTGGGAAAAGTCGCAGGCCTCGGTCAAAGAGCTCACGGCCATGCTAGACGACCCGGACCAGGACCCCGACCTCGCATCAATTGCCCGCGATGAGCTCGATACGGAGACGGGCAAGCTTGAGTCGCTGGCTCGCAACCTCTCGGCCAGCCTGACCCCGCGCCACCCCTTTGCCGACTTCCCTTGCATGATCGAGTTCCGCCCCGGGCCCGGTGGTCTTGAAGGCCGCTACTTTACCGACACGCTGTTCAAGATGTACAAGGGCCTGTGCATGCGGAGGGGCTATCGCCATACGGTGCTCAAGTACGAATTCGCCGATACAGCGGGCGACAGCTCCTCGTCGGCGGGTGAGAACCCGCTCCAGGAAGCCGTGCTCGAAGTCCAAGACCCCGGCGCCTACGACATCTTCCGGAGCGAGGCTGGAATGCACCGTGTGCAGCGCATTCCGAGCACCGAGAGCAAGGGCCGCGTGCACACGAGCGCGGTGGCCGTGTGGGTGCTGCCATCGTTTCCGGACGCGGGGGCCGCTGCCGAGGCCGTCGACTTTGATGACCCAGACAGCGACTTCTACGTCAACCCGCAGGAAGTCCGCATCGAGACCATGAGAGCGCGCGGTGCCGGAGGCCAGCACGTCAACAAGACCGAATCGGCCATCCGCATGACGCATATCCCCACAGGCACTGTTGTGTCGATGCAGGACCACCGTTCGCAGCAGCGCAACCGCGAGGATGCCTGGAAGGTGCTGCGGTCTCGCATTGCTGACCAGCGCCGCGAGCAGCGCGAGGCCGAAGCGGCGCAACTGCGGAACAGCGTCCTGGGCCAGCACCAGATCACCCGAGGAGACAAGATCCGCACGTACAATTACAACCAGGACAGGTGCACCGATCACCGTGCAGGAATTGACGTGCACAACTTGCCCGGCGTGCTGGAGGGAGGCGAGGTGCTGGATAAAATCATGGATGGGGCCAAGGACTGGCTGGTCAACAAGGATATTTCACTGTTAGTTGCTGAAGAGGAGGCCAAAGAGAAGGCCGGACAGGGTAAAAAGTGATCCATCTCCACGGGAGACTAGATGGTATTGATGCGAATGTACACTATGCTGTAACTGTACCTATAGATGTAAATGTATACAAAACCTCCTGGGAATAGAGGCCAATGATATATATTCCTCCCAGATGCACCTGATTGATCATGTTGGTTCCGTATCCCACATAACATACGCCCGCTATCCAAAACTCCTAGCAATAACCGGCACTGGGATATTTCATCATGTCTTTCCCAAACCTAAACTCCGATGCTGAATGTGGCATGAAACGCGTTTCTAAAATGGAATGCCAATGGGGGATGGTTTTCTGATGCCTGCCTTACATCAATCCGCCGAGGACCACCTTGCCAATGCTTGCCACCTCCGTCTTGATGTGGCTTCTGCTGTGGTCTTCAAAATCCCTGACCAGGCCCTGAACAATGAGCTTCCGCACTCGCGAGTCGGCTTTTCCGAATAGCTCGGCCACGGGGCCGGAGCACTCGCGGGGGGAAGGAACGAGGGCGAGGAAGCGTTGGTAGCAGTCGATCAACACATCGCACAGGGTCGCAAAGGTCTCAAAGTAGTCTGGGTCGAAGGGTAGCGAGGGCGTGAGAAGGTATGTGTACTCTTCGCCGGGGAGCAGATCCGTCTCGGAGGCGGCAAAGTTCATGACGGCCGGGGTCGGGGTCCCGGTATTGGGTAAGGGGCTAGTCTCGTCAAACATGGGGTGCATGTCGGCGGCGGAGGTGGAGCGGCGTGACTTTCCGCCTTGGCGACGAAACATGCTCGGCAGACGAGCGCGGGTTAGCGAGGCGGCGGTAGAGGATTCGCCATGTAGCTGCTGAAAGGAGTCGAACTCTGATAGGAGCGAGTTGAGGCTGCGGAGGAACTCGACGGGTGTGGAGGAGTAGAGGTCGACAATGGTAGGGAGAGAGAGGCCGAGAAGGAGGTGGTTCGTCGCCTTTCGGCCAATCTTTCGAGAGTCAAAGTATGGCATACGGTTCATTTCGGGCTTGTCGAACAGGTACGTGTTGAACCAGTATACTCTCGCTTCGTGCCTGCAGAGAAAAAAGCGGTTAGTTTGGTAAATTTTTTGACTTTTTAGATGCCTTAACTGCGCTAAAGCTGGGAGGGCTGGGTTGCATACGTCTTGCGCAGATACTCGAGGGTCGAGATGCGCTTGTGAGCAATGTCGGTGATGTGCTGGTGAGCGAGGCCAGCCTCGGACTGCTGCCAGATGCTGGAGGAGCCCGCGGTGCCTACTGGACCAACGGGACCTGGGACGGTCGAGTTTGTGGACAAGGATGCGACGTAGGTCGACCCGGTTGCGCTTCGAGTGAGCATACTCGACATGCTGGAGTCGGCGGTGGGCGGCGGGATTATAGAGGCTTCCGAGTCTCGTCCAATATCTGATCGCGGTATGACCTTTGCAGCAGCGGCGAGGGCGTAGTCGGGGAGGGCAGGCGGAGCGGTGGCATCGGTGACAAAGGCATTGGGGCCGTTGCCAAAGGAGCTGCCACGGCGGCGGGAGCCGGAGAGGGAGGCCTTGCGGGAGAAGGAGGGCTTGCGCTCCTTGGCGAGGGGATCAACACTGCCGCCGTCGCGGGTGGCGGGCCGGGAGTTGGAGGATGAGAAGATGGACGTCGAGAACATGGGCGTCGACGAGTTGGGCGTCTTGGGAGGAGCCATGGTCTGGGGCGGCGGCGGTGGTCTGGCCACGCGCGCACAGGGCTCTCAGGCTCGGCGGCAGGAACGGTACGGCACGGCACTGGCAGAAGGATCTAAAGGAGGACCGAGACCAGGCCAGGCCAGAGCCAGAGCCAGAGCCAGACGGGAGACGGGAGGAGGATGCGGATGCGGCGTAGGCGTGTGGTGTGTGGTGTGCGTGTGTGTGCGATTGGGATGTGTGGTGGGTTCACGGAGTAGTGTGCCCGCAAGCAGGGGGGGACAGGGTAGCGCAGCGTGGGGTTTGTTTCTGATTAGCGTCGCAGCCGAGGCGGACTCCTGCTCGGCCAGGCACAGGCTGTGATTGCGATGCGAGCGAGGGCGAGTCAGTCGGGGGATTGATGTTTTTGCGGTTTGCTGGACTGCTGCTGTTGCTGGGAGAAAAACTAAAAGGGGACGCTGGCAAGCTAACTAGCTCAACCTTCGGGGGCGCGGGGATGCCTGGCCAGCAGGCTAAGGCACAAGTGTTGCGGGCTAAGGGCCGCCGGCCAAGGTGTTTCGCGGCGCGCCACGATGCTGCAAGCCATTAACATAAATTGCACCTCGTGGCGGGGGGTGGAGGCCCTGTACATAGTAAAAAGGCCCTGTAGGAAAAGGGCCCTGCAGGAAAGGCCCTGGCAGGGAGGCAGAGGTCCCTGAACGTCGTAGCGTTGTCTTTGTTTGTCAATTCTGCTATCCGTCCTTGTCCTCTCTTTGTCTCACAGTGACGCCGGACGCACGGTGACGACAGCGACCACGCGCGCGCTAATTTCCAGAGCCCGGATGCAGGGTTGCAGCTCTGAGCCTGCAGGGGAAGGGCCTGCAGCGGGTGGAGAGCGCTGGAATTGGGAGCGGCCTCACCTCTTGCCCGCCACGGCCATGCTGTGTTATGCTAGACAGGCATCCACATATTGTCAAACAAACACGGTGGGCGGGTGGGGTTTGGATGTTTGATGTTATCGGCGTACATTGCTGTTTGTGTCGTACATGCCCCCGTACGTCAATATACGCGACTGCGGACCTCGCAGACGGCCCGGATGTCCGCGCCGGATCCACTTCGGTCCGGCTCACGGAGCAAACAAGCCCGGTGTCTCCACATGCTTCGGATGTGATATATGTCTCTCCTGGCCATTCATTGGACTACAGCAGTGTGTTTGCACGGAAGTTCGCCTCTCGTTTTCGTCGCTTAAGCATCTACCGATGTTTGCTCACGGATAAGTGCCTCGCCTGGCATCGTCGTCATCTTCCGACTCGAAATAGGGATCAGACAGCTTATCCGTAAAACCCATTGCCACTGTTTGCCCACGGGTATGTGTCTCGCCAAGGCATCATCGTCATCCTCCCGATTCTAAATCTATACGGGACAGCTCATCCGTGAAACCCATTGCCGTTGTTTGCTCACGGATACGTGCCTTGTCGGGCGTCGTCGTCACCTTCCGCTTCTAAATCTAGACGGGACAACTCATCCGTGAAACCAATCGCCAAGACTAGACACGTGAAGATCAAGCAGAAATGACAATCATGTTCAAAACATTACATCATCCAGGTCAGTCTCGAATGTCTATAAAGACGTCAGGATTCCTCCCTCATCTCGTCCTCATTCCTCTCCAGTCAGCGACCAAACAACAGCACATGCAGCAGCAAAGCCTACTATATATACCTACCATGGTAAGCCCCTTCCTCTTTTGACTTACTCCTTCCAATGTTCTACCAAGGCATACTCACTTACAGGTCCTCGAAAGACTCAACATATGATACAGTGACCAGCCCTCCTTACTCACTCCGGAGTTTGGTATGTTTCCTTGACCTTAACCACGATACAGTTTGTTACTGATTGGCACTGATGGGTCCACAGTCTGCCACCACAAATACCAGTATCCGCACTTTTGATACCCTCTCCCGCCCGACAGTGTTCTTCACCGTATCTGTTTCGTCACACATTCTCGGTCCGAGGAGCTGCTTTGCAACATTCCTCCCAGGAACAGTAGAGTTTGTGTCGACTCGCGCCGCTTGAGTAGGGTCGGCTCGGTCCCGGAAGAGAGCAGGACTCATACCGAAGCCTGTCCTAACGCTAAAACCTGCTTCGCACTGGTTGGTGCCTACCTGTTCAGCGCATTTCTTCACATGTGTTAACATTTTGTAGTATTCGGGATCTGGTTTGTGGCGGGGTCAGCCAAACGGATCCTAGCTGGGATTCCAAACACGACATTCTTACAGCATCAGCCCTTACCTAACCACGTTGGGGTGTGTCAGAACACTGGCGGGTTGTCTGTCTGATGATAGATTGGGATCCCCGATGATCAATCGAGGTTGCCTTCCAAGGATCGAAGATTGATCTTGGTTTTTCTCTGTTCATCGCCCTCAAGTCAGTCATTATTTGGTCTAGAGCCCTAGTCTCTATTTACCAGGACTCCGGCGGCAAACCTGACCATAATCACCTTGTGAGTGTAGCCCTCCCCTCCGTCAGCTGTATCTAACCTTTCTTAGTACCACATGCAATCTTTTCGATTTCTTTGCAGAGGAGGATACTGATTGAGCTTATCGGTTTCAATGCCAGAGACTAGCTCCAGTACTCAAGCTGGCTAAGAGTGACTATATTGAACAATAACCGACTCCCAACTGGCGTGAGACATGTCTGGATCGACGAGTCCAGGGCCATAGTGGACTCTGTTTGTCTCAACCTCAAATCTGCGCTAACATGATGCGCGACGCCTCGGATTACAACCGCGAACCAACTTCAACACTCCACGGAACTGAAAAAACACTTCTGCTTCTAATGTCTTCTCAACAACATCGGGCATCCTTCGAAGTTGGGGAAGTTGTGCATGCTTTCTTTAGGTTAATGAGAGCAGTGTTAAACCAAACTGTTCAAATCACTCCTCTGTTTCTGGATGTCATGTTGCCTTTGCCCCTCGAACAAACAACTCAGTGACCAATACCCCGAACTCTCCCGGAATTTGTTTTGCCATTCAGATTTCTTCCAGCTTTTCAAGTGCATCACTTTGAACCAAAATGAACGATGAACCGAACAAAAGTCTGACTTTCGTTCTCCAAATCGCAGCCCGTCAGCTGAAAGCTCTGTTTGAGGAGAGCTAGTGGCGATCAACGGCTCTGTTGACCACGCCGTTTTTAGGCTGTAGTCTAATCATGGCGAGGCGTGCCAGTTACGCCTATTGGCTATTTTACTTGGCTGGGTAAAATTAAAATCCGCCAGCCAACAAAAGTTTTGGCCAGCTGATATACCCATCATACACATGCGTCGAATATTGTCAGCGTCTTTTCTTCATTAAAGCCGAGAAAATGTGCAAATAATTGGCATTTGTGGTTGCGCAGATCCGACGCAAAACCGCATTCCCTTCCAAGCTTATCCAAGTGAAGATGGCTCTGAATGCCTGGACACCACTATCATTGCTCCGAGAGTGATTAGCCGCTAAGATCGAGGCTATAACACTGACATGGGCTCAGTTGGCGCTGAAGAGATTGGCTTGTAACCTCTGGGTTCTTCCCGTCGCACATTTTGGTTATACCCCCTATATCGCAAGCCATTGAATCCTTGTCAATGCCCTCAGTTTTACGGGCTCTTTGGCATTGCCAGATATAGACTTTTTTGAGGGGAAGGTTTCTTTAGAACCTCTCCTATAAATGTATTCTTCAGATCCACTTTCGACGCGCCAAACCAAGGACCAAGGAATTGATCTGAATGGACTTCGGCACTCCCAAGCATCCTCGGCTTAGCTACGCTCACATGACGCACCAAGGTTCCACCATACAATGTTGCGAGAGCGACAAAGCTAAGCCGTAGAGGTTCGCACGAACAAATCACAGTGCCTAGTGTGCCTCCCGGGATATGCATAAGGCGCTGTGCGGTTCTTCTTCCGAGCATCGGGATCGAATGGCCTCCAAATCTTTGCAAGTTACCTTGTGAATTTGTTGGAACTATTTCCAAATAATTGGAATAGACAGGCCGCCAGACGCATAGTGTTGACCAAACTTGCAATTATGGGTTTAAGGGGTAGAGAACTCACTCGATTACGGGTTATACCAGTGAAAGCACTTTCAAACATCTCGCAATTTCTGTTCAAAAATATTTGCTGCATTCCAAACGAGACAAGATAACCGTTCTAACTCGGACTTTGATGGCACATTGTCGCAAGGTCATAGTTGATACATCGCTTAAATGCCGCATGACCCGATCAACGCCGCCTAGGACTAAATGTTGACTACATCATCCTCCGTGGAAGATAAACCTTTAAGCCGAATATGCCACCGGAATTCAGTCTAAGATACTGCATCGGATTTCTTCCTCGAGGACATCTATGCGGCACTGAATGGAAGATCCTGACTTCGGCTAAGTGGAACCTCACCCCAGTATTTGGGATTTAGGAACCCTTCATCAACTTAATATGCAGAAGACCACTTTCAAATTAGTTGGGAAGTTCCTTTTGGGCGAGGCATGGCTTGTAGATCAGTGGATTGTTGAAAATGGCGTAACTCACTCTGGTTTAAGTTTTCGAAGCAGTCGACGAGGCTCGATATACCGAACCCGCTACATGAGGCAAACCGTTCATCCATCGGCTGACCAGCCGACTACGGCACAGGCCCCTAGTGGGCCGAGTCGGTTAGAGGTTGTATTTCATCCTTTACGGCGTGAATCCGAGCAATGGATGAGGAAACGGAGTTGCCAACTAGCGCTGTTCGATTTGATACCGGGAGTGGAAGACTGTGCCAAATACCACCCGAACTCTGAAGAGTAAATTTCGAGTTTAATATTTATCAACACCAAGAGAGCTCACATGGCACCTATCTCGGGAGCCGATGTGGATCCCATGGCAGAGCTTTCTCCCTACCGCCTCAAGGATTACTAGGGAGAGGCATTGTGATCGCAAAGAGCTGCAATCCTGAAAGTGAACGGAGAAAAAGATCCATTGAGACGAAGATCGATCCTTTGAGATGATACGCACAGAAATTGACACGATACGAACAGTTGAGTCGAGCAGATGCTGGTGTCCGATCGTACGTCGATTTTATACGAGAGATTCAGAGTTTCACAATTAACTCTTTCGCTCACTTTTTTCGATACATGATGTTCGCATCCAAATGCACTACTTTCCCACCTGAGTTTCTTGGCAGGGAATCGAGAGCCACACCACTTTGAAAGCCTGAAAAAAACCGGGGCGTCTACACACGCAGAGCCTCCGCAGATGGCCTTGTTTGTAACAGAGTGGAAAGATCTTGCTGAGTGATCCAGCTTTCACAAAAGGACGAAGCGAGGACATCTCGCCGCAGCCGGTCGCCAGGTGTCACCTAATCTCTATTTGCTCTGATACATACAGTTCAAAGAAATGACGGAACTGATATTCCGAAAATAGAAATATCATACGAGGGCGTTACTGATGGTTTCCCTAACATAGGAATGGGACACAATGCCCGCGATCAGAAATAATGCCCACGAACCTCAGTGTGGAAATCATATGTTCCTCAATGTCGACCATGGGACATCGTGTCCATCAAAAACATCAGAATTTGCACTTTCTTCTATACTAGCAACTTTACACAGAGAACCAAACCATTTGGCAGTTGTTGATAGGTCTACCGACTTTGCCTTCAGCGGGCGTTGCAACCAAACCCCTACTATCTAGGTCCGGGTAGCCAAGGAATTCGCCCTTTCATGCTGTCCTCCGTCATGCCTGTTCTAGGCCTCTCTGCGGGCCACTGGACAGATGAAGATTTCGGAAAGGCCAAATGGAACACTTGCCTTGTGTTGAACTTCCATATTGCGGAAGCACTGGGGATGGAGACTGCGCCAGCGCCAGCCACCATCTAAATAGCTGTGGTATTAGCCAGTGAACCCAACTGTGGTTCCGGGGTCGCTCCGGTAGTACCAGCTGTACGAAAGAGGGGACTGTGAGTACATTTGCGCAGACTTTACATATTTTCCATGGATGTCTTGCCACCATGTGGAACAAGGCAGCGGAAAGTCACTGGCGTACCTCACCCCAGTAGCCTTCTATGTTTGCTGGCCAGGGTACGCATTACTGACGCTGAGGTCAGTCTTGAGCGACAGAGAGCTTTGACTGTCCGAATAGACCCCAAGATGATCTTCGCTTTCGGTTTGATTTAAATCTTCATCGAAGCGATATCTTGGAAAGCTTACAATGGTTCATCATGTATTTGACAATCAACAGCTCCTCTCAGTTAACCCAACGAATCTGACGAATCCGGGCAATCTATGAGGAGCTGTTAGCTTGGAATTTTGGATGTTGTGGTGCAAAGAAAGATCACCACTCTCACTTGTCTCGATGTCACACAATACACTTTTTCTCGGCTCAGCGTGAGATCAACAATATTGTCTACTCCACACCTACAAGAAAGGTCGAATTGGCCAGGTTTCCGTTTAGCTGTCAATAGAAACGGACTATGGATTTCATGAGGCAAAGAGCCCAATCCAGAAGCCTACAATGGCTTCAAATTGGTCACGTCCCCAGACATCCTGCCTTAGCGGCTGCTTGGGTCGGGTGTCGGGCATCGGTGGTGAAGACGATGACATACCCAAAGACGCGAAGTTTTACGAAAATACTTTGACAACAAAAATGCAATGTGCGCTTATATACCACCTTTAATATGGAAGGTACATTAAGAGCGGTGGTCTTCAAACATCATCTGTCCAGCAGGAAGATGAGAAGACTCAGTCTCAACCGCCACTCCGCAGATATGCCTGCGCGAGAGCTGTCTAATTTTGATTGTTTTTCCAGTTCTTCCAAACCTCATCAATCGAATTTGGCTGGCTTTCCTGTGATTCACACCGACACAGGCTCCCGCAACAAATCTCCTTGAGATGATTGGATGGCTCAGAACCGAAGTGCTGAAATTGGCTTCTATCATTGGGTTGGAAAAATTCAAGCAGCACTAACTTGACGCGGATTGAAAAAGGATCTTTGCAAGCAATCTAGCCAGAAACGATCCTGAGAAAAGACAACATATCTGGATCTGTCGATCCGACCACAGTCTACATTTCTGCGAGACACAATATCCCCAAAGTCATGATTATTTTGTGAGCTGGCGGATCATACAACAAGATTTTCGACGACAATCAGTGAAATAGCTTTGACTTGGTCCCCTGCTGATATTTCCGGGGTTTATAACTCCTTACGACTCAACTGTTCAGCTCTCTAAATCCAATCTTGCGTCCCCAAGAAAAGAATTGGGGCAATCATTCATATCGAAACCACAAGGCCAAATATATGTGCACCAAGACGTTACAATATTGCCGAAGGCCCAGAAGACAAAACCTGTATCGGTGGAGTCTCGCAGTGAGCAGCCATGGGAGCCTCAGTGTATATCCAAACCAAATCGAAACCACGCTTGCGAATCTCAAAACTCATGATATAAGCGCCCTCGATACCATGGCCGGTAAAAGCAAAATGGAATTCGCCTACCGGCCTTCCACATGCTTCGGAGAAGGTGCTTGGTCACTTTTAGACCTGGCACTGAGCACCACTGTACTCAAGCGCAGCTGCAGTTTTAGTAGAGAACATTTCATCTTGAATCTGAAGAAGGAATTCAGAATGTTTGAGCGTCACAGCCCCAGCCCCAATTCCAGCCTAAGTCTGGTCAGAATCAACTGAGAGACCCATCGGATTTTCTGTGGCATCACCAGGAACAGACTCCATCGCTCGCCGGGTTCGGTGAATTCGGGTTATACATTTGAAGGTTGAGTTATCAACATTGTTTTGTTTATGAACATCAGGAGACAAGTAAAACGTCGATTTTCCCTAAGCGCAAGGAACCCGACGGTCCTTCTTTCCAACAATCTTCGGAATAATGATGACAACTGTGAAGTGGAATTGGAGACTCAACCTGTTACCCCAATGGGATTCTTGCCTGCCAATGTATCTGGCTCTACAACATATTCTCCTTGTCTAGATTGCGGCAAGAAAGCACATTCAAAAATTCGCGGAAGTTCCAATCGAAAACTGAACGCAAATCACCGCTTCAGTGCTGTGGGTATACGACTGCATCTATGTCCGAACGATGACCTCCAGGTGCGATTGGCGTATATTCCCCTACTATTTAATGGAACATGACGAAAACAAGTATTGTTCAGGAAGCCGCCTGACAAATGGTGAGATGCAAGGCAGGGCCTTAACTGTCGCAATCGGTTGGCAGAGGTTAAACTTTCCGTCTTATCCAGGATCAAATGGATGCGAGGGAAGCGAGCAGGATGAACGACCATACCATGAACAAATTATGCAGTCCATACAGCCAATATAATTGTCTTTCGTGTCCCTCAACAACTTTGAGCTGAAGGAGCGCTGTGGCGGTGACTGAGATCCCACCCCAACATTGCCAGATTCCAGGATATATGCGCAAACAGTAGTCGCACAACCGATTACTTGGATCTCAAGAAAAATTCCCCTTGCTCAAAACAGACGGCATCTCCATGGATGAGATGATTGGAAACCACGGTTGCTCTGGAATGCTTCTCGCCAGCGTCCGACCTTGATCTCGAATTGGACACAATAGCTTGCGCGTAACTGAAGATTTCGCTCCGTGGCTATTTGATGCCCGCCAATCTGCCGTTACAAAGAACTCGAACCCCGTACTGAGCGGCCAACTACAACTCTCCAATGCGCTTCTTTTGATATCACGGCGAACATCTACCTGGTTCGGAAATCGCTATTCACAATCCCTCCTAATTCGGCTCCCTTGGAAAACAATCCTTTGATATTTGGAACTGATCGCTCCATGGTCTCCCATCAAAAGGGGCGCGATGAAACCCATGCATCGTGGCAGTCTAGCGGAGCTGGAGAGCCTTTTCCAGTCGTCTTTCTGACCTCGCGATGCTTTATTCTGCGAAGGATGCATAAAATCACTACACTCGTCGCATTTATATGCAACGGTGAAAGCATCTACCATGTTATGCCTGCAAATCATCAAATGGCGCACGATGGAATGTAGCAATCGGTATCAACACGGCTACAGGTGATGCGTTGAGGCAAACTAGTTTATCTTTCCAAGAAAACACACAGAGGGGTTGATTTATATTTTCGCGGTAAATAATGGGTTTCAATCTATCGAATTTCCGCTTAATTCTTCAAAACCGAATCCCTCGTCTCATAAGAAAGACCACCCAGCCGACCCCCAAACCAAGGCGAGAAATTCATAACACCGGAATATGAAACACCATTGGATCATTCAATGAACAGAGTTCATATTTGATCACACATATCTGCAGGCAGAACTACAGTGTCCATATTATTTATTCTCGGGATAGGAGAAACACTGAAGAGTCCGCTGCCCTGTTGAGCACACCCCTCATGGTTCGCTTCTGACGTTGGAGACAGAGTGAATAAGTGAGCTAATATAGAAGAAAACGGCCCATGGATTTAGTCAATTCGTTATGGCTTTCTACAAGTCACCGTCTTGCCAACAGCTTTGCTGATGGTCAAGTCGTCAAGAAAACACAGCAGCAAGAAAATGTTTATTTTGTTGATCGAATCTTGAGCTTAAGTTAGCCATTGCGCTTCAACATGCAACATCTAATCCTTTGCGGTACCTGAGATATCGGATCTTGTTTGTGAGCTTTCTAACATTTTTCATGCCCAATAAATCTCCATCGAAACCTATGATCTGATTCAAAATCGTTAAACGGCCTATTTCATCATGGCACTTGCTGGCCTCGATAAGAGTCCTTTGAATCAATGAGTTGGATGAGGTTCTAAGAGAAAGACGGAGGAAAGACCTGCTGGACATGGCAATCACCCCCCAAGAACGAAAATACAGCCTCTTTTCTATTTATCTAACCTCCACCACGATAAAGCCATCTGGTACCTTGGGCATGCTGCAGCTATCTGATCCGCAAACTGGACATGGAGAGGCTTGGCATCGCACGGCTTCGCCCCTGTCAACGAGAATGATGTTGCTTGCATTTAGGGGAAAACCTATACTGGATGATGAATTTGCCGGTTCGTCGAAATACCCACGCAATCTGAAAAGTCAAATATCTGACACTGCAAGTACGTTGTACTCATCTTCTCGGATACTCCAAGAGAGAGTTCTGCAAGATGGTCACTCCCAACTACCCTATGGTGGTTCTAACGAGTACATCACAATTCCGGAAGCCGCAAATGAAGCAACACAAATCCGAGAACCTACAAACGACATAGAAATCCTCGAATATATCCACCTAATCTATGGGAAGTGAGCCAAGATGTTCAGAACGAACCCGCAAAGATAGACGAAGTTGAAGTTGGACTACTGTCTTGCACCTCGTTTATTACCAACCGGAAAGTCACCTATGTCTCACAGGCCAGACCGTCAAGAAAGAAGACGGTATGACGTGAAAGAGTTCTTTGTACCATCATCATAAGATTGTACAGGGACATGAACATGGTAAATATCACCATCCGATGCCATTTTGTTAGGGGGGATGGGAGGGTTTTCGCAGCCATTGATAGCTGCGAAAAGACACAAAATGCATGGAGAATGGTGATGGTCTCGTCAATCAATTGCAACGAAACTATGACGTCCAGAATCCTGGTGATGAGAGATAAGGATGAATAGATTATCCTGTGATATATTCTGATATTGATGCTGCTTTCAAAATCTCTTGGCTTCATTTGGCGAAAGAGAAGCCAAATGACTTGCACGGCGGCATCAATATATCACATGCTCCACATCCTTCTATTTAACGTCTAAAAATCCGATACAGTCGTATTATGCTCCCAATTTACCAGGGATGCCGCCACAACGCCTGGAAGAGCCAGGGAGAGGGAGAGGGAGAGAGTAAAGACGAACTCTGAAGTTAACGCAGCAAGCTTCAACCTCCCCTTGTTCAGTTGCAATTTTGTCAATATTATCGGCTTATTGATGAAAGATCTGAACCAGACAAATAACAGTCTGTCCCATCAAGGCTGTAAAAAAAGGTCGAAGAAATCAGAGAAGATAAAACGTGCTGCATTGCACGCGACTGCTGCCACGGACACGGACACGGACAGGGTGAGCCTATGGGCGTGAGTGAAGACGAAATGTTTTGATCCGACGCTCTGATCCGACGATATGAAATTGGAAGAACTCGTACCTTCATGAACAGGAATCGAGTATCTGGGTATGGTGAGCCTAAGATGTTTACATTCTTCCTTATTGTCCTTTTGATCGTTGCCTCATTCCCAGAGGTTGTCGCCGCTGACGATGGCGATGACTGGTACAATAATATGTTCTACGATTTCGCCCTATAAGTCTCAATTATTCTGGCCTTTGTGTCTCGAAGGTTAATAAAGTTCTCTGCATATATTCCTGGCACTCTTCGGCGAAAAGGTCACTCTTGCATTTATGGGCCTCTCTATAGACATAGAGGAAGGTATTTTGCTTTCTGTTTTCTCACTAGGGATTGTCTGGATGAACCTGAGCGCCATCCGCGTCCTTGCTGCGCCATGGCTTAAAGCAATTGTCGGAAGGGCGTCAGCGAAGAGGAAATGTTCTGATCCAACGCTTTGATCCAACGCTATGGACTTGGACTAAGCTGCTTCTTCATCAACAGTAACTTGAGCACCTAGGCAGGCTGAGCCTACGAACATGAGCGAAGACGGGATGTTATGATCCCACGCTACGGACTTGGGCTAGACCTTTTCCTGTTCATGAACAAGAACTTGAATCTTACGTCGAACGATCGGCACAATTACAGATCTATTAAAATTTGCTATTCAGAAGCCAATAATCAGCAATCGAGAAGCAACTATCGCAGAGCATTGGTTGTCTTGGTTGCTTTCATGAGCTATTCGTGCGAGAGAGTCTTCACAACTAAACCCACGCAGAAATGAAGAGCCAACCGCTAGGGAATGGCGCAATTTCCAGGGACTGTTTAGTCTCTCACCGCGAACCGCGACTTTGTGGTTGCAAGGCATCAAGTTTCATGATCAACCTTACCAACGTCAAGCTCAGGCACACCGACGACAACCAACCGAGACTGAAGAAGAAGAAGAGACATTCGAAAGGCCCTTACTTCCGAGTTTAACGGGTGCTCCTGCTTCAAATTTTACCCCAAACATTGGAAATATCTTTCAGAAACTATCTGAACAAAACTATTGTCATAACTGGCTATGCCGCGGACAAGTATCCCACCATGGTAGCCAGTATTCAACATGTGAAGTCATCAGTTCTGGAAAAAGATCTAGATAACTACAGCATATTCTTTCTGGGATATTTAACCTTGACAAGATCATAATAGCACATAAAGCAAAGCATAACACCCCAAAACTAGGGGCTACTTATACCAAGTTGCAGTATGCGGCGCTCTATGAGAGGTGGAGAAGTCTCTTACTAAACAAGAGCATGCTGTTTAAAGAGAATGGGGGCCAACTTGAACAGACTCTCCTTGGTCTGTGTTGTCGGTGTCCCTTCAGTTGAAACATGGCTGATTGGTTTACAATTACTGGACTACCCAATTCATTCATACCGCGGAAGTGAAATATGCTCCCTAGCAGATATACCGACATGACAGACGGTCCCGAGACGCAGCTGCAGCCAGCCATGAATCGAAATATGTCAAACCCACTCTCGAGCTTTTGGCCGGCGCTTATGGTACTGGATTCATGCGCGTCCCGAGCCAGACTTGCACAATTGACGGGCCGTGCTGGTTTCACCAGGAGAAAGTTGATGCACTTCTTTAATTTGGAAAGTTCTGAGTGTTTCTCTGTCAAGATTGAGGAGTTGATAACGTCATCACCAAATGGAGAAACAATCAGCTGGGCGAAGATCTTGTAGCTCGGGAGGTCACGAATAATGATTTTAGTTGGTATTCAGATGGCCCCACCAATTGTCCAGCAAATGATGAGGACCTGTTGAAATTTGCACTATCCGCAACGTTCACTACTTTTGAAAGAAGATGCAAAACGGAATTATAGATCCCTTTGGATCGGGGTTCATCTACTTATGGGAGTCTCCTAGCTATCATTCCAGGGTCGACTCTTTGTTCTTGAGGCGCCAATACCCAGTAGATGGCAGAAACAAATACTTCATAACTACCATCAAGTCGAATGGGTTGCGTCTGAACATAGCAACTTGCGAGTTTCCCCGGAGATAGCTGGGAATGACTCCAAATTCATAACATCAAGGCCCTGGATTTTATTGCAGCAGCAAGCCAGTTCAACTTCGCCCGTTATCCAAAGACACGCCCCAGAATATCATGGCCCAGTCATTCGCTCCAGAACAAAGGATTGATTGATTTATCAATTTTTTATAATGGATTTCGGCAAAACGAGGCTCGTACCGAAAAACAAAACACATACCGATACTGTATGCGACATAGTTTCTGAAGTATAAGAAACCTCGACTCCGGACATGCTGAATGCAGTGTGCCAACTTGAGTCTCCCGGACCAGGCATTAATATGTCAAACCAAAAGAGCTTCCTGAGCTAGTCAACCAGTCAGCAAATGCAAGCAGTAAAGGAGAATTGGGATCGATTTAAAGGTGAGCACTTCTCGTGAGCCTGGTCAGGGTTCTCTTTTTATTAATGACTGAGATTGGAGGCGCCCCCGATGACAGATAGCTAATGTACTCATAATAGTTGGCATACCGATCTTGTGCACAAGACTGAAGTGCATATATCCTCCGCAACTCGCATGACGAAAGATGACGACGAGTTATCGATTTCCGCTGGCGGATTTTAGCAATGCCAAGCAGTTGGACACGAACAAAGAATCTGGATATCACCTCTGAGAGGCCCAGCGATCAGTTCGAATGGACATTTCGTCTCTCAGGATTTCGCTTGCTGATATCGACTGAGCAACCAGATTTACGGATTCCTTTGTTAAGGTGCACGCCAAGGGTATTTTTGACTGGATTTGCATCTCAAATAACGCAAAATTGCAATTGTTCGCGCGTGGGCCATGATTATGGGACAATTTGCCTGCAAGGTCGTTTTTTTTAGAGGATTTCTATCCATACACATACATTTTGCTACTTGCACACACAAATGTATTTAGCTGGGACTTTTCAGAACCCCCCCCCCCCCTTTTTGTTTTTTTAAATAAATAAAAAAAGAACAAATTTTTATTTATTTATTTATGAATCGATAAGTTATATATTTTATGTGTGCGAATAGGAATATTGTTTTTTAATTGATTGTAGTGTGGATGGATGGATGGAAGATTTGAAGTTTTGTGCTTGGGCTATGGCTTGGGAGCAAGAGCGGTCATAATTAGGCAAACCAATTGACGTCAGATTTCTTTTATTTATTCGTTTTTATTTTGGGAATTGCAATTGAATAGATGTTGGTCTGGGCATGTTTCTCGAACTAGCAAGTTAAAGGTGGTGACTTGCATTGAGCGATGTGTTGCATCTGGCGCTAAATCCATGTTGGGAGAAATATTTTGGTCGCATTCACCACCAAAACCGAGCACCACTCAAGTTTAGTGTCGCATTGCTGACTCCCACGGCCCCGCAATGGTGAATCCTTCGCCAGCGATTGAGTCACGGCCGGCCATTAATGCAACATGAAAACAGGCTATTTTGTGCTGTGCTTCACGATTTGCGAAACGAGGTACGTCGTGGTCCATGTCTTGGTGGAAATGACCATACCCACCAGCCACACACCTCTCCCAATCAGCCCAATCAGACGGCGTCGCTTCTGGAACGCAGCGTGCGGTTGGAGTCACTCGCCGTGCACGCCGGGATGGCGTTGCCGAGCTGAATCAGGGCGTATCTTGATGGATCGTGAACTTAATCTCATCAAGCCACCTCCATCGCCTACATATATCAATCCCACGCCTTGGCACTTCCTCAGGCATTACTCCGACAGCTGAATTCTCATCCAGCCAGCTCTGGCGCGTTTTCCCCAATCAAATTACACCAGTCCGACCATGTCTTGCACCGACTGCTTTCAAGGGAGCGTTCACGAGGGTGCCCCTCGCGGAAAGGCCATCAAGCTTCACGGTCTGGACACGTACGTCACCGAGCCCACAGAAGGACGAGAGGCCAAGGCCATACTCGTCATCATCCCAGAGGCCTTTGGTTGGGAATTTGTCAACACACGGCTCGTGGCCGATCACTACGCCGATAAGGGTGACTACAAGGTCTACGTCCCTGATTTCATGAATGGTGAGGGAGGAGCCGTCAACAGAGCCTTGACTTTTCACGCCTCTAACGTTTCGCAGGCCATGCTGCCCCTCTTTGGATGATGACGAGTCTTTTTACCGCTCTGGAAAGCAGCAACCCGTTCGCCAAAATGTACGTAGCGTCTTATCTCAATTGTAGCACCGTGCTGACAGCATCTCCAGCTGGGGGTTTATCAAGGCCATTGGCGCCTTCATCCCCTTCATGTTTCACAACGCGATTGGGAAGACCCACCCGGTCGTCAAGACCTTCTTTGAGGCTCTTCGCAAGGAAGAGGGCTCCACGATGCAGGTCGGCGCTGTTGGCTTCTGCTGGGGCGGCAAGCATGCCATCCTCCTTGCCCATGGCGCCAAGATCGATGACAAGACACTGATCGACGCGGCTTTTGCGGGGCACCCCAGTTTCCTAAAAATCACCGACGATTTTGACAAGATTACGCTCCCCGTCTGCGTTGCCGTCGGCGACAAGGATAACCAGATCAAACCCCAGCATATCGAGCCCATCAAGAAAATATTGGAGGCCAAACCGGAGTCTGCTAAATGCGAGCTCCGCGTCTACGAGGGCGCCACGCATGGCTTCTGTGTGCGCGCCGCTGCTCAAATGAAGGACGTTGCCCAAAAGGCGACCGATGCTGAAGATCAATGTATCGCCTGGTTCAATGAACGATTTAATCTTGGCTCATAGTTGGCAATGTCCTTTTTCAGTCGCATCGTATTGGGTATCTGATTACTTGAGGGCGACCGTTTGGCTGAATTGAGAAGCGAGATGAGCAGCTGAGAAGCGCAACTGGATCCTACTGGATGGAAACCACTAGGTAGCCTTCCATTTACTGAAAAGCACCATAATATGTCATTAATGACTAGGAAATCTTTTTAATAAATTGTTATCGCTTCATTTAAACTCTTGGTGGTGGGTTTTGGATTACACACCAGCGACATTTTTGCATTCCTTCCCACCAGTGAGCTGGTTAGAAGTACATGCATGAGTGACTGAGGAGTCACCGCGCTTTTTTGATTTCAAAGATGTAAGTAAACGCCATTTCATATTCGACTTATTTTGTGTAATTATTATTTACCAACAAGTACTGGATCATGAACATTGGTATCAACAACGTGAAAAGAGGACCATCCTCAAAGGCTCCCCATGAAATATTTCCATCCAAACATGCAGTTATATCATAAAAATGACAGAAATTGGCTTATAGAGTAGCCTTGTCAATGTTGCTCACAAAGTTGGCATCCTTGAAGGGCACGTTGGCACTGCCAAAGTCGGTGTTCTCCAGGGCACTCTTCATAGCGGAGGTCATAACGTCGTAATCAATCATGGGAAGATCGCGTCCCAGAGTGTTGGTGAATTGCAGCTCGTGGTTGGTGGGGAAAGTGGTGAAGTACTCGACCTTGGGGCGAGTTCCCTGGGTCTGAGGGGTGGCAGTCTTCTTGTAGTTGCCGTGGCCCGACGCGGCACCGCTGACGAGGTTGCCAGTGGAAGGGTCGACAAAGATGATGACGTTCTCCCAGTCGTGTCTGTGAGCTCCAATGCTAACGCCGCTGGTGGGTTGGTCCTTGGGCATGTACCAAGAATACATGATGGCCAGGCGGCCGTTGCGGGTGGTGGCCCTGACATAGGTTTGGCCCTTGGATGTGTCTTTGCAGCTACCGTCAGAGCTGCCACTGGGGGAGAGACCACCGCTGGTGCGTGTTAGTGAATAAAACGAGTAAAGGATGCGTTTGGTGTACAGTACCTGACGTTGCCGGCCTCGTCGACGGCAGTGTAGGATTGGCATCCGTGAGCAATGTGAAGATAAGGCTCAAACTTCTTAATCAGGTCGCCGGTGGAGCCTGACTGGACCTTTTCGGCAACTGGGCTGAGGGAATCATGGTTGACGGTGGCACGAGCGTCAAGCTTGATAACAGCGGCATGGACCGACTGCAGGGCAGCAAGAGAAACAAAGAGGGACTTGAACTGCATGGTTGCTGTTTGAAGATTGAAGAAGAGACGAGGATGTAGCGTGGTAATGAAACAGAGCAAGGAACACGAAGAGAAACGAAGAAGCAAGGGAGTATATGTATTCTCACAAGACGGTGACAATGCAATTGTTGACATCAATTAATGGTCACATCGTATTTCTCGGCACTATTCTAAAAGGTTAGAGTATAATTACGGTTATAGTATATACAGAAGTATCGGTCAGAATCTGAGGGCGGTGATTTGTGGAATAAAACGAGGCTGCCAGCATCATGGCAGGCCAAGAACTTTGTGCATCTGGACCTGGAGATCGTCTCGTATGGTGCCTGGCTAGTTGAACTCTAAATGGGAAGGCGGTAGTGCTTGTGGAGTGAGGACAGGGATGTGTGGGCGAACTCTGAGAGGCATTAAGGCACGCTTCCAGCTGAAACTCTTAAGAAGAGGTTGTGTGGTTTTGCGAGGTTTCACGTTCTGCTCATTCACTGGAAAACGGACGAGCTAGTTCGAATTGGTCGACGGACGAGACCTGCCGCGCCAAGGTGATAATTGGGCATAATAAGGGTATTTTTCTTTGATGGTATTTTTTATTTTTATTTTTTCGTATTTACCTTCCTAATTCTCATCACCAAGAAGAAACACTAGATTACTGGCCATCCTGAAATCATCTTAGTCGAGGGGAGCTCCCTGGCGGCCCGTAAACCTAATGCGGGCCGCACGTGTCGGGTTGGCGGGCGTTTCGGCGCCCGACGCAGTAAAAGGCCCATACGAAATAAATAGCGATCATCTGGTGCCATCGGCCCTGTCGCCCTGGACGGTAGAGTTGCGCCGCTGCTGGAGACTCCCCGTCGGCGGATGGGTCTTCGGAGCACAGCCGAATGCAGTGATTAGGTTTGGCCGAGATCCGGACGATGCTTAATTTGCATCCCACGTTTTGCATCACCTCGTTCCCATGGGCCTATTCTCACCAGTTCTGTGGAGTGACGATTTTCCCGCCCTTGCATACCCATCGCCTTGGCTCCTCGGCTCAGGTAGGGGACCCCTTGTAGCCACGGCTTCCCTTCTTTTTGGGGTCGAATGAACCGTTGGGTCGAGAACCAAAGCTTGGCGCGTGCCTTTCTGAATCGATTTAATAGGTGTGCCTACGCGAGAATGTGAAATCGCCTTTCCGACGCCCCCACGAACCCCATCATAAACATTGATGAATGCCAGTCTCCCTCAAGCACGTCGAATCAATTTTAGTCATTGTATTCAAACACTATCTTGGGTCTTTCAAGCCAGTGATGAATTTTTCTAACCTACAATATTCTTACACAGTCACCCGCCCGCCCTTTTCATCTGGTATCCTACAGCCGACTTTTTTTGTTTTACTGAGAAATTTCCTCCATCCAGAATCATCCAAAACAGTCACCATGTAGAAGGAGTACACATTATATCCCACAACCTACCTCCCTGGGGTATCTAGAAGTCGATAGGGACTGGTACGCCAGTGGGTGCAGTTGGTGTAGGTGGTGTATAAGGCTCAGGCTCAATGTGCTGTATATCAGCGTTTGGCCCAGAGCAAGATCGCAGGGAAAAGACGGACCACTAAGATGGATTACCATTAGCCTCAAGCATATCGATGTATTTAAATAGTTACGCACCCCAAAGGTCTGGCAGCAGGCGGGCCTCGTTTCGTTCCCGCACTGACTTTGGAAATCCTCTAAGCCTCGAGGATAAGTTGGAACTGTATCGTGGTCAGCACAGCGCCGGCAATCATGAGGAACAGGATAAGTATTCACCAGGTTGACAAGAACCAAAGAAACCAGTGGTACAGCACTTTGCGAGACCTCTTCCAGAATCGCAAGGTACATACGCACCGGAAGCGAATGACGAAGCGAAGACGCTAAGAGAGAGAACAATGGCTACGAGGAGCTGCATGGTTACACTAGGAGATTAATGAGGAAAAGAATGAGGAGACTCAAAGTTAGAGAGCGATGGAAAAGGCCCGAGGCTTAAGGCTTGAAAAACTTAGAGAGTTAATGAGCTGGAAGGCAATTTAGAAAAGATCACCAGGATGGCTTTATAGACAGTTCCAAGGGCCCTTAATCCCTCGGCGATACGCTGATTATTGGCAGGTAAGCACTGGCATGCGGGCGCTGAGCCGAAACAATGGGTCTTGTCTTATATTCACCCGATTGCGGCTTCTGATTCAACAATTGCTTGGAATTTGGATTGCACTGGGTAAGAAAATATGAGCACTTTTGCGTCACCCAGGCGCGTCGGTCCGATGTAGCCACTTGCACTGGAATGACGGGTACCTTGACCCTGGTTACTTGACGAAATCCCGCCCTGGGATCTGCTTCTCGATGATAATCTGCATTCCAAATTCAACGGTATCTTTACGGATCCCGAATAGCATGGTTGTTCAACTGGGTGACTAGGAAAATGCGGTTGCATGGTCGGCTTGGTAACTGACATAAAGCGGCTGTCAACCACGTGCGAAGAATAGTAATAATCATTTAAAAGTTAAACTATGAGTGGAGTCTCAGTTCCAATTTTATTTCTAAGCAATTGTATCAATAATTCTACACCCACCTAGTAACCAAAGTCGACCTGGTTACTCACATTTGCACACGCGGTTAATCGGAACCACGGATGCAGAGCACGTTGGGAGCTGAAAGGATGTCGTCTTAGATTCCCTGCGACGGATTTACCGAGTTTTGGATTTTTATTAAATGAGATACATGATTGAGATGCAACCAAGCCGGGGCATTCCTCAGACTACTGGGTTTGAAATATGTGCTGTAGTGAGGGGGGTCTCATAGCCACCGAAAAAACTCGAGGTTTTATAAAGGGTGTTCACCGCATGCAAAAAAGAAAAAGAAGGGAAGATTTGTAAGGCACTATCGACGACGATAACATGTGCAAATTTCTAGGGAAAACATTTGAAGGGACAACATTAGCAAATGTCAACGGTTGCAGGAAAATGCGCGACATGACCATCTGGTCCCACCAATCACGCGAGTTGAGCTAGGCATCTCTCTGTGCCGGGCTCGGTGGTCAGACGCGACGTCGACTTGAGATGCCTTATGATACCTGGCTAAATACATAGTCTACGATGACGCGGCGACACATGACGCCAAATGACGCAATTCACCCTCAACTATTATACGCGGATATGCAACCAGAGCTTGTACGATGCTAAATCTAACCGGCACGTTGAGAAGATGTAGCGATATTGTGGAGGTTGTCAGAGGACCCTTCCAAGCTGAAATGGCGGAGCATGGGACTGGTAGGATTTAATTTAAAGTCGACTCGCCTTTCCTTTAGGGAATGAAAACTGCCCCCCGATCTAATTCTAGGTACGCAGCGCGAATATTTCGAGAAATCAAATCCTTTATTGCTCTTCCGAGAAGGAAACGAAAGTGATGCGATTGTGGTGGAGATGCCTGGCCGGTGGGCCTTGAGGCCAAGCCAATCAAAACGCCATGCGAAATGCGAAATGCGAAGTGCGAGGTGGATGAGCAACACCAAGGAGTGGATCACAACTCAGCCATGATGAAGTAGTATAAGAGGACATGACAGCGTGGGAAGATAGAACAGATCAGACAAAGTTTCTATACCGTTTTGTGTTGTTTAATTGAACATCCCTTCTCGACGTTATCTTACACCTTCGTGAATTCGACTCCTCCTTTCCACCATGTCGGAACAAAAGTATGATCTATACAGTTATACACCGAGCAGTGCAGCGGCAATGATCTTCCTGATTTCATTCGCACTGGCGGTCATATGGCATTTGTGGATTGTTTTCCGAAGTCGTGTGTGGTATTTTATCCCACTGATCTGTGGTGGGATTCGTAAGTTGTTCGCGCCTATTGTCTGCTAGCTGCCCAACTAACCATGCTCTCCAGTCGAAATAATCGGATACGCCGGGCGATTTATTTCCAGTTCAAATCCAACCGTACTTCTACCCTTCATCATTCAAAGCATATGTCTGCTTGTTGCTCCCGCCCTCCTCGCTGCGTCCATCTACATGGTTCTCGGTCGACTTATCGTGCTTGTCCGAGCAGAATCCATGTCGCTGGTAAAGCCGTCGTGGCTCACAAAGATTTTCGTTGGCGGCGACCTACTGTCTTTTTTGGTGCAGGTCATGGGAGCAGGGCTTTTGTCCAGCGCAAAAAATGCTAAAACTGGAAAGACGGTGATTCTGATCGGTCTCGTTGCGCAACTGATCTTCTTTGGTCTTTTTGTCATCGTCGCAGCCTTGTTCCACAGAAGAATGAGTGCCAATCCGACATCCATGTCGCTTAGGCTTGACTGCAAGAGCGCGAAGAAAGGCTGGAGGGGTGTAATGTGGACTCTGTACATTGCGAGTTTGCTCATCTTCGTTCGATCTATGTTTCGGCTTGTTGAATATACAGGTGGCAACGACGGGCCGCTTCTCGCGCATGAGGTGTTTCTCTACATATTCGATGCAGTACTCATTCTCGCGACACTCATTATCCTCGGCGTTTACCACCCTTGCAAGTACGTGCCGAATAAAAAGGAAATCGAAAACATGCAGGGTATGGAATTGCTTTAATTGCATGGCATTTTCTTGGTAGCTTCAGGTCCTGCGCTGCGGAATGGTAACAATAATCGGATAGCAAATTAATTAGAGATAGTTCATCACCCACCATATGGAGTCAATATAGCCGAATTCATAGGTCTTAAAAAATCCAGTTTCCAGTCGCCAGTTCAACTAAAAATTAGGGCTGAATGAAAAAAGGATTCAGGGGTGGAAGGACGCAGTCTATCTGATAATACTTGTCTGAGTGTTTCCAGATCTGACACACCCAGGGCCAGCTTTGGAAGAATCAGATGTTGTTGCCATTCGGCATCTAGCATATTCTCAATCTTGTTCATATCTTGAACAGCCACATCATCCCCATACAGCCAGGTCTTGGGGAAATATTTGAAAATAACCAGCAAGTATGCGAGCAAGATCAATGCACGCGGCTGCTTCTCTCGCGCCATGTCTAGGAATTTATATGACATGTGATTGAACACACGCGCCTTGGCTTGGTGGCGGAAAGAAGCAGGACTTGTCAATGGGGCCCATAATAAGGTTGTGATGTCTGACGCAATTGTGAATAAAATATCGCGATGTATCCAATCAGGATCTTCCGTATCCATGACAAGAATGACTTCTAAATCAGGGATGAGTACCCTCTGATAACTTTCGATGGCATCAAGAGTATCGGCGCTGCGAAATGAGCTGTCGGGGGCATGTTCCAAAGTAGACATGGTGGCGGAGGCAACCTGGACACTCTGTGTACCCACTATTAGGGCCAGAAAGTTAAATATCCATAGATCTGGGCTTTGTAATATGCGATCTACCACCAGTGAGACTGTGGCTAAGAGCATAGACGCCCCTTGAACAGCGCGGGACGTCTGCACGGATACGTCAGCAACGGCTTGACGCAGGGTGCGGAGTGCCTGGCCTCGATATTGAGCGATTGGATAACGTTCAAGACACGAAGGATCAAGTGAAACACGGTGCGCCATGGCTATCAAGAGGACTGTATCCATGAGAAAACTGTGCTCTAAGGCTAGCCGGGGGACATCGCATTGCAAGCTCGTTGACACTTTTTCTTTTGTGAACGACGCTTCTTCGGTCAAGGACTTGGCTGTGGCAACCGCCCAGTGATGCATCATTTCAAGTTCCAGCAAGTGCTGGGTTCTGCTGATGGTATCACCTGAGCCAAAACTCGGACCGGAAGATTGGCGTAGATTAAAAGTGCCGCCGAGTAAGTTGAGTGGTGAGACGTGCAAGTTTCTTCTTCTTTGCATTGGTTGTAGGTAAACGCAATCAAGCTCGTGGCGCGCACACCGTGAGCATGTGGGTTTTGCTTCGTCGCACTGGGCACGTTGTTAGCCTACGGCATTTCAGGACATCACATTAGAATGACCTTAACGCGGCCGGCCTTGCACTTAGTGCACCCATGCCGGGATTTTCGATGGGGTCGCATTTCGCACTCCGAGTATCACGAGACTTGTCTTGTTGTGAAGGAAGCAAAGAAGAAAAGACAGTCGCAAGCTTGGCTGGTAATGGGTTCGGTCTCGCTTTCGCACTCGCGGTCGCATCGTAATCCGCTAACCGAGAGCACGCTACTAATTAACGGCCCGGCTATTTATAGACGATTAGTAATGAAGTCTCAGCGGAAAGTGCAAGTACATCCTGTTTTCGGGTGAGTGTGATTTGGCCTTGAAGTCCAAATAAGATCAGAGTACATAGACGAAGGCTTTAGTTTCTACTTGATTCTGTCTGATCACCTCTTAAGCCCGCAGTGCTTTGGTGAAGACTTGAAGAGTGATGATACAAAAGGAGGAGTGAAAGGAGAGAGAGGGCACAAAGGAAAAGGAGAAGGGAGTGATAGGAAGAAGGAAAAAGAGGGAAAAGAGAAAGTAGGATAGGATGCGAGATTTCACCCTGGTGCCCTCGGCTATCAAGCAATCTCTGAGGGATTGGATTTTGCCTACTCTAGCAGCTAGTTATTTTACTGAGTCATATAATTCATTCTTGACTCTAAATTTTCTATATTGGAAAACTCACGAGCACCCACTACCGTTAGTACACTCTTCCGGACAATGACAATTTTCTTTGTTCAAAGCAACATTGCTTCGTGAGTTAAAATTTAGAAGTCGCATTTATGTTATCATCGTCTTCGTTCAATATGCCTTATCTAATGAATTCCTGTTTAACCCATACAAGAGCACTAATGCTCACCCATATTTCGTTACAAATGCAGTCGTCGCATGGCTTGCCAATATAACTACGCTCCTCAACATACTTTACGAGAATTCCCTTCGTTGCGCACGGGTCCAAATCGCATTGCAGGACTGGAACTTCTTTTTCGGGGCCTGAATGGCCACAGACCATCATCTCCTGTCCGACCATGTACCAACACATGTTTCATTAATGTATATTGGTTATATTTTAAAGAAATAGATTAAAAAAAATACATCATCAGAATAATGGCGGTTATAAACCAGACGGAACAATATATAAGGGGATAGTGAATCAAAATGGCTCGCGCGATCTCGAACCTGTGTGGCATTGGCTTTCAAACTATCATGCTATTCTACAGACAAATAAGTATTCATGCCCATGGCGATCAAGTTTATTTCATGCATTCGGATGTTTTGTGGATGAACAAAGAGGCCTACCTACCTCAAAGAATACCTTGTTGAGCGGGTGGCTCGGTATTTCAAGATCTAATGAACTGACATTCATATCCGAAACACGCCAATAAAGCGTTCTGTTCATTGTGTACTGTACAAAACCAACCTTGGGTTTGTAACCTCTCAGATAGCAGGTGAGTCGACCCAGCCTCGCTGTTTTTGGACCGCTGCTGGCGCACTGGCCTGAAACAAAATGCTCGTGATGTAGAATTTGGTTTGTCCCTCATTTAACATTCGCTACTCCATTATTAAGCGTTTTAATGGTACCATTATCCTTACAAAATACTTCGCGCAGTCTAAATCTCGTTATTCGAAGCAAAGGTGGATAAAGCGACAATGTCTCCTGAACCATCAAGCATATTGTGTTTTCATGTGTTTGAAGACTCTAACCTCGGCAGAAGCACTCTGTGCCATCTCACTGACCGACACATGCAAATTGACTCAGCCACTTTTATTATTATTGGCTAAATTTTGAAATTTGTAAAGTACCTACGGAGTACAGTGCAAAATACTAGTGGTTCAGCTGCGCATCAGCATACGTCATACTTGCTTCAGTGGCATCATACAGGATAAAGTTCTGAACTTGTTTTGCGCAGGTCCATCATACAACTAGAGGCTCGTAAAAAAAGACCAAATCAGTGGTAAATACTGATAATCGACGACCAATAACCCGTGCTTTGTAAAGCAGCGACGGACATTAGGCCTCACGATATCGCCCATACCCCCCTGCTTCCTTTTATAACCTTAATACGCAATTTGCGACCTATTGGAAGACATAAATCAAGATCAACGCCTTAGTACCCTATTTAAGCGAATTTCTCGAAATGCGACCGCACCAAATACCTTGGGAAGCCAAGGCTGCTGCCAAGCGATTATCCTTGATGGCCAAGATTCAACCAGCTTGGAAATTGGCACCTTGGGATCTGGAACGTGCCAAAAGACAAAGGAATCTGACAGGGGCGTTTATTGAACAATTTCTGAACTCAGATGAAGTCTCAATCACTTCTATGGATAGTGTGCCAATCCTTGACGCCATTAAGGATGGAAAACTCTCTGCCAGCAAAGCGACAGCTGCGTTTTGTAAACGTGCTGCTGTCGCGCACCAGATTGTGAGCTCTCATCTAAAAACGCAATATGAAGAGTATAAATCTGATATTCGAATCAATAGAACAATTGCCTTCACGAAATGTTCTTTGAGCAGGCCTTTGAGCGAGCCACATATCTCGATAACTACTATGCTCAACATCGCAGGACCATTGGACCCTTGCATGGCCTCCCAATCAGCCTGAAAGACCAGTTCCATGTCAAGGATGTCGATACCACAATGGGGTATGTTGGTTGGATTGGAAGTAACCAGGGCATCGCCGACCCGAATCAGGTCCATCATATTGAAAGTCAGATCGTCACAGAATTGTTGTCACTCGGGGCGGTATTGTTTTGCAAGACCAGCCTCCCCCAAACCCTTCTCTTCGGAGAGACAAAAAATAACATCATAGGAAAAACACTGAATCCAAATAACCAAAATCTCTCGGCTGGTGGATCCTCAGGTGGCGAGGCAGCACTCCATGCTTTACGAGGAAGTACGTTGGGTGTAGGAACTGACATTGGAGGATCTGTTCGTATCCCAGCTGCATTCTGTGGTACATTTGCGATAAAGCCCACCCCAGAACGGCTGTCGTATCGTGACGTTGCCAACACCAATCCCGGCCAAAACACGTATCGGTCCACAATTGGCTTCATGGGGACGTCGGTTGATGCTTTGAGTCTGATGTTGAAGTCTGTGTTATCCACGGAACCATGGCTTCGCGATCCTGCAGTTATACCAATGCCGTTCCGGCAAGAGATTTTTGACTCATTTTTGTCCAGGGCTAGTGAAGATGGACGGGCCACACCATCTAGACAGCCTATAAAAATTGGTATCCTCCAAACGGATGGGGCTGTCGGGCCTCACCCACCTATTCTTAGAGGGTTGAGAATCGTTTCTGAGGCACTGCAAGATGCTGGACACAAGGTAAGATGAAATCCAAATCTCATGATGGTTGTATTTAATGTACAATTTATATGGTCTAGGTCGTTGAATGGAGGCCACCAACTCACGCAACCGCAAAGCGGATCCATGTAAGCCGACAGTTTTTCTCCTAGCTTATCGTGCTAGTAGTATTAAATATTGCAGGTTTCATTCCTCAAGGCAGATGGTTCCCACGACATCCATCATAATTTGGATTTGTCTGGCGAGCCTTTGATACCAGATTTGAAGAAAAAACTTCCTCTTCAGCCAGCGATGGAGCTACTGGAATACCAAGACCTTACTTTACGTGGCCTGGAATATGAGCGCGAATACTCTGATTATTGGAATTCGACTGCGGATGAAGATGGTAAGAATAGGAAAGAAATAACATTTTTTTGGAGAATGCTTATGGTACTGTAGGCCAGATCGTAGATGCGGTGGTAATGCCTGTGGCGCCCCATGCCGCCGTTATTCCTGGCAAATACTATCATACGGGTATGATTGCTGCTTAAAAAAGATAGAGATATTACTAATAAGGTACCACTAAGCTTACTCGGAAGCTATAAATCTCCTAAACTACGCCACGGTCGTTATTCCGGTGACGAAAGCGGATAAGGAAATTGATTTGATCGATCACTCGTACAAGCCACTCAGCGACAAGGATCGCCTTAATTGGGAATCTTGTAAGTACAATTGTATTTCATAACCAAAATGAGGACCTTGAAGAAGGATAAATCACTGACGTTCCTGAGTAGATGACCCAGAGGTCTATGACGGAGCGCCTGTCGGTGTTCAAATCGTCTGTAGAAAGTTCGAGGAGGAAAAGGTCTTGGCTTTGTCGAAGATTGTATTTGAAACACTTCGGAGACTTAAAGAGAGAAATATTGTGAGAGACGAAGTTCAATCCAAGATTTAAATACGAAATGTTGATGTCCCAATCATACATTTCAGTCCAAAGGACGAGTGTGGGAGCGTCTACGGTGTAGACTTTTGCTTGCTAGTATTGTCTAAATGAATTGATGCTGGCACTCAAATACCAAAAATAGCTTGTCTGAAGTCACCAGAAATTTACTAGAGTGTTATAAGAGCTTTTTAGTATGTGTGCTTTTTCGTGCGTTGACCCACCAGTATTGCGTTGTCGAATAGTGGTGTTTTGACACATCCTATGACGTGCTTTGGTGTAAGGCTGCCTGCGGCTTCGAGCCACAGTTTAATTCTTCAAGCATTGTGGAACTCCAGATTCGGAGAGCTAGCCCATTTTGTACACAATACGTGGACTTGGCTATCTGCGAATTTAACATTGGTTGGGAATCGCCATATTTGGAGGGGAATCCGACCTATATACCTTCAGATTACGATTCCAGAGCAGGTAAACGTGTGATTGAGATAAGTCTTGTAGCCATTCCGTGTTTTGCAGTATCTTTTATAGGCCACTAGTATATAAATATGACCTCTAATTATGGCCCAACCATCTGGACAGATGCAACTAGTCAAAGTATGCATCTCAGATATAAAGGTTTGACACTTCGCGGATATAGTTTTGGGACATATTATATCAAGTTTATTGGCCTTTGCATTATCATTATTTCTTCGTTTTACTCAAATCAAGGAGCCTCATAAAGCCTTCCGCTACCCTGAGAGTATGGATGGCCACCTGGAGAGTTTATTGGTTGTCCCGATGACAGCTCCGGTCGTGCGCCTTGCAATTCGGTCGGTGGTAGCGTGGATAAATCCGGTTTATGGTCGTCCATGGGTGGAACCTGTTGGGTTTCCACATATCCAGCAGTTCTGGCTTTTCGCATGTGTCTAAAAGCCAGGAGCCCGATACCTGCTAGTAGGGCAAGGCTGCCCAACGTCGCAGCGACTGAAATTCCGGCCACCGCCCCTCTGGATAGCTCAGAGCTTGTGTCGGACTCGAGTGCAGTTTCTGTTGCGTTCGCGCTTGCCGATGAATATGTTTTGCCCGCCACGGTGACGTTGAAATATGACGAGGCCTCATAAGTATCCGAGCTCGTATTGTACAATGTGAGCTTGAAAACAGCCCACTGACCGTTTGAAACATTGTCGTCGAATTGATCAAAGGTAACGGTGTAAATCTTGCTTGTGGACCTGGAATCCTCTGTAACTCGGGTCAGCAAGGTGCCTGGGACGCCATGTCTCAGACTTTTCCCACCTAGAAGAGTTTCATTGTGCCACTCATCCTTCGACAGCTGCGGATATTCTTGCCATAATATGAGATCCTGATAGTCAAAATCCGAAACCCACTGGATATCAATATTGTCTCCAACATTGTACACGGGAAGATCGCTCCAATCGCCCTCATCTAGGGTCGTTGGTGGTCTAAGAAAAACGTTGTGGGAGTGGACTCGGGTACTAAAAGCGACGAGACATATCGTAATGGCGGCCAAGCGAGACATGCTGAGAGAGAGGGCGCGCTTTGGCAGCGTTGGGTCTCAGCTAAGCGTCGATCCGGAAGCAAGTGAAGAAGGAAAACTCGTCAGCTGAGCTAGCTGGGCGCAGAATTGGGGCCCCGCCTTGTATATTACAAGCTTTTGTGTTGCCGTCCCTCCCAACATAAGCTATCAAGATAACGGGAAACCATTGTAACGGGGTAGACTGGCCATGTTAGCCCAATTGCCGCGGCCGCCTCATGGGTCCGAGTCCTCGGATTGGATTGTGATTCCTCGTGCGATCCACTGCAATGGACGGCGTGAGATCCCTCCACGGGCTTCGGCAGCGCACAACGTAGGGAAGCGGCCTGCCAAGCGTCCTAAATAATCGCAAGGGGCTGGTCACTGACTTGGATGGTACTAATCACTGCTACTTAGCAAGAGATTAGGTGATGTTTATGCTCTGATGAGCTGCGCATAGACCTAAAAATATGCATATGGAATACAGGGATAACCAACCACCAGCTTAGGGCTGAAACTGGCCCTGAGGATCAACGGTGATCTGAATATCCAGCCGTCAAGTGGAAGCTTCAAACGAATGGAAAGGTTCATTACTCTCAGAGCAGTCTTAGATGAAGCTCAAATAGTAGAATCTATTGCAAATATTCAATTACATAAAGATCTGATTCATAAATTAAGCTTGATTCCGTTGTTCAAGCTCAAGATTCACAGGCTTATAAATTACTTCCTGCCACTTCATCAGCGGGATGAACAGGCCTAGACTAACGCCACCGCCAATTTGAGACTAGTTGCAGTAGGCCGGCTTACCACCGGCCGATCAATTGCCTGACCTCACCTGGCGTTGAGCTAAAACCCTGGCCTCGCGTGGAAAAGAGCTCTAGTCAGTGTCTGATTCGACGCAAATTTGGACTTTTGTCATCGAGTTTTGCTGACGAAAGGTGTGGCGTCTTTGCGTCGGCCATAGCACAAATCGCTTATGAATGCTTCTTTTCGCAATGTTCAACCGGCATTGGATGAATTGAGACGCGTACTATCACCGTGTTACAGAACACACACCTAGATACTCGTCAGTTATTCGCTGCTCGGGCCGTTAGCTGAATCTGTGCTACACTTTTTCTGTTTTGCATCATGGCTGACAATGTGATGGCGAGATCTACCAGACCCACCATAACCCCATCACATTTATCGATTGCTTGCCAGTGCTTACGCTTCAATTACCCCCAGGCCAACCAATTCCCCGCGTATTTATGCAGCCAATTAGTCAATCAATGACACTGATTTCAGTAAAGGCAAGTGCGCACTCAAGCGCTGGTAATTGTAAATAGTTTGGCGACACAGACGCTATGGTAGTGATTAGTACGCAGTAACGTTTACTGCGAGAAGAAAGACCGAGGATCTCCGAGTTTTGTTCCGATGGAAAACATAAACTGGCATATTTGCTACGATGATGGGTAAAATGGTTGCACATGTCTGTCTTGGATGACACAGGTATTGGAACTGATGAAATACTGCCCTAGCACCCTGCTGATCACACTACAGTTTATCAATGACCCATCCAATAGGCTTTCAGATATGAATGAAATCACAGGTGGTCTCCCGGGCGTAAGAATGCCGATCATGGTCTGCAAGCAAACAAGGCGGCATTTATCTAGATTGGTCCACATTCACGGAAAAGACCGAGGGCGCCCAACGGGTTGGTTGAAATTTTGTTTAAGGCACAGAATTCCCCCCTCATACAATCAATTACACCCTCATCCTTAACTGCCCTAGTCTGGTGGCTCACAGGGCGTTGGTATGGGAATAAGCATTGCCAGCGACCACATTTAAGACATGAAATGTTTGCATTTATTCTTCTTGGGGCAATTATCTAGCTGAATGAGACTGAGGCGATATGATTAAAGATAAGTGTTTGTCAATTAAACCAAATGTCGCGATTTATGATGGTGCTTTCCACTGTTCTTTTAAAGGATCCTCTTTCCCTCTGGCACGAGGAGTTTATCGGTCGCAATAATGCAGTAAAGATTTGTGTTCATGATATTTTACAAGGTTCTCTTGTCCCAAATTTAGAAACACCAGCCGGTCTTAACAGCCCTAACACCCTTCACCGCTACATTGGTGGTGGTCATGCTCAGCCAATAGTAACCAAATAGACATCATGTGTGATTTGAGACTGTTTCACTCTGCCACACTGCTTACTTTTAAGAAATCCAGACTGTGAATGTATACCAGGTTTTTCTTCATTATAACAGACTTTGGGAATTAATTTGCCGGAGGAATATCGTTGTCGCTGTATAAAAGCTTACCAGCGAGCAGACGCCAAATCAGAGCAGCGAAGAAACCAGGGTGGCAGAATCAACCCAAGAGAACTCATAATAAAGTATAAATAGAGCTCCAATTTCCCGTGTGGTGCCTAATCGGACATGGCATCAAGTGAGACATTGAGGTTCGTGGCGTAGTCAATGGCTACTTTCATGTCGATACCCAGATTAGCATTTTGGTCTCGCTGGATGGGATATATACCCCGCGTTTGGACCTTATTCCAAAGATCCATCCTCTGGTCTCCCTACACACGGCCCTCACAATAAGTCTTATCTCCTTACACCGTATACCACATTCTATCATCCTACCATGCAATATCGTTCGTTACTCATTATGAAATCCTTACTGATCATTCTTTTGTCAATGGGCAGTTTGGCCTTGCCTTTGACTCTCGAAGCTTACGACCCTTGTTCCAAAGGAATCCCGGTATGTTGCCATGTTAAGACGTTTTGGGGTTGTTGGCCCGGTAAGATGTACCTCACTTGTTAGCTCTGCTCGGAGAACCTCGGACTAAATATATGTATAACAGTTTCAACGCTTCCAACCAGCTACAATGACTTTAGTTCCATGTGTAAAAAGCGAGGCCAAAGTCCAGTGTGTCATGGGATTGATTTATGGGCGAACCTGGAAAACCCGGTATTTATAGACCCCTTTAGTAGGTCTTCAAGCTTCTTAATAACTCAATTAGGATTTCGTATTCTTTTGGGTCGAACCTAATGGAGCACCCTAAGTGGAGAATAATAGATATCATCATGTCACATGAGAACAGAAAGAGAGTTCTTTTTCCCTCGTCTTTATGAGCGAGAAAATAGTAGTTCAAACCTAAATCTTTCAACTTGATTTCATTATCACTTGCATAATCAGAGAGACAGGCGAAATTTCGGCACCAATTAATTCAGCTACATTCGAATGTTTGGCAAAAGAAAGCTTCTTTTACCAAATAAACTAAAGCTAGCTCAGATATCCTCCCACTACTTCCATCCCAGGTCGCGTAGCAAATGAATGATCCATCAAGAAATAAACTGAGCGCAAGGGAAACCGCGCCTCGTCGTCTAATCACCCTCTACTGAGGAGGGAGCCTCTCAGTAATAAGCTCGGCATATTGAACAAGATAACCTTGAACAGTGATGACGTAAGATGAATCGTCGGGTGGAGCAAGGCCGTTCCAAACCTCAGTAATAACATTGATCAGCTGCGGGTTGTCGCTGTCCGCAATAGGTGTCTTGATCCATTCAAATGTCCAATGAATAGACCCATCAATGTATTTCGAAGTTACCAGGTTGAGGAACCTCTTGTTAAAAGAGGGCCTGATCCAAGACTTGAACTGAACGGGGATCTCGGGAATCTTGGCACTGATGAGTAGTTTGCCTTGGCCAAGCACTCTATTGATGGGTGGCAGCACCCTCTTTATGACATGTTTGCTAGCATGCGGGGGCTGAGGACATTCCGGCTCAGGGCCTCCAATATAACGGATTGGAATCTCATACGTCTCGTTGGCTGTTTCAACCAAGACGCTAACGCTGTTGAAGTGTGTCTGCGGGAGTTCAAAGTCCAGTCTGTATTTCTCAGCGGTATATTCCCTCATCATAGTGTCGCGTATATCGTCCGGGCGGACATTGCCCACAAATCCTTGCAGAAGGAAGCGCAAACCGCCTACCCAGAGCTCATCTCGTTCAAAGAAGTACGGCTCGACAAAGTAGTTGGAAACTTGTCCTGTGGCCTCAAGAATGAGGTATCGGCCCAAGTGGTGGTATGTGGCCTTGATACCCTCAGCGGAAACGGGAAGGAGAGCGGCCATTTTGAATAAGTTCAAAAATGCTTTTTTTGTTGTGGATTTATGAGATTTGAGGTTTGAATGTTGTGATTGTTGTCTGGATGAGGATGATGGATTGAATGGGAGACGGGAACTACAGTATTTATAGATGGTGTAGATTTTGTCTTTAGGTTCGGTTTTGAACTAGGTCTCTTGAGGTGTTACTCAGTCAATGAGCAGCAGTTGGCAAAAGACTGAAGGTCTGTTTCTGCCAGAATCATGGCTCATTGTTGGCTCTCGGAGTGCGAGGAGTTCTAGGCCACGGCATTACCAATATCCTAACACAAAACGGGTAACCCGAATGCTGCCAAGAGCAGGTTGCTAGCCATAGAAGCTGAATACGATGCTGCCAAGAACGGGGTATTTCCTCTTTGAACGAGATTGAATTGAAGGCAGCCAGCCACATCCTACGGCGGAGGCTAGAGCTTCGTCAGCCGACGATGTTTCAGAGTCCTACAACGGCTATAATTGAATACTTGACATTCCGCACACTCAATGGTTGAAACTAAAAATCAATAGTCTATAGCGCTTGCAGGCTCTTATGTGCGTGACAAGCCTCTAGTTCGTGACGACGCAAGCCTCACGGCCGGGCCGCCCCGCCTCAGTTGTCTGGGGTGCTCTCAGGCAGCCACTTATTTCTAAAACGGTTCTAGTGGCAATGCAGCAGGTGAGATGCAGCGACTCATATTGAGTGAATCCCACGGCGTCAGGTGACTTGATTACATAAATACCTTCTCGTATTGCAAGGCGTACGAGATGGTTACCATTTAGCCTCAAGCTTGTATCTTACGCCAGGTACATACGGAGGAGTGTGCCATCACATTCTGCAGGTCAGACACAAGTTTATTTGCCCCTGCCAGCTTTTCTATTTGGTCTAGCATGTAATTTACAGGGGCTGAGGTGGGGGAAGTGTTCAGATGTAAGCGCCCATGCCTTGTGACTGTAATTGGGGGCCTTGGCAACCCAGCTGTGCATCCCACATATGTGGCGGTTTTACCAAATATTGCATCAAGGCAAATTTAGACCAATCAAATATAGTAGCAACATCATTTAGTAGTAGATACTTTGTGACATGGCTGAACCATCAATACTGGCCAGTCGGACAGCCCGATCACGCTCAGCTTAGGGATCCAGTGCGTTCCGCAGAGCAGCATTGGTCCAAACGAAGTTATCACTCGCGCTGACGCCTGATACGAATTAGTGAAATTCACATAGAAACCTGGATGGTTCTTGGATTCAGCTAGGTAGATGCTGGAGATTTAGGGTAGCTTTCAGGGCTGAGGGCAGTGAAATGCATTGAGCGATGTATGAAACCATCGCTTGTTGCAAGAACAAATTAATCTTACCACTACTGCGATATCATTGAACCGAAATGAAATATTAAAGATAAAATCATCTAATAAATTGTCATCACATTTTATGGCCATAATTCTCACATCAAAAGTTGTGTTTGTGTGTACAGGTCCCCGTTATGTGCAGAAGCGTCTTTACTTTTCAAGCTTCAACTAGCACCACTAAACTCGTATGTTCATTTCTTCTTCTTCTTTTTTTCTTATTAAAAAAGGGGCAAAAATGAAAGCGCTCCACTAGATTGCTTTTCTTCCAGATTCAATGCCCGGAGTGTTCCCATCGAGTCAGCCATTCTGCAAGCTTAAGAAGTGGGCCCTGGATTGCTCCGTCCATAACTAGTGGGGACGCCGACCACTCCGATCACGCCGCGCTCAGTCAGATCTAAAGGCGGCTTCATTTCTTTTCCCTCTGCAAAAATCAAATTACACCGACAATTCCGAGAGCAAATGCCGAAAAGATCTGGAACTCTCCGTAATATGAGCGCGCGCCTCGCCGCCTGCGATCCTTGTCGTCGTGCGAAACTCGCCTGCAATCATGAAAAGCCTGTGTGTGGCAGGTGTCGCGCTCGCGGGGAGGAGGCTCAATGCGATTATCGCAATCGCCCATTCAAGAGGAAGAAAATAGCAAACGAGCCACCAAGGTGAGGAATATCAGCCAAGTGACAGGTGTTTGATGTATGATAATTAATTTTATGTAAGAAATGAGTCTCCCATTACAGCGGTTGCGTCTCCCATCCAGGAAGCGATTTCATCACCAGTTCCACACCGATATCCCAACCCAGGCTTTCTGGGCCAATCAAGCCATTCAACAATCTTTGACCAGATGGAATCACGCAATCCAAATGATATGACATCATTAATAAGTCAGGAATCAACATTAATCGTCTCCGGTGGGGACAGCTTCCCTTTCTCCGAAGGTGAAGGTGTGGTTGACAAGGCAGCTGAAACGTTGAAGCGCGTGAGACAATTGGACATCCCCCAATTGTATCTGCTAGTGAAATGTTGGCTTGAGACAAAAGCGAACTTACCTCTAGCGGAGCCTTTTGTCCTCCGGTTTGCTGAGGCTACACTAGAATTTTGGAGCTCTATCGATACAAGTATGGATCTGGATGCATGGGCGACACAACAGGCCCGATTGCTTCTGAGCAGAACCAGGCAGTCTATTATATTGACAACTACGTCAACAACTAAGGAATTCTTTTCTAGGGTTCTTGGAAACGGTCTGCGTTTCGAAGTTCTCGGTGTGTTCTTGATTGCTGCAAGTCGTGCAGCTATAGATATGTCTTCGTTTGCACCACTTTTCATATCACATCATCAAAAGTCGGCTCTGGTGAAAGCTTTGACTTACATAGGAGACTGTTGTCTTGATTCATGTCTGTCTTTGGATTGTTTAAGCGACCTTCAGCTTGTTTTGCAATATGAAAATTTCATTCTCCATACCCAAGTTGATGCCGACCAAAGTAAGTTACGAGCGCTTTGCTTCAAAAAGGAAATCCCCATCAGAAAAATACTTAAAATCAATAATCAGGTTATCATTCATGGAGAAGAATGGGAGATATCTCAAGTAGCCTTTTTGCGCTCGGCTACCATGAACTGACTGAAGAAAACATGGCATTGGTTCCTCGTTTCATCGTTGAGCTACGAAAGGCTGCTTTTGCGCGAATTTACTCTGCGGATAAGATGCTAGCTGTTTTTCTTGGGCGCCCTCCTCGTGTGGCAAGGGAATATTGCACTTTTGTGATCCCAGAGAACAATCCAGACATTTGGAAATGGGATGCACGGTCACCTGTGTCTGACAGTGTTGAGGCAACATCAGATGCCGAAGGATCAGTGAAGTTAGAGCCTATTAATTACACAGCGGAGACTCGCTGTGCGGCTAGGTTCTCATCACTTAAGGAGGACATTTTGAAGTTATCCCGTCGCCGAAATGTTCCGAACATGAATCAGAACAACACCGACGAAGTCAAGTAAGTCTATTTTACTATTAACCCCATAAGTATCTACAGAAGCTCAATAATCATTAGTGTCATTATGCAAAAGGTTGAGGACCTCTGGAAAGATTTGCCTGAGAATTTTAAAATGCCTACGAGTTTGAGGCAAGGCAATGCTGATGCATTTTCCAACGACTTTCTCTTGGGAATCCGCTTAGATTATCTCCATACACTTTTTCTACTTCACCTGATATCCTCTAGGCAAATGTCTCAGCCTGGTGAGGCATTGTTGGCAATAGCTGGTGAGACCTTGTCCTACATTATTGAAGCGGTGATGCTACGCGACCGTCTAGTAAACTCTGGAACATCCCTAGTTTGGAAGGTTAGTTCACGTTTCAGCCATCTTCTAGAAGAATGACATTAATGCAAAGCAGGTGGCACAATACGGATTACCAGCAGCCGGCATCATCTCTTTAGCCCTATTGAATGGTCCCGCGTACGATGGTGCAGGAAGATACACCAGGGCAAAATTGGTACAAGATTTGAGTGTGCTAGTTGCAGAACTGAAAGTTGGAGCAATTGTTAGAGCGGGTGATTCTAATTTTGCCCTTTTTAGCCGTGCGACTAGGACCATGCAAAGTCTGCTCGATTCCTTGATGACGTGGGTCCCATCAGAGACTCAGTCACAGGCAGTGTTTCCAAGCACCCCCGCAGACTTGACTAACGGTTGGGATTCATACATTAATCTTGACACATGGGATTTCGAGATAGACTTTTGGGCCAATCTTGCTGGGCACCCAACTTTACTTAGCCATGAGAACTAGGTAGAATGTACAAAATAACTAGTATTTAAATATCTGAATGACCTCGTAGAATATCGATTTCTTTATGTGAGGTAGGAGATAAGATATTCTACTGAGGTAGGAATAATGTGCCCTCCATTACCAACGCTGCTGGACCAGAGAGAGAGATTTTCGACACCCCTTTGCCTGACTCATCCAAAACCACGTCAACAATCATGTTACTATCCCGTTTGATCTCCCGCCCTTGGTCAATGTAAAACCGATATTTTCCCATGGCGTCTCCATGTTGAAGCGCAAGATAGACACTAAGCGCACATGATCCACTTCCACAGGCAGGATCCTCAAGGTTGATGGCAATCATTCGGACTCGAAGTTCCTGAATCCTCTTATCATCCTCAATATATGAGTCCGACGCGCGATAGTACATTGTTCCCGTGAACGAAGGTGCCCAGCCATCGTCTAATTCCGGTACTTGGCTCGGTCCTATGGCGACGGCTGCAAAAGCTTCGGCGTTGTTGGTAAAATCCACAAGCGAGTAGGTAACACCTTTAACAATGGAGACAGTTGGATAGCCACCATTCATTTCAGATCCCCTTTCCTGCAAACTCGGTTGTGTGTTGAGAATTTCTTGCTTGGTAGTAAGATTGGAATGAATGTGAACATTGTGTGGTATCTCGGCAGATACTGTATTGTGCTCTAGGTCGGGACGTAATAAGATAGGACCCGCCTTTGCGAGGATGGTGATCTCAGAAGAGACAGCTGTTTCAAACTTAAGGCCAGGCAGAAGACGGTGAAATAGAACGTGGCCAGTGCCAATGACAGGATGGCCAGCAAAATCCATTTCATTCACGGGGGTGAAAATATTGATGTTGAACACCCCATCTTCCTTCTGTCTCAAAAATACAGTTTCAGAATAGTTAAATTCTCGTGCAATCATTTGCATGTGAGTACTAGAAAGCAGATTGTCGACTTTTACAACAGCTACTTGGTTGCCCGCGAATCTGTTAGAAAAAGAACTGTAAGCGCCTTATCCATCGAGATGCTGTGAGATATCTCGTGTAAGACTCACCGTTGAGTTGTAAAGACATCAAGTGTCACTTTGAATCGAATTAATTCTACGTCCATAGAAGCTAGAAAGAGGGGCAATCCTTACCATACGGAGACTTCACCGCTGTTGACATTTTGGTAGTTGAATTGACGTCCGATACTGAAGGGATGAATCAAAGTTCAATTGTTTTCTCGGATGAAAGTTATGGTAATAATGTTGAGGTACCTCTTAAATATACTCAGGAAGTCAGTCAATCTTTGCTAGGATCGTTGATTATTAATTTTGGGTTTGTCCGACTTTTCCGCTCTGGCCGAAATTTTGACGGCCCACTAAGACTCATCAAGATGTCAACCGTAGGGCGCGATGCGACGATAATAATTACTGAAAGGTTAGACGGTGAATCATCGAACATTCAATAAATTATTTTCATGCTATTTACTCGGAGCCGCACATACTTTGGCCGCGTTTTGCCTCAGTGTCTCGATTGCTTCCTTTTCTATCCTTTGCACGAGATCTTTACAGGTAGGGATGTCATGAATTAAACCGATGGCTTGGCCAGTCGTCCAGACCTATTGTTTGTCAGCCAATTTAGTTCTAGCGTTCATTTGTTTTTGATCTTACTCCAGATTCAGGATCTCCTTATTCCAACGCTTGCTTGCCCCTCAGACCGCTCGCCAAACCAGCGATTTCATCAAAATTAGCTGCAAGACTCTGTTTCTCAATTTCAAGTGCTTTTTGCGCCAGCTTGTTTTTGTAGAGGCGGGTGGTGTTTCTCCACCGACGTAAAAGGAGTGTGGTGTCAGTCTCCTGTGCTTGCACGATTGCGCGCTTGATATTATGATGTACTGGTGCTTCCTGAGTGCATAAGAATCACGTGCCCATATTAATCCCACATGCGCCAAGGCAAAGAGCAGCAGCTAAGCCCCATCCGTCGGCAAAGCCTCCGCTTGCAATAATAGGGACATTGAGGGTCTGCCTAGCCTTGTTTAGGAGGACCAAACTGGCGATGTCGCTTTCACCAATATGACCAGCGCATTCAAACCCGTCAATGACTAAGAAGTCCGCGCCAAGTTTGACCGCACTTTGAACATGTCTAATACTTGTGCATTTATGCAGTACGGTAACATCAGCTCCCTTGAGCAGTGAGATCACGCGCCCTGGGGAGCTTCCAGAAGTTTCAACAATTTTAATCCCCTCGTCAATCGCAGCTTGCGCAAACGCATCGTAGTCTGGCATCGTAAGACTTGGGAGCATGGTGATATTTACTCCGAATGACTTCGAGGTTTTACTTCGACATAGTTGGATCTCTTCGCGAAGAGCCGCAGGTGTGGGGAAATTTAGAGCAGCGATGATACCTAATCCTCCAGCTTCTGACACAGCAGATGCTAAGAAGGCAGTACCCACATGCATCATACCTCCTTGTATTATTGGCGCTGGACACGACTTAGTTAAAATTTATGAGCCAGAGTCATATGGATAAATACCGGATATTCTCAGTCTAGATGTCAATTCTGTGATTATAGGCATGGCTGGTGATCGTCAAATTTGCCCAGTATAGAGCCTTCGATCATGTGTCTAAAACGATGGGTGAGCCTTGATATCACCAAAGCAGAATGCAAGTACCCGCGTCTACTACAAGTCAATCCATTGGTCTGAAATATTTCTAAATTGGTTGGAAATCTTTCGGGGTCACTATTACCACCATATTCGGTACGGAGGAGTCGGCGAAATCGGAATGCACGACAATTGATGTTAGGGCGATGCCGGTGTAATCGGCAAGTACTATTGGAGATAGTTGCACGGTCAGCACGGAGATAACATATTAGGATAGGTTACAGATTCTTATCAGTTTGAAAAGATTATTAAATCACTACTTGGATGGCAGCCGGCTGATTTGTGCCATCTCCAGCTTCTCCTACACTCCACTTTCAATTGAACAACATGAATCTTGTCGAATACCTTTTTACCAGGTTGGCTCAACTTGGAGTTCGCTCTATCCATGGAGTTCCAGGCGATTACAATCTCACTCTACTGGACTTTGTTGAGGGTACAGGACTGCATTGGGTCGGAAACGCCAATGAGCTAAACGCTGGCTATGCAGCGGACGGATACGCCAGGATCAAAGGGATCTCTGCTATCGTTACATCATTTGGTGTAGGAGAGCTTTCAGCAATAAATGCGATAGCTGGTGCTTATTCCGAAAAGGTTCCCGTTGTACACATTGTTGGGGCCGCACCTTTGAGCGCTCAAAATTCCAGAGCTTGTCTGCACCACTCGCTGGGTGATGGAAATTTGCGAGTTTTCGCAGATGTGTACAAGTCATTTACAGTCGCGCAGGCTAATCTTACCGACGCCAAGGTAGCTCCTGAGCTGATTGACACGACACTCAGGCGATGCCTTTTGGAAAGTCGGCCTGTGTACATCGAGGTTCCTACGGACATGGTTAGCGCTCAAGTACGATCTCCGACCGAATTGATCAACCTATTGCCTCCTGGACACAGCGAAATTCTTCAGGGCCAGGCAGTTGACAGGCTGGTCGCCAAGCTTGAGCGAGCTAAAAAGCCACTCATTCTTGTTGATGGATTCGCCGCTAGATTTGGGGCCCAGGACGAAATCAACGAACTTGTCCGATCAACTGGCATCCCGACATTGGCCACGCCTTTTGGGAAAAGCTTGATTGATGAGACATTGCCAAATTTTCATGGAGTGTTCACGGGGTCAGCAGGCAATGCAGCTCACTTGGCATGGGTGCAAAGCCGTGATTTGGTACTTCATTTTGGCCCTCTTGGCTCAGACATCAACACCTTTGGATTTACTGCAAGCCCAAATCAGAATGCTACCATCGTAATAGAGAAAACCATGATAAATATGCAACACTTATCTGATTCGGCGCCCAATTACCACGGTATTAACATCGGTCCTTTTCTTAGGGATCTGGTACAAAGATTGAAACATACTTGTCTGCCTGCACCGGAACGATTTCCACCAAATCCAGAACATCCTCAGAATCTTCTGAAATCCTTGTCACTCCCGCAGAATCATTTGATAGTGGACCAGTATTCCTTTTGGCTTCGAATGTCCGATTTCTTCCGCGCTGGGGATATTATAATGACAGAAACGGGTACGTCGTCATATGGCGGCCAAGCATTCGTCCTTCCACAGGATACAAGAGTGATAAACTCATCTATTTGGCTTTCCATTGGCTACATGCTTGCTGCATCTCAAGGCGTTTCTCTTGCTCTAAGAGATCTGGAAAAAGAAAGCGGTCGGAAACAAGGCCGAACGATTCTGTTTGAGGGAGAGGGAAGCCTTCAGATGTCCGCACAGGCAATCAGCGACATCATCAGAAACAAACTGGATGTGATTATATTTGTGATCAACAACAATGGATACACAATAGAAAGGCTGATTCATGGGTTCAACGCTAGCTACAACGACATTCAACCATGGCGTAACCTCGAAGCTCCAAGTTATTTCGGGGCGCCATTGAACGACGAGAATTACCCTGTACGAACAAGAAAGATTGAAAATTGGGGCCATCTGGAGGCTCTATTTAAAGATGAAGAGATTAGAGAGGGAGAAGGCCTCAATATGATCGAGGTTGTCATGAAAATGGACGATGCACCCCTCTCGTTGGCAAAATTTGCGGAATATCTAAAGAAACGAAACAGTGGGAAGTCGGAATCATGTGAGCGCTCACTTCTCTAAAAAAAGATTGAAAACAACATGGGAATACATGTAGTAAAAATACGGCTTGTATTTCGGGGGAAGTGTGGTTATCTGGGCCGTAAGAATTGATAGGTGTTGAATCATCTCCGTGTTCCAACCTCTCTGTCTAGCAATATGTTGTAGACTGTGCTGTCATCCGGAGTACCGATTAATCTAGTGTCTCACAAACGCCATCAGAATGCTACGTCTCACGTAAGTATTCGGAAGCAGATGGCTCAACTAGCATCCTCTTAATCGAAATTGCTTATGTTGCTGGTCATCGTCATTGGCTGAGCTCTAGACGGCCCCACCACAACAGGGCCAACCTCGGGGTCCGTGAGGCCGAGCTGGGATTAAAACCGTCGCGCTTCGGAGCAAAGTGAACGACTAAAGCCGAATCCTTGACTGAATCCTCCAGGTTTGTGCCATGTATTGTCATCCAGCGGGATCCATCCCACCCTTGAATTATTCATCATGCTCTCCAGACTATAGTGATTATCAATCTACAATAGATATGAGACTTGTCGTCATTTCATCTATGTTGGCGGCTTTGAACACTGTCGCTGGGTGCAATACATTAATCCTCCAAAGTCCCCCCCAACCATCAAATCTAAACACAGTCACAAAATACCAAATTAGCTACTAAGTGCCACAAAAGTTCCTCAAGTCTTTTCTATTTTTAATTTCTTGAATCCCCTCCCAAATAGGGAACATAACACAATGGCCCAAACCAGCCCTCTCCAACATGCTCAGTTCTCCAATTTTCAAGTCATACCTGCCACATATAAGACGGTCAACAGTCATGACATTTCCGCCCACGTTTTTATCCCGGAAACACTGATCGCCAAGCCAGACCCGTCACGATCCTACCCAATCATTTTGCGTATCCATGGCGGTGGTCTCGTGACTGGCTCTAGCCTCTTTCCTGATTGGTTCCCATCATGGGCGCTAGAGCTCGCGTCTCGGCATTCGGCGGTGATCATCAGCCCCAACCATCGACTGGCTCCAGAAGCTAGCATCGACGAGATCTTGGAGGACATTGAAGATTTCTGGAAATGGGTCCATGACACAATCCCCAACTTTATTGCTGAAAACACCAATAATGCCGTTCACGTCGACACGACCCGGGTCCTTACCGCCGGCGAGAGCGCCGGTGGCTTTCTCAGCCTTTACCTTGGCCTGACTCACCCCGAAGAGATCAGGGCTGTGACTGCTGCCTACCCTATGGTCGACTGCAAGTCTGACCACTTTACGAAGCGAAAAGAAGCTCCCATCGGAATTTTCCCGTATATCCCCGAGAGCGTTGTTGATTCACATCTCAGCAAACTCAAAAATGGAGAAATTCCTTCCATTATCACAGCAGATGACAAGCTGGAGCGTGGGACGTTCATGGCAAGTCTCATCCAGAACGGAAGATTTGCGGATATCCTCCCACTAGATCGGAGAGACATCCACTTGCTCGATAAGATTGAAGATGGGGCGAAATTTCCTCGTGGAGGGGTATTCGTCTGGCATGGCAAGGATGATACAATTGTGCCGGTTGAGGGTACCGAAAAGCTCGCAAAATTGATCCAAAGAGTTGACCCCTCGTTGGATTTCCGCTTCACCATGCGTGATGGCGAGCATGGATTCGATGGGACTGCAAAGCTGGACGATGAATGGCTTGCTGATGGGATGGGAAGTGTGGTCACTGCTTGGCTAAAATAATAGAATAATCGCATTAATATTTTCAAAGTCTCAAGCTCTCCTTCCAAAAATATTGTGAGCCACAATTCCAAAAGCCTGCCAGCTTGCACTCGTTCCTGAGTCGATACAAGTCCCATAGTGATGGTTGTTGCATCGGCTATGTCCTTCAGCTGTAGATTGGGTCAAATATTTCTCCTTGAATGTTGGTGGTAAAAATTACATTTAGTATAAAAGCACTATAATGACTGCTTCCCTCAATTGAGTTTTGTTGACCAATAGCTCCTAGTGGATGAAGTTTGCTCAATCACTCCATTCTTTTTCGCATACTCCATATACAGTTCAATCATCTCTCTCATTTTTTCTGGCATCTCGTCAGCCAGATCATTTGTCTCACCGGGGTCATCCAGAATATTGAACAGTTGCCACTTTTCCGGTCCGAAGGGCTTCGGACTGTATAACCCCTTCCAAACCCCCTTCAGGATCGCTCTTCTGTTGAAGAGTTCCCAGCCAGTGATGTGATCATCAGAATGGATCTTATTTTCGATCCCATTTAGATAAGGAACCCAACTCTGGCCTGCTAGTGGAGCAATCTCACGGCCCTGGTAACATGTTCCAGGGTGGCTAACTCCGCATATCTCCAGAATGGTGGGCAGAATATCCATGACAGTACAGAAAGAGTGATCAACTGAACTGGGTTGGATATTTAGTCCTGGGTATCGCATCACAAACGGGACGCGGATACCCCCTTCAGATGTGTACATTTTGTACAGAAGGCTTGGTGCAGTCGATGCTGAAGCCCACTGAGCTCCATACCAAACGAACGAATTGTAGGCTCCGATGTTTTCGAACGAATTGTCATGCCATTTCCTGACGTGTTCCTCCATATCGCCACCAGCCATAAGAGGCCAAGCCTCGAATTGAGCTCCTTCTGCACCATTATCGGAGAAAAACATGATAACTGTGTTGTCGAGTTCACCCTTGGCTTCAAGGTAATCCATTACACGGCCAATATTCCAATCAATTCTATCCACCATACCGGCATACGCTTCCATTTTTCTTGGAGAATACTTTTGTTGGTCAGCCGTTAGATCTTCCCATATGGGGAGATCGCCGCCGTCTTGGTCTTTGGCGATAACTGGTGCGGGCACTGCGCTTTCAGGTATGAGGCCCATCTTCTTCAAGGAAGCCAGTCTTTTTTTTTGGCGAAGAGCCTCAAATCCGTCGTCATAAAGTCCTCTATATTTATCAATAGACTCCTTTGGAACTTGGAGCGGCCAATGCGGGGCACTGAAGGGGAGATAAGCGAAGAATGGTCGGTCATCACCGCGCTGTGCTTTGTCGTCAAGGTAGCCGAAAAGAGTATCGGTGAATGAGTCGGTAGAATAAAAGTTTTCTGGAAGCTCATCCGGTCCAATAATGATGTCGTCTTTAGAGTAAAGCCGACATAACGTCGCAGCCATGCGAGGAATTGTATCTCGCCTTTCCCTAAAGGCCAGTTCCTAGCCGTAGTGATTATGACAGCCTCGAAGCATGCTGAAGGATTTCTCAAATCCACGAGCTCCTGGAATACGCCCAGGTGTTTGGCCAAGATGCCATTTACCTGACATCAAAGTTTCGTAACCAGCATCTTTCAAAAGCTCCTGAATTGAGACGACACTGTCGTTCAGATAGCCTTCATATCCTGGCTTGCCTTGAATCTCTGGTGCCATGCGCTCCGCCATGGATCCAATTCCAGAAACATGATGGTCGGTACCTTTTTAAATTATTAGCATCTGGTAGCCTGATATACTGGGATAAAATGCATGGAGGCTGCTTGCCTGACAACAGCATGGCCCTCGTGGGGGAGCATGCTGAGGCGGTGTGAAACTCTGTAAACCTGAGTCCTTGGTCGGTCAACTTGTCGATATTAGGAGTTTCGATTTCTCCGCCAAAGGCTCCCACATCGGAAAAGCCAAGATCATCAGCCAAAGTGATCAGGAAATTTGGTCTTTTTTGACATGGTGAAGCGGTTGCAGCAGCCATTTTGATTGTAATACAAGGAACTCAACAGCTAATTGAGTACGAAATTCTGTTCCTATGCTAATGGAAAACTTTAGAAGGTTTCCGATGCTTAAATAAACCGTATCCAATATATGCCATATACCAGCAAGTTCCATGTGAGCTTGAGGCTGGCCGACAGCCGAAGGGTCATCGGCTATTCGGGATCGGCTCGCTTTTGGTGTGTCGGCTTTGCAAATCGGCTCTGGATGAATCCTTCCGCTTGAGAGTCGGCTTATACAGACTAAATATTCAACTCGTCTGACGTTAGTCCTCATCACAAATTCCTAATTAGCGGCAGGATAAATCATGTCCTCATCACGTTTCATGGTCGGAGGCAGGGAGCTTGGATAATCATCTTAATGTACGGCATTTTTCTAAAACGCATTTTCAGTGAACAAAGATCCTATCTCATGTTCCAGATACCAATGAAAATTCCCACCCAGGTCATCGCCATATAAAGCCTCAAGGCCAAATTCCATACCATCTCCGGAAACAGAACTTTCTGGTTGACCAGACTTGCTCGTATCAACTGCTACATTGATACCATCACGAGACTTGACCCTAGTGTCGCACAAAGTCTCCAAAAAACGGGCGAGATGTGCTGCTGTTCGGCATCTCGGCGAGGCCATCGCTCATCCTCCAATCGTCGGCTGTGCGTAAGCACGGATTCCAAGCAGTGTTTAAATCCATATCCACCTGATCTATAAATATTATTATCTCATTAGCTAGCTTCGATCAAGTGAAGGGCAGGTCGCACTTACTCTACGGGTAAATCTTCTACCAGAAACGAGAACCGTGAGCTGCGGAGAAGAAGTGTTACTTCCCGATTCTGCACAAATAGGTCAGCGTCAATCTTTTGGGAGCTTTTATAACTTACCAGCTGTGAAAAATAAGTGCTTATGGTGGAAATCTGGCGAAGAATGTGTAGGTTCAAAGTGATTGCATTTGAAATTGCCTCGTCGCCGCCAAAAGAGCCCAAGCAGGTTTCTGATGCCCAGACAAGAACTTTACAATGATCCAAAACACAAGGTCCTAGAAACCAATCAGTGCAAAGTGCACTGTGGATAGCTTTTTTATATTCTCCCACAAACGGCTGAGCCTCATTGCTCCTTTGGCCAGTTCCGAGCTGCATCTCTCCATGAAATCCTGAAATGTGCTTGGTGAGACAGTATTGTTGGGGTCCTTGAGTACATGAACCAAAAGGTCTAAATGGCAAGTATAAAGATGGGTGTGAATCATCATCCAACTCGTACATTCAGGCGTTTTGATCCTCGGGAATAGAGCTCTCTCGGTATCTCTTAGGTCTAGAGGAAGATCGTTGGCAAAACAAGTCAACTTTTGTTTCAATTCTTGGAATGTGGAAGCTGTATCCCATGGAGGGGCTGTATGCTCTTGTATACGAGTGGTTGCTTTTGATCTTTGGATGTATTGTTTGACCGAGTCCTTTAGATCGATTATGCGAGCCATCCAGCCGCACACACCTAAATTCGTTGGGACGTGACCGTAATCCATCTCATCTAATGAAGCGGTACGGCATTCAGCCTCAAGCTCAAAGGATTGGCTATCGCATAGCAACTATATATGCATAGACTCCCGGGAGCACAAAATATGGTAGCCGCATCCAACATTTGCAGTCATTTGGTCAATGACATATGTACACCACATTAGACGTCTGCGACATTCCTGATTAATCCATGGGACCATTTCGGTGGGAAAGTTCAGTCGTAGCCCATGTGCAATTCTTGCAGCCAGTGCGGCGAGGTACCAAACGCGAGAAAGCTGGCCTGAGGCAGTGCGGTGGTAGATCAGCAGTAATATCAGCTGCAGTTTCAAGAGTGATACGGTTTCAAGATCCCGGGTGATTTGTTCCTCCAAGCCACCCATATAGACTTCAACAGAATTTCGTGGCTGACCTACATTTTCTAATACGAAGCGAGACCACAAGATTGCTATTGTATGTAGGAGAGGAACAGATAGTATTCCATGATATCGCGCTCTCATAAGCGACCCTCGGTGGATAAAATTGAATGGGGCTACAGGTGCGACGAACTGGAAGAAGGCATCGACGCACTGTTCGAAAAGCATGCCTTCACCACTGCTGGTTTCGAAAATTTGAGGTCCCGGTGAATCCTGATGCTGGGATTCTTGGGCACCATCTACCACGGCATCTGGCGATGGCGTTTCAGCGACTCCACTTGTGGGAGACAATGCATGCCTCGATTTGGTCGCTGAAGGCCCAGCGTTGCGTTTATTTGGTAAATACTCGCAGCTTACATCCTTTGCCTTACATCGTTGGCAGCGAGGCGTTTCGCCAGAGCACCTTAGCTTTTGACTGTGGCACAATCTACAAGCTAGTCTCGCGCGTCTCCTCAAAGCTCCATTCTGAGATGGTTCAGAACTAGTCGGATAACCAGAAAAAGAACAGCGGAGTTTCAATCTCTCACAATTTCGGCACCTTTCCGGTCGGCCATCGCATCTGACCTTTCGTGCTCTGCAAGTATGGCACCCCTTGCTTCGCCGGCTTGCTGGATGAGGAGATGTCGGCACTCGGGCAGAGAGAGGCTCCAATGTATTAGCCACGACCGGTGGCATGGGGTTTTCATTGGTCTCGGTGGGATCCATTGGTTTAAACAGGATGTTGGAAAATATTGTTCCAAAAGTCGGCTTCGGTAATTTTGACAAGAGGAATGATGTTCTTTCGGCTCGGGGACGTCCAGGTACATGTAGGGTTTTCGGCATTGATTCGGCTGTCGCATCGGCATCGGCAAACCTTCCAACCACCTCATGATAGCTAATCCACATACGGCATGGTGAGTGGTCCATCAAACCGTCCGATCATTAAAAACAACACAAATTGGATAAATAATCAAGGCAATTAGATGGATACAAGGGAATCAAGTCGGCAGAATTCAAGTCATCACCGAAATTGAACAAAGCCTGGAGATCACCTGTACCACTGAGGGCACCCTGGTCAAATGGTTAAATAATTACCCCAAGCCTACAGCATCACGCTTTCCAGATATTGAACTAGTGGAGATAGATTTCATTAGCTAGCCCCCTTATTGAAATCTGGGGTAAACCGTGCACCGTGCGGGGATGGAGTACATCTGCCTCTGTTTTGGCCAGCTGTATAAAGCCCACAATCTCTTTCGTCAATCATCAAATTGCCAACAGAGAGAAGATCCTAAATCAAACGACACCATAATTTGTCCCTACCTCTCCAAAAATGCGCAATCCCTTTCGAATCCAAGAGGATCCTACGAACCCTGTCCCTCCAGAAGTTTATGAGTGGCGAATATATGCCATTTCGGGCGCTGTCGCTTGGGTATTATCAATTTTTTTTTTGGCTATTGATGTGCGTGGAAGCCTTGCTAACTCAAGCTTCCTGTATAAGCATCGGCAATGTTTGGCTATGACAGCGCTTTTATTGGTGGAGTCATCTCGCTCGACTCATTCCGAGACTCTTTTGGGCTCAATGACAATACGGCAACCGACCTCTCTTCCAGCATCGTCAGTACATTTCAAGGAGGCTGCGCCCTTGGTACAATTGTTTCCTTTCCGATCGCATAACATTTTGGACGTCGCGTAAACCTCATCCTGACTGGTCTTATCTTTTCTGTCGGTGCCGCATTGCAAACCGCTACGAGCGACAATATTGGAATGATATACGCTGGACGAGCACTTACTGGTATTGGTGTCGGTGGTAGTGCCATGACTGTGCCCCTGTATATTGCTGAATGCGCTCCGGCCACAATCCGTGAGCGATGTGTGGGTGTTTTCGAAGTTCTTCTGCAGCTTGCTAGTCTGTGTGGCTTCTGGGTTAACTATGGCGTTAACCGAACAATTGCACCCAGTGTCACACAATGGCGGGCACCATTCGCAGTACAATTGATCCCTTCAATATTACTTGTTTTGTCTATGCTGTGGGCCGTTGAGACACCCCGCTGGCTAGTCAAAAACGGCCAAAATGCAAAAGCGTTGAAGAATCTTGCCTGGATCCGAAATCTTCGCGAGAACCACCCGTATGTACAGAAAGAGTTCAACGAAATGAAATCTCAAATAGACGGCGAGGCTGTTCATGGAAGCGGATACGGGCCATGGGTTGCAGCGTTCAAGGAACTCATTTCTAAGGACATCAGAGTGAGATTGGTTTGGCGGTTGCAATGAAGGTTATGCAGAACTTTTCCGGGTAAGTTGAATTCCAATCACTTTCAGATTTAATCAAACTAACAAGAGTACTCAGAGTTAATGCTTTGAATTATTACTCTCCAATGATCTTCAAGTCAATCGGCTTCACTGGAACAAGCACTAGCCTACTCGCCACTGGCGTCTATGGTGTCGTCAAAACTGTGTTCACATTGGGCTTTATCATGTTTTTTGTCGATACATGGGGAAGACGTCCAGCTCTACTTGTTGGCGGTGCTATATCGTTTGCTTCTATGTTCTATCTGGGATCCTATTCCTATGTAAGCGGTTCTTTCGGTAAGACTGCTTCCAAAGACGCCGGAGCCTACTTTGCCATTATATTTATCTATGTCTACGCCGCTTCGTATTCATTCTCGTGGAATGCAATTGTAGGTACCATCTTCCATATTTGTCATCCATGCTTACAAAGGATTTACAGCCTTGGATCTTTGCCTCAGAAATCTTCCCAACGAATGTTAGGGGTCTCGCTATGGGAATCACTGTTTTCGCCCAGTGGGTTCTACAATTCGTTATCATTTACTCTGTTCCATACATGATGGATTCCATAAAGTATGGTGTGTTCTTTTTCTTCGGTTCATGCATTTTTGTCTCAACAATCATTGTATATTGCTTCATACCGGAGACCAAGAGCTTCCCCCTTGAGAAGATACATTTGATCTTTGAAACAACATATTGGGCACCTAGGGCTAGAAAGGAAGCTGAAGCATTGCTGGAAGAACAGGCAATCAATGAGAGGGATGGAAGGAAGAATAATGCAGTTTCTGAGACGTGGTTGGAGAATTCTCGGGAAGAAAGATCTACCGCATAACATAATTGTACAAGCACAACAAGTATATGCAAGCATTTATCGGATGCATAGTTGAGGCGAAATTGAAGTATGCTCGATCACGTGCGGCTATCATCATCCGTCACCATCCCGATCATGTATCACTGCAGTGGTTAAACAGAATAAAAAAGTTACTAAATAGATGATGCTAAAATAACTAATACTACCGTCACGCATTCAAAGATAAGAAAGAGAACTAATTTGGCGGGGACTGCACAATATGCACACGATGTTGATATCACTTGAGCAGTTCTCCTAGCACGGGATGATCAGCTTTTAATGATCTCAGACCTTGAATCACCACTTGCCAATTTCAGGGCAAACTAGAACGATTTTAAAGATCTAGGACTGTTGGACTCTACTCCTTTAAGGCAAAGAAGGTGTATCCATGCGTTGTCACCAAGAGACAGCTCACACCATTGATATGACCACGTGCAAGCAGCTGAGTCAAATAAAATGCGACATGTCTCGCAATTACATACATACCTTTCTTTATCTGCGTGGACTTTTTGACAAACAGGTCTTTGGTTATTACCGCATTCACACACCGCGATTGATCGACAAGGTTTTCGGTTCATCTCTAAACCGCAAGAACATGGGTTTCCACATATTTAATTTGCGATGAATTAGCCCGATAAGGAAAACGAGCACACAAATGTGAGTGTGAACAACTCGCCACTAGTGCTAATTCCTTATCATGTCACAAGCTAGGCACCCAAATGCTTGTAGGATGAACAATTGCATGATCATTCCCAGTTGAAAGCAAATAAGCAAGCTGTTGCAAACAATTTAGACTGTTATTTATTAAATTTCTGGTAAATGTCACTATAGGCGGCTTTCGACCTTCTTCTCGATCTTTTTGTGATAAATTGTCTGCAAGTTGCAGTACGCCTTCAGTCCAGCAATGCCCAGCTCTGAGCCAATGCCACTCCACTTGTGCCCACCAAAAGAGGCATCGGGCTGAAGCTCGAGGTGAGTATTTATCCATACATTTCCTGCCTGTAACTGCCTTGATATCCGCGTTGCCTGTTCTGTGTCTTGTGTCCACACTGAAGCTCCAAGGCCCACGTCGCAATTATTAGCACGCTTAATTACATCGCGTTCATCAGTCCATTGAAGGACAGGGAATACAGGGCCTGCAAGTAACTTAGTTGCATGTACTTTTTGCGAAATTGAGACCACTCACCGAATTGTTCGTCCTTGACAATGATGGAATCCTCAGAAGGATTTTCGATCACCACTGGTTCAATGAAATAGCCCTTTGCATTCTTGTTGCCCACAATGCTTCCGGTTGCAACTTTGACATTCTCCTCCTTTAGAGAAGACAGGATGCCCTGAACGCGATTAAATTGCATAATATTCTGAAGAGGACCCAAAGCAACCCCATCAAGACCGTTTCCGACTTTCATGGCCTTGACAGCTCGGACAATTTCGGCAAGGAATTCGTCATAAATATCTTTGTGCACGTAAATACGCTTGATAGCAATGCAAACTTGGCCAGAATTAAATAGTGCTAAAGCGGCCACCTGATATAACGTTAGATCTGCAAATAGCCTTGATCAATATGCCTTTTTTCTTTACCTGGGCGGCAACGGATGGAATATCAACATCAGCACAAATAATGGCTGGATCATTACCACCCCTGCAACTGGTCAGCGATGTACCCATGCGCTAATAATAATTCACCTGACTTACAACTCAAGAGTGACCCGCTTCAAAGTTTTTGCGCAACTTTCCATAACCCTCTTACCAGTTGCCACGGATCCGGTGAAGCTGACCTTGTCTATGCCAGGGTGTGCGGTCAGACGAGGTCCGAGACTGTCGTCACCGCTCAGAGCTTGCACAACTCCTGGAGGAAAAAACTGGCTCGCAAGTTCAGCAAGCTTCAATCCACAGTAAGGGGTAAATGGTCTAGTGAAAATAAGCAAATATACTATGACGTGGTTGGCTAACTTACGAGGGCTTGATAATGATCGGACTGCCCGCAATCAAGGATGGTGCTAGTTTAAAGGACGCTGGTTCATCGAGATTAGAAACGTCTCCGATCTCATCAAAAATTCGATCGCACCTAAGCTAATTGGAACTATGGAAGTTAGCGAGCATCTCGTGAGACATACATTTAGCCTGCTTACAATTCCACGGAATGATTCCGACCGAAATTCCTGCAAAGAGGATGGTCAATTTCAGAAATTGCCGGTAACCTATCCAATTTCAAACTAACCAACTGGTACATATCTAGTGATTACGTGGCGATCAGGAGTGTCTTGGACTGTTTCCTCTGGGAAAGGAAGCTTTATCATTCCTTTGAATATCGCAACAGCCTGCGCGACTTCGCCTTGAGCGGTGGCAAGCTGGGTTGTTTCAGAATTGCTTTTTTTTTGTCTCGATTAATAATCTACGATTGCTTGACATACCGGCTTTCCTTGCTCCAATACCAGCATCTTGGCAAAAGCATCCGCATTGTCGGCCAAGGCATCAGCATAGCGGTTCACGGCGGCTTGACGCTCGGCCAATGGCGTGCTGGCCCATGCGGGAAAGGCCTCCTTTGCAGCAGCCACAGCATCGTCAACCTGTTCAGCCGTACTAATCGGAACCGGGGGCAGTGCTTCAAGCGTCGCTGGGTTGATGCCATGCCGAGTTTTTTCGGATGCAACCAGCTTGCCGCCAATTACATTCCGAAAAGTGTCAAAGCTGATGATCGACATGGCTGACTGACTCGGCACTATCGGTATTGTATTAGATTGGAATTTTTGAGTTGCGCTCTATTTGCGTATGTCTTCGTATTTTCCTATGGTCCTTTATATACAGTGGGAAACAATAGAATAGACGAACTCCTCAAGGAAAGTTCGGCTAACTGTGTTGCACCCGAGGTCCATTTCCTCATTTGGGACCTAGAACGGGATCATTGACGATTGCTTGCAGAATGGCGCCCCTATCCTGGTCAATCACAGGCTTCCTTTCTGACTCCGTTCGTACTGACTCGATGCGGGGTTGAGCTCCGCTACGCCACTTCGGTTTCAAAGCTGTGTCCAGCTCCCGATATGCTCGGTTATTGCCCTGCGGGGCACAGATGGAGACCGGCTGAATCAATATGCATTAAATGTCTAAGCAAAAGAAAGTCAATGATATGGCACGCGCCTGATTTTTCGCAAGGGGGAAGCAGACTGTCCGAAGCGATCCGGCCTTGAGGTCATGCGCGCGATTACACTTGAAAGTAGTTATATAAAATCGCTGCATGCACTGTCTTTGGGATTTCTACCATAGACCCATCGTTGTTCTAAATATTAGTTATCATAGCATTCTTAACAAGATGATTGACGTCAAGACGACAAATTTTACCAATGGCGACGTGAGCATGCCATCCTCCAACAAGGCAGCTGTCTACTCTAAACCAGGAACACTGGGAACGGAGATTGTTGAACTTCCCATTCCAAAGCCTGGCCAAGGCGAAGTTTTGGTTCGTTTGTATGTTGTAAATGATAATATTCTCTTGATATTACTTTCTAATTCTTCAAGGCTATATTCGGGCGTCTGTCATACCGATGTTGGTTTTTGTATGAACCACTTTCCGGGCCTCCCGGCCCCCACACCCGCAGGTATGTACTTATCAGCACGAAACAATAGCAATTGTCCTGGGTCATAATTCTTACACACACATTTGTGCACAGGCCAAATCGGTGGTCATGAAGGTACGTCCTCCTTGTTCAGTCACATACTATTTTCTTACACAAGCAGGGGTCGGAAGAGTTGTTGCGCATGGGCCCGGGGTAGATTTTCCGGCAGTTGGATCCAATGTTGGGATCAAATATGCAGCTTACGCCTGTCTTTCGTGTGGTAAGCACCTTAAATCTGTCACACATGAGTTGGCATTTTTGTTGACTTTGTAAAGACCATTGCATTGAGGGCGGAGAGACCTCGTGTAAAAGCACAAAGATATCTGGATATTTTACTCCCGGAACTTTTCAACAGTACTGCATTGCCCCAGCCAACTATGTGACGCCGATTCCAGCGGGTCTAGACCTTGCATCAACTGCGCCATTGATGTGCGGAGGGGTCACTGTCTACACTGCATTGAAATCAGCTGGCCTTCGCGTTGGTGACTGGATAGCCATTTCTGGAGCAGGCGGTGGTCTAGGCCATCTCGCCATTCAATATGCCAAGTATCTTGGTGGAAGAGTCCTGGCAATTGATTCCGGAAACAAGGAGAAACTTTGCCGCAGCCTTGGCGCCGACGAGTTTGTTGACTTTACAAAATTCAGCGTTGATGCAGAAATGGCATCTGAGATCAAAGATTTGACCAATGGGGGCGCCCGCATCGCTCTGATGTGTGCCGCAAGCGCAAGGTCCTATTCACAAGTGATGTCTTGGGTCGGGTTTAGGGGCACGGTCGCTTGTCTAGGCATCCCAGAACAGGACGGAAGCTTAGTCCCTAGCGTAGCTCAAATGGTGACTCAGGAGTTACGAGTCATTGGTAGGAACTCACTCGCCCCTTCTCTATTTTTGGTCTATTTTCGCTGATAAATATTAGCCACCAAGAGTGGAAATCGGCTTGATGCCAAAGAATGCCTGGAGATTGCGGCACAGGGAGCGATCAAAACACATCACCAAATACGAACCCTGGAAGAGCTTTCCGATGTGAGTATTCTCTCTATCTGCTCTGGTAATCAATGTACTAACTCTGCAAGATTTTTGAAGACCTCGAGCATGGCCGCGTCGAAGGGAGAGTTGTTCTTGATTTGAGGTGAATGGGGGGAGTTTTATTTCATGTTACTTTACTATGATAGGACAGCCTGTATTTTAATATACCTCAAATTCCCAAATATTACTTCTGCATAGCCGAGATCATTTGACTGCCCAAAATTTAATAGCTTAATCTTTTGATGTCCGCGTGAGAAAAATGTGCTTGTCTCCCCAGCAGCAAAACTTGCGTATGTTTAATCGATGTTGATGTATTTAACATAACGCCGGTAAACTCAAAGAGTCCTTTCACTAAATGTTCTCAAGACTCGGACTTGAGAGGGGTTATGCTCGCCAGAGTGAATAAGCCGACTTGCGTCATTGCCAGGATCTAGCCGAAGGATGCCACGTTCCAGAAACGGCCCTGCCATACAGCCGGGCTCTATTGGCTCCCCCGCTTCAAATTAAAGAGGGGATACTGATAGCGTCGCTTTTTGGCCGTCATCTTCTCTGGGGTAGATTTGGCTGGGGTAAGTTGTCTGGGGTAGTAGAACCGAGGTCTCCACCCCCGCATCCCAACGCATGGTCAGAATCTTCTGACTCGGCATTGGTGGATGCGCTACCACATTCTATTATCTCTCATATGATCTGAGTTTCATGCTTGATGGCTCGGATGACTGAAATACGAGTCTGAGTGTCTGAAACGCTGGATAACCAAGTCCGAGATGCTGACTCTGGAGGGCTGACTACGTTGATGTATTCTAGCCAGCATCAAATCCCGAAGTAAAGAACATTATGCCGATCTAGATTTAGGCTCCTGTAGAAAAAGTACATATTGAAGACATTTGACAACATTTCGGTCATCATGCATCAGTGAATATTGTCAGCCAACATGGAATTATTGCCTGTCATTGTGCAGGGGAACATGAGATACGCCTTGAGCTATGCCGTTGGCATTCTCCTCCATTCCACAGTATTTTGCCGTGGAGAATGGGATCTCTATACCACAAAACTCTTCACAACTGCAGCGTTGCTGCAGTTTGCTCTAACATATGGTTTCGTACAATACGGTCTTGACGAATCAGCAACTGCCATGGAAGCATACCTACATGCAGCTTTGATCTTGTCTTCAACCTTCATGGGTATTCTTTCCAGCATGCTTGTGTACAGAGCATGGTTCCACAGGTTAAAGAGGTTCCCGGGGCCGTTTATGGCTCGTCTTTCCAATTTTTACGTTACCTCCCTTTCCATCAAAAAGTTTCACCTTTATGAGGAAGTTCAGCAACTTCACGCCAAATATGGCGATATCGTTCGGCTCGGTAAGTTTAGTTAGATAATTGTACTCGAATCCACATCAACTAATTACATTAGGACCTTCTGAGCTGTCCATTTGCGACCCAAAAGCCGTCAATCTCATTTACTCCAATACTTCGCCATGTACGAAAGGCCCTTGGTATAACATTATGTACCCAGTGCTTTCTTTGCACATGATCCGTGACAGTAAACTTCATGGCCAAAGAAGGAAAACTTGGGACAAGGGATTTAGCTCAAAGGGTGAGTTCCGAGCATAATCTAGTAAATAGGCGGAGCTAATTCTAATGAAATCTAGCTCTGCGCGATTATGAACCTCGAGTCGTGCAATACACTCAGCAGTTACTGAAGAAAATTGACCAAATGGAGGGTTTGCCCTTGGATGCATCCACCTGGTTCAATTTCTATAGCTTCGATGTGATGGGCGACCTTGCTTTTGGGAAGAGCTTCAACATGCTGAAGGAAGGCATTAAGCATTACTATATGGAAACAGTACATGCAAACATGCTGGCTGTCAGTGCTTTCAGCCACCTTGTATGGATCTTTCCTTTATTTAAAGAAATCCCTGGTCTCAACTATGAGCATCTCAAACTCCAAAACTGGATTTCAGCGCAGGTCAAGGAAAGAGTGAAGGTAAATTCCACTACCCACGTTTTGTGATGCAGCTGACATCAGTGCAGAATAAACCCAATATGCCAGATGTTTTTTCCTGGATTCTTGGCGATTATGATAAGCTTGAAAACCCAACAAAACAGGATACAATTAATCTCCACGGCGATGCTCATTTAATTGTGGTGGCTGGAAGGAAAGTACTTCTGTGACACGCTGGTAATGACTTATATTAACTAAGTCTTAGTGATACCACCGCTGCATCACTGACCTGCCTCTTTTTTGAACTTGCCACGAATCCCGAGATTTGCCGTCAGCTGCAAAAAGAGGTTGATGGATATCTTCACGAAGGGAATAATACCATAGATCACGTCGGCCTGTCTAAACTCAAATACCTCCAGGCCTGCATTGACGAATCACTTCGACTCCATCCCCCCGTCCCCTCCGGATTACAAAGAATGACTCCTAAGGAGGGCTTGCAGGTTGGAAATACATTTATCCCAGGCGACACTATTGTTCAAGTCCCTTCGTATACCCTATACCGCGGTAAGTTTGAGGAATCCTTCGAAAACCCAAGACAGTGATCTGACTGTACTGCAGACGAGAGGTTATACCACAGACCCAACGAGTTCATTCCCGAGCGATGGACCACCAAGCCCGAATTGACCATCGAGCCATCCACCTTTAACCCATTTTCGTTTGGTATGTCATCAATCCATTCCTCAGAATGTCTCAGACAACCCTGACTGACGTCATCCTTTCCAGGTCGTTACTCTTGCGTCGGAAAGCAACTCGGGTTAATGGAGCTTCGCTACGTCACCAGCCATATTTTATCCAGGTATGACGTTGCGCTCGCCCCAGGATGCACTGAGGAGAGCTTTCTGGGTGGTTTGAAGGATGGGTTTACGTTGGCATCGCCGGGTCTCAATTTAATCTTCAAGCGACGTACAGATGTTTAAGTCAGCGGGGCAACTCCTAGATAGTGGTAATTGGTAGAGGCGCTACCCGGTAGACAAGCGCGAACCGTTAATCCATCCCATCCAAGTCCTCGGCTGAATGGAATCCCAAATCAATAAGCAACTTGCAGAGAAGTCACAGTCGTTCACCGTACAGTGTCCTTCTTTTTCTTTGACATGAAATTTTCAATTATTTGTCCTACTCAATAGCAGACATGCAGCATTGGGCACGAGTCAAGTGCAACAGAAAAATACACGCGGATGAGACAAAACTCCAACTCCCCGATGCGCGAGAAGCAAATCTAGGACTAGCGCAGCACCCCTGAGCAGGCATCGCCACCCTAGTGCGCTCTGACTCGTATCACATGATGCTCCCCGCATTGGCCTAATAAACCTGGCATATGGCCACCCCGAAATTCCATCTCCGCTTATTACCAAATTGCTAAAGTCGTTTCCCCGTCATTCATACATGCGAATCTCCACACTACCTATCCCTGTCACACCTGACGGACAAAACCCACAACCCCTAGAAACGAGTCTGCACGATGGACGAGTCTCGAAAGCTCCGAAAGAGAGAGCTCGACCGCAAGGCCCAGCGCCTTGCGAGAGAGCGTACCAAGAACCGCATTTCCGAGCTGGAGGCTATGGTTGCTCATCTCCAACAGAACGATTCAAATGCCCAGGTCGCGTCGCTAATGACGCAGCTCTTCCGTACAACTAAGGAGAGAGACAAAGCCTTGGAGGTATTGCGCTCGCTACGAACGACAATCACGCGACAACTCAACGATGTCCCTGTGAACAAAGCACCTTCTGCGTCCTCGTCGCCTGGTGCGGATGTATCCGGTGTAGCCGCGCGTGAAAACGTTTTAGCACCTGAACTATGGACGGGGGCTGGTTTGGAAGCTAACAGCGATCAAAACCAAGGATCCGGTCCCCTAACATGGCCAATTCATCCATGGTCGACTACTCCTGATATTCCAATCGACTCTCCAGGTCGCTTTAGTGGGATGCTTCCTAACGACACAGCTCCGTGCGATTTAGGTGGCATCAACCATGGGCAAATCGCGCCTCTCAATTCACTAGATCTTTCTCACGATTCAATGTCGGATGACGACGTAATTGTTCCTCAAGCACCCACAGCATGCCACTGCACAGCGTCTGGACTGAGTCAGAGTGGCATAGTGAAGCCATTCAACAAATGGCGACGAGCGAATGAGGCATTGGGGAAAGCTATCCGGCTATCTGAGACTGAAATCATGACAGAAGACTTGACCAGTCAAGACACGCCTGTTCGAGCCATTATAGAGGGTTGGGACAGCGTCGAAAAGGCAGGCAAGATGACAAAATCATGGCGAAAACTACGGAAGGTCGACGAAGTCTGCTTTCAAAAATGTTCTCCAGTAGAACGGCTGGCTATTCTAAGAATGATGCACATCACAATGGTATATCACTGCGATCCAACAACACGCCAGGGCACCCTGCCGCATTGGCTTCTGATGAGGTGAGTTATCCAAAGATATTGAGAATGATTGAGAGCTCATTAAATGTTAGGCCGTCACAATCAATTGTGCATTCCCATGCTATTGACTACTTTGTTTGGTTTGTATACCCACCTTATTACCAAAGGACACGGCTAATAATCCACAAAGGCCTGGAATCAGAGAACGCTTTGTTTTTAGTCAGCATCGATATTGCACCAATTTGTTCTGGGACTTATTTGCTTCCAATTTCAAGGTCACTTGGCCGTTTGACTTTCGGGACACTTATATGAAAAACTCCCAGACTGGCCAGCTTCAGCTGTCGCCCATGTTTGAGGATCGTCTCCGAGATATCGGCTCTTGGACAATGTGCAATGACTTTTTTACCACGTTTCCAGAACTCTATGGAGATATCCCAGCCAACCTGAGCATTCCGCAAAATGTAGGCGGCAGCTCTCGGGTTATGTCCAATCCCCCAGAATCTGAAAATGGATTAACAAGGGAGGAGATGGAGAGGAGTGTTCACCTGGATATACGACTGTAATTTATGTATTATTTACCCTTGACCTACAAATATTTAATACCGATTCTATGAGTTATGAAAGCTGGCTAGTTCTGCCTAACAGGTTGCTCAGACAGAACTAGACTTGCTCACCAATGACGTGGTAAGGTCGAGGTGCAGGAGATCCACGGCACAGCCCCCTGCTGTGGCTTTTGGTGCCAGTCTGCCTGACTGGGCTGCATTAGCTTGTACTGGAAGCGTGGATGCGAATCCTTTACCCGCTTGTACCCTGGCACTGACGGAGTTGACGTGCTGAGCCTCAATTGCCGACCCCACTATTGTTGCCGTACTAAAACACCGAGAGGCCCAATTCCCATCGCCGCCGTGTTTTGGTTTCGAAGCTCTGGCTTGCGCGAGAACAAAACTTGCAGCCATGAAGGTGATCTTATTTTGGCTAGCCATGCATATAGTATGCGTTGGCTCACTGTTTACCTGCATGTTGTTTGGTGTTTTGGCCTTTATCAACACTCCAATGCAAGCTAGTCCAGTCTTGAGTTGGAGGATCGGCGCCGTGGTATGATTATGAATCTTCGGTAGAACGCATACCTCACTAACACTAGGATAGGGAGGATTAATTACATACACACAGTTCATGTTTCTGTTTCTTATGCTTTTGATTGAGCATTTAAACGCATTTGGTATTGCTACTACACCAAGCCACCTTCACAAGAAACTTGGACTGGTAATGGGTTGCTGTGTCAATTTTTGCCTAATGCTAAAAATCGGTTGCTCTGTAATGAAAGCAACACGTAAAACTGGAGAGCATCTATCGGTGCATCTACTGGGAGGATCCGCAAAAGTTGCAGGGTATGTCTTCGGGAAACCACTGCCAAACCTACGTTCTAATATGGTAACAGATTTTTAATCTTGACCATTATCGCCATAAGCCTATGCATGCACTATGCCTCGTCCTCGAACCGAAAAATAGAAACGCAAAAGATACGAAAGCACTCGGGTTTGGAGTGTTACGAGCTATGACTTGTTGATTTAGGGTGTACAGATACGAAGTAGAGCAGGGTATATTATATCATTATTATTCTTAACTGGAATCTCATTTGTTTCTATTCGGGTCAACCCAACTATCCCAAACCTCCCATTCCGTATTCTATGACCATCGCTTCGTAGCTTTTCGTAACTAGGATATTTCTTTCATCTAAAACGGTTGATGCGATGGGTTGTGTATAAGATTCGTTGGATCAATTCTGTAGCTGGTAAGCTGGTCAATGAGCCAGTCTGGGTCTGGAGCTGGCACTGGCGCTGGAGCCATTAGTGGCTGTGCTGGTGACGGTGTTGACATGGGCACTGAGGCCCGCAGTTTGGAAATGACGGACGGTACGTCGTATGGAAGACCCATTTGTATCAGGGCGCTCTCCCGGTCGCGCCATGCCTTGAGGATGGAGACACCAAGTCTTGAGTTTTCCTTTTTAGTCATGTCCCAAAGCTCTGTGTGAAATTGATATACACGGTCGATCAGAACCCAGCTCCGGTCAACAAGAGAACCCAAAGGCCGGCTCTGCAGCTGCCCAACCAGGAAAAGGATGCCATCGCTTTCGAAATGAAGCATGAAATACCAAACGAAACTAGTATCTCGTATCTGTTCGCATAAGTCCATGTGATGCTCAAAATGAATCAGGCAGATTCTGAAAACGTTGTCCTCAGCGCTGAAGATTTCGGTTCCCCATTCGGGGACATCGTGTATCGGTGTGAGGATGGACTCAATTTCGGCGACAATGTTGTACCGCATCTTGCTCGCCAGCAAATGCAAAGGACCAACCGAAGTATCGATATACTTCCTTTCGATATCCCATAACTTAGCATCGAGAGCTGCTACTATCTCTTTGTACATTCCTATAGGTCTTGGTGTCCTCTTGACTCCATTGGTGGTGTTACATTGTATCGAACCGTTAGCAATCGTCTTGTAATCGGTGATACGATTTTCGATGACAAAACGGCAGAGCTCGCAAAGCATCAAATAAAATGCCATTTCAGTTGGGCTGTCTCGCGGGCGAATTGGCTCCATGAAATTCGGATATAGATCGGCATCATTAACATTATGTGGAACCTTGGTATCCCAATTCCAGGTGAGCAGAGGTTCATGAAAGCCGGATGCGATTGCATATTTCGTATCCGACATGATAATCTGCCACCAAAGGCGCCTTCTCATTTCAGTTTCGAAAGGAGTGAGATTGAGCGCCTCTCCGTCGCGATGCAAGCCTAGTTTCTGTGCCATGCGGATAAGGATTCCACTCAGAATCCATGTTTCATGACGGTTAGAGCGCCCATGCAGAGACATCTGTACATATGTTAGTCAATCCGACAGAACAAGGAATAGAAGACGACGCAGGGTGTTTGTGGATGCGCATACCAGGTATAAAACCAATGCTTGCAAAACCATTATGTCATATCTCTCCAAGAACCTTGCTCGTGTCAGAGCAAGTTTCACTCCAGCAGAAAACTTCTGCAGGGCATCATCCTTGACCATTCCGATCATTTGAATAGATTCTGCTTCTGTCAAAGAGATCACTGATGAAAAGTAAATGGCAAAAAGCAATGCCTGGGCCTGCTGGGTGATGCCCGAATGGTTTGTGGAGGCCTCAACCACAAGAGGTTGAAGACTTGGAACGTGGATGAGTTTAGTGAGAGGGTTGACTCTCTCCAAGTAGACCTGCCACAATTTGAAAATCTGCACAGGTGTTGGGGTGACATCTTCATATGTGAGCAACGAAATGTCGGCAAATGAAAAGTTAACCTCTTCTCTTGTTGGTGTAGCCTCAGAGTCCACCACGCTTTGCTCATCATCCAAAATCTGGCGCATAGCTTGCAGCTACTCATATAGTCAATAACAGATTAAAACGGGTGGATGAAGCAGATGAAATCAAATGGACTCTAGGAAGAGCCAGACTAGATGCATGCATTAAGGGAGTACTCACTTGCTTCGCTACTGTGACCCAGGGAAAATTATCCACATACTTGATGCTCCCATCTTCATGAATAAAATCACCCATCGGTCTCCACATGACAGAACTGATATCTGTATCAGGGCCACCAGGTGTGTACTGAGTTGGGCTTTGAGTTGAATCCGCGGTAGAAGTAGGGTAGTCTACAGGAGACGACGTAGCCGTACCGGTTGGTGTGGTCGACTGAGGCGCATACTGTTGCAGCAAAGCCTCACATTTTGCCAGCCTTTCTCTCAAATCACGATTTGTTCGCCTCTTCTTGCGAGAAGGTGCTGGGATGGAGGGTGTGCATACGACACCAATCTGAACCACTTAGACCGACGCCTCATTTTACGTGCTGAATGGGTGCTAACCTTTTCACAGTTGGAGCATGGCGCTCCTTTGTCGCATTTTATCTTTCGCTGCTGGCACAGCACGCAAGCCAAGATTTTGGGGGACTTGGCTTGCACGGGGACGTCGGAATTCATCAGGCGGTGTGTTGGTGTCCAAGGAATGAATGAATGAATGTAAAGAAGCCAAATAGACCAGCTCAAAAGGAGGGTAGAAAACTAGAGACCTTTTTTGATGGGACAGTAAAGTGGCAATACTGTACGAGTCGTTGGATTTACCAAGAAAAATGCGGCTCCGGATGGCTGTTTCCCACCAAGTGGCACGATGGCATGTGGTTCTCGGTTAGTGTTAGCAGTACGGCAGGTGTAACTGAATTGACAGATTTGACAAGGCTTCGGCGAAAACGAAGCGGGGTTCGTAAACGTTTAACGCAATTCAAGGCAGAGGCGACGATGAAGGATTTCAAACCGTTTCACAGTTTGTGCATAGGGAGATGGCAGTCGGTAGGCGGGTTTGAACACTGTTCGGCACGCCGATGACCCTAAAATGCGGGACGTGATGTGCGCGCCGGGGAATAGGAAGACCCCGAACGCCCGAATCCTGCCACGCTAGCCCTTTCAAGCCGCTGTCGGCAGGGTTTTGCGGAGTTTCAACGACGTCAGCTCACAATGCTCGGGAGCGAATCCTTGCTCAGAAGCTGTCTCTTCAATCATTTGCTGCTATTGTGTCCGGCATTGCCGAAAAGAGTCCGATCGATATTAGGTTTTGATCAGTGTGCCTGTATCATGCGACAAGGGTGCTACAACACCACACAGATCAGAGATGGGATCGTTTGGAATGCCAAAAAAGAACCCATGCTGCCTTTAATCCTTGTTTCCGGGTATTTCTTGACGTGTAGGAGGTCGCCGACCACGTTTCATGATGCGTATTCTGCAGCGGCATTGCCAAACCCTTGCTTCAAGTCCTCTAAATTTGCCCCCGCATCATATTTACATGTGGGAATCGTTTTGGTCACGTCCTCCCCAAGATGTGTCGCTCCAGCGCGGAGGTCCTCCAATACACTGCCCATTCGATAGTAGAAATCGGTATCCTTAATCACACCACTCTTCTCCTTTACGGTATTTGTAAACATTTTGTGCGCGTGAACGAACTAATTGCATGCCAAGGTTACTTTGGCTTTGCCCGCCCATGAAAAACCGCGTGTGCGCACTGACCTCTTTAAAGGCATCACAGATTTTGCTCTGCTCGCTTGCTGAAAGGCTTAGCTCGGAGGCCTCTAGTGCTCTAATGCTCGAAGCGATTGATGACTTTATTTCGTCAAAATTCCTGAGGAGTTGCTGTAATTTTATGAGGTTAGCTTGTAACGGTGTCTCGGTAATTCGCTACTCACTGGCGTGATTTTTGAATAATTAGAGGAGTCGATAGAGCTTGCAATGTTAGCCGTTGCATGGACGAAAACTGTAAACCCCTGCACCGTTGTCAACACATCTTTGCTAGTAAGAGCATGTGACACAAGAGCAAAAATGAAGGTTGTTATAGTAGTCAGCAACGTAAACTGCATTTTTGCGAATACGAGTCGGTTTGTAATCTATCAACCCGGTGTGAAGAAGATTCCAGCGCATGTCAAGTGGCAAAAACATGACAGCCCTATACTTTAATATGTTATTCTAGTATAGATAAAATACGGTGGTCGAAACACAAGACATTTTGACATTGTTTCATCCATAAATTGCTTGTAGAGGCTGAGATATTGGCCCAAGGCAGCCGATGGAATTTGACCTGTCTCCACATCGGATATTCCGTCTGGAATGGCAACATCGGGCCGCAACGTCTGCACCGTCGATCGACCGCAATAAAAAAAAATTAAGCTAAGGATAATGTGGAGTTCGGGGTTTGACTTAGTCCCATTATCAGCCACGCAAATCATTATCGCGGTAAAAGGAAGTTCGGAGCCGTGCCCGGAGTTGTACCAAGGCTCAAGGCATTTTCAAAAGTGGGCCAGCTCTTCCAGAAGCCTCTCCCCTTTTTCCGCATGATCTACATGTTCACGAACCCATGTTCCCCCGAGTGGCTATGCAACTGAGTCATCACCCATCTCAGAATATTCAGGGTCAATCCCCCGTCCTGAATGGGGCCACTCCACAGTTACCCAAAGTTTCCCCTATCAAAGAGATTTTCAACCATCTCTAGTCCTGTCAGCATTTTCAAACATATCTTGGGTCACCAAGGGGCCACAGATTGGCTTTTACACAGCATCATCTGGGAAGGGGTTACAAAGGGGTTGATGCACAATATTCCACTCGATGGACGCAATTTTCTACCCACAAGTTTCGTAACTATGGAAGTGCTTCGGAGACATTTTTATACAATCGAGCGAGTTCGTCCCGTGTCATTGAACCTGCATTTCTTGGCTTAATTGACGGTTCTAATCTATGGGGGCGCCTTTGCAATGTTCTTCACCTTAAGATTAGAATACCACCAAGATTTTAGTTTGCCATGATGTTTGTTCCATTGTGCAAAATACCAATAGCTTAGAGGTGTTGAGTTAGTTGATTGATTGGCGATGTTCAACGCCAAGACGTTCCTATCATGTGCCTTGGAGTTGACATGTGATAAAAGACCCAAACCACAGATCTAGGGTATCTATTTTGTGAGCACTGCAAAACCAAGGCGTATCACGTCGTATTTTTTTGTGGGTATTCATGGGTGTCAGTACCGGGTAAGGGTATTCGCAAAATGAGAACCCGTGGGTACCCACAAGGCAACAGAATATGAAAGCTTGTTTTTTATGTTGGTTTGGTTGGTCAGTTAATAGGGAACTGCATGAGTGTGCTCAATCACCTATTCATCTCGAATGTTTAGCGCATTGCATTTTCGTGTTCTATTTCTGGCGTACGACGATGGTGTTCATAACTACAGTCCGGTAAACTCTAGGAATCCGCACGCTTATTTAAAAACACAAGATATACGCAGTTAGACATTTCAAAATACTAATTTAAGTCTATCATCAAAGATTAGTTCCAAAATGGAAGCTGGAAGAATGATGCTTTGAGTCACTTTGGCGAAGCTAACACTGATATTCTCCTCTTCCTAGTAGTATTTCAATTGACGTATTTTTTAGATAACACAATGAGAATAGTTTATCAGATTTTCATTTCAAGTTTACTAGAAATGGAACGTGAGTTTCAGCAAAATATAGATCTTGATCCAGCGCACCAAGAAAATGAAAGTCATAAATGACCCTATGCGCCATTGGGCACCGACATGATTTTAAGAGTCTCTCAATATCGGTTGCCACTCCCCAGTTAATTGAAATTAGCCTATTGGTATGGTTGACATTGAAGCTTAATTGGCTTAGAACTTTTAAGTTCGTTCTGTTTTTACCTGGCCATTTCCCAATGCTCTGTTAGAAGCCCCGCCAAAAACCAAGATACCAGTTCAGTAATAATCCAATTGAAAGTTGAACTGTTTACCTTTTTATTCTTTTGAATCTTCCAGATCATTCTTGAACTGGCAAAGTCCCGTTGCGCTTCTTATTACCTGAGTTAATCCATGTCCTCAATATTGTAGCAGGTGGGTTGTGTTTTTCTCGTTATTCACGTTTACTTTCTGAAGTTACGACCTTGATAACAAATTTTTTCTTCTGAAATATCTGCCTATTTTTGCATATGGCGGTGTTTTATTGCTTCTGAAAGCAAGAAAGATCATGTCTTGCCCAAAATGAGATGAATTACGAAAATTCAAGTTTTTGGGCACGGACCATAGCACACGCGGCGAGTTCCCGCTTCGCTTACTCGCTGGTGCAAGGTCGCACACGTAGGAGAGTGCCGACTTACCCGATCATCTGCTAACTTGAGGAAAGTCGCAAAGGCGTGATCAATATCATTTGCCATTACAGAAAAGGACCCGGCGGCGACCCAGAAAAAAAATACCAATTCGAGGCAAAATCGCAGCCGGGCTCGCTCCGACATTTGCGACCCACGGATCAGATCTATCAAGCACGCCTTCGAGTTACCAATTGATGCGATCATCGTGTAGCACTCGAGAATCTATAAGATACTCAATCTAACAGCATGCCAAGAGATCTCCATTTTACACATTGCCCCATGTGGCTAGCATATGCCCATCTTTCAAGAGAGAGGCGGCTCGTCGCGTTGTCCCGAAAATGAGCGAAAAAGACATCCACCCGAGCCAATCTGGGGCACAGGACCTCACTGACCAGGATCTGAAGGCCCCAGTTGCCGTGAATGAAAAAGAAATCGAAACAGTTGACCCGACCGAAGAAAGGAATTTTGTCTGGAGACTTGATATTGGCCTTTTAACTATTGGATTCTTGGGATACATGTTTAAATACATTGACCAAAATAACATTGTATTATCTCACCATTGCTTGTGAGAATTTCGTCCAACTAATTTCTTTTTCACAGAGCAATGCATATGTGTCAGGTATGAAGGAGGATCTATCGCTCTATGGCAACGAGTTGAACTACTTTACCACATATTTCAAGTAGGTGGAATAAAGTGCCCCGGCTGAGAAAATTCATGCTCACCTTCCAACAGCATCGGATACATTATAATGCTTTTTCCATCATGCGTCATTATTTCGCATATTGGGCCCTCCAAATGGCTACCCGCTTGCGAGGTTTGCAAAAAATGGCAACATTCATCCCCTTGAAGAAAAAGTCTGACAACATATTAGTTGATGTGGGGAGTACTGACTTGCTGTCTGTCTTTGGCAAAAAACTCCCAACAGGTAATATCGAAATTCTACCCCTCTTTTCAATCAGAAATTTGCTGATAGGTGCGAAAGGTATATGGGATTCGCTTTCTCATCGGATTCTGTGAAGGAACCGCTTGGCCTGCATACTTTACGATGATTAGGTACCGTGAAAATTAGTCACCACGGCGTAAAGATGAACACTAACGGGCCAGTCAATGGTATATGCCACACGAGATCGCTCTTCGAATGAGTATATATAACATTGCTCAGCCCACTGGTGCTATGTTGTCCGGAGCGATGCAAGGCGCAATCTCTACGACCTTGGATGGTGCTCTGGGACGAGCTGGTTGGCGATGGGCGTTTATTATCAACGTAAGCTCTTGGTCAAAAGGGGCATTGAGACTATGAACTAAACCTACCTAGGGCGTTTGTACAATTTTTATTGCTTTGGCTGCATTTTTTATCCTGCCCGGATATGTAGGTCTTCTATTCGCTTGATTTTCGACTAGAGCTCTGTTGACAAATCTGGCCACCAGCCGGAACAACCAAACCCGCTGTCTAAGTTTTACATGAAACCAAGACACATTGGTAAGAAAATTTCCGAATCATGAGCCGCTCACGTTATGGAATCATTGCATCAGTAATTAATCAGCCGCTTTTGTTATAGAAATCGCAATGGCTCGTGCTCGTCGAGTTAGCCGGAAGCCACAGATTGGCATTACTGTCAAAGATTTTATTCGCTGCTTTACTTTTTGGCAAGTCTGGGCTATTTCCAGTAAGTCACTTCATCAAATCAAGACTCCATTCTTGTTTTTATTTGATATTAATTATTCCAGTTGCCTGGGCTTTTGGTGGCAATTTTACACCTGCCAACTATTACAATCTGTGGCTCAAGTCTTTAAAGAACGCAGATGGTACCAAGAAATAGTATGTTATCTCATTCGAGTCTTCCCATCAGTTACTAATGAGGATAGCTCTACTGCTATGATCAACTACCTACCTATTATTGGACAGGCTGCTCAGTTGGTTGCCGAGATCCTCTTCAGTGGGTTCAGTGATTATTTTGGCAAATACTTACCATTCTTATTACTGCATTCAGTAAGCTTAATACTCCTTTCCCATGAATCTATTTTAATCTCATGTTCTAGACCATCAACATCACTTCTTTGTCTATCTTAATTGTTCGACCCAGCAACGAACACGCATACATGGCAGGCTGGTACCTGAACTACATTGGAGGGTAAGTATGCATATCTCTTGGCAATTGTCAGTAATTCTCACAAATCATATAGTGTAGCAACAATGATTCTATGTGCCTGGGCCTCTGTTCACCTTCAAGGAGAACCCCAAGTTCGCACTGTCCTTTTCGCAGCTGGCACTGTTTTGACCTACATTCTTACTGCAACCATTCCTCTGGCTGCCTATCCAACTTCACAAGCACCTAACTGGCACATCGGAGCCAAGTTATACATGGGATTTGCAGTGATGTCTATTTTTGTCTACATTGGTATTCATTTTGCATTTCGGCGAGATCAAAAGAAAAAGAAGCAGCAAAGTACTGATGCGACCGACACTGATTCTTGAGAGGAATTTGAACGCTCTTCTTCTACATAGTGGTATTATCTAGGTTTCTAAATGCACAAGTTGTTTTTATTTGAACTAAGGTGGGTGACTGGGCCCGAGATAGTGCGCCTTAGTTTTCATGCTTTGCAGTCATGACTGCTATTTCTGGCAGTGTTGGCGAGGTAGGGTACATTACAACAAGCAGTTACGAAGTCACTTGATGAGAATATCTTCAAGCGATGCAAAATATGAGATTTAAAAATGGAATTCTAAGTTCTCAAATTATATGCGTTACATATTAGGTCTTAAGTCATTAACCGTATCAACAAAATGAAGTCTCCAGGTTCCTTCCGTTACAACCAGTCCCCAAAAATAGTCAAATATGATGGCTTCTCAGCAAATTAATCCCTTATAACCACGGTACCCCTGATGAACAGTCCTTCAACAGCGACTTTAACCAAGAATTTCGCTGCACTGGAAACAGTAACACTGTCTGCCATGCCCATTCCCGCGGCATTTCCGTCCAGCGTTCGCACTTCCGCCTTGGTGTCGGTGGGCTTTTGCTTTGGATCATCGAATTCTAGCCTCACAGGCCTTACCAGAGTCCAATCCATCTTTGTGGATCGGATCTCCTTGTCTAAGAGGTTGTGGTCCTCGAGCGCGTACTTGATGTTGGTCCACCCCATGAATCCCTTGGACAACAATGGTAGGTTAGCCCACGAATCCCCGGCACCTGCTGTCGACATGACCACGATACGGTGAATTCCGGCATGCTCCAGGACCTCGCAAACATTGGCGCAAGAGTCGGCCAGGAAGCGAGGAGGTGAGACCTGTGGGGCGAAAGGGCTATCGGATTTGCGGACTGCGTTCAATGTGAAGATGGCCGCGGAAGGTGTCAGAGAAGGTGCCGCAGAGAGAGCAGCTGTTATATCTGACTTTGATAGCGGCGAGCCAGTGACGATAGTGAGGCCAGGATGAGGGGTGAGGCTGCCAGCATTACGGACGAGGGCTACCGCCGTATGGCCTTGAGAGAGTAGCTCGGATACGACATGCTTGCCGGTCCGGCCAGTGGCACCAAGAAGGAGGAAATGCATGGTATTTAATAACGAGGATAAGAGATAAGGTTGTGTGTTTGTTTGTCTGAACTTGATGAGATGAATAAAGATTCTTTACAAAAGGGCGAGGGGTGCGGCTGTATTTAACCGCATACGAAGGGCCTACCATTGAGCTGGCGAGCAAGCAGACTTGCGTATATCGGACCAAGTATCAGTGGTTTATTTACCCTGTGGGGTTGCAATTGGTCGCGATCTGAGGCTGAGAGCATGAGACCCCAACCAGCATGCAAATGCTGATTGGTTGGTTCGGACCGCATGCTGCAAACAGGAGCCGTGTGCACGGTGTTAGTGCCGAGTGGAATTCGCAAACGAAATCCTCCTCATCATGCTGACACTCGCCCTCGCGCTTAACCCTGTACGCGAGCCTATCGGCCTTCTCGGAATCCCGCACCAACCGCTGGCTAGCGCAGCTAAGGGCCCAAATTATCTCCGCCATGCGATGGGTAGGCATCGGTGCTAACTCGATTGGGTCGCGAGACCGACACAGCCAATCAGAAGTGATGTTGCATGAGTGGACTTGAGCCGCGTCTCATCACAGAGCGACAAAAGGAAGTATCAATTATCTCGATTGACTTATATATATCGAGTGACTGTCCCAGCATATCTCTGAAGTTCCAAGTCACTTCTAAAAATTTTTTACATGTCCAAATTCATCACCAATAGTCCTAAAATCGTGTCAAAAATACTGCACCACTCCAAAATGCCAGCTTTTATCCTCTATGGCGCTCGCGGTTCGACAAACACGGACCGTGTCCGTATGACACTTGCCGAAGGTGGCTTCACGAATTACGAACTTGTGCTTGTCAACTTGCAAAAAGGGGAACAAAAGGTGAGTGGTTTATTCCTCTTGGGACGGGTATGTACATGGCTGACTCCGCTGCACACAGTCTGAAGAACACATGAAGCGTCACCCTTGGGGTAAAGTACCTGCCGTCACTTTCCTAGACGGGTTCACCCTCTATGAGAGCCGTGCAATTTGCAAATACCTTGCGAAAAAGTACTCGTTCCCACTTCTACCTCAAGATTCCGACCTCGAAGCTGCAGCTCTATTTGATCAGGCACAATCGGCAGAAATGCTTTACTTCGCCGAACCTGTAGGTAAAATCGCTTTCGAAAAATTCGTCAAAAAGTTCTTGGGGCTGCCTCCCGACGAGGCCGTCGTCTCAGGAGCACTACAGTCGATAGAGACGTTTTTCGACGTGGTGGAACGCCTCTTGCAACATAAAAACTACATGGCCGGGAACGACTTCGCTCTCGTGGATATCTACTACATCCCAACAATCCAAAGACTTTTCGCTTGCGGGTATGCAGATGTTATCCTCAGTCGCAAAGGTGTAAGTGCTTGGTGGGACCGCTGCATCAATAGGCCGGCCATACAACAGCTTTTGGCGGCTGACAAGGAGGCTATGGCTGCAGCAGCCGCCGCACGTAAATAGTATATGATATGGGATAAATATTAATTTAGACATGAATATATAGACACCTGACTGCCATAAAGCGGCGCAGAATTTTGATGATTTACTCTAATGTGTGAGTAGTACATTGCCAGCTCGCCCGATTATCGCCCAAGATGTAGTAAATACAGGTACCTCCTTGCTCACTGCAAATTCGTGGACCCTCTTGATTGCGAAAAAGACAAGAATTAGAGGCTTACTGGGAAGAATTGCGCCACTACCATTAATAATATATCAGCGTACTTTTGACGTCTCCCCTAGGTCACTTCTAGTGCCATGGTGGATTCTGTAAGACTTTGCTCTTTCATCAATCCCGCTAGCTATGCTTTTCAACCGGCCGTTCTCGTTCCGCAGCTTGTCAGCCAGATCCGGCGAAGAGTCTAGTACCCCCAAGAGCACGATTCTCAATATCTGATAAAAGGCGCGTAGGAAGGATACCGAAAGAAGCTCAGGGCCAGGGGGTCTGGTGGCTTTCTGGACGATTTCAAGATTGGTGAGCCATGAATCTAACGAGTCTAGTAGATATGCCTTCTCAGATAGTAGTCTATCCGCATCTTCTGTCGATTTGACATGCGACACTTTGCCGAGAAACTCAAGCGTGGATGTAGCAATCCTTGTTAGCTTTGTCCGCATGTCAGGTGCAATCTTGCGAATATTGCGAGATTCAATTTCTTGTTGATTTGGCGATGTCAAGGACGCAGACACCGTCGTGCTGCCTGTGTCGGTTGGCGTTGAAGCATCCGCGAACTTGCACGGTGCAGCGAAAAGCTTGATGATGAAAACATCAAGCAAGGGTAGTTGCCTGTGGTATGCTGGCATTAATTTCTTGCCGGCCACAAAAGTTGGCCTTGCCCGATGCTCGTGCATGATACCGAGTCCTTGCGAGATGTGCTGAGCCATGGCAGCGTAATTCCCCCGCACTTGCTCAATACTGATGAAGATCTGGCAGCAAAGTAATACTGACTTCAACTCGTTGGATCCCGGTGACGACAAGTTGGATGCGAGGCCCCCTAAAGCCATACAGTATTGCTGGAGGCCATAGTCATGGCTGCGGCTGCGGCTCTGCCACACAACTGACGCTGCAGCATCTCCGGAAGTTTCGAGATGTTCCCGAAGAGCTTTCAGAGATGAAATCGCGTGTCTTATCGGCGGATCAGTTAAGCTAGCTAGGAGGAGTTGCCTAGCTTCTTCATCACAGCCTAAGGTTACGTCGAACATGGTCTTGGTTGAGAAGTAGCGACTGAGGAGATGGATGTCCTGAGGGGCGATTTCAGTTAAGGAGGGCCGGATAGATTGTAACCCAGCGCTCAACTTGACACCGCTAGCATGGGTGTTGTTGGAGGTTTGATTGGTAACAAATCGGAAGGGAGACTCGTAACCATCACAAGTGCGGCCAGTGCTGACACATTTTTGGCAAAACGGCTTGTTCTCGTCGCATTTGACTTTTCTTATTCTATGGTAGAGTGAGCATATACATATAGCGAAGACTGTATAAGATCTCGATCCAGCGGTGCAGATAAGTAGTGGGATTTGAGACTGACCTGCAGGTTGCACAACCAGTTTTCACCTTGGGTTTACTTTGGATGGTTCGTTTGCGGGCGACAAGGGTCCCGGCCATGGTTGAGCAGCGCGGGACATTCGCGCTTGTCGCGCAGCACCTTAAAAATGGGGGAATATGCGCAGCAAGAAATAAATCTAAACAGACGAATGAAACGATGCTCCTTGGTTCATCATCAAGACTCAGAGGCAGGCGAGTCAGCATCGCATTTGGCAGAGTGTTGGCTGTAACCTACCTGGTCCATCGTAGGCGGTCAAAGGCGGCAGAAATTGGGCCGGTAAGCCCCAGCCACAATGAGGATGCTCCTTATGCAACCCGGAATGCCAGTCACGCACCTCCTTGATTTACAAAATCACATGGAGTTCTCTTGCAATATTTTCTAATAATTTTTCATAACTGTTAGATTCTCGAAAATAGTCATAGTTCTCCAACTATGAGCCATTTTGTAGACGTGATAAACAAAGGTGATCGTGCTATGCATTTTCAAGGATTCAACCAAATTTGGCTGTCTGGTCACAGCACTACAATTGATCACCAAAAAATCCAAGCGTTTACTAGATTCATCATATAAAGGAAATCCTTAATCTTTTAATTCTTATATTCGTCCAAACTAACACTATGAGGGTGCCTCTGAAGGTGATTCAGCAACGGTCTACACGCCGCTCCTCACCGTCTAATGTTAGATCCTCGATCGCTTAGTCTTTTCCTATCCCTTTCCATCCAAAATGAACTCAAATATGACCCTGCTTTCTGAAATCTCCATTGTCGCTCGATTTACAAAAAGTCTCGATCCATGCTATTCTTCGCCATGGCTGAGACTGAGAAATTTGTTGATAGTTTATTTTCGGACGCAGCAGCACTTCTTCTTGAACAGACCGCAGTCACCCTTGGTCATGTGTGAGAACTTGCGGCTGCCGCAGTAGTCTTCGCACTTGCCACCCCAGGTAGCAGAGCAGGAGCTTGGGTGGAAGCAGTTGTCGCCTCGAATTTCAAGGCCCTGAACACCGCCTTCTTCGGCGGGTGCGGCGAGAGCGCCAATGACGGAAGCGAGAATGACGAGACTGAACTTCATGATGAGAATAGGTGGTTTGGTATGTGAAGGTTGTTTGAGTTGTGAGGCAGCTGATAAAGAAGGTTGTGATGTAGTGTGTTTGTATTGTTTGATAGATGAGGAATGATTGTGTTGTTGGATTGAAGGAAATGGAAGCGTATTTGCCTGACTATTTATATTTGAACTTGATGCTCTGTAGCCAAATCATTTCATTGGAGGCCTGGTGAATGTAGGCTCAATATTCCGCTTAGACACAGATCTGCCGATGGCCCGAAGGCCAAGATGTCCAGGACCCATCGCTTTGACTTGCCAATGCATGGTTTAGCGGATGTCTGAAAACGCCGACGAATAAAATCGTGTATCTAGCGAAGGCGTCTATTCTGAAATGCGCCCGGGCCCTTGGGGGCTGAGAAATGAACATGGGCGCCTATCGTATAGCCCTTGACGGACGGTGAAGATGAAAATAACACTGCGAGGGTGGGCATCCTTCCAGGGAGGGAATCTGTCCGATCTTACTATGATTCTGAAACAAACTGTAATTGTTTGGGCTAGAAGCAATGTTCTTAATGCCCAAACTTTGCCAAGATATTTTGCCGCCTCTCCGGCTAACCACGCGAGCTCTGGTCAAAAATCTATAGATCTCGACTGGGCAGTTACTACGTGGAATTCCTTTGTTCCTTTAGTTCAAGTGCATTTGATAGTTGAACATGTACAAAACAGAAGCCAAAGAGACATTTACTGACACACTGGTTCGATGAACAATATTGCATGATATCGTCCACAATTGTCGCACCATTTTGCATTAATCCGCCTACTTGGGCGACATGCGTGCCTAGCGGCGTCACTTTGGCCTCGTGTGGGAAATGGGCTGAAAATCTTGTGCGGGGAATGCGCTTGTCGGCCCACAAGGCAGTCTTGGCCTTCTATGCACATTCTAAGCTCGAATGAAGTTCAGGATCAGCGTGCATGGAACGAGCCAAGAAAACAATATGAACTGCGTAGATCAAAGATCAACATGAGGCCCCAGGATCCTTTCAAGAGCCGAAGTTGCTCTAGCCTGCAAATTGTGATACAACCTCCGGTCGTCGCCTCCACAAACACTCAATTGCTCATAGACACTAGTACCTCATCTTTTTTTTTTTTTTACTTAATTTATAACCTTAAAATATTTAGAGTCTAATATTTCTAACTCCTTTGTCGGATGCACAGTTGACGGTGTATCGAAGGGCTTCTTGTGCATGACCCCGCGTGCGGCTGAGTAGGATTCATTCTCAGCCGCACTTCAATCGGCGTTTCCAAACATGAGTGGTCCTCATCCTACGCCTTGCGTTTATTTTTCCACGCGACAGTCCAAGCGCGCCTGTTTTGATGTTCTCATTGGGGTGCCACTACCTCAGCTCCAAGTGTACCACGGGCCATCACTTGTTCAATTCAGCGAGCGGAGGTAACCGCTTCAGCTCAGAAGGACGCCCGTCGTTAGTGCCGGCCCCAACCAAGAAGGGCTCTTAAGCAGAACCTTTTCTTTCCAGTAAGGAGCTCGCAGAAAATTTAAAATCAGAAGTGGTCTGCCAAGCATTCAGTTCAATAACCACACGTTCTGCGCGATGGGCCGTTTGCAACGCCCTCCATGAAACTGAAATTGCATAGGATGGGAAGTACATAATAAGGCGATCCATAACTTCCCTTGGTGAAGGATATCTTTCCGCCAGAGCTTGGCATACTTGATCTGCTGCAGATGAACGGAACGTTGGTGTGCTGTTGATATATAGGGATCCCGACGGCGTATGGAATAGACGCTCTGAAATTGGAATGACTTGTCCCCAATAATTCCCAAGAACAACAACCACAGGTTCCTCCATCCCACATCGAACGTATACAAAATCAAGAAACTCTAAGCCTTCAGTGGGCATTATTTTGTTCATGAATGCTCGGCGTAATATGATGCATTCTGGAGGTGGGAGCATGTTGACAGTGAAATGCCTCGCCACGTCGCGAAACGACATGCGAAGTTTCCGAGCAATCCGACGAGGGTCAGGGTAGATAGAGGCCACCTTATTCTCCGCCTTCGAAATAATAACAGTGCGCTGCTCAAAGTGTTTGATTGTTTCGGACGGGACCAGTGAGAACCAACTGATAGACCCAGTGCTTCCTAGACGAGAAAAGATGTTCGGAGATTCCCCCTTCCGACTCAAGCAGATGCAAACGAGGTTAGAATCCAGCTTGCTATTCACACAAGCCAGAAGAATCCCATCACCGCAGTCCCTAACATACAGAACACATTGGAGCCCTCTGCGCGTCATTGTAGGTGGACCAATGTTTCTGACATATTGTTGTTGTAAGCGCTGAATCTTTTCGTATCTCCATTTGTTTCGCAATGATGGCCGAAAATCGGAAATTTCATCTGCGAGGGGAGTTACTGCTGTGCCCCCAGCAAGTTTTGCAACAATTTGATCTTTGATCTCCTTAAATATCTCTGGTGGAGATAAAGGGTGTGCCTTTACTGGAGGGCTGAATACGACGGCATTCTCATTGTTTAAGCCCCAGGCGAGCAGGGTATCATCGTCCGTTGTGTTGAGAATCTCTTGCTGCAATCGGTACATAGCCTTTTTACCTTCTCCGTAGATAAGAGGGATGTTTACATCGAAAATACCAATGAGGCAATATGCGCTATCCTCGGTCCGAGTTGTTTGCCGTCGTGCCGCCCAAGACATTCTCTCGGCTACATTGCATATAGATGGGCTCTCCCCTCCTAGCACACGGATATCAATCCCTGTTATGCCTGCGAGTTGGTTCTTTAGGCTCCGCTTTGTACCAATCTCGGTCCAATCTTCGGCGTAAAATTCAACTATCGGTGGCGCAATAAGTTCTTGCAATGTCCAGCCGCGAGTGAACCATCTACTTTTGCGGAAGAGACCTTTGCGGTCAAAGTCGTTCCTCCAAGGACTGATAACCATCCACTGGTTGGGGATGTCGACCAGATAGGCGTAGCATATACCAGCTTCCAAATACCAGCGGTACATAGAATTAATCGCTTCTGTCAATTCTGCACTGCTTGTTTTATCGATGCTGAAACTGCAAGTTAGAGGGTGGGTTTAAGGGAAACTGAAGGGCGACAAACCAGCATGTGTCAACCCATGCATACTCATATCCATCCTCTCGGGCCTTCTCGCAACAGCCTCTGAGCTTAGTGAAGCCGGACTTTTCCACTATCAATTCACGAGGACCCAGCATGTCTTGAAAGGTGACCTCGTCATCCCCCCATGTATGTGACAGGATTACGTATGGGGGTATCTCCGATCCCGGGAAGTTGGAAAGCTCCAAAGTCGCAGTTTCAAGAAGTCTCATCGCAGTTGTTTTGCTAGTGCAAGCTTTTTATTGGTTCACGTTGAAAAGAATTGACTTCAATGCGTGTCTTTGGCATATGACTGATGCCGCCACGCTGACCCGCTGCAAAGAGGGGTAAAAAAGGTAAGACTACTGCTTAGTGCTTAATCGCGCAGAACCTGAGAGTTCTCTTTGAGTCTGACTAATGGTTCTCAATATGACTGCCTCTTTGGATGACGTCCGTCAAAAGTCCTAGAGCACTTGTACAATTGGAAGCATATAGAATATAAATAAATAATCTTTAGCAGCATTATCTCCTGCTGTATCGCGCCTCTTTTAAATCCCACCACGGGCAACCAGCACTTCATTTGAGACTTGCGTTATCTAGACCGATGCCCGGTTAATGACCGTTACACTAGAACAAAGTGAATGTACACTTTGTTTGAGTAGCGTAAATACGGGAGATGACTCCAACGTAATACTCTTGAGCCGCAAACGCATCGCCCTAGTCAAAAGTAGAAGCACCTAACTTGCAGCCTTATACTTCTGGAGTAGCAAGCTTCGGTATCCTCGTTGCTGCGATAGGTATTTGGATGGGATGGTTGTAACTGTAACCCGAAGGATTCCGATGCGAGGGAAAAGAAAGAAAAGGGGGGGGAAGCCGGATGTTGAATGATGCAAACTCTCCCAGCTTCCTACTTCTCGGACACGAACGCATCAAAAAGACCTTTAGGGTTGACATAAAAGGAAAATAGCTTCTTGAGTTCACTTTTGCCAAACTTCTGCGTAGCACATCCTGTCGCCTCAGAATTGTGACAAGCAACTCCGTTCTTTTGACTAGCCAGATAAGGTAAGCGTCAGTTGATTCCACAACGCCGACAGGCACCAACCAGTGGTCACAAAAAGCTGATTCCGTTGTTCCTTCCAACGGTTTTAAAGCATTATGCATAATTCAGAAGATTAGAAATGCCTTTCTGCCATTACGATGGCGTGTGATCTGTTCTTTGCAGCTGCTACGGACAGTCCAGCTCATTTCAATCACTTCAAACCACAAAAGTTGTTGTAATAATTCTTTTCGTCTTTTTTTTATAAATAAAAATGACATGCATGGTGCTATAATGGGGCATTGAACGAAAGAGAAAAGTAAGTAAGGCTAAAAGTCAAACCAGTATGCAAAAAGCCTTCGTGTCTATTCCTCCGCCAGGCTCAAGCCATCCAATTGCAACCTTGAATCATCGCCATGCTTCCCATATCACTGCGTTTATACCAATCCTTGAGATGACCAACGTCATCACCAGTACACATCTCTCTTTTTGAGTTCAGCCAGCGGCTTCTCCTGCGTCTCTTTCTGAACTATCAACGCCATCGCACTGTTTGATGTGGCCCTCACTGCCACCGTTTCTTGCCGCATAGACTTTTCCACTGCATTCAGTTGCTGCCCCTCCAACGTAACCGGAGGCTGTGATCTCCAGGCCAGAATCAACAATTGCTGGAGGTCTACCAGAGCCGTGATCGTATCGGCTCTGAATATCAACGTCATCACCCAGTAGACGATGACGACAGCAATGTAAAAGGCAAGGACCACATAAGCAAAGATCAGCGAACCTGAAGGTAAGCCATATCCATATCCGTAGCGTTTTGCCTCAAAGCTCATCGTGACCATATTCTTCGCCACCAAATCCAGATAGTCTTGTTGCGTTCCCTCGTAAGAAAACGTAATATTGTTAACATTAAGAAGCGTGTTGTTTTTGAAAATGAGTTGCTCCGACCTAGTGTCGTTGCCGCGATATCCAATATAGAGCATGGGTATAGTTCCGTCTGCATCAGCGTCTTGGGCGACAATAACACTAGTGGATGCTCTGGTTCTGGCAAGGGCATCTGTGACAATGGAACCTGTGATCTTTTCCAGATACTCAGCAACTATCTTGTCGCCTTCATCTGGATCAGAAGCAGACCCCGGCCTAAAGTAAGGATTTCCGGTATCCCTATAATAGCCCTGCATTGGGCTAAACAAATATTCCAAGCTCGGCAGGTTGCCAGCAATGATTGATTGCCCTTTGATTGTCGGCAGATCGTATGTGCCCACGGCCAAGTATGGTAGCCAGCTGTCATCAAAACCGATCGTCTTCCCAACAGAAGCCTCAGGATGCTCCTCCTTCCACGATTTCTCATTGGAAAAAACTGACAAATCCGTGATGTTGGTTGCAATTGGTTCGGAATCAGTCGAGTTAGCCCAGTACTCTGAAGGAATCCAGTGCGCCATATAGCTGCACGCGACGATGCGTAAACCTTTATTTTTTAAATCCTTGCTCAAGTAGGGACTTCGGGCCATGAATACTAGCGACGATAAGGATTTGCCGTCAGAAGTAGTGTTTCCCAAGTTGATTACCGAGAAGGCAGCGCTGGTGTTGAAAGTTGTCCAATAGCTTTCAGGGACATGCCAGCCCACAGACTTGATCAGATCTCGCATCTGATTGCAAGTGTTGTCGTCAAAGCAGTTCAGGTCTTTGGAAGGGAACTGCATTATGGGGGCTTCCGTTTTGGTACCGAAATTTACATTATTCCACACATTGCACTTGGTATTCACAAGTGGCTGGTAGTTCTCTGATGAGTTTGAGAGCTCGAGTTTGTAAAACTCAGTCTCCGAAATCTTCCCAGCATGTTCTCCTTTAAGGTAGCTCTTGAACTGCCCCAATCCCGAAACAGTCAAAGCCGTTGGGGTAGAGAAGAAGGTGCCAGTTTCGTTATTCGACAGCATATCCAGTCGACGACTGATCTGGCCCGACGGATCTGGGAACGTGATGTTGTCGGGCAGATCCGAAAATTGCCAGCCGGAAATCCAACCGTAGATGTTGGAAAACCCTCCCGCGGGACAGTCGGGCATAAAAACACCTTGAGTGCCTGAACACGCTAAGGAGGCGTTGTTGGAAGTTACAGCGTTGATGATTTGAGGCCATGCATCACTTCTCAAAGCCGATGTGTACAAAGGCAGGCTCATATTCGAGAATGCATCCGGAATAGGAAACAATCCAAATTTGGGCACAATTAAAGCAGCAGAAGCTGGACCAACGACAGCACCGAGCGCAATGCTAACCGCCAGCATGGCAGCTAGCCAAACGGCTCGGGGCGCACTTGACCAAAACCCGGGGCTAGCAAGTAACTTGATGTTTGATACTTGATAGCCACCGGTAAGGAGACCGTACGGGACCCCTTCCTTGACGAGATGTCGCTTATAGACATCGAGAGTCATGGCTCCAAGGCACATGACGACCAAGATTTCGTATGCCTTGGCCGCAAACTGGACGCCGTTGATGACGTTGGATGGCGTAGTCTTGATGAAGGCATAGTTTCCAGGAGCATGGATCCCGCTGATAGGAAACCAGAAGCGTTGACTGAAGTTGATCCAGAAGAGGACGCCAGTGATTACAATGGACACTAGGCAGAGCAAGAGGTTTAACCACTTAGCCCGCAGGCCCTTAATCACTTGCTCCTGCTGTCCGACCATCGAATATTGCATCGGCCGTTCGGCGGTAGTGTCGGGGTAAAGAGATTCGGGATTCACAAAGAGTCTGGGATGAACATGACGAACAAGATACTAAGCGCACAACAGTTAATTATGTACAAGCGGTTAAAGGGGATGAAATCTACAGACTACACCACAGCCTCATGAATAAGTGGCTATCGTCTAGTTGGGTTAAGGATATGGTTAATTTTACTCTCTAACCCCCAGCTGGGCAGATTTGACGGCCCGTGACAAGGAATTTCAGCCAGCTTCTGCAAGCGCAGGCATCGCCCTCCTTGGTATTGGCCAAGTTCAGGTGAGCTGAAGCCCTCAATACGCATGTCAGATTGGCTTGTCGCGCTAAAGTTATTTGTGGCACCTCGCGTCTCTGCCTAGCACCTGGGCTTCAAACCAGTGGCTTGGGCCGGAGATTTAATGCGACCAATGGTCCGCCACCACATCTGGTAGGGGTTGCGTTTTCTGCGTCACTAATTGGAAGCCTTGCGAGGACACTCAAAGCCATAAGCCAAGAGCGACCATTTCCGGCCAGGCCCCGAGGCCGTAGTCAACCCTGAAATCTGCCCAAGGCGCTTGCTCAAGCATCGCGTCCTGCAGATCGCGAGCCGCTATCCCCGGCTAATAGCCATTCAGAGCAAACAAGCAATTACAGAAACGGCAAGGCGCTGCCGGGGGACCGATCGCTGTCTTGGCGAACGATCATGATACCTAACCAAGCGCACAGGTTACCGCATTAAGATCAGTCACTGACCGCCGGGGAAGACAGAGCTCAGCCCTACATTGGTATTCATGGCTGCCTGGCCGCCAAAGCACGACCTGCATGCGTTTGCCGCGCGCGAATTTTCGTCTAGTGCGGCAAAAGTGTACAAAGTCAACTTTCAATTGGGCTTTTCCTTTCTGTATCCCTCTGAATCAAGAGTGTAACTGAACACGTAACGGACTCGTGATGGGCCTGAGCACAATTAGTTATCTCACCAAATGGGTCTCTCTGCATTATTAGATCATTGTTGCCTTGTACCCTCCCTCAGGTGACAGACCCGGGCACCAATGTTTACTTACATCAACAAAAACATCGAGGACGGCAAAGACGGCAAACAAAAGGCAGTCAGCGGATGCGAAGCCAGGATATAGCTGGATAGCTGAGGATGAGATGGATTAGATGAAGCATGCCCCTTGCGGCTAATACCACCTTCCACCTGCAAGATCTCCTTCCATTCTGCCGGGTGTTAATCGACGGAACTAAACCTCCGGCGACCTGACTGGTCGAGTTTTGGACTGGGCCCATCTGTTACGCTAGCGATGATCGGACGCCTCAGTCTCCACCGTAAGATTTGCATCGCGACGGCCCAATATTGCCCCGTCGCTCAGAGCGCAGAGCCGCAAACTCGCGAGGGAACCAAGTCTTCGAATCGGCAACTGAGTCAAATCTAGATGCGAAGTTGATATTTTGCTTTAGTCCATACTTGCAGCCTGAATCTCGGGAGGCCTCAAGCATCTAGCCGTAACAATACTAAATTCTGATGTGCATAACTTTTCTTTTTCAGCAGATGAAGGGAAACCTGGAAAGGCTTTTTTTTTACCACCCAAGCTGGCCTGACTTCCACTAAACATTAACTCTCTCGTCTTTCTTTTAATACAAACCTCGTTTTTTTTCAGCTCGGAAAATTAAGCCAACGTCTGGCCCACTGTTTGCCGAAAAGCCGCTGGAGAGGCGCCAGACCAACACTCCCCACTGGGCTATTGATGTACAAAGGGACCAGCTAACAAAAAGGAACTTTGGTAAAAAGAGTGCCGATTTTGGCAGGCAGTATGGTGTGATTTCACGGCATGGCAGGTCCCTGTTTTGAACTACTTGGTCTAGATGATCTGCAACGCTCAACCAGATATCCCCGCAGCAAGTCTCTCGGAGACTTACGGCATACAAAAGCGGGCATCCTTCTGGCCGAATTTTGCCGGTTGCGCCAAACCCGAATTTGTTCTATTACTCCTTTCGTAGGGGTAGAGAGACTTGCCTCCAAAGTTTCCCTAAGGAGATCATAGTACACCCCGCGCCATGGACCAGTAGAGCCAGCATTCCCGCTTTTGAGTCTATTTATCAGCGCGACAACGGCAGATAAGTGGCTGAAAGCAGGCATGACCATCCAATTTTAAACAATATCATATCGATCACAATAAGCTCTCAACGCCCCGTTGTTCGACATACCATTCCAGATAGTGAGTTGTGAACAAGACAGTGTCAAGGCTGATGCCCACAGTCAACCCAAAGAAAAGGTCTCACGTCCAGATCACCTCTAACAAGCAAGGGGGTTCCCAATATACCGGCAAAATATACCAAAAAAAAACCCCTACCGTAAACACACGTTTGCCGATGGAAGCTCTGAACCGAGGTCAGAGAGTCAAAGCACATCGCGGTTATCGACTCCTGTACACTCTCTACGCAAATTCTGAAGCCTAATCCATCCAAAGGCATCTTTAGCACCATTAAAACAATCTACAGAATTGCTTTTGAGCATACAATTCACTAACTAGTGCGGTCGAAATGCGGCCGAGTTTCTGAGATCCGACCTCAACCACGGATGCGTGGATTTAGATCAAATTGGCTACGACCTATCCCTCGACGACCTCAGAGGCAGCCTCTAGACCGAATTCTCCCGCAGAAACAACCAGGGCGTTTAAATGCAAATTCCATACGATACTGCCTGTATCAACTCGTCTTTCGGCTTACCTTCCATCAATCGAACTCATCAAGAAATGCACGCCCAAGTCACTCTACAACACTGGTTCCAATTTCTCCGCGTCTTCGAATACACTACCGGTCGTGCCCCGATTCATATAAATTACTCATTGGAGTGTAAAAGGGATCGCGAAACATCGCGAGAACTGGCTCCATCCTCTACCCAGCTTCCAGATCAATGGACCCCCCAAGCCGCGAAAGTCGTAACCGTAGCCTGTTCTACACCTTTCTCTCATTACAGACGTAAAATAGGCGTCTAACTTAGGAACGGATGAATAACAAGTGAAAAAGGAACCCAGATTTCACTACATGGCGTAGATACTGGTAATAGTCTGCGTCTGGCATACAGAACAGCAAAGCCAACTTGTATGTTCACCTGAGTATGAGTGTTTCCACCATTTCCATATGTTTCTACATACATGCCTACCCCTATCTGTTTGCTCCGGATTGAGTCGGTAAATTCCGGTTGTATGACGGTGTTGAGAGCTGAACATGGGGCACCGCTACCTAAAGAGCTAGCCCTCCAAGATCTCCCAAGGGCATAACGCCTTACTATTTGCGTCAGAATCGTTTTATCATTACGTTTCTATCTAAGGATCCGTTACAGCCTCCATTTAATTTAATTTATTAGTTCATCTTTTACACTTTAGCCTTCATCCCAACTCGTACTATTTATAGGCCCACTCTTCAACTAAAACTCGGCGCCGTCCACTGCCTACCCTATACCGCTCAGCCCAATAAGTAAGATATGGCTCTAATCACTACTAGGTTTGAATCACATGTCGATAGTTATTGTTTCTAAAAAGCCAGCATTGATATTTGTTCATAACGAAGATATTTGAAGTGGACCTACACTTGTTGGGCATTAATGCAAACATCGGTTTAATTCATAGCGCACGTTAAAGACGAGAGTTACGAGCCCAAACTTCGGAGCCCGAGATGTCCGATTGAGTAATAAGATGGGCTCAATGTGAAACTCCAATACATTCCACTTGAATACGAGCTCCATCCTTAACCCACATCGTAATTCAGGCGAACACCACCAACTGGCCAAGATCAATTCGCCTAATTAACCACATTCGTAACCGGCACAGCTCAATTAAGCATAACTCGCGACAATCGAAAATCCGTTTCCCCCCGATTGACATCATCCGATCTACGCTTCGGAGACATGATCTGCCCCCCTTGATCATTCAGCAAATCTGCTAGCTCGGCTAGCCACATACCAGGTGAGCTCATGGCATGTCATGGCATCGGGATCGTCCGTCTTGAGTTTCACTTCCCCACATGAAAAATTGGAGCTTTTTTATTGGGCCAGGGAATTCTATACTTTTTGATGCTCTGACCTTGCATTGTTCAATTGAGTCATGTTTAAGGGAGGAGATGAATCACAAGTTAGATGCCATTGTGTTTTTTGCCGAGATGGGAAAGTGATTATGATTTCTGTCTATGCGTCATAAGAAGGTACAGTTATTTCCCTCGCTTCATCCTTCCACGTGAGATTCCCTCGGTCCTTTGCAGTTCCTTCCCCCCTTTGAACATTCTTCATTGTTCTAAAGGATACATGCCAATCATGTTTCAGTGTTGCGTAGGTCGTTAAATTAAAAAGGAATTGACATCATAAAAAAGTCGCTTATTTGGGGAGGGCAGCGGGAGTGTAAGCCTGGTCGGGCTTGACAACCTTGCCGCCGGCGAGCTGCTTGTCGGTGTAGGCGGGCCAGACGATCTGCTTCTTGCTCTTGGAGACGACGGACATGGTGGTGAAGCCGTTGCCGGGGCCGAACTGGCCGCTCCAGCCGGAGGTGACGGTGAAGTCGCCGCAGGTGGTAGGGCCGCCGTTAGCCTGGGAGGCCTTGGCGGTGCTCTTGACGACGTACTTGCAGGCGGTGGCGGCGCCGGAGCCGGTGGAGATCTTGAAGTTCCAGGTGCAGGTCTTGTCGGCCGAGTCGCAGACGCGGTTGAGGCCCTGGACGGTCCACTGGGAGTTGGTGGCCATCATGGAGACGGCGCCGTCAGCGGGAGCAGCCAGGCCAGTGCCGGCGAGGAGGGTGACGAGGGCAGCAGCGGAGAACTTCATGTTGAAGGTATTAAATGATTAAGTTTAAAAAGGGTTTTAAAAAGGATGAAGTTGTGGTTGTTGATGTGGTTGTAAGTGTGTTGAGCGAGAGTGTAGAGTTGTAGAGGATGCTTGAGAGCTTGATGAGGAGGAGAGGGAAAGCGATTAGAGGACGAAGCGGACGGGTCTATATATACATTTCCCGGGCTTCCCTGGAGCTGAAGTGAATATACGAAGAATGGGAATTAGATAGTGATACCCTCTGCTCTGACGATCATGCTTCGGACGGTGCATGGGTACACCAGGTGTGGGCTTGGACCTTTTGGCACCCTTGGCGTAGGTCACCGCCCGCCCAAAAAGAAGGTTCCGGTTTCTCTTTCTGGCCCTAGCTTTTCTGGCCGTCCGCTGGGCTGAGTTGGTCCCAAGAAGGGCAAGGGAGATTGCCAGTTGAGCGCTGGGAATGCGCCTGTAACACGAGATGAGGCACGCACGCCGTGGTGGTGGTGTTGGGCGATCGGCGGATTTGCGCCATCTCGTATTTGCCTCCACATCAGTCGATCTGGGCGGAGGGCCGAGCATGCCGGGGGGGTTTAGTTGAACAACCAGTCAGTCAATCAATCAGCACTTGGCGAAAGAGAGGAAAAAAGGACCATCACGGGAACTCGGTCGGTCGGTCGTCGCCTGCAATGGGGCTAGCTGGATGTGGGCGTGAAGCTACTCGTTGATGTCACTACAGTGGTCCCCGGAATGGAGTCACGGCTCCTGGCGTTGCTCGTATTCTGGCCTGCATCGGGTCTTGCTGCCGAGTCTGCAATGGGGGCGGCCCCAACCCCGCAAAAAGCAAAAGCAAAAGGGCTAGCTAGCTCCAATGTTCAGTTTAATCGCATGTGCTGTGCTGTGCTGTGCTGTCCTCATCCATCATCTGATCTCTCTCTGTGCTGGATTGGATTGCAGTTGTCAGTGCAGCAGTGCAGTAGCAGTGAGATGAGATGACCCTATGTGCTCTGACTGCACCCATTTTACATGACCAGAAAACCTTATGCTCGACCCAATGCAGGCCGCAGCCAGCCAGTCAATCTCGTGGCACGGAATTGCCAGTTACAGGTGTTGCACGCACAGCGCACCAGCTCAGCTCAGCTTCCCGTTAGCTTCCTTACAAGCTCATTTGCAAGGTTATTTTTTTTTTCTCTCACGGACGAACCGGCTAGTGGACGACGAGGGGAGAGGGGGGGGCCCAGACCACGCGCGCAAATCCCCTCCGCTTGGAAGCCAGCCTTGCGAGCCACCAACCACTAAAGGCGGGTTAGGTAGCGAGCTATTTGCTTCTTTTTTGCCGAGAGTGGAGGAATACGGGAATCCGGCTAATATTTGCTCTGAAAAAGGGTCGTCGTCTATTCTTAGCTTTCTTGTTCGGGGTTGATGAAGGGAAGACGGTTTGCACCGTAAAAGAATAAGACGTCCATTTTTGCTCGCGATGTGAGCCATTGAATCGATGTATTTTGCACCCCGGGACTTTTTGCTAATGCTTATTTGATACGCGCGTGCCATGGTACTTTCCTCCAAACCTACGTGTAAATGGGACATTTTTAGAACACAGCCCAGCAAAAGTCTCCCGACTTCCGGGGCCACATGGTCGCCGGATGTGAGGCAGGGGTAGCAGTAGTAGTGTGTGCGGAGGGGGGGCAGCAGCAGGGAGGGAAATGAGGAGGAGGGAGTGCAGTGCAGTGCAGTGCACCCTTCAACAACGTCACGTCTGTGTGTTGATATTCTAGAACCACCACAGTGGGCCCGTGTTCGTTCCGCATCGCCCTCGCCCCTTCGTCTTGATGAGACGGGAAACTCAAAGTCGGCCAGACTCCCGCTCCTCAGCCACTCAGCGGGCTCTGCGTCGTTGGAGAATAAGGGCCTCAATCTAGTCGTGGCATTGACACAGCGTTGCCGATATACTGTCGCCTACAGCTGTCATGTCATATATTGGCTGTCAGAAAGAAAGCTCGCTTCACGGTCCGCGCCGGCAATGCCACCCAGTCGGTTGAATTAAAACGGGTTGGTTGCATGGATGGGTGCAATGCAGCCAGGCCAGCGCTGTGTCACCCACCTTAATACCTGTATTAGCACCCAACTCGGAATCTGCAGCGGAACTGCATTTGAGCGAACCCCTCCAATTCGGCTACCAAGTGCGCCACCCTCTACACCATTGCACCACTGCAGCACCGTAGCCTGGCGCTATTAATATGACAGCCAGCTACACCGCCAGCGCCTCGCCAACACAACACGTCATACGGGCATTAGTCTTCAGTCCTCGTCTTGTTTTTAGCATTGCCTGTCTCTTTTTGTACCAGCTTTTTACTATATTTCGTTACTATCAAACAAACATGACTTTTCGTCAACTCATAACAAACATGACCCCATTTATTTGCCCTGTCCACCAGTGGGCACCTTGAACAGGACAGCCCGTCCCTCGGGACCCTGGCCGAGAGCCTTGTCCACTCGGAAGAATCCCTTACGCTCCAGCTGGAGGAAGTCGCCCTCCTTGAGCTCCGAAATGTTGGCGTCCACGAGCGCCTCCACCATGGTGGCAGTGTTCTCCGCCAGGAAGTCGTCGAGCTCGTCGTCCTTGTCCAGAGTGTCCTTGGTGATAAGGTAGTCAAACTCCCACAGCTCGGCCTCGACCAGGTTGGAAGCCTCGGATGACAACCACGTCACTTTCTTCTCCGTCTTCTTGAAGTCTCCCTCCAGGTGCAGCTCCATCTGGAGCTCCTTGATGGGGCTGGCCGACTTGTCCAGTCCGCGCACAATGGCGTTACCCCAGCTCATCAGCGTAATCTCCTCGTCGGCCTTGAATGTGACAACATCGGCTTGCTCAATGATGAGCTTGCTGCCGAAAGTCACCTGCTTGTTGCCAACCTCGGGGTTCTTGACGTGCTTGGGGCGCTCCTCCTTGTAGGGGGCCTCAGGGCCCTTGCTGAGGGTGACGGCGACAGCGTCCTTCTTGTCAATGGCCATGTATCGGGGAACGACGGGGTCGAGCATGCGCTTGTTGATGTTCCAGATGTTGGTCCAGTCCATGGTGACAATGTTTCGGCTGGGGCCCTGCTTCAACATGAACTCGCGGAGGGCGGCGACGGTCAGACCACGGCGCAGGATACCGCGGACGGTAGGCATGCGGGGGTCGTCCCAGCCGGTGACACGGCCGGTGTCGACAACCTTGGTGAGCTTTCGCTTGGAGAGGAAGGTCTTGATGAAGTTGATACGGGCAAACTCCCACAAGTAGACCTTGCGGAGCTTGAGGTTCTCGAGGAACCAGTGGTATTGCTCGTTTCGGTCGGCGTACTCGGTCGTTCGCAGAGCGTGGGTGACACCCTCGAGACTGTCGACGACGGGGCAGGCGAAATCGTAGGTAGGGTAGATGTTCCAGGTCCAGCCAGTGCGGTGGTGAGGAGCGGGCTCCTTGTCCTTGAAGTTGGGGAATCGGTAAATGACGGGGTCTCGCAGGGAGCCGTTGCTGGACGAGTAGTCGATACGGGCGCGGATGCAGTGCTTGCGGCCCAGGTCGGTGCCAGCCTTCATCTCGCGGAACATGGCCAAACTCTCCTCAGCGGGACGGTCACGGCACTTGCTGGGGAGGCGGTTCTTGCGATCCTCCTTCTGGATCTCCTGATCCGTGTCATCGGCGTAGGCACCGCCGTCGAGGATCATCTGCTCGGCAACATCGTAGAGCTGCTGGAAGTAGTCACTGGTGTGGGAAACGCTGACATACTTGATGTCCATGAGCTCAAGATCCTTGAGAATGGCATCCTCAAACTCCTGCTTCTCCTTGGTGGGGTTGGTGTCGTCGAAACGGACGAGCAGCTTGCCGTCGGTGGCCTGCTTGGCAAAGTAGTCGTTGAGCAGGGCAGCCTTGGCGTGACCAATGTGCAGGTATCCTGAGGGCTCGGGGGGGAATCGGGTAACAACGCCGTTCTCGGTGTTGGTCAGGCCAATGTTGTAGTTGGCACCGCCCTTCTTCACGTCGGCCTTCTTGGGCTGGGCCTTGTCCTTGAGCTCGGGGTGGGCATCCTCGATGTACTTGAACCATCGGGTCACGTTGGCAAAGGCGCCCTTGCGAACGAGGCCGATAGCGACCTTGCTGGTGCGCAGAGCCGTCCACAGCTTCTCATCGGCATCGCCCAGGCTGTAGCCGCTGATGTATGTTCGCAGAGTCAGGAACTTGTCGAGCTGGGCGAGGATGGGCTCGGCCGATTTGAAGTCGGCCGTGTTAAGCGCGGGGGCCTGGACTTCGACGTCGAAGGAGGCCATGATTGCTCTCTTTGCCGTGTTTGTGTGATATATGTGTCTTGGCTATTCTTCTGTCGTCGTCGTTTATCGTCTTCTTCTTCGTCCTGCCCCGCAATGTGCCTGGTGTGGTTTTTTTTGTATTTATTGTGCCCACCTCAAAACTGTCCCGCCAAAGATTTTGGAGGGGTAATTCACACACCTTGGCGGGGTCCTTTGGATGACTCAGAAAAAATATCGCAGGGGCACGTGATCTCGTGACTGTTTCTTTACCACTTCTCTTGGCTTCGATGCTGCGCCGAACCAAGTAGCAATTGACCAATCCTTGGTTAATCTATGCAACTTGCAAATCCATGAAAAATTGATTTAACCAAATCGCTCACCTTACCCTTTCCGTTTTATATTTCACCATCCCTTGACCGTAATCGCACTCCCCGACTCATTCCCGGACCGGCCCGGCCACCTTGCTGTCATCCGGTTTGAGGTGGCAAGCAACGCAAGGACCAGCCATCGTCTCATCGTCATCCCACAGCTGCACCGAAGCCGGAGAATGTAGTCATTTAATCCTGTCTGCGCTCAATTATCGGCGAGATGACTGTAAAAATAACCTGTCCAATACTCGTGTAGAGGTATGCTTTAACATCCAAGCATGGTAGCCCAGGGTCCTTTCTCACCGAGATAATTTCGGTCAGGCCGAGTCTCATGATTCTGGCCAGTTTGAGCCTCACAATTCAGCGGTGAGACAATTGCGGTACATATTTGCTTTATTGCAAGTATTTCTTACTCTCATCACTCTTAATCTTCGTGCCACATGTTAACAAAGAGCTTTTCGCCTTGATCTATTTAAGGTTTTTGAGTATTTCTGTTCTCACTAGTCCATCAGGGCTACTTGACTTACATAACGGTTCGCAGACTGCCAAATTTGGCATATTTGGAACACGTCAATTCGCCAACTTCTACAACAATGAATGAACACAAGCGAGGATGAAGAATAAACCACCAAGAATCATATCACGGATCAGTTTGAGGATTTTTTAAGAAGAAAAAAAGTTTCTTATTTATAGAAAAGTATCGCTTTCTATAAGACAAGTGATGTCAAATAATCTGTATAAGCCAATCGCCTAAGCATGCTTTTCCTTAGTGGCCTTGACCAACCCATCAAGCCAATCCTGGTGGCCATTCAACATGGGGTTGGGCTTGGTAGTGGCTAGCTGGGCTGCAGGCTTTCCGATTTGGGACTCCTGGGTCAAGATTCTGACCACGCCCCATTCAAGATCCTCCACAATCCAGGCATGGTACACGTCCAATGCCATGTCTTCGTCGCCATCCTGCCAGGCCCTCCAAGCAAGTCGTCCAGGGGTGGTGGAGGTGGGTGCAACCGATTCGTAGACCTCCGATTGGAGAGGGGGGAATCCAAAAGTAGAAAAGCTAAACTTGTCTCCCTTTTCTAGAAGGGGTCCAGAGGTGGGTGGGGTGACTTGTGCGACGTTGCTGTAGTAGGTCTCCCACTTGGTGATGTCGGCCAGAAAGGCCCACACCTGGGCTGCGTTGATGCCCTTGACAATCACCTCATTGGAGACATAATTGTCAGTGGTACCTGGAAGGTACTTTTCAGGCCAATAGATGGAGGAAGGCATTGTTGTTGGTGGTTGAGGTGCAAATTTGCGATTGGGAAAATTGAAACAGGAGAATTGATGAATTGGTTCTAAGTAAATCTAATTGAAGAAGAAATGTGATGAGATCCTGTGTTCATTTCTGAATCCGTCGCGAAAATTCCCATTTATATACCACCTGAATCTATGAGACTGAGGCAAATATCCAGGCAAATATTCCTGATTAATAATTTATCCTTGGTGTTCAAACCCGCGGTGCTTTCAAAAAACAGACTAAACCCGAAACCCGGCCACCAAATCCGGATTAATAAGCGATAGCAGACACCGTCGACGAGCCCACAAACGGCAAACTGGTTTCCGATTGGAAGGAACAGCCGTTGCATTCCACTACGACCCCTGCCTGATTTACAGGCTACTGCGAAGGATGGAGAACTCAGGCATCTTCTTTGCAGTGTTGCGCAGGGGTGTGGCCTTGCCCTCAAGCACAAAAGTGAAGAATGACGAGATGGCCTCGGGAAGAATCTTGCTTAGCTTCTCGGCATCAATTGTGCCAATCATAGACGCGATCTGAGACTTGACACTGTCAGGAAGCCCCAGGGCCTCGATGATGATGGGCATATCAGTGTACGACCCGTGCACAGTTCCCGAGATGGCTCCCTCGACCTTGGATCCTCGCAGATTCTTCCAGAACTTGACCCATGTGGTATCCTCCGAACTGTGGTTTGGTCGACCAAGGAGGAAGAATGGCTTCTGCAGACCCTTGGAGAGCGCGGGATCGTGGAGGGCTCCGTCCAGGTTGACACCTCCGCGGATCTTAGAGTTGGCGAGCATCACCCCGGCGCCACTAGCGCCACCAAGCGAGTGGCCCCAGACGAGAACCTTATCAAAGTCAATCGTGCCAGGGAGTCCCTTAAACAACGACTTTGATGAAGAGCTCTCCAGGGTTGAAATTACAAACGCCAAGTCGTCGGCTCGAACCTGCATAGTCTTAGTCGTGCAAGCTTCATGTGTGGAAGACAAAGAACTTACCTTGGTCAGTTTTACCAATGAGCTTTCTGTTTCAGAAATGTTTCCGCTCATAATAACGGAACCATCCGAGAACTCGACAATGTTCGCATCGTAAGGGTGATCAACAGTAACAACCACGTAACCTTGGCTAGCGAGAGCCTTTGCCATGGCGCCGTGCAGAAGACGAGAATTTCCAGCTCCGGGAGAGAAGACGGCAAGAGGGTAACTCGGCTTCTTTGCTCCCGAGGCACATGCCTTGGTGCTGGAAACATTACAGATTTCAAACTTGATCTCAGAGAACGTGTCATTGCTGAGGCCCATAGATGCTGCTTGAAGTCCATAGTACTCTGCCGTGGCAGGAGACATATAGGGAGCCTTGGTGATGCTGCAAGACTTGGAGTCCTCCACAGGCCAGAACAATGACGTCATAAGCTTCCGTTTGTGTTGGTTGGTTTTGGGTGCATAGGGGTCGACCCGGCTATTGTCTGTCATGGACTGAGTCCGCATTGCAACAGCATAGGAGCCGCTTGGGTTGGGAAGCAAGACGGCTTCTGCAGCCGCTGCCAAAAGTGGGAGGAAAGTCGAAACTCGCATGGTGTTTTGGTGGTAAAGAAGGATGTCTGGTGATTATCAGTGAAGAGTGAGTTGAATTTTGTATCATCCTGTGAATATCGAGCCGGCTTATATATCTTTCAGAAGGTCAATGAGCTGTAATTTTGACTCCATTCACATCAAGATGCTGATCGTCATCAACCTACCCTAAGCCTATTTTGGACACGATCGAGCGAGCAACGCCTCGCGGGTGTGGGGCTCATTTTCCTCAGGTCGTCGTCTCTTGTTGGTCCCGTTGACGGGAGGGCTGAATTGAGACATGCATTAGCGTCGCCAGATGGTTACCCTTTTAGGAATCGTGTGCCAGCTGTGAACCCCGTTCCCATCAATGACCTAGAGAAAGTGGCCATGAACTCGCGTGCTTCATCGAATTCTTCCAAATCCACATCGTTTTAGGAGAATACGCGTCCTTCCATGCAGAGAACATGCCTCTCGGGCCTTTCGACCGTCGCAAGAAGCGATCCAGGTGCAGCCCTTGCTCCTCCAGCCACCTGAAGGTTAGACCCCCACAGGATCTCCCGCCCCCCCTGTTGAGATCCGACATTGACAGCTCGCAGTGTTCTGGAAGCTTGCCATGCAACAACTGTGAGAGGAAGGGTGTGGCGTGCACATACCCAGGTCCCGATGAAAGGCGGTCGCCCATAGAAATCGACAAGGGATTGCAACAGACGGCTGCGAGCTATGTGTGGCCATCTAAACCTCAGCCAAACCGACAACTCCGGCTCTCCAGAAGCCCACAAGCTGACCCCGCTGCGTACTACTTTCATTATTTCGACCTCTTTCTCCAGATCAACAGCTTCGGTAGACACAGGATATCCCCTGTAGATATTAAGGAGTTGATGCAGTGCTCCACCCGTGGCGAATATCTCAAAGATGCCATCATCTCGCTCGGCGCTATGGCGTCTACCAAACTAGCGCCTGTAGACCACCCCTCGCGTTACCGCAACCGCCAGTTTGCGCTTACATCATATACGAGTTCTGTAGCTGGTCTCAGAGATGCGCTCCTGCATCATACTAAGAAGCCACAGCTTCGGCTTAATGTGCTCTGGACTACTCTGATACTGGGATTGTTTGAGGTACGTAGCCATGCATATATTTATGCTTATTTTGCACCTGGCTTCAGTTTGCTTACTAGATATTATTAGCTTATGACCGATTCTTCTGGCCAAGGTTGGGTGCAGCACTTGGTCCATGGAACTTCAAGAGCTCTTGTAGCCAGTGGACCAGCTGCTTGCCAGACAGGATTGGGCCAGAGATTCTTTATGGAGGTCAAGATATTTGAAGTTTGCAGGGCCATTGTGTTTAACGAGTCAAGCTTTCTTACGCGGCCGGAATGGAAGGCTCTGTCAGCGCACCTGCATTGGCAAATAAGCGGGAAGAAAGCGCATCCTATGGATGAACTTTTGGACATTATACTTGGCTGCTCATCGCTCCGGGTCAGGTGAGTATTGATTTCGTTTTTTTGAGAAACATAAATTAATGTCTGAAAAGTGCTGCAGAGTTTATCGCGTCCTTAAAATTACCAACAACGGAAGATACTCTAGAGATAGCCGGTGATGTTGCTCTTGGAGGACTGTACCATAGACAAATGCTGGATTCATGGGCTGCTGAAAATGTTGAAAAGCTGAACGGAAAGTTAAAGCCGGACGGCACACTCGAACAAGACGACTTTAACTTGCTGGCCCTCATCTTCCACGCAGCAACAAGCATCTATCTCTCTGGCGTTTTTGACTACGAAATCATGCACTGGAATGATTTGGGGCTCATGGTTGCAACAGTAGGCGAAGAGGAGATTCAGCTACACGTCAACACCATTCTCACTCTGGGCCATGAGGTGCTTGCGGGATCCAAAATTTCGCCTCTACTCCTTCTGTTTCCGCTCCGAGTTGCAGGAGCTCGCTCACGACAATCTTGGCAAAAAGACTCAATTCTTGCTCTGCTTACGAAAATTGAAGTCACGTTTTCAGTCGCGACGACGTTTAAGCAGGAACTGGGATATGTGTGGAGTAAAATGAATTAATTCGACGCTAATCTATGGGGTATTTCGGTTCCCTTTAGTACACAGAGGATACATAGTTTAGAAAAAAGATGCAAAATTAAAATATTCCCAAAACTTTAAGATGTGCGATCCTCGCTGGGGGGGCTGTCTGCTGTTGCAGATGCAGTGTTGCCGAGCTTTGGCTGACCCATGACGCGAGCCCGCTCCGCCATGGAAGCCTCCTTGTCAAGAGCACCGGGGCTGGCGATAAGCGAGCCGAATAAGTTGAAGATGTTGCCGGTGCGCAGAGTCATGCAGTAGTACAGGGTGATGCCGACGACGACGATTTCCTCGTGGCAGGACGGGCTGTGGGCTTTGGGCCCGATGAACTCAAGGGTGGCCATCTTGTGGACGGCAAAGGAGTTGGCAGTGAAGCGGGCGACGGGCAGCTGGTTCTCGTCCAAGCAGGTAAAAGTCCAATTCTTCAGGCTTGTCTCGCCGGTCCAGGTCATGGCCATGGGCACGTCGGAGCCCCGGGAGTAGCTGTACGAGAGGTGGGTGTAGGAGGTTTCCAGGCGCTTGAGGGCCTTGATCTTGCCCTTGACGCCGCGCAGCTCGTAGTCGGGATTGATGTCGACTGCGTGGATCTTGCCCGTGCCGATGACCTCATCTGTGGCGCACCTCTTGAAGGTCATGGCTGGTGAGAGGGGATTTTTGTAATCGACATAGAAGATGGGCTCATTGGGGTTTGTGGCGTCAGAGATACGGGCTCCCCACTGCTTCCAGGAGAAGTCAACTGAGAGCGTTACGTCGGCCATTCTGGAGTGTCTTTTGTGTGTGTGTGTGGGCGTCTGTGTGGGCGTCTGTGTGGGTGTAGCTTGAGAGTTGATCTGAGATGGAATTGAGAAGTAATAAAGTGTATATCTAGATAAAATGGCACTGGAGAGTTTGACTTTAGATAATAAATAAACTTTTGATTGACACCACGATGTCACTTATATGGCCGGTCCAGAACGTGACCCTGGGTGCTGTCACTGTGACCCTGTTGTGCATTGGAGTGACTTTCGGGGCGCAGCAGCACCCAGCCTCCTGCTGCGGATGCGAACAACTGCTAGACCGTTTTTGGGCAAATAAGCATCGCCCAGCCAATGAACATCACCGGCGTTGGCGACGAATCCCGGCACATGGCCAATGCCGCTCCCTCACCAGGCCACGAATGCCGATTCAGCATGGTTTCAATCCCCCCGCCAGGGCCCTTCACTAAGCTCCTCCCTCATTGGGTTAAGGAAGATTCCTCTGCCCAGACCTGAGATTCAGCCCTGAGTGGGCGGATTTGCAGCAGGGCGCAATTTTGGGGATCTGAGGCTGTGAAACCTTGCTTTTGTTGTGCTTCTGCCCGCTGTTGTTCCTTGGATTGCATCGCGTTTCTGGCAAGGGTTTTGCCGTTTCGAAATTTCGTATTTGAGGAATACTGGCTGAGGCGGCGTTTGAGGGGCGGGCGGCGCACTCTGCCGCCAAAGGATGAAACGACGCCCGCTTGCGCTGACACAACCGAGCCTCAGCTGCTGACTAGCATCTTAGGGAACCCTGGTCAACGAGAAGATGCGTTATCAAGACTCAACCTCATAAAATGCACAAGTTAAACAATCCCGTCTTGTGCATCACTTGTATGCAAAGAAAGGTGGTGCGCCACCAGGCACCACAGCAGCCACGCTGAATGTGCAACAAACCCAGCTTATCTCTCTGCATAGTTAGCCTGCGCCACGCACAGCTGCCTGAGCTGAAGCCATCAACCCCGCTCGCCACCAAGGAAGCTCATGATCTTTGGCATTCACTTCACCTCAACAGGAATCTAGTGGCTCGCAAATGGCGGTTGCTGTTGGTTGCCATGGATCAAAATATTCCACATACTGTCCGGGACCAAAGACTTACGACACAGTTCGCCAATGAGTACACCGTTCACACGTTTGATGATCCCGATGCACCTCCGTCATCGCCGCCGCGGTCAGAATATTGGAAGGAGACTCAATACCTTGGTCAGGGCGGGCAAGGGCTGGTGACCTTGCAGACATGTGCCAGTGGTAGTCGCTATCACAGCGAGCGAGCCGTGAAGCAGATACAGCTACGGGATGACCGCACGAGGCGACGAGTTGTCCGAGAGCTTGAAACCATCATTAAATTCTCACAATACAAGGTTTGTGGCTGTTTTTCTTCCTATCAAGAACTGAAGTTTTTTTTCGTATGCGAGTCAAATACTTCAAAAACTCACCCAAGCGAGTAGTATGCACGGTACTTTGTTAAAATGCTGGGGTGGTACGATTCACCAGACTCACTATACCTAGCCATGGAGTATTTCCCAGCTGGAGATTTGCAGGCCTATATTGCTACGCACAAGCTCCTTTCAGAGTCTCATTGTCGCCGCATCACCACTCAGGTACTATCAGGCCTCGCACTAATGCACGAAGAGGGTTTTGCACACTGTGATATCAAACCTCAGGTATGCAACCTTGACCATATCTCTGTCATACAAAGCATCCTAACTGCATTATCCAAGAATATCATGATTTGCCAATTCCCGCAATCTCAATCGTCAGGTTCTTGGTGGGTGAAACTTGCAGATTTCGGTATTAGCAAGAGCTTGGATCTGACTGCTACCGGCACGGCTGCAATCGGCACCCAACTATATATGGCGCCCGAACTCTTTCAGAAGTCGAAGCCGCCGAATCTCAATCTCCAGGCTGCAGATATGTGGGCGCTGGGAGTGACTACATTCTTTATTCTAACCAAGGGTCTCCCATTCTCCGATTTGCCTTCTGTTTTAAATTACACGACCAGTCCACACGATCTTCTATTTCCTCATGATTCTCAAGTCACTAGAAACGCGCGGGATTTTATTGATCTGGTAATGAAATTCGAGCCCCACGAGAGATTAGACTCGCGTACAGCTGAGAAGCACCCATGGATATCAGAGAATGGAAATCCAAGTGATACACGAACCCAGTAAAGCCAATCGCCTGTCTTATTTCTCGTAGCCTATAGCTAAAATTTATAGGTCGTTAGAATTAGACGCTGATTCGATTTCATCGGGGCCTAAGGTAGCGGTTCAGTCACGCCTTTCGTCACTGACTTCCTGGCTACATTCGAAAGAATGGTCTACAGGGTTTCTTGGGAGCCCCAGATCCACCTCGGAGCCGTACGTTATAAGAAGTACTGCATATGATAGTGGTATTTCAGCAGACAATGCCAGCTTCACTCCGGAGGAAATATCGAAACCATCTGCTGATGAGACCTTAGATGACCTTGCGTCATCATTAGAGCCTCCCGGATTGAATCGGGATAAGCCATCCTCAATAACACCACACGAGGCAGCAAGATATGGGCACGTGGAATTCCTTCGTTCATTAATCGATAATGGAGTCGACATTACGGCTCCGGATGATCATGGTTGGACAATCCTCGGTACCGCAGCCCTCCACGGGCATTCAGAAGTAGTTGAACTTCTCCTTGATCACGGAGCCAACCCTAACACTCCAAGCCATGATGGTTGGACGCCCATTCAAGTAGCTGCAAAAGAAGGGCATGAGACCGTGGCCAAGGTTTTGTTAAAGAACAATGCCACCATTGAAGCACGAGATATAAATGGCAACACGCCACTTCTTACCGCCGCGGAAAATGGACACGAAGCTGTAGTGCAAGTGCTGTTGGCGAATAAAGCCTCTCACGAAGTGCAGAATAAGCAGGAATACACGCCACTTTCAATCGCCATATCAAAAGGACATGAAGGCGTAGTGCAAGTGCTACTCAATGCAGGCGCTTGGCTTGAGATCGCAGGTGGCTGGGGCCGGGCAGTGCTCCTGATGGCTGCGCACTGCGGAAATGTTTCCATGTTACGAATGCTACAAAGGGCAGGCGCTGACGTTGAAGACAAGATAGAAGATGGATTCACACCCCTATTGGAAGCCGTTTCAAGCAATTCTCTACGCTCTGTAAAGGCTCTGCTCCAGCTGGGCGTTGACATAGAAGCAGAATCTGACCAAGGCATGACGCCGCTCATGCTTGCGGTGGTAAAAAATCACGGTGCGATGACAGAGCTACTCGCAAAAGGGGGCGCCGATATCACGGCGAAGGACAAAGAGCTAAATACCCCGATATGCGTGGCTGCATCTAAAGGTCATCGAAGTGTGGTGAAGATCCTTGCAAAACATGGCGTTGACCTTGAAACCAAGGGCGATTTGGGCCGTACACCACTATTACAGGCTATCAGTGCTGGGCACGAATCAGTAGCACTCGATTTATTGCACAAGGGCGCCCAAGTAGGTGTAAAAGATGAAGAGGAAAACACGCCACTTCTACTAGCTTCAGGGATGGGACATTACACTTTAGCAAAATTACTGATAGAGAGGGGTGCAGATGTCAAGGCAAGGAATGCCTCGTACTCAGGCACCCCACTTTCCCAAGCTATCAAAAATGGGCACGAGTCTTTGGCAAGGCTACTAGTAGAAAGTGGTGCTGATCCATCCCCAATACACATAGCAAATGGGCTCGAAGTTGCCGCATCAAATGGAGATGAAGCTATGGCAATGTTGCTAATTGCAGAAGGCGCCAAGTTTAGAAGGGGCAACTGGTACCTGAAGACACCGCTCTTCCATGCGATATCAGGAGAGTATGAGGCTATAGTACGGTTACTCGTAAAAAACGGTGCTAATCTCGAGGACAGTAATGAGGTGGGTGATACGCCGCTTCTGGCTGCTACATCTATAGGAAACCAGGCCATGGCAAAGTTATTTGTGGAAAATGGTGCAAATCTCGAGGCAAAAGATTTCGTGGGTTGTACGCCGCTTTTGGTTGCCATGACAAATGCGGACCGAGCCATGATCGAGTTTCTTATGAAAAAAGGTGCCAACCTCGAGGCAACGGATGACAGCCATCACACTCCACTCATGATTGCTATATCGCATGGGCGTATGGATCTTGTCACGCTGTTGGTGGAGAGAGGTGCCAAACTCGACTATACAACTCTACACGGCGTCTCACCCCTGCGCATGGCTATGGATCGGGGGCACAAGGATATAGCCCAGCTTCTTACCCAGAAGGGTGTCAAATCAGGGTTCCGAGACAAATTGCTGCTTAAATTTTCCAAGTAATTAGCGCAACAACCTAGAAGCAATCAGTATTGCTTTCTTTTTTGTTCTTATTCCTTTCCAAAATGTAAATATTTTACACTTCAGAAATTATATGTATATATTATTACTTTATTATTATTATTATTTTGCTTAAACAATTAAGCTCTTAGTCTCTCACACATCACACTAACAAATTGCCCCCATGTCAACCTCACGTATAAACCCGGACAAAGCCAAGCGACCCGGACATAGCCAAGACACCTAAAGAATGCTTAACCCGACGAGCAACCGCAAAAATGCCATTGAGGAGCCGACGAGAAACCGACAAAAAACCGATTCCCCCCACCATGGGGCCACACTATAAGTCCATGATCCCCCTCTGTCCGGGGAAGTAAACAACAGATATTTTTCAGCTTGAGCGATTAAAAATGACGTATGCTACCAAAGAGAAGAACCCGGAGTTGATTGGGTTTGCAAAGACTCTTCGAAATGTGCCCTGGTGCGAACAGTATGAGAAGATGATTTCGGGCATGTCGTGAGACCCCCCTTCACCACCCGCACTATAGGGTGGGGGTGCCGCTGAGCGCCTGCTAACAACCTAGGTACAACGGATATGGGCCGGAACTATCCAATGCTCGATTCCGAGCAAGGAAGCTTATGAACAAATACAATACGCATTTCCCTGAGGATGCAACTCTCGAATCGCTGGCTGCAGACCGAGAGGAGATGCTGCAGGATATGATTGGTAGCATTGCAAAGGGGTCCTGTATTGAGCCACCCTTCACTATCGACTATGGGTGCAACATCTCGATCGGAAGCACATTTTTTTCTAACTTCGGGTATGTCTTAGTCAACCAACCGCCCTCCATCTTTCCCAGACTTTTTCTCTTTAGTGTGTCTTACAATCGTCTTTTCGATCTAGCCTGACGATTCTCGATTGTGGAATTGTCCGCATCGGGAACCGGGTCGTCTGCGGGCCCAACGTGTCCATCTTCGCCATTACCCACGACATCGAGATTGAGTCGCGCCGCAAGTTTGGCGAGTACACCAAGCCGGTCACCATCGGCGACGACTGCTGGATCGGGGCCAACGTGGTCATCATGCCCGGTGTCACGATTGGGAAAGGCTGCACCATTGGCGCAGCGAGTGTAGTGACCCACGACATTCCCGAGTTCTCGGTGGTGGTTGGATCGCCCGCCAGGGTCATTAAGAAGGTTGAGCCCGTGCCAGACTTGTGATGCGGGCTGTAGGAGCCCGACTATCAAATTTTTTTCTTTCCCAACGGGAATCACAGATGGTCAAGGAATTGACCAATTTTTGTAAATAATGACGATAGGATGCATAAAGCAAACGCGGCACAGGCCAGCCTGAATATATCCCTCATAGCTAGCTTTCCGCTACATGTCAAAATACAGGTGATAATGGCGGGCACATCCCGGATTGAAGGCGGCGTTGCATTGGGGGCAGCAGCTCCCGCAGGCCAGATACTGGTTCACCGTCAGCTCATGGCTGCAGCTGCCGCATAAGACAGCCTTCTCGTCGCGCTCTGTCTTGGGCCACACTGCCGGAGGGTGGTCGGCTAGGGCCTCGTGGCAGCTGATGCAGGCGTAGTACAGCTCGCAGCACTTGTGGCGGATGGCGATGATGTCGCGGTCCGAGTGCCAATGGAGGCATTGGGTTTTGGGGGTGACGTCGAGGCCGTGCACGGCGATGGGGGAGGCCATGATATAGGCTGCCGATGAGGAGGATGAAATAGGTAATTGATTGAATTAGAACGGCATGCACATGCACGGAGGATAAAAAAGAAAAGATTGGCGTTGCAGGGTCGCAGAGCCAAGGCCAGGACCAAGACCACAGCGGTAGCCACAGCAGTGGTGGGGGATCATCAGTACGACGCTAGCAACGACGGGAATCCCCACAACGGGCGCCTAGCATCCCATCCACAAGCCGTCAGGCGCTGCCCTGCTCTCCACCTCTGTGTGACTGTGCCATCTCAACGACGCAGGCAGAAGGCGAGACAGACTCACGATGAACGGCCTCCCGTTGCCAAAACAGGCAGCCGGCCTCCTGGATTCGCTGCGGCTCGGCCGGTGACTGGTCAGCGGCGCACGAGATGGAATAGCATAGTACACTTTGGATCTGCCATCGTCAACGGACCCCACGAATGGTTGTGGTGGATCAGCCGACACGTCACACGCACCGGTCCAGCCCATCTCTCGTCCAACACGCGGACGTGCTTCGTGATGGGGCCAATGATCACGGCCCCCAGAATGTCCGACTTGCAGCTGCAGCGACCCGAGGCTACTGCTACCAATATGAGCATAATGGCGTCACCACACGCACCAAGGGCGCGTCCTTTATATAGCTAACGCTGCGGCCGCTCAGCGCACGCCGCAACGACTGCGCGACTGACTGACTGACTGACTTTTTTTTTTTTTGGCTGCTGAAATGCTCGGAAAGCTGTCCAACTCGCTGCGGCGGTCGTCCAGATCCAAGCGCCCGCCCATATCGGCCAACAACCGCAGACCGGCCAACGGCGAGCGGCCCTACAGCTCGCACGGCGACGGCGACGGGGGCCGCCTCAAGCCGCCCGCCTCAGAGCCCAGCCGCAGGACCCGATCGCAGGAAATTGAGCGACGACAATCGTACGAAGGACGAGGAGAGGGACGAGGAGGAGGAGGACGAGACCGCGACCACCATGACTATTACCGCGACTACTACCCCCCGCGCACCGGCGACAACCGCCGCAGGTCCGTGTCGCCCCGCCAGCGCCTCCCGCCCTCGCCACGAGAGGAGCGACGGCTCCGGAGGCGCTCGACCCGCGAGGCCGACTTCTCTGCCGACGAGGACAACAGTCGCACGCTGTCGCCGAGCTCGCCCCGGGGCTCGCCGCGATATCCTGCAGACCGCGCGCCCCGCCGCTCTGAGGACCGGCACCCTGACGCTCGGCCTGTCGTGAAGCACTACCCCCCCGATTCCTACAGGCCGGTTGTTGATCAGAGGCGCATGTCCTACGATGGGGCCTATGCGATGCGACCCTCGCCTGCGACTTACAAGACGTCACCACCGGGTCATAGACCTTTGAACCCCCTGCCACACCCCGAGGCCCGACAGGGCGGCTCGCGATCCAATTCTCGAGAAGGCCCGCGCAGGCCGAGACACCCTGATTCACGCCTGTCAAGTGACAGAGTCCCCCAGAAGCCGAAGCCACAGCAGCAGCAGCAGCAGCAGCAGCAAAGGCCCAAGCTGGCCACGGAAGCACCTAGGAAGACCTCGGGTCGCGGCGCGCAGTTTTGGGAAAAGATTCCGCAAACCTTGGCCACTTTTGGCGGACTGGAAGCACTCACCAAACATGCCGACACGGCCAGGGAGTGGGCCGACTGGCTGAATGACTTGCAAGGAGCGCCGGAGGAAATCCAAGCTCTGTCAGCAAAGGCGACGACTGCTAGGGATACCGTCACTCAGATCCGGCAGGCCCTGGAAGTGCGACCTGACCTGGTCGAAGGCGAGAGCGGGCAGTTCTTGAAGCAGCAAATCGACGCTGCTGTCAAGAGCACCAATGATTCCCTTGAGGAAATGACCAAACTGCTGCAGGAGCTGAGCAATGACGGAGTCGAGGGAACAGTGATGAAGGGTATCCAGGATTTCTACAACTCGTATCGATATAAGCACGAATGGGAAGGCAAGATTAAGGATGCAGAGGCCAATCTGCAGAGAGATTTGGGGACGCTGAGCACATTGATGGTCAATATTTACTCGTAAGTGCATCTGCCCATCTATTCACTCCTCCGATTCTAACTCTGAGCTAACCGTATTGCAGTCGTGCATTAATGAAGCCTGCACCTCCAGGAACAACCGCCAATGTCCCTCCGCCTTCTCCTATAAAGCCAGGTGCCAAGGGCCCGGAACAGCAGCTGCCGGCCAAGGACGAGAAACCAGCACCTTCAGCCTCTTCGAGTTCCTCAGCTGATGCCAAGGGCATTCCCACGATAACCACCACACCACCACCGCGACAACCCGACCCTACCGCCAAAGAGGCACCGCCAACAACTAGCAAACAAACACCACCAGTATCTACGGGCCAAAAACCACCTGGTCCTCCATCGCCATCAGTGGTAGCCCGTGAGGAGGCCAACATCGACAGCGCATCTGCACCACCTAAACCACAGTCGCCCCCCGCGACAACAGACCAACCGAAGCAGCCAGACATGGGTGCCGGTAAAGAGCCTAAGGGCAAAGGACGAGACGATTCACCAGCCAGCGGCTCGCACGACGACCACGAAGTGGCCCTGCTTGACGCCGCCTGGAACGGCGACTTGAACGCCGTTGTCAACGAGCTCGACCACGCCTCTCCCATGACACGAGACCTCCAGGGTCTCACACCTATGCACCTCGCAGTTGAACGGGACCATCTCGCCACCGCAATGCTCCTGCGCGACCACCGAGTCGACTGCAACGCGCGCGACAACAACGGCCGCACGCCGCTGCACCTCGCCGCACGCTTCGGCTCCGCCGCCACCGTCGAGTTCCTGCTTGAGAAGTGCAAAGCCGACCCCAACGCGCGCACCCTCGACGGCCGCACACCGCTACACTACGCTGCACTATCGGCCGTCAGCGGCGACGAGGAGCGCCGCGATGTCTTGCGCGTGCTGCGGGACTGGGGGTCGGATCCCTTCGTGACGGACAGCAAGAACCGCACGCCGCGGGACTGCGCGCAGCAGCGGGATTTCTGGGACGCGGCGTCGACGCTGAGGCGCACTGAGGAGGCCTGGAGCAAGAAGGGGCGCAAAAACTGGTTCCAGCGACACGGGTTCAAGAAGTGAGCAGGCATCACGGAGTAATGTCTTTTTTTTACCATCTCTTCTTCTGCAGAACCAACGGGATTCGTTGGATCTGAGTGTTTTATTAGTAGCATTTTTTATTGTATAAGCGATTGCATTATGAAAATTAGCGAATTTAATGAATTTGTCTTTTATATTTTGAGGCTCAATGATGTTAGAGGGGATACTATGTTGTTTATCATGTCTTGCATTGACCGTCATGACAGCGGCGGTGGGTCGGTGACTAGTGGGGGACGTCATGATCCGGCCATGTTCTCATAGGGACAAAGTGCCTGATACATCGTATAGTGATCACTTCACTTTAGTAGAGCGATTCACTCACAGGTATTTTTACGTTTGTCAGTACATGGTTAGCAAAGCTGCTGGAAGGTGACGAACATGGAGTGGCGCACTGTTTTCCCAAATCGAGAATCGCGTTCACGTCAGATTATCTTATATAATTCTATTTTTTTCTTAACTTATATTTTACAATTCATTTTCCTTTCTTATACTTAGAAAAATCTCCAGATGGAGTCTGCCGATTTGGTGGCCTTGAATCGACTGTACCACCGAGTCAACGGCCACAGGAGCAACATCAATAAGCTCCAAATGGCAAAGTATGCCCACGCATTGTCAATCCCCCGAGTGGATCCGGGATTGTTGGGGTTTGGAATACCGGTGTCATGACCGAACCAGCTGATCATGAGCCCACCGATGACAAATATGAGCAACAGGTGGGCGATGTAGAAGAAGAGGGCCGCTCGGCCAAAGTCAAGGAGCATTGTGAAGCGTTTGCTAATGTGAGCAGGGAGACCACCAAAGAATGCGAGTAGGAAAAAGTTGCCAGAAAGAGTCACGGCCCAGAAAGCCACATCCGGCGGGTACTTGATGACGTAAAAGAAGGACTGGACTGAGACGAGGTACGGGTTTCGTTCCGGATGCTTGAGGTGCTCAGGGGTTTGGAGGCACCCCTCCGAGAGGTTTCCAAAGTGGAGGATGCGGGTGAGAACGAAGAGGACAAAGAAAAGGAGCCCGACGAGCGAGTGTCCGAGGGCAACGGTGTGCGGAGTCCAGCTGCGGGCCAGGTTGATCCGCGCATACAGGAGACCTAAAATAGCAAACGACAGCCAGGCCATGGGCGGGAAGACGGAGACGACTCGAGGGCTCTGGACGATCCAAAACCAGATTCCGAGGAGGCCATTGCTAGTCACGGCTGGGCTTTCAGGCATGGGAGGTCCATCGTCGGTAGAGAATCCTCGAAGGACGATTGTTTGCTGGCTCTGAGCATGGCACTCGCCATTGTCTGGTGAGAGCCAAATGTTCCACCAAATGGAGACAACACCAAGGATGGCCAGAATAGCGTTGTGAATATGCCAGGACCACGTCGCCGCACGAGCTGAGACGCTTGTCGCTTCCACCTCTCTGTTTGGCCTTAGAAGAGGCTCTTCCACATCCTCGTCGTCCCTGGCGCCGTTGTCCACGAGCATGCCCTCGATCCCCTCGGCGAGCAGCGGTTCCGTCTTATTGACCACGAGCCATAGCATTCCCGCCAGAAAGTAGTCCACGGCCAGTGAAAACAGCACAAAGTTCAGCAGCCAGATTTGCCCGCCCGACACGAGCAGGCCAATGATTACGTTGATCAGCGTCAGCACGAGACCGCGCACCGCAAAGTACTTTGCGATGCGCCAGGACGACCACCCCAGCCGCGACCGCGATCGGCCCAGGTACACCACGCCCACGCCCAGAAGGAATGTGAAGCCGGGCGCGCAGAGATGCGTTAGCGACCGGACGACAACGGCCACAGGACGATTCCACCGGCTGACAATGGCGCCGTCCATCTCGGTGGTGCGCCCGGTGCCATGCTCCCACGTATTCAGTGCCAGCGCTGTGTGATCGAGGGCCATGATGAGCATCAGCAGCCCGCGCAACAGATCGGGAGCCAGCGCTCTAGCATTTTGTTTCGTCGGTTTCGTCGTCGTCGCATTGTTTTCACGGAAAGAACCGTAGCCGTCGGATCGTCGCTCTTCGGTCGGGGCCGGGCCCGGCGCAGCCGCTTCTTGTCGCCGGGTCATTTTTTTTCTTGACAGTTAACGGTTTTCACCAACACAGTGACATGGGAGAGAGAAAACAAAGACCTAGGAAAAAATGATCGGAATCTACCAGGAGTCCGACCATGGACTTTTTATTACACAGGGGCGCACACACACGATGTGACGCCCAATCCGGGTAGCTCGGGACCTCGCGCTCGCGGGAATCGGACGGTCGCTACACTAGCGGAGTTGCGGACAATCTGACAAATACAGACGACCACGATGGCACTAATTACTGAGGGGGGCGCGCGCGCGCGTTGTTGGAGCGGAGTTTTTAGGTAAACGGGCGTGTGCATGGGCCTCAAACCTGGACCTGGACCCATTCTCCCGGAGCTGAGAGGCAGCAAACCCCTGTTACCTCCGCGAAAGTGTATTCCTAGCCTCCATCTGGAAATGCAACCTGGGAGAGAATTTAGGGCTGATTGCGGGGCTTTGAAGGAGGAGTTGGAACTCAAACGGCACCTGAATGGCGAGTGCCGATATGCCGAGATGGACTTGAACCGTCGATTTTTGCCTATTTATACTTGAGGAGTCAGGAGTTGGTTGTGCTTATGAGCTGGGGCGAATCGGAAGTTTCGTCCGGTTTCGACTTTCCAGTTATTAAGGAGAAGATTCATCGCAAGCAAGAGTTTTTGCTCACCCTCACCACGGCATATTTATTTGATTCGTCGACAATTGCATTCTGGGTTAATTTAAGTTTGCCCAATGCCCGTCGGTTTTTATTTGCAACGGTCTCGACCAAGCCACCGGTTCTAGAAGAAGGCTTTAGTAGCCGGGGTTACGCCAGATGTACTATCTGGTCTACGTCCATGGATTTGAGCTGATTCTGGCCAAAGTGCGAGGGGACAGGATCCAAAGCATAGCAGAGCGTGCGTAGATGGTCAGGTGGTGGTTGAGCTACACGGAGCGATAGGAGACCGTGCTTGATTAAGGGAAATTTGGTCATATTATCTGATTCTTTAAGAAAGCGAAAGTTTCATTTTCATGGAATCATCTCTACATTTACTGGTATTGTTCTGTTGCTCCAACCATTCCCCCCTATATAGGATCACTATGATGGTCGAGACACTCGATTAGAGACCGACCGATGGGTTGGCTGACTAAGCCCGCAGCAGGCACCCTGAAAAGTCTCCCCTATTGTCCAGAGAAAGGGTGATTGCGAATATGTGTCAAAAAGACCTGGCGCACGCGCTCTGGTGGTGTAATGGTATTGGATGGCCGCAGCAATGGTCCGTGTTCCTCAAGATCGTTTGTACTCTTGGCTATCCCCTGTCCCCCAATAGAAATGGCTCAAAATAGGCAGGGTGCAGCTACGCCTTCGCGGAAATAAAGCTGCGGCTGAATTTACCGTGGCTGAGTACACCGTAGAATCCTTGGAATCAGGCAGGGTCTGAGACAGTAAGCACGTCATTGTCTGCCAAAGCCACTGTGGCCAGGCGTCACCGCGAAATGGAGCTGGAATAAATCTGCTATGTCACCATCGATCAGAGGGGTCGACCTTTTTTATTCTTACATCCTGAAATTTTCTAAAGCCAACGACGTGCGGCCTACCCACCCACCATGGTGGATCAACACGCCTCCCAAGATGTGTCAACCGTCAATGTCACATCGAGCGCAGGGAACGAACAAGCGGCAATTTGTAGGTTTAGGAGGCCTTCAACTGGAATGATTACTCCACTGGCGACGTACAGTCTTCATGATCCGAGAAACCTCCAGGAAACCTCCACATGGTTGCGCTTGGGCATCCCGCCTTCGCGTGTGCCATCGGTGGTCCACGTTATGAACTGGGCTTTGTCTTCAACCATGAAGCAGGGCAGTAGAGATCGAATATTGACGCGACAGTCCATCGCGACGTCATCAGTCAAGTTTGCCATTGCATTACCTCTGATCTGCATTCTGGTAAGAGCCTGCAGCTCACTAGCATCGCAAAATTTTATTAATACGATATGATTAAGGCGTGTAGCGCAGAGTTTAGTAGTCATAAAGACGACGAGAAATTTGACTCGGTTTTGCCTAACCATGTGCCCGCAAATCCAACAACGAACAATCCGGCGACAGGGCAACATGCCTCATCTCGGAGCAACGAAAGTTCAGAACGGCAATCCTACCTAGCTCCTATACATCTCCAACCGTCAGCTCCACTAACTCCATCAATACAATCAGACACAGACAATCAGATTATGAGTAATCAATCACAAGGCGCATCGGCTTTTCTTCCTGCGCGGTACCTTTGCCTAGTCCGAGATTTTGACAAGTATGAGTTTGAGACTATAAAGGTTGAGGATTACATCAACACGCACGGTGATACAAATATTGAGTTTGTCTTCGTCTCATATACACGCATGCATTTCAGAGTCGCGACCGATGAAGAAATTGCAAAGTACACATACCCCGATGAAGAAACAAGGGACGCCAACAGGGAATTAGCACACAGAGATCGAGATACCCTTCGACGATGGGGTATAGACGCTGCCAGAGAGGCTGGCAAACAAGCATTTTGGATCGACTTCGAATGCATTCGAGATGCAGATGACGTCGCGAGGGCCTCCAGTGGCAGTGACGATGTTTATCGAATTGGTGATATCGTACGAATTGCGCACTCGATGATTATTGCCATCGGCCCGACAGCATCTGAAAAGGTGGAGGCAATCCTATCAAAGAAAGAGCTTCCGGAGTATAATGTGCAAAACAAGGTCCCGTGGTTAAGGCAGTGGGGATCACGGCTGTGGACATTGCCAGAACTCTTGCTCTGCCCCCGCGAGCATAGGATCAAGCTCTTCATCTTAGGGGATACTTCTGAGCGCCAGGCAATGGCTAAGCGAAATTTTGCAGCTATTGCCTGGGATGATGCAGAGGCTGTGAATGAGTTGGTTAACCATTTCGAGGGCGCAGCTATTCTTACCCAGATGCACCTGATTGAAGCAGCGCTTGCTTGCTTTTCGAAACGGGAAACTGACCAATATAGTGGGGGAGATATTGCATATGCCATTATGGGCCTTTTGCCCCAGAAACATCGCCCAAAGGTTGATAAAAAGGACTCAGGGTTTCAAGCATTTGCTAAACTATCACTGGCTGGCGAAAGCGGCGCATTTCTAGAACGCATGATATGCCTCTCTCCTCCTGGATCAAAACCTCCGTGGTATGACACGAGGGATCGCTGGGGAGCTAAATTGAGCAACATCCACCCGATGATAGAAATATCAGAGGCTCCAGACCCTGACACAATACTTTTAACCGGGGCACATGGAGCAGCCATCCAGTGGGATGATGTTGATCGATCTCCGCCGTATTTTGAGTCGCGATCTTTTCAGAGTGCTGTAGCGGGAGCAGTCAGCATCATGATTTGGCCCTTAAAATTGATGCTATGCTTCTTTGGCACACTTATAACGCTCCCAGGTGGTCGAGATACTTTGGAATGGCAGTTTATCACCATCATGCTCTGCGTGTCAACTGTGGTCCCGGCTGGTCTGATCATCATAAAACTACTCGCGTCTTCTAGGGCATCTAGAAAGCTCCACGAGGCGCAGTTGATGGGATTTGAAGGCTTTGTTGATCCGGGAACGGTTGAAAAATACCTCTACGGGTTTAATTATGGAGACTTGACTCTTGAGCCTGATTCAGGCCGCTACGAGGACAATATCCAGAGCGAGGACCAGATCTCACAAGAGGGGCATCCTTTCACACTCGTGAATACATGGTCGAACACCGTTACCTATTTCCGCGCTAAATCACCTCCCGTGGCCTTATTTATTTGCGCAAAAGAGTCAGGGGCCTTAAGGGGACTTCTTTGCTCCTATGACCACGAGGGAGACGCGTATAGCAGGGAAAGCGTACTGAGGTTGGACTCAGATGTTCTTGATAAAATGAACACCGTTGATGTGTTGCGATTCTCTCTCAGTTCAGCGCCAGAAAAGCACGACAATACTAGGCCGACAGCCATTGACCCTGAGAATCTTTTGTCTAAATTTGCAGATTCGTACACTAGGAGATGGGGTAACGAGCTCACATACCTCTGCCTTCTTGTAGTAAGCCAATATATTACGCAGTTTTGGGGAGACTTCTAACCAGATCAAAGGTGGCCACCACAGTCAGGATGCCCATACTATTAAGCAGCCATTACCGTGGAAGCTTCATTTGGAAGTTGTATGGTATTGCATTCCTGGGAGGTCAAGCCCTGGCCTTTTCCATGCTAAGATATGTACCGATGCAACGCATTTTCCCTCACATTGCTACGTTAAAAGGTAAATCAAAAACCTGAATCCAACATCCTCGTTAGAGATTAAGCCGAATCTAACAATGAGGCAAGGAATTAATATGACATTGGGGTCCATGGTGCCGAAAAGCATGATGACAACTACCATATTTTTCCAAGGAATCTTAGATAGCATCCTCGCCTCCATCATAATCACTTACATGTGGTCATGGTATCAGCCGAGGTCATTGCCTTTACGGTACTTTGCATTGGCAATTGTCGGCAACATCTCATCGTATGTGAGAACCTTCGCATATCTCAACGATGAGAAGTGGTATGTACCTGGTATGGTGGCTCATCTTCTGTTCTATCTTGGGAGCTGCATCCTTTTATTCTACTTCGGCAGTAATGGATCGGCAGTAATTAGCCGTCCACACGAGGCACCCTGGCTCTCCGGCCTCGAAAAGCTGTCCATTTTAATGAAAATCCCAACACTCGGGCGCAGGAGAGATGCCCCAAATGTAATATGGCGTCGCCGGAAAGTAAGTTTCATTCATTTGCAATCATATCCGATCTTATGCTCATGAGTCTTGCCAGATTCCGTTTTCGAAACATATCAAATTACCAATAGTCCTAGGTATATCTCTGTGTACAACCATACTATTTCTGAATGCAAACAAAATGCGGAGAAATTATGGGAGCACGTTCGAAAAGTTTGCCAGCCTCTCAGTCTCTATCATTATTCAGCTCATATTTTACCTACTCCCAGGACTGAATAGTAAGTACAGCCCTTGAGATTCGATACGAATAACGACCCAGATATTAACTTGAATAGTCATAACCATGATCTTAATCTCTCTAGCGTCACTTCCATGTTTGATTGTCGCCAAAGTGGATTTGCCAGATGCCTTGGCTGGAATTATTCGTGTTCTTTTGCAATTGACCTGGGTTATATTGCCTTGTAAGTACAAATTTGGTCCTTGTTCATAACTGAGCCACGTATCTAATAGTAAAATAGCAATTTGGTCAATACCGGTGAATTTGTTGTCAAATTGGCCAAACGCGGTAGCAACCTTATCATGCTCCTTGGGAGGCGTAGCCCTGGCGTGCATTCTCAAAGGCCAACCCTTCATTTACAACTTTGTTATGGTATTTTCTATCATCAACTCATTATTGCTGGCCTTCCTTTGGGTATGTACTTATTTTGATAATAAAGATCCTACCGATGAAGAGACAGGGCTTACTCAACCATCTACGCCGAGCGATAATGGCGAAAGAACCCAAGTAGTATAGATCAAGACTTATAAAACGTGATGTGTATTTCATTCGTTTCTGGGTGTTGGCTTGGTAGCAGTCCCTGGCAGCTTACAATTGGCACCTAGAAATTGCTCGGTCCAGATAAGACAATCGCTGCATTTTGTATCTCTATTATATGATACAAGAAGTGAAAGGGAAATGCAGAAATGATATATGAGACGGTCTCATGATTTGAAGGAAGCAAGGGAATTGGAGAAATAGAAAGATAGAGCCGGCTCAGCTCTAAAGGCGGATATGCTCTGATACCGGATAAATTGCCGTAATCTGGGTAGGCAATGCTGGTCATATGTTCTTCAAGATAACACGAAGGAAGAACCACAGGTGTAACAAATATACACCGCCATTTATAGAACGTATGTGCAAGGCAAGTCTCCGTTGTGATTACTCCAACCTCTTGGTAAATAGCTCAAATTTCACCTTAACTCGGTGCTCGAGGTGTGATAGGTACGACTAGACCTTGGGCGCCTCAAAGAAAATCATCGCCGTAATAAGGCGACTAAGTCACATGTTTGCACTTCATTGGTTACATGCCATTGATGTTATGGCCACTAATATGCTGCGCCGCCTTGGCAATGTGGGAGTGTCAGCAATGCCATCTATTTGAGTTAGATACCTCTTGGGTAGCCTAATGTGCAATTCAAGTATTTAAATATCTCAAGCACACAGAATTATTTAAATCTTCATTAGATCCTGACACCTTGAAAGTCAGTGGCTTTTCACGCTCTAAAAATGCCGGAATTTCGCTTTCAAGAGCTGGACACTAGTCTGACAGAAATCCGACTACTTAATCTGCTTCCGGGCACGGGCGATAAAATATGCTGTAATATTCAACATGTATCGCTCCCAAAAGCCACCAAATATGAAGCTTTATCATATTGTTGGGGCAGCATGTCTCGCACAAGAACAATATCCGTAAACGGCGATGACTTCTGGGTGACAGAGAACCTTCACGCAGCCTTGGACCGACTAAAAGATGACTCAGCACGCAGGACTCTGTGGGTTGACGCAATTTGTATTGACCAAAAGAACATCCCGGAAAAGAATATCCAGGTGCCACTTATGAGGACCATCTATGAATCGTGCAGCAGAGTCGTCATTTGGTTGGGAGAACAGAATTCTCACACGGAATTGGCATTTAGTGCGCTAGAATATATGGCCACTCTGTTAGATGAACAACCAGACACAAAAATTATTGGTACGCGGTGGAGGGCGGCACAACGCGGCACAAAGTCCACAGACGGATTTTGGGCACGGCTCCGAGATCGGCTGGAGACACTGGACGGCATCAGAGTTCTCGGGTCAATATTCGAAAGACAATGGTTTCAAAGGGTTTGGATCGTTCAGGAGCTGTCTGTGAGCCCCGACGCAGTGGTGATGTGTGGGAAATATGAAACGAAATGGGAGACAATCGAAAAGGCATACCAACTCTCCTCAGCTGTTTTCGACATGGAAGATCACCTTGGCGATCTAGTTTCTTTTAGAAAGAATTGGCAAAAGGGAAGTTCTAGCGACGTTTTCGCTCAAATGATGCTCGGGTGGAACCAGAATGCCACAGATGCAAGAGACAAAATTTATGCTTTGATGGGCCTTGTTTCTGACACAATCACCCAAGTTCCGGTTACTGTCGACTATGGCAAGAGGGTTAAAGATGTCTTCCAGGAGTTTACCGAAAAATACATCGAGGTGACAAATAATATCGATATACTTGGCGTCAGTCGAGGCTGCCGCGCCACCGATGACTGGGAATCACCCTCATGGGCCCTCGATGATGAATACGACAAAATCACTCAACCTTTTTCTCAACACTCCCTATCTCCAATTGGAGATATTGAGCATACCAAACAGTTCCAAGCTGGAGGAAATGACCTCTGTAAAATATTCTTCTCCAAGGATCATTCAGTGTTGGGAATTGCCGGCATGTGTCTGGAAACGATCAAGGACATGAGCATCAATTTTTCTTACATCACACCAGGAAAATCAGTTCGAGGCGTGATCATTGATCCGTGGTCGAATTTGGCCAACTTTGTGGCCTTCTATATGGATGCTAGACGAGTCTGTGATGTTGCAGAAGGCAAGACATATGAACACACTGGACAAAGTCTTCTAGAGGCGTTCTGGCACACCCTTCAAGTTTTCGAGCCTCAATGGACAGAGTCAGATGATATGTCTGAATTGCGACAAGAATGTGCTACATTTGACAGGTTTGCCGTTCAAACCTCGACAAAATTACCAAAAGGGAACATGAAATCGACTAGAACTTTAAGGAATCTGCTGCTTCATGTCACCGTTGGAAAAGACATCCTGCAAGGAAGTGTAGTGCAAAAGTTTTTCACTAAAGCATATGCGGCTTGGAAAAGGAGGGTAATTTTACTTCAGAATGGTTATATTGGCCTCGGCCCAAGACATGCGCGGATTGGAGACAAAGTCATTCTATTGCAAGGACGTCGATCACCGCTTATTGCTCGCCAAGTAGACACTCAGTGGCGGGTTGTGGGCGATTGCTATATACACGGCGTCATGAAAGGGGAGAAATTCAGCCATGAAAATTGTCGTACGATGTGGTTCGAGTAAAATCTCTTGTACGGGATGTAAAGATTCAATTTCCACATAGGAATGCGGCATCGCGGCCCGACTCACGCTATCGAGGTTCCCGTGTTCAGGTTGACACGACTTTTTCAGACGTCTGAGGTTTGGACTTACTACTCCGCCGAGAACCACGCTAATTCCCCGGGCTGGTCACTGCACCACACATGCCCTTGGGCCTAGACTCTACTACTAATTAGTCTAGACCAACCTGGCCCACAGCCACAATACGCTGGCACAAGACCAGTCTACCTAAATAATAAACTATTAGATACCCTTGCATAAGTGGAATTGCATGTGTCAACCAATTGGAACAATTCCGAAATGCTGAAGCGGAAAAAACCACACATCTACCCATTTTATACGCGTTTTCTCTGTCAATACCATCCACCAATCCATTATTTATTGTATAGTTAGATCAGGACTGGAGAATCTTCCAAAAAACATAAATAGAAGGAAATTGTCTAGGCTGGATGCCATTATTGATGATATTCAAGCATACACTTGAGGTTTCGGGATTATTTAGTATCATGTCTTGGTCAAACTGTTTAGCTTTAGTTTTAAAAAGACAGGTGCCTATTTATTGTTCGCTGGAAATGATTTAATATGTCAAAGAAATAAAGGTCTAATGATTACTGCTTGCTGCACCGCAAAACTTGGCCAGATTCTGAATCCAACAGCAGCTAACTGATTATGTATATTCTAAGCGCTTTGCAGACTCGTCATTCGAGCTCTAGTTGATGAATCCCTACTAACTCTTTTGACAGTCGTTTCTGGAGTGGGGGTTCCGCCGATTCGGGGAAGGATGCGGACAACGGTGACTCTCAATGCTGGCATGCAAGCGCAGACTATGGCGACATCCATCTCAATGATTGACCACACCGCTATATCCAGAAAATACCAGCTCGGATTATCAGAATCTTCACTGAAGCCAACTAATGAATGAAGACGGACAATGCTGATTATAGTGACGCTATAGCAGAGTTAGCAAATGCATACGCTGAAATTGGAGGGATGATCCTACAATATTCCAACAGAGAACATCATGCCCACACCAATCTTTTTCTTCCAATCTAGACCAAGGCTTTGTAATTGTGATAGAGGGAGTACAATCATCCATATACCAAGAGCGATGCTCAAAGCAGCATTGGACCAGGCGACGGCATTGTAATTCAGACAATAACCATTGTCATTTTCAAACCAACTTGTCCAGAAATGACTCCTTGGAGTACACTGGAAAGTAGCAAGAAAGATAAAAGGCAATCCTGTAATGCTATTGAAGACAATGGTGCCCCAGAATATGCGCCGAACATATTTCGAAGTGAAGACGCGGAGGTAGAGAAAGAGCATGGCGTTCTTCATCAGTGGAACCTGGACATAGTAAAGAATTTCTGTGTACCAAAGATATTTCAAAAATTCCGTAATGTTACCGGGTGGCAGGGTCCATACGTCGCGACCCATTCCATTGGGTATGCTCCCGAAAACAACGATGCATTGGACTGCGAGGGCACAGACATATGTGGCCAATGTGAACCAATCGTCAAGGCCTAGGTCAAGCTTCCATAGGATCTTGGAGACAAACCTCTGGAATACTAGTAAACCGGAGAGGATGCATAAAGCGCTGGTCGCGACGACGAAGCGCCCGGTCCTATTGCGTATAGGAACACCACAGTCACGAAGCGCAATATCTTTTGCCTCTGAAAAGGAGTTAGTCAAATACTGTGAAGTTGAATGAGAAGCGCACTAAGGGCATCAGCCATCGTGCAGTTGTTTATAATGCACTCCCCACTCTGATCTTTGAAAGCATCATTCGTGCACATGCACGTTGTATTACTCCCACCACATGGTCCATTTGCTACGGCCTGAGTGAAACAGTTGAACTGGATTTTTGTTTAGCATTCGCACATCCATCGCCGTTAGATTGAAATCCATACCGCGCACTCAGGAAGCTCTGTGGTGTTTGAAGACTGGGCTCCCACTACCGGCAATATCACTAGTAAAGTGAGCATTTTGATCCGGAGAATTTTCATGGTGGCCCTAAAGTGGTGCGGGGTAAGAACCGCCCAGTGATAGACGTGAAGAGTAGTGCCTTGGACTATGCCGGACAAACAACCTTAGAATGGTCCAAATGATTGTTGTGCAAGGTGCGGGGATTCGCGGTAGTGAAGAAGACGATAGTTACAGATCTGTTCCTTCGCGCGAGCGCGCGGTGATGCGACGATGACGGACGCAACCTCATTGCCATGTTTGCCACCTTGTCGAACTCTTCATCTTTCCATTTGCCGTGGAATGTGAAAAGAAGCTTCTTTGTGTGGCGCTCGTGGAGGCTGCATCATTGGTTATTTGCGGAGCCAGTGGATTGTGGACTGACGTTTAGAATGCTGCTCATCACTGCCCAGTTGAATCCAACACTTTACGAGTCAAGAGCTAACCCCCTTTCGTCAATTCGGAATGCGTGCAAAGAATCTAGAAAATTCTCAGGGCAAAAAGAAATGTCACATGCCATGAGTAATTAGCGTGTTGAAAAAGATGGTATCAAACTTTAAGCCATCCGACTGTAAGTCTAATTGATTGTAACTTGTGAGACTGACAAGGGTCGGATAAGGTTGAGAGTTAATTCTCGGAAGAAAAAAGATGATAGCCTTCTGGCTTCTTAAATATTACAGCCTAGTACCTTTGTCTAAAACAATCCCTATACCACCTGCCCATTCGTCGACAATCGACTATTAAGCATGATTCATACATGCTCGTCTATCATTAAGCCCTAAGAAAAGTTGAACGAATCTATTGACCCTTAGAAAGAGTCCTAGATGCTCAGTAGTATTATCCGGCAGCTACATTAATCGAACTTTTGAGCCGGAGGGCCCTTGAAGACTACGAGTGGTTGTTAGTCACCTGAGGCTAAATTGGGGGGGAAAACAATGTTACTAACCTTTGCGTCCGCGGATGATGTACCAAATCGCCACCAGGACAGCAATACCGACCAGAACCACTGAAGCATAGTTCATGAGTGATGCATCGGCGAGGGGTCGAGTGACGGGTAGACTGAAGAGGAAGCATTCGAACGCAATCCAGAACATGGCAATGGTGTTGAGAGTCCATCCAATAATGTTTGGCAGTTTCCATTCAGCATGAGCAACGTGTGATCGCCTGTTCCACATGCTAATACCAATGGGGATAGCATACGACACCTCCATGGCAATTGTCGAACAGGACACGAAAGCATTGAAGGCTGTCGCATTACCAAGAGAGATGAGACCCAAGAGCATCTCGACTAGTGTCATTAGCAAGAGCGCATTGACAGGGACGCCATATTTGGGGTGGATCTTCGAGAAGATAGATGATCCAGGCAAAGCTCCGTCTCTGGCGAACGCCCAGGTGTAGCGGGATGCAGTCAGCGATACAGCGACTGTGCAGAAGAGGACGATGACCAAAACAATGACATTGAGGGCAAGACTACCAGCCATGTTCTTCATGACGCGGTCAAAGATGAAAGGCAGAGCCTGACCTCCAGGAGCCAGCATGATATCCTCCAGAGGTGGGAGGGTAGCGCAAATAGGAATGATAAATGTCAGACCCACGACACAGGCAATCGGGATGGAGATACCAAGTACGGTAGGAACCTGAGTTCGAGGTTTCTGCACTTCTTCGGCCATGGAGCAGATGAGGCCCATGGCAGCGAATGTGTAAGACGGCGGCAGCATGCCAATGAAGAACGAGAAACCCCCCCATCCAGACAAAGAATCGTCATAGTATCCTAGAGTGTCCTTCACGCTGTGTCGGCCACTATCAGCGCTAACACTCAGAGCGATCATGATGACAATAAGCGCCATAAAGTTCCATGCTGTCGCAATTCCATCCAGCATGGGAAGCACCTTATTTCCGAAAACGAGAGCAGCTAGAGTAAGCAGACACATTGCATAAAAAATCAGCAGTTGGGCCCATGCAGGCACGGTATATCCCTCAATGTAGATGGATATAATGGCCGAAAGAAATTGCGCAAATCCGAAGTTGACCGAGAGCGCGATAATCCAGTTTCCCGCCAAAACCAGCCAGCCAGCCATGTATGACAAGATGACTGCGACCTTTTTGGGCTCTGATGCTCCCACCGGCTTGTTGATGTCGCTGGGGGTCGCTGGCTTGGGGTTTTGAAGCATTTGGAAAGTCCAATAATAAGGGCCGGACGCGGTTGGGTATAGAGATGCAAACTCGGCCAGAGACAGCGCGACAGTCTCGTGAAGCATCAGTGTGACTAAAGACTCAAGAGTTAAACCTTTGATATTGAAAAAATCGCGGTTGAATACAACGACGTACCAATCCAGCCGACAAAGATGGTGAGCTGACCACCGCCGTAAATGGCGCTGATCAGTGGTGCGCCCTCGCCATAGGGAATCGCAAACATGGCGAGGAGCTGGAAGAGAAGCGTGTAAACGGAGCGATTACGCTTCAGCTTGGGCGCATCGCCCGACTCATCAGAGTCGGCGAACGTTTCGACGTCCCGCTTCTCTGCCTCGGTCGCCATGATGGTGTTTGGAGAGATACTTTTTCCTGCCCGTCCCGATCTGCGGGGGTGCCGTCAACCTTTTAAGGGAGAAGCACTGACCTGATGCTCATCCACAGCAGACTCGGCTCGACCATCAATGTCTTGGAACAATATGCACTATTCTCCAAAAAGACTAAGATATGCACCTGAAGTGGGCTTATATGCAGCCAATGGCTGCGGGAGTCATTATCCATTTCACCGGGGATATCGCTAATTGGAGAGTAGCCTGTGGGCCGGCCCGCGCAGACACGGCAGAGACACGGCAGAGACGCCACTCCCTAACCAAAAGAAGCATCGTGATACATGCAATACCACCCAGTACAGCGGTAAGGCTCAGCTCGCCACATTCGATAGAGATCGAGGCCTGACGCCAAATCTGCGGCCGGCCACGATCACATGTCCCCTAGAAATAGCGGTCTTGATTTTGAAGTTATGATGCTGCCGAGCACATAGAAGCTATTGATCACAGGGGGTGGAACGAGCTTTCAAAGATTGCAATATCTTGGCCTTCATGCCCGTTCCCACTTTTTGAGAACACGCGGCCAAGGGCTGAACACACCTTGCCTTGATCTTCACGGTGACCAGCAGGAATGGCGTCAAAACCGGGCATCCTTTCCTATATCAGAGGACCGCGTGTGAACGGCCCGTGCGACTGGGAACACTACGCGAACGCCATAGGCACGCCAGGGAGCCGAGGCCAAGGCTGTGGCTTTCCGTTCTCCACTGTGCGCGCGTCGAGATGTCTGCGTGAGAATACGTTGAGTCCCCGTGCCTGTGATTCGCTCACGCTGCCGAGGCCTCTCCCTTCGCTCGCGGGCTAAAAAGTAGGTTGACTCGCCTGCTGCCGCCTGATTCAGTATTGACAGCGAAAATCACACCGGTGATGACGATTCGCTTATAAAAAAAACACGAGATCTAACTAGTGCGCTAGGAGCGGGAAAACCGCAGTTTTTGTCTTGGTGCTCTTTTTTTTCTTTTTCCTTGCTGCACGAACACATCTACTTCGCTTGGTGAACGCATAAAGCTATTGGGCCAGGATTTCCGATGAAAATCCTGAGGATCAATAATAAAAATAAGGTATTTTCTCATAAGCTTGTAAATATATATGTTTGCTGTGATTTATCTGTTTAATCGATTATTTATGCACAAATATCTCATTCTTATTTTTTTATGTGTGTGCCGTGCAGGAAGACTCTTTTTTTTGACCAATCAACATTGTTTAGTCAGCTCCTCAACTTTTACCTAACCTATATCATATCATTATTTCGATCAGATTTTCAAGCACTGTTGAAGTGCAGATCAGGTATTTTCGTTTCTAGTCCACTGTAATGGGAAGGGAGAATGATGAAAAAGGAAAAACACTGTGTCTGCTATTGACTAATCCAGTTTTTTCTTGGTTCTCGTAACAGATGTCTCCTTGGACGGGGTACATGAGATGTATGATCATCAATATTTAGCACTAATCATTAACGTCTCATCCTTAATCTACGAAATTATGGAAGGATCTGGACAGTTAAAGTGGCGATAGAAACAATAATTCCATCCAAGACTCTCCGTTGGAACAACCTGAGGTGGGTTTCTTGGCGGGGAATAATTCGGTTTGTGAATTTTGAGTTCGCGATGTTCCCAATATAGATCGACGGAGTGCCTAGTGCCGAACTCGGGTAAGATGTATGCTACGGAAATTATTTCGCACGTGTATTTTAGACTCGGTAGGTTATTGTGAGACCACCCTAACACGGAAATCAGTGTTGCCGCTCGGACATAGGTGATTACGGATGTCGGGCCGGTCATTGAGTAATCAGCATTACCGGCCTGGTGCGTGTACGCGATGCGTGTCATTCGGCGTGATCGTAATTTGGGAAGGAAAATTTGAATATGTTCGAGCTTGATAAAGGTGGGTGGTTTTTTGATGAATGTTTACAACCCGCGTCATGATTTACAAATTTCTTCGCTTACTCAAGGCTGATAGAGTGATTCTATTCCTCCCGCATTTCTCGGAACGTATCACAACGGCCCATTTAATGTTTTGGTTATGAGTTTGATCACATGATTATAAGATAATTGTGGTATGGCTTATATAATGCCATAATAATCCAAAAACACAAGTTCTCTAGCCAAAAACGGCCTCACAAGATGGATTTAGATAGAAACATTGGTAATTAGTGAGCCCCTCTTACCATTTAGACTAAGGATTTTGGAAGATGGCGCGTATTTACAGGTCATCATATGATGCACATCACGGCGTTTTGGCCAATAAATTGGGTCCAGTTGACCCTGGTACCGCTCCTATATCCTCCGACGTCCCTTTTCGGCAATTCTGCGCCACCGCTTCCACAACATTATGCTACGTTACCTCCAAACCACAAAGGCTGGTGCATCGTGTATAATGAAAAAATAAACCTGTAGACTGACTCATATTGTTCAAAGTGCCTGCACCACCTGCAATGCGCTAGTAACGAGGAGCTAGAAAGGGTGGACAGCTAGAGACCTGATACACATCTTCCTCGCATATATCAATAATTAATTCGTTTTTATTGTAAACTATCCTAGATATCTAGGCATGAATAGCTTAAAGACCCAGAAACTGCCATTAGGAGATAATGACATTTGAAACGACCCCTGGAGGACTTACTTCCTGGAAAGTATTGCTAGTTCCTGGACAAATAGAGTTGCAACCCCTACATTCCAGTAGGCACTCATCGACATGTATTATTCCAGCCTGATCACTCCGCACATACCCTATCATGAACATGGACTAATGAGTCCATGCGGATGCTCACAGTCCGGAATGTCAGGAATTTTATTGCTGCATGATGTCAGTCCTTGACGAGCATTTTCTCCACGCATGATCGATACTCCTAAGTATTTAAAGTCAAGCACCCCTCTCATCAAGTATTTCTCTGCACCCTAACAGCTTCTCATTCACTTGATTTATTATATTCAAATAAGCAAACTCTGAAATTTAATCGAAGATGGCTAAGCTTTTCTCTCTCGTCGCTGTCGTGGCCGTTCTGGCTAGCTCAGCAATGTCTCAATGCATTCACAGAGGCCGTATGTCGACCCCGTTATATATTACTGATCGAACCGCAACTTATGATTTTAGAGCCATGCCCTGGTGGCTTTGTTGATTGCTGTCAACCAGAGTCCAGCATGTGCATCAGTAAGTTACTTCCTTCCATATACGAAGCAATAATGCTGATTCATTCGAAGGGGTTCCTCCCCCTGATGGCCCATGGACCTGCCAGTAAAGGGTGCTCCCCTAAGCTTGAGTTCAGGTTGAATGTATCGCCATATCTGCAGAGGGATCAATACTTCGGTGCTGCTTGGATGGCTGATGAGGCAGCCCCATATTTTGACTAGGAATGAAATCCCGTAGCTAGATCAGTGACAGCTATTGTAAACTATGGCATTTTATTGGACACCAGTGACACATATTAAGACAAGAAATCGTAGCAGGATCGACTTCTATTCCTTGACCGTGAAGATACTCAAATCCAGTTCAAATTGCGTGCCCTAAAGTTCGAATGCACCAAATAAAATACGTCCTTGGTGTCTATAACTATCCGAATTGATATTCCTTGGCAGCATTTCCTGTTTAGGTCTATTAAATTCTGTATCCGATCAGTATTAGACCCCCTCCGTTGTGGAGAACGTGGGTCGTCTGACTCAAAGGTGGAAAGCTAAGCCACGTTTCACTCAGGCAGGTTACATGGATAGGAATTTTGAGTTTTCGTTGATCTTTTGGACGGACCAGCTGAGATTTAGCAAGATAACAAATCTGCGAAGAACTAGATACATTATATTCCATTCATATACAGGTACAATCATTCTTCTCAATGATGATTCCAACGGGTAGAGCGACAATTGGAGCAGGCAAACTGACAAGCCCACAGTAAATGTACAGGTTCTTGGTACCAAGGTAAATGTAAAATCCTAGATCTTTGATTTGGGCTTACTTTCCGCCTTTACCTGGTCCCGGAGAACCCGACGCAACGTCTTTCCGGAAGGGCTCTTTGGGACCAACTCGATAAAAACGATGCCACCTTTTAGCCATTTAAACCTTGCAGAGCGGTTTTGAACGAGCTGAAGCAATTCATTTCTCAGATCGTCCTCCGGCTGTGACATCCCGCTGGGTGACCTTTGCACGTAGGCTCTCGGAACCTCGCCGCGCTCACCGTCTGCAATACCAATGACTGCGCACTCTGCAACCGCCGGGTGAGTGAGCAAGATGTCTTCAAGTTCGGCCGGGGCCACTTGGTTGCCCTGGGAATGAGTTAGCCACATCCTTGGGATTTTCGGACAACTGTAGTGCGTACCTTGACCTTGATAAGCTCCTTGATTCTGTCCGTGATAAAAATGTGATCGTTTCCCTTGGGCGACTTTTTGAAGTACCCTATGTCGCCGCTCTTGAGCCACCGTCCATTTTCATTTTCAATAAAGCTCTCGTTTGTGGCGGATTCATCTCCAAGATATCCTAGGCAGACGGTTGGGGATTTGATCCAAACCTCCCCAATCTGTTCATGCGCTGCAATCTCTTGGCCGTCACTGCTGATGAGTTTGAGCTCCGCGCCCGGGAACACGGTACCAGAACTTCCTGCCCAGGGATCCTCAAATGTTGTGTGGCAACAGGCCGCGCCCACCTCGGTCATGCCGTACGCCTGTCGCATAACCCAATTTGGGTAGGACTCATGAAGCCGACCGATGATTGCTTCGGTGAGCGGTGCACCGCCGCTCACGATTGACTTGACGCTGGATAGATCGTATTGCTGCAGGAGATCTGCGTTTTTACCCATGGCAATAATGATGGGTGGCACGACGTTGAGAATGTTGATTTTGTGCTTTGCAGTGGCGCTGAGCATGACTTGCATGTCGAATTTCGGAAACACAATGACTTGGTCTCCTCGATAGGTGCTCATATGGGTGATGGCGATGACCGAATAGGCGTGCGATTGTGGTAACAAGCCAAGAGAGACCTGTCTCTCGTTTGGACTGCTTCGACCACCTTGTTCCATTAAGACCGATTGCCTGATAGATGCGATGATGGTTTGGTGCGAAATCATTGCCAGTTTCTGTCGAAAATGAGCTGTGCAAATTTGTAAGATACTGAGGAGAACATACCGGAGTGCCTGAGGTTCCACTGGAATGGCTTAGAAATGCAATCTGTTTTTTTGAGCGCCCAGGAGCCCATTGGATTGGTTCGATTTCCGGCGCTGAATGTCCCCGGGCTAGAAGTTCAGAAATAGTTGTGAAGGATGGGTTGCTGTGCGCCCCGCCGGGTTGGTGCATATCGCATAGGTAAATCCTCTTCTCGGAGAGGCCGCATCTCTTGGCGGCTTTTCGAGCAACATTGAGAAGTGGCTCAACAGTAAATAGAGCCTTGGGCTTTGTCTTCTCAAGCTGCTGTGCTAGCTCCCATTCCGTAAAGGCAGCGTTTATACCAGCGCAAACTCCATTCAATCTATGCACGGCCCAGTTCAATGTAGGAACATCGATCTATCTATTATCAGTGCCTGATGGGGAAATGGGAATGCGAATACTGACTGTATTTAGTGCGAATGTTGCTACCACCTTATCTAGCTCTGAGCCCTCATTGACTCCCCATTTGAGCTCTGAAGCCAATGCTTTGGCTAGTGTTTCCACCCTAGCTTTTTGTTCCCTCGCAGAAACAGTTATTCCTGAAATGCCACACGTGTATGCTGGTAAAGAACTGGCAAAAGGGGCCCTCCCATATTTCTCGTCAAACATAAAGTCAAAAATAGAAACATCAGGAACTTCTCCCAGTTCTGGGGCCCATGATGGTGCAGTGAATAGCATGTTTAGTGCTTTCCCTGTGGGTAGATTTGTGGTGGTTGAACTGTTGTGTTTGCCTTGGCTGGCCGATGCTCTTGGCGGGCAGTAGTATTATGTGCACTCGTAACACAGGATTTTCTACCCAATTAAGTAATATCCGAAGTGTCCCAATTTCTGGCCACGACACCCTGAGCGCGCCATCTTACCGGAAATACGGAACGTAAGATTGCTTACGTCTGACAGCTAAGTGCGCTAAAGGACCAAAGAACGTAGCATGGAGGTTTCATATCGGGTATTTTTCTATCTAAACTCGTGTAAATCGCTGTAGCTGGCCATTGGTAGCACCGATCGCTGGCCAATGAAGAAGAAAAATGGGGTTCGCGAACGGAGCATTGGCTGATTGTGGTAAGGCCTCATCTCATGTCAGACGGACCTTGTGGCTTAGCCGAATCCCAATTGTGGCCGATCGCTGCGTGCATACGAAAAGAGGAAAAAAAGAGAAAATCAATTCATTTATTGATACTATTTTGTCTTGTTTATTGACGGCTTGATTTTTGCAGTCGCATATAAAGGTGTGATTGTTGACCTGAACTCGCAACAAATATTTGTGAATTTCCTTTGGACTTTCATTCAAACAGCGAAAGTTTTGATGTCCTACACAGGAGTACCTTCCAACCTTACCTCGAAGTTCCGCCGAGGTTCCATCATGAGTTAGTAAGGAATAACTGGCTTCTTAACTTGAACAACAACGGGTGCGAACATAGCCTATGTGAAAGGTGCGCCGACTCCTAGGCTTTTGGATTGAAGTCGAATTAAAATTTTGACGTTTCATGCAAATTTCCAGAAAAGGGAATGAGCTAGGGCCTGTCTCGTGGCACGGTTCGGTATCGAATATGACATTGGTCCCTTTATCTCTTGACTCATATGGATGCGACGGTCAAGTTGGTCAAACCAACTAACGGGCATCTGTTCCATAGCTGATAGCGAGTGGATTGCCCGCCATATTCAACTCGAATACGCCATTAAATTATGTGCATAATTGTCCCTGTCGGTCAATCGATTTGGAGAATCGCTCACGAGGCATCGGAAGACGAGAAAATGCTACCGCGTGGCACACCACCAGAGGCAAGTGGTTCTGCCGGGTGAGATGGGTGCGCATCCCCGAGCAAATCACGGCGCGTCGCTTGCGCGTTCCTACTGGGGCTGCGATGCCTTTTGGGGAATTATCGGCGCTGGAGACGCCTTGCCCCAGGCCTACCCCGCTAAACCCATCCACTGCCAGGTTATTTCTGAGCCTGGAAATTGAGGGGAGATGGGGAAATGGGGGATTCGTGCTGGTCATAGCTGTAAGGGATCATCAGTCCAGGGGGTAGTTATCACGTTGTGTACGGGGGGCCAATGCGCTGTGTCGGCGTCGCGTGATCTCGGGCCGAGCTTTTATGCGGATGGACGTGTTTTGGTGAAACATCAAACGGCGGTAAAGCCCGTATTCCGTCAACGCGACTGTGCGAATGGTCGCTTCTTGCTCTGGAGCTGCGGCTGTGCCCCTGGGTAACCGTTGAATTGCAGATTGACTGCACGATCCTGGGTTGCGTCCGACGCGAATGACGAAGGCCAAGAAGCTTGATTCCAGACCGTAGGGATTGGGTGTGGTATAAATTTGGCAACAAAAGCCTACAGGCGCACAAGTCGAGCTCTGCAAGTCGAACCCGGCATTATCTTTTTTATATTATTTCTGATTTGACGTCAACATCTCCAATATGCGGTCAGCATTGGCATATGCCGGCTTGGCCAGCCTTGCGCTGCCGTTCAGTGCAGCAACTACCTTTGAGTCACCACCAGTTTACCCCAGCCGTAAGGTTCCAACAGCTTCTTTTCATCGAGTCGCGCTTCTAATGTCCAATTATAGCACAGGGCAACGGCAATGGGAAATGGTCCGACGCCTACGCCAATGCACGTACTCTCGTTGGAGAAATGACCCTAGAGGAAATGGTCAACATTACTAGAGGCTTTCCCCACGGTACTATCTGCGCCGGCATGACTGGTTCCGTACCTCGCCTAGGATATCCCGGCATGTGCCTACATGATGCAGGCAATGGCGTAAGAGGAGCTGATCTAGTTAGCTCGTTTCCATCTGCCCTCCACGTGGGCGCTGCATGGGACAAGAACATGACATACAAGAGAGGATGGTTCATGGGCCGTGAATTTAAAGCAAAGGGCGGTAAGTTTATCCAGTTTATTCCAACATCCCTATATTCCATAGCTAATGCATTTCAAGTCAATGTTTTGCTGGGTCCCAATGCCGGGCCTCTCGGCCGGGTTGCAGTTGGCGGTCGCAACTGGGAAGGATTCACTGTGGATCCATATCTATCGGGAAAGCTTGTTGCCGAGTCCATCACCGGCCACCAAGACGCCGGTGTAATCGCCAATCTCAAGGCAAGTAACGGAGAATTCAGTCGCTGGAGTTTTGGTGCTAACACTCAAAAATAGCACTTCATTGGCAATGAGCAAGAGACGTATCGTCGTCCCTTGCTTGGCGTGGAGGCCGTTTCCTCTAACATTGATGACAAGACTTTGCATGAATTTTACCTCTGGCCTTTCGTTGATGGCGTTCATGCTGGTGTCGCATCCGTCATGTGCTCGTATCAACGTATCAACAACACGTATGCTTGCGACAACAGCAAGACGCTCAACGGAATTCTCAAGGGCGAGCTCGACTTCCAGGGCTTTGTGATGCTGGACTGGGGAGCAGTTCACAAATTGACAAGTGCAAACGCTGGTTTGGACATGGTTATGCCGCAAGGCGGATACTTTGGTCAGAATCTGACAGATGCTGTGCACAACGGAACTGTGAGCAAAGAGCGAGTGACAGATATGGCGACCAGGTAGACACTCACTCACCCATGACACCCAGATCACCTTGCTAACACAACTTAGAATCGTGGCTTCCTGGTATCTAGTTGGCCAAGAAGGCAACAAGTTCCCCACACCTGGTATCGGAATGAAGAATCTTACTGAGCCTCATGAACAAGTCGACGCCCGCGACCCAGCATCGAAGCATGTCCTTCTCCAGGGGGCCATTGATGGACACGTGTTGCTGAAGAACAAGAATGCACTGCCTTTCAAGAAGGCCCCCAACATGATTTCAGTATATGGCTATGATGCCACCATCCCTCGCACCAAGAATACAGACAAGCTTTTCAACTTGGGTTACACTTCCTCGCCGGCGATGGGTCCCGCTGAGCTTGAAGATACATGGAGCTTTGATCAAGCTGCAAGAGGCGGAACCATCATCATGGGTGGACGAGCTGCCGCCAATGCGCCACCATTTATCTCCGATGTGAGTAACAATTCTCTCCCTCCAAGATATACACTAACCATTCAATAGCCTATCAGTGCCATTCAATACAAGGCGTACGATACCGATGCTTGGGTGAACTGGGACCTTGACTCTCATGACCCTGAGGTCAACGGCGCCACCGACGTCTGCCTTGTTTTTATCAATGCCATGGCAACAGAGAGATATGATCGTTCCGGTCTCCATGATGACTTTAGTGATGGCCTTGTCCGCAATGTTGCTGACAAGTGTGCCAATACTATCGTCGTCATCCATAACGCTGGTATCCGCCTTGTGGACCAATGGATTGACCACCCCAATGTTACTGCCGCTATCATGGCCCATCTACCCGGCCAAAACTCTGGACAGGCTCTTGTCAAGCTACTTTACGGCGAAGCTGAGTTCTCCGGAAAGCTGCCATATACAATCGCCAAGAATGAGAGCGACTACGGACACATTCTAAAACCATGCAACGTCACTTCTGAACAGGACAAGAGCCCGCAGTGTGAATTCACCGAAGGCACGTACGTCGACTACCGTGCTTTTGACGCTCAAGGTATTGAGCCCAGGTTCGAGTTTGGCTTTGGGCTGAGTTACACAACCTTCGACTACTCTGATCTTGCTTTTTATCCGAAGGCTCTTTACAGTAATACTATCGAAGGCAACGCAGAGGCGTGGGACACTGCTGCTGTGGTGACTGCGACAATTACAAACACTGGTGATCGCCCTGGTGACGAGATTGCCCAGCTGTACTTGGCGATTCCAAACAGCCCTCCCCGCCAGCTTCGTGGTTTCGAAAAAGTCAGACTGTTGCCCAAGGAGTCTGCGACGGTTCATTTCGAGCTTGACAAACGCGACTTTGCTGTCTGGGACGTGGTGGAGCAAAAGTGGGCGGTACAAAAGGGCGACTATGAAGTCTTTGTAGGTGCCAGCAGCAGAAAACTACCCCTCCACAAGACTTTCAAGGTATCGCAGCAGGCGTTGAATCATCAAGAAATGAGGTGATGGGTTTCAAGGTGAGATAGACATGTATGACTAGACCGCGACGGAGTATAGATTAGTAAAGTAAGCCTTCTTGTTACATACATCTCATTTACTTGAGTAAGAGGCAGCAACAGGGCATGTCCATGCCGTTTCTGAATCACGTTATTCCTTGTTCGATGTCTGAAATCAGTGCATGCTATTTCGCTTCACATTTCAGCTGAGGATTCTTCATGGCAGCCAGCCCCGCCTTTTTAGGCAGCTTGTCTTGGTCCGTGCATTTGACAATCAATTTCCCCAAATTATGCGGCGGTTTCGGTCTCATGCCATCTTTCATCCAAATCGCTGATATTCCAATTCACCATGGCAAGCCTTCTGGATCTCACGCCTGAAATATTGCAATCTATATTTGGCCAATTCTGTCAGCACTGTACATATGAACCGCTTGCAAGCGACCCTTCCTCCATCAAGACCCGTCGGGACACGCTATTACACCTTTCCCGAGTATGCAAGACACTGAACATCTGGGCCCAACCTGTCCTATACCACGAAATATCGTGCCCTTCGAACCAGATGGCTAAGCTCGTATTGAATCTTGGACGTCGGAAAGATCTGGCCGCTGCTGTCAATTCCTTGATGTTGTGTGGCGAAGAGATGACCTCGTCCATTTCGGAAGGAGAAGCCAAAGATATCGGAGAGATGATGGCAAGATTTCCTTGTCCGGAAACCATTTCTCCCCATTGGTACTTGCAATTGAAAGAGAGTCGAGGTATCAGATTGACAAGAGGCCTTTTTCAATGCCAACCCATGGGTGCGCTGAGAGCCTTGGCCATTGCACTAGTCCCCAATGTTGCACGACTTGAACTAACCATGGCACATGACGTGGAAGATACATTTTGCCAACCAGGCTGCCTTCCACATCTAAAAGAGCTAAAAGCTAGACAAATCGGCGCAAATGGTATTCATATCAGCCAAATTGAGGCGATAATACAAGCTGCACCAGCTCTAAAGATCCTTCACTGCGACGGCCTATTTGGACAGTCAGAAGACTTCCCCGAGAGTGGAATAGAGCAATTGGTCCTCCATGGTCCCGAAAGTGAGCCTGAATATTTGAAAAACTTGCTCGCATCCCTTAAAGATCTGAAGAAGCTTGTGTATCAAGACGAGTGGCACTCGGCAAATGAGCCAACCCCTCGAGCGATTGCTATAGCAATGATGGAACGATCCGACTCGCTTCGGTATGTCGATATTCATCTTCCCTTCGCATGCGCGGAACATGGCAGAGGTGGATCCGAGGGAATAGAGAATCTCAAGATGATGGAGGTATTAGAAACGCTCGTATTAGATGGTGGAGCCATTTACACTGCGGGCGTTGAGGAGCCAGATACGGACGGAACCCTGCTTCTCGGCCTGCTACCACCTTCTATCCAAAGCCTCACAATTAGCAACCCTCACCCCGAGATTTACCAGGATATCCTGCAGCTGGCAGAAAAGGCGCCTGAACATTTTCCAAACCTAAAAGAAGTGAATTTCTCCAATATGGACCAGTGGTATTGGGCTATGTCGGACATTGATGCATTGCCGGCGAAATTCGCCTCCCAAGGCATCAAATGCGCAGCTGTAGTTGGGGATTTGGGGGTTTAGATATTCAATATGCAGTATATAAGAAAAGAATGGTCTGACGCATGCAACCATACCCTGTAGTAGCTTTTTTGCTTTTGTATATGCATAAGCTTAAATCCAAACATCGATGCTTTCCCCCGTGGCCATCTTTGGCGCCGTCGTAAATGTGCTGTTCTCCAATGCTGTATTTTGATAGACCCAGTTTCAACACCATGGCTGTGACAGTTTGTGGCTCCTTTAAATATATTTCTCTTTGACCCAACGGCTAGCTAGGCCACTAACTGATCTATCTAAACATGTAATGCTATACTTCAAATGCTCATGATTACTGATGCAGATAACAGCCTGTTCTAGCGTACGGTGAAGTAACTCGTAACAAGTAGCAGAAGGAAAAGTCTGGTCTTACAGAACCTGGATGGAGAAGACATGCCGTGGTCCTTTACTGGGCTTTAGCGTATGACATTCATAACCGATAACCCTCCTCCAGTGGGCTGAACTAAACCGTACAAACTCCATTATTCATACCTGCTGTCTCACGTCATGCCTATCTCCAACTGTTACATTGAGGCTCGACAGAAAACCCTCCACAGCTTTAAGAAGCTCAGCAGGTTGCTCAAGTGCAGGATAGTGGCCACCCTGGACAATTATTAGCTGATAGATAGTGAAAGAGGTTCAGAAAACCGACCATTTCGTGTCTTGTATATGATATCATATTTGGATGCGCTTTCTTTGCCCATGAATAAGGCATGGCTACAATGTCTCCGGCAAAAGATGAATAGCCGAAAGGCTTGGTCTTTTCCATGGGCAGTTCCATGCTCAAACCTTTTGTAAAGCTCTTCGCTAGATCGGGGTATTGGAACAAACTCCTCGGAAAGGTAGATGTGTGCCAGTAGAAGCTAACGATACCTAGAATGGTGTCCATGGACAAGGGGAAACGATCATCAGCCCATTCCACAAGCTTCTCCCCGATGCTTGAAAGGTTTAGTAAATGAAACTTGCGGCCAGACGGTACTTACTAAGCCAGAAGTGCAAGGGGACTCGAGGATACGACCAATCCTGCAGTTGAAGGTCGTAGCCCATTGAAAAGTGCGTACGAAATCCCGTTGGTCATGAACATGCTCATTCGTTGCATCAAGACTTGATCGTGAGAAGATAGAGGTTCATCTCTGAATGTCTGATACTCATTTTCGGCCATCAACATGGTTACTGCCACCAGTGAGTTTGTAGATTTGACATAATACTGAGAGGATGAACAAACTGTGGATTGCTTTACACTCTTTGTATCTAGCAGCCATTATGCGGGCCAGAGAGCTTCCAACATCGCCTCCTTGTGCGATGTATCCAGTTTCGAAACCCAAAACCATCATTAGCTGATGTAAAATCTCTGCCGTGTGGTTGTATGTTAATTCCACCTCAAGTGGGGCAGTCGACGGTCCGAATCCAGGGAGTGACGGAACTATGATATGGTAAGGCAAGGTTTCAGATGTGTACTTCTGAGCCAGGATATTCATCATAGGCAAGTATTCAAAGAAGGCGCCTGGCCAGCTATGCATGAATATGATGGGCAGCGCATCCGTTCTGGAGGAGAACAGCGCAGCTAAATGCAAAACAACAGGTCCGCATTCAGGGTGGTCAACCGTAACAGTGAAATTGGGCATAGAATTAAGATGAGCTTCCTGTTGTCGCCAATCAAACTTGAGCCAGGCGTCTCTAGCTTCCTTGAGCCATTTGCGACTAACACCATATGAACAGCCTTCTTGCTTGTTATACCAAGTTTCAGGTGCTAGTCTGGAAAGTTTGAGAAGTTGCTTAAATTCATCCAGTTCTTGAGCAGGTAGATTGAAAGTATAGGGGTCCATAGAAGCAGCTGCTGCTGCAGGGGGCTTTCCGAAAGCTAGATTCAACATTTTGGAAAAGATGCAGAAGTACAGCAGCCACGTTTGCTAGACCTCAAGAACGAAAATTTCACTAAGATGGAAATGTAAAATCATACGGAAAGACGTTATTAAATTTACCTCCCATCTCCAATGTATTTATAGATCTCGTGGCTTCAGGGATAGAAGTCATAAAGTGATGCGGCATTTCCAATCGCCGAGGACCGAAAGCAAAATTCATGATTGTCCGTCCGTAAATTCATCATGAGGGTCCTGACTTCCGCATTTCGGCCGAACTCTATTTTTAGTTCGGCGTCCGCTGAAGTGGACTTTTCTTCTGAGAGCATATTCCTGACTAATTCCACTCGGAGCGGTCCAACAATCAAGGCCGAGGCTGGAAGGAGGCGGTACATCCGATCATCTACTTCTACTCTAGTCATATATTTACAATCAGTAACTCGACATTTGATTCATACGACACACTTAGATTAGAACCTATTGCTCAAGATGAAATTCCTTCTACATATTCTCCTTTTTTTGCATCTCGCTGTAGCAGAAGCCCTACCTTTCGACGAGTGGAAGCATGGTCGAGTTCAATTGGACAATGTCGATTTGCACTTTCGTTACGCTGGGTTTGGCCCGCCGCTTCTGCTCATACACGGCAATCCGCAGCATAGTGTAAGTGGATTCACTGGATGTAAATGCCTCTTCACAGCTAATAAGTTCAAAGTTGACGTGGAGACTTGTTGGACCTTTGTTGGCAGAGAATTATACTGTCATTGCCCCAGATAATCGGGGCTCCGGCGCCTCCGGGCTTCCAAAAGATGGGCTTTATGATGCAGTCTCTAGAGCAGCGGATATTGAAGGTCTTCTTTCGTACTTGGGCATAACTAAAACCCTAGTTTTGGCTCACGATAAGGGTTGCAGTGCCGTCGTTGCTCTAGCTGCTTCCAAGCCGTCCCTCTTCTCCGCCGTTGCTGTTTCCGAGTACATGCTGCCTGGGTTCGGTTACGAGGAGGCGAGCTATCCACAGCATTCCTGGGATCTCGGTTCCAACTGGCACCTGTCTCTGTTTGCTGTTACGGATATTGCGGAATTTCTGATGCGGGGCCGTGAACGAGAGTTTCTTTCCTGGTACTTTTGGCATGCGAGCTTCACAGGCGGTCAGGCCATACCAGATGATATGCTGGACCGCTATACCACAAGTATTACAAAGCCAGGTTTCCTGCGTGCATTGATAGGTCCTTTCTCAGCGTTATCTATAGGCACTGATGCTAAATTCTTTCGGTCAGCCCTGCTTCCGGACCAAGGTGGCAACAAGTTACCTATGCCACTTTTAGCAATTGGGGGAGAGGCTAGTATGGCATCATCAGACGTTGTGGCAGAGCTTTGGAGCCCGGTCTCGGCTGATTTGGAGGTTGATGTCGCGCCAAAGGCTGGTCATTGGATACCAGATGAAAACCCTGACTGGCTAGCGGACCGTGTATATAAATTCTTCGCGAAATCTGCCCCTGCGCTGAAACCGGCGGACTTTTCCTGGCTGGAAAATGTTGAATAAAGGGTCAAGAACTGTGTGGTATTGTAATGTTTACAAGACCAAAGCTTACCCCTCTCCCATTGCTCTGTGATATTGCATTAGCAACATGCAAAAATCTTAATTAATGATAGCTTGTCAACTTGCTAGAATTTTATGTTAGTAATCTCTTCATACTGACTTATGTAATTACCTTAGTAGACATTGCAAGATTTCGAAACCCTGGTAATTGTAAAGCTGAAACCTAAGACTTAGCTCCAATGACAAATAAAACTGAATATTGTGAATGCTACGCATGGCATGCATCTTGCATAACCACATCTTTTTTCCAAATATATTCTTTCCCGGCTCTTTGAGGATTAAGCCCATTCCTTCGCTGCTAGTACCTAATCATCCATAATAATACAGGTTGTTGCCTCAGAATCGCCTACAACCCATATATCATCTGTCTCAATGTTTCTCAAATCACTTCTAATGGCTTTTTTTTTATCCCCATGATTCGTTACTTCTTAATTTGACAAGCTAATTCTCCTTGTTAATTCCTTGTATACCTAACGTCATTGCTGCCGGTCCCGGAGGTTCACTATGCTATTAACAGGTCATATGAATCTTGTGCGTTTGAATTCCAGGCAGCTGAGCAATTTCGGCAGCATTAGGTTGGGATAAAAATTCTCCGCCGGATATATGTATAGCTGCAAGAGAGATTGAAATTCCTGGTGGCGGGTTGTCGAGGGCTGAGTCGGAGCGGACACGGAAGCATCGCGCGTTGTTTGGTGTTGGCATTCGAGCTCCTTCTCCGCACATCGCTTGCAGATTAGCACTCGCTTATCTAATTTGAGTTGGCCTTCCACATGCCTAGTACGATTATTGCTGCCTCCATTGGGTTCACACCGGTACTACATCCTCAGCTGTGACATTTTGGCTTTAGAGTGAACTTCGAAGCCAAATGTTGAGATATGCGAGTGCTGCAGTAATCAGTGACTCCGGGGGAATGAATTTGTCAGCAATTGAAAGAATTTTTGTCGAGGGCCAAGGGCTGTCTAGTGAATGGTTGGCGGGAAATTACATCACGACTGTGTGGTGGTCAGTAGAAGAGCGGAGGTTTGCGTAACTTTGGCGGAAATTGTGGCTGGTGGGGAAGTTTAAATACGACGTACGGGTATCCAACACGCGGCGGCGTGAAACGAGTGCATTTTAGGCATGGATGAGCAATGCTTTGATCCTCCGTGTTTCTGTGTGGGGCTTTAGAAAGCTGTTTGCGAGCCTCCCGGAGGGAACGGAATTCACACCGGCCCAGAGGGCCAAGTGCATGGACAAGTTTGTGGACCTTGAAACAGTCCCGGCGGGTAAGTTAAAGCATCAAAGGCCTCAGTCTGATGAGCTAGCACTGGAGGGATGAGCTAACACTGGAGCGCTTTAGCGTGTTCGCTACAAAAACTGCCCCAGCCCTGGCCGCGGGTAATACGGTAAGCACTCTTTCTCCGGGTGATAGGATCCCATCATAGTAGGTCACAGAAGCTGAATCGTGCGGGTCGAGTTCCTCACTAGCAGCATTCATGAACTCCCCGACGCCGGCCCCCTCGGCAACGCCAGTCTTTTGCGTCAGGACCTTGCCTCCGTAGACTGGGATCTTCTTCTTCACATCCTCGAGGGTGCCGAGTCGATGAGCAACAATGGCGACATGTGCGCCTTCCTTCGCACCATATTTCGTATACAAAACATCAGAGAAGCCCCCCGTTGGTATTCTGCACTTGGGTCTAGTAGCCTGACCGTACTGGTGAGGAGTGGTCTCGTCAACAGATTCCTGTTGAACTCGGGACAATCATATATTTCCTCTAGCCTGGTATACATCCAAAAGACCGTCGTCCCCCCAAATACCTCGAGGCTCTCAAGGGGCGGTATGAAGGCGCGAAATCCTTGGTTGGTTTGCCTCTGGACAAGAAAACCACGATATGGCCGGTTGTAGGCCGCCAGCAAGCGCAGCGTTCGGTCAAGTAACGCCACGAGGCAGAGCTTGAACAGCTTTCAACAAGGCTTAATTTACATATAAAGATATTATATATAAAATTGTAATCAAGAGCTTTATATCAAAAGACGTTGAAAGGATAAAAAATATTGGCAGATTTTCTCAAGTAATCTTTTAGTAATATAAATAGTCCCTCCGTGATTTCTTCGCCTTAAATACTACAGAATCCAACCACTCCAAAGATTTACTTGTTAGGTAAAAAGACGTATAAACTAATAAATTATTTTATTTTATTTACGTAGTATTTATCTATTTACCCGGCAGCGAAACCAAAACCGAGATCCCCCCTGGAACATTGCCGGTATTCACTTTAACATCACCTAAACATCCACCTTGCAAGTAGCGTAAACACGCGATTCGTCCATTTGATACCAGTTCCTTATCAGAGTATTATTCTCTCATCTATCTGAATAATAAACACGGGATTTCGCCATAAATGGTATGGCGATCTTCACTAAGATAGCAACATGTGAAACTTACATATCGCAATGAGCCCACAATGCGACCGAGCCTTGCGATTCTTTAGTCTAGGGTCATCTGTCTATTTGTGTGTGAAATACCTGATAAATTAGAACATGCAAATCCGCTATGCTGTGAGAGGTATACCGCATCAGTGTGGCCGGTCGATCAAGGTTTCCCATGGCATTCCGTCGCGATATTTCACATACGACCAGCATAAACTCATGGCGAGCTTTTGTAGAGGCTAATCTGGTTCATTGTTAGCTTGAATTCGTGGCTGTGCCACAAGAGACGCTATGGGCTAGACTTGTCTCAGTTCGGTTCATCACATGCGCGAGTTGCCTTGGAAATACCAAAACGTCCTACAACGGACACTTATAGTTTTTTTCCATGGAATTTTATCACCGCCCTAAAGCTCAAGCTCCGCTTTACATGCCTGCTCTTCATGTGGAAGGTTCGAAGCGACCATGACACCAATGAAATATAAACAGGAATCTCCCGCCTCTTGGAAACAAATCTCCTGGACTCATGATCATAGCGAGCCTTCATACAGGGCCGTGATTATCGAGTCAAAAATCGAGCACCGCAATGGGTATGTCAAGAATGCATTGTCCGTGATCCATTGCCTAACATAGGAGGCTCAGTCTAGCGGAGTGTATCAGCCGACACCACATCCCCTACGCAGTATTTCTAGGTCAACGCTTCAAGATTATACAGAGTTCAACCTGTCGCCACACATCACCTTTTCTACAAGAGAGGTGGATTAATATCGCCTGAGGAGCTTCCAGTCGACCACTTCCTTTAGTCAGACCTGAAAATGGCGGACATGCAAAACGGAAGCCAGTCCCCTGTGGACGACGATGATGATTGGTCGAAGCAGCTTGATGCTGAAATGGATGCGATTAAATCTAAGAATATGCAAGATATCGAGGATGCCAGGCAGCAAGGCCACAAGAAGTTTCTGGAAATGCAGGGAATGCGCAACCGCCCGAAGTCGTCTCCGCCACTGGTTGCCCGTGTTGTAGCAGCTGCTGTTAGTCTTGTCTACTGCGCGTTCAACTTGCCTAAGGCAATCGCATTGGGCGCTATTGAGATCGTTGAGACGATGGTGGCGATTTGGGTCGCACTTATGGTGACAATTGCTCTCGGCTGGGTTGGAGCGATCAGAAGCGTTGCATTTGCCTGGGTTGAGGTCGTCAGATTTGTCCTATTGAGCTGGATTAATGCCCTCACATACACAAACAAGACTATTCTCGGCTTGATGGAATAGGTTAGGCAAAATATAAATCACTAGGCTATCCGCTACAAGACCATTTTCCTTTCTACAGATTTATCCACGGCTTAATTTGTACAGATCCAGCGGTCATTTCAAGATGTCAAATTCCCCGTGGTGGTGTGAAATTTGTTAGATAATCCACTCCCAAGGCTCATTTGACGACGCTCAGATTTGACAGGGATGATGATACTTGCACCAACCACCAACACTAAGGAGCACGGATGTTGGCTGAGCGGGGCGATGGTTGTCCACCAATCAACAGTGAGCTGTGCGTTACTCAGCCTACGAAGGAACGACACATCTAGGCAGCCAATACGTTTTCTGTAACCAAAACCTGATCCTGTATTTTTCTTCAAGCCCATCACACAGTGCCACTGTGTTTTACTTGCTTCAAATTTTCTGGCCGTTGACACTGAGTAACATTGCTCACCAATTTCAGGCCTTTGATCGCGGTTTCCTTCAACCAGCCATCCCGACAAACCATGCCAGGTAGTAACATTTCTGCTGGTGACAGTGATGGCGATGTGGTCATCATCGATCGCGACGATGTTAGCAATTACAACCCAGATCAAATTCTACCAGAAGCCCCAGAAACCATCCAGATGATCCGATCATGGCTCGAACCGACCTCGTACGACGTTGTGGGCGGGGAGTACCGCAAGCACCTAGCGTCTCACGCAGCCGGTACAGGATCCTGGCTTACTTCAAGTGACACATATCAAGACTGGCTGAATGGGCCTCATCAGGGGCTTCTTTGGATCAAGGGAATCCCCGGATCCGGGAAATCCGTCATGGCAGCCAATCTGATCGACGAGATTAAATGTTCCAACCCGGACTCTCCTGTATTGTTCTTCTTCTTCCGTCAGATCATAGAAGCCAATCATGAGCCAGATGCTTTACTACGGGATTGGATGGACCAGGTCCTTGAATATAGCCCACCGCTACAGAAACAACTTAAATCCTACGTGGAAGAGCGCAGGACCATTGATAGCCTGTCTATGGAAGACATGTGGAAGGATCTTCGCATGGCTTTTGCCTGTCTGCCAAAAAAGGTTTTTTGTGTCGCCGATGCGCTTGATGAAATGGACCAAGGGCACGATGCATTTCTAAGCGAACTAGGGGCTCTTGGACAGTGGAAACCCGAGAAGGTCAAGGTTCTAATCACAAGCCGCCCGGTCCCTCGCGTGGAAGGGCCACTCAGGAATACACCGTGCCTTCACATTCGTCTGAGAGAGAATTTGGTTGATATTGACATCGCTCGGTTTGTGCAACTCTCTCTATCAAACTCCTCTATCTCGCAGAGCTACTGGCAAGTCATTGCAGATGCAGTGCCAGGGCGGGCCAACGGCTTATTTCTTTACGCCAAGCTGGCCATGGAGGCGTTTCTTCGGCCTGGTGCCGACATCGACGCAGTGCTATCACAACTTCCGACGGACTTGAATATCATGTATACTGATCTCTTAAATGAGCACGCGAAACGATCGGGGGTCGCGGACAGCGTGCAACATTTAATTCTGCAAGCCGTCACCCATGCTAGCCGCCCTCTCCGGTTGCTAGAGCTGGCTGAAATGGTCATGTTCAACAACCCCGACGGCGCTGCCCGAGATTTGAAGTCCACAAAGAATCTTATAAGAGCTGCATGTGGACCTCTATTGGAAATTCTAGCAGATGAGACAGTTTCAGTCGTCCACCACTCCTTCACCGAGTATCTCAAAGGAACTACTCGATCCAATGATGGTGAAAGCGGAGGATATCCCATTCTTGAGATGGGATCGACACATGCACAGCTGGCCATCGCGTGTTTGCGCTACTTACAAGGTGGATGTTTGGGTGATGTTAAAGTGAATACCGGAAATGTTCCAGGGGGGGATCTCGGTTTTGGGTTCGGTTCAACTCTCCGCACTATCAGCGGGCCAGGCGAAACCGAACTCAGATTAAAGCATCCATTTTTCCAATATGCAACGAGCAATTGGTATTATCACGCAAACAGATCTGAAGCTTCTGAGTACGATCAAACCAAGGTCAATGCAGAAATCTCAAAATTCTTGGGGGATGCCAAAATTATGGCTGCATGGCTTCAGATCAGATCAAGTGGCCAAAGAAATATTCCCAACAATGTAACAAAGTTGCATATTGCCGCCAATGTCGGGCTTGTCTCGTATTTAAAGGGGCTCCTCGGACAGATCGAAGTCGACGCTCTCGACAGCAACGGCCGTACACCACTGTAAGTTCACACAAAATGTTGCTTTCTGCTTTTCACATCCTCCATCATTCGGCCTGTTCTTCTATTGGTTGCAGACTAAGATCTAATGAATTCGATCCTCATATTAAAATCCAAGCACATTTGCTAATACACATTAACTTTTAGTTGGTTGGCAGCTTCTGAGGGTCATGCGACCGTCATCCGGGAGTTGATTGCAGCCGGCGCAAATCCAGATCTGGCGGATAATATACATGGGCATAAGCCCCTCCACAAAGCGGCGACTCGTAATCATTATGAATCAGCCAAAGCTTTGTTGGAAGCTGGTGTCGACCCTCTCACACAGAAGACTAAAGAAAGTCCGGGGCGACGATGTGGAAATGCTCCAAGAACTGTTGGTCATACACCGCTAATGTATGCTTGTCAAAGCGGCCATGTAGAAACAGTGGAGGTATTTTTACCATATCTCAAAGACATTGAAAGTGTTCATCGGGCTTTGGCGTGGGCAGCTAGGAGGGGATCGTCAAAAGTGGTTGCTCGAATTCTTCAGCATCCCGGTGTCGACGTAAATGCCAAGGTTCGCGGAGATACTATGCTTTTCCTGGCATGTATTCCGCCTGACGTTGCGACAGTTGAGATACTTATCCAAGCCGGTGCTGACCCCAGCATCGAATGTGATGATTCTGGCGACGAATTCCAATCGTTCATGAACCGTCGCTCTGGAACTTCCCCAAAGTTGAACTGTCTACACCGAATATGCGGTCTCGGAAGAGGGGGGCATCTCCACAGCATGGAGGAAAGCTCGCAAAATATATTCAGAATGCTAGTCGAAACTGGTGTTGATATTCATAAACGCACCGCATCGGGCAAAACTGCCTTACATGGCGCTGTCGGTTCCCCCATTCTAACTCGAATGCTTCTCGATGCTGGGGCTGATGCGAATGCTATTGATAATAATGGAGCTGCGCCTCTTCACGACGTCAAAAGGCTAGATACTATGGTGCTCCTGGTTGAGCAAGGCAATGCCAATATCAACCTCGAGCAGACAGGTGGGATGACACCCCTCCTCTGCATGCTACCATCTGCCGGTGCGGAAACTGTTCTCAAGTTCCTAGAGTATAAGCCAAATTGCAATGTTACAGACAGCAAAGGCAATGGTCCATTACATATATCATTACCAGAATGGAAGTCAACACCAGCAATCATTAAGGAATTGATCAAACTGGGTGCTGACCCTAATTTGAAGAACCAAGCTGGACTCACTCCTTTACTTTCTGTAAAAAAGAGTGCCGGCAGCTTCAGTCAAGTCAAAGATTGTTTCAACGAAATGGCCGATGCACTTCTTGAAGCCGGAGCAGATATCGAAGCGAAAAATAGGCTTGGCGAAACACTATTGTTTTCACTGGCGTCGCCTACATTTCTAGGCATCAAAAGGGATTTGGAACCCGATCTGAGATTTCTCATTGATCGAGGTGCCTCAACGTCAATTATCGACTACAAGGGCCGTACCTGTTTGCACAAGATAGTCGAGACCTTTGACACCTTTCGGTCCCCAGAACGACCACCCAATACTCATGGCTTGAAGTTTGATGATAATGATCCAGCCTGTCGAGGCCTTGATATTAACGCCGTTGATTACAGTGGAAACGGCCTCTTTCACGAGCTTGCGTTCCGTGGAGACATGCATAACTCCTACAGCGGGCCAAAGAAGGTTTCCTTCTGGGAAGAACTAGTTTCCATGGGCCTGAACATTGAGCAGAAAAACCATGAAGGACGCACACCGCTGCATATCCTGTGCACCGCAAATACAAACTCAATCGATTCTCAGTCAGAAGCTATCATGCCGATAGACTTTGTCATTTCGAGGAGCAAGAACATCGACGAAGCTGACAATAGTGGATTCACACCTTTGCACTTAGCTGTAGCTGGCGGGGAGGCTTATACGAAAAAGCTTCTCGATGTCGGCGCTAATCCTACAGTAGTGAGTCACGAGGGATTGACCCCGTTGCACATTGCTTCTCGCTGCGGACAAAGCAATGTAGTTGGACTTCTATTGGGTGCTCTAAAAGAATGGCACAAGAAGTCGCTCCTCACTGACGGGGATTCGTTACCACAGGAAGCAAATTTAGTGAACGAAGCAAACGCCAAAATATTCGACGACGGCGCTACACCGCTTTTCTACGCCTGCCGATCAGGAAGACCAGAGTCTGTGACCCTTTTGCTTGAGGCCGGTGCTGACATCAAGATTGGTAACATGTTTGAAGCATGTGCGAACCTTGAAGAGCCGGATGACTTTCTTGCAACCTTTCGCGAGCCATATAGGGCTCGTACAACTAACAAAACATTTGGTATTTTCGGCCAAGCACCTAACAGCTTTGGTCAGATCCACACCCATCCACCTCTAGAAAATGACGAAACCACTGCCAGACTTGAGGAGATTCTAGACATGCTAATCGAATATGGAGCCGACATTTCTCAAATTGGAGACGACTTCCAGACCAACACTCCACTCGGAAAAGCCGTCTTGCGCAATAGAGATTATACTGCTGCGTGCCTAAGAGATGCGAGGGATAAGAATGAAACCGACCGGACAGTCCAAGAACGCCGAGCAGCAAATCCATCTTTTGCTGCCAAAATGCACATCTCTCTCAAAGAAGCCTCGCTAAAGATGCTCAAGGACTCTGTGGAGATGGTACCTAGTCGCGATTGCCAAGGATTCTTCAATCAACTGATACGCAGGAGAGAATACCATCTGATGGAAGAGCTGGCTCGTCTAGGAATCAAATTTCTCCCTCAGGCACCCAGAACAAATCATCAAGAAAATTTGTCGCTTCTCATCCAAAACGGCTTCACCAGGCTTGTTGACAGGATTGGCCCAGTAATTTCAGAATCGGCGCTAAAGGAGGGCGATTGGCATGCATTTGGCGACTCGACACAGCCCGGGTTGTGGTACGCGAAGAAAGATATCGCAAATACCATTGACAATTACCAAATACCAGTTCCATTCATCCTCGTCGCTGTTAGGCGAATGTTACCCAACATCGATATGGTTCGATTACTGGTCGAAAAGTTTAAGGTTGATATTGACGAACCTCACTACCAGTGTCTTCGCGGAAAGCCCGGAGCAATTCCGGTCGAGTCTGCCCTACATTATGTCTCTCAGGGTAGCAACTGGTGGCAGGTCCATCAGGCGCTTCCATATCTACTCAAGGCCGGCGCTAATATCAATCTACGAACCTATCAAGGCCAAACGCCGCTTCACGTGGCTCTCCAGTCGAAAAAGTCTTTCCATAGAGAGGCAGCCAAGATCCTTATCAAGTCAGGAGCTGATGTCAATGCAATTGACAACAATAATCAAAGTTGCCTTGCGAGCGCACAAAATGATCCGCCTATGATCAGGCTTCTTATAAGTCATGGGGCGATTGTTACTACTGAGGCAATTTTCACTGCGATTGACGCTGGCAACGCTGAAGTTCTCCGAGAGCTCCTCTCTGGAGGATTTAGTCCAAATGTGCGTCGGAGAAGCCCAGCTGGAGAGGGGTCGAGGGCTAAATCGGGCAGCCTTTTTCATGAACCTGCCATGGTGCAGTACGCTGATGCGGACAACCAATTCGCACTCTATCATGCTTGCATGTTGGTACAATTGCCATCAGTTCTCTTTGGTCAGACTCTTTCCGCTCTTGAAACGCGCCGACATTTCGAGACTAGACTTCGAGTCGTTCAAGTCTTGTTGGACCATGGTGCAAACCCATTCACGAAGTACTTGAGCAAAATCAAGAATCACGGGGGTTTGTTCAACACGAAGGTCTCTAATATCAGCTCAGCTATCCCTTCCATCGAGCTCCCCGAAGGCTACGAAGAATTAACTATTTGTCACAATCTTACGACCAATGGGAAAGTGATAGATCCTCTTATCAACATACCGGGCCTGGACGTCAACCATAGAGATGCAGAAGGCCGTACTCTGCTGCTCTCGGCATGCCAACGTCCAAATGGGCCAGATTACATTATGGGGTCGTATGAAAACAGTGTAGAGGTCACAGAGAAGATTACTCTAACTGAAAAGCTAGAATCGCTTGGTGCCGACCTTGAAGCTCGAGATAACGTTGGCCGAAACGCTCTGCACCACATTCTAACCTCCACTGTCAATACGGAATTCAAATCCTTTGAATGGTCACTCCGCTACCTGATCAAAAAGGCCCCAAGCTTAATAAATCAGGTAGATAGAAATGGGAAAACACCACTGCATTACGCCGCTGGGATCCACCGCTCCGGTGGCCCAGTCCAAGTCGCGGAAGCTTTAATCTCGGCCGGGGCAGATCTTTTGGCCGTTGATAACGATGGCAACGGCGTTCTACACCTTCTTGCAGAATATATCACATCAAAAGCAGTACGGGACCTCTTCCAGGACCTGGCTAAAAGAGGGCCGGACGTCAACGCCCGTAACAAATCCGGCCAAACACCTCTCTTCAGACATTACAATCGCTCTAAAACAATCTATGCCCCGTTGGATAGTGGTTATTTGGTTGAAATCCAACAACTATTTCAGGATATAGGCGCAGACTTTTTCATCAGAGACGGCGAAGGCCAGGGGTTGTTGCACGTGGCGGCGAGCGGGAACGTGAAGCCGTTCGAGGATCTAATGGCTTTGGGTCTCGACCCCATGATAGAAGACAATGCACAGCGAACGGCTTTAGATGTAGCTGCAGCATGTGGGAACCAGGAAATTCTCGCCCTGTTTGAGAAGAAGAATTAAGAAGAAACACGAATTATCTACTTATCAGCGCAATGAATGGCTTAAGAATGGACTACTGGCTGATAGGGGTGTCGTCCAAAAGGGTCTTCACCAAGCAGAGGGAGGGTGCGGTATTTTTATGAAGACAAATTGAATATCCTGTAGCTTACTTTAAATTATTCCTTCCCACCTAGCAAATTTTAAATTGTGACATTCGTCAACCGTGTCATTGAATTCAAATGGCGTTAGCACATCCTTGTTCCCACTGCCCGGTGAGCAATAAATTGCCGAGGGTTGCTCGGCTTTCCTGACATTTATCTCTCAGGTATATATATCGCCCAATTCTTAGAAGTTGAACTCGTCACTGATCTTTATACTCCCTTGCACCTCGTTTTTGGTTGCCAAACAAGATAGTAGCAACATTAATAAACCGGATGCATTGGAGACAAAGGAGGCACATGACTAACGAACCCACTCAAAGCCCATATAGTTTACTCCTATTCGATGTACGTAATAAATCAGTTCGTTTTTTAGTTCACCTATCATACCTTCTACAGGCGCTTCAGTTACTTCCTTCATATTCCTTGCCTCAATAATACGAGCAATATACAATCTTGGCCGAGTAGATTGTGTCAACTCTGGGATGAACGAATCAACCTCATCAAACATCAACGGTTCCCCAAGCTTTTCAGTGGCCTTGTTTGTCGCGATATCTAAGTTTTTATCCAAATACCTTCAAGCCATACCAGTTTCAGGGTTTCAAGGGCAGTATTGACAGCCTCTTGCATGCGTTGCACGATCATATCTGCAAACCCAAGATCCCCAGGTTCGTGAATGCCATGTGACGATAGCTCCTATTTATTATTAGCACGCAAGCATCACTCTCATAACATTTCATATATACCCGAAGGAAAGCTTGATATTTTTCCAGTCGTAGAAAAGGGAGGCTTAATAATGAGATAGCATTATCTAGCATCTCACGATATTCCTCGGTGCTACGGCTTGCCAATCTCAATGAGCTATTTAATCTTGATTTTGAATCTTCCCCTGCAGTGACGATGGTGGCGTAGTGATTGCTTGATTCGTTTGACCATTTCAAGAAAATAGGCTGCCATCGCTGACTCGGGTATGGTTTCAAAACTTGCATCTCAATCTTAATGAGAAATCTTCTGTGAATTTCAATCAAGGCTTCAACTGAATCAGACATGCGCTTGGACAATTCCATGGGCAGTATGTTGGATGACATGATCTTTTCTATGGCATCGAGGAGTGCCTCCAGATTTGCAAAATACAATCGCTCATGGGACAGAAACTCATCCAAGACTACTTTTGCCGCACTTTGTCCTTCCAGGACGATAGGAAGGGCAGGCCGTAACGTATCTGTCTTAATTATGCCGGAATCCGTGAGTCTCTCCACTATTAGCTGCAGCACTCTGATAACCTAGATTTAAATGAGCCTAACAATCACATCTAGTTGAGCAGGTCTTACCTTCATGTGGTTGGTAGTATTAGTGCTCAAGAGATCTGGGACAGAAAAACACTGATGTGGTTGGATATGCAGATGATCCACGCAGCATTGCAGGAATTTAAGAGTGGCAGCCTTGGCCAGTTCATCGGGCGATTCAGAAGGGTGGTTTATAAAGTCATCTAACATTACCTTTTTCGAGTCGAGTTCTCCAAAAAGCATCAACAAAGGAATTCCGCGCTGAAACACTGCGATAATTATAAACAATGGGCCCTCGTCATTGACCGTGTCTTCAGCTTCTCGCTGATAGAGTCGAGCAAACCACTCTAGCTGAGATAATTGAAGCTGCAAATCAACACACTCATGATAAAAAGATTTTTTAGAATCCGGGAAAAGTGCTTGTTTTGGTTGTGGGTTACTATCTCCAAAGTTATAGTGGTGTGAATTAGTAATATCCCTCGCGTAAATTGGTAAGGAGAGAACTGATATATTGGAGACGCTGCTTAGGCTTACACCTGAGAAAATGGAACAGGTGCTCTTGGTGTCGATCGGTGTAGGCGTTGAACATTGATTGGTTTTTTTCCAAGTACGTTGGTAAACTCGAGATCTTTTAAGGTCTGGCTCAAATGTGAAGAAATCAAACTTGGAGCGCATTCCGGATAAATTTTGTTGCCTTTGATCATCAAAGTTTAACGCAGGCCGGATAATGGATTGACTGCGGGAACTTCCATCCAAATTGGTATCCAATCTCATTAATATTGAATATAGATGTTGGTTTTGTTCCAAAACAGCTTCCATGGTCGAGTTCAAATTTCGGCGATGGGTTTCGGCTCTGACTTGATCATCACTTGGCAGTTCCAGTTAGCTACACTGGGCTGGTCAATGGGCAAAGTGCAAACTCTGGCAAACCTTTGAAGAATGCTTAGAATACAGGTAATAGACACTTTGAAAGCCTGCAGTCTCGAGCATATCGCAGTTAAAGCAGTCCTCTTTCGGACCCATTGCATTGACAGCCATACCCGTTCGCCTGGGCCCATTGATTCAAGAGGAGGGAGCGACTGGAGTACTGTCAGAAGCTCCGAGAATATCAAGACTCCATCTGTAAAAACGGCTCTGAGCTGATCCACCTGGATCAATGATGCGTATTTCACATCTTCATCCGAGAGCTTAGTGACCAGCCGCTGCAAGCCAGATAGGATGGCCTTCGTCGCAGCACACTCTGAAGCAAGTTGAGCAGCTATTTTTGGCGCGTCCTTGGACGCCGCTACGAAGGGACCAAGGATTTTGACTGCCTCATTTGTTGCAGAGATAATGCCCACGATGGAGGCAGTCACACTCAGTGGATTCATGGTCAGGGCTTAGGAATATGTCAGAGGGAAAATGGGACAAAGCGATGGGCGTCGGAAAGCTATGAAAAACGGCCGATTGGGCAGGGGGCAAGCGGAGTGGCCGTGCAAATGTGATTCGCCTTGGGGGCTGACTAGCTGGCTGCCTTGCATGGGACTGACTGTCCGCCCATTTGGCTGCAGGGACTCAACACATCTTGGTGAGGTCACCACAAATCGCCGACTTGCCTGAAGAGAACTGGACGACATGTATATCATTCAAAGTTGATAGAATTGTCGCATTCAAAGCATTGGTGTAGGCGGGTTTTTGAAGAGACTGATTTAAGCAAGATTGGCTCGACCGCTCACTGATCCCCATCACAGTCGTCAAATATTGTGGTGGCTTTCAGGATGAAGCCACGTCATTTCAGGTGTAAAGCTATGACCATATAATTTTAACCGAAAAAAAAGCAAGACGAGGACGGTGACAAAAGTGACTTCTGGGAATCAATTGAGCGTTCAAGTCAGACACAAAATTCATGTGCCTTCTTTCAGGTTGCTTTAAATATCTCAAATTTCTCGTTTTAGCCTCCATCAGTACAGGGCGTGGTGGCAGAGTGGTCTAATGCGTATGACTAGAAATCATATCTCTTCGGAGGCGTCTGTTCAAATCAGGCCCACGTCGCTTATCTTTTGGCGTTTTTTTTTTTCTTTTTTTTCAAAATTTAGCTTCCTATCTATTTTTTGAACATGAAAAAAATTGCTAAATTCTTAATTCCTATGTATAATATTTACTTGGTTTGGACGATAATTACAATCCAATGGACCATCCTTCTACCACATACATTGATGCGGTCAACATGCCGCATCCTATTGTCATCGCGAAAGTTCAATATTCCAGGCTGGCAGACACTGTGTTCGCCATGGCGCGTTTCTTCTCTGTTGCTTCCAACTTAGTAAATCGCATGTATCGGTAACGTGGTCTGCACCGCAGAAAACTGGATTTGCCTCTCAGGCCAATTGAGCCATTTGGCATACTGCGGATCCAAAATTGAACGAATCTCCCGCAGCAAATGATCCGCCCAACCCTTCATGAACCAATGCGCCTCCAAAGATTTAAGCAAGACGGCAAAGTATGCTAGTATAATGAGCGGAATGGGCTTTTGTGCTTCCAATTCCACCACAAAGTTGTCATCCATTCTATAAATCCAGCCCATAATATCTTGGATCTTGCCGGCAATAAAGAGTTTGGGGTCGTGCTCAGTGCCGTAGGTCACTTGGTAAGACGCAATCAAGTTTTTCATTTCAGAAACAGAGGGCTCTGATTCAAATTCGCATGCCTGTTCGATCATTTCCAGCACATCATTCAAGGGCTGTTGCCATGTTTCACCCGTCCCATTGGGCAGAAGCCGAGTATCAATAGGAATCGGCTCAGCATCATTTTTTGGGTCTGGGTCTGGTGCAAATATACCACAGAAGACGGCGGCGTGCCCTAGGGTCTGTACAATAAGTTTGACTCCCTGGAGGAGACAAATCCAAGGGACAGTTTTCCCATGAGCAAACAGCAAAAGATCTCCAGGGGTGGGACCTCTTGCGAATGAACATAATGCGATCAGTACCGTTGTCCCATACATAACTTGTGCAATATCCCCGTTGAGCCGAGTAAGCAGTCTTGTTGCTTCTGTCACCGCAATTGTATAATGGTCTTCAGCGATAATTCTGTATCTCTCAGCTTCCAGGGGCCTAAGTACCGATAAATGTCGAGCGGACATTGCCATCATGCTGTGACATAGGCATGGGTAATCCAAGCTCAAAGGCGGGATAGCGTCGCGCCATACTTTCGGGACCCCGACTGTCACGGCCGTATGAACACACCACGAATGCATCAAGTCAAGGTGCTCCACGTTCGGTATCATGTCAGGCCGAGGCATGACTTCATACCGAGTAGCTGGATTCGGGCTGGATCCCGAGCCAGATTTTCGGGGAACATATCGGATTGGAATCCAATCCTTTCTCGGTCTACCGCGCCCTTTTCTTGGCAGGGCAGGTGCAGGCTTTTCTTGAGTCAAGTTCTTCTGCTCAGAAGAAGGCGTAAGGTCGCAGATCATGGAAAAGCGGATGCAATTGGCACATGCTGGTTTTGTCTCATCGCACTGGCAAATCAGCATTAGTATGTATTAATAGCCACATCGAGTTTGAATAGAAAGATGAATCCATTAGTGCATACTTTGACCTTGCGCCTCTTGCAATTTTTACAGCCGGTCCGAGACTTTCGATGTGGCCTTCGGTTCGCAAGCCTAGGTGGCTGCACTTGCGCCTGTGGGCTCTGGCTCTGGCTCTGGCTCTGATAGGGGGACTGAGAGTCTCGATCTGACATTATGATGAATTTCGCTCAGTGTGCGAAAATTCGGATTCAATGAAGGATTACTTTGACAGGTCAGCGTGGAATTGAAGAAGGAAAATACTTTTGATTCGGGGCCATACTCCTCGTAACGAGGCTCAGACCATCACCCACGTTTCCCAATTGGGATTTTTTTCGGACTGAGTGCGAAAAGAAACGCCATATGGTTGGTCCGTTCTGTTTTTGGGTCCACATGGCGGCCGAGTCGCTCCCCCAACTAGACCACTTTGGTCATCTCAATAAACGAAGCATTTACGGTTTGTCATCGGTTTCGCATGGTTCATATATGCCGGTAGTTTTCCGGCAGGGTCCATCACTACCGAGAATGAAACACATCATGAACACCTTTTGAGTGAATGGCAAGATGGCTGTAAGAATGACGTCAGGTGTGCACAGGCATCCTCTCATTGATGGCAGCCCATGCATCAAAGCTTGGTGGCACTTCTACGCAGTCCATTCAAACTTCCTAGCCATAACGCTCTCAATCTCCCACTCCGAAAAGGTGAATCTCAAAATTTTCGATTCGAAATTAATTGTACTGTCCGTGCCCATGAAACTCAAAACAAACCTCCAGTTGAGCTTGCACATGTTTAAAAGTGGCGCCCTAGCACGAAATACTTGATGCGCAGCCTAAGCTAAGTACTTCTCCAAATAATCCAGAATGCAGCGAAAAATGGATCAGCAAGTTTCTTCCATATCTTTGAAAAGAAGCTATGGCTAAATATCTTCATTTAACTATTAGTAGGTGTGAAATGGTCTCTTTTTCCTCGGGCATGCGCCTTGGTCACCGAACTTGCGCCCAGGTCATACAATGAGTTAGGCTTTTCAAGATGTTTTGTACAGGAGTATAAATTTCTACCATCAATTCGGGATTTCAAGTTGAAATTCAACTTCGGGTTTACAGGAATCAAGGTCCTCAAAGCTCCCCTGCTCTACACCTTGCTGGCCAGAGCACGCAGAGATAAAAGGGTTAGTCGTTGCTGCTGAGGATGCAAAAGAATTTTTTTCCTTTGGCTGCAACCACGGTTCCATTTTCATGCCTTTTTTGTAGCGAATACAGAAAGGTACTCCTCTAACTGTAGTCTTCAGCCACATTACATCTTTCGACTACGGCTTACATTAACAGCAATACTCCAAGTACATCAACATGATGGATATCAATTCTATTTTAAAGAAACTCAAACTCTCCGCTAACGATACTCCTATCTGCTATATGCAACGCTTGTCTGAGTTGCGTCGCTATGAGTTTGCTGCACGCTACGGCGGCTATCTAGCACACGTCTGTCAAGAGCTCGAAATCACTGCTGATGAAAACAATACAGCACATTTTGTCCAGATCGAGGGCTGGGATCAATTTTGGACTGGTGTCAATAAGGACATCAACGATGAGAAAGATATGTGGATGCGATATCGAGTGTATGATCGGGCTATTTCTGATGACGATGTCAAAACAACACGCGCTGTGTTTGAAGCTTGTTTGTATTTGGGGCTGGACTTTAACCGTTCTCTGCGAGTTATTTCCTTGTACGCAAATGGCAACAGCGTGGTCCACGGGTCAGTTGAGCAGAACATTGAAGATGGTCACTGGGCTCTTATGCGAGATGCTCTAGCGCAAGATCTTGAAGATCTACCAAAGGTCACTCCAAATCACCTAGTTGGCAACATTCCCCTGCTACAAGAGACTATCAATGCAGTCATTGACGAGTATTTTGACCGTCACAATCCTTTTTACTCAGGCCACCCGGCGTTTTGGACACCTAAAATGACCTACTTTGAAGTGACGGAGTTGATAGGCCAAAAGCTAGAGAAGCAGCGAGTTTTTCTAGGTGGAAGAAAGACGATTGAAAGGGCGGCTAAACAGAGATGTACATATATCAACCTATGAAGAGAGCATCACCTTGTCATTCAAGTCCTACGACTGACTTGCTTTGGATGGGAAGAGCCAGGTACCCGTTCAGCTGCACTGCGTTGGCGGCACGGGAAGAGAGTACCCCTTTTGTTTGGTCAATTCAATTCTCTCTTCGTATCCGGCCGTGATATCAGTCAACATGTAACACTAGTAGCATGTAGGATGGAGGTGTTGGTGGCGATAGCACATGGCGTACGGGCTCACATCCGTACGTGCCGGAGGGACCAGGTCGCAGGCACCAGACCCTGGCGTCTGATGGCGGCAGAGGTCATTGCGAAGCTTAAGATGGTCCTCTCATTTCTCCAACATCTCCCGGGAGGGCGGGGGCGCAAGGACAGCCGGAGGCTTGGGCGCAAAGCCGGGTTGCCGAGCATAGGCCGCAGGCGACGGGGTAGGTTGCCGAAGGAGGGCAGCGCAACGGCGGCGTGGGAGATGCGCGCCGTTAGTTGCGCCAGGGTAGGAATAACGCGCCGATGGACTTTAGAGTGCAAGCCACGGGGGGGCGTTATCGGCGGGCGTCCGTCCGAGGGAATTAAACGGGGAGTCGCACGATGATGGTTTGTTTGGCGAATACAGTACTTGGGTTAATTATTCCAGCCAACATTAAGCACTGACTTGGTGGAGCGCGATGGTCCAAGCCGAGCAGAGATGGTGAAGCCGCCACGACAAGCTCGGGTCAGCCCGAGGCTCCGGCACACACAGCGCGCAGCAGCACGCAGCACGCAGGGGCGCTGACGACGCGGTAGGGACAGGGGCTGTTCCCTGGAAGAGTGGAAACGGAGTGGGAAGAAAGAGGAGGGGTCGCCCGCCCAGCAAAAAAGAAAGCGCAGTGACCAAGAAACGGCCCCAGCGCGTTTACATGGCAGAGCTGCGAGATCTACGCCGCACAACAGCATTCCGATGACAACCAAATCATCGATCTGAGGAGTCAATTGCTCTGGCGGGCGGGTTAGGGTTGAAGTTTGTCGTTGCCCCAATCAATCAATGACTATCAATGACTCTGCGCAGCTGCCAATGAGATGCAATTGCAGAGAGAGGAAAGCTACCGCGCGCTGGCTGTCTGTCTAGCTGGGTAATGCCGCACTCTCACACCAATTAGTTAACCAACTGACACATACCTCACCCACACAAACACAACGTCGTTGTCGGTCCCAGTCCCATGCCCACTTCCCACCACGCCGCCCGCCCGCGCCATTCTTTTTTGACAACGGCCGCCAACAAAGCCGGGCACACCACTAGGTTTTACCACTCCCACTGCCACCTATCCCGCCCGCCGCCCGCCAAAAAGGAACCAACCAACCAGCTAGCTAGCCAACTAACTGCCTGCCCTCCTGCTCGTTGCTCACTGCCACTGCTCTGCTCGGCTGCCGCACCATCACACACCACACACCACACACCCCGACAGGCCCTCCCTCCCTCGGTTCCTCCTCCTCTGCAAGCCCCGGCCGCTGCATGACGCAGGTGCAACCCTCAACAAATTGCGTGCAACCACCTGCCCACTCGCAGCGTCTTTATCACCACGGCCAAAACAGGCGCCAAGGCTAAAAGCCGTTCGATTACTCACGACTCCGGCCGACCCCGACCTCGACCTCTATAAAACGCGACTCTCGCACACAACCATCCTCATGTTCTTCAATCGGATCACCTCTTCTCTCCCTGTTTCCACTTCCCGCCTCTTCTTGTCCACTGCTACCCGCGCCTCCCCATCACTGCTGCGCTACTGCTCTTCCACCACCTCAACCTCACCACTCCCCAACAAGTTGCCCGCCATGAGTGACCAGGACATCAAGAAGTACCTCGAGCAGACCCACGACAGGCTCTTCGAGAACAACCGCCGCTGGGCCGAGGAGAAGAAGCTCAGCAACCCTGACTTCTTCAGCAACCTCTCCGCTGGCCAGACCCCCGAGTACCTGTGGATCGGATGCGCCGATTCGCGAATCCCCGCCGAGCAGATCACCGGCCTTGAGCCAGGCGAGGCATTTATCCATCGCAACATTGCCAACCTGGTGTGCAACACTGACCTCAACGTTATGAGCGTTATCAACTACGCCGTTAACCACCTCGGTGTCAAGCACATCATCGTCTGCGGCCACTACGGCTGCGGTGGTGTCAAGGCCGCCATGACTCCCAAGGACCTGGGCCTGCTCAACCCCTGGCTGCGAAACATCCGTGACGTCTACCGCCTCCACGAGAAGGAGCTTGATGCCATTTCCGACCAGGACGAGCGCTACAACCGCCTGGTCGAGCTCAATGTCGTTGAGCAGTGCCGCAACATCATCAAGTCGGCCGACGTGCAGCAGTCATACCACAAGAACAAGTACCCCATTGTCCACGGCTGGGTATTTGGCTTCAACGACGGCCTGCTCAAGGACCTCAAGATTGACTTTGAGGCCGTGTTGACTGACATCCAAAAGATTTACAACCTGGTGGACTAAAGAGGGGAGTTACGGAGGCGGAAACAAAAAAGTAAAGTCAGATATACCATACCATAGTTCAATACATTATTTTTTTTTTCTTTTTCCCGAGCGATGCAGACCTATGTCATGATGAGCCATGCACATGCACACGCACACAACAAACATGCTAGATGAGATGGAGCTTGCCACAGATCACAGATCTCTGGCCAGGATGCTGTTCCCGGTACTATTGCCATGTAAGGAATTGGACGTGCCTGGTCCCTGAGATGCAGGGAATGCGCCTTTGCCCCAGCCTTACGCACAGGGACCGCCCGCATCTTGCTCCCACACCCCGACCCCTCCTCCCGCCGTCGCGAGAATTGAGTGGTGGCGCGTGCGAGCAACTCCACGGCCACCACGATGCGATCGCGATGCTAGCGCTCAGCTGCCGCCTCCCCGGCGCCCCGAGCTCCTGCTTTTTTGCCCATTTTCTGTTGCCCGGACCGTCCTAAATACTTGCCCAGAGCAATTGGGACGCCCAGCTTCACGTGATGCCCTCCAGCATGTGGTGATGGTCTCGAAGCTCCACTCTCCACAAAAGTCGTACGACTTCTGCTGCCAGACCCTGCCTCACATCCATCCATCCTGGCAAGGTAACAAGCCGAGCCGTGAAGGCTAACTTACTGCCGAATCGTTCAGATGCCGAAAAAAAAAACAAAGCAGCCTTCCCCTGCCTGATTTACCGCCAAGAGATCCGCGGCCTCCCACCGACTAATATCGCTCAAGTATAGCTCCAATCTGCCTACCAATCCGACGGTGCATTCTGTCCCTGATCTCCCCCCCCCCCTAACCCCTGCACTTCAGACCTCGTTCTCGAACACGATCTCGATCCCCATCGATACCCGCTGTTACTTCAAGATCAAGCGAGAAGGGAAAAAATACTGGATACCACCATTATGCAAACGGCACGGCCCGCATCAGGGGACAACCGCTCCCTTGGGTCAAACTAAGAGACATCTTCCCGTTGTCGTGGGCTAAGGTAGGTACCGTAGCCTTGGTTCAGCGGGGGCCAAGACCTTGATGGTCTTGTTAGTCTGTCACGGTGTATTATATCAGTCATGTAGGCAAGTGCTCGTGCGCTAGTTGGTGCTGCTGACCTGGTCCTGTTCCCGTCCCTTGTATCTGGGTGGTTCCTAAGTCTGGAGTTCTTGAGGGAGTGTGAAGATCGAGGTTTACACGGTTCATGGTCTGCCATGGTTATATATTCTATCCATAGACAAACTGCTTAGTATGCAAGGCATGCTCGTAACTAGCTGCTTGGCACGCGGCAGCCAAGAGACTGATACATGGGGAAGCCATTGCCAAGGACAATGGGCAATTGAAAGGACAAATATCATCAGAGTCTGCTATATAATATGTCGATCATGCGATCATCATTACTCATGTCTTAGGAATGGCCAATGGCTGATACATCAAACTTCATGCTTTGTAGAGAAGCACACTAATGAGTGAGCGGTGAAGATTAAGTTGTGCTATATGAGACAGACACAAAGAGAGCATTGTGGAACAAAGAGAGGCTTTTATCCTATTGCAGGATGTCAATTGGTTTAGACTGGAGTCTAAGAGTTGAAGAATTGGGCATGTTAGATGAGCTCCGGGTTGTGTTTTAATGGACAAGGCGTAAAATTGTGCTCTAGTCTGGCCCGCAAAAAACCAACCCCCCCCAAAAACGACTTTGAGGACGTACATCATTACTTGAAGCAAATACGAACACAAAGAAGGAAACAAAAGAAATTTATAGAAGAAACGACACTAAATTTGACTGCAATTCAACAAACAACATCATTTGCGCTAAATGTGTTCAAGATGGCGATTGTGGGTGTTGACTTACCCTAGACGAGATTGTGATTGCTGGCTCAGCTGTACCCGTATAATATTAAATTTCGCATGTCTCCCCAATAACAACTAAGCCTTCTTACAACGGCTTGATTGGTCTGGTGGTCTAGTGGTATGATTCTCGCTTAGGGCACACCCTACAGCAATGTTTGCGAGAGGTCCCGGGTTCAATCCCCGGCCAGACCCTTCTTTTTGATGCTCGGAGCATTGCTCAAAGCTGTGGTTCTTTTTGCTTCTATTTTGGACGGGAAAACCCTGCCAAACAATCACGCTATCCGTAACCAGTGCCTGATTGGGAATGGCCTTGTCTCGCGTTCGGGATTCCGGGACTGGTCACGTGCACTCGTGTGCGAAAGGTGCCCCTCAATTGAGCACCGTCATCAGCCGCCCGGGCCCGCAATGGGAATGTTTGGCGGCGGTGTTCGACCTGTTTGTCCTAGAGCCGTTTCGCTGGCTTTATTTGCTTCCTCTCCAACCCTTTCACCTCCTTCGTTTTATTCTCACCTGACCGGACTTGCTTTTTGCCCTATGTATTGCTTCTGACCCCCTCTGTACAACATTGCATTTGCCCCGACACTGTGCTTCAATCTCAAGTTCCTCTCACCATGGATAGCGTAATGAGCTTCTTCTCTCCTCGCAAGCCGCAGGCCGAGGGGGGCTCGTCCGAGGCGCAAACCCAACCGTCGACCAAGGCGCTCTTCAAGAAGGACGATGTGCGGGCGCAAGAGACGCCCGGAAAAAGCGCCAGCCCGTTCGCCCACGTAGAGGTACGTCCAGCCCTGTTGTGACACAGCAGCCCTGTCGGCGCAAGCGAGGCTGAGTGGCTGACTGAGAAGCGTTTGACAGCGAGACCAACTCCGCAGCCTGTTCTCCCCATCTGCTGTTGCCGCCGCGAAGCACCCCATCGAGGACCCTGAAGATCATAGCCACTCGCACGACGAATCAGACGACATCGACATGGCTGACGCAGCTGCCCCGGCCGCCACCGAAGCTGCCGAGTTTTCCATCCTGTCCCCCCAGGCTCGGCGTTCCGCCCGAAATTCCGAGGTGCCTCAGGTCCTCGTCAACCCCGACGTGACGATTGCTGAGGAGGACGACGAGCAGCACGCCTTCAAGGGGCTCGTCGAGCACCGAGGCGTGGGCACCAAGGCCAACGCCTTCGAGCTCCTCGTCGAGTGGGAGGTGGGCCCCTCCACCTGGGAGCCCGAGGAGAACCTCCACCGGGACGCCCCCGAGAGCTTGTTCGCCTACTGGGAGTCGCAGGGCGGCCGGCCGCTCAACCCCACCGACCCGGAGCTGTTTGAGATCTTCGCCATCCGCAAGCATACTAAGAATAAGAAGCGACTCCAGGTCGAATGGCTCGGCTACGATAAGAAGGAGTGGAGCTGGCTGCCGAAGGAGGTCGTCGAGGAGACTGCCAAGGATGTGGTGGACGCATACTGGGCGGGTCTGAAGAAGAAGTCGAAGTAGATTTGCTGGAAGAGGAGGACTCTGTTACTGGATGCTTATCGCGTGGGAAGGCAAGGGGGAAACAAATGTCCAATGTAGACGTGACTGCATGATTTGATGATGATGGATGACGGGCCATGCACGAAGGGTTGATGCCGTGGCCGCTCGGGTCACGGCGGGCAGGATTCGGGCGTTTAACAGGTTATGATATTTGGTTGAGCAGTGTAAATGCTTCAATTTGCATGATTTGAACACAAGTATCCCTTGCACTCAATTACTCGTGCTTGATTGAGCCGCTATGCTCACCTACTGCTGGGGCTGATTGTTATGGTTCGTCGTGATGGTCCCTGCGCGTTTGCGGATGTTGCTGCTTTCGGTAGAGGCCGCAAGGTAAGCAGCCCCTCTACAACTGGCCAGATAAAAGCCATCGTCAACGAACGTTCCTAGTTCATCTGACGATCAGCGCCGTTCATAGCTCGCACCCAATATTGTCTCGTTGGTGCTTTTGCTTAGCAGTTGGAGTTCACATCTATTCTTTTTTTCCCTGCTCGGTTTTTAACAATTGATTGATTGACTGACTGATCGCTGCTTCATCCTCGCCTAAACGCCATGTCGCAGCCTCCCGCAGCCGCCGGGCCGTCCGGTCGTCGCGCGCTGCCCGTGCTGCCCATCGCCGCCTTCCTCGGCCTCTTCTTCTTCTCGGCCGACGCCATGCTGGGCCAGATCGGGCGCAACGGGCTGCTGGCGCTCATGGACTCGGTCCTGGACGACGACGCGCCGCGCTTCCTCCCCGGCACGGAGCGGCTCGTCGTCCGGGAGTTCGTCGGCGTCCCGGCCGTCGACAGGTTCCTGGCCATGGTCAACGTCTTCTTCGTCGGCGCCGTCGACGGGTCGCGCCCGGAGCTCAGCCTGTACTCGCTGTACTTTGGGATCCAGCTGGTGCCGTTTTTCTTGATCTTTATGATTGAGAGCCAGCGCACCGTTGGTCTGGCCGGCTTTATTTTTAAGTGAGTCTTTCTCCCTGTCTCAATTGCACTGCTTGCTCGCTTGCTTGGTTTCCCTGTGTCTGACAAGAGCGCAGCCCTGTGGTATGGGGATTGGTCATGCAGCTGTTGGGATTCGGAGTCGTGACGCCCTTATTCTTCGTGCTTCACTTGCTCGTCACATCCAGGCTCAGCTTGCCCAGCACAGTCCACCTTCGTGACCCGACAGCGCTGCACACGGTTGTGCCCACATTCCTGCTCGGCTATTTCCTGCTCGCTGGATTGATGGCATACCCGTTCCCGATTGAGGGCGTTCGGCAATGGACTGGTGCCATGTGGCAGGTGTTTCCTCTTCACGTCGTCGTGTTGCAGACCGTCTTTACCAGCGTCATCAAGCGCATCAGCATTGGCGGGGACTCGTTCAAGTCCAAGGCCCAGCTTGACAGAGCGGCCCTGTCGCATGCATACGGCTTTGCCTGGAACGTTGCCGTCACCGGGCAGATGGTATTGTTTGCTGCGTTCGTCAGCAGCACCTTGTTCCCGGGCCTGTATCCCGAGGGAGTTGCGCAGGCCCTCACGGTGAGCAATGTTTTCCTGCCTGGATCTCCTCACTCCTTGGAGCCCATGAGTTCGCCTGCCGCGGCGGTCCACGACTTTCTTCGCTACGATCTCTACGTGGGATTCGCAGTATTCTTTATCTGGGCGCTTCATCTCTTGCTGCAGGTTCGCCCGGTGCAGTCTTCTGAAGAACGAGGGAACCTGGCCCGAGGCATCATGACGAGCTTCCTGCTTGCAGGTCCTGGAGGCACCGTCATTGCTCTCCTTCAGCACAGAGATGAGACTGTTTTGGCAGCAGAGCTCAAGGCCGAGAAGCAGCATTAAGAGAGAGACATCTAGGTCGAAAAAAAGGGTGTACTTGTAAATGATGGGGGGCTAATGTAACATACTACCATTTAACTATTACATACAGCATGTAGACTTTATCCCGCTCATAATTCTAAAGGCCATTTTCTTTTATTTCTTCTCTCCAAGAGGAATATCCATGCCGTGGCGTCCGGCGTAGGGTGATCGCTCTGCGGGCTTCCAGCCGCTCTGCTCCAGGAGGGACTCGTCTGCTATGCGGTACACCTCGACCTTGAGAGGGCGGCAGCACTTGATCATTTCCTCCTCGCTGTCCTCGCCGAAACCCCAAAGCGACAAGTCGCCACCGGGGCATGTGCCTGATAGGAATCGTTAGCAAAAAATGAACCTGGACAAGAACATATGTTACTGACTGAGAGCCATCAACAAATCCTGCTCCGCAAAGAACTCGAGGTGGTCGCCCGGCTCGGCGGGGCACGGGTTCATAAAGTAGCGGCCCTGGTCGTCGAGGCCCGTCACCTGGAAGATGTTGATGACATCGTGGACATCGCCCTCGTTGAGGCCGAAGGGCAGGACGGCGCGGGTCAGGTTGGAGTGGCACTGGTAGTTGTAGGTGCCGCCGCTCAGCACCGTGTTGATGTAGGGGTCGCAGCGCGTGCCCAGGAGGTCGTGCACGCGGCCGCCGTGCTCGTCCTCGCCGTACCACGAGAGCGTGTCCTTGATGATGGTAGCCAGGGGCCGCATGTAGGGGAGGTTGGACCAGAGGCGGTCGTAGGTTGAGACGTGCGAGGCGTGCAGCTGCTTGGTGCGGCTGGCCCAGAAGCGCTCGCGGGGGTTGTGGAAGTTCCAGATGTTCAAGTCGCCTGTGGTTTAGACGCGGTGGTATTAGTAAATGAATTGCTGTTAAACCATTGTTTCTTTTTCTCAGTCTCACTCCTCTCTCTCTACACATCTGCTGCCCCTCATCTCACCACCACCACCGCCGCGCCCTCCTGTGACATTCTCAGATGAAAGTCCATACCAACTTGCGGGCCCTCAGGGGTGCTGATCTTGACAATGGAACCGGCGGGGGCCTTCCATGCCCTGCCAGATCGGATGGGCAGCGTGAACTCCTCAATCAGGACTCTGGGCGCCTCGCGGAACTTGGTGTAGAGGTTCTGGTCCACCCTGAGCGGAGAGTCGTCGCTTGATGGGAGGTAAGCCGGCACGGGCTTGGGAATGGGCTTCCGGTTGGCGCGGCGTTCGGCGTCGGTTCCAGACATCTTTAATATATATTTATATGTATATTGGAAAGCAGCACAGAATCTCAAGTGTATCTCGATGGGATTGACTTCTTACAGAGGCAATTGCAGCATTTTGCATCCTATATACACTAAAAGGCGTTATCGCGCAGGGCCCCACTCGGCAATTTTGTTTTTACCGTCGGTACCCGTATCCGATGCCGCTGGAGAAGGATTGCCCCTCCGATAAATCGGCCAACCATCGGATTGAGCCATCGTGGACATTGTGGGGGGTGAAGGTTGCGAGGCCATGTGGTCAACGGGCGCCGTCTTATAGGATTCTGAGGCTGTAAATGCGCTGGAACGCGGGGCAGACCGATGCTGGACCGCATAATGAGGGGTTGTGTTTGGTGAGATGCTGATGCACCTGGTATACGAAACCGAGCGGATTGAGGTAATTGATATGAAGGAGTCTATTTTTAAACCACAACTTATTTGCCTTATTCCAAAGCAAATAGGCTTTTCGCTTGCTGCTCTTGGCTGGAAAAACGGCTGGCCCAAGCGGCAACACTCTTGGGCGGAAACCTGCTTCATTCGGGCCTTGGCCGCGAGCTTATCACGAGACGTCTGCCCACTTTATCGTCCCCAGCACGTTCGCTTTTTCAGCTATAAAATCTTTTTTTAGTGGGATTATTGAAATTGTTGGAAAATGGTGTTTCTCTATTTCTTTGGCTCTACCAGGGCTGTATGTGTTACTGAGATGGTTGTTCTAGGGTAAGCGTCATTTGCAAAATTTAGTACGATATTTAATGCGTTCTATTCTTGAGAATGCCCTCACGGATGCACTTTACACCAGAATATGTGCTGAGTAATATTGTCATTAAATTTAGCATTCCTGTTATTTGAAATTGCGTAATATATGTTTGGACACACCTGAGCAAGATGTAGAGAAATTAGCGAGGCTAATTATGGTACGAGCTTCTCACAACAGGCGGCACAGTGCATTCCAGCCACCATCCCTGGCCCAGCTCAACCGCAAAGTAAACATGTTTGGTCAGGGATCTTGATCAAAGCTTTTCTTCAATCAACAAACATTGACCGCAATAACCGAAAAGCCACATCTATCCTCCGCGAGCTTGATCTAATCCGGTAGCCTGAAATGTTTGAGTGCCTATACATTCGGTTCTTGGGATTGGAACAATTACTTTTTGTCACCAGGTCCTGTTAAATCAGGGAACCAAAACAATAGAACGTGTTACGATCGTTTGCTTGAAAGATGCCGCTATATTCACACATCGCCACTGCGTCGAAAGAACTGAAGACCGGCCGTCATATGACAAACCTTCATCACAGCCTCACACTCAAACGACTTGGAACTCAGACCCAAAAGCAGGTCTCATTTCGAATGGCCGTCATCAGCTGCAATGGAGAAGGTCTCTTTACAGACACTGTGGCTTCTGCTGCTTGCTTTCCTTGCAAGTCTTTGCAGTGGCTACTTGGGTATCCAGGATGACAGGTCCATACTTGGGATTAACAATCAATACGAGGGTATTTGTTATACCTACGTCTCAGTTTACCCTGTGCTAGTAGAGTCTGAGGAGAAGGGGTATGTAACCATCACAAAGGGATATCCTGGTTCAGTCCCGGTAACACACACAATACCTCCTGCACCAGATGAATATGGCCTTGTTATTGTCCAAGAGCCAGCGCCCGACTCAAACAACGTCGTTGTTGTTCCACCCAAGGCTCCAAACTCATTTGTGCTGGTAATTGAACCGTATCAAGGCGAAGGCGAAATAACTGTTCCTATTACAATCATTGTTCCGCCAAGATTTCCCTTTCCGGGTTTATTGAGAGTCCAAACACCAGCTGCAGGGAGCAATGGTATACCAGGCTCTGATGTCACTCTTCAACCCTCGAATCCATCGGATTACGTTACCATAATTCGGTATACTGTTGTTTCCACGCTGATGGCCTACCCGGAATGGATAACAATCTCCCCAATCGGCACAAATCCGGGGACCGTCATCATACAAACGCACGCACCAATTCCAGAAACCGATGTTGGGCAAGCAATAACCTTGGAGCCTACGAACGCTAGTGGGTTTGTTACGATCATTGAAGCCGGAGAGATATTCGAGATAGGAACCGAGCCAGTCCGAATTACGATCCCACCGGATGGTACGAATCCTGGAACAGTCATCATTAAAACACCCACTCCTGAGGTCCAAGGAGCTGCTGGCCAAACGATAACTTTGTCACCGGAAGATGCGAATGGATTTATCACAGTGATTGAGCCTGGAAGTGGAAACACTGCCCCGGTACGACTCACGGTTTCTCCAAGCGGAACCAATCCGGGAACGATCATTTTACAAACGCCACCGCCATCAATAAATCCAGGACAACCGGCACCTGGAGGTGTGCCCGAGAGTGGATCCTTTGTCACCCTGACAGGAGCTTATGACCCTAGAAATGGGGCAGGATATCAAACGGGAAGAGAGACAATCACAATCCCTCCAGAGAACGGAATGCCAGGCACTGTTATTATTCTGACACCAGGAGTCCCAGGACAGGGAAACGGAGCATCTAACGGAGAACCTGGAATTGGTGGGATAGCTAATGGAGAAGGATCTCTTGGCAGCGGCAGTAACAATGGTGGCAATGGCAGCTCGGAAAATGGAGGCACGGGAGGTGGATCTTCGAATGCAGGTGGTGGTTCGGAGAGCAATTCTCAGGGCAACGAATCTGGAGGTGGAACGCTTGGCCAAGGTAACCCAAATGGTGGTGGTAGTGGCTCGGGTGCAAATTCTGGTGACGTTAGTTTGGAAGGGAACCCTTCTGTCCAAGGCAGCTCTGAAGGAGGAGGTACCTCAGGAAACAGTGGAAATTTGCCAGGCGAAGGCGGGTCTCCTAACAGCGGAGGGTCCTCAAACGGAGGTTCATCTAACAGCGGGAATCCTAACCAAGGAGGCAATCCTGGGGGAGGCAATTCTGGCGGAGACGGAGACTCTGGGGACGATGGAGATCAATCGATAGAGGGCAATCCTGACGGCAACGATGGCGAGACTACAAGTGAACTGGTCAATGCTGCCAGCAGTTTGAGAGGCGTTGGGGCGTCTGATGGCGGGGGTGTACTCGGAGGGGATATTACAACGAAAGCGATCCTCAGTTCTAAACGTCAGCAGAGCAAGTCGACCAAAAAGAGCAACGGAAGGACACTTTCTACGAAAACCACTAGAGCTTATGGGTCTATTGGAACAACCCGCCCCAGCAGCAGACGAACAAAACATGCCTCATCGAATGACGAAGGATTAGGGCAAACGATTGAAGGAGAAGGAGTTAATGGCGGTTCTGATACGGAAACGAGCCTTGTTCCTCGACAAACTTCAACTTTCGGGAATCCGACCATCAAACCATCAAAGCCACGTACCTCAACCACCCATAAATCGACAAAACGGCCATCCAAACCTACGGTAATCCAAGCAAATACCGTCATTCTTACAGTTACAAAAACACGCTCGCACCCTCAAACCACGCGAAAAACCAGCCAAAAGGCCAGATCCACTACAAAGGGTGATCAAATCATTACCACCACGTTTACTCTAAGTACAGAAAACACTATTTTCACGAGGACGACCACTTTCACGTCCACCAATGATAATCAATCCCAAAACCTGGCTGGCTCTGATAATCAACAAAGTCAATCTTCTACTACTTCTCTCACATCGGCTTCCAACGGTATAAGTTCATTAGGAGAAACACAGAGCATATCAAAAAGTTCTGGAGATTTTGGGAAAAGCTCTTCGGTCCCTGCGACTGGGGAATCGGTATCTGGATCGGTACAGCGGCAAAGCACCACTGCATTCATCACACTATCAATCGGGACAAGCTCTGCAATTTTAGATAAGACGACGCAGTCCGCAGCTGATACTCGAAGTATCGACTTGGGGAGTAGCACGTTGGTGGTCACCGGATCTGAGTCTTTCATGGGAACTGTAACCACTGCAATGGCTACTATAAGTAGTAGTCCAATATCTACAGGGACACAGCCAGAGACTTTGTCATCGTCAGTCTTGGATGGATCGTTTGGCGAACAGGGAGAGACAGTGACATTATCTAGCATGTCAGCAACCCTTACTAATACATACTCCACGACTACTCAGGTATCAGCGACTTTCGGATTGACTACGATTGCGGGTCAAACTACTGGGAGTAATAGCCTCGTTTCTACAACAACGTGGGTCAAAACCTGGCTTCCGTCATCTACGGAGCAGTCCATGGATAGCTCTGCCAGTATGCAAGTTTCCGCAGGAACCACATCGTTTCTAACCAAGGCATCATCAATGACTTCAATGTATACTCAGGTTTCAAATCTAGGAGCTACTGACACAACAGGATCCCAATCTACGGATCTTACAGTTACCCAAATGATGACGGGAAGTAATGGGCCTATTTCCACTAATACACAGATAAAAACTCAGTCAACTTTGGGAACCGATGATGGTATTAGTCTTGAAGGCCAGACAACCACCTTATCTCCCCCAGAGTCTTCCACAGTGATATCAACAAGTACTCAAACACCGAGCTTTACAGCTCAGAGCATTTCTACCCAAATAATTACTGGAAGTGGCAGCTCTATATTTACCACAACATGGGCGCAGACTGCGTTCATGACATCAAGTTCTATCATGGACACCTCTGAGATTTTGATTGCAACGACAATTACTCGAACCATAACAGGAACTGATAGCTCTACGTATATGATAACGTCAGTAGGGTCGCAGCCATTTATGTCATCGGGGAGTTCACAGGGTAGATCCAGCGACACTACAACGTTGACGCTGTCAACTTATAGCCTAGCCTCCACTATACAAAGCGACACCCAGACTGTGAGCATCACCGGACAAAATAGCGAAGCAGAAAGTTCTTCTATCGGGGCCACCCAAGGTAGTGACAGTCTAAGTGGGCAAGTTGGGACTACCAGTACAAGTACTCAAACCCTTGGTAGTTCAGTGTACTCAACATCCTTCGATTCTGCTTCTCAAAGTGTTAATTTGGCTACAATAACATCTATTCCAAGCTATTCAAGCACAGTTGGAAACACAGAGACCATTTCTAGCCAGCCTACTTCGGTGTTATCACAGAGTGTGGATCAGGGTACTGAAACAATAGCAGGTCAGACGGAAGGGCCAGGATCAACAAGCCAATCCAGCACGGAACAGCCGGCCACGATTGGAACAACTGTTGACTCTATAACTGTGGGGGGACCAAGCAGTACAAACGTACAGCTCTCAACCTATTCTCAGTCGACCGATATTGAAACTGGCCCCACCTATGTTTTTAGCAGTGGAACAATCTTGTCGAATTTATTGAGCTCGAACAGTGATATACAAAGCTCTGAGACTATCGGACAGAGCGAGTCTTTCGTCACTACAGAAGTACAAAGCGGAGAAGGCAGCACTGCTCCTATCACAGCGACTCAAGGACAAACAACGAGCAATGGGCCTACAACGCAGACAGAAAACCAGAGCACAGCTATAACAGGAATGGCCAGTGGCGAAACCTGGACCGCAAGTTCGGGTACAATTTCATCCAAGAACCCACCTGAAAGTATAAGCGCGACACAGACTTTGAACACTGGTATCTTGGATTCTTCGAGTTCTCAAATTCCAGACTCTGGAATTTTGTCCCAGACCACAGATACTGCAATCAGCACCAGTACAGATGCCAACCAAACCCAAGTCCAGTCAACGGTTGTTGATTCTTCAGCATATTCTCAGCAGACCCTTAGTACGGGATTCTCTGGAACGAATTCAAGCACTGGAACTGATCTCGCAATATCAGAGACTGGCTCGTTAGGAACTGGCTCTTACCAAAGTACTGATGAAGTAATAACTGGGACTGTTTCATCGACTATGAGATTGCCAAATAGCGTTTCCGCATCTATCACCGACGACTCAACTATCACAGAACCGAATACTTCTCGAACTTCCATCTCAGTCATCATGTCAACGACGGAAATTAGTATCAGTGATGCTGAAATTACTGTTGCGGAAAGTCAAAGCGCACAGCAGACAACGTCCTTTCAATCCGTGCAGATTACGGAACAGACACAGACGACTGGGCGAGATACCGGCAATCAAAGTTCGGACTTAGGGAATGGCTCCTCTTCAAGCCAAGACTCAGCTGAAATGACAGAAGACCAGACTAAAAGCACCGAACAGGGAGGGAATACCTCATTTGAAGGTACTGGTCTGAGTGGGTCAGGCCCTAGTGCCGAAAGTGATACAGAAGTCGGGGCAACCAGTCAATCAGTGAACTCTTCAACGGCTTCTGATAGTTCTAGTGTAAGAACGGACAACACTTTGGATAGCCGAACTTCAGGTTTTACGGACCAAGTTTTAACTAGCTCGAATACTGAAACAACCTTGGGTTCCACGGTGAGCGGAGGAGATAGTGCCTCAACTGATATGCCCAGTGGAAGTATAAGTCAACAAAACCAGTCACAGACCAATACGGCGGAGAGCTCGGTAGCCATCTCACAGATCACGACGCTTGGCAGCACCGATCAAAGTAGTGAAGCATCCATTCAGACTACAGATGGAACACAGACGAGCCAGAACCCCATCACATCTGCAAGCCAGTCTTATTTGGAGACAATGCCTACGTCCACAAATGGAGGGCAAGGTATAACGAGCCCTCAGGATTCTACAACTGGTTATAGCATTTCACAAATGCAAACCACAGCTAAGTCTGTCGTTGCCTCTGCCACCATTACTGGCGATCAATCGATCACAAGTATTGTGGTAAGCGAATCAAGTTCGACCACAGCAGGCCCTTCGACTAGTGTTATAGAGGAGAGTATTTCCACGAGTCTTGTTAATTCTAATGAGAATTCGGGAACATTTGGCTCAACAAATACCTGGAGCGGCAATGAATCGATTGTATCCAGTTTCAGTACAACAATAGGAACCGGTATTACGGCTTTCAGCTCGAATCAAGGAACCGACGTGGCTTCTACTTCTATTGGTCCGATGAGTGACAGTTCCGGGTCAAGCAGCGTTGGTGATGCAAACGACACAACAGTGCAGACTTCACAACAAACAACACTTGGTGACACAAGCAGCGATGATTTGAGCACTGTGAGCTCGAATATTAGCTCTTTCAATAGTGATACAAGCCAAACCGTTGTTGGACAATCGAATGATTCGCCCTTGACAGGGCAGTATTCTACACAGGCGTCCTCAACCTCGGATAGCAGCGTTGCAGCAAGTGGCGTAAATCTGAGCACTGGTGTTACAGGATCATCTGAACAGGCAACTAGCCCAACTATAGACGAGACAATGTCAGGTTCGGCGACTACCGCCGGAGGCCAGATTTCATCATCTAGCCAGACGAGCGATGACATTGGATTTACAACCTCAGCGACATTTTATAGCGATACTACTCAAGATTCCGGATCAACGAGTGGCATTGAGATAAGTACATCAGAAACAGCTTCAACTGATACTGGTAGCTGGGCCCAGCCGACAACTTCCACTGGAAACCTAGAATCTGGTCCATTGACTTCATCATTGAGTACCGATTTGAGCGACAGGGAATCGTCGAGTCAATCTGCTCCATATAGTTCCGATACTACTACTGGAACTACCGACATGTCACAGTCACAAAGTCTTGACACCCAATCTGTGCAGACTGCTTCAAGTAGCATTGGTTACAGCGATTCTACAGAGCCAGTAGATACTGGCTCTGGTATTGAACAGAGTGAGGATTTAACACAGACTGTTAATGCTTCATCTGACAACCTATCGCCCTCAGAAACCACATACTCTCAGCCGGCATCCCAAGACAGCGCAACATCGACACAATCGGCACTTTCATATAGTACCATCACTACGCAAAGCGCAGATACTACCAGTCAAGATTCTGTGTCGTATAGTGTCGGTTCATCAGTTAGTAACACTGTCGATGATAATAGATCGACCATTACAGGCACTGCCAATGACTCGGGGACATTAAACACCGAATCCTTGTCATCTGTTACTGAGACAGGCGTTGGAAGCACGTCAGACCAGGAGGGAGGCGAGACTCAGATCACACATGGCCTTAGTATAACGCAGTCTGAGCTCAGTGGAGTCAATACTTTAGCAAGTACAGTTGAGCTATCGAGCAGCGGATTAATGAGCTCTAGCAGCTCTTCTTTCGAACCGCAGAGCTCTGGAGAAACTGATTCCTTGCAAACCGAAACATCTTCCTATGATGCCAATTCCAGCATAGCTGGAACTGTTGCTGCAACGAGCTCGATTTCATCTGATACGTCAAGTAGGACCGAAACCGATAGTGATACAGTGACGGAAACATCTGAAAACGGGACCGAATCATTGGCTGGCGCGACTCAGAGTTCACAAATACCCTCATCTACCCAACAAAGCTCCGCAGTTTTGTCGAGTGCAACACAAGACGACCAACAAACTTCCACTGCAGATGTAACTATCACCGAGAGTGATATAGAAACCGAATACTCGGCGACTTTAGATGCATTAACTATGCAATTAACCAATTTAAGCCTATCTTCTACCCAGAGCGAAGCGGGCAATACAGCGCCAGAAACTCAAAGCAGCAACACAGGAGAAAACATACAATTATCCAGTACCAGCTTCGCTATAGACAATAATGCAACCCAGCGTTCGACCCAAAATAGCGGGCTGGAGCCTTCAACGGCGTCAGTGTATCAAAGCTCAATTCCTCAATCGTTATCAACCAGCATGGACACTGTTGTCCTATCCTCGACTCAGACTTCTAACAATCAGATTACAAGTGTCGAGAGCACATACACAAGCACAGGTACATTTGAACCGATCTCAGATGGGTTTACCTCCCAAGAGACAACTCAAACTGGTGTACAATCCACTGAAGAGTCTGAGAGTGCGAGTGCTTCGCAGACTTTAACTGAATCGACGGATATACAAGCAACCAGGCAAACTTCGGCCACTGAAAGTACAATAAATTTGAATAAAACAGAGTCAGAATTGACGAGCACAATGGGCTCTGATCAAAGTATCAGCACAGAAACAGGATCGCAGGTAGTTATAACCGAGTCCGGTGAAGCTCTGAGTACATCTGGGCCAACAAGCCAGCAAACAGAATCCCAGATGACGGAATCATCACAGAGCAGTGGTATTCAGCCGATGATATCACAACAGACGGAGATTGAGAACACTACGTCAACAATGGAGACCACAAGTGAAGAAACTGGCACTCTGGAGACCTCTAGTGAATCACAGTCATCAGAGACTTTCATGACGACTGAGTCACTGCCCGGCATCGAGAATTCGTTTACGAGCATGTCTACTTCTACCGAAGGGACCACTTTTGAAGATACAACAATAATTGAGACAGAAAGCTTTAGTAGTGAAGCATTACCCTCTACAACGGTTTCGCAAAGTTCTCAGACGGAATCAGCATCTATTGAACTGAGCGTTACACTTTCTAGCTCCTCTTATTTTACGATATCCGACACGACCCTGATCACCAAACAGAGGAGTAGCTATCTGGAGAGCCAAATGACAGATCCAATAAGCTCCTCAATGTCGGAATCTGAGCAGATTTCTTCGCAGTCCCAACAAAGTTCAGCTAATTCTGAAGAAATACAAAGCTCAACAGACTTATCATCTGGGAATACTGGTTCCATGTCTGAAACAAGCTCTGATTCAAGCTCACCGTCGGAAACAAGTTTCTCTGATTCAAGCTTACAATCGGAAACCTCTAACGAAAAGAGTACTTCCTCGGAGTCCAGTAATACATCTAATAGTGACAAATCTGTCTTCTCTTCTGAGTCAGATAAAGATGCATCATCGACAGAGGACACTGGAAGTGCAACCATCACTAGCAGCCTAGGGGTTGTTTCACAATCTGTTACTGCTCCTATCAGTACGGAAGCGAGTCTGTCGACAGCCCAAAGTATTTCAATTACTTCCGATGCCCCAACAACTGAGACGGCGAATATATCAGAGGCCTCGGGCTCCGAAACAAACATATCCCAGAACTCAGATTCTGGCTTCACGACATCATCATCTTCTCCTAAATGGACAACTATTACAAGAAACACTTTGTCTGATATGGGTACCTCATCGTCTGACTCCATGTTAGCACCCGCATCTCAAACGCAGTTGACTAGCTCGAGTACTCAAATATCTAGCTCGGAATCGATAAGCTCTGATCAAGCAGCCTCATCATCTGGATTTGGAGATAGTTCATCGTCAGTAGACACTTTGATGTTGCAAAGTTCAACTGGAGCAATTGGGTCAGATACCTCTTCTCTAGTGCAGTTCACATCGAACTCTATTTTTTCGAGCCAATCTTCAATCGATCAAACAGCGTCATCTACGCTGGTTTCCGAGACTTCAGATCTTGAGACCTATACGACTATTTCACAAAATACATTTACATCTGAAACAATTTCAACAATCGAGACCTTGGAAGGAACATCAAATTCTCAGAGTCTGTCCACAATACCATCCCAGGATGGAGTAACCAATCAAAGCTTGACATCATGGGGCTCAACTTCGCCTTCGGAAACTAATACGGGAAGCACGCAGGATTCTGCAAGTAACCCTACCACGATATCAACGATTTATACATCTTCTACACAAGATAACTCAACATCACAGATATCAGAGCAAACCAGCAGCGGCACAGCTCCCTTGACAGACCTCTCTTCGTTTATAAGTACCATCTCTGCCATGTTTACTTCACCTCCGACCACTCTTCAATCCGTAACAAGGAGCTCTATTTCTTCCTTATTGTCGGATCAAACTATGGTAATGACTGAATCAAATTACACCAGTGAATTTGTTAGCTCGACGACAGCAGGCTCTTCCACGATTTGGGTTACCTTGTCGACGGCTGTTGAATCTGGGAATACTTCGCAGGCGCAGACTCAAACAGTGGTTAATAGTTCATCAGAAATGACTTCGAGTGCAGTGAATCAATCATTGAGTAGTGATGTCTCATACTCTTCATCAACTATTTATGCAAGTACAACCTTGCCCAATACTGCTTCCAGTGGTCAGAGCACCGGTGTACCGCCAATTACTTCTTCCTCTGCGATTACTGAAATTAGTTCTTTCACAACAACATCAGCTACTGCCCAATCAATTTGGACTGACTCGCAAACTGATTTACAAACGAGCTCTCCGTCTGCTTCCCAAGCCAATACCGGGAGCTCCCAAGGCACCCAAACCAATGCTCAACAAACAAGCACGGATTCTTCTGAGACGATTGAATCAATGTCCCAAGTTCTTAGCTCATTTATCTCACAAACGAATTACAGCTCTAGTTTACAACCAAGTTACTCTCTGACCTCTTCAGCTTCACAGATCACACAATCTAGTGTCACAAGCAGTCGTATTGATTCTCAGACTAGTTCTGTGGACGTATCTCAATCCAGCTTAACGATAGGCGTACAGAGTACAGGGACCAGCTTTGAATCTAACACACCGACAACAGGCTCCAGCACTATTGAAAGCATGTCACAAGTTTCACAATCTAGTCAAATAATCTCTGATGTGACCAATCAAGCTACTTCATCTCTATCTCAGAGTTATAATTCCAGTGTACCTGCTCCAACAAGCAGCTCTTCAGTCATTTCAGGTAGTGGATCATACCTTACTACGCCTTCATCATTCCAGACAGATTCCAGCTTGCAGTTTAGTACTACAACGACAATCCAGAATGGTACTACATCAAATAGTCTTGGACAGACAACAGGACAGATGAGCAGCTCACTTACATCGTATGGAGCAGATAGTTCAGCTGAGACTCTATCCATAAGTACACCCTCTACTTTGACCTCGTCCTCTACAACAACGACGTTCATTCTGGCAAGCACAGTCAGTAAATCGATTAGCGAAGGTATAACAATTATTTCTTCAACCTCAGCCAGCACCTTTGCAACTGAGCAAACGACGACTCAACTTACAACGACAACGAGCTCGGCCATTTTAGCCACGGGCACTATTGCATCCTCTTCGGTATTATCGTCCGGCTTGATAACTTCATCTTCCTATTTGACTAGCATATCGGGAACCACTTATCTTTCATCCACCAGTGTATTGCCTAGCGTTATTTCAGTTAACAGCGCGGCAATCCAGTCAACTATGAGCTCAATAGTAACCACCAGTACGGCGGTGGTTTTGAACACATCTAGCAATGCAATTAGCTCAGAAACAACAAATAATGGCTCATTCAGTAGCGGATTTACTAGTAGTATTGGATCGAGCAGTACCTCCAGCCCGTCTACGCTGACCACATCCATAATTTCAAGCATCACAAGCACCTCAACCTTTTCGGTTGCTTCAACTATGCTGCTGGCTAGTAGCATTTCATATATAAGTGATTCCACAGGTTTCACATCAAATAGCAGTCAATCAAGTCTGTCAACTACAGCATATTCGCTAAATACGAGTGGATCCGTCAGTCTGACAACTGGAATTACCTCATCGAGTACTTCTTCGAGCACTATTCAATCGTCTTCAGTACCATCCGCCTCAAATTCTTCCGTTCTTATCACTATATCAACGGCAACAACTTCATTGCAAACGAGTGCAACTTCTTCGACTAGCACAAGTACATTCATCACGATGACGAATACAGCTATTTCAACCACTGTTGCATTTTCGTCAAGTGGTTCTCCGAGCATATCATCTTCAGACCTCTCCTCGAGCCAGTCTACGTCAAGACAATCGAGTTATAATTTGCCAACTGTTACGAGCATCTCGACAGCTACAACTTCAGTATCAAGCCTCACAAGCACTAGTATCTTGCCCAGCGCTGCATCTGGAGAAACAAGACCTTCCAGTATTAACAGCTCTAGCTCTTCAATATCCTCAGTTTCGACCACTGCAAGCTCTTTTACCATGGCAATTTCAACCTTTGTGACGACTAGCACAAGCAGCTCTTCAAGCCTCGCTTCTTCGAGTAGCGTTCTAGTTACTGTACCTTCGAGTAGTAATTCGAGCACCTTCACCTCCAGCTCACAAATCACTTCAAGCATATCTTTAGCAAGTTCTGGAGCAGGTTCTGTCTCATCTACTTTATCTTCTTCAAGTACAGATTCCTCTTTGGCGACAAGTATTTCGGCTAGCAGCACTTCGATCGCCATTTCACTCAGCAGCTCAACCAGCATTGGATCGACCGGGATTAGCTATGGATCAACGATGACAAGTTCCCAATTATCTCTTACGACTACAGTGTCCCAAAGCATCACGACGACAATATACTCGAGCCAAGGCACTACGCAGTCGATGACACAGACTACCCTAACTTCTCAAGTTGCTTCTTTAACGAGTAGTAGTCAATCCTCCAGTCTCACTCTGAGCAGCTCTGGGCCTGCCACCACACAGAGTAATACGACTTCAACATCCAGTATCGCTTTGTCTGTCTCAGCTGGTACCCTTTCGACATTGACTACTGCGTCAGCGTCAACTATCAGTTCCTCGTCTACCTCAACCACGACTTTCGCGGGAGCTTCCACTATATCTTCGCTACTCAGCTCTTCAGCAACATCACTTAGTAGCACTATTACGACCTCAGCTACATCGTTTCAAAGTTCCACAAGTAGCTTGTCAAGTGTAATCAGCTCTAGCTCGTCGACCGGGCCTGGCAGTACAGTTACATCATCCAATATCTCCCCATCAACAATCGCTGTTAGCTCCGCTTCATCAGCTTCGACGTCATCAATTATAAACAGCTCCTCTACAATGACGACATCTAGTTCCTCTTCCCCAATCACCACGAGCTATTCTAGCACTGCAACCATTCTATCCACCACTGTAACCGCTGGCTCGACTTCCACTTTCACAGCATATTCAACTACGATAATTGGCTCATTATCTTCATCTACTGTCAATTCTTTGTCTACTTTAAGCTCCAGCCTTACCTCTATAGTCTCGTCGGTCGCAGGAGGTTCTTCAAGTTTGCTCACAGCAGGTAGTTCTACGTCTAGCAGTTCTATCGGTTCATTTATTAGCACTAGCACGACAATTAGTACCAGCAACGGTATTAGCACAACTTCTTCTGCGGGTAGCACCAATCTTACCAGCGCTAGTACGAGCACTTCTGCTGCCAGCACAAGTACTAGTATTAGTACCGGAACTACCAATGCTGGCACTGGCACGAGTAGTAATGTTAATATGAGTACAAGTGCATCTGCTAGTATAAGCACTAGCGTCAGCATTACTGGTAGTACAAGTGCAATCACAAGTATAGGTACTACTGTTAGTAGCGCCACTACAAGTATAAGTAGTCTTGGGGCAAGTGCTACTACCAGTACAACTATTCCGACTGGCACAAGTGCTATTAGTACCAGTACAAGTGCTATTAGTACCAGTGCAAGCGCTATTGCTACCAGCATAAGCACTATTACCATCGGCACAAGTACCACTGCCATCAGTACAAGCACTATTACCACCGGCACAAGCACTGCTGCTACCAGCACAACCACCACTAACATCAGCACAAGTACTATTACTACCAGTATAAGCACCATTGCTCCTAGTACAAGTACTATTGCCACTGGCACAAGCACTATTGCAAGTGCAAGCAGTAGTTCCAGCACAAGCAATATTGTCAGCACAAACACTATTACTAGCACAAGTACCGGCACAAGTACCATTATTAGTAGTACTACTACCAGTACCAAGATAACTACTACCAGTGTAACCACCGTTGCAAGTACTACTACTTTTACCATCAATTCTATTAGTAGTAGCACTGTGGGCATGAGTACTACTACCAGCGCAGGCATTAGTAGCAACACAGGCACCGTTGTGAGCTCAACTAGTATTGTTAGCACAGGCACGGTTACTAGTACTAGCGCCAGTGTTGGCACAAATGCTGCCAGCACAAGCACTATCGTCAGCACAAGCACTATCGTCAGCACAGGCACTGTCGTCAGCACGAGTATCAGTACTGGTATTGGTGTTAGCACAAGCACCGCTAGCAGTACAAGCAGCAGCACTAGCACGAGTCCTGGAGTGACAGCCTCATCAGTATCAACTACCTCAAACATTAGCTCTGTCGTGACCTCTGTTTCCACTGCTGGGTCTACATCTGCCGCTGTCATATCTAGCTCCGGATCTGGATCCACAACGACTGGCCTTGCAACATCTACTTTCGTTACATCAACCTCCGCAACAGCTGGCTCTACAACATCCATTGCAACGTCTAATTCCACAACAGTGACCAGCTCCTTAATTAGTTCTTCGTCCGGAGCCTCAACTTCCAACATAGTTGTAACCAGCTCCATTTCTAGCTCCGCTGTTAGCTCCACAGTAACCTCTAAATCAAGCGCGACAGCAAGCAGTTCTGTTTCAATCACGACCTCTGCTTCTACAGCTGGATCTGTATCCGGATCTACATCATCTAGCGGAGTTTCTAGCGCTTCAGCCAGTTCTTCAAGCAGTTCTATAATCAGTTCTAATTCGAGCTCTGCAAGCAGCTCCGCTTCCACATCTGGATCAGCCACGGCATCATCCAAGACCACCAGTGCGAGTGCCACTTCTGCATCAACAAGTCAATCTATATCCACGAGTACATCCACTACTACAAGTCTTTCGACATCTGCAGTATCTACAACATTGTCGACGTCTACAAAATCATCCACTTCTACAAGTGTAAGCGCCACAGCCACCCTGGGACCCGCGTTTAGCTGTGATACCTACGGTTACGGCCTATTCCTCGGATCATTGACGAAGGTTAATTTGGCTACTGGAGCCAGTCTCAACATTTCCCTAAATCTTGGACTTAGCGGATCACTTACTGCGATTGGCTACAACACATTGGATAACTACATGTATGGAATTATGACCGACCCGCTGTTGGTATTAAATGGAGTCCAAGTCCTTGGTACGGGATCCCAGATCGTCAAGATAGCTTCAGATGGGTCCTACCAGCTATTGAGTGGAAGAATAGAAAACAATAGGGGAGTGTTGATGGGAGATGTAGACTCCTCTGGTCGTCTCTGGTTATCTGACACTGGCGCAAATTGGTGGGAGTTTGATGTGTCGTCAACCTCTTCATCTACATACGGCAAATTGATCAACAATGGAACCTCGACAGGTTTACCTACGTTGATGAATGATTGGGCGTATGTGCCTGGGGGAGGCGCCTATCTTTATGCGGTTCCACCAACCGTTATCAATGTACTAAATCCGCCGACGATGTATCGGTGGAGCATGACCACGTACACCTGGTCCACCTACAAGACATACAGCGTTCCCCTGAACCTAGCCACTTTGGTCTCTACGGCATGGGGAGGTATGTATGCATCGTCCGATGGATATCTCTATACCAGTGATACAGTGCTTGGTACTATTTACAAGTGGCCAGTCACGCCTTCCTCCACTTCGATTAGTTACATGGCTTCTGGTCCAATCCTCTTAACCGATGGCGCTCGATGCGCCAATGCTGCGAGTGTCTAGATAAAAGTTTACACATCGCTATGACCTGATCGAGGGATTGGATTGAAGGAGGCTTGGCTTGGTTCTAGGCTTTTATTATTGGAAAGGTAGCTTCAAGATAGTCCTTGGCGAGCTTACGTGTATTAGAAATAAATATCTCATCAGGACTTTGTGTTTCATGTCCAAATGAACCCTGTTTGACTTGCCAGAAGCTACATTTTGAGAGCATAACCCTTTGATATATTTCGTTCAAAATTCCACTTTGATCTATGTGATTATCTCAATCAGGCGGCGCCGTCACTCTACTCGATATTCGTGACCACAGGGCATAGAATAGGGACCGATCCTGGAAGAGATCATACATAACCATAGAAATGATACTGATCCCGAGCAAGGTGTGAATCAAGTTCGTAATTTGCCAAACGGAAACCTAAAAATAGGGAAATACGGCATTCTCAACAATTCAAAAGGACGGAAATAATCGCAATGAAACTAATGTGGAGAATAGGTCATACTAGGCAGTATATTCCCTAATATCTCATAGCCATGTCTCCATCAATGGTCGTCCCTCAATATAGCAATATTTCATTCGCTTGGCCTTTTCTTTACATCTACCGTAACAGCCGTTGCTCTTTTACCATCGCTGCCGTATTATTCAATTGGTCAATGTGCATAAAACAAGTATACGGCTAGATACAGCGTTGTTTGTGACCATCCTGTTATCATTACTTACCTTAGCCGTATTTACAACCACATCTACGCCAGGGACATCAATGTTGATGGACTTATCATGTTCGGCGTTAGGATTGGCATCGGCATGGCGGCGGAAACTTGGTCTTGGATAAACCGGTCGCTTACCAGGTCCGGTAAGACGTGTTGTCGGGGAAGCCAGAGCGCCAGAGACAAAGGCAAAAGCAAAAATGGAAGTTGCTGTGAACTTCATTGCGATCGTTGTAGCATTCAAAGCGATGCTGAGTGTTTGCGAGTGCAAAAAGATCAGTTAACTGAGACGAGATAAAAAAGGAAGATATCAAATGGCGGTCAGGTAAAATATCTGAGTGCTTATATACGTGTGATGTATTTTCAGGGGTAGGTCAAATTGGTATATGACCTAATCTCGCCGCTCGTCATGAAAGGATTTTCAATCCAACATACATCACCTTGCGTCATACGCTGTATGGTTCGAGGAGGAAGACTTTAAATATATACCGAAACTTAATTGACCCCTGCACACCTTTTTTACTTCAAGCTTGCCTTGACCTAACACCCAATGACGTGAGGTCGTATCGATATTGGTGATTAAATTCGAACGAGACAGATATAGCTTTATAATGTGCTGATGATATCGGTCGGGTCGCCTTGCGCGATCGAAATCAAGTTTGATGAGGATGTGACGGAGGGTTTCCCCACACAATCGTATCGCGCATGTCGGCATCTTGCCGACGCTCAAGAACGCTGCGGTAGAGAAAGGCATGCTATGTATGTTCTCGGCAATTTTTACAGCCTGAATTCGCTGGGTTGGGGAGGACGAGGAACTGGCGAAACGGCTGTGGGACAATGGTTCCACAGCAGTTGCAGGTGATGCAGACGTGTGTAGCATGTGACTCCAAACGTGCTTACACGTTCAGAATTTTACACAGGCCACTTGTCATCCAAATTGGAAAGTTCTGGGATTTGGGAGGTTTTTACAAAGTGATTGGAAGCTTGGCTTAATGTCACTCGGAATAACTTTTCCAGTACAGCTCGTCTAGATAGTTTGGCTCGGCATCTATTGCATCAATTGAAGCGTGGTTAGGCGACCCCGGCAAGATACCGAGAGCACCCACTTATTGAGTTCAAGCTACCGTTATACCGTCAGCAAGATACCGAAAACAGTCAAATATGATCATGCCCCAGGATCATTCTGTGGAGAACTTTCCGCAGACCCCGCATGAACTACCCCGGCCACGGCCAATAACTCCGCAAACGAATTCCGATCTAACGGTGAGATGCCGCAAGTGTTCCCATAAGGCGGCATGGCTGAATGGTTTTTTTCGGATTGTGGTCCGGGATTAGAGTGGTAACAGGTTCCTCTAAAAAAGCACCGAGGAAGAGAAAATTCATTCGGCACCTTGTGACCTCGTCCGCTGACATTTGCATCAAGCTTGAGGATTTCTTTGTTCCAGAATGGCGCCTACTAACGTTAAGGAGGATGTTGAATTCGTTGAGTTGGGGAACGACGTGCCAAAGGTTATCGGCCCACAAGGGTCTAGGATCGATCCAAACGCCCAAAAGAGCTTGATTCGCAAACTGGACTATCGCATGATGCCTGTTTTCTTTGTTATGTACTTTATGAATCATTGTTAGTATCTACCCAGTTTTTGTTTCCACGTCCATTATTTATTTCTCATCGTCGCAGGGGACCGAAACGGCTTACCACAAGCACGACTTGATAATATTGAAGAGGACATTGGGCTTCAAGGCAACCAATACAATGTCTGTATATCAATCTTATACGTTGGATATTTGATAGCAGGGATCCCCTCAAATATGCTTTTGACTCGAGTCCGACCATCAGTCTACCTTGGTGTTTGCATGTGTGGCTGGGCCGTTGTCTCCGCATGCACTGCCTTGGCCAGCAGCTACCACACTATGCTTATCCTGAGATTGCTTTTGGGGTTTTTGGAAGCACCTTTCTACCCTGGTGCAATCTATATGCTTAGTCGATTTTACACGAAGCGGGAGGTGGCGACTCGATTGGCCTTTCTTTATTGTGGTCAGCTCTGCTCCAGCTCCTTCTCTGGCCTGATCACGGCCGGTATCTTTGCGTCTCTTTCCGGTCACCGTGGGTTGCACGGATGGCAATGGTCAGTCCTCTAAATTGGCACAATTTCATCGATTTAATTAGTTGTGATAATAGGCTTTTCATCATCGAAGGAACGGTAACCTTTGGCGTTGCTCTCATTTCTGTATTTGTTCTACCGGATAACCCCGGCTCAACACCGTGGATGACGGATGCGGAAAACGCCTGTGCAATAATCAGAATTGAAGAGGATACCGTCAATGAACTCCGGCATGAAACGCCCATTGAAGGTTTCATGAGCGCCATCAAAGACTATAAGGTGTGGATCTTCATGTTAATGCAAAATCTTCATTTCTCAGGCATGTCCTTTAACCAGTTCTTCCCAACCCTGGTTAAGACACTGTGAGTAAAAATCATGTCTTGTTTTTTCAGCGTCCAACTCACTATAATAATAGCGGGTATGGCAACATTGAGACCCTACTTCTGACTGCACCACCATACGTATTCTCCGCGTTATTTTCTCTCGCATTTGCAAGGTCGTCAGGATATTTTGACGAAAGAACCTGGCATATCGTCGGTGGTAATTTGCTAGGTATAGCTGGATTTATCCTTGCTTGTGTCACAACTAGTACCGCTCCAAGATATGCAGCATGCTTTATTTTCGCCGCAGGATCATATTGTACGGGCAGTGTAATCCTCGGTTGGGCTGCCACGAATACAGCAGACTCGCACGAGAAAAAGGCGGTGACGATGGCCATGGTAAACTTCTCAGCTGTCCTGGCAAACGTATATACTGCATATCTTTGGCCGTCATCAGACGGACCGAGGTACCTTATGGGGCTGGGTTCTAGTGCTGGGTTCTGTGGTCTGTGTATAATTGTAGCCATGTTGGCCATGGCTGCCTTTAAGCGAGAAAACAGAAGGAGGTTGAGACAGGGCGGATCAGAAGCGAGATTATATGTTTTGTAAATGTACGGAAAACTCGTACACCAAGGCTGAAATTTGACCTGCAACGCACTATTTCTTCACGCAACAGGCAGCTATATCCCAAGGCACTTGAGCGCTAACATATGTATCAATAGATAGCCACGGCTCCTGATGCAGTGAATTGGATGCTCTTGTTTTCTCTATAGAAGGGATCTAGCTAGGTCTTTTATAGCTACTATTGCTAGTCGTTGGAGGCTGCCGTTGAAGGCAACCTCCGGCTTCGGGGTCTTAGGAATTGATCGGCATGACGATCATGACTCGGCCTTGATGGTCAATTGGCCGGGCCCGGCAGGGCCAGTAGTCAACCGATTAATAAGTCAGGCTCGTGTGTTATTTAGTATGGTGTTTCGGGACTAATTGCGGCCGTGACTATCTTCTTATTACCTTTATCCCGATGCCGGCTAGTCCGGGCATCTGACCTACGTAACAGCCGTCTGTATGAGCGATTGAGACCACTTGTGAGTGTGATAATATGTATCCTATTTAACTCAATTGAATCAAGCAGCATCTTCTATTTCCTTGGTTCTTTGTTTAATCGACTCTTGAATGGACACGGCATCACTTTGAATGGTTCTTTTCCCAGTTAGTTGCATCCAAACAGCCTTATGCGTCGGTTGCATAAATAGGGCGTCCATGGCTTCAAGAGACAATCCTAATCGATTTGTTAGCTCGACGACATTTTTCACATGAGCAGCTATATCTCTTACCTTTGGTTTCGGGGACAAAGAAGAATGCCCAAATTCCCATTAACACCACGATGGTGGCAAAAACAAAATATGTCCCATAGCCTAAACCAGTGATCATGAAAGGTGTAACGCGTGCGATAAAGAATGAACCGATCCAGGTGCTGGCGGTAGTTATCGATACACATAGCATCCGGATATCAAGAGGAAAGATCTCAGCAGCATAGGTCCACGTAATGCCTTGCCAAGTGGCACATATAACAAAAGCGTTGAGATATATGCAAACCATAGCAAAATATCCCCAACCGTCTTGATGTACTGCACCGGCGGCGGCTCTTGCGGCAGGATCGGCTTTGAAGACGTAGCCACCTACATACCACAAAGGTAGTGAACCCAAAAACGCCCCGTAAATTAGACCTTTGCGCCGGCCAAGGCCCTCAACAATGAATAGCGTGAATATTACCATTCCAAGCATCTTTGCAACTCCATAAATCCCGGTACTAAATAGCTTCGTCGATGTACCAGTTACTCCCAGGGTCTCAAAAATACGAGGTGAGAAATAAGTCATGACATTCGTCCCGGTAAAGCTCTGCAAAAACATAAGAAATGCGCCGACACCCACTCTATTGCGGGTGCCCTTGCTCATCAATTTCTGCAGCTGCTTCTTTTTACTTAAACCAGTTGTACTTCTCTCTTCAATTTGTTGTCGAATATCATCCATTTCTTTTTTGATGAATGGATGTTCAGCTGGAAGGCCACGAATATAGACCAGCACCTTTTGTGTGTCGTCAAACCTATCTTTGCGAGCAAGCCATCGCGGAGACTCGGGGCAGCAGAAAATTCCAACTGCAAGAACCGTGGCCGGAACGAGCTGAAGGGCAAGCGGGACAATCCATTGTGCTCTATTCTCGACGTTGATGGTCCGATCTGTGGCATAGTTGATCCAGAACCCGAGCATCGACCCGGTCTGGGAAGTAACTTCAAAGATACCAACAAGACGACCGCGGATGCTAGGCGGGGCTATTTCGGCAATATAAACAGGGACAGTCAGAGTGGCCGAACCAATGCCGAAGCCTGCGATAGCTCTTCCAGCGATGATCATGTCTGTGCTTCCATCTGAGGCTGCCATAAGCGAAGCACCGATTATGAAAACTAAACAGGCAAACAGCACGGCCTTGCGTCTCCCCAAATACTCGGCTATGGGGAATGTGCAAAACGCCCCGGTAAAGGCGCCAAGTTGGAATGTGGAGACGATATTGGCTTGAGTATTGTCCCTCTCATAATCGGTCATAGAATCCATCCCAAAGTCCCTAGTGAAGGAGTCGAGGGCCATTGTGCCACCTATCACCGCCGTGTCATAACCCACTGTGGTGCCAAAATTTAGTAATGATGACAGGGCTGGCTCAAAAAGTCCGATCACCTACACCCAAGAGCTGCCATAGAAGCAACGAGCGCAATCCAATGGATTGTCCAGTTTCGGATCTCCGGTGGTTCATCATTTTTCGCATGGGTAGCGGCCATCTCTTGCGTGTAACTGGGAGACTAAATTACAAAAATGGTTTGTTCTGTCGCGTGCTGATTATTTCAACTTGGGAAGAAATGGGCAGTTTTATCGTATAATGGAAAACAGGAAAAGATCTGCTTTATATTGAATACAGCTATGATTTTGCCGGCTCCCAACTCTCCAACTATGTAACAGGGTAGGCTTGGCAGAAAACATTATTGGTGGCCAAAACCAAGTAGTGCGTTGAAGGCTTGATGTTCTCACCCGGTGCCCCGAACCGGAATTCTCCAAACCAATGCTAATCCATAACATAGTAGCAATAATATCCCCAAGGGGTAAGATTGCGGGGTAATTTGGCATTTACCATGAAAATCAATGTAACCTTACCAAGGGTTCCAAGTTTCCCCGGTGTTGGGTGCTAGCCGTCCTTTTTCTAGGTGGAAAATGAGATGCCGGATATTTCGGTAAGATGCCGCAAATTCGTTAGCAATATTCCGATCGGTACTCACTCGTTGACATAGCCAATTAACTTAGCATCAACACTCGTCCCATCACATCGTGAATATTTATACATAGATCGAGAAAATAACAGCAACACTACAGCCAAACATATAGATGACAACCGGGAAAATATTACGATCCATTTTATACGCATTCCCTCTGCTTCGACCACCTGAAATGACTCCTAAACCCCAAATAATTCCTCTTTTCGGTCAAGGGCTTAAGTCGATGCTTTAAAAATGTGTCCATCATATTGGCTGCTTGTCCGAGTAAAATATAATAAAACACATTAAAAATGAGCGGTGATCTTCTAAGCCTCTAGTGGCCAAAAATGTTCTTCAAGCCCAGTCTTCTTCCTGGTCCTCCTCATCTCCATTCCCAACGTATTTATCCCACTCAGCTTCCATTTCCCACGCGTTGATTTCGCTCCTCATGCCTTACCCCTAAAGACGTTGACCACTAAAAGTCATTTTCATAAAATAAAGTTTTGCCTCAATCCGACCGTTACCTAAGAATTTAATGTGGCCTTTGTGTCTGTCGCCAGTCATGACAGGGAGCTCATCGTCGGGTCCGTACATGCGTTCAAACGGGTCTGCTCATCGTGTTCATCTGATTCGCCACGTCGAAGGAATTCAACGGCTTGATATGATGCATACTGGGGTCGTTGGGCAATACGGGGAGTGCCTCGGATTCCTCCAAGATTGAAGCGGTCCCAGAGAACCGACCCAGAGAGTGTGGAAACGAGGTAGAAATCAGACATCTATTCGGGCCATTTCATACCCGCCAACACACTATCAACAGAATATCGACCATTAAGAAGGCCGAGGCGCCCTAGGCGTGCTGGTGGATGTCGCCATGAAAAGCCGGAAGAGGGAGGAGGCCTGCCAGCCATAGCATAGCACGAAATCAATTCCTCTTCAGTACTAAAATTATCCATATCAGGCTCATTGAAATCGCCCTGGTAGTATCGGCGTTGTGTTCGAGGGGTTGGGAATTGACGTCGAGCATTGGCCGGGGTGCTAGGCAAAGATCTTATCGTCATCCTGGCTCCGGAAGAACGAGAAGAACCCACTGTAGCGGTAGGAGGGGTTGGCCCTTGAACGATGGCCCTGCGGCTGCTGGTCTGGTTCCTTGGAGTGGTTGGTCCATTGGTCTCGTCGATTATTACTGGCTTTTCTGCGGAGCCTTCTTCACCCTTCTTTACCTTTGCTATGATATTCCTTGTCGCCGTTTTGACTTTCTTAGTCTTATTTTGGGTCGTGAAAATGCCCTCAACTGTAGCCTTTCTCTTGGTGCCTGCAGTCTTTTGTGGCTCAGCATTTGTTACCAACTCGTGGTGTGCCTTTTTGGTCTCCTAGCCCGTCATGTTCGCTCCCTTTTCGGCTTTGTTCTCAATTTGGGACTTGCGCAGAGTAACAGCCGTATATTATTCCCAAGGGCGTTCAAAAGTCGCAATTGACCGACAAGCTTGAATTTGGATGGTCTGGGCTTGTAGTGGAGGAGTTGGGTCTCAAATGGTGATCGGGCTGGTTTGCGTCTGTGCCGTTGCCAAATGCTCTTGCAGCTTTAGCGCGGTTGCTCACTGATGTCGGGTTTGGCTTCACAACTCGGTAATTTACCATCGGCAGTGACTACAAGAGCATCTGTCAAAGAGGCTGATTCAGAAAAAGTGCTATTTGATAAGTAGCGGACAAAGCAGCGGTCACCACTCTCAATGAGGCCTTCCTTATCAACCTGAGGGCGGGGTTATGGCATGTATGAGAACGCCGCACAAAAAGCAAATAATTTTGCCTGGCACGTGAGTACATCTGGAACATTGATCCTTGCTGGATGGCAATTGGATGAACTCTGTCGAGTACTATCTTGAAATCTAGAGCCGGATCAAGTAAAATAACCTGCTGGATTGAGACTCAAACCCCATTTTATGAATATGCATAAAGGTTTACACAAACGGTGAAAAGATTTCAGCCGAGACTCGAAGAATGAAACCACCACGGTTGCACTACCTGATACGGTTTCGGTGCCAACACACCTTAAGCTTGTAAGTAGGTGTGCCTCAGGCACCTGAAGAGGACCCTTATAGGTCCCTTAGTAGGGTAGACAGATAATAGAGAATCAACCTTCCTACTACATATCATTTGACCCCCTAATAACTGATCCTACCGTATCACTACCCCAGGTGAGTGAGGACCAAAAAGCTTAGCTGAGAAATAAAAGTAAAAGCAGTACACACAGAAGAGAAGCTATAATTTTTGCTTATATTATCTTAATTTCGTTGCCGGGTAACACACCAGCTGTTGAAGATCGGGGGTACTCCAGGGTGGCATGAAGAATGGGTAAGAGGTAATTTTCTCAACATCAGGAAATGCTAAAGATAGTCATATTTTTACATCGGAAATATTTCTGTATTCTTGTTTAATTATGAAATCATATAGCGATACATGAGAAAATTTCTAATACCTCGACTAGAAATAAGAACATTACCTCGTCTATGGAAAACGACGAACTAAAGAAATGACGTCATCACAAACCCGACTTGAGCACCATCAACATCTGCTGATCTGCAATATCCTGCTTACACCTTATATCATCACAATCGACCCCATATCGCGACAAGATGGCTAAATTGACCAATGCAGATTACACGCTCTATTCTGCCCCCTTCTCCTTGTACTCGATGATGGCCCGCCACACTATTCAGCTCGGTCCTGGAACGTCTAACGCCAGGCCGCCTCGAAAAATAAGTCTTCATTTCATAAATCACCGCGAGAACGAGAATTTAAGCGAGTATTACCTCAAAGTAAACCCCAAGGGGCAACTTCCAGCGATGACAGGCAACGTCCTTGAGCAGCCGCTTACCGATAGTCACTCAATCTCGCTCTATTTGGCTCAGAATCATTACCCATCGATGCTCCCGGCGGAACATGCCACCGTCATCAAGGACCTTCTTCATAGAATGCATGCCATCTATGGCTTATCATTTAGCAACAAAAGTCCAACGGCGAAGATGATGCAGCACAACCCTTCACCCGTGGAGGATATTCTCAAAAGAACTGATCTCACTTCGGAATATCGAATGGCTCTTAACGCCAAGCTCGATTTGTATGTCACTCCTGATGCTTTTTTTCGATTTACGATTATCCCTGCATAGTTTGCTTTTTTCTTTTTGAACTACCCGTTACCGCCAATACTTACTATCTCGATAACTTAGTCACGATAAAAACAACGCCATAGCTTTCCAGTCAGACATTGTGGCCAAAGCCCGCGCAGACCTGCAGACTATCTTTGCAGAAATCACAGAGCACTCTAGAAAAAACGCCAATTCTGATGAGATGGACTGGATCTTTGGCACCCAGACGGGCCCGACCGTGCTTGATAGCCATCTCGTTCCGGTCGTGTTGCGCTGCATTGAAGCTGGCAATGCCGAGCTCGTTCCACAGGAGCTACAACGGTGGGCGACGCTCAAGACAGCAAGCCCCGCCTGGCAAAAGGTGATGCACGGCAGGCCCACACAATGGAATCCTTCAATGGGACCAATTGCAGATATGCATGAGATGATGTCCTTATGAGCTGCGGTGTCTCAGCTTTTAGCTGAATGAAACGACCAAGAATAATAAAACTGGCTCTTTGATTTCTATTGTGGACCATAGTAAACTATGTTGTGTCACTTTCGTATTGAATTAAAGAGAAATAATTGCATATCTTAGTCTAACACACAGCGCAAGATTTAGGTAGTTTGCTGTAATATGAATCTGTCTACAATCTAGAGTAATCCAAATTAGAAAAATACATTCTGATATCTTACCCATTGTGGGAATTTGGTGGTTTTTTTTTAATATGATGATGTTGGTTGATGTTTGAGAGGTAGAGAGCAAGTGATTAATACCTCTCACGGAATTCGGCATGCATATATGTGACGATCTTTGCTGAGATCCACAGCTTGGCCCCTCATTTGGACGTACCATATGCCACTTTGCCAATCCGAAGCCGGCCACCACGATGGGAAATGGCCGACACCCCGAAAATGACTTTGTTTCGTCTCTCGGTTTAACGGACGAGATCGGGCCATCGGCTGCATATGGAATATAGTAAAATATGCTATTGCGTCTCTGTCGGCAGTGCTCTACCAGTAAGAAGCGCAAATGAGGAAGCAACTGAGGCGACCAAACCTGCAGGCGGGACTTGGTCTCAGGCCCAGTGAGCGACCAGGCGAAGCACTTAATAAGCGCCCTAAGTGTGCAAATATATATAATTTTGAGAGTACAGAACTATCTTAATCTTTGCCTTTTTTTTCCATACCTGCGATTAGTTACCTTGGTTTTAAGTTTACATATTCTTATTGTGCTCTTCGTCCAACACGCCACAAGTTGTCTGATCGTTGTTAGAGGTACCTAAGATTGTGAACCTCTCCCGGGATGGGCTCATTAGTTTCGATTGGACACTCCTTGGTACATGGTTTAGTAAGCCTTGGACTATTTCGGGGTGCGATGACCGGCATGATCGCGGTTGAGCAGTGTTGGATCAGAATAGGGATGTTTAGCGAGAGCCAGGGACATGACGAGGGGTGAGAGACAAGAGTTGAGGAAGAGTTGCTAGAGAAAACAACCATATGCGTTGATACAAATTGATGCTACAAATAGAAAATTACTTTGAATGTACATAAAATTGGCCCCACGGCGGTCAAAAAATAACAATAACGGTTGGAGTAGCCAGGGATTAAAACGTGGTTGTCGCCCCCCCCCCAGATCGTCGTTGAAGCGGGGTCAAGACAGAAAAAAAAGGCCACTGTTCCATCTTCCTACCACAGCAAAGCCGGAAAATGACGAGGAAATCGCCTTGACAACCAATCAGTTCAAGTTGGCTACATTTTGTTGCGTGACCTCGCTACTACCTGACTTGCTTCCCATTCCACCATTAGACCTTCTCGTGTCTTAATTTTGCCGACACCGAATTATTTGAGCAGTCAGTGCTCGACACGCTACATGGCCTCAGCGATGCAAACAGTCCAAGTAACTCCCGGAATCCAGGTGGATGATGACGTCCAGTCGAATTCCGTGTTCAGCGATGTCACTTCTGCTGCAAGCGACTCCATTACCAGTAGCGCAATGAAGTATCAGTGGAAGCATGGACGTCGATATCACAGCGATCGAGCTGGCCAGTACAGCTTTCCCAACGACGACACTGAGCAGGATCGCCTCGACATGATTCATCACGTCTTCTATCGCTTACTAGGGGATCGCCTTTATCTGGCCCCCATCCAGCCCGAGGGGCTAAATGTGCTTGACATCGGTACCGGAACTGGAATCTGGGCCATTCAGTTTGGTGATGAGCATCCTTCCGCCACCGTAGTAGGAAACGATCTTAGCCCCATTCAGCCGGATTGGGTCCCTCCGAATGTCAAATTTGTTGTTGACGATGTCGAGATGGATTGGGCAGAGCCGATACAATATGATTATATTCATTGTCGCTATATGGCTGGCTCCATCAAAGACTGGCCTAAGCTGCTCAAACAAGCATACGCCAATCTCAAACCAGGAGGCTGGATAGAGCTGCAGGAATCCGCCAATACGCTGTATTCTGAAGATGGTACTCTTACCCCTGAAAATCCGATGGTGGTGATGATGGACAACTTGGTGTTAGCATGCGATAAACTCGGTCGTACAATGGATCCGGCGCCATCGTTTCGCCAATGGGCTGAAGAGGCAGGATTTATGAAGCTCAAAGAGGAGCGCTTCAAGCTTCCAATTGGAAATTGGCCAAAAGATGAAAGACTGAAAGAAATTGGTACACTGATGGGAGTCAATTTCTATGAAGGTGTTGCTGCTTTTACGGCGGTATTATTCACGGATGTGCTGGGTTGGCCGAGAGAGAAGGTTGAGATATTGAACGAACAGGTTAGGGAGGCATCGCGTCAACACGCAGTTCACCCGCTGTTCGATTTCGTAGTGCTAATTGGCCAGAAACCAGAATGATATAATTGACGATCGTGCAATTAAGAATCTTCCTAGGCTCAGACAAGATATTTCAGAAAATACAATTATGCTAGCCCACATCGCCGGTTTCGGAGGTAGCAGGGTGTGCAGATACTATTGGCTGCGATTCAAAAACATTCTGATCAATCCTTTCAGAATTGTAGCAGCTTGTCATATGATAATTCTGGCCAAAACTTCGATGCTAAGACTTCTCATACTAGTCTGTCAGCGCGGTGTTCTTGTCAGATCTCAAACAGTCGGCTTCCCATGCAATAACGGGTGAAGCAAAAATCTAACCAGCTCGATTTACGACAAATAGGACGATGTTGCCCACCTAGCCAATAGCTGCCAGCAGCAAAATGATGGTTTGACATTGTCTTAAGAATCTTGTTTAGGGCATCACCGTGTTAAGAGGAAATGCTTGATGTGAGAAAAAAGAAGGACGGTGGTGGGGCGTGTAATTTCCCCCGCTCTTGTACTAATTTACGATGTCATTGTGGAGTTGTGGAGTTGTGGACCGGAACAGCGAACAATCATGTTCGGACGAACTCCGACTTGGATAACAAACATCGGCGACTCTCCGATACCCATGTCGAGATAGCGTATAGCTATTCGTCCATTAGGCCTCGCTCACCCCAGCGGCAAACTAAGCTTAGCTTATAAGCCAAAAGCTGTTCTTAAAGCCAATGTAATTTCTAATTTACTCTGCAATCAGATGTTCGGGTCAAACGTTCCCTTAAACTTGTTGATTGGGACCATTACCCGGCAACTTGAAGTCACGGAATATTTGCGGTAAACAGCACGTGGAATCCACCTAAATGGGGCCGCACGCTCGGCCCTGGCCTTGGTCACAGTGCGGTGACAGGGCGTGCCTTGACTCCGCAGTGGCTAGAATCGCCTTATCTGGAGTAACTGGGGTTAAAGTTTTCGCCGGTAACTAGCCTTTGCGCCATTTCCGTAGCACTAAAGCGTTGCATTGTGAGCCTCGGCTGATTAATGGCGCGGAACCAGAACTGTCGGTCACCCAACACCTTGAATGAAAGAAGATAGATGCATGTATGATCGGCCCGAATAATTTTTGTCCCCATAAACCACCATTTGTGGGGAGAGGAAAATGATGTAGATCGCCAGGGGGGCATTGCGTATAAGAAGATGAACATCGCGTGCTGCGCCGCTGAGAAAAGTAGGTATTGTGAAGTAGCCTGAGTTTTGCTGGCGTTTCTCACACTCAGTAAACTGCATCCCTTTCGCAATGAGATTGGCTCTGCCTTGGCTTGGCCTTGCGCTCCAGGCTGGAGGTGCATTCGCTCAGGACAACAACTCGACGAGCAAGGTTCCTTCCGAGTTGCCATACTATGGACGAAGCCCGCCAGTTTACCCTACTCGTAATTAAAATCTGTTTCCCCAGTTCAGAGAATTCATACTGACATAAGGATAAGCTGTCGGCAATGGCACGAGCAATGCTCGCTGGGCTCGAGCTTACCACCGCGCAAAGGCCCTAGTTAGCCAGTTCACCTTGGAGGAGAAGGTCAACGTCACGCGTGGCTTCACGGGAGCTTGTACGGGTAACACCGGCTCGGTGCCGCGTCTTGGTGTTCCCTCCCTCTGCTTCTCCGATGCTCCTGTTGGTGTTCGAGGACAGGAGTTTGTCTCGGCGTTCCCTGCCGGTTTGCATCTTGCTGCCACCTTTGACAAGGACCTCATGTACGAGTATGGCAAGGCCCTTGGCGAGGAATATTTTGGAAAGGGCGTCAATGTCGCTCTGGCGCCTTGCGCAGGCCCCATTGGTCGCGTTGTCCGCGGTGGCCGTAACTGGGAAGGCCTTTCTGGCGACCCGTACCTCGCAGGTATGGGAATGGGCGCAATTACAAAGGGAATGCAAGGGGCAGGTGTCATTGCGACGCCTAAGCACTTTCTCGCCAACGAGCAGGAGTGGCGCCGTATCAGAAACGAAAACATGACTGACTCAACACGACGACTTGGCTGGCCTGAAGGTGAGGCTATCAGTGCAAACATTGATGACCGAACCCTCCATGAGCTGTATGCGTTTCCCTTCATGGATGCTCTACGCGAGGGTGCTGGTAGCGTGATGTGCTCCTACAACCGCCTCAACCAGTCATACACCTGCCAGAACTCAAAGCTCTTGAATGGCATCCTTAAGACCGAGCTTGGGTTTGAAGGTTTCGTTGTCAGTGACTGGCAAGCTCATAACTCAGGCGTTGCCTCGGCCAACGCTGGATTGGATGTTGTCATGCCTGATGCCGGCTACTGGGGAGGCAATCTCACTCAGGCGGTCACCAACTCTTCCGTCAGCGTTGAGCGCCTTGATGACATGGCCACCCGTCTCTTCGCGGCCTACTACTACCTCGATCAAGACAGCGACCTACCCGCGATTGCAATTAACAGCTATGCCACTGAGGCTTTCCCCGTTAATGTTCAGGGTGACCATGCGGATCTGATTCGCCGCATCGGCGCTGCGGGCACCGTGCTTGTCAAGAATGTCGACGGCGCCCTGCCCCTCAAGAACCCGAAGATGGTTTCCGTCTATGGGTACGATGCTATCGTGAAAGCCAACCCTTGGGAGAACCCTAATCGTTATGGTGGCGGCTACGAGGTTAACTTTGGCTGGAACACGTTCAATGGCACCCTCATCACAGGTGGTGGGTCCGGTATCGCTACCCCTCCCTACATCATCTCCCCATTCCAGGCTATCCAGGACCGCATTATCAAGAACCGCGGCACCGTCCGGTGGGATTTCTTTTCCGAGCGTCCGGAGCCTCACTTTGCCAACTCCGAGGCCTGTCTCGTGTTCATCAATGCCTACGCGTCAGAGAGCTTTGACCGTACTACTTTGACAGACGAGTTTAGCGATAACCTCGTCAAAAATGTGGCTGCCAATTGCTCCAACACAATCGTTACTATTCACCATGCCGGTAAGTCAATTAAAAACATCCATTAGTATTCTAGAAATAATCCCTGACAAACTTTCTCACTAGGCGTGCGCACTGTTGACGCTTGGATTGATCATCCCAACGTGACCGCTGTGATCTACGGCGGTCTCCCTGGTCAGGAAGCAGGTAATAGTCTTGCTGACATTCTATTTGGTGACATCAGCCCATCCGGAAAGCTCCCGTTCACCGTCGCACAGAAGGAGGAAGACTATGGAGATCTGCTAAACGCCACCACGACTTTTGATTGGTACCCAGAAGTCAACTTCACAGAGGGCGTGTACACTGACTACCGTTACTTCGACAAGAAGAATATTACGCCACTGTTTGAGTTTGGCTTTGGTCTGTCGTACACAACCTTCAACTTTTCCGATTTCTCCGCCTCTTTCCGGTCGGATGTGAGTCTGAAGGAGCTTCCCAACCCAAACATCGAGATCGTACAGGGCGGCCACCCTGAGCTATGGGACATCGTGGCCCTGGCTCGTGTTTCTGTGACCAACACTGGTGATGTTGATGGAGCTGAGGCCGCCCAGTTGTATGTTGGCATCCCCGGCGGCGACACGCCAATCCGCCAGCTCCGTGGCTTCAAGCAAGTCGGTCCCCTGGTACCCGGCCAGTCTGCGCTCGCAAAGTTCCCGCTTACTAGACGTGATCTGAGTGTCTGGGACGTCGAGGCGCAGCAATGGCGCCTCCGTAAGGGAGAGTACAAGCTCTACGCAGGTTCTAGCAGCCGTAAATTGCCTATCGAATATTCTATTAAATTAGATTAATACCGCAATCAGCTCTCTATAGATTTTGGTAATTCATATGGTAGCTTTTTTATTTCCGCTAAATCATGTAGTTGCAGAACCTTACTCCCCATCGTGAACTGTCAGGTCCTTAGTTATAAGAAAAGAGATTGACTCATAGCTGGAGATGTGTCCGCTACAAGGATCCGAATTATCTGTCTAATATTTTCTCGGAACATCCATGTGAAAAATCCAAAGTTGGGTTGAAGGCGTGTTTTAGTTCTGCGAGTTTAGTCGAGTCTTAAAGTACCCCAGTATGTCAAATTACCATCATTATTTGATCGTGGAATCTGAACGATAAGCTCCACTGCTTGCTTCTATAGGTAAGTATGATATTGGTTCTTCAAACCAGCGCCAATACCCGCCGGAGATAGTGGCCTAGGGGCATGATGAAGGATCGAGAAACATTTCTTGAACTTGTTTAAGCTTCTTTATGCAGAAGTTAAACATCACGCGGCAGGCAGGCCTTCAAAAGCTCCTAAAGGTTCCTGTGGGAAGAAGTTCGTGTAAAAGCCTTTTCCGTATTGGAGTGCTACAGAGTATTATTCAGAGTTATGGCGGATACAAAAATACTTCAAAAAACTTCCTATCAAAGTAAATATTGAAGCTTACTATGGTATTTCTAACCATGCAGATTAATCTACCAGCTAGAGATCATGAATCAACAACACAAACGTCTGCCAAAGCCAAGTCTACTCTTGTGCAACCATCTCTGACCTCTGAGTCAATAAAAAGCCCGATTGGGTCCCCGCAAACTTGGAACACATTCTTTCCATCTGATCTTTGGCAAGACACTAGTACATTATCCCCAGAATTTCTTGTCTCGCACTGAAGGGGGACAAAATCCCCTCCAAGCTCATTATCCCAGTATACATGGTTTGGTGTCAATGCCTCTGGACCGTTGAACTGGCTGTCGGTGCCTCTGATGTATATATTACCAAATTTGAATTCAACATCCTCTGCACTACTAGCATCCCGAACCAGGCTAACTTGCGCATTGGCAAATACCCTTGCACTGAGGTATTGGCCATTATAACCTTCTGAAACTGAAATAACTTTCAAGACAGATTTATATGTACTACTACATTGAGGTAGCTCTGGTGTGACCAACGTTGTACCAGTGACTGCGATGGTTGTGTACTCTGTATACAGTGATGGAATTACTACTGTAGAAGCTGTTGTCGTTGCGGTTGCGGGCAGCAGTGATGTCTGGAACTTGGTGAATACAGAAGTACTCGTTTTCTTTTTCGTGACGGTTGGGTATTTCGTGACAGTTTTAGTGACATAGGAAGTCGCAGTAAGAGCAGCAATGGTGGTTGTCCTCGTAAAATGCGCTGAATCCATGCAATAGCAGGCCAAAGAAAACTGCCCTGAACTTGTACAGAAGTCCTTCACCTTGGTCGGAATTGCGGTGTTCATGCATGTGGATGCAGTACATCGAGCCCGGCGTTCAAGTCCAACCACTCTTCTACCCGAAACTGTAGTTATAGGTGCACCTTCCACAACGGTGGAAGTTAAAAGAACCAGTGATGACACTTTTTGGGTCACAACAACTTCGACTGTAGCAATTGTCGTCGTCAACGAGGTGAGCAGAGTTTTAGTCGGTATTACAACCACATCCTTGATAACGGTTGTTGGCTTCGTGATAGTTGTAGTTTTTGTTTTAGTAGTGCTAGGGCCAGCTTATCAGAATGACGTCGCCATTTGAAGTTCAGAACTCACGTGGCAGGACAAGGTGTGACCGTCTTGACAAAAAAAGACGGGCAAAGAGTACTAAGTTGACTATTTTTGGACACCTACGATCCAAGGTTAATAAAACGCCGCTTCAAACATCAGTCGTACTTTAGAAGCATACCTTATCAAGACAAGGGTTATACTTAGCGTTACACTTGACGTCTTTTAGCCACGCGTTGGCCGACACAGTGAAAGCCAATGCAGCTGTCAACACCGAGATCTTCATATTGAATGCTCTAATCCAAAGCTTATTAAAGCGTATTTCGACATTCAAAGAAGTTGAAAGAGTGGCTGTTTTAAATGGAACTTCCAGATGCTCATACTCAGAAAATTGATTAGCCTAAAGGGGCCAAACAACCGTCTCACATGCTTGCAAGGGGCTCTCAATGAAGGTGGCTGGCTGATGACTGTTTGCTAAACACAGGAAAACAAATAGCTTCATTAGTCAAATACGCCACTATGGAGCTAGTTAGGCCAAGCGAGTGCACTGTACACGGCTTAATTCCCAACTACCGATTGGGCGACAATTGGCGAGTCTAGACCTTTGCTCCACTGGAGCAAACCCACTCTGATCGTGAGGCCGAGCTGGCTCTATTCACAAGTTATCATACTCTGTGAGCCTATGCATAAAATACGTGGCATCTTTCTCCTCATCCAGTGCAGGGTACAATGGCTGGTGGTGACGGTTTTGAGCATATCAATCTGAAGACCAGCCGCTTCATTCAACTTTGAAATCCATATATCGGAGAGAATAAATCACCAATAACAAAGTACAGGATTATGTGAAGCGTTATAAATATGGGAAACGCAGGTAAATGGAGGTGTGGCACCGGTGTTGGTATCCAGATGCTTAACTGGCCTCAGGTCTTTGATTGGGGATTACTACATTTCTTTTTTTCGTCGGAATGGTGCCCGACTAACAAAGGCACATCGCAAATTTGGCAATCGTGGCGTATTAGCGTGAATGGCTAGAAATCTAGGCCCTAGCTGTGGAGGACTACGATATATGCTTACTCGTTGATGTGGTTTGACTGTTGGCTCTAACGTGCGACAGCAATGCGTGGCTCGGTCCGGGTCTGCGACGTTACGGTGGCGCAACACCATGGGCGGAAAATTGTCCCATTTACATCTAGCGTTCAGCCTCACCAGCATGCGTAGGTAGTCACGGTTAAGGTCAATGTGTGTTGGTGGAAGCGGTCTAAGATGCAATTGAATGTGCACATTTTTTTTATCCTAGATGGGGCGGTTAGCGAATTATGGCAGCCTTCTTTGCAGGGTATTTACAGCCAATGTCTCGATCATCACAACTTCTCACCGCCACGATTCTCGACGGCGTCGTGGCTCAAGCCGAATGGCTAACCCCTTAAGTCTGCAGAATGCGGGCTGGTCAATGCATGACGGGCAGAATAGCTATGGATTAATTGGATCTGTGCTTGGTTTGTCGTCATCACGAGGCATAATTATAATATCCCTCTCAACAATCAGACCCAATGGCAAAAATGGGGTCAGCCATCACCAGTCCGCAATGACCTCCGAGGCACCACGCTTGCCGCTTCGAATTGCTCCTTCCATATAGCCTCTAAATTCTGTCGTAAACTCCGTCCCGACAAAGTAAAGCCCACAAAACTTCTCATGAAACATCTTGCTGTGACTACCAGTTCCCAGCACGTTGGGTGGCGTAGCTGGGAATGGGCATCCCCACCCAGCCCATTTGTCTTGCATCCACTCCGACGTGATGGAATCCAAAAATTCAGACTTGACTGCTTCGTATCCAACTCCAAACAAGGAACCAAGCTGCTTTAGAACGGCCTCACGGCGGTCATTAGGATCGAGCTCCAGCCATTTGCGCCCCGGCCCAGATACTAGGAAGCATGTGAGTGCATAGTTCCCCCCTTCATCGTCAGAGGTATCGCGACAGTGGTTCATCGGGCCGCGAAAACTTTGGGCCAAGCCACATGCACCAACCTGCCTCCAGAACGGTGTGTTAAAAAGACAAATGTACTTGACGAAACACCCGTAACGAGTAGAGTCTGCGTATAAGATCTTCTGCGGGGGTAGATGTGGCTCAAATTCAATGTTCTTGTACGTTGGACTAGGAATGCTGACAATGACTTTTCGCGCATTGATTGTGCTACCCACCGCAGTTGTCAGTGTGTAATCACCCGACGGGCTTTGAGTAATGGAGCTGACAGGAGAGTTCAGCTTGATGCCCTCAGTTGGTAGCAGTTTGGACAAGCCAATTGAAATGGCCTGGGTCCCCTCTCTAAGTCGCAGCCGTTGTGCTCCATGTTCACCGTCATATCGTAGCTTCACGATCCCTAGTGCACCACGCGCGATCTCTAGAAAAGCAAGGGCTGACACACCGTCGGGATCTTGGCCAAGTGTGCCCCGACACCACACACGGGCGGTTAAGAGGGCTCGAGGGCCAGCACCGATCTCTTGTAGCCATTGCTCGAAGGACAAGCTGTCAAGCTTGACGCGGTTTGCCTGCTTAAAGGTTTCTTCACTGAGAGACGCAGCTTCGACTTTATCACGAATGTCGATAATGTTAGCAATTTCAGATTGATCGAACTACAAATAGTGCTTGATAAGTACGTTGATTTGTTTCATGATGCAGGCAAGGACTAAGTGATTTACCTCTGGAGTCCCACCAAATGGAAATAAGTGGCAATTTCCATCTTCATCCTCGCTTGCAACAAGGCCTGAGCTATCTTGCACGATTGGCGTTAGGTTGAATTTTTGGCAGTAGGCCCAGACATGTGACTGATTCGTGTCGTTCAGCCACGCTGCTCCCAGTTCCTGTCTACCCTTCCCGTCTCCTCGCTCGGTTGTGTTTGTTTTACCCCCAACACGGTCTCGAGCCTCGAGAACAATTACCGAGCGACCAGCATTGTGAAGATCTATCGCAGCTTGAAGACCGCTGAGCCCTGCGCCGACGATGGCTACATCAAATACTGTCAACATGGCAGTTTTGGGGTTTTCCTTTATTTGTAACAAAAGGGAAGCGATGTCTGAGATGGAGTGTTTTGGTTGAGTATTAGTGAGACTTGTCTAGTAAGACATTTATGCAAATGTTGAACGAAGAAAACAGTTCGGTCTAGGATTTTTTGAATCTTCTACTTAGGGCAAAAAAGTAGTCTCAAAGATGTATGAAGGCCAAATTTGAAGTCGAATCATTGCCATATTGAGATAACGCAAGCCCGTTACCCCTCAGTGTCGTTGATAGGGCGTGGTCAGCGTTTAGCGCTGCACGTTCTGCATGATAGCCTCGACATTCCAATCTAGGAAGGCCGTCGCGACCCAATGATTGAAGTGGGGCAATAGAGCATTTAAAATATGAAAAGACCATAATCGAAGATTATTATCTTTGAGACGAGGCAGATGACGCAGAATCGTCATCTTCATCATCGTCTTCTTCATCTTCTTCATCAAATAGCTTAATATTCAAAGGTAATGCGGTTGGATCTGCGGGAACAGTGGCATAGCACTCAAGAGTCAAAATAATCTCCTGCGCAGCTTCTATTGATATTTCGTTCGCCCTCAAAGACTTCAACTTCGTTTTGCCGAGCTCGTGCATTAATCCACGTGCAACATCGAGTGGCGTGTTTCCGTCAGCGTCATGAATATGCCGATCAGCCCCAAGGTCCAGGAGGTTCAAACAGAATCGAACATGGCGTTCATGCAGAAACCCCTGGCTCGGCAACGCTTCAACAAAGCAGTGCAGCACTGTCTTTCCTGTTGTATTCACAGCGTTGATGTTGAATCTGCCATCTTGTAGCATTGTCCATAACGTCTTTAGCGAAATGTCGGGTATTATACCTTTGCCAAATACGCAGTGCAGCGGTGAGTTATTGTTTATATGATACCAGCCAAAGTCGATTTGATATTTTATCATTCTGGCAACATCTAGTGCTCTTATGTCTGCATCCGGGTCGGCAAGATAGTGACACAAGACGTGGCAGCCATGGTCATCGGCTGCGTTGATTTCCATACCACATTCATCAATCAGGAATCTAGCAACTTCGTTACTTGTAGATTGTCTGTCATCTAAAAGTGAATCGTCTGGTCGTAGAAGTTTAATTAGCATCAGGTGATGGTCAATGCTAGCGTGCCATTTATGAAGGAACTTTCGTGCCAGATGTAAATGGCCATGCTCGATTGCCATCATGAGAGATGTCATTCCATTTTCGTTTTTCGAATCTACCGGTATATCATACTCTTCTATGAGAATATTGCAGGCATATTCGTTCCCACACTTCGCAGCACAGTGCAGGTAGCATTCTTCACTATTTTGTAACAGTACTTGACCATATTTTTTGTCTGTGAGCAGCGCAATTATGTCATCTGTCCCCGAGCGTAGAGCCTCGTGAAAAGCAGTATCTCCGAATATATATTTCGCGATCAGGTCGGCCTCAGCGTCAAGAAGAATTTTGGAGATCTCAACATGTCGACTCTTTACAGCCAAATGAAGAGGTGAATTGCCCATATAATCTTCGTCATTAAGACCAACCCCGGCATTGATAAGGGAGTTGATAATCTCTGTATGTCCTCCCTGGACAGCCAAATGAAGGGTGTTTGATTTCTAATGCTCTTCGCATTAACCTGAGATCCAGCATTGATAAGAGATTTAGCAATGTCTGTATACCCGTCTTCGACTGCTAAATGGAGAGGTGTCCTATTTTGATAGTCTTCTGTGTTCAGATCAACACCCGATTTGATAAGAGAATTGACGATCTCTAGGGATCCGCCTTTAACAGCTTGAGAAAGAAGTGCTTTGAACGAGTACTGCTTCATGTCCAAAGAGACTCCACCGTTGAGCAGCAAGGTGAAAATCTCGGTATGGCCATACATTATGGCCAAGCCCAGCGGTGTCTGCTTTTTGGAGCTCCTCATCTTACCATCAGCTCCAGAATCAACAAGGTATTTCGCGATCTCTATCTTATCACACACCAGAGCCAAATAGAGCAGCGTCTGGTCATCCTCATCCTTCGCTTTAACATCAGCTCCAGCATCGACTAGGCTTTTTACAATTTTCACATGTCCACGTGCGGTAGCCAAGTGAAGGGGTGTGTATGACTTCGGTCCCCATACTTGATCGATACCTCCACAGAGACTCAGTCGTAATCCCAGCTTGCCGCGCCTCAAAAGGTGCTTAGCTAAATACGATAGGCCCTCGTAGCAAGCAGTATGAAGCAAGGGCTTTTGGACTTGACCTGAGTCGGTAGAAAACATATTTCTAACAGTAGAGAACTTTCTGAAGAATGCTTGGTTTGCCTGCATGATCCCATGAAAATCATCTCCCAGTTGTTCAAAATGATGTGGCCAATGCTTATTAGCGTGAATATAAAGAGATGCGTCTTTGGAACTTGTCAAGGCTTTAAGCAAGACATTGGTAATATGGATGCGATCTTGCTTCCAGTTTAACACGTACATGCCGGAGCGACGTGCATCCAACAAAAAATCCTTAGCACTCTGATGCACCAGCGTGACCCTCTCCTCATTGAACTCGTCTTCAATTATTCGGAGCATATGAGCGCAGGAGTTGATATAGTCTTTACAGACTTCCTTGTAAGTAAGATTATTTGTTCCTTGTATGCCCACTGCCTCGCATAACTCAGCGATTCTCAATGAGTCTTTGGCTAGTGTAACCCAGACCAATATCCCACGAACTACCTTCGCCTTTGTGTCATCAATTGAAGATAAGATCCTTTCGTAAATGGCGTCAAGGCCCTTTGGAAGTTGCTCTACAGAGCTTTCGAGCTGTGATATGGTCTTGTTCTCAAGATCTTGACACATCAGACTCACCCAGAGAAATGTTCCCTCAGATCTGTGGGTGAACACTTCCGTGATCCGACGGGGCAGGTCCGTGCCCAAAATTTTCTTCTTCCGGGCCATAGCGCTGACTTTATCTGAAATGTACTGCTGGATTTCCTCGGTAGATTCCTCCCTCTTCTCGATATGAATATGAAGAAATTCTGAAAGGTTTTCGAGGATTCGGTTCGGATATATTCGGCTGAGAACAACAAGCTTCAACTTTTGGCTCGTGAGCGAGCTGAACTTCGTTAAAAATTGATGTTGAGACATCTCATCACATTCATCCAATGCATCTAGCACGCAATAAAAGTTCCTGTGGCTAGTTTTATCGATCATTGATAAAAACATTGCATATAGCAATTCAAACGAAGACTCTTGGAAGACATTATCTTTTTGAATCTTCCATTCCGGAGCGATAACCTCAATTAGGGAGGATTCTTGGTTTATAAGTTGATACATTAAGCCTCTGAGAATGCTGACTACCGAGTTGCGCTTCGAGTTTTGGTTGTTACAGAAAAAGAATATGGTCGCAGCCCCAGCCTGCATTTCAAAGATTTCAGAAAGATAAAGAGCAATGTACGTCTTTCCCTTTCCAGGACCGCCACAAATCCATAAGAGGCCAGATGAAGATTGCATCCAATCGCGATACTCATCGGTCGCTTGAACCCATTCGCAAGTTCCTTCTGTTCTTTTTCCTTTGATCGTGATGATGGCGTCTCGATCACGGGTCGGATCTACCAGGAAAAGCGACTGGAGGCATTTATCATGGTCTGGTTCACTTTGGTGGTAATGATTCTCAATATTGTCGCCCACATGATTTCTGCTTTGGCCGTCGGCTAATATATTCTGCACACCATTTTTGGTGTTCATTTCGTGCGGCACATCCTCATTCACCTTCCCATTATTGTGGGGAATGTTGACGGCTGTGCTTTCCAAGTCGTCGATGCTATGAACAGCATATTGGCCACTGGTAGGCTTATTGAGCTTGGGATTGCTCATGGCTGCAGGTTAACCTAGTCGGCCTCGCCACCTAGTCACTTGAAAAGTGCAGACCTGGATGCAATCAGGCTCCCAGGCGAATTGCGCTGACAGCTGTGCCACTTCACATAATCCCAGCAGCCTGAGGCAACAGTATGACGACGGAATTTGCATGGCGAGCCAATGAAACCGCAGTATGCACAGCCCATTACACAACGCAAATATCGGTTTACACTGTTTCCTGTCTCGCCCATTATCCTGAGTAGTCGCTGCTTTTACCTGAGCCGGTGGTGAGTTCAGGGTAGAACATTCAGTATGCACTTGGTAAGAAAGAAAGAAAATAAGATGTCAAAGGGAGGGGTAATTTAGCGCATTAAATTTGGCCCTTGCTATTTTACTTAGGGAACTCTGGATATGCCTATAATTTCTGCCCCTAATCATACTAAATCCTGCCAGCCCCTCTTTCTAACTCTGTTGACTGCCTTTCACATGCTGCAAACGTGTAATCACAGTAGCTGTCTCATTGCGGTAAGATGCATGGGTTTCTTCTTGTGGAAGCCGAGTTGTTGAGCCGTAGAGATTGCTCTTCACAATGAACTACTTTAGTTCAACCTGACTGTCTTCATTTGTCTTCCACGCACTGATGTATGCGTGTTTGTCCCCATGCCTCTTCAGAAAGCTGCGACCATGTCAGTAAAGTTCTTGCACAGCTCACACACTGATGTATGGACGGGATAGACATACCTGATCTTGTCCTGGGTGTTTTGCAGTTTAGCATATTCTTGGCCGTACAGAGACTTTGCCAAAAGCTCATACACGACTTGACCGCCCACGTATCCTTAGGTAATAGGAGTCGCGGATGTGGAATCGGTATGATCATGAGGCAAGGCTTCTTCCGAGTTCGCTAAATTGTTCGGGGCAGCTACGAGACTTAGGCCATTGATGACTCTATTCTGGTAGTTTGTCGTGACACAGCTTCCCCAGGCGGCTCCAGTACCAAGATAGGCCTAGAACGTTCAGTCCAACAACAATTATCACTATTGATCTATGGTCCATCCCAATGTTTCACAGCCACTGCATACTAAAAACTGGAAATCCGTTCCGGGCCATCTGCAGAAGGTATCACGCGACTATCGAAATTGTGACATCGGTTTAACATTTAGATACTCTGCTGCGGGCGGTAAGTGCTGGACACTATTTCGCAAGTCAGCCAGCCACTAACCGAGCGAGTAAGTAACTTCTAGTACACAGTGCGCAAATCAAACAAGCCCACGAGACTGGCTTTTGTCTTGATGAACTTTCCTCAATGCACGCAGATTTCACGCCTAGACAGAAGAATAAGCGAAGCCTTGGGTTCTCTGCCCTGAGCCGCGTATGCATACAAGGTCACTCTCGTGCTCCTGTGCTCTCCAGATCATCGACCATTGACGAGGAAAACAAAGTGATTGCCCTCATCCTGTCTTCCCCTGCCAAAGCTCCGGTCATGGCCAAGCGAATAAGCTACAGCGGCATGATTCGGAAACTCAAGTCTGTATTGGCCTTATCTGACGAGAATCTATCTTTGACCTCAGTATCAAGCAAATTGTCTATATCAATCCGTAATCCGTAATCCATATAGGAATTGGCAAAGTACGAAGTTTCACAACAGAAATCCATGCCTATGACGTAGCACCATCATTGATTTCCAAAGTGACAAAGTTATATTTAACTATTTCGGTTGCTCGCTATCTCCTCCTCTAAACAACCCTCCCAGTCCTTCCATGACAGCCGTGCACAGATTGGCTCGTACTGAGAGTCCTTAGATGCCTGTTGTTCGATCGCTGATGCTAAGCTCCAAAACATCACGAATCCTGTCAGAGTCTACATGGACTATACAAGACCTGATTAAGTCAGGCCTGTGTAAGTGAGACTTCCATCATCAACCCCACCGCTCCGTACCGCGTTGGCCGTGACATTTGAGTTCGGGTCGTAGGAGAACACTTGGCTGCTATCCCACATGTCGGTACCGAAGAGGGTATTCTCAGATAGGATGAATAGGGTGCCAGGGGCCATATCAACGACCGCAAGATCAACCGTTACTTCTCCGTCTATAGCCTTGGTTAGCTGATCACAATATGCTTGTGAAAGCAGGGTCTGATGGAGTGCTTACTGATGTTCAGACCATATCCGTCGTGATTTCTGCCTTCCCAGATAACGGTGCTATGGTCATTGGCATCACGGAGATCCGGCCAGATCTTGATACCGATGCCATTATTCGTAAGGTGGTAACGGCAGCATGGGATCGGTGTAGAAGACATCTTGAGTGCAGGATAGATAAAAGTCAATGGTCGTTGTGGGGTCAGGTTGTGAGGTTGTTGGTGTTTGCTTGTCTGGTCAGAGAAGGATGCTAGGGCACGGGGTGGTATTTATAGGCTGCTGTATCTTATATCCAGGGAAGCCCCTCGTTGTGTGGCGACTGATGCACAGTCTGTCTGTAAAATCGGTCATGACTTAAAGTCTGGCCCGGAGAGTCTATGCAGCGTGGTAAACGGGCTTGCCGGGTTAGACGTTAACATCATGGCGCTTTTACATCAGGTTAGTACTTCTTGACACCCTTGCTCCCCTATAGCCACGGGCGATGTATTGATATAGAAAATGTCGGACCATGACTGAGCCGGAATGTAGTTCGGCCCCCAGGTGGCGCACTATTGACTGCACCTCTGACTTCACAATGATCAAGCCCTTGATGTTGGCTGTCGCTGTTTTTGGCCGAGTTCAATAGTTATCTTGCGGCTGACACAATAGCCTATAGAGACTAAGATGGCTAGTTAATAGCGGGTGCTACATACCTGATAGAACGAGCTGGGATGAGACATCGTCATAGCGTGCGGGCTAGACCGGTCTTCGTGGAGCAATAACATCAACTGAGGGTGGCGGTTGTGGCTTAGCTGAGGGTGGAGACGGATAAATGGGCCTCTTGCCAGTTAAGTTGAGGGTTCAAATTAGCCTCTAATTAGTCAGTCTTGCTAACTAATAGGCTCCACCTATGGGTAGATTTTTTTTATTTTGGTCTAGTTAAAAAGAACAAGTAGGAAGCTCAACCTGGAGCCCTTAGCCACAAAGATGGCAGATACAACACAGCTTCATTTGGCCATGATTTGCCTGCACGGTCTAGTGAGGCCTCACGTTATGTAATTCCTGCGACCGGATTGAGGAGTTTCCCTTCGATCTTCTAGCTTCAACTAATAAAGAACACGTGAGAGGAGTTTACCTTCAAGTTCGAATTTGTCAAGAAAGAAAATCGTATCATAAATATCTACTTGTCATTTGCCATTTACACTCTATCATAACATTGATACTTTATATTAGACCACAACAATGAGTAATTCTGGAAAATCAGGTTTCACCATGGACTTCACCAAGTATTTCCGTCTCTCACTCGTTGCACTCACTTGCGACACATCGGGCAACAGCCTGCAGCCCTCTGTCTCGCTCTCCAAGGATGAAGTGAAGCAGATCGGACAGACAAAGACGACAAACAAATTGGCAAAATCACACTGAGCCGATTCTGGAGCCGCATTGGCCGGAAACAGTTCTGCCTTCCGGACGGAAGCTTGATCAACAGCACCACTCTCTCAGAATACATCGAAGCCGCCCCCCGCATTACTCGGACGTTCTCAAGAAGCTTGCGGAAGACTTGGCATACACTGTCGCCTACCAAGAGAAGACACAGGTACCCAGTCCGCAGAAGCCTGGCGATGCTCCATTTAGCCCCACGTTGCACACGTCCGAGTCTGGCCTGCCAGCTTTTGGGACACTTCCTGATGCTCCCACTACCGACCCGACTGGAACGAGGTTGTCTTTAATAACAATCTCCTCAATGGGCTCATCATTGACCTAGAGTCGCAGGAGCTGTTCAGGGCTCGTATGACAGCCTTTAAGCTGGAGCCGAATCCCATCAATCCCCTCCTCTTCTCACCCGGTGCCGTGAGCTCTGGTCTGGCAACTAAGATTAAAAAGACAGCCAAGGCCGCGGTCAACTCATCAGGCGTGAGAAAGGTTGAGCTAGGCTTGAACGACGCATCGTCGGCCTCGGACCCAGCTTCGAGCGGCACCCCTGCAACTAGCTCAGATGCTAGCCAGCCAGAAACGGATACGGACCTGCCCGTAATTCATGCGCTACCTGCATCGATATTGAATGCTTATATAAAGCTTAGACCACGGGCATATCTGATGTACTTTAGCCAATTTCGAACCAAGTAGTCATTTTTAGGCCATAGCAATCCTGAAGAAACCCAGAGAGTGTCGACGCTTGTCTATAACGGCTGTTTCGTTGAGGCATAGAAACATTAGGCTCAGCCTCCTCGATTTTCAGAGCTCCATCAGACCATCCTGAGGCAGCACTAGCTCTTTTTTAGGTGTAAATTCTCTTCTGTCGAAAATGGCACCCAAAATTGCAAGGTTCTCGCCCCGCTTACGCTGGCAGTAAGTGTGGGTGCTCTCGTGATGTGTGGTGCCAAATTGCCTCCCCATCCAAACTAATAAGCGGGCTTCATGAGTGCGGGCACCATTAGCACCAGTCTTTTTATACGCGATCTCGGCTAATTTCACCCATGTTAATTCAGGCTTCAACATCACCTTGCTTGGTTGAATCATCCTGAAAATGCGATACTTTTATCGGTCGTCGATTGAATGGCTTTAAATTGAGTACATCGGCTCCAGATGCATGGCCGCTGGCCGGCCAGTTCAAACTAGTCTAGTATAATCACCAATCTCAATGTATTTTAAGAAGAAAAAGAAACATTGAAACAGGTCAATAAAGTTATTTTGAGCCTATCGCGGGGGCTGTGCAGACTGTAGGGAGTGGTGAGCGGCGATGCTCGTGAAGATTATCTTCTTCAGCCCCAATCCCAACCGCCATTGTCACTGGACAATTAGTGTCGAGCTATACGAGGCGAGTATGCTTAAAAAAGAATATATCCTATAGTGATGTGGGTTTGGGTTAGAGTATATATATCATCCTCATATCTCGACTGGTTAGGCTTCTTCTCATCGCATCTCAGCATCTTTTCCTTTTGTACAGTCTAAAGTCTGCACACCTGAACACTCTTTCAAATTTTGATTCTTCTTTATCTTTTTCATCTTTCAAAATGCTTTTCAAGCTTCTCGCCTCGGCTACTTTGGCCGCCACTTCTGTCCTTGGAGCCGCCAATAACTTTACAACCAAGTCCACCCCAATTGCGCCCTCTGCCGTCTGGTCTTACTATGTCCCCAATGGTGTCATTTTCGATCTTGACTACAGTGTCGTCTCCAAGGGCCCATATGGAGGCGATATCACCTCCCTTTCGACATTCACCTACCCTGAGGGTGTCAGCGGCAAGCAGTGCCAGATTGCCTTTTATCTCGACAAGACTGCCGATCTCAACGGCAGCAAGAAGCTTGACCTCTTCAAGAGCAACAGCCCTGCTCCCGGACCTACCACCGGCTGGGGCCCCGGCAACCAGCGCGGCGAGCATCTGGGCCGTCTTTCTCCCCATCTTGGAGCCTACGCCAGTTGGGATGAAAGGGTTAACGCCTACCTCACCAAATGGACACCATGCCCAGCCCCTGGAACTGTTGAGGGCTTTGAGTTGGTCGGAGTCAACGACATTGACCATGTCTCCTGGGATCCTTCTGTCGCAGGCCTTCGCATCTTCTACTTCTAACAAGTCTTGTTGGGATTGAATGGGTTTGATTGGATTATTTGCTGGCGTCGCTCCTTACTATTTTCTGTCTTGTGTGGTTCCCTTTAATAGAGATGATGGTTGGACAACAAGTGTGTTTAGACTTTTAGGTTGTTTGTTTCAGCACAGTCCTTACCTAATCATATAATATATATATAGCTTCTTAGTACATATCTAAGCAATATATTTCGCTATATAATCTCAAATCTAAACTGCCAGTGCTGTGAACAAGTGCTTATGATGAAGCAGTGACGTTTAGTGATGAATAGAAATTGAGAAGGTCAGTCTCAGGTTTTTCAAAACATTTACGTACTCTTCAATATCCTCAACTCTGAAAACGCAGAAGACGAAGATAATATTATATTTACGACAATCAGTAAGAGGTGTTCAGACTTGCGGCCCTATAACATTATGTAGACTTGTACTTTATATAAATCAAAAGAGATCCTTATGAGCAGCCTTGATAAGATCAGCACCCTTCTCAGCGATCATGTACACCGCGTTCTGGATACGACAGTCTGGGATAATAGGCATAATAGAAGCATCAATAACCCTAAGGTTCTTCACTCCATGCACTTTGAGACTCGAGTCCACGACACCTTGGCTAATTTCCTTCGAGAGTCGGTTTGTTCCACATGGATGGAAAGCAGTCTGGCAACGATCCAACACAGCATGATGCATGGCTTCATCATCATCCAGGGGCATTTCCCAGGGATATTCAGCAACCACAATATCTTTAAAGCCATCCCCTTTGGTTAGCACGTCGTAAGTGAATCGAATACCCTCACGCATACCAACGATATCAAGGTCATCGGCAAAGAAATTGAGGTTGATGTTTGGATGCATCAAAGGATCCGAGCTATTCAATAGAACTTGACCTGGAGGGGAGACAGGGCGCACGAGATCAACAACAACGCTGACGTAGCATCCCTGCCTTGGAGTGGGATAATGCCACTGGAATGCACTGCCAAACATGGACACAAAGTCAAGCTCAAAATGAGGCTGGCCTTCAGGGCAGAACGGGTCCTTGCCACCATTTCCTGCCTTGCGCTCCCGGTAAAGCTTGTCTTTTTCGAAGTAGTCGTCTATCCGAGGAAATCCAACGAGTTCAAGCAGACCAGAACCCATCGGCCCTTTACCTCCTTGATCATACTGAGCTGCGGCGGCTGTATACTTCGGTCCTTTACGGAGCAGATGTTCATCCATGCCAAATCCGTCTTTGACCTGAAGGACAAACGGGACGCCAGGATGGTCTAGCAAGTTTTGGCCAACGTGGCGGGATTCGACCAGTGTTTGAATCCCATGCCTTGAGAGCTCGTTTTTAGGTCCGATTCCGGAGAGCATGAGAAGTTTGGGAGATTCAAAAACACCCTCTGAAACGATGACCTCGCGAGTTGCGTAGAAGCTCAGCTCATTACCTGAAGCGTCAATTACGGTGACGCCCTTAACGGTAAGGTCTGATTCTTCGATTATAAGCTTCTTGGAGTGTACCTCGGGAAGAATAGTGATGTTGCTCTTGTTCTTGACAAAGAGGTAGGAACCAGAACGTTTACCATGATAAATAGTGTCGACACAGTGAGTGAGTCCAATCATCTCTCCATCGTAAATGTTCTCAGTGAGCTTATGGCCGCGTGATAGCCATGCTTTGGTAACCTGCTCCCGGAACGGCGCAAGTTCATCAAGAAGCTCGGCATGGGAAATAGGAAGAGGCCCATCAAAGCCAAGCTTCCGAAGATCCTTGCTGTATCGGCCAGTATCGTCATGATATGTGGCAGATTTGCGAAAGTAAGGGAGCAAAGCATCCCACGTCCACTCAGAGCCACCAAATTCGGCCCAATTGTCAAACGTCGGCTTGCACCCAGGAACCCAAGTGAAGTAGTTCAGAGACGAACTGCCTCCAAGAACCTTGCCGCGAGTGTTAGGCTTCTCAATGCGTTCATAATCATCTCGCTTAACCATTGTAGTCTTGTAACCCCAGTCATGGTTGCTGCCGCGAAGGGTCATGGCTAGAGACGGTGTTGTAATTTGATGGACCTGCTCTGGGTCGCCAACACCGGCCTCGACCACAAGAACGCTGACATTTTTGTTTTCGGCAAGACGTCCAGCAACAACATTACCGGCAGTGCCACCACCGACGACAATGAAGTCGAACCGGGATCCGTTCGCTGGAGCCATGATAAAGAGTGAGACTAGTAGTTGCACAAATTTGCAATGTGAGATGTCCCTTGTTTCGGTTGGTGGTAATACCGAGCGGACCTGGATAGTACGATTGACTGCCAGTTTATATACTTGAGCCTTGTATCTTAAAGGATGCTGAAGCGTGGGTTTCTAGCAGACTACCCACATGTCCCTTGCAATGCCAGTCGGCAACACTGTATCTTTCAAATCAGTGCACTGTATCATCTCGTTGCAATTTTTCGGGCATTTTCACAATGTAGCATCACTGCAGTCACTATGACGCAGAAAATATGCTGCAAAGCATCGCTGTGTTGGACACACATGCTCGGATTACGGTGGGTTTATTCTAGTCAAAATGGTAGTTCAGATTACCCAAGAAGGAAAACCGCTCGTCCAATGGGCTTGAGGTTATGCGGGCGCTAACTGATGAAGTTTCAGGGTATGTCACCCACTTCAGTACATCAATTTCTCCGGGACACCCGGCACCCTCGTTGTGGAGGGTAGAGAAAGCTAGCGCTCATTAAAGTTAGGGCCGAGATATTGGATTCACGGGGGTATGAGGTTTCCTAAGGGCTGACTTAAACTTTGGCCTGGCATCAACGGCCAAGCGACCAGTTCATCATAGTATAGGCCTTTTACCTAAAGTTGTTGTTCACAAGTTCTTAGGGAAAACACGATACGACACTATGCAGTCCTACATTGTCCACCAAGTCAGATGCATCAACACGCATCGTGAATTATCTTATTGGCCACTGTATTGCTAATTCAGCTCCTTATTCTCTTGGGGTTAACTTCGTCCATTATTGCCTATATTTGCCCCTTCCATGCTCGTATGTTTCGCTAGACTATTTTAAAATGCCAACCCAGCCAACTGCCCGACTTTCTAAGCACCTAGCCCAAAAATTAAAAATGATATTTCATTGGATGGTGCTGCTAACATTTATCCTACGCCACGGTACTTATGTGGTGGGGAATCTCGCTAGCTTCGCCGAGGAAGTATTCCCCCCGAATGGTGAGATTCCGAATCAGCAATCTGTTCTTTGGCACTGTGCAGTGTGTTTACCTTACTCCCTACACCAGGTTTCGTCCAGCCCCCAAACGCCCCCGCTTTCAATGAGCTCGCCATTAAGTAGACAGTTGACAGGGCAGCAAGCCACGGGTTCATATCTCCTTTGGGATTAGTCCTTCTGCTTTGCTAGACTATCATCGCGAATGCATCACTGATGTCACAATGCGATGGTTCCATCCCCCACTTCATACACCTGTCAGATACAACCTCGGAAATAAGTGTCGAAAATTGAATCCGATAGTACACGTCATCGTGCTGGCCACTATTATGGATGGCAAACTTTTCGACAAAGTTGAGCAACAAATGAGAAGCCACGATCATTAGATCTCGCTTTCATCTTGACCATCTGAAATGTCATATTGCATATTGATTACATCATTAATAATGCCTCCTCCCAGTCTGAACGTTTCCCATTGGGGGTTAAAAGATTTCACTTATCAGGAATCCCCCCAGATACACTCTTGCACCTGGATTGTGAATCCTAATAATCACCGTCGCCCAAATCTAGTTGGGTGTATGGGCGATCTTTTCCTCGAGATTCCTAGCACAGTACTTGGATACTTCAAAAAATAAACAAAATATGATCCCATTATTTATTTATAATGTTGATTGCCCACTTCCATCCTCTTACAAGATCAGTGATTCGGTCAATTACAGCTACGATAGGACAATCCAATGTTTTCGACAAAGGCCCATCCGAATCAAGGCACATGGCCCGCATGTAGATTCTAGCGAACTTGAATACAATATTAAACTGGTCTTGTCTACCATAGAGAACATAGGAATGAGAGTGATTCGCCAAATGAATGATTGGAGATTCCTTATGTACCGCTCAACAATAGCATGCAGTCACCTATTTTGTATTCAGACAAACAGGTTTCTGCGGCTCATTGGCTAATCATAAATCGCATTTCTTAATTTATAATCATTTTCAAAATCAGTCGATATGTTCTCATACCGCAATCCTCATCCATTCCGGTGCTAAAAGTAGTAAACAGAATCATCTCGGTCCATTCGCTCGAGAAACCTTAACTCGGCTATCGCTTCCTTAAAATCTTCTTGGTCCTCGATTTCGAAGTCGCCTATAGGGTGATCAACCCACCATTGACACGGGACGTCAAACTTGAAGTGGGAGCACCCAGTCAAATTGACCCTGCGAACCCGAGGCAATTGTCTCATGTTGCTGAGGATTGTTGACCAATCATCTACATGAGTCTGTGTCCCTACTTGGCTAAGGTTGATCTCCTCCAAGGTTGATCGATGGTGCGAAAGCAATTCAGTGAGCTCATCCACCTCAATATTCAAGGAACCAAGCTCCAGTTTCTGTAGTCCAAGGCTTGACAAGGCTATGGGCAGAGACATGACTGCATCACGGCCGGCTACGATTCGGTTAAAAGTCACAGATAGATGTGATACGTTTGCAAAAGCCCCAAGGAAATGACGGCATTCGTTGGGCCAGTTTGAAGCCAGATGAACCCCGGCTGGGCTCGATGGGCGAGGCACGGACAACTGAAGAGTTGTTACGCTCCTAAGGCCACGATAATCTGTATGGTTTAGTGCAGTCTCTGGTATTGAGTCGAATATGTAATGTGCGGCCCCCGGATGGTCAGAACGAATGCCCAATTCTTGCACAGGGATCTCGCTTGTTTCAACAGCCGTAAGCACTGCTTTCAAGACATGTCCTAATAATCGCTCATCCACAAAGTTGTTTGTATCTAGAGCAGGCTGTGGTTCATCTCCAAGTTCTTTTGGCCACCCGGGCCACCAAGGAGCATTGCCGTAGATCAGGAAGAAGGCTTGACAGTTGTGCAGATTATGCATAGCCTCAATCAGGAGATCGATATCGGGGGTGGAGCTTTGTTCCAAAGGGTCGATACGAACGATCAATTTACGCACTTCAGGTGCAATTAAATGGTGATTCGAGATTTGGATAAGTTCGCTGATTCTTTCCTGGGTAAAATTGACGTTGATATTTTCAAAGAAGACGCGTTTAAACACGCTAAAAGTCTTTGCAGCCATGTCTTTGCATGCCTCTCGCAAAGCAAGCAGGTCTCGAAGAGGAATCTGGCATGCTATCAAGTATACCAGATCCTCTGGGAGATCCTGAATGACAGCCATATTGCACAGAGATATTGGACAGAGACAGAGACAAGACAAAGTCACCGCAATGTCAATCAGATTTACGCTAATATCAAGCCGACAAAAGAGGCGAACGCCAAGGATGTTGCCTGGATCACGTGTATATTCACGTGCAGTTTACATGCCTGCATGGATTGGGCATTGGGTGAAAAAGGATACACTTTCCATTTCTTTCTCAGCTTCCCTACTTGTTCTGGATCGAAATCCATGCCGGTGGTATTTCACAAAGTGTTAAGACGAGAGGTAAGTCACCTGTAACAGACTCAGCAATCTCACGAAATTCATCCATAATGTGGGGCTATAGGTGAGGTCGGGAGACATGTACGCTAAAGACCGCGTCAACACCATCCCTGCAACGCGCCAGCATCCTTTTCCAATGATCTGCTTATGACGATCTAACCTACCCTATACTATTGCGACGCCAAATAAGTGCGATGAAATGCACTGCCGAAATAGCTACTCGCAGGATTAAAACCAAATTCTTGTTGCTGTAAAAATCACTGTGCAAATAAAAGCATGAATTCTTTTAGATTGGGTGTTAAGCTAGCTTTTACGACGCATTCAACATCGCTGAGTTTGACATTTTATGATTACATTGATGCTACTTAGGCCCACATTTGAAACACCATTCTTTGTTATCGGAGTAAGTCTTTTGATCGAGATGAATTGAGTCTACTATAGTTGAAAATTTAGTAGCTAGGTAACTATATTTGGTAATGGAAGGCATCAAATGCAGCAAATCATTTCCAGCAGGCTGAAAAAATTTGCAGCCAGAGTTAGTCGATGCGTGGCCATCAGAAGGGATCGTCGTGACGAGTGGGCTGAAGTTGGCGCTAACGCAGTGAACCCCACTAAACGACCTAAATGGCGACTGTCAACAAAACAGAGGCACCCATGCAACGGCCGCTACCTGTCAGGGAACGCTCGGAGACTTTGAGCGCCCGGATGGCCGCGATCACGATTGATAATAATACTTTGACCTGGGTCCACAGGACATCGAGTCGAATGGGTTTCCTGTTGCGGTAAATTCCGGGCTGCAATGACGCGGGGAGAGTCGAGTCATCCATGGTGAGTCATCTTTTGCTGATACAGACATATCCCACTCGCCTCTTATAAATCAATAGTGAAATAACCAAAGGTGATCCCAAACCGGCAAAGTGTCGACTGTTGCAGCTAAAATAGAGACAGTATGAACTCGAACGAACCGGACATGATGTGGGTACCTAATTTGCCTTTAATGCAAGGGATACAGCGAAATTATTGGCCATCTGCAAGCCTCGTGTAATGTCTGCCGTCTATTTCATCTCCACAACATGTGCGGGCTCTACAGCCTATACGGTGTTGAATCCAAACGACGCGGAGAGAGATGATTAATTATGCATCGGACATGGAGTTAATTGCCAGAGGCGTAATCACTGCCGTATGTAGGTCTATCCTGCGCCGTGATATGCGTGGCTATGTTGACGCTGCAACCCTGAAACCAGCAAAAAGCTTACGACCCACAATAGCCGCGTTGCGGCGCAATGCCGAGGCCCGCCCACCAACGAAACGAGTGTAACCAACCAACAAGTAAGTGAGTATATAAACTGAGGGGTTTGTCTCAAAGCATCAAGCCACCGTTCACCTCACGCGAGCTTCATCCACATAACCATCCCTCTCTTCTCGTCCATCAAAATGGCGACTCTCTCGGAACACACCGTCAGCTACGGCGACGGCAACCAGAAGAGCATTTTCTACTACGCTTGCGGTCCAACTGAAGGAACCCAAATCATCTTCCTCCACGGATGGCCCGCCAATGCCAAGACATGGATGCATCAGCTGACCGCTTTCTCTGCCCTGGGCTTTCGTTGTGTTGCGCCTGACATGCCTGGCTACGGCCGATCCACGTCTAACCATGTCGCGACGGACTATTCTCAAGAAGCTATTGTCGAGGGTCTTGTTGCCCTCCTAGCCGACACAGGCCGTGACCAGGCTATCTGGATCGGCCACGACTGGGGCAGTGGATGTCTCTCCTCATTTGTTGCCCACCATGCTTCCAAGTGTATTGCCGTTGCCAACCTCGCTGTGCCTTATCGAGTTATCGAGCTTGGGCTTGCCGAGACAGTCAAGTATGTCAACAGGGATCTCTACCCCAAGGACGAGTACCCAGATGGCCAATGGAGCTACATGCGATATTACCAACAGTCATTTGACAAGGCAGTCAAGTACCACGACGACAATGTAGTAGACTTTACCAAATTCTTGTTTTGCAAGCATGCCCCAAGCATTGGGGAGCGAGCATTCACGGCCACCACTGTTAAAGATGGCGGCTGGCTGGGTGGAGCATCAACAGTGCCAGATGCCGAACACCTCGATGGCATGGACAAAATCCTGACGCGAGAAGCAATTTCTGAGTTGACTGAAGAGTTTAAAAAGAATGGATACTTTGGCCCTGATGCATACTACAACAATGATGCGGCAAACAACAAATTTAACACAAACGCTGATGTCCGGGCCGAGTTGGACATCCCCTACCTTTTTATCGAAGCCCGATTTGATAGCGTCTGCGAAACTCAGCATACGCGCATGACAGACCCCCAGAGGAGGCTTTGCAAGAATTTGACCGAATCTAGCATTGAAGCTGGACACTGGGTGCAGTTGGAGAAGCCGGAGGAGACCAACGCAGCCATTGCGCGATGGCTGGCTCTCGAAGTAGGAAAGTACTGGCCCGGCGCGTGGAAGACCATTACGCGAAAGGCGTTTGAGTAAGGCCGGAAATCATTCACCCTGGTATTAATCCGGCACAACTAGTAGCCGAAGGTACTGGACGTTGACGAACACAATTCACGAAGGACCGGGAGCTCGTGCTGCGATTATCTATTAATGTAGACGAGACCGGACGAAGTAAATGAGGGATAATTTGGCCCTCAATAGTATGCATTGCCCATACTACGAGTTTATGACTATCTAGCTAGGATGGCAATGGAAAACAATGCCTCTTGCACACCTTTAGCTTTAGGTGATGAATCAATGAAATTCACTGTTTGGACGCACCACCGAAATTTGCACGCCGTTGAAAAGCTGATAAAAATTATATTGAAATTTGTATTTGTTAATTGCATGATCCGAGTGACCAACCGTTTTACTTCAGGACATGGAATATATCGGAGACTCTGAAAGTACGCCGGCGTATTTATCATGGAGGATCCTCCTGTGGAGGTTCGCTTAATAAGCTTAAAATCCAAGCATGGTGATGAGAGAGCCTCAAATATTAGTGCTTATGGATGCATCGTGTCTCGGCTGCGTAACCGTTCGACCCAAATCGATATTAGCGTGCTGTCTTGGTTGCTTGGCATATTTGGAATCTCGGGCACTTTTTTTTTCTGTATTTGATTGGGCTGAAACCCCATGATTCCATCCTGTGGTGTAGCTGAAAAATGCTGGTCCGCAAAAGGTGCATGCAGTCTGACCGCAGGATTTTAGCCTGTCATCAGTGGAGTGATGTCCTTCACAGCCTACCACGTTGTGCCTCCTACGTAAATCTGCAAATGCCTGCATGGACTCCGCCACCTGCCACGCAACGCTCGTAGCACAACGATGTGCCAAGACACAGGCTGAAGCTGCCGGGCATAATAGGGCTGATGATAAGGTTTCGCTGCTCCGCCCAAGGAGCTTTGAGAGCGGATGTGCATTTTGGTTACACGCAGGCTGCCATCAGATCATGCACTGAGAAAAATATAGCATGAAGAGAGTGAGCCTTGTGTCGGTGTGTATGCGTCATCAGATACATATTTGAAGGCTATTTCATGTCCGGAATGCTATGTCTCGGACACTAGACTACATGTTGGGTCCCAGTCAAAGTATCCAAGCTGCAAAGCTCAAACTCTCCATATTCATGGGGCTTGCTTTCAGCCGCCTAAAATGGCCTGCTGCAATATGTCATGCTGGGAAAACCGCCCGCAGAGATATTCAGACGTCGAGGGCCCAGGGGTAAGTTTGCAAGTCTCCTGCCTGGCTTCAAAAGCGCGATAATTACCTCAGTTTTGATACATGGGCAGATTAAGCCACATAGAGAGCATTTCTGATCAAACAAAGGTGATTGTAGGGTTTTTAGGAGCAGCTTGGCTTGTTATTGCACTTGTTGTGCTTCACTATCTCCTCGCTTTCAACCCAAACCAAGACCCTTTCCCGGGGGCATACAAGCATGCAAGGTGGAAAGCCAATCCTATCGACATGCTGGTGAGGCATAAATTACAGTGGATTAGAGGATGGTCTGCATCTGCTTCCAACACAACTGAAGCATTCGATCCGGACACCAAGTGGGAAAAAGTCTTCAACCACGTAAGCCGCTCCTGGTCACCATGCGTGGACTCCATTTACAAATGCTAAGCCTCTTTCAGGCAATTCTAGCGATGTGTGATATCCAGCTTGTAACCGGGCTGGGGGTACTCACAAGTGCTTTTATTGATCTCTATAATGGCATATCGGCATACCATTTCCAGCTCATCGCCTACTTTGCCTGGTTCTCGAATTTAACTCACCTCGCTGGTCTTACAGTCCTCCGAAAATTTTTATACTTCAATCCAGCCCAGAAATGGAGCCGCCTGGGAGGCATGGTTGTTTTGGCAATAATGCTCCTTGTTGCTCTATTTCCGACCATATTTTTCAATTGGGATGGTCGAAGGGAAGGAGATACGCTTGCCGTCCCGGGAACTCATGCTATATGTTTTTATAATGTGCGACAAATACTGAAATGGCCGGAAGAGGCCAAAAAAGAAGCCGAAGAACTTGGCATGTATGACACTCCCAAGATACTCACTAGGCTACAGGATATGGATTCGTTCCAATCTGGGATTCTGTCAATACTGCTGGTGTTGCTGGGTCTCGCAACTAGGATAGCCAAGCTATTTCCGTTCTTAAGCGACATTTTGAAGAGGTTACGTACACAGTGTAGTCTCTTCTTGCAAATATCCATAGGACAACTAGCAAAAGACGCTGATCAACTATCACCATTTACTATCGCATTTCGACGATTCATTCTCTATACTCAAACTGCAAACCTTTGTTTGATCAGGATATATTCTGACGTATTCTTTTCAAACTTGTTTGATGTAAGTACCTCAATACTTAGAGGAGTTTCTATCAATGGCCATGAACTAAGCTAAGTCGGAAGGTCTATTGGCTTGTAGTGACGGGGATATGGGGTACACTCAACGTGTATCATGCAAAGATAACAATGGAGACAGGATGGAATTATGGCGATGATTCTCAGCATGACAATCCATGGGGCTTTGGCCAAATACTTCCCATTTTCCTTCTTCTTGGGCCACTTATTTCAGCAGTTCAGCATTTCTTTGCGTCTGATGCTGATAGACTTCCACGGGCTTCATTGCCAGACCGCCGCACTGACTCTGCATACTCGGAATGGGAACACAGGTCTGGATCCGACGAGGAAGAGCTGGAAGTCGTTGAGTTGTCTTGCAGCGCATTTGAATTCAGACGGCAAGTGTATGATGCGATAAGTCGAGACTACTACGACTCGAACGACTGCCCATGGATCCTTCCAGTCACGACTTTTCTCATTATTCAAGTTATACTCATGACGGCTTCCTTTTTCTACTTCCAGATAAGGTGGGGCACAGAGACGGCTGATATTACCCGTGTTCTCTGCGTCATTCTATTTGTGGAATATCCAGCAGCCTTTCTATTACTTATTTTATTTTGTGTCGCTTATGAGAATTACGCTCGCGCTGGTAAAACAAAATCTGGGTATTGGATAGCGTTGTTGTTTTTATGTATTTATTGTTTTTATGCACTGTGGAGCTCTGAAATTCCACCTCTTACTGATGACACAATAAGCAGTGCAACGAATGACGGAGTTGGGGCTATTACAGGAATTTGCGAAATTTTTGGACTTTGCATTGCTGGTATAAATATCTTGGTCATCCTGGGTAGCTTTGTGGTATTTTTGCGTGTTAGATATACAGTTGCGTAGACTTGGCGTTGGAAAAGCAATCTTGTTAATAGATCAGCTGAATCACTATACACCTGAGAGAAACATGATGATTTTCGCATGGAAGTTTCACCAGAATCTTGACAAGAGGTATCTAAACGTGAACCAAAAAAATTAAATAATAGACTAAAATTTGACAATCCTTGCCAATTGGATCGATGAATGACCGCATTCTCGACAAACGTGGGTATTTCTGGACTGTATTTCGTCTGGATTTAGTCTTTAATATCTCCGAGGAATTCATTAGCAATAATTCCCAGGAGTTTGGTTCATAATGACACGCTAATGGTCCCGTCCCGTTGTGGCATCGTGGATTGCGAAAAAGTACAATCCCATGCCTGACAATCCTAGCGTCCCGCCATCGAATCAGAATGGTGCAATTTCGGAACAGCCACACCCGGAGCGCGAAGCCATCCATGCTCACTCCGTTCCGGGCACCGGAACCGTTACGCATGGCACAACACTGCAACCCCGGATCCCAGCTTGCGACGAGAGCTCCACTCCGCGTGAACCACCCAGTTCCCCACGGGGTCAGGTCTTGCTCCTGTGGGGAGATAGAAAACTCAATCTGCTCCCGAGCGTGGAGGACTGGATTCAAAGATAGCTGCCGTACCGCGCGCATTTTGTCCGGTTGTCATTCTGCAATTTGCGCATCGCTCGGCGCATTTTTGGAACTCTGGACTTGGCCCTCGTGTGTCTGGATCACCGTTACATCCTCGACCATGGGTGCATTCAACAAGGAGAGGAAAGGGGCCGCGGCAGTGGTCGGCCCTGAGCTTGCTGCTGTCAGTCATCCGCGAATCCGATGTCGAGATTGTCTCGAGCATTAACCCAGAAGTCGATGTTAATTGAGTGTTAGGTACTGCCCGACGACCCGCGACCGTGGTGGCGTACACCGCATCTGCTGAAACTCAACTTGCTTCTCTTGGTGCCGCTCGTCTCTTCTGGCGCCATTGGATATGATGGTTGGTACCTCATATCAGCCGCGTAAATTTGCAACTGACACATACAGGATCGATGATGAACGGTCTGCAGACCTTGCCGCAATGGCGAGGGTACTTTGGTAATCCCACAGGCGCACTGCTCGGCGCCATGAACTCTGTCTATCCCGCTGGCAAGGTCGTTGCTTTGTTCTTGGTTACCTATATTTGCGATCGATTCGGACGAAAGAAGACAATGGCCATCGGTGCCGTCACTTGCATTGCCTTTGCCGTTATGCAAGCCGTATCCCAGAATCTGCATACCTTCATCGCGGCTCGGGCCATTCTCGGATTCTTTACTAGCTTTCTCGCACAGCCAAGCCCGATCATCATCACGGAACTCGCCTATCCAACACATCGAGGCAAACTGACTGCCCTGTATAATACTTCGTTTGTGAGTGGGGGAAGATAACATGTCTTAGGAGTCCGCGTATCTAACCTTGGCGACTTTAGTATCTGGGAGCCATCATTGCAGCATGGTGCACGTACGGCACCTTCAAGATGAGCTCTGAGTGGAGCTGGAGAATTCCCTCGCTGCTTCAAGGAGCTCTGCCCGTTTTCCAGCTTTTGGGAATTTACTTCCTTCCCGAATCGCCCCGATATCTTGTTGCGCACGGTCGACGCGCCGAGGCCCGAAAGATTTTGGTTGAATACCATGCAGGCGGCGACGAGAACTCGCCTCTGGTGGATTTTGAAATGGCCGAGATCGAAGGCGCGCTCACTCACGAGGCCGACGCCATTTCCCAGACATCATGGTTTGAGCTTTTCAGCACATCAGCGAACCGCAGGCGCACACTGATCGCTGTCCTCCTGGGTTTCTTTGCCCAATGGAACGGCGTGAACATAATTTCGTACTATTTAAGCCTCGTTCTTAACACGATCGGCATCACGGAGACCAAGGATCAGACTTTGATCAATGGGCTGTTGCAGGTTTCGAATTGGTTGGCGGCCGTCTTCGTGGGAGCTCTCATGATTGATCGACTTGGACGCCGAACTCTATTCTTGCTTTCGACAGCCGGCATGTGTGTATGCTACATCATCTGGACTGGCCTCAGCTATCATTTCAACACCACACGCAACGAAACAACTGGCAGGGTCGTGGTGGGCTTCGTCTTTATTACCTTCTTCTTCTATGCTATTGCATGGGCTCCACTTCTCCAGGCGTACACGGTTGAGATCTATCCTTACACCCTTCGCGGGCGTGGAGTTTCTATTATGTATGTCTCGACATTCGTCGGCCTGGTCATTGGAAACCAGGTAAACCCCATTGCGATGGAGAATATTGGATGGAAGTACTATATCGTATTTTGCTGCATTCTTGCTGTTCTCGTCGTCGTTATTTGGCTTCTATTTCCCGAGACGAAGGGTTACACGCTTGAAGAAATCCAGGACGTGTTTGAAGGCAACTCTTGGGACGCCAGAAAGGTGGCCAAGAGAGCCGATATTGAACACGCGAAGTTGGAAAATGATGAGAAGAAGGACAATCGTGTTGACGAGGTCGAGTTGGCTTAAGTTAGTTAGTTAGCTTTGTATTGGAATCAAGATTATTCCATCCCACTTTTGAGTTCAAGTTGTGAGGTTTTAGCACAAATAAATTATTAGAGGTATATCGGGTTGAAGATAGCCTCTTGACTCCAAATCGCACTCATTCGCTTAGCTATGAACCACAACGCCCAATCGCCGCTTTAGGACACGCAACCGAGAGAACCTGGTGTGAAACGGCAGCTTTCTAACTTGCCATGTTAACATTCCTCAGAAGCAGTATAATTTCTGACACTTCCGACCGACAACGAGACACGCTTGCTCCCCGGAAAAACAAAAAACGATTCTCGCATTCTGACAGTTGGGGAATTGGCGGTGGTGTGTCAACTGACGGGTCCACTAACCCCATCATGTCGCTAGTTAGCGGGATGACGTTGCCCCAGAATACTGCGTTCCGGCCACTGGAGCCCCTCTCCTGCTGGCTCGGAACCGATGCTAATTGGCTGGTCGGAGTCAGGCAAGTAAATCGGAGCTCTCCAAAACAGTGCGGAGAGCGTTTATTATTGAGCAGCCCATGTTCACAATCTCGCTATTTCGAGAGCACGCACGCATCTGGTATCCAAGCGACTGGCAATGGAGCACAACAAGGATATTGACGCGATAGTCGCTTCGCTGACGCTGGATGAAAAAGTAAGTTCTGCCAAGCATCATCTCGCCAAACAAAGCTAATTGGAGTCTAGATTTCACTCCTAGCTGGCAAGAACTTTTCAGAAACCGTGGGCATACCTGAAAAAGGGATTCCTTCAATTAAGGTACCGAGACTCAAATGTATTGAGCGGACAACGAGGAAGGCTCACAAGATACTCAGACTGCCGATGGACCCAATGGAGTGCGTTCAGCAGCCACCGATACCAGCATCAAGTCAGCATGTTTCCCAGCTGCTTGCAATCTTGCGGCAAGCTTCGATGTAGACCTCGCGAGGCGATTTGGAGGCGCCATGGCCAAAGAGGCACGAGGCAAGAACGTCCACTGCATCCTGGGCCCGACTGTGTGTATTCACCGGCATCCTCTCGGAGGTCGAAATTTTGAAAGTTTCAGCGAGGACCCGTTCCTCACAGGAAAGCTTTCCTCTCAGGTAATCCAGGGCCTGCAGAGTTCCGGGGTGTCTGCGACCATCAAGCATTTTGTGGCCAATGAGCAAGAGACTCAGAGAACAACGGTCGACGAGGCCATTAGTGAGCGCGCCCTGCGCGAAATTTATTTGCGTCCGTTCGAGATCGCCGTCAAGGAGGCCAACCCTTGGGCCCTTATGACAGCGTACAATCACGTCAACGGCGTGCATTGTGACGGAAATCCCTGGCTTCTCCAAGATGTTCTTCGGGGTGATTGGAAGTGGCAGGGCCTGGTCATGAGCGACTGGGGCGGTACCAACTCTGTAGCAGCTGCTCTCAAAGCTGGCCTCGATCTCGAGATGCCCGGTCCTCCTCGAGTGCGCAAAGCAGACTCGATTAGGGAAGCTATTCAAAAAGGTGAATTGTCAGAAAAGACTCTTGACGAGCGCGCGCGGGAGGTGATTCAATGGGCTCGAAAGCTGAAAGCCCACGAAGAAGCAGCGGACCCTGCCACCCTCGGCGCCAACACGGACTCTCCCGAGCTGAGAAAAATGATCCGAGAAGCCGGTGCGCGAGGTATGGTTTTGTTGAAGAACAAGGACAATATTTTGCCCCTTTCAAAGGAGAAAGTTAAGGGCAAGAAGATTGCCCTGATTGGATTTGCCAAAGACGCGCTGGCACATGGAGGCGGAAGCGCCGCTGTCAACGCATACCGCAAGGTCACACCATGGGATGCCCTGTACGAAGCCCTGGGAGATTCGGTGCAATTTACATACGCCAAGGGCGCGCACCGCGAGCGCCTTCTTCCTGCCATCAACCGCGATGGAAGCGTCGGTAAGGTTGTTGGCCTTGATGGCGAGCCAGGTTTCACCCGACTCCTCTTCAAAGAAGGCGAAGCAGAGCCCGTTTCCACCTTGAACGGTCAATTGACATCGGCTTACTCCCCGCTCGGCTCGCAAGAGTCTCTGTGGAGAAGGCTTGAGATTGTGGGAGATTTCACGCCAGCTGAGACGGGCTTGCACTATTTCGCATGCTCTGGACTTGGGCCAACTCGAGTTTTTGTGGATGACCAGCTCATCTTTGAGCAAACCGCCAACTGCTCCGACCCAATGGGATCTCTTTTCTTGGCGGCTCCGGAGCCCGAGTTCCGACACAGCTTTACTGCCGGCAAGACTTATCGCCTTCGCATTTGCACCGACCCACCCACAAAGATTGGCTTGCTTATCCTCGAAGGCCGAAGTGGCGTGCGCGTCGGGTTCTCACTGGAATCAGATCATGATGCCGACCTTCTCGGGGAAGCCAAGGAGGTTGCAAAGGACGCCGACTTGGCCATCGTCTTCACAGGTCATGATCCACAGTGGGAAACCGAAGGTCGGGACCAGGACTCATTCAACTTGCCACGCAAGGGAACTCAAGATGCGCTCGTTTCAACCGTGGCATCAGCAAATTCCAACACTATTGTTGTGAACTCTACCGGCGTGGCGATCGCCATGCCATGGCTCGATAATGTTTCTGCTGTAGTGCAAGCTTGGTTCTCTGGCCAAGAATGCGGTCACTCAATTACCGACATCCTTACTGGTGTCGTGAACCCCGAAGGCCGCTTACCAGTTACGTTCCCACGAAATATCGAAGATAGCCCTGCGCATGGCAATTTCCCAGGAGAATACGTCGATGGCCAACTCAAGGTGACCTATACTGAAGGCGTATTTGTGGGTTATCGTCATTTTGATCGCCTTGCCCGAGACAAGGTCAATTTCCCCTTCGGCTATGGACTTTCATACACCACATTCGAATATGGTCCTATGAAGGTCTCAAAGCAATCTGAAGGGGATGCATGGACCATCACCGTTGATGTGTCCAACACAGGCCAAGTAGCAGGAGGTGTCTTGGTTCAGATTTATGCTGGAAAAGCGACACCTTCTGCTGATCACCCAATTAAAAGCCTAGTAGCTTTCAAGAAGATTATATTGCAGCCAGGACAGCAAGATACAGTTATGCTCACTGCTCAAACCAGAGACCTGGCTTACTTTGCAGAAGAGTCGAAGCAATGGATCGTTGAAGGAGGTGATTACCGCTTCTTCCTAGGGTCATCGGCAGCGGATATTATTCAAGATTTTAGCGTAACGTTAGAAAGATCTACATTTGCTGTATAAAGAGATAGATAAATTGAAACCATCAGCTATTATTTTTACAAAAACAATCACTAGTTACTAGAGGTTGTCGAGCATATTATGAAGTAGGAGCACCATTTGTAATACGGATGCGCCGGAGACGGGACGGCAAGTAGCTTAAACTCTACGATGATGACTTTCGGACTTTCCTGTCCGCGAATTGATTATACCCTATAGATGCCAGGTACATCAAATCCGGGTTCGGAAGGAGGTGTACGTCGTTACACGGAGCCACAGACTTGTTCCGGCCCGGACAGTGCGAGTTCTTACGGTTACTGATTTATACACGACTAGAGAGTATATAATGATTCGTTATATGAAGCCAAGAGCTTTACTAAGAGGCCTTTGGTGCAAGAAAGTCTCACAACAACCATCATGCCAGCCCCATATTCCGGACAGTGCCTTTGTGGCTCCGTATCTATCAAAATTACATCCGAGCCAGTCACTGTGCTTTCATGCTTTTGTGAACATTGCGTCAAAGGAGCAGGAGGTACACATCAGTTGGTCAGTTTGTTTAGGGTACAGGACGTGCGGATGATCTAATCGCTATTCAGGTCGGCAAATTCGCAACCAACGATGTTGAGATATCAGCAGATGACGGTGTCTTAGGAGAGTATCAGCTCAGTGACACATCCAGTGGGAACACAAAAGAGAAAGCCTTCTGCCGAACTTGCGGTTGCCCATTATGGACCATTCCGGCCTCCGCTAAGAACGTCTACCATCTCATCCGCTTGCCGCTGTTGGATGGAGGGTAAGTGAAACACCAGCCCCTGGGAAAACCTCGGCATGGCTAATCCGGGTTTAGCCTGAATTTCAAACCAGCAAATGAGATATTTACCAAGAACCGCCCCTCGTGGACCTGTGCCATTGACCAAGTCCCTCAGTGGGAGGGAATGCGGAAGTGACGGACAAGTTGGGGAAGTTGTGGGGGAGGCGGGTGACAACGATGCGGGGAAAGGCGGGGATTTCGAGTTCAATAGTTCAGGTAGAGCGGTTCCCATTGGTTCGGATCCGGGATGACAGTCATGCGCTGCGCTGGGTTCTTTTACCTCGGAACGCACTGGCATCCGAGATTTCATCTCTGGCGTCCCCCCCGACCCGGAACACTTCATTGATGTTTAATCCATTGCTTCCGACAGGCGAGCATTTTTCATAACTCATTTGACCCTTGTGTTTCATCGGACAAGTCTATCACGTGCAGCACCATATCTTTGATATCGTTATTTCCGGATTTGCGCCGTTCCCAATTGGATTGTGGAGGATGGAGCACCCTCCGGAGCCCACAGGAGGCTCCAGTGTTCGGGTGACAACATCTAAGCGGATAAAGATTGACATTGCATGCGATCACTGTCGTGTGAAGAAAGTCAAGTGTGATGGCATGCGTCCAAGTGAGTAATTTTACATGTATTGAAGCCTCAGTCTGAAGAATGTAAAGTCAAATACATTCTTGGCGGATAGGCACAACCGTCCAATCAGGATCATTATTTTACATGTAATTGATGGCTGACTACATGTAGCCTGTGGTACCTGCTCCAGAAAACTGGCCTTGCGAGACAAGTGCAAGTATAGTGCTGGGAGCGTTGTACGAAACCGTCCCGCAGAGATTTCCTCCATTAGCCATGACAGAAATCATGGTCCTTCAAGAATTAATCCAAGACCTGATACCAATACTGGAAGGGGATACCCGTTACATGCTGCCTCTCCGCAACAGTCTATACAAGCGCAAGCCGCCAATTCATCTCCAGTGCAATCTCGGGCCCAGACTGGAATTAGCCCAGAAAGCGGACGAACAGACGAAAGCCAAAGTCAACTTCCAATAGGAGCCTCCGTGGCCTCAACCAGCCCGTCTGTCATTGATTCCATGACTGCGATTGTTGATGAAGGCACAAGTACTGGAGAGTTCTTCGGAATCAGCAGTACGGGCTCCTTTACGGCTCAGATCAAAAAGGCCATAGACGCCCGGCTTGGCATGGTTACGAACGGGCCGCCACGACAGATTGTGGCTCCTACGCGTTCCACCACCCACATGGCAGGTCATCATAGCATGGCACCACCCGAAATCTCATATGTTCTCCCTCCACGTAGGCAAGCGGACCATTTAATGGAACTATACTGGTTTTACGTAGACCCTCTTTATCCATTCCTGGATCGGAATCGGTGGACTCAATCTTACAATGCCATATTCAACGGAACAGCCATTGACTTTGATGAGCGTATTTTCGTGGCAACGCTCAATATTGTGTTTGCTCTCTCCACCCAGCTGTTTGAATCGCAAACTCTGGAACAGAGAGAAAAGTCGAGTGATTCATACTTTAAGCGAGCGCAGGAGCTTTTGCCAATGAGCCCCTGGGATGCTGGATCATTGGAGCTTGTGCAGTGCCTGTTGGTGACCAGTCAATACTTGCAAAGCACGTATAACCCGCACCAGACTTGGATGGTTGTTGGGTCTGCGATTAGGATGGCGCAGGGTTTGGGGCTTCACCTACCAGAGACCTCTGCTGATCGCCCTCCAGAGGAGCGTGACTTGCTAAGAAGGATTTGGTATGGATGCGTGCTTATGGATCGGTGAGTAATAACTACATGCCGATTAAAATCTTACTAACCGTGATAGTATGGTGTCAGTAACTCACGGTCGGCCTGCCATTATCTCAGCACGCCCAACCAATGATGTGCCTCTCCCCTGTGCGTCCTCGAGATCATCAGGATCCAATGAAGCGTCATCGCATTCTGGCAAAGAGTTTCTTGCCTTCTTTGTTGAATCTGTTCGGCTGTACGAGATTATTCATCAAATAATGATTGTCTTTTATGGAGGGTCAAGTGGTCGTTCAAAACCGAAGGACTCTCACGCTTCAGATCAGGACAATTCGGACAGTGAGAACGAAGACCTCGATCAGGTGGTTCGACTGGACAGATCACTTAGCAACTGGGAGAAAAAGTTGGCAACCCATTTAAAATGGAATTCCATCGACACTAACACGAACGAAATATGGCGGCGCCAAACAGTTATCCTTCGAATGCGGTTTGTCCCCTTTCCCGGCATATCGCTTGAACAACGGCGACTGACAGATATAATTAGGTTCCTACATGCTAGGATTTTGTTACTGAGGCCACTTCTGTCTCGCTTCTGTCTGATACACTCTCCCGCTGGAAATACTTATATCGACGACACATTTGAAGACAGGCTTGTCCAACAGGGGGCCCTATTCTGTGTCTCCACGGCCCAGAATATGATTACAACCTTGCTCAAGCACCAGACCTCTGATGACACTATTGGATTACTACCTGCTTGGTGGTACAGAGTTTACTATATTTACTCAGCGGCAACGGTCCTCATAGGCGCCAAACTTCGACCAGACGCTTTTTCGGCTAGCGATATTGGCCGCTCTTGGTGCCAGGCAATATCGGTATTAAAGGCACACGAAAAATTTGGCCAATCAGCACGGAGATGTGTCACCGCATTGCACATTCTGTCATCCAAGATCTTACAAGCCGTTCCGGGGAGTGGGCACGGATCAGAAGGCAGCCGCAAAAAGGCTCTACCAAGAGCAGCCGAAGGAATGCATCAGGAGGCATTGCACGAAGGGAGCATCAACGAAGAAATGCCCGACTTGGTGCAACAACTAGCAGATGAGTTTGAGCCAATTCCTGATTTTGAAAATCAAGAATTCGCAGAGTTTAACTTTGATGTTAACGATATGTCATGGTTAAATGATATGCAAGGTGTTTGGGAAATCCTTAATGAATAATTGTAACACTAGACAATTTATATATGCATATATCTATTCTTATCTATATAACTAGTTGGCGGTATTTCTATATTTACTCAAAGACCATCTTATTCTTTACTGAGCCCAGTTGTGTAATGCTGACCTCCACTACATCTCCGTCATTGAGGTACTTGGGCTCCTTCATGCCCATTGCGACACCAGATGGCGTTCCAGTCAAAACGACGGTGCCGGCCTCAAGAGTAGTGCCTTGACTAATGAAGCTAACAATCTCTTCAACGCCGAAGAGCAGGTCACCGGTGGTGGAATTTTGTCTCTCCTCGCCATTTACATGGGTCGTGAGCGTCAAGTCTGAAGCATTGCCAACGATGGCAGGGGAAACGAGGAGAGGTCCCAGGGGTGCAAACTTGTCAAAGCCCTTGCTGAAGCACCACTGAGGAACACCGCCAGCCTTCTTGGGATCCCTCTGCCATGCGCGCGCGGAGACGTCATTGGAGACCACGTAGCCAGCAATGTGCTCAAGCGCATTCTCCTTGGGAATGTTCCTGCCAGGTTTGCCAATGACAAATCCCTGTGTAGCCAGTGTTAATAAAATATCAAATTTTGAGGTGATGCTGAAAAGACTAACCAATTCGCCTTCGTAATCTACTGTGCCGTCTTGGGCAACTTTAGGAATGGGCACGTCATCGTTGTGCCCAGTTACACAGGTGGACGGCTTGATAAAAACGGAGGGGTAAGGTGGAGGCGTCCGGCCGCCTTCTTTGACTGAGCCGGGGTGTCAGCGCCGCTCAAAGACACGCCAATGAATGGCACCACTTACTGTGTTTAATGTAGTTAAGACCGATGCATCGAATGATTGGCACATCAGCTGGCCTTAAAAGATCCCGGATGGACTTGACATGCGTCTTTTCACCCTTGGTCAATTCCGAGACTGGGCTCTGGCCCTTGAATTCAATGGCCCAGAGGTCATTCCGCGCAAGACGGTCGGCAAAATCCTTGTCATCATTAATGATGGGCTCACCAAAGGTTTCGTTGCCGTTGTCGTCAACGAAGCGGATTAATCGAGTCCAGGTGTTGGGAGACATTTTGGGTGTTAATGACGTGAATCTTCTAGCGAAGCGCTGCATCTTGGAGAGATCTATTCTCTTCGGCTAGACTTTTTATTTAAACTGCCCTGATAAACCCGCCCAACGCGAGTAATTGCCGTGATTGCAAATTCCGAGTGACGGATGGTGACAGCGACTCCGCGAGCCAATCAGAACGCGATCCGACCGGAACAGGATCACCAACTCCGCCAGGATTGGCTCCGGAGCCAAGTGGAGACTATTCCGACACGACCTGCAGCGACTCCCCCAGAGCTCAAATGAGGAATCCGGGGAAAGTCATCCTGAACATTGATTGAGCGGCGTAGTCATTGACTAGAAGGTTTTATATCTCTCCCATTTCTAATAAACCAGCCTCTTTTCGTCTAGCCTGGTCGATTAATTATACCCACGTGTTCAAGCCCTTTACTTGGAGATCCAGCACAAGCCCAATAATACTCTTGGCCCAGCATTCAGCCAATCTACATTTTTCTCCAAGGCAACACTAAATTCAGCCACCTATCATGGGTTCCTACGTTAGCACGGCAAACTCTTCAGATGGGGAGTCTGATGAGATGAAGCAGTACCTTAGCGGCCTCCCCCCAAAGCACCTTGAACCATTATGGTCACAGATGAACGCCATGGTGCCGCAATCACCAAATCCCACAGCAGTACCTCATATGTGGAAGTATGAAGAAGCATTGCCAGACTTGCAGACAGCGGGTCGGATAGTTCCAGAGGAGAAGGCTGAGAGAAGAGTATTGATGCTAGTGAACCCCGAGATGAGTAAGTAGCATGCATCACCCTGTCATTGCCCCCCTAACATAATAATTAGCGGCACCATACACAACCGACACAATCTATGGAGGTCTGCAACTCGTTAACCCTGGAGAGACGGCTCCCGCACATCGACACCTGGCCTTTGCCCTGCGCTTCATCATCGATGGGCATGGCTTCACAGCTGTTGAAGGCAAGAAGATGCCTCTGGAACGAGGCGATGTTGTCGTCACTCCTGTATGGCACTGGCATGACCATGGAAACGAAAGTGACAGCCCGGTCATCTGGCTGGACATGTTGAACCTGCCTCTGTTCCGCTTCGCTCCTGTTCATTTCGCAGAGGGTTACGCCGATCCCCGATACCCAAGCACGTAAGTTTTCTCACTCCACCCAGAAGAAAGATTCCCTTGTCTCCAAAGAGATTAATTAACAAACTGCAAGCCCAATTGATTCTTGCGAGTGGCGTCATCCTTGGGCCCCTGTAGAGGCCGCCCTCAACGCCAGCAAGGGCTCACACGCTATTTACCATTACACCCTGTCAAATGGAAAGCCTCTGTCTGCAATGCTTGGAATGCAGGCAGAGAGACTTGACCCTGGCGCAAGCTTTGAATCCCAAGAAAGTTGTTCATACATCTACCACTGCTACGAAGGAAAGGGTCGCACCGAGGTAGAATCCCCAACAGGCCAAAAGCTGGTCTTTAACTGGGGACCCCGCGACACTTTTGCCATCCCATCATGGTGCAAGATCAAGCACGTCAACGAGTCAGACACAGAAAAGGCCTACCTTGTTGCATGTAATGATGGACCATTGCTGGACTGTCTCGGCATTAGACCTCGATCGGATTAGCGAGTCCAGGATCGAGGTTGAGGCCGAGGGCGTCCCATTTCTGATCAGTGACGATGATTGATGAACTGCTTTCCACTTGTATTTAATTACTCATTAGCTTTGTATTTGAATTGAAAACTTAGTCCTTTTTCTGAATGTATATTCAAACATGAACCCTTCCAAAAGTTCATCGGAGAGTCAGGATTTTACACGAAACATTGTGAAGCCCAGTCTAATCCAAAAAGGAAATAAATATTGAGAGAAGTGTAACAATAAAATATCGCGCTCTATGGTATCAACATATTAAAACATCTATTTTCTAAGTCGTAAATGTATTTCCGGCACCTTCTATTGCCATAAAATCTTTAAATGATAAACATCCACCCTATCCATCCAGAATCATGGGATCAATGTTCCTCCTATTGCTTGAAACGGCAATTGACCCAAGGCGTATAGCCTCTGATACAAACTCATCGACTAGCCTTATATGAGATTGTTCGTATGGTGTTGATTGCCGAAGTGGCATGCTTTTTATCAGATCTGCAGCAGATCGAAGGAGATCCAAATCTACGCGGGCCTGGGGGTCAAGAGGGAATGCCAAAATGTTGCAAAAGAGTGTCAACACAGCAACAGTTGGATAAAACACCATGACCCTAAAAAATCATTAGTAAGAGTCTTTTTCGAGTAGAATGCAGGAATACTGACCAAAAAGCCTCTCCTGCAAGCCCGTGGACCGCTGCCTTCAAATAGAGCAGCGTAGAACGGCTTGCCTCCAAACACAGAGCGATACTTGAATGAACTCCGGGGTTCCAATCGCTCTCCATAACGGGCAGGTCCACGCTAGATAAGCGGCATCTTCCGCTCGCACGATGAATCGTCGCCAAGAGGTGGTGGTACTCCAGATGCAGACTAATGTGTCGCATACTTCGTAAAAGATCCATGTCCGGGAAGGAGGTGACCTCTGATATTGAGAGCGCAGGTCTAAAATTGTCTGGGAGAGACATTCTCCAGTTCTCAAGCTCTTCATCAAGTTCTCTAATGTCGCGGAGCACCTCTGTATCAGGCTTCTTCAGAGCATCTGTCGAGTAGAGCATCCGGTACGTCTTCGATTTGATACAAGCTAGACGGAGATCCCCAGGGAGATGAGGTGTCATCTTCTCGTACACCGAAGGCATGGGTTCTGCTTTGGGGTTGATGCCGGCCAGGTGGGGATAGCAGCTCATGTAGTCGTCTGGAGGGGTAAGGTCGCAATCCTCGTCAGCCATGAGAGGGGGCTGGCCGGTTCTTAATGACGACTCTTTGTCAAATATATAACAAAGCCAAAACATCATTCGCAGCACGTAACTGTTTCGTTCTTCCCGCGTAGCTCTAGCGCCATAAGTCTTCGCCGGCGAATACATGTGTCCCCCTAGCGTGCGAATCAGGCGACAGGCAATGCCAAGGGTCATCGTCGCGGACTGGAAATAACCCGAAAATGTCTGATACATGTGCTAGTGGAATAGGTTAGGTTTCGATTTCCAAATATTTGCAGGATATCTCACCAATAGAATCAGTGTCTGAATGCTTGTGATACTCTCACATTCGCATACATCTGGTAGTAAGGCCTGGACTCCAGCAGCACACTTGGTACTGTCAACAAATTCCAAGTCGCTTGGTGGCAGAAATCTCGCCATCACGGATAGAAAAGCCAACACGCAAGCTTTTGCGGTCACCTGATCCTGTGATGGGTATCCACTGAATGGCGCATACGCTTTGCTCATCGTCTCTGTGAAGAGAACGCGGTCTATGATGGGAAAAGCAAGTCTAATCGCCAAATCTGAGTAGGCTTCGAGGGCCTTCTCGGCATATTCTCGTTTTGGTATTTCCAATGGTGTTTTGGGTGAGTTTAAAAAGTAAGAAACCGAAATTGTTGGGTTCATCCCTTGCTGTTTGGCTTCATCGTAGAGTTTGAGCTGGGACACGTCCAGCCCTGTCCTTGATGAAATCCATTCCTTGCCTGCGTGGGAAAAGATTGGAATGCCATTTTTGCTGTGGAGATTTCCCAAGTGAAAGCCGCTGTAATGGATCTGATCAAACGGGTTGCCGGTAGGAAAGCCAGAAAACGGGGTTGTCATAGAGTGTGGCTGCTCCGTTTCATGAATAAAAACATCACCGGCCTCACTTGCTGGTGGTATCTGCGGCTCATCATGACTTGATAGTGGAGTTGTTGTGGGGGAATCCAAATTGGTGAAGGATTCGGATACTGCCGAAGAGGAATAAGTACTCGTTCGATATGTAATTGTCCGAGCCAGGGTCTCTTCCAGCCGCTCCAGGCGTTCTAATAATCCCCTGCTGCTACCTGCTTTTGGCTTGGGAGCGATCCTGATGAATAAATGTTAGATCAGGTTACTTGGATAATGGCAAACTCATTTCGAGTTATATCGAGGTGCGCTTACTTGGGCTTTGCACGCTTCTTCCTCTCCCTGACCCTGTCGAAGGTGCACAAGAGTCCATGGTGGTGGCACCAGTTGCAAGCTGTGCCTGGCTCTGAAAAGTCACATTGAATCTACGTTTATAGCATTAGTACATCCATTTCTAGCACACATGTGGCCCATTGAAACCCTTGTTCATGGCGTGCATAAGCCATGGGCTGCTTAGGCAAGCGGCGTTATCGAGTGGGTTGAGACACTGACCTTCTTCTTGTAACAGAGATCGCAAGCTCGTTTTCGAGCCATGGTAGCGGACATCCGATTAAGTAATCGGGCAATTCCTCGACTCAGGAACACGGTACACCGATTCTGTGCCGGCCGAACCAAATTAAACGGCTGCGACAGATCTCGTTTGCGCTACTGATCCTGACAGGCCCCAGGCTGCTCAATAGTGTCGATGACAGAGGTGGGGAGATGGGTCTCAAGCTAACGCGTCAGTCTTCGGCCAACGGTCCAAGTCAAAGTCGCGATGGTGTTGAAGATGCAAAATACAAGTGACCAAAAAGGCGACACTCAGTTAATATTAAAATTCGGATTTTTGGTTCATTTCAAGTGGCCTCTGCGCTGCCTCTCAGTGCTCCAAAGTAAGTTGTCTTCAAGTGCGAACTTCCGAAAAACCCATGTCAGCACGTCCCCAAGCCTCGATTAGGAAAAGCATCAAGGGTTAGCGCTCTCCAACTCCCGCTTAATAATCGGACAGCGAAGTCAGTCGAGTGTCCGCCGCTCCGACAAGGGGGCGCGGTGATGAAATTATTCGCCGCTCAGTCAGCAATCGCTCGGCCATATCTCGTATCGAGGCCTCACGGACCCCGTCCGGGCGCCGAGTTGCTCTCCCACCCTACACAGCGGGAAAAAGTCGAACCGTGGCTTGGACAGCGCAGACGTCATCCCAATGCAGATGAAATAAAACCTGCTCACTAGAGTTTCCGCGTTATAATTTTGATCTGCCAAATTTATTGACTTGGGCCTAACTGGGGCAGGTAAGAAACGACATATCCCAATTCACTCCAAGGCTTCCCAACAGTACATCTAGGTCATAGGATGCCTTGCCAAAGCAAATGCAATGCATCCTATGATCCAGCTTCTGCTTCGCACTTCGTAATGACCCATCGAACTTGTGACAATTTCTCATTTGTAACTATCACACCTTGAGCATTACCAACATCAGCCTCAGTGTAAAGTTCTCTTGACCAAATTTCTCTTCTAAGCCTTGGACCTCCCTTTCTATATCGTCCTGCAGTTCCATCAGAACCCTTCGCGTATACTCCAAACTGTTAGTCTTCTTCATGATTCCCAGTACCTCCCTTTTGGCTTCTCGGCTCAATTTTCCTTCAGTTCGGCCTTTTATCAAGAAAGACCGGAGTTGCATCATTTCTGTCGCAAATTTGGGCTCCAATTGTGTAGTTTGGACGCAGTGGATCAGCGTAAAGGAATACCTTGCTTCATGGAGATTTCCAGCAAAAGCCTTGGCATAATCGGCTGCGACAAGTTTCTGGTAGTCGTCGCGCATTTGAAAAAAGCGTCCGATCAGGCAACTCAACCGGTATAGGCTGCTTTCCGGCAAGCTCTCATGAATTGGGCTTTCAGCGATCATTAAGCGTGTTAGCAAGCGGAATAGGCGCCCCGTCTTCATATCGACCATTTTCAAGTACTCAGGCATTGATGGGCACAATGCGTTGTGCATCCAGTATAGATCATAGCTCCGTCCTACATGTAGGTCATGGACTTCTTCAATAAAAATCCGAAGGCATGAAGGATTAGTGAGTTCACTGGCCAAAGATGTTGCTCTGGTAGATTGAAACATCGCTGCATTGATTGTTTGGGCATTGCCATAGATATTGTGTGCGGAAGGCTTGCCATGACGGACAGTTGCGTCGTTTTCGATATCATCCAACCTGAGCATGATTAGTGCTGATACAATGTAATCCAACTAGTTGCACCAACATGATCGATGCACCGTGCAGGAACTTGATGATGTTCTTAATCTTTGTAGCTGACTCCGTTGGTACACATAGCCATGTATTAAGGGAATCTATGGCCTGCTCTTGGACAGCTTTAGACGGAAGGGAAATGAAGTATTTGTATGGTTGCAGAATAATCTGGCATTTCCTGTCAATAAGATGCCAAACACCAACCTGTTTATCGCACAAACGAAAACAGAGCGCATATTTACTTACGCTATCACCCAAACTTGGCAAACTGATGTTCAGCGTTGAAGCCACCTCGCCACGGTAGATCATTTCACTTGGTTGAGATTGCGAAATGGTTAGATTCCTTAAAACATTGCTCGCGTTCGTATTTTGTGTTTTTCCAGCCTCGTTATCATCTTCTTCACTGGCCACACCAGCGACTCCAATATCAGTGGCGAAATGCCTTTCAAGATCAACTGATGGCTGAACATTCCCTGTAGATTTGGGGCGGCCAAAGCCCTGGTATGCCATTTAGTTCTAAATTCAAGAACCTTTGCGTTGATGACCATTATTAACTTGGATACTTCAAAAAATGCGATGTTTCACAATAACTGGGCATCCAGAAATTTGGCACGGCTCCATGCGTAGTAACGTTACAAGGCATATTTTTAAAAATTTATTTCCCCTGTGCGTAGAAATGAGTCCTAGTCTTATAAGTATTTATCAAGCTCTTGCCATTTTAGCTTCGCATGTGATTGTCAGAAAATTGCATGAGTCAATGATCTATCACTTAGCTGAAAGGAACCGATCACCCAAATATGACTTGGTTAAGTGAACAGGATCGCGGGCCGTATAATCAAGAACTAGCATCATCTGTTTCATCGGCATCAGGCGGAAGAGCAAGTTTGCATGGAAGTGTTTCAGCCATGAGATGTGAAAAATACCGGAGAGTATGAAATGGGAGGGTCAGCTCAGCAATAAGAATCCCTGGAACCGTTGAAAGTATCTGATTGAACCCCAGCGCCTGCATCACACACGTCTACTCCGCTTCAACCACATCATCTTGGAATACGGTGCTGCAAATTTAACGACAGTTCACAGCATATCGTACGGAAAGCAAGACCTATGTTTCATTATTCTTGGTAGCTCATATATAATAGTGGATCTTCAGAGAATGTCTTAAACAATTGCTGACGTGCGATTTGGGATCTGTTGGTTGGATTTAGATTGAAAATTAGATGGGAGTGTAGATTTAACCCCAAAAGAAGCAGAATAATTACCATGTCCAATCAGCGTATTTGCTATCTAGAAAGCTAAGATTACAACAATACAGGTTTATGAATTATCTCCATAATTGTTGATTCATCTTGAAGTTCAACCACTTGAATCTGCAATAAACTTTTGCAAGTGCAAAGGAAAATACAGGTTGACTGATGGATATCATTTCGAATCACCGACATGATTTTGATAACGGAGTATCCCATTTCTCTTTTGACCTGGTACATGTAAGCACTACAATCTGTCTTGGTTTTTATAGCTAGCTGACGTGAAAAAGAAAAGCCTGAAGGTACTGTATTTAAAGACATCTGAAGATGGGGCACGTAGACTTCATGAATCCCCGCAAGACAAATAAATACTTGATCAGATTTGGCAAACAAATGCATAGAGACCGAATAGTCCAGCATGGTAAAGTTTAATTGTTATGAGGTCAAATGTGATATAATTTGTGATACTACGCTCATCATCACAAATTTTGTCTCAAAGGTTCGGCCCTTTTTCGCAGTCAAGGTGTGTGGTGATTCCCACATCCTGACGGCGAGCTAAAACACCCTAACCATTAAGGTATGCGAGGCTGATAATACATGATATATGCACGAGAAAAGCTGTAGAAACCTAGAAATTACTGTCGCTGTCGAGAAACAAAACAAGCTATATCACAGTCCAATTCTCTTCTCCGAAGTCATCAGAAACAGCAACGCTTTCTAGTGTATACAGAACCATTGCATAGGCCTCCAAATTCCGACGCTTCGATTGCGCTGTTCATGTTGTATCCCAAACCCAGGGGGTGGCTTAGCTTCTGGGGTGAAGTCGGCAAGTGTCACATGGCCAGGTCCAAAACACAGGCATACAGTAGCCACCGGGCTCCCAAGTTACCAGCACATTAAGCATAAGAGGATGTACTATGACGTAAAGGCTAATATTTTCCCATGCAGCGGTGCAGTTCCCATATACCTGTGACTTTGGATGATGGGAAATGCGCTGATGCTTTGGTACTGTGGAAAACCAACCGGATTTGGGAACTCGCAATACTTTTTAACGCGGTATTCCACATATTATGGATTTTAGACGGTTGATTTTCAGGCAACCTTTCTATTATGTATGAATGAAGTGCAGCATCATAGATGTATATCATTACGTAGCAGCAATGAGCGACGATGAATTCAAAACCATTCAAAACTACAAGTTAATCCACTTGGCCCTGGCTTCATCATGCGTTAGGTTCGGAATTTCGAAGTTACCTAGTGTCCACAATCCGAAGCACGGGCAACGGATATTTTCAAAGATCCGCTGATGTAACCAGCTGTCTGCGGGGCCGAGAGATGCTGTCGCCACAACTATAAGAGCTATATATAGAGGGAGTTCGAGCATACCGAGGTTTCATCTATTCTATGACAAAATAATAAGTTCAGTAGAAAAGTTTGTGAATACAGAATTCTTTTGTTTTTTTCGTTTTGACCTTACATCATGGCAAGCCAAGCGAGAACCGTTATCTATCTTTCCTCCAGCGGGCCCGAAGTCAGAGAAATTACTGAGCCTTACGAACCAAAGGGCTCACAGTCTTTGGTAAAAGTTGAATACTCAGGCATCAATCCTGCTGACATCAAACATGCAACAATAGGACTGCATTCGTCGGTGGCGGGATACGATTTCTCCGGCGAAGTTCTTGAAGTCGGCCCCGCATCACGGTTCAAGCCTGGTGATATGATATTCGGTCACGGCCCCGCAGCCCCTGGTCGGCCACTGTACATGGGAGCTCATCAAGACCTGGCAATTGCAGACGGCTCCGCTTTTCATTTAGTCCCCAGGGAAAGGATGAGCATGAAAGAGGCTGCGGTCTTACCCGTCATGACATCAACTGGCGCGGACTCTTTGTTTAATGTTCTAGGGCTGAGCTTTCCTGCTGCCGGAATCAGCGGGACCGAGAACCAATCTCTTTTAATTTGGGGGGCCAGCTCTGCCGTTGGCGTGGCCGCCTTGCAACTTGCAGTGGCCGCCGGCCATGGACCCGTTTGGGTTACTGCTAGTTCGACGCACCACACTACTCTTAAGGGCCTAGGCGCAGACTTTTGCTTTGACTACAAAGATCCCGAAGTTGTCGAAAAGATCCAAAAGTCAATCAGCAACAGCGATCTGAAAATCGGTGCCGTACTTGACGCCGTTGGTGCTGGCAGCATGACAACAGGAGAGGAATTTGAAAAGAGCAGTTCAGCAAAAGCCGTCAGGTGCGTGGAGCAGAGCACCGATGCAAATTGCAAGTTTGCTTGCGTTCTTCCAACATTTGGGGATAAAAGGTGGGGAATGGCTGGTGCGGGCAGAACAACTAACCCTCAATCGCCGTTCCGAACGGATGATCTAGAAGGGTGGGAGAAGCTGCAAGGAAACGTTATGAATTGGGTTACTAAGAATTATGGTCCTAAAAGATACATTGTTCCAAATATTAGAACATTCAGAGGCTTACAAGCGGGGCTCGAGGGTATGGAAATTAGTGCTCAAGGGAAGAGTAGCTTGGAGAAGTTTGTTATTGAGCATCCATTGTAAATCTAGCTATAGATATTCAGCTACAACGATAGCTCATGTAAAATTGAGGGTTAAATCGCATCACAATGAATGGATTAGCTACGGTGGTCGTTGAGTCTGATAAGAGATCTATAAAACAGGCTTGATCAATAGTTTGATCATGTAAACTAGTGTCTAAAGCGGTCTAAAGGAAAGCCTGATACATATGCGCACGGCTAGAGATCAATTCGACGAGCCCTTGACCTTGGAAAAAATACCAGCAAGCCAGTCAAGCGTCCGCATAGCAAGCTGCTGCTCAGCACCAAGTGCGCAATGCTCTCCAGCTCCCAGCTCTGTCTCAAACAAAAAGTAGTGCGAGTTGTTTCCCAGTAACCTGGCCATTTCTTCTGGTTGCCCGGGTGCCATGCTATCGTCTTGGCCTGAGGCAACAAAGACGGGGCTTTCAATCTTGGCAAGTTTCTCTGCATCCAAATTGAACTCTCCCATCTTCTCAAACCACTCATAAGGGTCTGTGGTGTTCCAAGCAAACAGACCCTGATCAAGGACCCAGCGAAAGTTGGTAGGAGTGTCTGGGCTTGCAAGAACGGCCTCGACATAGTCGTTGAAACTAGTCTTGTTGCCGGAGGTAAAAAGTTCCATCATCTCTGAAGGGAACTGCTCTTTCATAGCCGCTTGCATATTCAGCATTCCATCAATAGCAAGCACAGCGGCAAAACGATGCTCTTTTGTAGCTGCAAGGGGCGCAAGAAGTCCACCAAAGGAGACCCCAACTAAGGCGACACGGTCAAGATCGACGTCATCCCGGGTGTGCAGATAATCCACAACCGGCGTGACGGCTTCCCACCATTCTGGAATGAAGCCAATGTTTTGGTCTCGGCGAACGGTCGGCTGCCCGGGGCCCTCGTACGTGATGCAATTCCAACCACGTTCAATCACTCCTCGGCAATAACTGTGATAGAGCTCTTCCTGTGAGCCATCATATCCCGTTCCAGCCACAATGGTTGGCAAGCGCCCGCTCGGGTGAGAGTTTTCGCCTGGACGCGATGGATATCCGGGGAAAAAGTAACCAGGAACCTTGAAGTTTGTTGCATTTAATTCAACTGCAATTCCAGGTCGGGGGAGTAGCTTTATGGCTTTTGCGAAATCAGCATACTGCTTGTCCCACAGTGTATAGATTCTGGGATCTGAGAGGTTGCCGTGCAAAAAGAAATCGGCTGCTCGGTAGTACGAGGACGACCGAAAATATGCCTCCCTTGCGGAAACGAGAAAGTTCTTCTTTTCTGCCTGTTCAGCTTGTGCATGGATCTTATCAGCCAGGAATTTGAATTGGCTATAAAAGCTCTCGATATCCTTCGCTTCAATGCCCGCCGCGGCCCTAAGAACTTCACCCGTGGCCGCTCCACCTACATTGGAGAGAGCCAAGTATTCGCTGAGTATGAAAGAAAACTCGCTATCTTTGCTCAGCTGGTACATTGATGTGGTCCCATTGGTAATTGTAATGTTAGGTGGGAAGCTTGAGGTCGACTTTGCTAGAGCGGCCTGGCGAATAATTGCATGTTAAAACTGGCTCAGGGTAAGTTGAACGGTGAACTTACGACGGCAAATGCAGCGCCCAACGTCAAGAAGTTATTGATCACCACCATGCTGGTTCTTTGTATAGAGAGTTTCAATTAAGTCTGAGGGTGTGAATAATGAACCTGAAGGTAAATGTGCGATGTATTTGTGAGATGAACATCCAGTTCGAATAACTCGCCGATTCTCTTATATACTACACGAATTATCACTTGGCCCTTCAGATGAGGCAGCCCATCTCTGAGCCACCTTCGAATTGAATACTTCTTTAGGAAATGACGAAGTCATTTTCTTCGTGGACAATACCTGAATGCCGTCAAAGCTGGAGATTCGAATGGAATATCCCTATTAGGAATAGTCTCTTTGTAGGGCCTTCCATGGGCCAATTCGTCCTCTAACACGACTTAGTGGGGCCAGTTTACTCCTCTATGGCAGTGGTGGCGATCAGCCATTGCAGCGAGCCAATGGTGGGATAGGGGCTGATCCTGTTCGGCACTCGGCACGCCCAATAACGAGGGCTGTGCTCACAAGCGCTTATGGAGCTATGACGAGCCCCATCCGGCCATGTAATAAAATAATTTCGACAATGGAACATATGCAGCGATCATTCGACTTTCGGATAAGGCGGCTCATCTGAAGGGTTTATTTAAAGGTAAAATATAAGGCCCGATCATTGCGGCTAAAACGAACATAGCTGCCACCGAGACCATATGATCACTGGCCACAATTACTTACTAATGGTGCCCAGCAGTACCAAGTTTTACTGTGAAAAGAAGAAAAAGGACATTTAAGCATCTTATCACCCATAATTCTTTTCCTTTTTTACTTGGCTTCCTACAAAAAACACGCCATGGCAACTAGTACCAATAATTGTAAAAGCAAATGTGAGTGCATTAATAGCTGCTCCCTGCATAGGTCGAGCTCAATCTTCCCTTTAGACTAGGAATATAGATAGACATTTTATATTACCCTTGTTGAAACCTAAGTATAAAAATAGCTTTCCTTGTAAGCTAATTTTTTAGACTAACGTAGGTCACTCTTGGCAATGGGATGAGACCATGTAAACCCTGGCCTGCCATTAAATATAGTCGTAGTAATCCCTCCGGTATTTGGACCGTATATAACTGAACCATAGCAGTTTGTACACACAGTAGGATTCTGGAAAATAAGGAAGCAGTACCCATTGGTCGACATCGATCCTCCTAAACAACCATCCATGTCCCCACACTGGGTGCAGCAGTCATAAGGATTTTTCGCATCAACATTGAATACTCTTGCTGAACCAATACCAGCTTCGTTGGTTGAAGTCCAAAGCATTGTGTCAGCGTTATATCGGTTTGCGAAATTATTTGGAGCGCATTGTTGATAGGATGTCGCCCGCGGGAGAGTCGTATCTGTCTTCGTTACTGGAATTATCGTTGTTGAAGTCGTGACTGGAGTTTCCGTGTTGGTAATAGTCGAAGAAATAGTGGTAGTAACGGTGACAACCGCCGCATCTGGGAATATAGTGTGCATAGCAGCAATAGTGCTTGTTTTCAACACGACTGAAGTACTTCCAACAGCAGTAATAGTGGTAGGGGACATCGTTTTCGTACGTTTGACTATCTTGGGAATAAATGTCGTGTACTTGCAGACAACGCTCTGTGGGTACATGGTCTTCCCTTTCGCTTGAGATGAAGGGAATCTCTTATCCCTCGAAGACTTCAAAAAATCACGTTTGGTCTCATTTTCGACCTCTCCCTCAGAAGGAAGACCAATATCGCCCACCAAAGCAGCCCCTGGGAGGGAACTTTGGACCGGGATAAACCCGGCTGAGGTGGTGACTACGACAGGTGGTGGTTGAATCGTCGTGGTGGTGTAAGAGGATACAGTCGAAGTTCGGGAGGACGTGACGGTCTTTGTTTGGATTGAAGTGGTCTTCACCGTCGACGTTGTCGTGATTTGATTCGCTGTTTTATCGGTTGAAATGACTTTGGTAGTTGTACGTGTAGTCGTTATGGGATTTGGCGTGACAGTTTTGGTGACTCGTACAGTGACCACACTTCCGAGTGTATAAGTCTCTTTGAAGTGGCGTGTCTTAGTTGACACATGCAGAACTGACTTTGTGCCTTTAATAGTTGAACAGCTCTTATCAGTGAATACACCAGTTTTTGCAGCAGCTGCCGTCGCCGTAAGCGCCGATGCAAGGGTGATGAAAGGCAGTGTCGCTTTCATGATGTTGAAATATAGGCAAGAACGCGGCAATTTGCGGAGGGTAAAATGATCTGGCAAGGAATAGTTGACAAAAGTCTGGTTCGAGGGCCTACATTTTATACAGGTTTTCAATGGCACCAGAAAATTTAGAAGACTGGTCAGTAAGCGTTGGTTGTACGGATTTCAGATTCAAGACGCTATCATAGAAGAGTCTAGATATAACAGCACCCCACATATTGCACTAGTGAACCAGCGGTGTGCAATTATTCTTGCACCGACGACTCTCTCGATTAATGTCATACGTGATGAAGCGAGAGGACGTCAAAACTGAGATGCGTGAACCAGCGCCACAGGCCGAGACCGCGAAGAACCCCGCCATTATGCTTAGTTACAGCTGAGTTACTAGCTAACACGAAACTATTGATTCACTTACTCACGGGCAGACTGGTAGTAGCATCTATGTCTAATCAGACCACTTTTTATGCGAAGTGGCTGTTCTAGACTAACAGCTTTGGGATCTAGCTTTGGTATTTCTGTGGCTCAAGGACTTGTGTAGCAAGTTTTTGCCAATACGTACTCTTTACCTCAGTACGTTGGCGGTTAGTGTGGCTTAAATCTGTAGCGCTAGCTATCACTTGCATTCCGGGAAAAACTCAGGCGCCGCGCAGGTTAAGGGCCCAGCCATCGAACGGAATGTGCTCCGGGGCATCGCCGGGATCGTGGCTTTTAGTGGCAATGTGCAGCGCTCCGCAATGCGTTTTTGACCGCTATTATCCCTCCAGAGATATAAGATACCCTCTCTGCACAAAGAGATCCTGCTTTCCGAATCACCAAACCCCTTCCACACGCTCCAGTTAGTTAGAAGAGGCATTTGTATGCGAGAACTCATCTGACAAGTCTAAGACAAGTCAGATCATAGGAATTCTCGTGCTCCTCGTGCACCTTTAAGACGATTGACACACTTATCACCCTTCTACGTCGCCTTGCTGCGGTCGAAGACTAGTGTTGAGAGAAGGCGAAGTTCACTGATCAGCGAGCCGCTCGCATTGGTCAAATAGGGGGGAGTCAAAGATACGCTTTGGAATTATTCCGGGCTTGTGGTACCATATGTCCCAGTCTACTGCTGCCAGATTAGCCGTAGCATGTATATCCTCCACCTCTTTTTCAGAACTGCAATGGAGGCTATTCTCCCTATCGGAATCCATTACTTTTTCATCAAAGATGTTACTCACGCTACCTTGCATGTTTCGATGCACAGTTCTCTTTTTCTCATTCATTCGTTTGCGAAAATCTGTGTGATACAGGACCTCAGTAGGTATTTCCTTGGTCATGTGATCCCCAAGAGCCTCATTGAAGCTCTCTGGAAATTTTTGGATCGAACACGACTACAGTGTTTTCTCGGGAGCGTTAGAAGTCAAGACAGAAATGAATATTTCTGCAGCACGATTCAAATTGATCTTTTTCAGGCCCGGCGACAAGTTTGATCCGGCAACTATGGAGGCGCAAGATGGACAATCACAGGTCCCCTTGGTTCACAGCGGCCGCTCACATTCTCGGGCGCCAAGGACGGAACATCCCGACAAGGAAAAGGCTACAAAAATATGCGTACTATCGAATCCCTATTATTCTCTGGTGAAAGAAGGCCATAAAGTAGTGCAAAATGCGATTCCCACTCATGTTACTGATTATAGCAACTTTCTCACAGAGGATGGGCCGACCGACACGGCTTCACTTGCTCTAATATCCAAAGGGATCATGCTCGTGCAAGGAGAAGTTAATTGTGGATAATAATAAAGCACCAGTCACGAAGTGACTGGTTGATTTTCTTGGCGCTAGGAGCTACTAAAGTGGTCCTGTTACGCAGAACGAGAGCATTGGGGGAATTTCTGACGAGTCAAAGCTGGGGGCATGCTGAATACCTAATGATTTTTCTCAGTTGGCCCAAGCTCCCTAACTTCGACTGTCGAAGTGGGCCTTTCACGTTAGACCATTAAAACAGATGCCCACGAACGGGGCGATAAAGGTCACTTGCCAGCTAATTTGTGTACAGACATAGCAACCCGAGGTCGATTTCGTGTGAGTGGGCACAGAAAAAAGACATTTCATTCACTAAAAGTGACTTTCTCGCATTTTGTAGATACCTTTTCATGGAAAATGGGGATACTACCTCGCGTACCGTTGCTGTTGGAAGTAATCTCTATTTCAACGACATTATAAAATACAAATATCCTCTTCTTCACTTTTTTTCTGCCATCAGTGATTTTTCTTTCTTTCTTCTTTCACTATCACTTTCCACCCGCAGGCCTGGTTGCATCTCGATATACATTCAGGCTCTTCGCAAACAATGGGCTCTCCAAGCTCCCCCAACACCGGCCCGAGCGCCTCAAGGAGCAGCCAGCTCAAGGCTGTCTTAATTCCATCCTCCATATCAGCCGTCATGCTTCTCTTGCTAATTCTTGTAAACATGTCATACCTGTATGGCGCCACGTTTCGTCAGCAATCCCGTGTTCACGCCCTCAACATCCTCCTCGTCGATTACGACCAAAGCGATATTGGTGCTGCAGTCGTACAAGCATCCGAACAACTTCAGAGCAATCATTTCCCGACTATCAAACTGGCCTCTGAATCGGAATATCCAGATACTGCAGCTGTCAAGAACGCAGTATGCTCAGATGATGTTTGGGCTGCTCTCTACATCAAGAAGGGAGCCTCTCTGGCACTTGCCTACGCCATGAACGGCTCAGGCGATCAATATGACCCGGCTTCTGCCATCACATACACATACAACCAGGCACGGTATCCAGTTGTTGGAGATTCCTACCTTATAAGTGCCCTCTCCAGCATAGTCGCCATGTCACGATCCATCTACTACAGTTCTTCGACAGCAAATGCGACGCTAGCTTCGCTTGACCTGTCCGACTCGAGTGCCACCACAGCTTACTTGAACCCGATAGGTTCAACATACGATCTCATTCAGCCGACCGAACAAGTTAGTCGAGTCTTCTTCAACACAGTCAATCTTGTGATCCCGCCTTTGGCCCAGTTCTTCTTCATCCTCGCTTTGAATGGCATCGCAGCAGGAACCGGGTTTCATGTCCAGGCCTCAGTCAAGCAGGTTTGGCTACTCAGATTCCTTGTCGGCAAGGTTTACACCTTCTTGTCAGGTCTTGTCATGGCGGGATACATCTGGTCGTTCAAGGAAACATGGGGCGTCAACGGAGCAGACTTTGCCGAATCGTGGATGCTCTTCTGGTTTCTAATGGACATTCAATTTCAAGTCATGGAATCCCTCATTGGCTCATTCTTGCCCATCCAATTCACGCCCTTCTTTGTGTTTACGTGGATCATCACCAACGTTGCCAGCACAGTATTTCCTTTCGAGCTCATGCCTGGGTGGTATAGAGTCGGTTACGCACTCCCATCGCGCGAGGCCTACTCTCTTATGGTAAAAATATGGTCCAACTGTGGCAACCAAATTCATATCGCCTTGCCTGTGCTATTCTCTTGGTGGCTTCTTGGGCACGTCACAGCTTTCATTTCGGTCAAAAAGAGATGCTCGGATGCTAAGAAGTTCTCAACCGACGCAGCGTCAGAGAGGACAGTTCTAGATACGGGCGCGGGTACGGAAAATGTAGAGTCTGGGAAGGATAACTAAAAGGCTGGGCGAGGAGTGAGATATTATGCTTTGTTAATACCACTATACATTGCAAACTATAAAAAAAGCGGCGATTACGGTTACTATGTGGTGGTCGAGGTTCCTCACAAATCCTAGAGATACACTTCGTGCCGCGTGCTCAAACCTCTTGTCAATCTCAGCCTTGAAGGGCCCTAGACCATAGGAACAAGGACATGCCGTACAACTCCGTTGTATTACAACATTTTTCTTTCTTTTTCCTCTTTTCTTTTCTATTTCTTTTTATTTTTCGCTAGCTTGAATGTCAGCAAACACAATGTCTTGATCCTCATTTGAGCACATGGCCAGCCACAAGAGACCCACTCGCTCAACACGCGCAAATCACCACCACGCAATGTCATACCACGGACTTAGGTGCCAAAAAAGCAACTAACGCCGACCTGTGCACCGCGGCATTCTGCGCGCTGCACCGCAATAATTCCGATCTCACTAGTGGTCAGAAATCGAAGTTGCCATTACTCCGCTATTTCCATTTCGTGGAGAAGGAGAGCAAGCGATCTTATGGCCTAGAACCACGGCCTTTGCTTATTTCCGGTAATCTAGGTTTCGTGAACCATTGGAGTGGTGAACATCAAGAATTTCTAGTCAAATAAAATACTGTATATAAAGACAATCCATATCTGCTGTTCAAGGATAAAACAAGTCAACCAATATCAAATACACACAATTACTTTGCACCAGCTTTCTCAACCAAACGTCAACAACACCAACTCCTTATACATCACAGAACACACCTTTCAAAATGGTTTCCCGCCGATTCCAAAAGCTCCAAGACAAGCATGTTCTCATTTTTGGAGGCACTTCAGGCATCGGCTACGCTGTCGCTGAAGCCGCGCTTCAAGATGGTGCTCATGTCACCATTTCCTCGAGTTCTTCGTCCCGTGCTACTACAGCAGCGGCATCTCTAAAGGAGCTATTTCCGGACCGAAATATCTTGGCGCTAGCGGCGGATTTGTTTGCGCCAGACTTCGAAGACGCCCTCGACAATGTCTTCCGAACGGCCTGTGAGAGTTCAAGCGGCAAGGTGAACCATGTCGTCTTCACAGCTGCTGACAAACTGAACCTTGGACAACTTGACACGGTTACTCCTGAGGGAATCTTGAAAGCTGCCCATATGCGCATGGTGGTTCCTATTATCATCGGCAAGGTAGCAGGGCGATATCTAGACAAGAGCCCGGCTTCATCAATTGTGCTAACCGGAGGCGTGGTGTCGGAAAAGCCCTCAAAGGGTTGGTCTACTGTTGCTTATTTCGCAGGTGGCCTTCAATCCCTTGCCAAGGGTTTAGCCGTGGACCTGGCACCAATCAGAGTCAACTTGGTTCGCCCAGGATACGTCGATACTGGGCTTTGGTCGCCGATGCCAGAGGATGCAAAGGCCGAAATGTTCAAGGCTCTAGCTGCAGGATCAACTCTTGGGCAAGTCGGCCAGGTTGAGGATGTCGCCGAGGCATATCTGTGGTTTCTCAAGGATGGGAACGCATCTGGTTCAGTAGCTGGAACTGATAGTGGTCTTCTTTTGCTTTGAAGCGCCAAATACTTGTTTTTATAATATTGTGCCCAATCAAAGTGCAAGGAAGCGATTGAGAGGTCTGGCCTGAACCAAATTGTATCGAATTATAATTGTATCAATACTAAATTGTGATCTGAAATTCCGCCCGTGTTCCCTTTTTTGTTGTCGTGAGAAAAGTGAGATGCTAATAGAACAAAGCTCAAAAGCGCAATCTTTCCGCCTAAACCGCGTCTAACAGACGCCCGAATTAAGCTGTATTTATGTCATGTATTAGAATAGTTTCGACTCTCCGAATCCGCTGTAGAGCTAATATTATTTAGTTGTGGCTTGCTGCCGAAGTTTGCTCTGCCATTGTTCGATGAACGCAGCAGAGAACAGTTTGGGAAATATTGAGTGAAGAATGCCTTTAAGCATGGCAAAGAAGCGCAAATAAGACCAGCCCATGACTCTATCAAACTGTACATTTATTAACATTGTGGGTAAGAAATAGAGGGGAATTTATTTACCTCCATTTGACACTTTCGCCCCATCCATATGTAACGTCTTGGTCATCTTGCACCTGGGCTGTAGTAATGAGGCGGTATATACTGACGCCAAAAACACTGAAGTCCTCAGAGGTTAGACCCCAATTCAAGATTTCTATTGCAGCAGTTTATTCTGTACTCACAATCCTCCCGCCATCAACACAACGGCAATGGCAATTTTGCGGCCAATTCTCACGTTCATGGGAAGTAAAATCCAAAATGGAAGCAGTAGTATAGCGAGATCGGTGGCAACATTGATTGCTGCGCATGCTATAAAAATATTGAACAGTTTTTGGCACTGGTCCGCTTTCGTGCAGTCAAGGACACAGCTACCGACAATGTTGGCGATGCTGTAAGCGACGACTACAAACAACACTGCGTATGTAGTAATGCGAAATTTAGGATCGATTGAGAATCGCAGATAAAAGGTCAGTACTGAAGCCTTGATAAACAGAGTAGTAAGATTGTAAAGAGGAACTCCAGCCCATTTTCCCATCTTTTCACAAGTACGTCAGTAATCACTTTCGAATTTGTATAAAGCGCACGTACATCAGTTAGAAGAGTGAGCCCATAAGGTGTCATAGTAATGATATGATCTCCGGCTCCGAGTCTTGCTTCTGGAAACCGAAATATCAGTACATTGTTGCCAATCCATCATTGGGTTCGCACCTACCAATACAGACAATCACTGACTGCATGATGGCAAATATCTGTTCAAGAATCTTAGCACATTGCGAATAAATGTTATGCATTAAACCTACAGCCGCCACAACCGTAAGACCTTTCTTATTATTAGCTAGAAGCTTATACAACAACAACAATAACAACAACGCAACCTACTGTCATCGAGATGCCATTTCTTGAGGATGGTCTTATTGGTCCAGAGGCGCAATATTACTATTGGCAGAGAGAAGGCAGCAAGAAAGACTGCGGTGTACAATAACGCAAAACTGCGGCCCCCGGTATGCGACAAGATCCCGACCGGGGGGGGAAGCAACAGAGCCGCAGACGTTGTCGCTGGTGGAGTCGATGTAGGCGTCGACTGGGAGCCTGCAGTGGACGCCATTGGTGTGGATGCAAGTGCTGGCACAGATGTGCAGTGAACTAAGAGCCTGCACCTTGTGACAGCCAACTTGGGAAGCTGGACATGTTGTACGTCGAATTTGCGGTTGAAAAGCGATAAAAAAAGAGTTCGTAGTGACGATTAACGGATTCAACTGAGGAGAACGACCTGACTCTTAGGGGAGAGGGGTCGTTTGCATGTGTGTGTCCTTTAAGCTCGGACAGGCCCAAAACCCAGAAGGTAGCGCTGAATTTTAGACTTCAGCTGGGCTGCGTCACTGTCCTGTATTGCCACGAGCGCCACGGGCGCCACGGCAGACAGCGCGAAGTATACCCTGCAGAAACAAAGGCTAACGGGCCAACAGGTCGAAAAACACATGGCATAACCGCGGAATTGCTGGAATGGCGTAACGCCACTGTCTGAAAATCGCAAGCAGGTCTCGACCGCGATAGAGAGACTTTCGGGTAACAGGAGCTGAACCGCGTACCTGGGAACATGGGGGGCCTGCGCATGGCTTGGCGATTCAGTTGAGAGGCGCATTCAGCAACCTCGAATCTGAACAAAGCATCGCAATCCTACCTCCAGCACTTGATTCCCGGGTATCCGGGCGGGACAGTTTGCTCTCTGCAAGAAAATCTCGAAAGGGTATAGTCTCTTGGATCTTTCGTGTTTTAGCCCGAAAGAGGGCATGTTACAATTTCGCTTGGAACCGCCTCGCCCTCGCTGCCGGGGTCTCACGAGTCTGAGAAGCTTGTTTGGCTAGAGGCACAAGAGAAAAAGAAAAACTACCAAAAAAGGGATGCATCTTTACCTGCATCAATCTGTACATGGCTGTCTTGAATGCCTCGAACCAGCTCTGTGTAATGTTTCCACCCGCTTCACTAGCCTGCGATTTGATGTGAAAAATAGCTGACTTTTTAATATTCAGCATTCTTTTATTGTAGCACAATCTCATGTGCTCTTCTATCATTGGGATATAGCATCACGTCTATCTATGGAAGTGCAAGAAGGGGCAAGAGTCGAAGGTACAGACTAGCCCCGGCAGGCGCCCATTAGGGCTTATAGGCAAGGCAACATGTTTCGTTTGTACATGCCGACTAACCAATGCCGGTTGAGGTCTTTAAACACCCGGCCTTGTGCAAAGTGGCGCATGCGCGAAAAACAAAAAGTTTTCAAGAGGTTAGTTAAAGGGAAGGATCAGGGGGAACCCGAAAAAAAGTAAAGGCGCTGGTTGTATCAAGCAGTTAACTTGTGGACAGCCGATGTTACCCAACATCAGTCCAAGCTCGATGCGCTGGAACACACCACTGAAGGTTGCTAAAACCGTGTGGGGGAAGCTGAGTCATGTGTATTTTTACTGCAACACTACCCTAGACCTCTTTCGCAGTCCCAAAAAGAAACATCATCGCAACGCTTGCATTGTCATTTGAACTCTATAAAACGAGTCTTCGTTCAAAGCATAGTTTGGGTTTAAATGTGCCGGGATAAACTAGAGTTGTAGGAGTGAATCCAAGGCTTTATAGCACCAAATTTGGTGTGCGATTTTTAATCAACCGGGATGGCTCTTGTAGGCGATACAATCCAGCCTTAATCTGATGTCTTTTTTTCATATTTAATATCTACCAGGCCTAGGATCTTATCGCACATGTTTTTCAAGGTTGTCGAATCGCCTTGGACGGGAATAAGGCGATCGCTAAGGTGATGGGGCCATTTACAAGGCACTGTGCAGCCGGCCATCCGGGTTCACGATAAGGCGCGTCGCTCCAGTACAACCGCGACGCGATAAGCTGTCTTGTCGCCCGCCAACCACTGCCTCAATGTGACCGTGGCGATGAATAATCCAAGACCATCCAATCGCATGGGTCAACTAAACCCGGCAATTAGATAAAAAGATCGAGCATTCAATTATAAATGGCGCCAGAGGATATGCGCAGCGCAGCGCACCTTATCGTGCCGTGCCGTGCCAGCCCCCAGCAACAGAAAATAGTGGGCCATCTGAGACATTCACCCCAACCCCGCAAATAAGAGCAGCCATTTCTAGTCGGTCAGTGACTCGATTTTGTTTTATCAACCCTCCATTACATCCTCCTGTAGGACATACTCTTCCAGTCATTGGCCATCATGACTGTCAAGACGCTGTTATTGGCGGCGTTGTCCAGCTTCGCTGCCGCCCAGTTCCCGCCGACACCCGAGGGCGTCACCTACGTCAAGTCCAAATTCCACGAAAACGTCACCATTTCCTACAAAGAGGTATGATTTGTCCAATCCGGACAGTGGTCAAAATAGAGCATTTTTAGCTGACGCTACACAGCCCGGAATTTGCGAAACCACGCCTGGTGTCAAGTCATACTCGGGCTATGTCCACCTTCCCGCAGGCTTCCTGAACACTGAGGATGGGGCCCCCCATGGCTACCCCATAAACACGTACGGTGCCCACTACTAGTTTTCCTTTGTTTGCAAAATCACTGACCAAAACCAGATTCTTTTGGTTCTTCGAAGCCCGAAAGGACCCAGAAAATGCTCCCCTAGCCATCTGGTTGAACGGTGGCCCAGGTGCCTCATCCATGCTGGGTCTGCTGCAGGAGAATGGCCCTTGTATCATTGAGGCCGACTCCAAGACGACACGCCTTAACCCTTGGAGCTGGAACAATGAAGTAAACATGCTTTATCTGGACCAGCCCACGCAGACGGGATTTTCCTACGACGTCCTGACCAACTGCACTGTCACCTTGAGTGATGAGGCTGGTTTTCAGATTACCCCGACCGATTTCGGCGGGGAGGCACCAGAGGTGAATTTGACCACCCTCGCTGGAACCTTCGGTAGCCAGAAGGGAAAGAAGACCTCCCACAGCACTCACCAGGCAGCACACGTGCTGTGGCATTTTGCCCAGACCTGGTTCTTCGAGTTCCCCCACTACAAGCCCGCCGATGACAAGATCAGCGTTTGGGCTGAGAGTTACGGAGGCCACTACGGTCCAGGGTTCACCCAGTACTTCCAGCAGCAGAACGAGAAGATTGCCAACGGCACCATCGACGACAAGCATGCGCAGTACATTCATCTTGACACCCTTGGAATCGTAAACGGCATCCTGGACATGGTGGTCCAGGAGGAGAGCTACATTTCCTTTGCCTACAACAATACCTATGGCATTCAAGTTTTTAACGAATCTCTTTATGATGAGATGATGTTTAACTACACCCGACCTGGTGGCTGCAAGGAGCAGACTCTGGCCTGCCGAGACAAGCTCAACAAGCTGGACCCGCTCTCTGCGAACCAAAACCTGGAAAAATTGTCCGATTCCTGCAAGTTTGACCCCTGGTGCCAGGAACATGTCGAGGAAATCTATATGGAACTGGGAACTGGAGGATGGCTTGACATTGCCGCCCCAGCTAACGACCCGTTCCCTCTGCCCCATCTCAATGGATGGCTGACTGAAGAGAGTGTGCTGCGTGCCCTGGGAGTGCCAGTCAACTTCACCAGTATTTCCAACACTGTCGCTGCTAGCTTCGACAAGACCAACGACATCTTTCATGGTGGGTTCCTTGAGGCAGTAGGATACTTGCTTGATCGTGGAATCAAGGTTCACATGATGTACGGAGACCGAGACTATGCCTGCAGCTGGGTCGGAGGCGAGGACGCCAGCTTGGCCATCCCATACTCGCGAGCCAAGGACTTTGCCAATGCTGGATACGCCCCTTTTGTGGTTGATGGCGAAGAGAGCGGTAGAACTCGTCAATTTGGAAACTATAGTTTTACCCGCGTCTACCAGGCTGGCCACGAAGTCCCAGCATACCAGCCTGCTGCAGCCCTCGAGATTTTCAACCGCGCAACATTTAACCGTGATATTGCTACCGGCATCTTGCCCGTCACTGATGAGCTGTCGACAGTCGGTCCCAAGGATACATGGCACATCAAGAATGTTCCCCCTCCAAAGGCAACCCCCAAGTGTTACATTTTGGACCCCGGGACCTGCCTGCCCGAAGTTTGGGCTAAGGTCAAGTCTGGCGAAGCATTGGTGAAGGATTGGTTTGTTGTCGAGGATGGCGCTGATGAGGAGAGCCAGCCTTTTAGCGAGGAACTGTAATGGATGAAGAATGACTTAGTTTTATAGCATCACACTTGTCAAATATACTGCATGTATGGATCAATTATTGCCGATTGGTTTCTAATACTGTCTGCTCGGGACTAAACAGGATTGATTTCGAATTTGGAAGTAACGAATTAACATGTAAAGTACCTTTGTCTCGCCTTACCTCCTAAAAGTCCCACCCCCAACTTAAGTGGTCGACCTTGAAATCCCCCTCTTCGTCATTATCAAGGCTGGATTACAATTTCATTTATGCATAAGTCCCGACGCGAGGCCCGAAGTACTGGCCAGGTTCGACTTTCAGGCGTGTGCATGATTCTGCCTCGCAGCCGCTCTCGGGATCATTGCCCCACCAGTTAATCTCAACCTCGTGGTAGTTGACAGCGAAGAAGATGACAACGGCAGAAATAGCAATGGCACTGGAAAAAGCCGCAGACAGGACATAATTGTACTTGGCCCAGAATGCGAGATATCGGCTGCGGAGGTATATCATGCTCACGTAGGCTGGCAAAACAGCAGGCCACATATACCCCAGGTTGTACTAGGAGCGCTAGCATTAGTATTTTGTAGAATAAATTATGGAGGACACATACCGGAGACCAATGAATTCCGCCGGCGAGAAGCATAACTGGGTGGGCCTTGTGAAGCCAGTGACCGCGAGGTATAAACTTGTGGAAATAATAGAACACGAATGGCAAGGCGAAGCCCACCGGGAAAGCAGAAAGCAGCGCCGTGTACTGCGCGCCGCTACCAAAAATCTTCCTTGCGCCAAGACTACCAAATAGCACTGCAGCGGTGAAGTAGGTATTGACACCAGGGCAAGTAAACCGGTTTTTTTGCCCCCTTTTTTGTTTGTCAGTATGATGGGATGTAGCAATAAGATGGGCTGGTGGCTCACGTTTCGCAAAGATCTTGGATGTGCGTGATTTGGAAGTTCATCACCGCTGTGCTGACAAATGCCGAAACAACTACTGCAGCTACCTGGGCGCAATATGTTTGCCGCTGAGGAATCTTGACATAATGGGCGAGTTTTAAATCGTTGGCGAAATCGAGAGCATGGGCGGTTGTGACATAACTGAAGTTGATTAGTTTATGTTGAAGTTTGGACGGACGTGTCGAGGCTTACCCAAAGCACTTGAAAAAGTTCATAGCAAGAGCATTGCCGGGCTCCCAGGCTCCTCCGATAAACTCAGCCAACACACTAGTTGAGTTTAGAAATTAATACGAGTTGACATCAGTTTTCTCTGGTAAAGTGCTCAACTAACTTGAATTCCACTTCCATGCCAGTGGTGGCTGCAATAATGCCAGTCGGGATGGTGAAGACGAGGGCAAGTCCGATGCCAAAAAAGACGACACCCACACTAGTCTGTTCACATTGATTTAGCAACTGCTCGGCACTGTTCAATGATTAGAAAAGGTTAGTCATAGACTTACATATGTCGGCCAGCCAGCCACAGCGCCCACGCCAAGTGCGACAGCAACTACGTTCAGGATAAAGTACCACCACTCAGGAACTATCTCTGTTGTCAATATTCAACATCCTTTAGCGTAGGAGATCATAAATACCTTCTTTGTAACTCGACATGAGCCTACTGTGGATGTCATTGAAGTCGTCCGTTCCACGACGCTTGAAGCTCCTGATCAAGCTTTTAAAACCTAGAGCAATATCATGACGATGGTACAGGAATGCGTAAGATATGGTGGCAGAGTAAACCGCAAAGAAGAAGTAGTACATTGTCAAACTACTCGCAGCCAGATAAACCGGCGAGTAGGCTTGATACTTGGCTTCATCTAACCATCCGCGGGAGTCGAGAATTTTTGATACGTTGTATGCCTTGCCATAGTGGTTGAACATGGAATTGGTATTGATAGGAAGGTAACCGGTATTGTAAGCGTTTGTCCAATACATGGCGATAATGACAAAACCACCAAAAACCATGCCAACGAAAGTGTTGAGTGTGACATGAAACGGTACGTTGAGAGGATCACCATTGTGGGTCACAATGTTCCAGTCAAAGGTCGGGAGTGGATTGAATCCCATTCCTTTATTTAGACCCGTGATTGTGGCAAGGTTGAAATTGTTCGGGGCGATCCACGCAATCCAATTGAAGAGACTGAGAGCGCCGAAGATGTAATCGGGGAACCAGAAATAAACAAACATGGCTGCGAAAGCGAGAATGAAGAACCTGAATCGAGAGATGCTAAATATTTGTTTGAATGGCCCGACAACAGAATGATTTCTCTCTGTCAGAATAGTAAGCGATGAATCACTGTGGAAAGTAGGTTGATCTCACCATCGTGAAGAGAGCTGTTCAAGGCGATAGTCACGAGAGTTTTTGGCCACAGGCAAAATGATGGATAAACAAGGAATCTGCGGCACAATCCAGCAAGACCGAAGCCCATCAGATTAGTAGACAATGCAAGTAAAATTTGGTATGCAAATGACTTGGCGTAGGGTTGGTCAAAATATTTCTCCAGCCATTGCGTGAAGACTAAAACGTCAGTGCTGTTTGCGCGCATGACTCAAGGGTACACCTACTGATATATCTAGAACTTGGAAGAGTCTTTCCAACGCTAGCCATGATGGAGATGAGCATGTGCTCTTTCTTGTTAAACGGCCCAGGGTTGAGGCTATGCCTGACACCGAACAAGGTGAAGCCGACATCAGGAAGGAAGCGTTCGGCGGCCTTGCCGACCGGATACGACAGCAATTGAACGACCGAAGCCTGAATCGAAATGCTTGGCTGGCGAACACCAAACAATTGGTTGATGAAGGCTGCGATCATGACGAATCCTATCCCAATAACCCAGGCACGGATCGTGCCGCAGGGCAATTCGGGATTGTCATGCGCATCCACCACGGCTCGTACCTCAGCATATGGACTGTTTGCCGTGAGCAGGGCCACTTCGATTTTCGCTTCGTGCATAGCTCTGGCATTCTTCTCGGGTTCGTTGCCGTCGTCAGCTAAGAAATCGGCGAGGCGGTTCAGCGATTCGTTGGGAAAATTTGGGTCGCGGCCATGGGCATCCACGAGTTGTTGAGCCAACTATGAAAAACATTAGCTCAATTACTCATAGCATATTTAGTTTAAAGGTATGATGGTCGCACCTCGCGCGCCCGTTCAATGGTCAAGTTTCGCGCTTCATCCTGAGCTGCCAGTACCTCGTCCACAGTGGCAAAAAGGCGCCTTCGGTCTCGTGTTAATTTCGGATTTAAGAAGATATTTGCTATTCCTTCACATACTTGGCGATTTCTTCTGTTTCAATCTTTAGATCAAGGTCATCCGCAGGCTAATAAAATGTTAGTTTTGAGATATAGCGACGCGATGGCTGTTTCTGACCTCGTTATTCGACGTTATGGCAGTGACTGCTTGAATAGCGTCGCTGCGTTTCTCCGGTACCGAAGCCATGTTCGTTAAACAGAAGCAGGATACCAAACCAAACCAAACCAGAATTATACAATCATAAAAAATAACTAGCGGAGTTTCTCTAAGACCCGACAGCTTGGCAAGATGAGCGCAGCTAGTATATAACTCTCCATCCTCGCAGCTGGGATATACATCCCCTACCCAAACCATTCTTCTATAATACAACAATAATATTTGATCATTCTTGAAGATATCGCGTTATGGGGATTGCGTGTGCCACTCGAGCGGACGTCATTCCAAGTTGGGATTGGAATTTTATTGTGGTAATTCTTCCTTGGTCCATTCAATCGACTTCGCCAAGTGGCAGGCTCTCGCAGGATTTAGTCAATATTGAACGGTAGGTTGGCCGCTTAATATTGCCCGATAAGGCACGGCGGGCTATATCCGACAATTATTTACTGCATACAACAGGATTGGTTTGTATTAGTTCCTTGGCAAAACTTACAGACGGGCTATGTCAAGTACGCCTTTTAGCTAACCATAATGTCACCTCCGCGGTTGTGAGCGATGGCGCCATGACCGCTGTGCCGCTATCCACGTATTGCGGCCCTGAGGCTCCTGAACCCTGGTTGTCAGTGGTTCGTGGAACCTAACCAAACGGGAAAAATGCTGCGGTGACGTTTTTTTGACCCACAGTCGCGCAAATTAGTGAGGTGGTATTTTGTGAACGAAACATCTCTCACCACCTTTTTTTTTTTAACCCGTCGCTTTTTACTCGTCAGATTAATCGAGCGACTTAATCGCATTTCTTATTTATTGATGTGATCTGGATTTAGGCTGTTCCCGTCAAAGAATCGTTATTTCAATCCCCACCTCGACCCTGGTTCCTTATCATGGCGTCCAAGTCTGACGGCTTCTATTTGCAGCCGCCGCCCTACGACTATGTTCAGGTTCCGACCTGGTGGGCTTGGCGACGAGTCCGAAGGCTTGTATGCATAATAGTTATTGCGATTGGATTCATCACCATAATTCATACACCGCCATTGTCTCATGCTCCGAGGGACCCAGCACTCCAGTTTGAGACGAAGGAGTTTGTGCAAGGATTAGAAAGCTGCCGAGAGGCTTCGAGCCAAGACTTTACTCGTCCAGTAACATCAGCTAACCGCCAAAATCCGCGATGGAATCGAGTCAAGGGCCAAAAGACGCCCACGGTTATTCAGAATGCGATTCTGTTTGATGGGAACACAACACTCGATGGCGCCTTCGACATTGTCTTTGAGTCCGGCGTAATTCGCTCAATCCTTCCTTCATCACCACAGAACACGTTTCCCAAAGATGCTCGTATTATTAATGCTAATGGCCGATTCGTGACACCTGGTCTCGTCGATATGCACTCGCATCACCTGTTGCTGCCTTTCCCACAACTCCGGGCGACTAGCGATGTAAATGAACGCCCACTGCTTGGACCTACGACGCCGTTTGTTCGCGCCATCGACGGCTTTAAGCCATATGACCCCGCTATTAAATATATTGCATCGGGTGGAATCACTTCGTCCCTCATCCTCCCCGGCTCGGCTAATATAATTGGTGGCGAGGCATACTTGGTTAAGAACTTTCCTTTATCCGGACAATTTGAGGAGCCAGTCATTGAGGAGTTGTTATTAGACTATGGTGTCCCGAAATCGAGTCAACGGAGATATCTTAAAATGGCTTGCGGTGAAAATCCTAAGGGCATCTATGGAAATAGTCGTCTGGGACTTTCATGGCTCCTGCGTGAGCATCTCGAACAAGCACAAAAGCTCCAGGTTCATCAAGATGAGTGGTGCGAGAGGGCCAGCTCACTTCAAAAGAGCCGATTTGTGACACCGTCTGCAGTTTCGAAGTTTATTAAAGAGTTTGGTTCAAGACCTCAATCTCTGAAGCTTGATACTTCTGTTTCCCTTTTGCGAGGAGAGCTGAATGTTAACATTCATTGCTACGAGCCCGAGGACTTTGAGCGCATGCTTGCTGTGCTTCATGAATTTGGCGTTCATCCATCAGCATTCCACCATGCATTGGAGGCATGGCAAGTTCCCGAGCTTTTAAAACAACTCGAAAGGTGCGTTGCGTTCGTAGAGATATCAATGAATAAGTTCTAAAGGAGGAATAGGAACATCACTGTGGCTACTTTTGCCGACAACTCTCTCTTCAAAGCTGAAGCTTATCATTCAAACTTGAAAGGGCCAAGGATTTTAGAAGAGCACGGTATTCCTGTTGCATTGAAGTCGGTAAGTGTTATAAGTCGTGGGCCATCTGGGAAAGTGATGCTCACCCGATTATTTAGGACCACACGGGCGAGTCAAACAATGCTAAATATCTTGCGTGAGTTTCCAAAAGGGTTTGTCATATTGGACAATTGTTAATCGGGTACACCAGTCATCAAGCAGCTATTTCTTACTCCTTCGGTCTCACACAAGATGGCGCTTTGCAGTCCATCACTTCGGTTCCCGCTCGATCTATACAGCAGGACCACCGAATCGGTTTCGTTCTTCCAGGATATGATGCCGATATAGTAATCTGGGATGACCACCCACTGCAGTTTGCTGCAACGCCTTATAAGGTCTTCATTGACGGCCAAGACCTTTTCGGCAACGGTCAACCAAAAGAGTCAGAGATTGAAAAAGCTCAGAGTTCCGATGAAGCGTCCCCCAAACCTCCCAAACAGCGACCATTAATTTCTGAAGTCGACAAAGAGACTGTTTGCGCTCCTATTGAAGGTTCGCGTTCAACTGTGGTCCTTTCCGGACTTCGGAAGGTCTTGATAGATGCTCCTGCCCATCTGGAAAGTTGGACCGAAAATTCTGTCTTGGTAGTTGAGAATGGACGCGTTACATGTATTGATGAACGAGCGGCATGCATTGCCGCCCGGGGTCTTGCGGATGACGTGCCGCTTATTGAGCTTCGAGATGGCCATATTACACCGGGACTCATAGCCTTTGGAAATAATCTTGGCATTGTGGCCATCCCGTCGGAGAGCTCTACAGGAGATGGGTCGCCGACGGGTGCTGGTAATGCGCTTGATGAAACCAAGAACCTCCATTATGCCAAGTACGGCGTGCACTTCGGTGGAAGAGCATTCAAGAGAGCAAGGGTTGGAGGTGTCACAAAAGCCGTTACTGCCCCAATTCCTGGATCAGGCGTTATCCAGGGAGTAAGTGTTGGATTACGAACAGGCGAAAATGCTACACTGTTGGAGAATGGAATCTGGAAAGATGATGTTGCACTGCACCTTATTATTGGGCACTCAGCCATCGGTAAGATTATTCATGAATCATGGTTTACTTTATCAAGCAACTAAGCTGAGAAATTCAGGGGGTGATACACCGACGGTCTCATCGGGAATCGAGCGACTACGCCAAATATTAGAGCAGGGGCAATCAAGCGCATCGGAATCCAATACCGCTTATTCTCGGGCGGCAAAGGGTGAACTACCTGTGATTGTACAAGCTTTCAACGAAGTGAGTATCGGAGCCAAAAGAATCCTACCTATTCGGTTTTGACATAAGCTTACGCGATTATTAGGATGACATCGCCCAAATCGTGCTCGTGAAGCAAGATTTCCCTAACACTAACCTCGTTATATACGGAGGCCACGCATCACCTCTGGTAATTACCGCAAGGCCCCATTTTAAACTTGTTTCATCACTCAACTCACATGGTATGCAGGTTGCCAAATCTCTTGCAAAGGCAGGAATTCCGGTCCTTCTCACTGGAAATCGGGGTGCGCCCGATAACTGGGAGAAGAGGCACATTCTTCCCGGACCGCCACAGAGCGAGAGTCCATCTAAGATTTTGATCGAAGCTGGTGTTTTGGTTGGACTTGGCGTCAAGGGGGATTCTAAAACTCACGGTTTGGCCCAGGAGGCACGCTGGGCAGGCAAATACGCAGGCCTTTCCGATAAGGATGCCATCGATTTAGTGTCAACTAACATTGAAAAAATTCTCGGGATACGACCAGAAAAAGCGAAGCTTTCTGAAGACCCAACACAGGTTATCCTAAGCGATATTGTGGTTTGGGAGGGTGATCCTCTCCGAGGAGAAGGCTCCGTGGTGGCATCATTTAGCGAGGACGGGAAGGTATCCGGGTGCTGGCCGGATACTCTCAACGCTGCCGTTTAGACTCACTCGATAATATAGCGAAAAATTCAGCTTACTCAATCACAAGATACCAATTCTGCGTTTTCTTTGATCAACACCTACACGTGCTGTGGATTCTTAGTTAAATTGTTCGAAAGGGAATTGACATCGCTCGGCTTCGAAGCCGAGACGTCTTATCGGCCCGTAGAACATGCTGGCAGATTACAGGCCAATGTATCATCCCATACGTGTCATGAGATATCCAACGGATGTAGAAAAATGTGGACTATGGTGATGACGGAGAATTGAGGGGGTGACGCCGGGCCGAGCACAGGCCATGATGATTCGGTCCATGCCGGCTGATGGGGCCGTGGATGTCGGTACATGGGGCCGATGAAGTAGTTCAACGAAGCGAATTTATGGCAAGGCCTATGAATTAATCCTACGAGTTTGCTTCCGGTAATTGTTATTGTGGTTGACCCATTGAGATCATTGATCACCAAATACGGCCCTTGTGCTCTAACAAAAATAACCATGACTACGTTTTATATAGTGATTTCACTCTATATCATGTGTGGAATGACATTGAAAATGCGATCACAATATCTGGTAGCTTCTTTTGGGGTTGCATCTTCAAATTTTATGGGGTGGATTGACTTGACGTTGTTGGATCACTAGAATTGTGTATAGGTAATAAGAAAAAAAAGACCTAGAAATCCTCAACTACGGTTCCTTTGCCATGCTTTCGCGCCAAAGCCAGTATCATGTTCCCGGCGGCGAGATCCGTCATACCGACACCAATACTCTTGTAAACAACAAAACCTTCCTCAACCCATTTATTGAGTGGCTTTTGTGAGTCAGTATCCCATTTGTTCTTCCAGTCAATCACCTCCCCAACTTCCACGACCTGTTCTGCCTTCACCTGGCTTTGGCTGAGCTCGCCTGAGTCAACAAGCGCCGTCTTGCGATCATCGACAAGCACGGCTCCTCCATGTCCGCCATTTGGGTTATACCCAGCATTTGACCCTACCACGTTGTTCAATAGATCGGGGTGTATTTCCACCATTTCAGGTTGCCATGAGCCGATACCAGAGATGAAACATCCTCGTCCCTCTTGAAGTCGTTGGTTTAGATAGCTAGCAGGAAAGTGCGGTTTTATGGAAGGAGTCGTGCAAAATATGACATCAGCTTCTGATATGACCGACTTCAATGCCTCTTTAGAGCTCGAATCTTCTGGGTTGATGCTGTCCAGCTCTGCAGGTGATTTCCAAATTGACTTGTTGTCGATTTTGATTTGCTGAATCAATTTCTTGGACCTGTCAAGATTGCGGTTTACTACTGTAACCTTCTTGATGTCCGCCCCATTCAGTGCAAATGCTAAGCGGATGTGCCATAGGGCTTGTTTCCCTGCTCCAAAAACGACAATATTGGCGGTTTGTCGTCTCCAAGCATACGGGACCATGACATTCAAGGACGTTCGGTGGGCTGTCAATTCATCGGCGTTAAGAAATCCGTTCGGAAAGCCATTTTCGTCGCAAAGAGCCAGAATGCCATGTATTGTCGGCTTTTCCCCTTTGTTTGCCCCTGGAGGTGGTGACGCCTTGTAAGGGTCGACAATGATCTTCACGCCGACCGAAGTTGGACCTGTGAAAGGCCTAAACAGTGATTTTATGCCAGTGGGGCGCGTTACAACACTTGCTTCTGGTTGAAACAGCCGTTCATCGCCGACGGAAAAGTCGAGCAGAGATTGGGCCAGACCATCTTTTATTTCCACGACCTCATCGGTGTCAAGATGGAGCAGTAGGTCGTGCACGGCTCTATCGCCAAGAACAAGACAAGCAGGCATATTGATGCAATAAAATGGTTTGTTGGATAAACTTTCAGTAATGAAGGGCTGTTGTTGGGGGAGTGAAGATTGATACAGAGAATATTTGTGTTGTATGAGCATCGATCGGGAAGCATCCGATTAGATGAGTGCGGGGAAGCATCCGGCCCGAGTGGAATTATCTTCAGTTGTGTACTTTTGTCAGCAGGATCCGCAGACAGCAATAACTAGCGTGATAATCAACTATCGGAGGACATCCCGATTCTTTGGCAATAACCTGCACCAAAACAGACACCATGGGCTTGTAGTTGGGCAATCGGTTTTGTCGGTTGTGGCTGCCGACGTACTAGACCAGCGTCCTAGGAGGGCGCCTGCGATGCATACCCATAATAAAATATATGTATCGAGCATGCTTTCTGTATCGATTCTCAATTTCAAGATATAATCGCAAGCTCACACTTTTATAAAAACTCCATTCTTCATTTTGCATATCTGTCCCAAATCCGTCGGGCCTGCATTCCACTCCGAATATGCATTTCAAGCGATCTATTAATGTCGTCGGCATTCATTGCGCCGGAGAGGTATGCGACGTCATTGTTGGAGGCGTCCTTGACGTCCCAGGCGAGACAATGCATGACAAGATGATTCACTTTTGGACAAAGAAAGACGACATTCGACAACTTCTTTTGAACGAGCCTCGTGGACGTTCATCGATGTGTACCAACCTCGTTCTACCCCCATGCAACCCAAAAGCTGATGCTGGTTTCTTAATCATGGAATGCGAGGAGTACCCTCCCATGTCTGGAGCCAATACCATCGCGACGGCTACTACCCTGCTGGAAACTGGCATGGTTGAGATGAAGGAACCCAAAACAGATCTCATCCTCGACACAGCTGCAGGTCTTGTGACGGTTACCGCGGAATGCAGCAACGGACAATGCGATAATGTGGCTTTCACAAACGTTCCGGCATTCGTTTTTGAACTAGACCGTAAGGTTGAAGTGGAGGGGCTGGGCGTTGTTTCCGTTGATATCGCTTGGGGTGGCATGTTCTACGTTTTGGTGGATGCCGCCTCTGTTGGCCTAAAAGTTGAGAGCGAAGCAGGATCTACATTGGTGGAGGTGGGTGAGCGCATCAAACGAGCAGTTCAAAAGGTCGTGGATCCAGTACACCCAGACAACCCCAAAATTCACGGTGTTACTGTTTTAGAGTTTACCGATCCTCTTGTGAGAAATGGTACCACCAAGTCAGCTGTCAACACGGTGGTTGTGTCACCAGGTCGTCTTGATCGCAGCCCTTGTGGTACTGGTACTTGTGCTCGCCTGGCTGTTCTCCACGCACGAGGAGAATTGGCCGTGGGAGAATCCTTTGTTCACAAAAGCGTCATTGGCACGGAGTTCTTGGGAACGGTTGGAGAAGTATCCACCGTGGGACAGTACCAAGCCATCTCCCCTACAGTCAAAGGAAGCGCCTACATCACGAGCTTCAAGCAAGTAGTATTGGACCCAAGGGACCCATTTCCTCTGGGTTTCAGGGTGGGAGATGCTTGGCACTTAAAAGGTGACCCCTTGCCTACGGACCCCTCGGTGAATTAGAAGCTTTAGAAAAGGTCAATTAAATTTACCTATGACATAGAATGAATTGGGCATATTCTATCATATCATTCATGCTATACGAAACGAGTGGCTGCTTTCCCTGTTGTTTTCCTATATCCATACTCCGGTACCAGCTGCTTTCCTTCAAGAAAACCTGCAAGCGTAGTCGACTTTATTAACAAAGGAATGGTTATTTAGTCGAGAGTATGTTCTTATCTTCAGCAATGTACTAATTGTACCTGGAAGTGTGGATGCGGTTAGCGCTGCTTTTGCATCGTGATAGTTTTCGGTTTTGTTACATATCCGTTCCACATCTCTTCAAGAACCTACAGCAAGGCCTGAGGGAATCTATACGGGAGATTTGCCATCGTACATACCATTTTAAAGCATCTAGTACGTTACTCTACAACTTACACAGGGTTGGTAGAGGCAAGTCTAGTCGCAATCGTGTTGGGTGGCTTAGGCTGCATAGGCGCAGAGATATGCCCCAAAACTACGCCGTAGCTGAAATAGACAAACTGGAGAGTAATCGTAGAGACTGATATAATGAAAGAAGAAACAATATGTCTAGTGAAGCACATACTTCTCAGGCTTCCTCATTGAATCCTCCCACTCTCTGATAGCTTTCCCAGCCATATATCCGTCGATGTACACATCACCCACAAATCGATATTCGCCATAAGGTCCCTCACGCCTTAACAGAATCGGTGTCGAACAGCCCAAGGGAACCACAATCTCATCTCCAGGCATCATAAAACCCGAACCCATGCCTAGATGGAATTCTTTGGTGATGCAAAAACATCGCCCTATCATCTTATCACCAAAATGACGCTGTAAAAGCTGCCTTAGCTCCTCGTCGTTTGTAGACACCTTAAGACCAAGGTAATAGCGCAATCCTTCATCCAAAGCTATATGGGGAAGTCTTTCGTATAGCAAGTTGGCGAACGTTGTGTAACAGAATTCCAACCACTGGCTTGGACTCCGACCCAGCGGGACCTGTCCAAGGCACAAAGTTTTCGCAAAGTCCTGCTCAGTCGATTGGATATATTGACGACTTTCATTGGAGATATAGTCGAGCAGTGTTGCTCTCCAATGTAGAAAAGCCATGAGATAGTCACCTAGGTTGCATGCAGTACTAACTGAGGTGCCTTTACTCTTGACGATGTCAATGGGAATGGCCGTGATTACCAATTTATTCATGCGATGGTCCAGGAAGTTGCAAGTAGCTCTGGTAGAACCTGATGCTGAAAAGTTGTATTTGGAACCCAAGGATGTGACTTGGGGTATATGAGACCAATCTGGCACGAACGAGGGCAGATTCACTGAGCTCGCATGAAGTGGCGCGTTTATCGCCTCACAAATAACTTCAAGCCTTTTGGTGGTCTTAAGTATAAAGTCGACAACTTCTGTATATATGTCTTTGATCGAGTGACTATAATCTACTCGGATCTCGTCGCGTACTTCCTTGGGCAATATTCCCAGTATACCATAGACTTTGTCTTTTGGATCTGAAGCAAGCTTTCTTCGACAAGTTCGTAAAACCTCGAGAAGAGCACCCCCATTATGCCCGGTGCAGTGTTGTTGGAGAGCAAGAAGGCTTGCTGGACCCTGATGAATAAAAACTTGGGCGTAATTATACTGATATGTTGAATTAGAAGGCCGCCGTCTGCCAATCCAATCATTTTGGAAAGCCCTTCCATGATGATAATTTCTGAAGACATCTGAAGCAGTTTCATACGTCTTCCATGGTAACCAAGTCTTACCGCAGTAGACAAATATCCTCTTTGCGTTCAAGACCTCTTGCACAACCCATAAGCGTCTCCAGTAGTCTCTCTCGAATAAAGATGCAACGCCCTCAAGTCTCCCATCTTGTGCTCCGCGTTCTAAAATCGCTTCAGCAAAGTCGGGGTTTCTAAAAGATTGTGCAATCTGTTTAAGAAACTCTACAGCGCTTGGGCTGTAGTCATCCTCGGGGCCTAGCCATATTACAACATACTCGGCATTGGAATAGATTTCAGTCATACAACGAATTTGCTGAGACCGCTCATCGATGTTCTTTTGGTCGATACAGAGGGCATCTGCCCATACATAGACCACCTCCGTCTCTTGACGAACTGCTTCGAGGGCTCCATGAAGGCTAACTGAGATGGACATGCGAAAACCTTCAACCTCGATTTCTCGAGTGTCAACTGCATCTCCCCAAGCGTAGGATATGGCTAAGTATAGAGGAAGCCTCTCCCAGGAAATTTTAAGGATATCACATTTTATAATTGTCGACCTTTCTGGGCGGATACAGATCAATCTAATACTCTCGTCGTCAAGCGGTTCGTATTGGTATGCTCTTCCTCCAGGAATCGAGGGCGGCAATATTTGAGACGGGGATCGCCTCAAAAGATTTATAATAGGCCCTACTGTGGTATTTTCATTGGAAGAATGGCTTCTATGACTGTTTGAACGTTTCAGACGTGGCTGATCATCATATCCTCGTTGGTATGCAGAAGCTAGCAGCTCAAGGTCATTGTTTGTCCTCGAAAGATCCAGTCCGTGACTCCGTGATAGGCTAGGAGGAACCGATGATCTTCTTTCACGCTCCGGCATTGGGGGTGGTTCAAGATGGGACGACCGCAAGAGGAACGGTGGTGGGCCGACTTGGATTGGACGGTGCCCCTTGGTAGCATCCCAAATCCTGGGATCATTGTGGTCTCCGCTGTCGTAATCTTTGCCCCGGGAAATGGGCTTGGGAGGCGAAGCAACTTGGACGTCGCTATTATGGGTACCAGAATGTTGCGAGCTGCTTTCCTTGACGAAACGCAAAGTGAGGGGTCGATCAAATTCTTCAGACGATTTCCTGCGCTGGGATGGTGGAGGAGATGGAGTCCGGAGCCGCCTTGGCACTTGGAGTTGTCTTGGGCCGTATTGGCCTATATCTCGATCAGATTTAGTGAGTCTGTTATCGTCGGAGTAGTAGCCAGTCCTGTTTGGAGAGGCTTCAAATGGGCGTAGAAGGCGCTCGGACCCCGAAGATCTGCGTCGTTCGTGGAAGCGGTCGCGTTTTGGCTCATACATATCGATTGCTAGGGGTTCCTGGCATATTTTAGTAAGCTCTTTTTCTCTCTTTTTTTTTTTTTTAGCTTCTGGTGGGTACCAAGTTGCTTATATCCAGAGGGCTGAGGGTTCTCGTCGAGCGCAATGGAGGTCGCAGTTCATTTTTCCTGCCTCGTCAGCATCATTGCTCCTTGAGGGGAATCTCGGAAAGGGGAACAAAAATGCTCCGAGAAATTCTACCTGGCTACGAATTAGGGAAATTGGGCGGCTTAGAGTACATTTTGATCCTATCAGGTGTTGAGCCACACATGGGCTGCAGCAGCCAGGCCGTCGTTTCATTGCGTCCATTTCTGGGCGCCGACAGCTAAGCGGAGCAGATTGCTTAGTCAACTGCCAGCCTATTGGTTTCATACCAGCTTTATATGGAATGACCATTCACATTCAGTATCATACGACACATAGCAAAGGCTGCCAAACTAATGGTTTGGTAGTCATCATTGCAGTGCTTGCTTGGATGACCAAGTTCTTGCTGCCTCTCAAGTAGAGACTCACGCCTATATGCCCGCAAGAAATGAGTATCATGAAATAGATTGAGGGCCTACGAGAGAGTAAAAAAATGTGTACTCTAGAAATAATGCTAATTTGTTATTATATAGAAAATCCCAACCTCGTATGCTAAGAAAATATTGGAGAGATTCCAAGCGACTAAGAACCTTCATGCCAGGATGGCCGACTCTGCCAATTGGGGAAGCCTCGATGCATGATTGTCACTGCAAATGCCGTCTTCTTGATTATACATGTATTAAGGCCGCATGAAATATAGTCATAAAATCTCAAACTTAGCATCTTCCTTGGGGAACAGAGGCCCTAGAGATAGCAGGTTAGTACACAGTAATCAGGATTCGGAGTGGATGGTATCTTACTCGAGGAGCCAGTACTCTTGGAGACCACTGCCACCGCGTGAGCAGCCGTCAACCAGGTCACCAAGCATCTTTTCGCATGTAGCGGGGGCCAGCGTGCTAGGAGCGCCGTTATAGTTGCGGATTGAAAATTTGATTGTGTGCTGGCCGATGGGTGTGTTGAAGCACCCGTTCTTGGTCTGATCGCCAGTGTAATCGGAGCTACCATCGGCGGCGCACCATTCTACAATGGCATCATCGACGGCAGACTTGTTATCACCCCATGCCCACCCGTCGGTGGAACAGGTGAGTGCTGTAGTGGGCTCGTAGCCGATTGTATGGACACAGGCGTGGTAGTTTGCCCATAGGCCACCACAGTTTCCAGCCGCCACACCGTTCCACTCAAGAAGCCTGCTAGGCGCAATTCCGTTTGCGCCAGCGACTTGAGCACAGTTCTGACCTGAAGTGACAAAGTAGAATTTATCACAGTTGTCTACCATACCGGGCTGGTACGGTGTAGGCGTCTCAACGCCGTTATCACGACCAGTGAGAGTCGGCGTAACATCAGTAGTACCGGCGGGAGCTGGCATGGCCTGCACACTCTGGACTGCCAGAAGTGTGACGAAGCCGGAAAGGAGACTTGAAGTCTTGTTTGAGAAACCCATAGTGTCGAATGTTTGATCTGAATAATATTGGAAAATTGAGAAAGATGTGTGTTACGTAGACTACAAAGTATATCGGATCGCGACCATTTATAGATACTTTCTATGACGGAAAACAGAGGACCTGCCCCATCCAGAAGCGACCGGGAATCGAGACATTGAGCCGCCTTACATCGCCTGCTGGTTAGCTTCTTGGCGACAATGGTCTGATTCGGCAGATCCACACAGCCTTCCGTGGTTCGAAACGGTCCATTTCAGCAATACCGGGGACCATTTAGGCTCAGGATATTTTGTAGAAGCTCGGTTCTGCCTAGACCCAATTGATCGATCGGACCTATTCACAAACCTGACCGATCATTTTATAGGCACCGATCTACGCAGGCAACTAGCTTGTCTTCATATTTTCGCACGAGATGCTATGCCTTGACAATTTGGAATTTAACCATACCGCCCATTTATGATGACCGCCTCTGGTTTCTTAAATTCTCACCGTGGGTGATTGAGTATTCTTTCCGTACTCATCCTCGATTAGTTGTCAAGCATTGCGAAGTTTGTAGCTCAAGTACTTCCCAAACCAAATCAAGTTAAGCTGAAAAGGGAAATACGAAGACTCTAGACACTTTCAAGCATTTAGGGTTCCATGAAATTGCTTACTGTGGAGAAGAAACGTTGCAGTAGATCATTTCGAATGGCACCACGGGGATCCGCCAATGTGATATAGCAATCCATGCAATATGTACACGTTGTGTGGAGTAGCTGAGGATCCAACCCATAACTACCATATTAATTGAGTTAGCTGGGTTTCTGACGTGGGTCTTGATCCCTTTGTTCTGGCTAGGAAAATTCCTCTGATGCTGAGTAGTGGATTGGACAATCCGTGGTAAACCCACGTCAAAACTTAAATCAATTCGGTTAATAGCATGCATCTATTGCACCGCCTTGGTCGGTAAAAAGCTTTCAATTGTGCGACACCTAGTAGACATGGTAGGGCAGTGCTGCAAAGCCTGGCCGTTCTTGGAAATCCCCGAACAGGGCTGGGGGAGTGAGGCCGTAGGCGGGGAAACCATGTGCGCCGTCGCTGGTCAGCGTGCCAATTGTTGCGACGTTGGCCCATAATTAGAGGACCCTGGTAATAATTAGTGAGCTCATGGCCACAGGCAAAGCTAACTTCAATGAAGACTGACCGACGGACCGAACCGATCGCCCCGTGTCAGTAAACACTCAAGATTGGGTTTTATGGATGATTTAGCCTTATTTTATACACTTCCTCGTCCTATCGAGACCGGATTTTTGCTGGCTGTGCAGTCACTCGCATCCCGACAAGACCAACAGGCATATCGATGTTATCAATCTCTAGAAAGGTCAAGGCCAAAATAGGTGTTCACTACTAGAAAAAAAAACATATTCTTTCTTTGAACAGAAGAGTCACACGTATTTGGCACCATGCTACCCTTGAGCTAAAAAGGAATCCTCATTTGAGTTGAATACTACCTTACACGTACTGGGGCTCTTGGCTGCATAAGGCATCCTCACTAACCTCCTAGAGCACTCAGGGGTCCCTTGCACCGTGCCCTTTGTTGAGTCAATAGGTTGTCTTCAGCCCTCCAGGCAGCCAAACATTGGTCTGGGGTTAGACAGGATTTGTATTTAGTCCAACGCATTTTAGTGGCTGAAAACGGGCCCTACAATCCATGGAAAATTCGAAATTAACCCCGCCCCCGCAAGGCCAAGTTGAGCTGAATATCCCTCAACTCGACGGTAAAGTTGATATCCAGATCCAGTTGTTCCTCACTCTGGCATTGTAACCGGGAATTTCCTATTCAAGATATGAGTATGTGTTGGAATAGCCCGGCTGAGATGCAACAGGTCATGCGCAGGTAAGTCTTCAGCACCGCTCTGCGATTGGATACATCGGATCAGATCTTCAATGCCGGTTTAATGAATAGCTTCCTGACACTCGAATTCTGTGGAACACAAGAAAAAATGGATCCCAAATTGGCTCGGTAAAAGTCTCTTGCTATCAGAGCAAATAATATATTTATTTCAAACATGACTTGAATTAAAACACCCACGAGCAGGGTTCTATGTTCTATTATGCTGTGAATAGGTGAGATATTGCAATTTCTGGCGTATATATTCAACAGTTAGCTAGATAGGAAATTGTAACAACTAATTTCTTGCAGCGCCCTCTTCTGCTTCCTTCTTAAAAGTCATGTAACTCTTAAACTAGAAAGCGTTAGTAACGGCTACATTGGTAGAGATTAGAATACCTACTGAATTCTCTAAGGCTTCACGGGCGCCAGGCCAAGACTTTCTCCCACAGCCTGGTATAGCATTGGGGTTACTGTCAAATAAGCGCCAAGCATAGCTGTTCATGGGACCTTTGGAGATCCAAGTCCATAACTGGTAATCGTTCCACCACAACCTCCATCCTCGCCCTGTAAATATGTGATCTACATGGTCGTATAATTGTGTTCCCGCCATATCGTGGAGAAATCGGTAGAAGGAGTATGCCCGAACATATCCAGGATGGATTGAATTGTCTCCCTCCCACTCCTTTCTCCACCATGCGTGATAAGCGTCAACTTGGGCATCCATCTCTGCTTTTGGAGGTAGGAAGGCCGGTTGTTGACAGCCATGCGACGGAAATGTATAGTTAGCCGCCTTCGAATTCTCTGCGGTCCATATCTGAGCCAAGGCCATCGCGGCTAACTCTGATACGCACCACACATTTTCCTGCGGCGCCAACCAACTCAAGAAAGCCACTGAAGATGCATACCGAGGTGGGAAAATCGTTTGAAAGAGACGCGGGATGTGAGGTAGTTCAGGCTTTGACGGATCTTGGGCCTGCGGTATGTCGTCGGCAGTCTTCAGAGGCACTCCACAAGCTCCATCCATCTCGAGCTCGGGCATGATGCTGAAATCGAGGGAATATCCCGTACAGAAAATGACTGCATCCACCTCTACCGCAGATCCATCCCCTAACAAGACCTGATTATTTCCTTGAAAGCCTTTGAACCCTTGGACTGGTATAATCTTTTCTGAGCGTAGGGCAGGTATGAAGTCCTCTTGAGCTGCGGGGTTCCTATGAGCCATGCTTGTGCAAGGCAGAAGATGCCATTCATTTTTGACTTTAAGCTCGGCACGCCTCAGCGCTTCTTTTCGGCCAACGTGAGATATATCTGGTTCGGACCGAGCGGCGTCGTTAATCATTTTCTGAGCCATGAACCTGTCGGTGAGCGGGACGGTGATCTGTGGTATCCAGTAGTCAAGAAAGTACTTCAGACGCATTATTGGCCATGGCATAGTTGCATCAGTTGGAATACCATTGTCCAGGTATCTCGAGACCAGATGCCTACCTCGGCGGTAGCCTTGGTAGACCTTAGATGCGTGTTGACACAAACTAAGAGATATATCACAAGCCGTATTGCCTATTCCTACCACCAAAACTCTTTTCCCTGCATATGGTTCGGGGCTGTTTAACAATGTATGTGTTATTCATGATCTGTTCCGGCAGCAAGGTGGAAACTTACCTGCGATAGCTTTGCGCATGGATAATGGTGCCTTTGAAGAGCTCTTTACCTGGCATTTGGGGCCAATCCGCGATGGTTTCGCACCCAGTTCCAAACACCACCTTGTCAAAAGACTGGGTTTGAGTTCCATTGGGCCCATCAATGTAAACATCCCACTTATCATGGTGGTTGCTTCGAACAACCTTTTTCACAGTCGTGTTGAACTGCACATACTGCTCCAAATCAAATTTCTTTGCATACGATTGGAAATATTGTGCTACTTGGACTCCACTTAAATACGGCGGGTACTCTTTTGAAGCCAAGACACAAAGAAGTCAGCGATGAAGACAGACTATTCCGACCAGGGCCCTCACCGTCGGGTATTGGAAAATCACTGAAACCAGACTTTTAGGGACAGTTAGACCAAGTGTGATGTAGTTCAATTTGGGAGCGCTCGTACCACAAATTTACTTATGTTGACAACAGTACTCTTCAAGATTGATGTAAAGCTTGGATTGTCACTAAAAGACCAAAGGCCACCGATTTCATGTCGTCTCTCGAATGCAACTGCGGCAAACCCCTGTTCTCGTAAGGATTTCAGGGCGGTCAAACCAGCCGGGCCTACAGTTGGTATATGTTAGTATCATAATAACCACACCGCATTTGTTGTCATATTTACCGAGACCGATAACAGCAACACTTGTGTCTTTGTTCATGATGAATCAAACCAAAAAGAAAAATAGAAATGTTTGACCTGAAGCAATCTAGGTAAAGGAGAACCGGCAACTTTTTGCCGCAAACACGATACAAAAGTACCAAAAATGATTTTGATACCTAAGGCAGCAAGAGTTGCCGGACGTTAACCACTCGCTGCTGACACGATTAACCGAGCCAACCTACCCTATCCCTTTGAAAGTGTTTATCTTGAGCTCCGATTAGCCACACGTCACGTGAACGGCCAGGGTGGAGGCTTCCGACAGTCAAAGGGATAGAAAAGTTCGCATCAGACTGTTCCAAGAATATGGGTACTTCAAAAAAAAGTCGACATTAGCAATCCCTCTCATGGCCAATATAATTTACAATAGACCATTTTTAGTTTGTTTAGGACGAAAAAAAATACTCGTTTTAGTGGACATCTTATCATAATTCGTTTCCTAGATATGCTACATCCCGACCTGCAAAAGCTCTGCAGACTATCCGCATGCTAGAGATCTATCTTTGACTAGATTCTCTTCCCTCACCTATCACTTCTCCCATCACATTTCGCTATCTCGTACTACTTAAAGACCATCATCGAAGCGATATGGATGAAGCCATCGCTATAAGTTATTTGTTAATTCATGCCCACATTCATGGAGCGTGACCTGCTCACCTTGTCATACGGTTTTGAGGTGTCCACAAATCGAAGATCAGTACCAAGGCGAATTCGGTTTTCCGGGTCACGGTTAATAGTTGATGCGTGAATCTGTTTGATGTGAGTGATATTGAATTCAGCGTCGTAAAGCGACATACCATGTGCGGCTTGTGAAAGACAACGTCCCCGGCTTCATAGTCGGATAATAACCATCTACCACCACCATTATCTTTGGAGAATTGAATTGGCCCATCCCCGAGCCATCCGCTCCGCATCATGTTGGAGTTGAAACCATCAAGACGCTCCTCATCTGACATGTTTTTGTCCCTCGCTTGTTTGTGAAAGTCATCTTCGATGGATTGTCCAAGGGCATCGCCTTGACAAGTTAGCAGATAAAAACAAATTGAGTGAGGGCTCCGCGAATACTTTCTTCTAGATATATGAGACCGCCTCCTTGAAATCCAATGTTGCCAATAGGTACCCAGGCTGTGAGTGAAGTAGCCTCTCCGTGCCGAAGGAATGACTGGTCGTAGTGAACGCCAATGGCGTTGTTGCGAGGCGTGTTATTTCTTAGAAGCGATCGAGGTAAGAGAAGGGTATTATCATCCTCCCAGCCCTTCAGTTTGGTCACAAAGGCCTTGAGTGCGGGGTGGCTGGCAAAGTCGAGGTAAAATTGTTCAGTATGAGCCTTCTCGACCAGGTTTGCAAAGGACCCAGGTCCGCCATGACCTTCAAGTACTGGACCAGCTCCGACACTGGGATAATCAGCGCCATCATTGTTCATGTTGTAGATACCATCTACACTGTTGGTTTCAGGCTGCAGCACTCCAGTGGGCTTCAAAAAGTCAAAGTAAGCTTCTCTGCATTTAAGCACCGCTTCGCGTGGAAGAACGCCTTTGACAAGAAGATATCCGTCATTTTCGTAGCGCTGGCGCAAAGTCTCGATAGGCTCAGAAAGGGATGATTTCGTCATGAAACCGATCTCCTCTTTGGCAAGGATGCCGTCGTTGACTAAGTAGCCCTCCAGGGCCGGCTGGGGTTGAATGGTGGCGTCAATCATGGTGTTTGTATGACTGTGTTGAACGAGGCGAGGCCGTTTGGAGTGCGATGATAGATGGAAACATCGTTGATTTATATCTTTCTCGTCATCATCTAAATTCCTCTCCGCAACATCTTTCGGATATCGTGGAACGAGAATCCGGCCGAATTCTTGATCAGTGTCGCATCTACGCTAGGTTCAAAAGGGAAAGAAAATTCCGATGATAGGGAATCCTGGACGCGTTCCTGTGTACCAGGTCTTGATTGAGACTAGCCCAAGGGTCCAAATCTTGGGATTTTCCACTCGTCTCCACATGCCATGACTCCAGGTGACTGCACGAAGCAGCTGACAGTCATTAGTAGGGTATTGCTGACGAAGTCTAATCTCTTGATTGGATATTTCTGGCAACTATTAGATCGAGCGACGAATGTAGAAAGAATTTCCGACCCTACAATGCTTTCAGAACAAGCAAGCTCGGCTATGATGAGCGCTAATGCCCCGCAATGGAGCGACACTATGGGCGGGGATCGGGGTGCTGTACGGCGAACCATTACCCAGTTTGGCTGGCTTCCCCACGCCCATGGCGTCCTTTTCCCAGCTCTGTGTCCAATCGTTGAAGCTCGGTGCTTACAGTTGGCCTCAAAGTATACCGGTAAGAACCAGATGCTACGCGGGTGAACAATTTGCACTCCGCTCGCAAGCCTCATTGGAACTTCGTTTTCTGACCCACTCACACACAAATCATGATATTGAGGCAATGGCGAGTAACCAGTGGCAATGTATGTAGTGATGAAAGTTTTGTTAAAGTCACCCCTGCGCTGTGAATTTATGAATACACTAGGGGATGAAAGTTTGAATACCAAGTTCATCCTACCTGACCAAATTGCGGGGAGCTAATAGCAGGTGCGTGATGCTTATTGATGCGATCGTAGCTCTTCTCATTCTATTTCAATTTGTCCTCGTGTTACACAGTTACTAAGTCATACGCATTAGAGGTAATGGGATGAGGAAATTGGTGATTTGAGCTCCAAAGTTTTACATGGATTACTGTCGAGACACAGACACACAGGATACATTGTTACGTAGTCTAAGGCACTTAATGCTTTAGCCTGGTATTGGCGGTACTTTGGGTACAAAAACTAAAGACTAGGAAATTTAGCACTTGCATAGACTGAGGATGTGATTCTACAATAAATTTTGGGATTGACAATGAGCTTTGCATTGACTCACCCCTTTCAAACTCTTTGTACCTAAAAAGGGCGAGTGTTAAAAATAGAGCAAGCTATTCTCGAACTGTTTTTCATTGATATGCTACCTTTGTTCTGATAACCCGCCACGTGAATTCATCCAACAAGCTTGGTCATACAAAACAAGATTTATCTACCAGTAAATCCCCCCAGCTAATATCATATCGACTGCATATCCTCGTTGTCCTTTATTTTCACAACCCCTCACTTTCTATATACATCCCCCTCTCTTTAAGATCTTTCTCGCTGGTAATCGTGATGCATACAGCAAATCAACCTTTCGATATTCAGATCTTCCGAAAGAGATCCGAATACAAATAATCAGCTTTCTTATTCCTCCGCGAGTTGTCTTTTTCAAACCCTTGAAGTCGCCCTATTTTGATGAGGAGGACGAACCAGAGGGGCGAAAGACTCTCTGGAGTGTTGAGCTTTCAACTCAGGAGATTCACCGTAAGCTCACGCCAGAGACACTAAATCTTGCGACAGGATCTAATAATCGAAAATCTAGCAACATAATAGGTTTAATGTCAAGTTGTTTTGATATCTATCAGATAATTACGAAGCATCGATGGTATGAAATCAGGTCATTGAATACACAGCCTGATCCTCCGAAATTTCCGACCCCCTATGTCCATCTTGATCCTAAGAGGGATGTCATATGTCTTGAAAATGATCTAATACCGATTCATTGCGATGGTCCAGGAGCACACCTCAAGTTGATTCGGCGCGAATCTCACCCGACGTGCTCGACGCCCCCGCTGTCCAAGTTCCAGTCCCCTTTACCATTTAGGCGTATTGTTAAGCGCTTCAAATCGCCCAAGGTGCATGCACCAATTGATGATCACCTTATCAAATTCCCCCTCAACGCTTTTCCTTACCTACAGGAGGCTACTGTGATTTTCCAGTTTTGGATGGCGGAGTGGAAAATTAGTGGACTCCACGAATCCAAAAAGACGAGGGGTGTTGGGGCAGACAATTCCAACCTACCGTATATCAACCGCAGATGGAACCGGTTCCCTGGGGGGCAGCCAGAACGCTTCATCGGAGAATACGGCTATTCAAGTGGATCCCTTTACTGTGGCGGGAGATGGGCAGGCTTTCGCGTTTTCACCAAGACTGGCCTCGTGCAGTTTGCACCCCTGTAGTGGTGGGACGTTGAGGAGTTCTTTGAGATTAACAATCAATTTCAGGTTAACTATGATACGCCTGCAATGCCTAAGGCCGTGGGTAGACTTTGGGTTGACCCACCAGAAGGGCAGCACTCATCCTACAATTGGGTCGATGTTCAAGAGCCGTTGGATAATGGAGATATCATGGCACGACAAATTTCCAATACATGGCGCAGCTTTAAGGCCTGTTTGCTGGCACAGGAAACTGACAAACAGTATTGTTCGAACTTTATCAGCAATGAAGCCGCCAGGCCTCTAGAAATCTCTGGCACGTCATAGCATTGGATTCAGCGCAAACTAGAACAGCAAAATGGGATTACTTGTTTTGATTTGAATTATATCTCTGAATGCACAATTTCACTGTCGAACATCTTGTCAAACTTTGATATGGTTAGAGTTATGTAATATTCCGAACTCCCACCGTGCAATTTCACTCAATAGCCCTACCATCAAGCAACCGGCACCATAGCCATCGGTGGTTTTGAACTCAAAGGGGATCGGATGTTTAGATTAAATACCATAGTTATTTTGCCTTAGATCAACAACTACGGTATACGAGTCTGCTCGTAGTACGATCAAGTCGTGAATAACAACTGCTCAATGAATTATTATTTGTAATCTTTCCGTATTTCTCTCTTTTTCATTATTTATTGCCGTGTTTTTCGTTCCCAACTCTGTACTTAAGCATCCAAATCGGTCTTTGTCCCGACCTCACGACTTTTATCCAAGTCCTGTTGCACCGAGTTGACTTTGTTCTGGATGCGGGCAAAGGCATCTTTTCCCAACGGTAGTCGCAAGATGTTGCCCTTCAGGTGGCCAGCTGCTCCCTGGCCTGTCGCGACCTCGAAAATAATATTCACCGCCTTCTCGGGGTCTCCAGGCTGCTTTCCGTTGGCCGCGTCAAACTTGTTGACCATTGAATCGACAGTGGTGCCTTCGTACTCCTTGCCAACAGTGTTGCTCACCACTTTGGCTCCCAAAAAGTTCGTTCGGAATGAGCCGGGTTCGACGATCAAGACGTTGACGCCAAATTCTTTCATTTCTTTCGATAAGGCCTCGCTCAAGCCTTCCAGACTAAATTTGCTGGCGGCGTACAAGCCACAGCTCGGTGTCGCATCCTGACCGGCCACGCTACTTAGGTTGATGATGGTCCCTGATCGACGTTCCCTCATTCCGGGTTGCACGGCTTGGATAGCATAGAGGGGACCAAATACATTGGTCTTTATTTGGTGCTCTACGTTGCTCTCACTGTTCGCTTGTTAGCTACGGGCCGATTCCGAGATTCCGATACTTACGTGAAGGACTCGATGGGTCCCAGAACTGAGTACCCCGCATTGTTAACAAGGTATTCAATGCTGCCGAATTTCTTTTCGGCGTCCTGGATCTTCTGGATGATGCTATCCCGGGGCTCTGTCATGTCCAACTGAATAACATTTCCGCCAGCTTCCTCAATAGATTTTAGTGCAGCAGCAGATCGCTCAAAATCCCGGATTGTGGCGATTACTTTGTGTCCTGCAGCAAGGACCCTCAGTGTCAGCAGGAGGCCGAAGCCGTTGGAGCTTCCGGTGATGAACCAAACTGGTGAAGCCATGTTGATGTGAGAATTTATTCGATTCGGGTTTGATAAACGTCGGTTTCAGATTCAAAAATGAAATTGAACGAAATAGATGATATTTATAAGTCGTTCCAATCCGGAGATATCCGCTAATACCGCGGGAGAAGTTGGATGGCCTCGGGCTGACTAACAAGCATCACACCACGCTAAAAAATGATGCCCCCATCAGTGCTCACAGGCGCGAATCACAGGCACGAGAATAGTTGCTAAGGCCGATCAATTCGACGTAAATACCCCCGGTCGCTGTGAATGCATCAAGAAAATGCGTGGGTTTAAAACTCAAATATCCGCTAAATCCGTCCATGTCGATTCCGTTATCAGTCCCGCCTCGCCTTTTCATACAGCGACAAGCAGGTGAGGATTGCCATCTGGTCAAAGGCCTCGCCAAAATTTACCCTCATTTCCAAGACGCCGCAATTCCGCACCGTCCTTCTGCTTGTGAAAACCGCCAAAATTTCGCCCGTCTCTCCATCTAAAAGCTTGAAATTCCTCATGCTGATGCTGGAAGGCGTCATGCCCTCCACACTCACGGACTGAGTGCGCTTCCAGGTAAAGGCTTTCCTGTCGCCATGCTGGTCGGCTAACGTTGTTTCCCAGCGGAATTCGGAACCACCCAGATTTTGCCTCGTCATGTCCTCCCATTCCACGGAATCCACATCGGCGGGGTCGCCAAAGCCGAGCTTGAAGTGACCGCCAAACAGGATAAAATGGCAGACAGCAACGACTGGTGACTCGACCGTGGACCCTGCACGAAGGGTGAGGGACGGCACTTTGCGTTTAATGGTATTGATGCCAAGATAAAATGCTCGATCACCTGCCTTCTCTGTAACGTCGTAGTGGCTTGGTATTGACCAGGAATGGCGATCAACTTGGAACTGCCTGTGCACCGTCTTAGCGGGCGACTCTGGAGGGGAGACTGCTGACGGCATGGTTGTAACTTGTGTAAGACTGCGTCCCCGAAAAAAGAAAATGCTCAAAAGATTTATCAGGAGAAGAATTTGACCAGGAAGGACATTCATTCTTTGGGCATGATTTTATCTACTGCCAGTGCAGTATGAAAGGGACAAGCCCATGAAACGACCGTATTTCGCGATTCAGCCGCACACGCCAATAATACGAAATACGGTGGCCTCGAACGCGCGCGCGTGAACGCCACAATCCAATATCCCCCCACACACGTGCGCACTTCAGCTAATCAATTCAATTCATTTCCAAAATCCTAGCTGAATTCATTTACCGAATGTTCATCATGTGCCAGACATGGCATCGCATCGCGTGCGTGCTCTCCTTTACTCCTCCCAATATATTCGGCCGGCCCAACTTAATGCCAATCTTCGGTGAGCTCCTTCAGCTCAAGCAACCAGCCATGTGGTATCAGCATGGACGTCGAAATTAGCCAGCTCAATCGTGCGACTCATCTCTCCCTCCTCCGTCGTCCACAAATGCTGGCACTTCATCCACCACAGAGTCGCCAGCGTCAGCGCGATGCCCGGCACCAGGCCCCCAATCACGGAGGCGAACACCCAAGGAATGTGCATCTTGAAGTGTTCGATGTAGAATTCAAAATCTTGGAACATCATGTAGCCCCCCAAGTAGGGATACGATAATTGAACTGTGCTGCAGAAGCACGTCTGGAATCCACCTGCCAACTGTAAATAGTCCATCAGTAAATACCCATGATAAAGTGCATCTCGACGGGGACACGTACAACAAGGCCTGTCAAAAACACAAGCCAAACAAACCCCATGAAATTGAATGTGTAGCAGATGGCTCGGCCTCTTCGTCCCGGACTTTTACTGCACATCTGGTAGACCCAGGTTAAGGTGCTCAGTATGCCATACAAAAGAGAAGCCGCTGACCAGCAGCCGAATCCAAATGTCGGGGTAAAAAAAGCAATCAGAAATGCCATCATGACTTCAACCCATACTATCATGAGCGCAATAATAGCGGTGATAAACCAAGAGGCTGGCCGTCTACCAGTAAGATAGTCGGTGACTTGGTTAGCACAAGCTTCGTATTCGGCAATGTCATCTCTCAGATCGAGTTGGTACATGTTATAGGCTCTGATTGCCGCGTCGGGCAAGTAACCGCATTGGGCCTTGCGACCTTGGCCCACAAACTCGCCAACACGAAATACTTCCATCTCATGCCGGGATACTGTTGGAACCCACCACTTCGGTGTTGGCATATGCTTTTTCTCCGTCACCTCTTTGGTGGATTCCATGACGGCATTGACGTTGTATAGCCAACGGGAAAGCAACATCCTTGATTCATGTTAGCTTTTGACATAGTTTGAGGCATGGTTGACAAACGCTGTACGTTCCGCTGACACGGGGTTTCGATCCACGATGCTGAAAATCACAAGGACAGGCAGCCAGCAGTACAGCAGTCCAAGTGTCAGTGGTGCACCAGTTCTATTTCCTTCAATGTTTGCGAAGGCCAACACAAGGGAAAACAGAAATGCTACAAGGAAGATGAGCAGACTGGCAAGTGTAGGAATCACACCGCGGCGCCTAAGCACACGAAGCTGAAAGGCTATTGTAGAAAGCAGCTCGGCAGTATACTGCTGGTCCTTTTCGACAGTGCCGTGGTGGGAAGCCAAAGGACGGTACAGGCCAAAGACCATGGCCTGTTGGAACTTTTGGAGCTTGTCATAATCATGTGGGATTTCAAACTGGCCGATACAGCTGAGGACATAGAAGGCGTCATTCCATAGGCCATGTCTTGTTTTGGCCATGCGATGACAATGCCTCGTTTGGCGAACATTAAAAATAGTGTGCGTCAAGGCAGTCTGGGGAGATCCGGTCCAGTGAAAGAGGGCGCCAAATGTTCTCCGGAACTTCTTCTGGTGAACAGCTTCATATGGCAGGTTGAACACGATTGACAACGGGAAGATCCAATTAGTCGCGATCTCCAGCGCTGACCGCGTTGACATGGTCGCTGTGCGAGCACCACAAATTTTCTGGCATCCTGTTTCTCTTGTTGGTATCCAAGACTTGACTAGTCATAGCAAACGTCTATGGTGTAAAACAACGACTACAGCTAGGAACTACTCACCTTCATAAGTAATAGCCGTGATATTCCCACGCGGGTAGTCACTCTTTAGACCGGAGATGGGGCCATGGTAGAGGTAACGACCTATAGTCTCGTTGGTAATATCACCTCTCGTGGTGTTCCCACTTAGGATCCCTTCGAAGACGCCCTGGCATGTTGCGTATCCAGTGTCTTGGGCGCTAACTGAAGCTATGCACGCTAGAATCACGGCACAACGCACGAGCAAAAGTCCTTGGGAAGAAGTGAGGCCCATTTTGCAGATGATCGTCAGCCAGAGAAAGAAAGAAAAAGACCACTGCGCGGAGAGAGGCCGGGGAAGAAATATGCGTTAGGTGCGCAAACCGGGATGCAGCTCTTTTCTCCCGCATACAGTTATCTCTCGAAAAACACGGTGCAAGCCATGCTACAGCGCATTTGTCATGTGGCCTCCCGTGCCGTAGGTGCGACTGCGAGTCCTGTGGTGACGATTGGTTCTGTTGTATGCGGGCAATGGCAATCCAAGGTGGAGTGGGTGAAACTTGGCCGTAGAGCGGCCTGTGATATATCGAAACGGGTGTGACGACCATACATGGTCCTGCTTGTTAAGTGTGGAAACAGAGCTTGGCTGGCGCTGGATAGTCACTGTGAGTGGGTAATTGGGCCGGCGCGGGCAGACGCTGTGGGTGTTGATCTAAGACACACAGGCGACTATTCGGACTGATGCATTACCTCTGCTTTGCTAGCACCATGGCCTAAGTTTTGCGGGCCAAGCCACAGCCATCCCGAAGACTAAGCGGTGTAGCGCGCACCACGGACCGAGCGTTCGAGAGGGAATAGCCGGTCATCACTCAAAATTACTGACCAAATATTAACATGAATCTCAATTGACATGTCAATTCATCTTCTCGCATGGTGTGTGGCTCTTCATGCATTGCTGACATCTATGGTCTCCGTGCTTATCGGCATGTCTTATTCATGGTGACAACTCAACATATTAGCGCCTGCATCTCAGGTCTCACTTTGGAGAAAATAAACCAATAGCTGTATGCTTTGCCAATGCTATTTTCATAAACAAAGGGCCAATTGGTTATAGACTTATGTGCGGAGTTGATCCCCGAGCCGTCCGTGTTTAAAAAAATCTTGGCATGGCTTGCCATTGACAACCCAGGTTTCAATTTGTTGCCACTGGTGGTTTTCATGGGGTGACGGGTGAAATCAAATTCCCTCAAAATCGATAACAAAAAGAGAGAAACAAAGCCAATGTGCATATTATCCTCTCGTCATGCCCTGGGCAACTTGGTGGCAATGTTTTCCCCATTCGATGCAGGGTAGCTAGCTGAGCACTGAGCGATTTTCCAAGCTCCGCTGTGGAGAGATCGAGTGACACCAAAAGCTTGATTTCCCCAGCAGGGTTAGCGCATGCTCGTCCCGCAAACCACAGGGAGCGGGATCACTGGTTAGGCCCAGCTCTAGCCTCTCTGCTGCGCTAGTTTAGCTTTAGAGGCGTTCATGAGGCCGCGATGGTTTCTTGAACTAACTAAAAGGCGAGCCGCCTTTTCGTCCGGCAAAGAATACGTTAACTATTGGCCTCAGCAGGCGAGGTGATAGACTGGTCTGGGCCGTCGTTAAACCAGCCATCAATGGGTTTTGTACAGGGCATGCTGGGTTTAGCCGCGCGATGGTGCGCCAAACATGCGCGTCGCTACTCGCGTCCATATTCTATGCTTATTTGCATCATTTTGCCACACATCCCGTTCCGCATGTCTTTCCAATCGTTTCCACATCCCATCCCCACCAAACTTAGATCTTGTTGGTAACATTTATTTTCCGCAGTTCAATGGACATTACCGAATTATCGGCCCGTCTAGCGTCTTGTTCCTCGCCTATGTCCATGTGGCATCATCCTTTAGAATCGTCTCCACGAAGCTGGAATCAATATGGCGGCACTTTTGGTCCAAAATAAGCCGAAGCTATGTGCAATGTCACGCACAAACTAATGTGACTAGTCTTACACTTTGTAATTATGACACCAAGTACTGTGGTTTGACGTTTTCAATTTTTTCCAGCGCAGAGTCTATGATACAGGCCAAAAATCGTAACACGATAGTAAGGCAGATACCTCGCTATTTTCAATCTCTCACATCACCTCAGGCATTTTCCCTTGCGCATCTATTAACCCAATCGCGGCCACTTCCTTAATGAGAGCCTAAATTTGCAAGCCGTGTACATCGAAGGGGGAATATGTGACGTAGATATAGCCGCTTAGCCGAAGCTCTATTGGATCCTTTATGAAGTAGGAGTAATCAGTGCATGGATAACCGTGGCGGTGCGCGTTTGGATCAGCACTCAATTGGTTACTCTATTTCTGCAGAGTAACATTTTTGGCACGACTGGTGCAAAACAAACTACTGTAATAAACGGCAGCATAAGCACTTGAAGCGCTACAAGGCAGTGCGACGGTGTTGGTTTCAGCTGCTGACAAACAAAAGTCTTACGCCGAAATGAGGGTGTAGTCTTTGAGCAAGACACATAACACGCCCAACATCACAGTAAATTTTGAAGCAAAAATCCTATTTCCAAATTTCAGACATGGTTGGCTTCCGTCGAACAAACAGCTGCGAGACTTGCAGGCAGAAGAAAGTCAAGGTATGGGGCAAATTTTCTGTCTGAGACATGGTGTTTTGACCTCTGGGGATACCCGCTAACCAAGGCTATGTGCCTACGATCTCTAGTGTGACGAGGTGCGCCCGGTATGTGGACCATGTGCTCAGAAATCACGCGAGTGCATCGAGTCTTCTCCGCTTCCACCGATTATCTGGGCTAAATCGGGCCAACGTTGCATCTCAAAAGAAGGAGCTTTACTAAAGTCCAAAGACGAAAACCCAGCCCCTCCAGCTTTGGAGTTGACTAATACACATGCCCGAGTCCTTCCGCTTGTCACGTCCATGGCAGTCGCCAATGGGGCTGCCTCTGACAAATATCGGCTTGATTTTGCCCGGAAACGTCGGATGAAGCAAAATCAGGCAGCCCTAAGCAGACCACTACGGGAGCCTGATCTCACCCCTCTGGACCGGCTTCGTATGAAGTTCATTACAGCACACGAAAGTACCCCTAAAGGATTTTGTGTCTGTAGCTTTACTTCACAAATACATCGCTTGCCGCTTTACATCGGACAGTCGGCTGCGCTTGACAGCGCTGCAACATGTCTTATCGAAACCTATGATTCGTTTGTCAGAGGTGGTAAAACAGATCACATGCATGACGTGAGCTATCAGCAAGCCCTGGTGAATCTACAAACCGCTCTATATGACCCTCGTGAAGGCAAAAAGAGCACAACGCTGGCTGCCATTGTGTTTTTATGTATTTCTGAAGCTCTGGGGCGATTGGGAACTAACTGTCGATATATGCTACACTCCAGAGGAATGGTTGCATTTATCAAAGTCGTAGGCATCGGATATAAGGATGATGACCTTGGGAAAGCCATGATCACTAGCGCTCTTGGTCCCATGGTATGTGGAAGATTGATTGTTCCTCAACAATGTGACGTCTCTTACTGATAGTCCCAATTAGGTTTTGCAATCTTACCTGGAAGGCACTAGGTGCATATTGAGCGAAGATGAGTGGAGCTGGATATGGCCCGATAACCCAAGTACGACTACCACGTGGGATGTGGACATTCGTCAGATCATTCCATTTAATCGCATGGCGTCTATATTGATTGACATTCGCGAGGCGCACCAGAAAGCGAAGGAGACCGAATCTGCGGAAGGTCTCCTTGAGGTATTTCATAAAGGCCTGCTGTTGAGACGGGAAATAAATACTGAGCTAGACGAACTGAACAGGACTGCGCAGTGGGATGATCCTGCGAATTGTCTGATCTACAAGAGCGCGAGTGTTGATAAATTATTACCACTTCCGTTCCATTATGACTTCCGCAATCTGAAGTTCTCGGAGAAGGTCACACGTTGGTGGGGTTATGCTATCCAGATCAACAGCATCTTGATGCGGTTGCACGAGCTTCTCGAGTGCTACAATAGCCAAATTTGGACCAAAGAGACTCTTGATCTAGTGATTTCAGAATGCACGGACTACTCGCGAAAAATCTGCAGCTCCATTTCCTATGCTAAGCAATTTGCGCCGCTCGGGTCAGGTCATCTAGCTTACCCCGTGTGTGTAGCTTGGAGTTATGTTCCTGATGAATGGAAAGGCTGGGTTCTTGAGGAACTCGGTTCAATGGGGGGAACTATACTGAATTACTGCACCCTGGAGGTTCTGGAAGCATCCACCAAGATATTCTTTCGCTAGTACCGTATTATTTGTAAGTTTCTTCACGTTCCTGTTAATTATGACCTATGAAGCGTAGTTTTGGAAGTGAGAATAAATTTGCGCATATGGCTGAAGTTGGTTGGGGCTTTGATAATCCGCGACTGTTCCCCAATTCCCCTTTGTTATGTAAATCGTGAAAGTGGAGGGAAAATTGTTATTCAATTGACTCACATTTTTGAAACTTCCATGACTGATTTTTAAACATTTGAGGGCACCAAGGCTTTTTACGATGCCCAGTCTTCCATCGTAAGGTTCTTTTGTATCCATGTGCGTACTTGACTTCAAGCTTGTCCCCTCTCGATTTCGGTCAAGTAATACGAGCTGGATAGAGAACAGTCTCGCTACTTCGCGTCCGCGTAATCAGATACGAGGTTTTCCCCCGCTGGCTCGAACAAGCTAAGCCATTTCTCTTTACCCCGGCATATACCAGACCACTACCCGATTTCTATATATGATGTTGATGAAGTCAATTGGTTTCCTCACAATCAAAAAGTAAGCTCAGATGTCGCGCTTGGGACAATATTTGGTTGGTTAGTCCGGTCATGTCCAAGTGGCCAATCGAGACCAATGATCACTGCTTTTTTTTCAGTAGCTTGAGGCATCGTCAGGGGGCTCGGAAAGATGAAGTCGGTGCGGGTGACGGTGAACTCCGAGTTTGAGCTAGTTATGGGGTACAACCGCGCGTTCCCCTGGTGCCCACCGGCCTTTTTGTTCAGCGCTATTGCTTCGCCGCTTCAAGCATCCGACCTATCGGAAATTTTCTAGGGCAGGAGGCCGTTCGTAGCCGCTTGGCTTAGAAACAAGAGGTTGGGGTTGAAGGAGGGAGTGTTCAATTGTGTTTGAATCAACAATACGTACGATGTTTTGGTTCTGGGGAGCTTAAGCTTGCCTGACCCACAATGATTGACGTAAAGACGAATCCGATTCGAGGCAAAGAAGTCCAGATCGGTTCGTATTTGCTGCCAAGCATTCCCTGAAGGGGGGACCGCGTCATTCAGTGGTCGGGTTTTGCGATTTACGAAAGCCATCTGACCAGGGAGTGAATCCCACCAAAATCCTGCATTTTTCTGCATGCGTCATTGGACCCTGATCCAGTAGGGCAAAAATTGTCTCCGAAGTCCCCTTCCTCTCGTCCGACCACACGCAGAGCGTATGTCGACCAATTTAAAGTGAGGCTCGTGTATTTCTTGTGCCACACACCATCCCAAACGAGGCAGAATTTAGCTTATTATAGCACATCTTAAGCTACCATGGAGTGGGCATTGAAACGCCCCCGCGAAGATTCCTTCGTGTTAGGCAATGGGGTGGATACACATGCGCACGGCTGGACAGGATGGCCCACAAGGACTTTTGATTGCGACCTTGGTGCTAAAAAAGGCCGATAAGGTAACCAATCAACCTCAGACCGGGGTCGCGGCGGTTTTCCCAAAAATCTTAGCAGGGAGAATAAGTCTGACATCCGGGTAAGCAGGTGCCGATTATCCAGGCGCTTTCAGCTGGGCTGACGGATCGACATCGCTCAGTGCATCAGCTAGGCCGTTTTTGGTAATTTCAACTCCAGACTTATGAAAAAAAGGTGGCAATGCCAGGCATGATATCATGTTGGGATCCTCTTGGGAAGGGAGGTATAAAGGAATCACTCCAGCAGGCTCGCCTGGAACATCTGTAGCAGTCGGCGATTTCTATTCATTTGCAGCCTTCACTGTCTGCATTGGCACGGAAAGAAAGTAAATCGAAAAAGATATCCAAGCCATGGCCAAGCTCAAGCCTTACAAGGACGATGTTTACCTCTGGAGCTATGTTCCTTCCCTCATCGCTGCAGCCGCGTTCGCGCTGGGCTTTTTACTGTGCACATTATGGATGATCTTCCGAATGTTCCGAACAAAATCCTGGTTTTTTATCCCATTTATTATCGGCGGGATAAGTAAGTTCCCTATTAATTGTTGATTGATGATCGCCATGTGTTAACAGATTCATCATAGTGGAAGTGTTAGGCTATGCCGCAAGAGCTCGCTGCCACGACCACACAGACCAGCTCGGAATCTACGCAATTCAGTCTGTATTGATCCTTATCGCTCCGGCCCTTTTTGCAGCGACGATTTACATGTCCCTCAGTCGGCTTATGCGCAAGCTACAGGCCGAGAGCCACTCCATCATATCCGCGCGGTGGTTGACTCGGCTATTTGTAACCGGGGACGTCTTATCTTTCCTCATCCAGTGTGGTGGTGGCACTCTTGCGACGAATCAAAAAATCAACCCAAATATTCCCAAATGGATTATTCTTATTGGGTTGCTTGTGCAGATTGCCTTTTTCGGCCTCTTCATCGTCACGACGATCATCTTCCATAAGCGACTCCGACAGTACTCCCCACCGACGCTGATGAGCGGCAATATCAATTGGCTCAGGTCGTTGGCTATGCTCTATTCTGTCAGTACACTCGTCATGGTTCGATCAATCTTTCGTGTGATTGAGTATGCTGTGGGCATGGACGGCTACTTGGCAAAACACGAGTGGACCTTGTACGCCTTTGATGCTGCCCTGATGATAACCGCGATGGTTATATTCGCCAGCATGTATCCGGGAGACCTGGGACGAAAGAATGTGGCGAAGAAGCTTCAACCGGAGGATGAAATTCCAATGTAAGTTTTATTTATATGACATCCATGCGCTCCTATGCATTCAAGCACACGAGTGCAAAGATCTACATTTGCCAATTACTGACCCGACCAGGTATCACACAAACGTACCATACGACCCATCGGCAAGAATTTAAAGCTGACTCAGATAATTAATAATCTGCATTTTGAAAATGAGTAGCAAGAGTTTTTGATATATAAATATGACGAGGAATATTCGGATCCCTTTCTCCCATTTACGGAACAGAAGAGTTTTAGAGTAGTCTGAACAATACCCCTTTCTGCGCGGTTTCTTTTACTATCCACATATCTATTATTTTTAACTCTACATTAAGTTCTATTACTTCCCTCTCTATCAAATCTCGGCCCAATACAATAAAGGAAAGATTAACTCTGATCCATTAATCCATATGATACCATAAATGCAATCATCATTTTATCTTGTACGCATAGACGTCGGTTTTTAAACCAGTTGGAGAAGGGTTGGCAGGCATTGTGCCATTTTTAAGCCAGCAGTTCCCTCCACGATCTTTTACGCGTTGGCCAATTTCACTGCTGAACACCACGCTCAAGCATTCGACATCTCCATAAAGCTTTTCTTTTGTCGGAGACATGCCGGCACACGCATCCATGCAGTCCTCGAGGCTATATGCGATTATTACCGCGAGATCAGCGACCTCACCCCCCTCCGCGGCGGGATTCGAGGATCCAAAATTGACATTGCAGGTCCATTTTAGGTCAACATTATATGCGCTTGATGTGTATTCTCTCTTCGCTGGATCAGATGGACAATCTAAGTGTAGCGTTGTGATGTTTTCTGCCGGTATTGCCTTGTAATTATCTGGGTTGAAGTTATATGTGTCGGAGGTACTTGAGGTATTTGAGCTGCTATTGTTGGCGCTGTGGCTTGTTGTATTCTCATATGACGCACAGCTGGCATTGGTGGGGCTGTTTTCAGAATTATTTGAGCTGCTTGATACAGCAAGGTTAGCATCTACGTTGTTTCAAAATTTACTTGCTGGAAGAAGGTTTCTTACTGGGAATTGGATAAAGCCGTGCTTATCCCACCGCCTATACAACCTCCAATTGCTAAGGAGATGATGATTGTTGTAACAAACCCCCAAGGCGAAAAGATAAGGCCAGATACCCGCGCCTTTCGGCTTGGTGTGTGATCAGAGAGAGCTTTTGCTTGGCTGTATTCCGTCTGTGGAGAAAATTTCGTGTCTTGATGGTAGGTTACGGGGGTTGCTTCCATCCCATCCTCCACATAAACTTGAAGCCCATCCATCCTTGCTCAAAAGTCTGAAGCCCTCCAATGGGGCGCGTCTCGTGTCGGAGTTAGAAAGGAAGCACGGGGGCGAGGAGACAATCTCGGTGTGTATATTGGCTGTTGAAAGGAAGGGACGACTTGGAGACAAACGATGTGTCATGACGCAGTCCTCCCGCGATCTTTAAATATTATGAAACACCACAGCCTGATTCTATACTAGGGATAGTGCCAGTTCATCGTGGAGATGAGAGGAGTCGATCCTGTGCGTGTTTCCACCATTGCAAGGGTCCCACATCGCGGCCGATCATCATAAAAATGGGGAAGCACAAAACATATTTACGCGAAAGGTCATATGTCGTTATGCTTTTTCATTGTATATCAATTGTACTGAAGCAAAATCTCATCGGTTTCAGTACAAATCTTTTCATTGCTACTCTTACCACGCTAGAGTCAGCATGCAACCTGTTCTCAAGGGATAAGGGAAGTTGGGCAAATGCACGATACAGTCATCCCAATAGTCTCAAATACAAGCATAGGCTTTAGCTGGATAAGTCAGCATATTTTTGGCGGCTCGGCCCGAGCGATAGCTTCGCGATCAGATGAAAAGCGCCGTCCGCCGGTGTCAGCTCTGATGGTAACGGGGCACTGTGCAAGTAGCGGGGTTCACAAGCAGTTGTGGCGTTGGGCGGACAAAAACCGCACAGACTCTGAGTTCAAGACCGACAGGTATGGGTGATGAACTCGCTTGTGGAAGCCGACTAAGCTAAGCTGTGTTAAGAGTGTTGCTGCGCTCCTGGGTTCAATATTTTGACCATGGTTGTTTTAGCCTTGAGCCATCGTTTTGGCCCAGCGTCGTCGCAAAATGGTTATTTAGATTAGGAGATTTTGGTTGGGAACTTATTCTTGATTGCAGGATATTGCTGAAAAGAAATCTAGAAATCCCCTATTGTCATGTTATTTTTCCGTTGTGGTTTTTCGTAGAGCAAAAAATGACAAGCTATTCCTGAGAAATTAATGAAACTACGTTTACCCCTCTCAAATGCGACCATCTGGACCAGCCATGAGATAAATTGAAAGTATTTTATCATGACTATTCTTAATGTGGTTATATTTGACACAGCTTGATGGTTGTAGAAGTGGTTCTTATTATCTAAAATGACACAATAACGACGCTGCTGAATTTCTATTCTACGTTAACGCTGATATATACTCTGTGCGCTTCATGACAAAACCAAAAATAAATACAGAGAAATACCGGGTCTAGAATAGGCTAGGACGCCCATCCCTCCCGGGTATACATGATCACGCCCACTGGTATAATAGCGTCATCGCGATAAACGACAGTTTCTGGATACTCCACTGACCCACCATCCCGTGTCGTCACTGCCTCAACCTGTCGATGATACCTATTAGCAAGAGCCTAATTTGGGCTTTTGTTTCACGTACGCAATTGTATGGGGGGTCAGGAGATCTCCGACCATTTTGTGCAACATTTAGAAACTGAGGCCTGTTGCAAACGACGCGGCAGATGAGCATGGCATGTAGTCGCGAGCGGACATAATGGTTCTTTGCGTAACCATCGGCTTCTGTTAGATTCTATTAGATAATCTAGTGAAGATTGGTTGGAAATGCGGCTTACTTGAAGATGCGGAAGTTGTATAAATTCCAGCTCCAAACATGTTCTCGTCATCTCGAGGAATGTCAGACTGAGTAATCCCGATGGCTACCTGCCTTTATTACTCACCAGAATATTTTACTTTGAAGGATACCCATAGAATTTTGCACATGAAGCAATCGTCGTCGTAGCAAAGCTTGAGATGCTGACCGTGATCACCCGATTTACAAGCTCTCTGTGTGCCGTGGAAGCGTGTCTTGTATTTGCCCCCATTCTCATTCCTTTTTCTGTTAAATCTGTGCTATATCATCTGTGTGGAGTTTTCAGCTTACAGATATTTCCGAAACCTTGTCCCGCGATGCGATTCAAGCAAGTCTTCATTGGTGGCTAGATAGACTTCCTTCACCTGTGCCTTTTTATCCGGGTGTTGCCATCCATCTCGGAATTTCTTTTCATCTATTATATATGATAAGTACAAAATCTTGCTTATGATGTTGGATCAGACCGTACAATACCAAAACTGCTTGTCGCTGTGACTGAGTCGAGTGTATCCCTAAAATAAGATCAGAGAGAGAAGGCTGGGCCCTTGATGTAGGGTAACATACCACAACCATTTTGACGAGTAATGGAAAGAGCGATTGGAGATCTTGAGGAGCCAATAGCAGGCAATATCAACAAAAATGTATCATTCATATATTTATATTGTGTCCCAGCAGATACGTCGAGCCGGACTTCTAATCAAGTCTCAAAGCCACCGGGGGAAATAGCCGTGCGTGATGCTTGTGTCGTGGGATAGTATTTTAAGGCCGAACACTTTATAATTCCAAGCTGGGTAACGTAATGTCGTTGATGAAATTTCTTGAAGGGTTTGTCTCGAGAGGGGTAACTGGGACTGGGTGCTGAATGTAGTGAGCATTAGAGTCATGATAACGGTGCAGAAAACGACGATTAATAGTTTGCGGTGGGTGTATAGTATGATGAGCTGCAAATATGGGCTGCTAGGCGGAAATGCGAGGCTCGTCCAATGCTGGCCTCGGGAGGCCCTGCGAAGAGAAGTCCTAAATTATGGCAACAAACAAGGGCCTATTGTTTCGGTCGAAAGCAAGGCGGTCTAGGGCCAGGAGCTGTTCAATGCAACGAGAAAGAGGGACAAAAAGCGAGGCAGACCGTGTGCTACCCTTTCATGCGTGAAACGTATAGTCGCACTGCATACCCGACCCCCCATTTGACTTCGCAACACCTTCGTGTAGAGTCCTGTCTCGGGCCAGGGCGTCAAGGTGCAAATGATGCTGTCAATGAACGTGCCGGGAGGGCACCCTCTTGGAATTTGCCGTAAGCTCTTACCCTGAGCAGCTTAGCTTAGAATGTGAAGCGTGTTTTTAGCAAGCCACGTTATCCATGTCACAAGAGAGCTCTGGACATTCGCTCACCGGTGTGGGACGGGTGAGGCAACGATGCGGCTGATGCGAACCGTGGGGTCGAGAAACTGGGGCTCCGAAACCCCTCGTTGGAGGAGGGCAGAGCTCACAAAATGGACGCCTGGCCTGGCTATGCTCTGGTTTACACATTTAGCCATGAGGCACAGCGCAGGCCGACATGATTGCCAAATCGGGGGTAGTAAGCGACCGAATATGGATGGATAGGATATGATAGATGTTGAAAATGGCGTCAAGCAGTGCCAAGTTTGAGGCTATGTACCGAAGTCACAAACCCAATTAAATATGGTATCGTCTATTCTGGCCTATTATTGATCCTGTGAGATCGAAAAAGGCACCCTCGTAACTCCCTCAACGCCTTCATGACTCTGTAGTCTCTATCGTTGGATCCAAATGTATACTACGCTACTCATGCCTATACTTGTTGACCAGACAAGATGCGGTCAAACACTTCAAAGTTACCATCCCCTTTGGGATCGTAGACGGCGAACCAGACGTCGCGCCACCAGTTACCAGAAAACTCGTTTTCCTTCATCACTTCAAGCCAGCAGTGGGCCACGTCCTCCGGAGGGTTGGCATGCACGCCGCAGCCCAGAGCGCCCAGCACCAGAAGGCCGTGGCCCTTTGTGGCGGCTGCACGTAGGGTCAAACGCATCTTGGCCTTTGTGACGCTGCGGTCCTTGTCGCTGTCAAAGATGGACTTTTCGCGCGGCGGATTGGTCGAGCTGCCGCTGAGCACAAAGGTGCGCACTGGCGGGTCCCGCAGCGCAGCCACTGTCACGCAGCCCACCGTGGGCATGTCCTCGGGCGCTGCCTGGAAGAGTCGGTGGCCGCTGGCCATGTCGTCGCGGATGACGAGCACGTAGGGGCTGTATATGACTTCGTCCCAGGCTAGTGGGTATAGGCGGCGATCGAGGCTGTGCGACAGTGAGCTGCGATAGCACAGGGCCTCCTCCTGGGCGACCTGGCCGTTGAGCCAGCCACCGCAGGGTTTGCTGGCGTTGGCGAAATTGACCACCAGCGGCAGCTTGTTTTGCAGGCGCGGGTCGTCGCCGCGTTCTTGTGCATGCTCGCGCAGCCCGATGGCGGCGTTGAGCGTGTCCATGTTGACGACGCGGACCGTGGCGGGGCGCTCGTACGCGGGGCAGCGGTTCGGATCGAGGTAGCGCAACTCGTCTTTGATGTACTTGTGAGCCAAGCGTGCGGCGTCGGTGCACTGAAGCTTCCCCAGGAGCCGCGGGAGCACGTCGATCGTGTCCTGGGCGACCTCCTTGAGCGCTTCCTTTCGTTCCTGGGCGTGCGACGTCATCCTGGGTTCATGGCGATGACGGTTGTGCGTCGAGCCGTGTCTGTGTCTTCGGTCGTGGTGGTGGTGGTGCGACTGCGACTGGTTCGGGGGACGTCTCATATACGGCATGGTCGGACGGACGGGGGGATTGGCAGCGGAAAGCACTAGGCAGGCAGCTCGCCGAGTCAAGATATCCAGCCGTTGGAGGAGGCAAGGGTCAAGTGACAATGCGGCATGCTGGACATGGCTGCGGCTACGCTCTGTTGCATGACGAAGTCAGCCTGAGGGTGGTTGTTGGTTGTGTGTCGCACAGAATAGGCATCCTCGCTTATCTGGGGCCCTGGAGGATGCCCACGTCCGGGTGTGGTAAATGGCCCTGAGCAAGGGTTTCGCCTCACTATTTTTTGTGTCCAGTCTGTCTATTTATCCACCCATCTGTGCCTTAGCTTTCCTCTGACAATCCTCCAACGAGGCATGCATTCTGGGGCTGGCATCAGGATAGCCTTGATTCTGTCTGATGAAGTGTAAATATTACTCCTCCCCTCCCACCTCCGTGCGGGGCCGTCCTTTGTGTCCGCCCGACACTCAGCGCACCAGAGTAGAGCAGACATCTGAAGGCAGACGGCCTATTCACTATTTGACAAATATGTCTTTTGGTTACCATTATTTCATTTGCACAAGTGCATTAAATCCGCCATACCTATAACTAGACTAGGCGTTAGCACAGCAAGTCTCATTTGGGCATCCTCCAGCCCTGCGTCTCACCCACACATGTGCGCTGCATCGCGAATTCTACAGACACCATCGGCGCCTTGCCTCTATAGTCGCTCCTGTGTAAATATTGTCACAAATGTGCAAAAATAAACCCTCGTGCTCACATGATATTCTTATTGTGTTACCCGGTACACGTCATCGCTAAATCCCACCAGCTTGCCAACATGTTCGTGCCCAAAGACAACCACCAAAGCGGGGTCTGGTCTGATAATCTCCCAGGCAGCATCACAAGCTTCCCCCGCCCGACGTCCTAAAACATGGCCTCCACGAGCCCGAATCAGTCACAGCTCGCCGATTTACTACAGTCTGATCGATACTATCCGATATTTGACCGCATATGCTCCTATCTCTCAATCGGAGACATCTACGCACTACATGGCGTGTCGCGCTCGTTTCGCTCAATCCTAGCGCTTTTGCAGGCGAGATGGCTCAACATCACGAACCACCTGGAGGGGGACGGAAAGTTGCACAAAGGCCATGATTATGCGAATAAAAAAATACTCGTCAGTTTTGTTCGCGACGCTTCCGCATTTCGAGAACAGCTGGAACTATGCGGCGGCGTCATTGTCGGCGGCTTCGCTGTCAACTTTTTCAACCTGGGCCATGGCAAAAGCTCATACATGGACATTATTGTCCAAAAGAGTCGACATGCAGAATCATTTGAGAGATATTTGCAGTACAACGAGAAATACGACTTGGCCAAATGTGACGAAGTAAGGCAGTTAGGAAACCAACCACATACAAACCAGCAGTATCTAATTCATTTTAGGCCAGGCATCAAATTACCCTATCCAGAAGCAAGTCGCCCGAAGGAAGGATCCGCATTACAAAAACGAATACCTCCCCCATCCACTCCCTCTTGACCTCCGCGTACTCGACGACCGAACTCTGCTTCATAACGCACAACAAGGCCTATTGTCTTTTCCCCAGACAAACCATTATCCACCACGAGCTGTACCCGTTGAAACATCTCGATGATGACTTTGGTCGGATATTGGCAGAGCGAGAAGAGCAAGGGTGGAGCACACGCGACATTCAATGGCCAGACTTGGGAGCCAAAAAAGACAGGCTGTGTGGAAGTGCAGTACGGCGTGTCGGCGACAGATCGTCGCTGATAATACCTCTGGAACCTTCACGCCGACCAAAAATGATGCCAGACTTCGTTGTTGAGTTTTGCCAGTTCAGTCTGCTCGATATCACGGCGTCGACTGGATCCTACTACGTGGGCGGTTCATGGACACTGGCGCGTGGTAGACCATTTCAGATGGAGCGGACGCTATCCATCGATGTGCGGGAGCTGAAGTCACCTGCTTTACGCTATCAGTATACATATGGTAACTGTCGAAGATTCTGGGACGAGTTTGTCCAAACGAGACTCATACGATGGGCCTGGGTCGAGCTATATAAGATGAAGCCAGAAGAACGACCGCTGAAATCATCTTTTAGTGGACACCCCAAGATAGAGGACTACGTTTCAGCAAATTTTAAGCACCCAAAGACTTGGGACTATGCCGATGATCAAATACCATGCTGGTACCACGAGTGGGAATGCCAAAACGGCAAAGTAGGCTGAATCCAGCCTGACCTCAAAGTGGTTTTTTCATTATCTGTGCTTACAGCCAAGGTTTTAATTCATGTATCTCTTCTTTGTAGATAATATATTGACCAATTCCATCATTTGGCGGCTTGGCTAGGGCATCAAGGAACAGTGGAGCCAAATGATGGTAAGAGCATCATAAAAACCGCACATATAAGTAAACAACAGGTAAGAAGCCATAATCCAAATTATTTAATAATGAATTTCATCAAATATATTGAAGCGGGATTTTCAGAGGACGAGAATCAAGTTGATTTCAAGGATGATGGGGTGTAAAGCATATTAATGACAGCCTGACATTCCGACAAGACACACGGGGATGCAAGTCTCATCTCCCTTACAAATATCTTCACACCACATTAGGCAATCCGTTCTCTAAGAGGTATTAGCATAACATCTGTGGCATTTGTGAAACTTGGAGTGTGCTCACGATGACGTTCTTGGTGGCCGAATCGTCTGATCCCTTTAACTGCGGTGCAGCGGAAGCCAATCCGATGATCAACGGAAAAATGACGGTGAAAATTTTCATTTTTGTAATGTCTGAAAACGCCAAATGCCTTGGATAGTATATTGGATCACTGGCGCTTTGTGAGTACCAAACAAATCAAAACTACAAAACTTTGGGGGGTGTTGGGGCGATTTTAATATTTTGGTTCATGCACGAATTCGCCAAGTAATGAGAGGTAAGGCGAGACACGGGTCAGCTGGCCCTGCTATTTTGCGTATGTAGCATTTCTTCAATTAAGACGGCCGTATTTGGCATTCCTCTCCAGGTGGGTATCATTCCTTACTTCATAGTTAACCCGATGGCACCTCACCTGGCCAACCTCCCTTAATTTCAACAACGGTTTACCAATAATATCTAGTCTACTCATTACAACGTCTTCGTATATTTGGTATTGCAAATTAGCGTATCACATAAACGTCAAGCCGTTATGTCGGGTCTCCTTATTGACAACTTTGTCTGAGTCGGTTACAATAAAGGCATTCGCATTGATCTCTGTATTTACCTCAACCACTCTTTTGTCAGCGTTTGTTTTAACACCTTTGACCTCTACTTTATACCTGTCTTCGGTGAAACAGTGCACCTTCATTACTTTCCGTAAAACAATTCGTAGCTTATATACGGTTTAACAGCTACTAAATGTAATGGGAGTACAAATCCTTACAGTAAATGACTAGCGGCAGTACTATGGCACTCGCGCTGGCATTTCTGTTGTTTCAGATGGCCCGCAATTGTTGCGTGTGACCTGATTGAACTGAACCCTACAGCTAAACTAATGCAGTGAGCGACAAGCCGCGCCAAGAGGCAAGAGCCTGCGGGTCGTCTAATACGTAGCTTATGCACATGGATCCTGCAGCTTTGAGCGATTTTCACAAACGATCGACTTGAAGCCGGAGCTATTTCGAGCGGGGTTGAGGCCATTGGCATCGCCCACCTATCACTGTCTGACGGCTCACTAAACTAGCCGTAAACCGTAATCAAAACCCACATCGCCTTGCCAGTCGAGCATTGAGGAGTCCGAGGTTGTGTATGCAAAGAAGCAATCGCTTAGAAGAGCGTGAGACAATTATTCAATGCTCCACTCCGTCGCATATAAATGGCACTCACATCACTCTCATGATAGCCAAGGTGATTCCTCTACATTCTTAACTAAGTTTATATTTGAACACGACTTCCTGAATCAAGGCTGCAGCATACTTGAAAATGAGTATCACTGGCAAATTTGACTTATTGGACGACCCTGCCGATGCTGCATGGGATGCATTCTTGGTTGCAGCGGGTGAGTGCGCTGGGAAAATTTTGTGAGAACAGAAATCTCATTCTAGAAAAGGTATCTCCGATACGCACCGTGAGGCGGGGCAAATGGTAAAGCCTTCACTTGAATGCACTCTCGGCGACGATGCAGTTACTATCAAGATAAGCTCAGAGCTTCGGGAGTCGACCCACAAATACATATTCAATAAAGAAGTTGAGGAAGAAACCTATACTTTTAGTGGGGGAGGAGCTGGCCCTTTCAGAACAGTGGTCAAGCATGGGGGAAAGAGTGAGCTTACTCAAACTATAAAGAATGATAAGTTTGAAGTTGAGGCCCTTTATGAGTTCACGGTAAACGGGCTTAGAGTGACCTATTCTAGTCAAGGTCGGGTGGCGATACGCCGTTATAAACGTGTAGCATAAGGATCTGCACTTCCCATGACGTCCATTAGCCCATTATGCTCAAAGATAAGTCAATTAACATAATGCTCGTGATTATCGGTGTGGATAACATCTGTCAGGAGACCTGTGGTGTTCCTGGCTCGACCGAGGCCGTGACAATAACTCTATTAAGAAGGCCCGCACCAAGTTGGGTGGGGCACCGACGTACCCATATTTTAAGGTACGAGAGGTAGGCCGAAAAAAAAAACTGTGTTAGTAGAGGTGTGCAAATTATAACATTAATTAATATTTCCAATACTAAATATATAGATTTTCTTTGTCTTTTGACATATATGTTTGTTTCTGACTAATTTTATTTTAATGTGATTACCTATGAATTAAAACAATATGTCAAGTCTCCAGATGATATATCGATAAGTTACAGCTGAATCAAAAGGAGAGTGGGGCTATAAGTCGGGGTAGGTTAGCTTGATATTATACTTTCGGGTCTCACAGTCTCTTACCCATCATAGCCAGGATCAATCCAAAATCAACCATATGCCTAAGGCCAATTGATGCGGTCACAGCCTTAAATCCGATTAACTCCAGTCCTAAAGCTGAATACGGAGCACCATACAGAACCCCTATACCTACCCAAAGAGCAATATGATAGACAAAGCATGCCAAGGTTGCAATGACGAGCTTCCGTATTTGAAGTCGACCATTTCGGATGTAAGAAAACATGCATTATGTCCGATATGGATAAAATAACGTTGAATATTATAAAAGGAGAAGGCAAGGCAGCTCAAGGTATGACTTCAGAGTGGTTCTATTCCCATATCATTCTGCAAAGTTCTACAAAGTCATTCAGATTACCATGGAAACTTTCATGCAACTCCCCCCCTCGGTTGAGAAGTCACTGAGCGAGACCAAAGTCAACTATATCAAGGTGGGGTTGTCCGGCCTGAGCGTCTCATGGCCCATCCTTGGTTGTATGATGCTAGGTACCTCGCCCGTCATCCCATGGAATCTCGATGAAGAAGCTTCTGTTGAGCTTCTGAAAGCGGCCTACGATAGTGGTTTGAATACATGGGATACAGCTAATGGGTATGGAAATGGCCTAAGTGAGGAAATCATCGGCAAGGCACTTCGGATCCACCAAATCCCACGACATAAGGTTGTGATCATGACTAAGGCGTTTTTCCATGTCGGGGAGGAATCAGATGTTATGGGATTTGCATATGGCGATAAATTGGATGAAAGTAAGGACTACGTCAATCAAGGCGGTAGGTACACCTTTTCCCCTATGGGTATCAGACCATGGCATAGCATCGGCACTGACAAAAGATGCTGCTGGAAGGCCTCTCTAGAAGTGCCATTTTTGCAGCTGTGGAGAGCTCGCTTACACGTCTCGGTACGACCTACATCGATCTGTATCAGATTCATCGATTCGACTACAAAACTCCTCCTGAGGAGACGATGAAGGCTCTTCACGATTTAGTGCAAGCGGGCAAGGTCCGATACATCGGTGCTAGTTCTATGTGGGCAACTCAGTTTGCCCAGCTGCAATTCATCGCAGAAAAGAACGGATGGACGAAGTTTATTAGCGTTCAAAACTACTATAACTTATGCTACCGAGAAGAGGAGCGCGAAATGAACCGCTTCTGTAATGCAACAGGCGTGGGTATTCTTCCTTGGTCTCCATTGTCTGGTGGAAACTTAGCAAAACCTTGGGGCAACAAAGACACTCAGCGGTCTCAAACGCCAAGTATTCTCGGTGATCTTACGGATGATGATAAGAATATTATTTTCAGGGTCGAGGAAATCGCAAAGAAAAGGTGCTGGGGAATGGCGGATGTTGCGCTAGCATGGCATAAAGCCAAAGGAACGGTGCCCATTGTGGGAGTGAACTCTGTGAAAAGACTACATGAGATCGGCGAGATCAAGGATAAACTGCTGAATAAGAACGAGATTGAGTATTTAGAGGAGCCCTACAGACCTCGATCGGTAGTTGGGCATTCCTGAGATAGTGTTGCTCATTGACTTCAATTTTATTCACTAGTTTTTCCCTTACATGAACATATGTCTAGCTATTTAACAACGCCAAGTCAACATATCAAATAGATTTGCAATTACAAACCGAAAGTAAGAAGGCTATCAGACATCGTGATAAAATAGAAATGTTTCTCTGATATCTTTGTAGAGAACTCTCTTACAACCCCATATTTAAAGGGCACCCGCAGCCTAAGCCATCCAATTCCACCTTTCCATCCGGCTTCAGCAACTAGCCAAAACCGGACGTCTAAACAGGTAAAGCGAAACAAAAGAGGCAAAGCAAAATGAACTACCAACGCATAGGTCTTGAGGTTGATTGACTATTGTAACCGGCTTTCATTACAATACACTGGAATTGTCCTGCATATCAAAGTCGAAAGCCAATCATGGTAAGGAACCGCAATCTAATCCACATACTATTGTCTCTGAACCGGTAAAATATGCCAGTAAGGTTATCGGATTTCAAATTCATATACCTTATCAATAGATAGCTACGATTCTAGATGCCTGCATAAGCTCTTCACCCCTGTAACTATAGAAGGAATCTATCTAGGTCTCTTATAGTTAGCTGTTGGAGGCTGCCGTTGAAGGCAGACTCCGGCTTCGGGGTTATGAGGTTCGATCGACATGACGATCGCGACTTGGCCTCCATGGTCAATTGGCCGGGCCCGTGGTCAATAGATTGATAAGGAAGGCTCGTGTGGTATTCAGTATGGTGTCTTGGGGCCGACTGCGGCCATGACCATCTTCCTTTTACATTTATCCTGATACCAGCTATTCCGAGCATCTGTCTTACCTAATAGCCGTCCGTTGAGGCGATGGAGACCACTTATGAATGTGACATACCTTATTGGCATAGGTATATCAGTATGGGACCACTATTACATGTACAATTGTTAATTGATCTGCTATTTTCAGCATCTTACGGAGTACTACTAAAGAAAATGAACCGTACAGAAGGAATGAAATGGCGTTTTTTCAATTATTGATTTGGAGTAATGGAGTAGCAGACTTTTAAACTGTTGATGCCAGGATGTCTAAAATATATCTAGGCTAACCAGAGAGTCGACCTTCACAACGTAATCGATGTTCTCCATACTGGGATATCAAAATGCTACACTCTACTGCACAGCCACGGTCCCAAACTGTTCGGCCAATTGGGTGCGGACATATTTGCCTGATTTGGTTGTTGGAATCGAATCTACAAATCGAACCTGTTTGGGAGTTAATATCGTACAGAATTGATAGGATTTTCGGCTGAAAGGGAACACTGACCACCTTGGGAACATTAAAATTAGCCGATTCCTGTCGGACAAAACGCTTGATATCTACCGATTTCAAGCTACATCCTGGTTTTAAAATTACTGCAACTCCTAGAAAAGCATTGTTGTTAGACTCAAGAGACGGAGTTGAGATAATTGACGGTTAGGCCTACCGATATCCTCTCCATATGTCTCATCCGACACTTTGAAACAAGCCACCTGCTTGATCGCCTCGTGGGCAAGAATGATGTCCTCGATGCTCATAGGACTAATCTTCTCTCCGCCTTTGTTGATCATCTCTTTGATTCTCCCAGTTACCTGCACGTGGCCATCTGGGTGCACAATTCCGAGATCCCCTGTCAGGAGGTAGCCGTTACGGAAGACGCGGCTGTTGGCCTCAGGGTTTTGTAAATAACCTGAGATCACACAGGGTCCGCCGACGCAAATCTCACCAGTCTTTCCTGCCTCATCGGTGAGTAAAAATGGGTCATCCATATCTGTTATGCGAATCTTGACTTCCAAATCCTTGGGGATGGGATAGAAGCCAACTCGACGCTCAGTGGCATCAAAGCGATTACAGAACACAGCCTGAACCGTTTCTGTCATTCCGTATCCCTCCAGAACTGGACAACCTAGAGCGCTCTCTAGCTGCGCAATCAGCTCGGTGGAAATACCGCTACCTCCAGATCGTGCAAACCGGATTGGAACTCCCTCTGCCGGACGTGGGAAGGAGAGAAGCAATCGATGTAGCGTGGGTGCTGCGTGATACCAAGTGGCTCCGAATTCCTTAAATTGATACCAAAATGCTCCAGACAGCGATGGCGGGATGATGGCACACCCCCCGGACGCGATGGTGCAAAGAAAGGACGAAATGGTCCCTGATACATGAAAGAATGGCGCAACAACGACCGTGCGGTCTGTTGGAGCCAAAGCGTGCGCGTCTATTATGATACGTATGGATGCGAGGATAGTTGCGTGCGTCAAGCCGACAGCTTTGGGGGTCCCTGTGGTGCCACTGGTGTAATGGAGAAGTACGACATCGTCGGGGCATACTTCATCTTCTTTAACGAGGGCTGCTGGCACGGGGGCTGGTGCATCCTGTGATATTGTCTGCAAAAGAATCTGCTGGGAGACTGCTTCCCAAACACAGGTTGCCACAGGGATGTTGTGCGCCGCAGACGCTTCAACTACCGGGAGTTGCTTGCCGTTTCCAGGTATTATTGTCCAAGATGGCTGAATGCGTTGCATCATCTCTGATTGCTCATTGAACTTGGCATCAGGGTTGAGTGGTGCTATCACAGCTCGCTGGCGGATCAGAGCCAGGAACACGACGGCGTATTCCGCGCTAGTAGGAAGCGCAATGGCAACCCGGCTCTCAGCCGTGATGCCCAGCTGTGCGAGTGATTCCTGAGCGAGGATCACCAACTCGCCCAGGCGTTTGTACGATACTTTCAGTGTATTTCCAGCAGCTACCGCCTGGGGCGGGATGATGATGGCATCGGCATCCCCATCAGGAGCAGACAATAATATCACGTTCGATTGAAGCATGGTGTTAGCAGAGAGGGTTCTTGGGGCTACGGTTCAATCCAGCTCGGCGGCACATGGCGGGGTCGAACTTTTCTATCTTCCGAAGTCGCTGAGAATATTGTCTCAATTTTCCTAATGCTCCTCACCGGATTGGACCCCTCACGCGGCTAAGGGTCGACACGGGTTAGAATCTATCGCCACCTGTCCCGCCCATTGTAACATGTCACCTGCAGACTGCTGTGGCTGGCAGTTTTTAGCTTCTTTGAGGCCCTTCATGCACTGTGGAGCAGCCGTAAGACGCTAGCGAGCCGTCCCAGCCAAGGAGCGCTAATTGTGTGCCCACGGTTTGCAGGTAACTATTTAAGAGAGCAAATGGAGTGGTCGATGAAACACGTTCCCACAGCAAATCATCAACGGCTTCCAATTTGGATCAGATATTTTTTTTTTCGCATCATGGAAGACCAGCTACGCCAAATTTGGGCCAATGTGCTCTCCCTTGAACCTGACGAGATCGGCTCGGATGACAATTTGTTCGAATGTAAGAAGACTCCAGGCTCGCAGACAGCAGCAACATGAGTTCGGATCTAATCCCGTTTTATAGTAGGAGGCGATTCGGTAAGCCCTGTTCAGGGATGTGGGCCGATGACGCTGATGCCGATACTATCTAGGTCAAAGGCATTATGATCATGGGCAAAGCAGCAGAACAAAAGTTATATTTTGACATTCAGACCCTCTATGAGAGTGAGTACAGTCACATTTGGGCTAATTGGCCTCAATTTAAACCCTTTGTGCATGTCTAGATCCAACTGTCGGGAGTCTGGCGAAAGCACTCGCTCAAGGCGAGACTGTAAATGGCAACCGACTTTCCGGGGCCGATGAGGGTGGGTCAGCTAGCGATAGTGATCTGCTTCAGCGTGCTCAATCCCGGATGGAGGAGCTGGGCAACAGCAAAACCCAGGTTCTGCGAGTCGCAAAATTGCGAGAAGACCAAGGTATGATAGATCCCGCAAAAGGCGGTGGGAATATCACTTATCGAATACAGTTGATTTTATCCACATGACGGCACAGGGTGCCATCGGGGCATCGCCAACTTTCATCTACGAAGTCCAGGGTCCACACGTGCGCGAGAAGCTAGAACAAGCTATTGCGGCTTTAACACTCAAACACCCAGCGCTTCGCACAGCATTTGTGGATATTAATGACGAGTATTACCAGGTGCTCCTGGCGGAAGCTAACCCGCCGCTCGTGGCGCGGTCTGGCTCGATCAAGGAATACGCGCACGAAGCTAGCACTAGAGTGATACCTGCAGGCGATCTCACGGCATACTACGCGCTAGTGGACGATCAGGGCACTTTGTTTTTTTCGTTCTCAGTGTTGCACTGCTTTTTCGATAGCTTTTCTCGGAAGATCATTGAGGACGACCTGCTTGCCGCCCTCGAGAGCCCAAGCACCTTTGCCCAGCAGCCCGAGCGCCCTTGGTACGGCGACTTTGCAAACCGGTTGTACGCTGACTTGGACGAAGCCAGCTCCGATGCGTTCTGGCAAGATTACCTCAAGGGCACCCACACTAGGACTATTTATGATAGCCTGCCGGGCCCCGCGAAGCGCTTCGATGGCTCCGTCTACGAGAAACTGCCCACGAATGTGATGCAGGGCCGCCAGATCCACCTCGCGTCCGCCATCACCACGGCCTGGGCACTGGCGTTGATGCATTGGTCCGGGTCCAGGGACGTGGGCTTCACGCTGCTAACACTGGGTCGCCTGTACCCGTACGAAGGGATTGACCGGCTGGTCGGTTTACTGGTCAAGGACCGTCCCTTTCGCGTCCAGGTGCAGGACCCCGCAGCGACTATCGAGTCGGTTCTGCTCGGTGTGCAGGGGGACATAGTATCCGCCGGCCAGCACGAGCATGCGCCGCGCAACTACAATCCGGGCGGCACGCCCTGCATGCAGTCCTATGTCAACATCAAGCTCGGCGGGTCTGAGCTGGACCGCACAGTGGTCGACGGCATCGCGCTAGCGCCGCGGCGTGATCTAGAGCGGTGGGAGAGTGAGACACAGTATGCGGTTTACCTTGAGATGAAGCCACTCGCGGGCGAGAACGTGTTTGAGATGCGATACCATTCATCCATCATCGGTGACACACGTGCAGCCGAGCTGTTGCGTAATTTTGTGGCATTGCTCAAGGCAATTGGGACTTCACCTGCAGCCACGACCGTGGGGAGCGTCCTCGACGCCGCCTCCGATGGCGGCGTGGTATTGGCTTAACACGAGAATGGCTTGCAGCAGCCGTCGTGCCGTGAATGAAGCGGCACATGGCTTGGCTTGTGGGCCAGGTCTCACCAACCTGTCCCATTTTCAGCTTGCCACATTGGCGGTTTGTCTCTCATTTTCCATCCCGTCGCATCAATCCCATGATTTTTGCGGGGTAATAAATAGCTAGGGCTAGTATATAATTCATGCTGAATCAGGTCATGAAGCTTTATTTAACTACTTGAGTTGCTCGCTACAATTTGTTACCCTCGACTACTATCCTAGAAATATAGTAGCACGCTAAAAGGTTGCTTCACCATGGACGCCGCTATCGAGTCCCTTCCCGCCGTTGCAGGCCATCTGCCGGTTGCATCCCTCCCTACCATCAGCTACCGTAGCCTCGTAAATGGCGACGCTGATGAAGCGAATAAGCTTCTATCCGTTTCCATCCGTGAAGGCTTCTTCTACCTTGACCTCTCCGATGAAGATGCCCCAGAGACCACCCTCAACCATATTGACCAGATCTACCAATTTATGAACCGTTGGTTCAAACAGCCCACAGAGACAAAGCTCGAGGAGCTTCAGTCTGATTATACAGATGGGTGAGATCTGAACCAAAGCTGGGTGGGAACTATTTTAATCGCTTACGCCATTGTTACAGCTACAAGGCCACTGGATATTTTGCTGGACCCTACGAGGGGACTCGCGACGCATATGAAAGCCTCAAGGTTCGTGCACCATTGTCTCACGCCGGGCCAATTGCTCCCACAGAACAGCCTGGGGATTAATTTATACCTTTTAGGTCTCTCACAAAGGACTGCGCGGGAAAACAGCTAACTCGCCCTGGGTCAAGTCCCAAGGTGACCTCTTCAAGACATATCTGGGCCGAGCGAATGATATCGGCCGACAGCTGCTGAGCTCGCTCTCGACGGCCATGTCCATCCCATCTGAACAAGGCTTCCAGACCTTTCACCAAACGAGTGATGACTCGAACTCAGTGCTTGTGCTACTTCGTTACCCATACGTGCCCCCAGAGCAGCAATCCAAGACTGTGGGACATAACAAGCATACAGATATTGGCAGCATCACCGTCCTCTTCACTGACCAGTGGGGGCTGCAAGTGATGGCTGCGGATTCTCAACAGTGGGAGTTTGTAGCGCCACGTCCTGGCTGCGCCATCATCAATGTCGGCGACACATTGCGCTTCCTCTCAGGGAAGAAACTGCGATCCTGCCTTCATCGTGTGGTGCCTGTCGATGGGCAAACGAGCGATCGCTACACAATCGCATACTTCCTACGCCCAGACAATGGCGTGTCGTTTGTCGACAGCAATGGGTCCACTGTTACCGCCGAAAACTGGCATGATCGCAAATACGAGGTGTTCCGGGCTACGCATGAGGAGCAACGCCAAGATACCATTCTTACCGGGGGGTTGGAGCCTGTGGCTGTCGGTGGTGGCAATTGATGACTGAGTTCGGTACAATGGATAGTCGGGGGCATATTATGTAGCAAAGGATCACCATTCTCACTTCTTTTTTTCCAGCTACAAAATGCGATTGGTTTTTTATGGCGACCTTGGTCGAACACGAACAACCAAGCCTGGTACGTGGCTTGATCCACATATCAGCAGGGCGCCAATTGGTTGTCGTACGGCATGTCTTATTAGATCGGCCCTTTGCTCTCCCAATCTCAGACTTGACTTGCAGCCACTTCTGGTGGTGGTTGCGCTAAAAGCCAGCCATGAGTTGAGTTGAACAACGCCACCTGGAGAGTTTGAGAAAAGCAATTTCTGTTATTTATTTATTTCTGCAAGACATGTGGAGATGAGGGATTAGTGAGATCTGGTTTAAAGGTTCGTTCGTGTCCTTTTCACTCTTTTATGCCTTCAACCACGACACAAAAAAAACCTCCGGCCATGTCCATAACCATGGAACGTCCTCGTGATCCCCGCGCTGAGCAAGAACGCACTCCATTGCTCATAGCTAATGCGGAGCGGAATGGATCCAGTGGAGATCTCCCCACCACGATCGGGTTCAGTCCCAAAGGCGATCCGGACGATCCGCTTCAATTTCCAGCGTCATACAAATGGGGCATTGTAGCTATGCTCGCTTATAGTTCCTTCACTGTGTATGTATCATGATTGCTAGTTGAACAATCCCAAGCATGTAACCCCCAGTAAAGCTGATATGATGTATGACCAGTACATTCAATTGCATCTCAATTGCCCCAGTAGCGAGACAGGTCGTCGATGATCTCGATGGCAAAAATGGAGAACAGTCTGTGACCATCCTCATGGTCACGATCTGGGAGCTTGGTGAGGCGATTGGGCCATTCCTCATCGCTCCTCTGTCCGAGATCTTCGGTCGCTACCCTGTAATGAATGCCTGCAACTTGCTATTCACCATAATGACGGCCTGCGTAGCTCTCGCACAGAGCACGAAGCTACTCATTGCCCTGCGCGCGCTCACTGGCTTGATGGTGGCCTCCAACGTGCTCAACCCAGCCATCGTTGGTGATTTGTTTGCGCCTGAGCAGAGAGGCAAAGCTCTGAGCTTCGTCATGTTCGCGACTGTTGTTGGTGGCGCCATAGGACCCGCTTTTGGCGGCATCATCACTGAGCGTCTGGGTTGGCGAGCTGTTCCTTGGATGGGCGTTGTCCTCACAGGTGTCGGCCAGCTCATGTACCTCTTCTATTACCGAGAAACGTACAAAGTTTCAATTCTCCGGGGTAAGATGGCGAGGTTACAAAAGAACGCCAGAAGACCATTGATTACCGGCGCCTTGAATAAAAAGATAGTGCTCGAGAAGGAGTCGCCAAGTCTGCGAGCATCTATTATTCGTCCCGCTGCAGTTTTCTTCAGCTCCGGTGTTCTGGCGACCCTTTCATTATTTGGTTCAAGTATATTCGCCTATCTTTATGTTGTTGCGGTAACGCTTCCGGACATCTTGGAAGATATATATGGCCTATCGCCAACTGCAGTGGGCTCAGTCTTTTTAGTAAACCGTGAGATTCCCACGCTCCCTCTTTTCCTTCAAATATGAATCTCCCAGCTAACATTGTTTCTTCAAGCTATCGGTTCCTTTACTAGTGTTGTAATTAGTAACCTGTTCTTGGACAAGATCTATATCAAATGCCGTAACGCCAACAGTGGGGTCGGCTTGCCGGAGCACCGACTTCCGATAACAATCATCGGAGCCTTCATGTTACCGCCAGGTGTAGTCCTGTATGGTTGGTGCGCCACGTATAAATTGCCATTAGCCCTGCTTCTTTTCTCCGTTGTTTGGATCCGCTTGTCTCTGATGCTAGCCACCGTGCCGTTGATGGCATATGTGGTAGATGCGTGCAATATCTACGCGGCCTCCGCTCTGACCGGCGTTATAGTGACTCGATGCTTGGCCGGCGTCTTCTTGCCACTTGCAACGACAGTCATTATCGATCACTTTGGATACGGCTGGGGCTTCACTATGTTTGGCGCCATTAGTCTAGTCCTGGCTTTTATTCCCTTATTTATTATACGTTATGGATCGCGTTGGAGACAGCGATCCGCATACACGAGATCCAAGCAAGAGTCATAGAAGTACTGCGATACCGCTCTCCAGATCTCAAGTTTTGCAACAAGTAATTCTGCAACTAACATATACGGTCTCAGGTTTTAAAAGGCGGGCTGTACACGCTTTAATCAATGCCTAATTAATTATGGATATATATTACGTGTGGTTTGTTTCGTTTAGCTGGAAAAGATGTAATAAAACATGAAGGAACTGGAAGGAAGGTCTGTTGGGTTAATGAATACAATCAACACTGCAATAAACATAGCGTTAACTATAACCAGTGCTACATCCGATATATGTTCCCTACTGTTCATCAATCGGATTTCAGGGCTCTAATACTTCTCCCGTGCTGAATTACCGGACATTTAAATGGATCCGATACGTTGTGGAGTGATGCTTAGTTAGATATATGACCTTAAACTTTTCAATGGTGTAGTTGACGATGCCAAGTCACAATAGGCTTGGTCTCTGCCAAGTCTGTTTTAGGAATACAGAGGGATAATTCGCTAATTTCTTTTATTTTCATGAACATTATTATGACAATAGTCTAGGCTCCAAATTAGCGCGAGTTCCGGGAAGCCCACCCTGTCCCACTTACAAAATACACATCGCGATTTTTCACGATAAGAAATACGGGAAAATTCTTAAGGTTAATTGACCGACTTCCGAAGCAGAAGAGGAGACGGGATTTTAGCTCCGTCGAACCAGGGCTACGGAGACACGTCGGAAGAAGGAAGTTGGGGGCGCGACCGTAGACATGCATAATTCAAAAGGCCTGCCAAGACTCGATCCTAACCCTCTAATTGCCTCTTTTAGAAGGAGAAAGCAATTATCTTATCACAACCGAGCTGCGCCGCCCACTTTAGATGCGACCAGATCAATACCACCTACCCAAAAACAACTACACCCGCAAAAATGAAGCCACTGAGCCGGAGATCAACACGAGCCTCAGTGAAAAGTACCCAAGGTGGCTAGTAATTAGTATAAGTTGCAGAGCACCCAACATACAATGCAGAGAGATTTTTCCCTTCCTTTACTGGTGCCTGAACTCGTTATCTGGCTCAAGTGGTCTTTAAACTGTCTTTATTCGCCATGGTCAAAGCAACAACATTTGGTGCCGCCCTGTTCTCGGGTGTCGGCTTGGTACTCGCTGGTGTTGTTGAGTCCAACTCCGCCGCTGTGGTGTCGCACGGCAGTGTTAGAAATGTCCCTCGCGAGGACCTGCGTCTTGTAAAGACTAGCGAGGAGGACCCCGGTACTTGGATGACAGAGGAGGAGAAATTTGACAAGTTGATCTCGAAGAAGATTGGCTTTGTCGACATTACTGACACCCAGGTATGACCATCTATGACTTATTCCATCGACAAAAAATCCAAATAGTTCCAATGCAACTAACCAACATCCACTATAGGAACTGGAGAAGCTTGCAAGCAAGACTACCAGGGATACAGTTTCGATCCAGGCCATTCCATCAGGGCCGTCTCATACATCTGAGGCCAACCCCTTGATTTCCCAGGCCAGCATCTCCAATCTCAGGACTTGGGCAAATGAGATGGCGGATTTCTACAACCGCTATTACCGTGGATCCTACGCTGCCACCAGTGCCACGTGGATGTACAACACTGTTGTCTCGGTTGCCTCAGCCAACTCGAAGATCCAGGTTTCTCGTTATACACACAGCTACAACCAGCCCAGTGTGATTGCCAAGCTACCAGGAACTTCCAGCAGCGTCGTCATTGTCAGTGCCCATTACGACAGCATTGGCAGTACTACAAGCGGCCGCGCCCCTGGAGCTGATGACAATGCCTCTGTAAGTAATTCTCAAACTGTGCTTGTGCCACTTGGTACTTGATTCTCGAAATACAATATCTGGTGTCTGACCAATTCAATTATCAGGGTGTTGTTGTGGTCTTGGAAGCACTCCGCATTCTCGCCAACGCCGGTTACTCGCCCAAAAACACACTGGAATTTCATTTTTACAGCGGTGAAGAGGGCGGTCTCCTTGGTAGTCGCGACATTATGAATTCTTACAAGAGCTCCGGAGTGAACGTGTTGGCCATGATGAACCAGGATATGACTGGATATTCGCCAAACAATGTCATTGCCGTCTATACCGACTATGTCAACACTGCACTCACCAACTTCTGCATGAAACTTGTTCCTGTTTACACCGATCTGGAGCTCTCAACAGATACTTGCGGTTATGGATGCAGCGACCAGTAAGTACCGCCATTGGCACCTTTCTTTTCCACTTTAGATAAAGGATTATTTGTGACTAACCATCGAAATTTGCAGCTCATCTGCCAACTCGGCCGGCTTCCCTGCGGCCTATGTCTGCGATGAAAACATGGCTGACTCAAGCCCATACATCCATTCGGCTCAGGACACCATTTCCACGCTCAGCTTTGAGCACATTCTTCAGCATGTTAAGGTACGAAACTTGAATTAAATTAACCGACATAAATCAACCTCTAACTTCCGTCTTTGTAGTTCACTGTTGGTTTCTTGGTGGAGGGATCATATTTCTAGATCTAACAATTGCCTATTTTCTCGTGCAAAAGGAGGAGAAGGAACCAAATTTGACACCGGTAGTTTGTATCGATAGGAAGGATGTCTTTTTCTATGAATGTATGATTATCTTTCATCCTACACAGTCGACTGTTTTCGGTATCATTGTGACCACAGAAAGGTTTCGCCACTTCCTATGAGATCAAGCAAGTGCTACATGACTGTATACTTATGACATACCCACGTTCACGACCAACAGCAGTCCTTGGACAATTTATATTCGCCAATAAATAGAAGCCTAGGCTCAGTATCATTAGCAAAAACGCGAACCGACCACTGTTACATCATTTGCCGTTCTCAAATTTGTTATCTTTGGAACCTCACTAACATAATATAGGCATAACCTATAACCCTAACCCTAACCCTGCGTCTCTACTTAAATACACACATAACTGTCTCTAAAAAAAAAGTACATAAAATCAACTTGGCCCATCTAAATCTCCTGTAACAGTGGCCTGCATCACAATGGAGATTCGGCCAAGACACTTGTCCTCGGTGAAACCCCCACAATCTTTGGCCAGCGCTTACCCAAGGCCGAAAATCCCGAATTTTCCGTCTCCACTCACCAGCTACGTCGATCCGAAAACGGTAAAGTCCTCTAATCGTTTCAATGGTCATTTAAATTCTTTTTGATCCATTCAATTTTTTTTAAAAAGAGAATTAAGAAGTCCTTCTTTTATTTGTTGTTGATTCGATAAATTCTCATTTCTCACAACTAAAATTGACGCAGAAGTGCCATCCCTCGCCCAATCTCAATTTCGAAAACCGTAAGCTTTAAAATGACTATGTCATCCAACCTATCCTATGGCAATAATCTCTCTCATTACCCATATCCTCTAGAAAGAGGAGCTGTTCGGAATGAAGCCGCTACCCGGCTGAGAAAAATGATGCTGGAGGCACATTTCGACCCCACTGGCATTGTTCAGCATCCTATTGCCTGGGATGGTCTGACCGCTCGGCTCGTTGAAGAAGCTGGTTTTCCAATGGTCTTTCTGGGAGGCTATGCTGTCAGCGCATCACACGGTTTGGCTGACGCAGGGTACCTTGGATTTGCAGAAATGGTTCACCGAACACTTGAAGTCTGTCGTGTTGTGGATGTCCCTGTTATGGTTGATGGGGACACGGGTTATGGAAACGAAGTCAACACTAGACGCACTGTTCAAGGCTATGCCAAAGCTGGTGCTGCAGGTATCATGATCGAGGACCAAGTTAGCCCTAAGCGTAAGGATTGCCATTAATCTTGCGCCTCTTGCGTTAGCCACTAACTATTATCCGCAGGCTGCGGACACACAAAAGATAAAAAGGTCGTGTCCTTTGATGATGCTATATCTAGAATCCAGGCTGCCATTGCAGCTCGTAACGAAGGTACTGACATATTCATTCTTGCTCGGACGGATGCACACATCATTTCATATGACGAAGCCATTCGCCGGGCCAAAGCTTTCTTTGACGAAGGGGCCGATGCTGTCGTCATAGAAGCCATAACATCTGTTGAAGAAATGAAGCAGTCTCGAAAGGATCTTGGTCCTCACATTCCTGTCTTCATCAACGTAATCGAAGGCGGAAAGACTCCTGCATTGTCGTACAATGAACTAGCAAAACTTGGCTACTGTAGCGTAGCATATCCACTAACTCTTCTTGCTGCTGGTATTAAAGCGATGAGAGCTTCTTTGGCGGATTTACTTAAGAAAGATGAAGCCCCAAAGACAATCATGGAATTCGATGATGTCTGCACTGCGGTAGGGTTCCAGGAATATTGGGATTTAAGTGCAAAATATGTCCAAAATTGAAGTCTTACTCTTTGACTAGGTCTTGGCTTTAGATAAGATTTACAATAAAGTACCATCATAAGAGCAAAGGAAGGAATGCCATTACACCTTCATTATTGAGTTCCATCTCACCGCATCACTCATCCCATGCATAGTTATTGGCTAGTTGGCTGGAACGTGGATTGCAACGATAAATCATATAACATGAATACCTTGTAAAGCACGAAAGCTGAAAAGCCAAAAGTCTTAAAAGCGTCCAGTGAAGATATAGCATTTCATTGTGAGAGCGATGAATAGCCAATACACCAAGTAATGATACATTGATACATTGGCGATGAGCTGGGAAATATTTCCCGGAGGCTTTTCGATTTACTTTATTCCTCTTTTCTATTACCCGTAGGCGTAAGGTGGGGCACGCACGCCTTCACACCTCGTCCCGAGGTAGGCCCGGAAAACCTATGTCAGCCGGGAAAACCTGTGTCACCCATAGGACCTCGATTTTAGCTGTAAAATCAATGATTTTTTAGTATTGAAGATTTGGACTTTGCGATATAGTTATTATTGAAGATATGAAGCTGTAAATAGGTGAATTTGAAAGCTGTGGAATAGCTGGAAATGAATATATTGATGAAAATAGTAGAAATTGTATTTTTGGGCTTAATTGATGTGCTTAATTAAAAGCCTTTCTTTGGGCTATGATAATAATCCTGTTGATTGTGATTTAATTTATTGCTGCTCTAGCTGTCTGTTTATTTTGAAAGCTAATGAGGTTATTTATAATATTTTAATAAATACTTCTTCTTTATGGAAAGACTAGTGGTGGTAGTATTGTTAAGTTATTATTGCCTTTACTTAATGATTTTAAAGGTAATATTAAAGGTAATGATAAGATTATCTCTAATAGTATTTAGGGTATAATAATTTTATTATTAGTATTATTATTAAGATTATTAAATCTTTTTAATTTAATATTATTATTATTATTATCTTAAAATAGTTTAAGGCTAATAAATTTAATATTTTTATTATTATTAGGCTAGGCTATTTGGTTTATTATAATAATTGGTCTTATAGTATAGTAGGCTTCTTCTTGGGCTTAAGAAAATAGCTTTTTTATATATTGACTTAGGATATTATTATATTTCTTTTGGTTGGTCTTAAGATTATTATATTAGGCTTGGTTATTAGTCTCCTTAAGCTACTAATTCTAGGTTAGCCTAGGTAGATGACTTGCTCTATAGATCTTAATAGTTTCTTATTATAGATCTTTAAGTTGATTTATCTTTTAAAGAATAATTAATTTACTAAATTAAAGTTATAAATGTATTTCCTTGACCTTTATAGCTTCTAATAAAGCTTTATATTAAGCTTAAATCTTAGTAAAACTAATACTTATAATAAAGTTATTTAATAGTCTTATTTATTAATTAGTTTTTCTTCTTTTATTATAATATTTTAATTAAAAAAGGTAATCTATTAAAAATACCTTATACTTATAGTATATTAATACTATCTTTAAGATAATATTCTTAATATTAGAAATAGCCTTTAATAAAGATAAACTTATAATCTCTTAATATTATTAATAAATTTAATTAATTTAATCTTAGGTATCTTAGAATCAACTATTAATAGGAAGTATTATTATAATAGAAGGATAAATTGCCCTTTACTATTATTATTACTTAATAATAATATAATTAATTATAGGTTTTATATTAGTAGGCTAAATACCTAACTTTTTAAACCTAGATATAATATTATACTTTAAGAAGCTAGCCTTATAAATTTAAGTAAATATATAAGCAAATTATAAGCAATTAAATGTTAGATTGCCTTCTTAAAGAGATTTTTATAATTATTTTTAATATATATTCTTAAGTAATTAAAAAATACTAATATTAAAAGATTATATAAGGTATATTAAATATAATAGTAATAAATAAATAATAATATTAAATTAAATATAATATTTAATATAATTAAAGGAGAGATAATTAGAAAAGCTATCTATTATAAGCAGGTAATAGATCTTTTCCTCTTCCTTATAAATATTAGATAGATATTAATATTAAAAGCTTAGGTCTATAAGATTATAAAGCTACTTATTATAATTAAATTACTATTAAAATATTATTTCTTTCTATTTGACCTTAGTAAAGGCTCTCTACAAATATATATTAAATATATAAAGCTATTTAAATATAATATTATAATTACTAAAGCTAATCTTTAATTAAGTAAATTGCATACCTAGAATAGCCTTAATCTTAGCCTAAGACTCTATAGAGAATATTTTAAAGATAATCTAAGAAAGAATTATATTTCTAATAGTATTTATAGCTTTAATTTAAGTATATAACTTATAATTTAAGGGATTAATAACTTTAAGATATTAAGCTTAAATAATATAGACTATAAGGACCTAAATCTATTCTCAAAAATATCTAATATAAATATTATATTTATCCTCATTCTAATACTCTAAGGGATTAATATTATTAATAGTAATTATTTTCTTAAGTTCTATAAAGAATTTAATAATATCTTTAATATTAGAAACTTTAAATACTTTATAAGCTTTATTTATAATCTTAATAAATATCTTTTAAAGCTAGGGATATTAATTATAGAAATTAAAATATTAGGTTTTTAATATATATTATTTTTCTATACCTTAAGAGTATAGAAATCCTAATATAATCTTTTTAATTTATATTTTTTTAATTAAAAAGCTAGATCTCTTAAACTATAAAATAAAAGCAATTAGGGCAGTTTCTTTAAAGTTAGATAATAATACCAGGCAACCCTAGCACCTAGTAAAAATAGCTAACAATAAAGTCAATACTTTAATATATTAAATCATCTCTCTTAATATATTAAATTAAATAATAAGCACATACATTAAAGGTATATTAAGTACAACTTTTAAAGCTACTTATATATTATAAGGGATATTTAAATTAAATATTACAAGCACATTTTTCCTTAATTCAACCCAAGCTTTTACTAATACATTTTCTAAAGATTTAAAAACCCAAGAATTATTATATCTACAAGGTATAATTACAATACGCAATATTTACTTAAAAATCATTTATTTTGGTGGTTTTTTACAAAGCTTTTGGTAAAGGTCAGGCGAAAAAGGGTAACACAGGTTTTCCCAGCTAACATAGGTTTTCCAGGCCTACCTCGGGACGAGGTGTGAAGGCGTGCGTGCCCCACCTTACGCCTACGGGTAGTCATTTGTTTGAGGCTTGCTAAATCCCCTCCCTCCCTAACTAACATAGCGTGATGCTACCATCATCGAAAGCCACCAATGAGATCATGCGTGTTACTCACCCCGAAAATTCCGACCATGCTTGATCAGCCGTCCGAATTTACCGAAAATTCCACCCTCTCATGAGCACCTTGTTTAGGAAACGCCTGCAGAAAGTTGGCGCTAATGTGCATCTCCCTTACGCGGGCTTCCCCGGGGCTATCTCAGGCCAATATCTGGGGTACAGATGTCTACAGGGTTGGAAGACAAGGACGGTAGTTCTGCGGTCGATCGCGTAACCCCGGAATCTGTGGCCCGAGTCGATAGCTCATCATTTCTTTTGTTGTTGGTTTGGCTACTGCAACAGGTATAAAATGCTCCCGAGTAACGCACTCCAACTCACTGAACCCATCGGAAGCAATCATATCACTCCAACTCAGGCACCACAATATCATACTCAGCCATGACGGAACATGAACTGGAAAATAAAGTGGTCGTCAATCATGTCGAAACAGACGACGCGGATAAGCCACACGACCTCGCCAGCATAACAGTGTCGAATAAAATGGAATCCATCATCAAGAGAAAGGTAAAAAACCACTATTCCCCGCAATCAACCTACAGACCCCATATCTAATTCTTAATGAAATCCTAGTTTGATCGGCATATGCTTCCTTTAGTCTGTGCCATTTATGTTTTGTCTTATATTGATCGCGGGAATATCGGCAACGCCAAAACAGCTGGCGCCCAAGATGACCTCAATCTCAGTGACTCCCAGGTTTGTGCAGTCCCATGTATAGTGCTCCAATGATTTACTGATCAATACTTCACAGTGGGCCTGGGTGTTGAATTCATTTTACATATGTTATACGCTATTCGAATGGACCACATTGCTTTGGAAGCTGCTGCCAGCGCATTCATACATTGCTTCTCTATGTGTTTTGTATGTTTCAAATATTTTTGACTTTACCGAATGTTAATATGTGTTAGATGGGGGACTGTGGCTGCTAGTACCGGCGCAGTCAATGGGATGGCAGGCCTGTGTGCATGTCGAGCACTACTTGGCACACTCGAAGCCGCATTTGGCGCTGGAGCTCCATACTACCTATCATTATTCTACCAAAGACGTGAATTGGGGCTACGCGTCGCTATTTTAGTCGGAATGTCGCCCTTGGCCAACTGCTTCGCATCATCATTGGCATACGGAATCTCCAGAATCAAGGGGTCAATCGAGCCTTGGAGACTCATCCTTATTATTGGTAACTAATCCATCATCTCACTATTTATTATGAGATACTAACTAGGTCGATCATTAGAAGGAATCCCGACAATTCTCATCGCTCCTGTCGTTTTCTTCTTTTTGCCTGATACCCCGCAAACGGCCAAGTTTCTTACCCACGAAGAGAAAACAGCATCTGTTGCTCGCTTAGGCACCAGAGATGTGACCGCCAAAACCAAGCTCAACTGGAAACAAGTCACAGCCGGTTTAGGCGACTATCAGTCATATTTACATGCCATCATCCACTTCTGCTGCAATTATTCCTTCGCAGGCCTGGCCAACTTTCTCCCAACAATCGTTCAAAATCTGGGATATAGTAGCATTGATGCGCAAGGTCTAACAGCCCCTCCTTATGCTGCATCATTTTGTGTTTGTATCGCCGCTGCATTCCTTTCCGATCGGTTCGGCCATCGAGGTTTCGCACTTGCTGTCTTGTCGTCAATTGCAGGAATTGGATATTTGCTCCTCGCAATCATCGAGGACAGCGACAAAAGTAATATCCGATATCTAGGAGTGTGGCTTGCAGTGATTGGTATCTTTCCTTGCATTACTCTTAACATCACATGGCTACTCAACAACCAAGCTGGGGAAACAAAGAGCGGGATTAGCCTTGCCGTTCTCGCTGTCCTTGGTCAGTGTAGTTCTTTCATGAGCAGCATCTTGTATCCTAAAACGGATGCGTAAGTAGCATCAACCCTTGTCAAAAGATCTTCATTAACAACTACTAGTCCATATTTCGTGAAGGGTTGCGCAACTGGGTGCGCTTTGACGTTCCTAATAACAGCCCTTTCTCTCGGACATCGGTTCAAATTGTCGTATGAAAACGCAAAGAAAGATCGAGAGTATGGGCCTGTCGAGGATCATGAGCAGCTTGACGTTACTAAATTAGGAGATAAACATCCAAAGTTCAGATACCTAACGTGAGATTAATTATCTTATGATTACGACAAAGGACTTCTGGGAAGACGCAACCCGACAGAGAAAGGAAACAGGAAGCCTGAGTATGCAACCTTCTTCATTCTTTTAATTATTAAATACATCCACGCCAATTAAGGATTGTAGAAATGTATCACTGTCCATAAATGCCAAACATTCTTCCCAAGCCCCTCCTAGATCTCCTGTTACAAATCCTTGACCGTTATCAGAGAAGCCTCCCAAGCCCTCGTCCATCGTATACTGTGGGGTCAGTATGCTCCCATCGTTTGCGTAACGATATTCTTCCAACTGGGGTTCTCTATTTGGTTGTCAGTGTCGGCATTTAAATTCACCAAAGCCTAGGTAATACCTAGGCTGTTCATCCAAATCACTTTGGCTTGGGTTCATAAATTCTGAAAGCTGAATAGACTCCCTTGGTCCAATGGTTAAAGAGAATGGAGTAGAAACAGTTTTCGTTTTACGCCGCTCTGTCTCGCCCATTAAACCTCGAAGAAGAATGGAGTAGCGAAACGAAGGGTGAGCATTGTCTATGCTGCAACTCTCTAGGTTCAAGATCGTCTCTTTCAATGTAGAGTTGATCCTATCTTGGTATTCAATACTTGGTATTCCTGTCCGTATGGCCTGGTTGAAACTCGTCAGGTTGAGAAAATGCATACCTTAGGAAGGTGTCTTACCTGGATCAAGAATACAGCAGCAAAAACTATCTTCATGTAGTGCCTTGAGCTTGCGTAGCGAAGTGCTTTATTCGCCGCCGATGACTTAAAAGATATCATTAAACGAAGAAGCGTTTCCGCTGCATCAATCGCCTGCTCTAGATAATAAGCGGGGTTTTCAGGATCGAACTCCCAGTCGTTGCTGAAACCACCAGACCGGCTACCGGGGGGAAGACTGGGCAAACTACTCTCATTTCTGCTCTGTTTGATGCAAGCTCCAAGGCTTATAGAGAATTCATATAGACGTAGATACTCGAAGTCGATACGTAGCATATGCCGAGAAAAATGGGACATCCCTGGAGCCGTTGCTGGTTAAATCATTTAGTTAGCCGATCAGCCTTGTGACTTGGATCAACCTACCGTCAAGCAAGGCTGAATACTCAGCAGTCCACTCCCTATTCAGGTTATCGAAATGTCTCATTAAAGTAACCAATTGTGGGTTTCCGTCCGGAAGCTGTGTCTTCGCTTCGATAATTCCATCTCCCGGAGGCGGATGCAGGACTTCTTGGGCACGATTTAAAAGTTTGAGCAACCCCACAAATGCCTCATGAAACTCTTCAGTAGCGCCCAAGCTTAATTCGCCAGAATTTAAGGGATTAGACTTCCACTTTAACAATGCTTCGTTTCGATTCATGAAGGCCTGCGAAATTTGCTCCATGTCCACTTCGTCAAATGTCATTAGGGCTGAGCGACCTAGGCGACGACAAAGGGACTGTGACATGACGAGACAAATAAATAACAGGACAAGGTATCGGTCCGGTGTCTGAAGAACAGGACATTTTCTTTTATCCGGGGGTAGAGACCGAAGTAGGAGAAACGCATTACCGATATAAAACCTAAACGAAAGATCCTGGGTTAGTCAAGGTCGGAATATTGGTAGTGTAAATTGAGACTCACCATGAAACATGGTCCGTACGGAATGCTGGCTGCAAAACCTTCTCGTTCACAAAATTACCAGACGCGACTGTTCGGTTGCTCGTAGGGTCTAGGTGCTCAGCATTATCTATTGACGCATGGATCGTCCTTGGCAGCCATTCTGCAAACATTAACAAGGCTTCTATAACTGAGAGAAGAGCTCGAGGTCTGGCCCCCTCAAGTATTACCCTGGAAACTTGATCCCGAGTCCAGGTCCAGGAACGGTTATGAATCTCGCAGCTTCTCTCATAGCCACCTATAGCTTGTGTTGGTAGGTGGTAGTATCGGCTAGAAACTGCAATGATACAGCCGAGAAGGATTTCGTCCTCCTCAAAAAGCGAGCGTATCGATTCAACATCCGGGGCATGACTCAGGACGCAGGTGTAATATTCCTGTGGAATGAAAGGAAAGAAAGGGTACTGCTTGTGAAAGAAATGTAAAACAAAATCCATCACCTCATGGGGTAGTAATATATTTTCCCAGAACAAGCGGCAACGGAACTGAGCTACCTTTTGTCGGATCTCAGGATTGTCCCATGCAGACGCCTGGGGGGGAGCGGACGATCGGTTTGACGTTTCTACGCCCGGAAGTGATATTTCACGACCCAGAGCAGCGTTTTGGGCTTCCGTTCCAGACTGGAAACAGCCATCTTGAGACTGTGAGATAGGATTGGAGCTTGCTGGTGACGTGGTCTCTTCTAAATGTCTTGTCGCTGCCTCCGACAAGAACAAGAGGGCATCTGCCGAGCTTCTGACGTTGAGCTGTTCTTCAGTAGCTTCATTCTACCATGTGATTAGAATCTCACCCGGCCATGAATACGAAAATTACTAACAGGGCTCTCTCCAGTGGAAGCTGGAACACCCTCGATTCTCGCCCGCTTCTGTTGGGATTTCCTAATGCGGCTGCTTGTATCGTAGGCCTTTGACTTGGCCTCGAATACACAGTGGCTTCCATCTCTCAACTTGAACGTCAGATCCCTCCAGCTCTACACAGTAACAAATATCCTCTTACTTTTTGCATTGGTTGCATGTCGTATCACGCGACCTATTCTCCACAATACAACGAATTTTCCTTGCTCGACAACTGGAACAAGCTTTGTAGGATCGGTTCAAAGACGGGCCGTTGATCGCAGCACTTCTCAACGCCCGCCCACCTGTGGGGAGCGACATGTCGGGCTTGTTCGATCTGGCATTGAAGAACGGAAAATTCGGAGGATTCGGGCTTCCAGTGCTTCCTTTATACACTGCTTGCCCCACCAACCCCGCATTTTCCACCCTGGATCTTGGTCGATTAGTTCATCAACAGCCAGCTAGCGCAATAAGTGATACTCGGGTCCTCGGACCATCTCCTTGTTCTCTAAAAATGAGTTAGGCAGTATATATCATGTCCTTATTGTTCAAATGGCAATTATTCTGATGAGTCAGATGAAGGGAGACTACGACTGTGGTTAGTCAGAGGATATCTCTCTCACACATGACACAGTCGCCACACCAAATGAAGCTCTCGTCTCAGTAACTCAAAGACAATTGACAATTCACCAAGCAAGAAAAGCCCCGCCCATTGTTATTACAATATCTATCTATATTTATTATAATAATTTCCCCGCTATTAATCCTATCATTTGAAACGTGGCTTAATATCTTATAGATTCGATATACATTTGTTTTCCTATAGGGTAACCGCACCGCACTGTGAGCAACCAACCGGACTCGCATTTAATATTTTGCTGGATTAGGTTGAGATCTCATTAAGGCTGGATAATTTTTCTCTCCTGTTTAAAGCTAATTGAGAAAATACACAAAAAATGAAAACACATCGGAAAAGGCCAATCGTACTTTCCCCGCCGGACACGGCTCTTCACTTGGCATGTGAACAACGTAACTCGGAAATCTCTATAATTACTCAGATCATTAATCTTCAAATATGGATACCGTCTTGCGCCAGCAACACCCTGTACTCTATCCGTAAATTTATTTGCATGTATTCTTAATTCACTGGCCTGCTGACTTCTCCCCGGTTGGGTCCCATGTGATTGAGATGGCCTCATGGCTGCCAGAGAACTTTTGGCCGTTGAACCAGAGCTCGAAACGAAGGTCAGCTGGGGCAACAATGACACGTACGTCAAAGTTGCAAATATAAAAGCTCGTAGTGCTCCAGCCGCAACAACCACCTCGCTTTGTTTTTAGAGTGAGTTGATTTGTTGGAATTGTACCGAGGTTGTTCTTAACGGTACACAATTTCGTTGCACCGGCTAATTTGAGAATTCCACGTTAGTTTTTGTCTATGTTGCCTGACGAAGATCTGGATTACTCACCATGCTTGAGACTCCTGGGTAGGAAGGAATTTTCATTATGTGAAACGACAAACTCGGCATCAAAGGTGCGATGTGGGTCATTAGGAGCAAACCGGATCTCGCACTGCTTGGGTATTGATGAACCCGATTGGATCCTGTCGCCCTATGAATGGCATTAGGACAAGAATTCAGACCTTGGAAAATCTCACTAACTCACCTTGCGTATTAACCACTGTATTTGGTTGATTGCATATTGTATAGAGGAATCGAACTTGTCATCTATGACGTCCTCGCCCATGTGGTGCATGGGCGAATAAGGCTGTCGTACGACAACACCATAGCTTGCACGAGCTATGCGTACGTCAAGAACCGGCTTATTGCCGGATTCCATCTTTTGTTTCTGGTCGTTTAATAACCCGCGCACAACGACAAGCTGGGGGTCTTGGCTTGGGACAACTACTACGTTGATCGCATTGGGGTGCTTGAGGAATGAGAGTCGTTGCTGGATAGTTTCACGGATATATGTGGAGCTTCCCAAGCCTCCAGAGAGGATAATGTGTTCCTGAATGAATGCGTGAGTACAACAGGGATGTAAGATGTAAGTATCGATTACTCACCACCTGCTCAGTCGACTTGTTTTCCGGGAGCCAGTTCAATTGCTCCTGGATTCGAAGCATAATACCATCGACCTGCATGTCAAATATTGACTGAATCTCGGTGCTAACAGGAATTAGTCAACATGGTCATGGGTGAACGCGGAGCCTTGGCTACTCACTGGGAAAATAGCATGCAGCCATTCTCAACACCAAGGCCTGGGTGACTGAAGTCATGCGCCACGCCCTCCATTTGCATTCTGTATACTTGGTTCATATAAGCGGCTTGGCCAAACTTGTGCTTTGTCGTCTTATAATGATGACTTCGCGACATACGAGAGGCGAAGTCGTGAGGGAGTGAAGCTTGGACATCTGGGAATGCTGCAAGGCGGTTTGCGACGGCGCGCGCGAATGCTCTGTCGATGAGCGATGCACCAACACCGATTCCTCGCACGGCTGATTTTGACTCTATTTGAGGGTGATTGTAATCTGTTGATGTGATGCGCATGAGTGCCAAGTCTGTCGTGCCACCGCCCGCATCGACAACCATGAAGAGCGCCCCGCTGTTAAAGCTGATGGCAGTCGACTTGAGTGTCTCGACAGCAGCGGCTTCGGCTTCGGTCAAGTCAACCTCGGCCTTGTGCTGGGGACCTTCGGTGCCGAAGCCTGCCTCTCTGATCACGCCTTTGAAGGAATTGATGATCCCTTGGTTGGTCCATGTTGTTGGCACACTGAAGAGAAAGCTAACTGCCATTGTAGACCATCCTCCAGGTTGCTGGCGTTTGCCAATCTGAATCTCAATTGATTCCTTGATATGGGTGTATACCTGTCGCAAGAAGTCGACAATATACCTCCGAGCATCGTCGGTTGAGCGCGGTGCGTTGGCGAGACCTTGCTGTTGCGCAGCTAGAAGAGTTTCCTCATCGAGGAAGATTTTAAAAAACTCTCGCCGAGTCTGGCCAGAAATGGCAGCACCAGGGCCGCCATTTTGGTCATCGCACATAAACCCCCATGAAGCTAGAGACCCATCGGCATTATAGACAAGTGTTGTTGGAACCTTGCGCTCGTTTCGGTCACCGCTGCCAGGCCAGTCGCTAATGACTTGGATTGGGGTTCTCGGAGTGGTCCAGGCGACACCTTGGAAATATGTTAGCTTTGGCAGTTCCAATTGGAGCGTGGGAAAAAACCGTACCAGTAAAGGTTGTGCCCAGATCAACCGAGACAAAAATATCTGGTTGTTCCATCATAGCTGTATACCCAACAAAACAGAGAGCAAGAGAGGATTCGAACGACAGACAGCAAGCATGCTCTGCAAGCTGCAGTAAGTGATTTTAAAAGATAAGAAGGCTAGGATGCCAGAGGGACATGGCGGGAGCTCTAATTCAGCCATGGTGATCAGGCAGAGGCAACCACCCCGCGTCCCACTCTGACCGCGGGCTCGGCTACATGATGGCTAGTCATATGATTGGGTATACTTTTTGGAGGCTGTGAATCAGTTGCCACTAGATGCTCAAAATCAGGCTCTGGGTGGATACCTGTTTTGGGGGCGATCGTCAATGTTGCGCTGGTGAGTACGGCTGAAAGGTGTGGCTTACTAGGAATCGGCCAGCCCAGCCCGCGGGTTAGGATGCCGTGTTGGTTCTAGACTATGCACGATTGGCGCACTTTAGGGCTCCCCGGCTGTTTTCTGCCGGCTCAAGCGCCCTTAAACGGATTTGAGGAAGACATGACTGTTGGCGAGGGAAAATAAAGAGGTTCCATCCCATGCTAAATATTCAATACAACTCAACTGCTTCATCTCCCCTCGCCGAGCGATAGGTAACCATATACATTCTACAACATGGCCGCCAAAGATGCCAAACCGTTCAAAACGACAGTTGTAGATATTTATAATACTGCCATTCGCGATGTCTATATTTTCTCTGCTACCAATACCTGGTCACAAGGCACTGGATTTACCACCTTATACGCTACAGTATCAACGATTACTACCATTACTTCCACAGCAGATTTGAACACCGTGTCTACAGGCAAGAGTATGATCTCAGCACCATCTGCTTCTGGACAAAGTACTGGTTCTATGGTCACTCAGAATACTGCTGCGCCTACGGCAAGCTCTACAACACCTCCTAAAGCGACAAAGGCACCCAAGTCTGGATCCGATGGCGGTGCTATCGCTGGCGCTGCAATCGGGTGCTTGGTTGCAGGTCTAGCTATCGGTATATTGGCAGCATGGTTTCTATTTCGCCGTCGCAAGAGCTCCAGGCAGACTTCTCATGTCGCCGTTACTCATGAGCCGAAACGCGAATACGCATCGACTTCGACCGCGTCCAAAGGCGATATTCAGCTCAGCCAATTCCTCCTCAGCGCGACACCCGATCAAGAGATTGAAGACGAGATTCAGAATTTGAGCAACCTCATCCAGCAGCACGTCGAGAACAACTACCACTACCAGCCGGTTCAGGTCAACCCCGCTGCCTTGTCGCAGAACCTCCGCAATCTTGGCTACACGGAGGAGTCTGGCCTTGGTCCAGACTTCGTTAGTGCACTCTGTGTCGATCCCTCGACTCGCGCGGTTGGCCTTCGACATGTCATTGCCCACGTTATCTTCAAGAGCGTTGATGTGAATTCTCGAAGCTCGCTGTCGATGCTCCCCGCTCCTGTCGCTGCCTTCCTCCAGTCCGTCCCCCTGGCCGGCCGAAATGCCGGAGATCCTGCAGGTAAGGCCAACAAACCATCCCCTCTAACTGATAATCATGTAGCTAATGCGCCCATTTCAGCCACTGCACTAGCCCTGTCCAAATGGCGCAGCCTCACTGCTTTCCTGCTTCACCCTCGACGCGACGATCGCTCTTCTCTCCCGGTCCCAGACACAGCCATCGGCCCCCAAGCACAGACTCTCGCAGAAGCACTCAACACATTCCTGGATCCTTTCGTACATGCTGACAAGGGAGGCAGACAGCAGCAGCTGTCTCACTTGCAGGCTGTCATCATTGAGTGCACTAAGCTGGGGTATGTAATCTTTTCTCATCCAAGTGACTGGCAATTTGTGTTCGGCAACAAATCAGCGGGCAGAGCGGCCGTTGTTTGCGTCGGATTGGACAAACTCCCGCAACGCGACGGCGGTGCATCTTCGGCATCGCCACGCCGAGTTTTCGCACCTGTGATTGTGCAGGTATGAGAGAGATCATTGGTGATTGGAGGAAGGGGGATGATGTGATATCAGCTATGAGGAGTGCACGCGGGTGCGGTTGCTTGTTTTTTTCTACAGTATCCTAGCAAAATGTTGACTGGCTGAAGCATCCACCTTGCTTCTTCTGTAAATGTGCAGTAAGCACAGATGCAGTTAATAATTAAAAGAGTCTCTCCCTTGGCGATCGCAGGCCGATGTTTGGTTGATGTGGTTTGTGGGCTGAGACATTCTCCACTAGCAAGGGTTCGAAGACACAATCACGACGGAGACACCAGGCACGAAAATGCAACCTGAATCCTCCACAACTGCTGAGCTGAGAGGCTGCAGAACTCAGATGGCGGAAACGGCACCCAGGCCGATAAAGAGGCGTCGGAACCAAAGCAGTCAACTAAATCCTAAACAGACAGGTGCTTTACAGGGTCCAGAAAATATTCGAGGCTGTGGCAATTGCTGATTCAACGGTAGCCCAATATGGTAAACGAACTTGACCCTGAAAGCCCAACGCGGGCCAGACGTGACAGTTTTGAACACGACCCGACCAGCGCGTTCAGCCTCAACCAAGATGGTCACATGCGGCAGCCCTCGCTAGTGTTAATTGTCTCATTCTCAAGCAATACAGACGAGGTGGCTTCAAGCCACGGCGAGAATTCGCCCATGTGGCTACCAGCTGCGGCCGCTAGTGGTCAACCTTGCTGCAATGCTCTGTATTCCCCTCTTTCAGTGCACTGTTGTGAGCCTTGGCCTAAATTGGTGGGTGGTCTGGCCTCTGCACTAACACTAGCACATCCCTAGACACCCAATCTAGGCTCGTCTTGGGTTAGAACTATTGAAAGCGGCTCGCTCCTTGTCCAGCCCTACCAGACCGACGCTACTCCCCGCCATTCCAAGGCTATCGGGGCCGGCCACCTCGTGGACCGTCCCCTCACAGAGAGGGGTTGCGGGTGAGGCATCGTTTCAAGATCTTCACCCATCGCTGTGGTTGTCGCTGATCCCCAACTGCGTCTCTCTCCACAGGGAAATCTTTCGGGGATCGCCAGGTGCTATTGCGCCCAACCATGGATCCCCTCACGCCTGGCCTAAGGGCGATATATTACCTCGTCGTTTTTACTATCGAGTGCGAGCAGGTTCCTGACGAGGTTCGTCAAGGCCTTGAGCTTATTCGAGTCTGCAACGCAGATCTCCAACACCTAATTGAACTACGCCTCGAATGTCTCTCGCTCCTTGAGCGCAGACCCAAAGTTCTCCAGCGCGTCAACTCCATCATCGAAGCCGCCAACGAGAGAATAATAGAAGTGGGCAAGATTATCGAAAAGTGCAGGCCAGATGCCAACAAGGGAAAGACATCCTTTGGCCGCCGTGCAGCCTGGATCTTTCTTGACTCCAAAGAATTTCGTAGTCATGAGCCCATCATAAGTCGACATCATGCTTCCGTATTGGCTGAAGTAAATTTCCTACGTCAAATTCTGTTGTTGGCGCCTGCTGAAAGCCGCAACCATGATGATACCTCGCCAAAGGGGCCCGTCAAGCCGAAGGCTAGCATGCTCTTTGACAACGTTGCGCTTCTGGGTGATATGATGGGGGGGTTATCAGGTATAACACGCGACACTTGCCATAACTTCTGAACAAAAGCTAATCACGATTTCTGCAGTATCAAATCCTGCAACTCCAGCGATAAACCCTGCATTAAATCCGACAATGAATCCTGCGATGAACCCAGTAACCAACCTGACCACGAACCAGACAACAAATCCTGCAGTCAATGCTCTGGCAAGCACTGCAAAAGGCTCATTGACAACTCAAACGTCCAACTCATCTTCTCCATACTCTCCGCCGCCTCCACCTTATACCACCTTTAATGACGGCACGTCAACCAGTCGACCTCAGTCAATACACAATAGCCCCGCCGTAACTGCTCAACGACCAAGCATTTCATCACAATACTCAGATCATGTTCGATCCCAGCGACAATCAATATCGGCTGAGCCCACAGCTGTCAAGAATGCGCAGTTATCATCATTTTCACAAAGACACGCTGGCCTAGCCCTTCTCTTTGACGATCCTCTAGACTCTCGTCCCGTTTCTGCTCTCTCAAATCACCCACGACCACAACCGCAACCTCAACCAGAACCGCAGCAGTTTATCGCCGAATTGCCCGATCGTCCGCAAACATTTGTGGCAGAATTACCGGGCAATGACTACCATATTCCCCGTCGACCCGTTCCAAAGGCATCTCAAGACTTGTCTCACGAAAGACCACAGTCTATGTCAGGTCCCTCCGGACCCTCAGCGCACGAATTCTCAACTTATCCAGGTGGTCCAAAGCCATACGCTCCTAGCACATCCGGTTATCGACCATCTATTCACCACTCGCTATCTTTACCAATACAACCAGCACAGCCAGGCGAGAATGAATCGCAAAGGCATCAGACACGTGCTTCCATCTCTGGATACCCGGGAACTGAATCTCGGCCAGCCTTTCACCAAAGCCAGCGAAATTACGCTCCTTGGCAAGGACAACCCTTGCAGTCTGCCGTTCCAGGTGGGCTAAATTGCCAATCAACCACCACGCCATCTAATTCACGAGCTTCTCTGTTGGAAACACCGCCATCTAGTCAGGCTGGCTGGTCTCGAGATAGTCTAGTCCCCAATTCTACTAAGTCGGATGTGAATGAAGGCATAAGCCGACCATCCACGGCGTTTTCAGCTCATTCGAGTAACTTGTCAACTTCATCCATGTCACCACATGATACTACGGTACGACCACTAAGCAACATCCCTTCCTCGCTATTATACAACGGTTGGACCGACACCCAACCAAGGTCCGGCGGGACAATGGCACCACAACCATTGTTCAATGAATCTTCCTTCATGAATCCACCTACACACCCACTTGGGGCTGCAACAAATAACAGTACCATGAACCCTCAACAATACCCTACAGCCGCTTCTGCCTGGAATGACTGGGGCGGATCCTACGATACCTCATTTCATGCTCGTCAGGCGAGCGCAAACTCCCAACGACCCAGCAACAACTTTCTATACCCATAGTCAACTGGTTTCTCCGAAGCGGGTCCTGTTCATCCCACGTGAAGATTTAAACCAGCGAAAGAGATCCAGCGTATAATTTATGTTTTGTCCGGGTTGATAGAGTTTTCTACTAGAGTTTTTGAGGGCATCTCTAAGTTGCTCCGTACGCGGTTATAAGAGAGGTTGTTTGTAAGGTACAGACTCTATGACTAACAATGCCAATAATTGTAAAAGCAAATATGATTGTATTGATAGCTGCTCCCTACATAGGTCGAGCTCGCTCTTGCATTTAGATTAGGAATTAATGAAATTTATGTTTTCGATAAGGCTCATGACACAATACTCGGCGTTTCTGGAATTTATACATTGCGGTTAAACGTAATGGTGATACTACAAAATGTGCGCTCTAACAGTACCGGAAGACCTTACGACTTATAGAAACAAGGATATGATCAAGGCTGGATTATTTGTAAACAATTCCCATAAGATTAGTCCGTTGAGATTTTACGATATATGCTTTGAACACAAAAAGGTGTCACGCGTCACACGATGGAGATAAATAGCAATATATTCCTTTTCGGGCACACTCTATCTGAGCGATGTAAATTTAGATGTGGGAATGGTGACTGCACAATTAGTTGGACTTTGCCACATAGTGTAGATGGCTTTAACGGCTGTATAGACTCCTCAATTGATGGGGCAACAGCTCAAATGTAACCTGTGGCCTCTGTACCTAGTGGCAGTTATGAGCCCGGTTCGCAACAACCTAACCGACCTCTTCCAACAGCACCTCTCAAGACCGCCCTCATCCTCACACGCAACTCTCTCTCTTTCTCTCTCTCGCTCTCTCCCACACACACAAGGATCATCTTGACCGGTCAAACCGGCTAGCCCCAATCACTCCCACTGTCCTCAATAGTAGTAACCCCACCGGCTTGGAAGGCTCTTCCCGTGTTACCCTCAAAAACCCGGCTGATTTAGCAACCTGGACCGACTCTATCCAGGACATCGCTAGAGCTCACAGCATTTGGCATTTTCTAGATCCCTCACAGTCTAACCAGCCGTCCAGCAGCGCCAGTTAGAGCTAGCTGACTACAAGTCACACAGGAAGGCGATCGCCACGATCCAGATCTGGGTCATCGGGACCGTCAGCAGCTATCAGACTACAATACGGGGGATCGAAGGCCTGCCTCAACAAACAGTGGACTGCATTGCAGTCGCGATGCAAGCCATCTGATTCTCAGTATGAGTAGATGGTAACAACAGCGTACAAAAGGCTCACGAAGGCCCCGGACTCATAGCTACCCGTGAGCGGGTTGACCGTTGGAGGGCTGTGTTGACTGATGCGAGGCCGACGGCGACAGGCCCTGCGAAGCAAGGATCGTCCCATCCCATCCCAAGGCCCTGGTAAAAAATACAACCAACCCCCAGCTTAATAGATACTCGAATCACATGTTATGGGTGGTTTTTACAAATTTGTCATCCTATCACCACCCGCTATATACCCTAATGTTAAGGGCAATAATCCATTACACTCACCTGAGTGGTAATTTCGGACAGATCTAATGGCGAGATTATTAGTAAAAAAAATATTTATAGTTAGATACGATTTCCCAAGGCGGCATAAAAGTAGGAGAAATAGCCGTTAATGTAGTAGCAATAGTTCCTACAGCACGAACTGAAGCTTTCTTTTGCGTGCATTGTCATAATCAGGTCATCGACCAAATGGGTTCTGCAATCTCACCCAAGACTACTACGTATTTTACAATAAAGTCATAGAAAAGACTTGAATTTTTGAACAGCTAGACTATCATAGGCTCGTGTGGCCCGATCAGCGCACCCAACGTCAACCCACCATATCGATTATGCTATAGGGTTGGAACCAGATTCACCACATGATGCCCCAATTTTCAAACCATGGTCTGGGAATTTCGCGGCAATCAATTTCACGAGTGCTTAGCGAAATCAGTCGTCGCCATCCTCTAATACTCGTGGTGCTTTCTTTTGGCCACGAGCGAGTGTGTTTATGATTATAACGCCAAGAGACTTGGTTGCTGTCAACGGCTGAGCAGCTGTCCATTGCTGGCTACGGCAAAAGTGACGTGACACTCCGCTAATGCGAAGTGCAATGGTGCCCTATATCCGCTTGACAGTATGCATCTCATTGTATGCAGGCTCCCTGGTTTTTTGTCCAAGTAAGGTCCTTTGGTGGCCAACGTTAAGAGGTTAAGAACTCAACTTAGTACGGGAAAACTTTTTATCTCGAGCAACAACCACACTTGTTACGATGGGTTTTTTTTTTCCTTTTACAGATTCACGCGCATTGAGAGGTAAGCAAGACATTATGAGATTGGATGAAGCTTATTACTGATGGCAAACTGACAATTCGAGTTGATATGTCCCGGTTTGAGATTAATTAGCTATGGATGATGGACCACCATTTTCCCCACAATCTCCAACCCATGCGGATGAAAATAAAGAAGAAAGCCTTAATTACTGCCCTGCCGAATGTTGTGACTGCGGATTTGTTCATCAACAACGAGTTCAACAATTGCGACAGCGCCCACAAATACGCACTGACCAGTCGTTCGACTAATTGGGACACCAACTTGTTGCGAAATTTAAACGAGTCAAAGCAGTTTTGCAAGTGTCTGAGGAGAATCCCCTCATCTCGGCTGCATGGGCACAGAGCGGAGGTGGAGCGGTGCTTGATTACTTACGGGAAGTGGGCCTCACCTTTGCGCACGAACGGGATGAAGAACCACGGCGCATTATGGATCCTCTCTGCAGATCATTAGAAATTTTGTACGACATAGATTATTTTTTTTAATTTTTAATTCTTTTTTAAATAAAAGAAGGAAACGGGATGTTATTCATTCATATAGTGATACCTCTACGCTACTGCAGCAAGCTGATGGTGTTCAGTAAAAAGCCGGGTTTGGGGCTTTCATAGGGACGACGGTTGACAGGACAGACTTCTAGAAGGGCGCCTTGTTCTGTCTAAAAATTATCGGTTATCTGAGGGCGATACTTGTAGTCGTTACTTTATCCATATTTGGCAGTGAAACATTGTGATCCTCCGGCGTCCCTCTCAAAGTGCAAAGAACCGGCGCTGCCTCAATGTCAATCAAGCTGGCGTGAAAACTAGGGGTGACCGGCCTTGCCGCCTAGAGATGCTCTTTGTCAATTGGGGGATTCCATATTCTGAATGAAGCTAGCGTTCGTTACTGGCCCATGCTTGTCGAACGATGCGCTTGGGCATTTGGCCGAGTGCAGCTCCCCGTGACTCCTTGCTGGTGTGGTGGCCCCAGTGTCATTTTACAGCATCAAGTTGCACTTCAGTCCGATCTTCTCGATTTCTAGTGAAAGATTTATCTACTCATCCGCCTCTGAAGCAACAAGGCTGACAATGGCTGAGACCTAAAACTTGACTAGAGATAATGTGGGGTCTGGTACCATCTGTTCCCTTTGAAGATATTCAACACGCAGTGAACAATGAATAACAAAGCATCAAGCGATGATGAATTTCGACTGGTTTTGCAAGAGGAACATCGTCACAGCGTCTGGATGCAACGGGACTACAAGGTTCTGCGAGTCTTTGCAGGTCCTGATTGACGCGCCCGTTGTTATGACTTGGGGCGGGGACCCCTCTAGCGCTTTGACACTAAAAGTTAGCCTGCAGCAACTATTTGTCCGTTAATTCTCCTGTGCGTCGTGTGCCCGAGCTGTCGCTTGAGCTGGTCTCAGACGCAAGGAGGATTCTAGAGATGTCAGATTCACCGCCAACATCCGCCACCATTTCATGTTTCGCAGCAGTTTCGATTGGTGTTATATCGTCTGGCAGATATTTTGGCCAATTAACCTATTTTTCTGTTTTGTTTACAGGTTTCCATCACGTTTGTGAAATCTCAAGCAAGAGTCATCATAAACAAATCATTCTCGAGAAACCGTAACCCCCCTTTTGACGCCTAGATTAGGATTCCTTCACTCATATTCGTTTCGTCTACCAGGACATTGACGTCGATTACAGAAACCGGGGTATCCCGGTAATGGCCGATAGGATGGCTCTAAACCCCGGGATCACCGCAAATGCGCCGCCAAGCCTGGTGCTTGAGTCCTTGGTTGGTGATTGATTTACGACCCCAGCGCTACAGGGCTCCGAGGAACTAGGCCCAGTTTTGATCTCCAAACAGCCTTTACGCCACTTGTTTCAGTGTCTGTGCTTGGTGGTCGCACAGATTTCATAAAACTGGACGACATGATTTAATCAACATCATGACCTCGAAATCTCGTCTCGAAAGATTTCACATGTTCGCATTCCCATTCCTTTAGCCATCGGACACTGGCTGACCGTGGCCGGCGCATCTCCTCGCCATGCGCGCTCCATGGAGGCTAGTCTTGGCACTATGCCTCATGATAGCATCCACAGTTAAAGCAGAGCTTTCTCGAGAAGCTCTCCTATACGAGTTGCCTAGCTGTGCGGTACGCTTTGCTTCCTTCCTTCACATACTATTTGAATGGCCCTTCAATGCTAACACGCTGTGCAGCTGGATTGCCTTGCTAGCCTCGCCATGAATTCCCCGTGTCTGCCGACGAACCAGACCTGCACCTGTACTAATGAAGATTATCGGATTGAAATGACGCAATGTGTAATTATGATGTGTACTGTTAAAGAATCTCTTAGTAAGACTCTGAAAACTGTTCATATTCTGATATTGTACTGACTTTTTCCAACAGCAACCAAAAATTTGACCAATTCATACTGTGATGTTCCGATACGCGATATTTCGAGACAACATGTTATCTTATCTAATGTTATCGGCTCCATAGGATGCTTTTGTATTCTACAGCGTCTTCTTTTTAAAGTCTGGTATGGGCTCGGCTTGGCGGCCGATGACTGGGTCATGCTTATGTCTGGATTATCTGGTGTCCCAGCCCTCCTTGTGAACCAGTATGGCGTTGTGGCAAATGGTTTGGGTCGTGACATCTGGAATGTGCCATTCGACGAGATTATGAAATTCGGCATATGGTTTTATATTCTGATGCTCACCTATTTCGGACAGGTGGCGTTGCAGAAGATGGCCTTGCTTCTCTTCTACTTGCGAATATTTTCGTCACCCGCTACTAGAAGGATCCTATGGGCAACCATAATACTTTGTGCTGCTTTAGGATTTTTATTCATGTTTGTCGCAGCATTTCAGTGTACGCCCATATCCTATTTCTGGACAAAATGGGACAACGAGCATTGGGGTCATTGTCTCGACCTTAACGCCATTGCCTGGTCAAATGCAATCATTAGTATTTCCTTGGACATTTGGCTGATCTTCATCCCATTGTGGTCTTTAAGGAAACTCAACCTTGATTGGAAGAGGAAACTCGGGGTCGGGTTAATGTTTGCTGTTGGTATTTTGTTAGTAACCAATCCCTCTAAATCAGAACAAATTCTAACATCACTTATAGTGTCAGTATAGTCAGTGTTGTTCGACTTTGGACTATTGTGCACTTCGGAGAAACCCAAGATCACACCTGGGACTATATCCTAATCACTAGGTGGTCCATAATCGAGATTGCCGTCGGCCAAATTTGCGCATGCATGCCCTCTCTTCGAATTGCCTTTCTGCGACTATTCCCCAAGTTGCAAGAACAGCAAAAACCGCCCTCAGAACGATATCGGGCCAACCCGGTCCCCGTCCTTAATTTGGCATACTTTGGAAAGAACCGCGTCATCACCAATATGTCCCGTGTGGAGACAGGTATTGGTTCCCGTTGGGTTCGTTCTACTGAAATTGTATGCGAAAGGACGTTTGAGATCACAGTAGATGTGACCGACGAAACAGAATTGGTTCGAGTACAGGATCTTGACGCAAAAAGCAATAGATCTGAGTTAACATTAGAATAAGAACCACAATATCTATTGGAGCTCAACAATAATGCCCTGGCGGCTTTTGTAAATGCCAGTGGCTTCCGCAGGAATTTGTGACCTACAGTAGAGTAATGTTAATAAATAATGCAGTCCGCTTGATGCATGACACAAATTTGCATAATGCCGACATAAAAGCTATCCACAATGAAACCTAACCATTCATTCGATCATCCCAACACGAAAAAAAAGATTGCAAAGGTATATATAGTAACCCCGAATTTATTTGTGCACTCTCACTATCTAAGTGTTAGATTGAGACATGGAATTCAAATTAAAATTTTGGATTACGAAAATATGCGTTGTTGCAGATACTTTTGTCGTATGCAATACAGCAGGCATCTACATCACGAGTCGTGGAGCATTCCTAACCCCAACCCGACTTCTCCATCCCTTGCTACTTTCTACATTTTATTCTCTCATGATGTCTATAAACATACTATTGTGGTCAATTTCACTCTGAATTTCTAAACTTCATCATGAATAGAATTGTGGCCACGGCTACGACTACGTTGGAGCAATATTAGGTGTCTAATTCACCTCCTGAAAGGTTGCGCCTCCATGGCTTCTTGACCTTTAGTCCCCCGATTCCTAAACTATTAATTTCACACCAGAACAAATTAAATGACACATAAGATGCTTTGTTTATAAAATATCCATCTTTCTTTTTAATGAGTTGGCGGAGTGTTTTGGAAGGCAAAGTGAAGACGGCACGGTTTTCCACCGGTTGTAATGTAAAGACCGAAAGATCCGTTTACGTGCGTCATCATGAAGTTCAAGTTTTCCATTGGAACTCAAGTTTTCATTCCACATGAGAGTTTAACCCATGCAACAGTTCTATTACAATTAGCACATGGGTCACCAATGCATTTTGCTCTTTAAAATACCATCTCCACGTTTTCACGTGGTGTAAATCAAATTCCAACTGCTCCTCACAATGGCAAAGCAACCGGTCAATAAAATATCGTCAGCGGCTTGCAGACGGATCCAAGAGAGGCGGTAGGCACTGGTTTTGAAGTATACATCAATCTACAGTTTAAACATAGCGCCGGCGATACCAGCTCTGTGCTTCTTTAACTTTTTCGAATACGGTTATATTCCATTCCTTACATGGCCATGGTAATGTTGCCTCATGATTGTGATCAGATCTCTTGTGAGCAAGAAATCTGGGACTAATTTGTCTTTTGCATTTCCTCATCATTGGCGACGAATGTTCAACATTAGATTCTTCTCAGCACTAGGCATCTCCCAATGAATCCCAATTTTTCTCTTGGGTTAAAACCTGTGGGTGGATGTCATTGGTTTTCGAGGCTTTCTTGAGGTCGCGCAAAAGTCAATGGAACGAGACGGCTCCTCATTCCTTTGGTATGGAATGACTTGGTTTACCACCACATCGGGTACAAACTTTGCAGTTGTGGGCTAGACGACATACCTATCAAAAACTACTGGATCCTGAAAGTACGTTTAATTCTGAGCTTCTTTTTTCTTTACATCATGTGGAATCCATTTCGACTTGCGACGGTTCTTTACATGTCTTCCATAATGATTTAGTTCAACTCTCTTCTCAGTGTTACTGAGTTTTTGCAGCACCTTAACGGCGCCTCTACTCGAACACTGTATATTAAAATGGCATCGAGATCCTTGATCTGTGAATTTGAAACCAGTGGCTTACTCCGCGCCGCCAAACCACTCATAAGACTGCTCTCAATATTAATAACTTTGAATTAGAATTAGCTGGTTTTTACCGCATATGTCATGGCACCTGCAATTGTGTGGGATCTGTGACGTCACAGGACCTTTTGCCATCGTTAGAACTCATCTACCCAAAGCCATAGCGATTCTTTAGCACTTCAGGAAGCATGACCTTATACACGATCCTCATACTTGCCGCTTGTTTATTACGACTAAATTAGCAGATTGTGGTAAAGTCAATTGCATAAATGCAGGATAAGCTATTGAGCTTATTATTATACTCGGGGAAATTACCAAGACCGCGATGATCATGAGATCGGGATGAGGATTATAAAATGCCCCTTGGAGATCAAGATTCTACCCTCAGTTTCAACGACCCCTGCATTAAATTCGAAGCTTATTTTACTACTTGAAACATTCGCATTATCTTTGACGATGGTTCCTTCAACACGTTTAGCGCAATGTATTATTATCCTCAGTCTAGGGTCACTTCTTCTAGGAAGCCCAATCACTCAAACGGGCACGTTCGAAAAACTAGGGCCTGACGGTGTGGCCCGCAGAACGCAAGTAGGCACCGAAAATATGAAAATCCCCTCTCAAGACACAAAACGAGAGGCTGAAGCAGACCCCGCTGCCCTCTCGAGTTTAAGTCTTCCAAATTCACTTACGTCTGGGCCCTCAACCCCGTCATCTATGGATGGATACAACGCCTTGAAATTGCAAAATGCAGCTCGTGCAAGCAAAGGAATACCGGCCATGATATGGGATACTTCCTTAGAGTCGCAAGCATCTGACTACGCTAAACAAATGTCCTTTTGGAGCATGTTAGCTCACTCTCTTGCTTTCACAAGACCCAACCAGGGTGAGAATATTGCATGGATCGGGTATGGTTGCGTGGGAAAAGCAATCAAGCAATAGAAGCTGACCATTTCAACAGCAGCAGCGTACTTTATGGAAATAGCGTCAAGAACCCCTTAGAAAACGCGACTGGTATATGGTAAGCCAGAGATTCCCATAATGCACAAACGTATAACTAGAGAAGTCCTAATATTTGATAGGTTGGCAGAAACCCCAAATTATCATGGTGAGATTCTCCCGCAGGGAAATTTTAACAACTATAGCCATTTCAGTGAGTTTAATTTACTTCGTCATTCATAAAAACAACTCTGATTGCAAAATCTAGCACAAATTATGTGGACCAACACCACCAAGGTAGGCATGGCGGCTGCCAGCCATTGGCTCGGTGGCTGGTTCGTGGTTGCACGGTTCTCTCCAGCAGGGAATATTTACGGACAGACGCCATTTTAAATTCAGCTGTTCATCATGCCATTCGCTGTGTAGAAATGGATAAATAAATAATACTTTATTAAAATAAACAAGACCAAATCCTGCTCAAACCTGTCATACGTGTTTAGGGCCCAGTCGTGTTCTTCTAACTAACGCCAACACAATAAAAGTTCACTCACAAAGCACACTCTAAACAAATATGAAGTGTCACACTATATAGCCTACAATCCACTACGCATTTAGCGGAGTGTTCACTTCACTTTTGCGTGGCATAACGGTTATTTGACATGAAGTCACCTAGGCTTTCTTTGGCCGTTAGCATAATATCGCTATGCAGATTAAGAATGGCGGGCGAAGTGCTTGGCCTAGCTTTTAGGGTAGGACCTGATCGCTTATGTAACCCTTGTCGCACTATTTACGGGCACCAAGATGATGAGGGGAAGGTCACCACATCAACTTAACCATGCCATTTCAACGCAACCACCAAACGCCTAGGCCTCGGCCATCTGCACCTATAGATGTTCTCCCACCCGAGATTATTCGCATGATATTCTCTCAATTTTGCCACCATTGCCAAGATACCTGGGCCATAACCCCGATATATTATCAGAAGGAAGGTGTGAAGGTCCTGACGGCTTTATCCCAATCTAACCGGAGTTTTCGGTCAATTTCACTCCCTATTATATTCCATAACCCCTCCCTTACTATCTCGTATTATCCTCTCGTTCAAACTCTTTATCAACAACGGGAGCTCGCGCATTGCGTGAAAGCTTTGCATCTGCCCATAGATTGGGCGCGGGACTCCAAACGGCTAGCCATTGTAAGAGAAATGGGCGAGAGTCTATCTTTAAATTTTGGATATGATTCCGAATCGCGGGTGAATGAGGATACGGCGTTGTTGATGGCCCTTTGTCCCAGGACAGAACATATGAAGATTAACATGACGAATTGGTTCTACAAAAATATGACTGGGATTGTCAACAAGCTGCAACCGCATTCAAATGAATCAGCACATGTGCCAGCCTTTCCGGGTCTCAGATACCTTGAGATTGATACAAATGAGTGCCATGAATTCGGCCTTGCCGACCCCGAAGTCTCAGCTCTTCTAAAGGAAGCACCCGGTTTGGAATGTTTCAAGATATGGGGAACAGATGAGTATAGGGAGCAGCCTTATGATGACAGAAACCCGAGCCTGCCCCCTCTTTGTCCTTCGCTACCAAGCCTGAGGGCTCTTGCGGTTAATGAATGGCTATTTGAGGATAAAGATTCCGACCAAGGAGTTGATTATGACTATGAGGCCTTGTCCCAAACAATTTCTCAAGCCCAGAATTTGACTTATTTCAAATATTCTGCCAGTTTTCATGGCGATTGGGTGGGGATAGACCGGCCCATGCCACCAGCCCAATTCATCAAGGCCCTCAAGCCCAGATACGAGACGTTGAAATATCTCGACCTCGAATTTCAGGTGGCGGGTACCTATGAATACGAATCTATGGAGTCGGTATTACTTTCAAAATCAGTGCTTGCCAATTTCAAGTGCTTGACTACTTTAAAATTAAGCGTCGAATGTTTCTGCAGGCACTCATTTAATAGCCAGAGGAATATACCTGGTCCTGACGATGCATCATGCTTGGTAGAAATTCTACCACTCAGCGTTACCAGTCTCACAGTCATCCTGTCCGAGTCTGGGCAGTGGCAAAGTTGGAATGACGTTCTTTTCCTTGGTAGACCAAACGTTGTAGCAAACTTCCCGCAACTTCAGAGTGTGGAAGTCTCGGCTCCTATGCATCACACGAACGAGGGACTAGTAGAGGATGGGCTGGTAGAGAAAAGAGAGGAGCTGGAACTGGAGTTTAAGGATACCTGTGTTTCGGTATCAATGGATTGGTGGTTCTACTACGACCCCGACTATTGAGTATTATAAGATGATGCTACCAATATACTCGGAGATGAAATTCAAGCGTCCCAAAATCCATTTTTGTCTACAGAGCTAGGTGCCTGGCGTTATAAGCTGAGCTCAAGCTGATCTTAAGCTAATGTCCTTGGGTTCGGGAAAGATGCCTTTTGCAGTGGCCACAGTTGATGGTGAAGAGGCCGGAGCATTCGTGGCAGCCAAAGCCATAGTAGATCGGTAGCCCAGAAACTGTAGCCATGAACGGGCTTTCTCTTTCCTTTCCATTAGACCCTTATAACTGTTGGTGTGTGTAGAGGCTCACGAGGCCCTGACTGATTTGTTGGTCGCGGCCCTTACACCAGTCTCAAAGGTAGCTTGGGCTACAAGTGCCATTGGCTGAAGCAGTGCTGTTTTCCGCCACTTATTCGGTGCGGGATTAACTAGTGAGCTGTGCGCGTGGTAAGCTTTCATTGGCTCAGCTGGTGTGAGATTACATTGCCCCCATCCGACGTTAATCCTCGGGTGTTTTTGCTTCCACACCAACACTAATTGCCGCACCAGATCTGACCATCATCATCAAGAACCATGAGTGCATCCGCCAGAAACACATTTCTCGGAAAAGGCATTGCTAATTTTGGCTCGGGTAATATCAATGTGAGAGATGTAGTATTCAGTACGTGGTTTCAATTATGGAGATAGATTTGGAACTGGTGTACAACTGTATATGCTAACATGTCTTGCCTAAGATTCGGTACGCAGTTTAGACAATGACATACTCGCCGACTTAGCACTTACAGACCCTCGCGATGATAAAGCCCGCCTTGAGAAAAGCAAGGGCGGGCTTCTTCCGGATTTATACCAGTGGGTCCTTGATCACCATGGCTTCCAAAAATGGCGCAAAAGCCCTGTCCAGAAACACCTATGGATTCAGGGCGACCCTGGAAAGGGAAAGACAATGTTATTATGTGGCATCATCAATGAGTTGGAGAAGTCCTTCTCCAAAACACATAATGTGATATATTTCTTCTGCCAGGCAGCCAATGCTGAACTAAGCAATGCCACTAGCGCTCTTCGCAGCCTAATATATCTATTGCTTATCCAGCAATCTGAACTTATGATCTATATCCGAGAGCAATATAAAAATGCTGGAAGGCGAGTCTTTGAAGATCAGAATTCCTAGTTTGCTCTTTGTAGCATATTTTACAAAATGCTAGATGACGCTAAGCTGCGAGACACACTAATAATCATTGACGCCCTTGACGAATGTGACGGTCTTGACCGGCTTCTAGATCTAATCAATCAACTACATGGACGCTGTAAGGTCAAGGTCCTTATATCAAGTCGTAAGACGCCGGGTATTGAGCGGACGTTAAACGAAAGCCAAGAAAGTGACTGGCTTCGCTTAGAGCTCAATCACGACACCATCTCAACCACTGTTAGCTCTTACATTGACTTCAAGGTGGATCAAATATGGAAAAGTCAAAACTTTGACTCAAAGATACAAGACAAAATTAAGGATCATCTGCGATCCGGGGCCGATGACACCTTTCTATGGGTAGCGTTAGTCTGTCAAGAACTCGCTCGTCCTGATGTTCATAACTGGAATATTGGTGATATTTTGCAAAAGTTCCCAGCTGGGCTATCATCACTTTACCAACGTATGGCGAAGCAATTATTCGCTTCTAGAAACTCCAATATCTGCAAAAAGGTTATTGCAATCGCTTGTTGTGTCTACCGGCCTATAAGTCTATTAGAGCTTGGCTCTCTCGTGGAGATACCAGGCGGAGACTGAAATTATTGTCGGTCTATGTTGTTCCTTTTTGACCGTTCAAGATGGAATGGTACATCTTGTGCATCATTCAGTCAAGGAATACTTTGCGAATGAAAGGCATGAATTGTTGCCTGATGGATTCCAGCATCAACATTACATTATCTTTCAAAAGTCTCTCCAGGTTTTAAACCAAGTTCTCAGACGCGACATTTACAATCAAAGCCTTGGGGTTTTGGGTAAAAATATCCTCAAGCCTTCTATTGATCCCTTTTCATCAGCCAGTTACTCCTGCGTCTACTGGGCTCGCCATTTAAACGAAACTAGTTTACCAATTCTCACTAAAAACCTAGAGAACTCAGGTACTATACATAAATTCTTCAATGAGAAGCTACTCTGTTGGCTGGAGGCCCTCGGTCTCCTTAGAAGTATTTCTGAGGGAGTACTAGCGATCAGGACATTGGATGCTTTCGTGATGAGCCAAACGAATGATACTATGATTCATGAGACGAAACACATCATACACGACGCATTTCAATTTATACTCATGTTCAAGGATTGCATTCAGTTAGCCCCTCTGCAAGTATACGTCTCAGCCCTTGTCTTCAGCCCTATGAAAAGCACGGTGAGACAGACATTTGAGAAAAGGGAATTGCCATGGTGGATCATGACAAAGCCTATAGTAGAGAGATCCTTGGGTGACAAGTTGCAGATTCTGGTGGGTCACGGATCTCTAGTTCATTCTGTGGGGCTTTTATCATCAGAAGAATCCCATCTAGTCTCATGCTCAAGGGACAGCATTAAGATCTGGGATGTCATGGGTGCGTGCATTGAAACCTTCGAGCCGTCAAATAAAGATGGCGGGTTTCTTTCAATGGTTGCGCTTATAGACGGTTCTAAATTGGTGTTTGTTTCGCAAAACGGTAATCTGCAAGTCTTAAGCACGACCAAAGGTCAGCGGCGTTTGTGGAAATCTCAGGCCCATGGACTTCGCGCAGCGGTCCAACTAGCGCTATCGCCGAACGGCACACAACTGGTGTCCGGCGATTTATTCCACCATGAACTCAATCTTTGGGACATATCCACAGAAGAATGCATTAATACAATAAATACGGGGGTGCCCAGTTCTTGTTTTGCATTTTCTTCCTGTGGAACCAGACTTGTAACTGCATCCAGCCAGTCAAATCAGCAGATTCAGTTCTGGGATGCGGGTTCAGGTGATCTTCTTCATACTCTAAACGCCCGCAGTCGCATTTTATCAATTTCATACTCACCGGATGGAACACTGCTGGCCTTGGGTGGAAATGACGGCGTAGAGGTATGGGATGCGACCAACTACAAACGTCGACATCATTTGGATAAGGGAGAGGATGTAAGCTGTATCGACTTTTTTCATGACAACCGACTTGTATATGCGCTTAACAGAGGCTTTATCATTGTTTGGGATGGCTGGACTACGAAAGTGCTAGAGCAAAGGAAGGTCCATGTGACCTCACTTACTTCCTCAACTGACGGTGCTTGGTTAGCTGTGGGCTTTGAAGACAACAGCATCCGCATATATAACACAGAGACCAAAGTTGTTCCATCGCAAGGTTCTATCAGTAACGATAAGGAGGCAATCGCCAAGGTAGTCTTGTCGTCAGACGGAACGCGGGTAGCCTCGTCAGTCGAAACGAAATCAGCTGCTTACGTGAAGGTATGGAACACGACCTCAGAAGCATGTTTACAATCAATTCCCGTACCCAAAATTCCGAACAGTTTACCCATACGGTGTCTTTCATTTTCGCCGGACAGATCCTGCATCGCAATCGTATCATGCAGCGGCAAACAGAATAAAATTGAAAGATGGAATATAGCTTCTGGAATCAAGGTGCGCACATATACAGCTCGGCATGGCCAGGTAGCCTCTATCGCTTATTCGATAAACGGAACAAGATTAGCATCGTCCATAGTATCAGATGGTACTATTCAGATATGGTGTACAGGGACCGGAGACTGCCTACAAATACTTCCCAGTGCTACGAAACATACACATGGCGTTAAACCTATTATATTCTCTGCAGATGGTAATCGGCTACTTTATGGACAATCCCCCCAAACCATGACTGTATGGGACATAGATACAGGCATATGTCTGCAGAAAATCAAGAGGCAGTTAATTAGGCCGTCATGGACGCAATTTAATACATACCGAATATACACCAATATCGACATATTTGAAATTGATTCGCACCAATCGGAGTTATCCCATAATCCGGAGGAACTTATTGGCAACATTGATTACCAAACATCTCAGCGCTATAACACGAATGTATTAGAAGAGTATAACACGCCTCAGCTTGATATCAGCTCGGATAAAACATGGATCGTAAGACGAGGAGAACCCGTTCTCTGGATCCCCCCTGAATATCGACCACAATGCACCGCAGTAGCTGGAACAACAATCGCAATGAGCTCTGATTTAGGTCGGCCTTTATGTTTCAGGATTTCACTTGACCCGAATAACAAAAGGAATCATCGGTCAAAACGTTCTAGTTTTAACCTTTGGTTATATTTGAAACTTTCTCTCTGTTATTTTGTCATTATTCTGAACCTCTACTTTTATATAAGTGTCTTACTTGCTATTATTTACGCAGAAATTTCACTTTTCAATGACTTGCACATCTCTCGTTAGTTAGACAGTGGGTTTCACTTTTACAAATTATCCAGATGTGCCAGGATCATATGGGAATTCAAATTAAATATCTACGGCTAAGCAATAGGTTTACTGACGCCAAAATCATTATTTGCGTCGATCATCAGTGCCGACCTTTCCGTTGCAAATCTCAGGAACCGCCAGTTTTGTGTGCCACGTTGCAAATTACCGGACCAGATTCTAGACCCGAATCTCATGACTGGGAATCCATCTAGTTTCCCCATACTTGCATCATCTAGCGAGTACTACTGCAGAATATCTACAAGGCTTCCCCGCTCAATCCAGGCCAGACTCATGTGCCGTGTACTGGCGAGAACCACAAGTTTCGCTGTTAGCTCCTCGTGGTGCATTAGAGTGGTGAGCGATTTTTTTAGGGGATAAAATCCAATCTTCCCGCGTCTGTGTGTTAGCCTAGCCTATTGTGGAAGTGTGACCAAGTCACAACTAGCTGCTGCTAGATGTTGGTTCCATGGAGAGACAATCTGCACCACTTACATCAACATAAGCAACTAGCGTGCTAGTTGCTTGAGGGTGGTCGAACTAAGAGTCGTCCCCCACTTCTTATCGCGAATTGCCAAGACGAGGCGGAGGCCAGTTGATCAATAAGGAAAGCCGCGAGAGTAATCGTGAACAATAGTTGCATATCACTGCACAGATAAGTGTCCATGGCGCTCGGCCATATCACAACGTGGTTGACCACCCCACTCGGACAGGCCAGCTCGCAGCCGCTCAGAAATCAGAGGATTTAATAGCATTTTGTTCCTTATTCAGCAAATCTGAAACATTGATGCAGCCATTTTACGGCAATCCCAGCAACTTGGCTTCGAATTTTTTATTTTTGCGTCAATAAGCTCGCTATGATTGAAGAATACGTCGACGCGCTGGTGGCCAAATGGCGACTGGCGAGCTACGGCCAGTTGCTGTCTGCCGGCATTGGTCTTTGGTCAATTTACATTGTTTTTCTTGCCATATATCGCCTCAAGCTTTCGCCCATAGCCGGATTCCCAGGCCCGCGCCTGGCCGCTTTGACGGGCTGGTATGAGTTCTACTACGATATCGTCAAGGAAGGACAGCTCCAATACAAAGTTGAAGAGCTCCATGACATATACGGTGAGTCCAATCTTAATATTGGGTATCTAAAAAGAAAAAGGCTGATTGTGTTCACAATCAGGTCCTATAATTAGGGTCAACCCTTGGGAGTTGTCTATTCGTGATCCAGACTTTTATCGATCTATCTACGTCGCCTCTACGACTCGGCGCTCAGAAGTATACTGGAGACAGAGGGTCAAAATTGGTATTGATGGTAAGTATCCATTCCTTTGAAGAGGCTGACAAAAATTGCTTACTTTCGTCGCAATAGGTGCCATGGCTACAGCTGAAAGTCACGAACTTCACCGAATCCGAAGAAGATCACTAGAGGGGTTTTTCTCTCGCCAGGGCATCCTTCGTATTGAGCCTATGCTGGTTGAGGTCTCAAAGATTCTGGCCAACCGCGTGGCTTCACTACGGGGTTCCAACTCAGTCGTCTGCATGGATCACCTCTACTCTGCTTTCGCTGGCGATGTAGTCAGCCAGATTTGCTTTGGGAAATCCCTTGGCCTCCTCTCCGACCGAAATTTTACTCCTGACTGGTAAGAAAATATCGTTTTTGACTTAGATACATAAAAGCTCATTTTGGAATTTCAGGCACATTATGATGAACGATACCGTCCAAAAAATGCCTTTAATGCTGCATCTTAAGTGGTTAGAAAGGTACTATTACCCACTTGGTACATAATTCTCGTGACCTTTCTGACAAGCTCAAGTTGTCTTCGCCTCATTCCTGATTCAATCCTTTTATCTTTGTCTTCGGGTGCTGCTTCTTTCAAGCAGTTCATGAACGTATGCATTACCTTCATCTAACTTCTTTCTACATTTATTAACAATTTCGGCAGTACAGCGTATCGCACATCAACATGCGCAGAAGCAATCCGCAAAATTACAGCATGGATAAGGATGCTCCCGGTAAAACAATAATCGATCATCTGATGTTTAGTGATATGCCAGAACCTGAAAAGGCTACTAAGCGGCTGTGCGGAGAACTTGCAGCCATACTCGGCGCAGGTTCCACGACTACGACTCGAGTTCTTTGCATCATCACATACTACCTTCTTTCAGATCCCGAGGCTCTTCGCCGGATTCAGCAAGAACTAGAAGTCTCTATGGCCACCTTCCCATCTCAGTCCCCAGCGTTGAGTGAGCTTGAGAGGTTGCCGTTTCTTCAAGCATGTATTAAAGAGGGTCTCCGGTGAGTCATGCCACGCCGTATATTTATTCGATTCTAGCTGTTAATCTTTCTTGTTCTTGCAGTTTGGCGACTCCCGTTGTCCGGCGAATAGTCCGACGAGCCCCTGATGACTCAATCCAATACAGGGAATGGTTCATTCCTCAAAATGTAAGTTCAGCTCCATCAATTCGTGTGCTATACTAACGATGTGGTTTTGCAGACTCCGGTTGGAATGTCTGTATATCCGATGCTTATGGATCCAACTGTCTTCCCAGAACCGTCCAAATTTAAACCTGAGCGTTGGTTTGATAACGATCCCCGACTAGCTCGAAACTATGTACCATTCGGCAAGGGCTCTCGAAGCTGCCTCGGAACACAGTAAGTCAGCCTATGTACCGACATTCCCATGGTAAACTAATATGGAGGGCAGTCTTGCATACGCCGAGTTGACTTTTGCCCTTGCTGTTATGTTCCGTCCTAACGCCCCTAAAATGTCCGTTTTTGAGAGTGGAGAGGACAATGTGATTCCGGCTGCAGACTTTATTGTCGCTACACCTAAAAAGAACTCAAAAGGTCTCAAAGCAATGATACATTGAGTGGTTGTGGAGGTACGAGTGTAAGATTCAGTGGGGAGGGTGATTCATAGTGTTTTTACTTTGAAGTTTGTAGTAAAATTGGTATTCAGGCTACCTAGTTCGGACAGAATGGAATTGGTCTTGGAACGATATCCTAACCTCTTTGCTTCATCATTAGCCATCCTCCGACTCAGTATAAGCCTCTCCATACCGTACATAAATTTGTAAAACGATACCATCTGGCTACTGAATAGTCTCACCTTGTCCCTCGGCCATATTTTCCTTCTGCGATCTAGCCGCCTCAACCCTAGCATCCAGATCACTAACGCGTTTATGCGAGGTACCTGGTACAAACCAAGATGTGCTCGAGAACAAAGCATTCATCTCTTCAAGCGGCAGCAACTTTGTCTCTGGCATGAACATCCAGAAGAAGATTGCGTTTGTAAAGTTGCATACTACAAACAGAATAAAGTATCTCCAACCAACGTTCTTGATTGCTGGGGCTGTGATCTGTCCGATCATGGTGTTGAAAGCGAAGGAGACCATGACACCGATAGAAATACCCTTGGATCGGGTCTTGGTGTCGAATACTTCGGCTGGGATAATCCATGACAGAGAGCCACAAGTAAATGAGAAGCTCACTTGATAAATCCAATTTGTAACAATAAAGAGCCAGCCGAGGGAGTGTTGAACTGATGAGGATGCTTTAGGGAAACTAGCAATAGCTGCAGTGACGATGATGAAACAAACACCGTTGATTGCGTTTCCGATAATCAATGGCCATCGGCGACCGAGTTTATCGATAAATAGAACAGTACAGAGTTGGGCAAGAATTGCCAGAATGTTGCTGATAGCTTGGTATTTCAAGGATTCTGTGGTCCCAATATTTATGGTGGCATAAATCTCCGGGGTGAAGTACTGGATGGCAGACACGCCCGTCATCTGAACTGAGGCCTGGAGGGCTGTAACTAAGAAAAGTCGTCGAAAGCTGGAGCGGTCAGTGAATAGCTCTCGGTAAGCCTTAGCCTCAAGTTCGTGCTCATGAGCAATGGCTGATTGAATTTGCAAATACTCGGCTTGGACCCAGGGATCGCTCTCGTTTCCGTTTGTGTGAAGCTTTGCCAATGTCTTGAGCCCCTCCTGTTCTTTGCCGTGGTCGATCAACCATCGTGGAGATTCTGGAAACAAGAGAATCATGAGGGCGAGAATCGCAGCCGGGACAACCTGAAGACTAAGAGGAATACGCCACTGCTCACTCGTGTGGTAGTTCTTGTTAGTACCATAAACAGTCCATGCTAAGTAAAGTCAGTCATCTGGGTTGGGCCACGGTTCCCAATGACTTACTTGCGAACGCGGCGCCAATTCCGAGCATCAGTTGCTGGAGACCAGTGACTCTACCACGAATCGAAGGGTGAGAAATTTCAGCCTGATACATGGGTACTATCATGACTAGGATACCAACGCCAAGCCCACCAACAGCTCGGCCAGAATAGAAGAATGACAGGTTTTGACCCGCTGCTTGCAGTGCGCCTCCGAGACAAAAAATAACGGCACCAATCATTATGGCGAGCCTTCTGCCCAACCAATCACCCATGGGGCCAGCGATCGCAGCCCCAAAGAATCCACCACCAGTGAAGAGGGATACAACGGCGCCACTATCAACAAATCAGTAAAAGAATTGACGGAACGGCCTTCTTGCCTAGTGGCAAAGCGTACACTTCATTGGCACTAGGATTAAACTTTTCGACGAAGGACGAAGACGCCACGCTGCCTCCAATCACGCCTAAATCATAACTAACCCAGCGTCAGTAAAGTGTAATCAATATATGTTCCAAAAGCTCATACCCATAGTTGAAAGATCCAAGTGAGGCGAAGACGCCGACAAGGAACTTCAGGATGGTTAGCTACGGATATCACTGAGTAAGTCGGAGAGGAGCATTTGGCATGCCTGGTACGTTTTAGGGGGGATCATGACCGTTGTTGCACTTTCGCCTATCAGAAGAAAATCACTTGGGGTAGAAGGAGCCAACTGATGATTCAGAGAACAAAAGGGTATCAGGTTGGTTTATATATTCACATGCGCTGGCACTAAGTTCTGATATCTACACCATCTGTCTACATTAGGCTGAGGTGACTGCAATGCCACTGGATGGAAATCATTCGTTCGCTAGCTGTCACAAAACACTTTATAGCCGCTCTAATAAGAGAAGAGATCCAACCACACCACAGTCAGCTCCTCGGATCTCTTAGCTTGATACCCCGCACTTTTCGGTGGGGGAACAACAAACATCCAGTCTAGCCTCTGTTCATCTTAGATCTGAATTCCAGGAGGGGAAACTTCGGGGCAGAAAAATCACCATGATCACGCGCATCTAGAGAGAAAGAAGAAAAACTTTAGATGTATGGAACTGGATCGAGACTAATTACGAAGTGACTCACTGGTTTTTGAGCATTGAAAGAGATATGGGCGATGCATTTTAAGTCAAGAAATTAACCTCAGCATAAATTTTGATGTCTAACACTTGATATACAAAACACGTAAGTTTATACATAAGTAAACAACATTTTCTGTTAATCATCCAATTTTCAAGCAAGACTTACACATACTCCACATGATATTGATCCTTGAAATAACGAAAATGATGTGATCTACAGAAAAAGGGAGGCCCTCGGCGTACAGGGTAGCCCGTCGTGAAATCGGGGCAGGGGAGAATGACTGAAGCTTGCTTCACGAATAAAAAGGCCCTGTTCATATCTCACGACCTAATATACTGATATATTTGCTGGAGCGGGTTCAAACTGCCTCGTATCCAGTCACAATATAGGCATGATAAACAGGAGTGTGGTCTCAACATCCAGTCTCCACCTAGATATCATGAAGCCGGGGCGTGGGTCTGCCAAGTGGAGTGAAATATCAAGCGAAACCAATCGAAATGGATGCCGATGGACCCTGGCAAGGCTAGTTAATTACTAAAGCGATAAACGCCCGTCGCTATGAACTTGGCCGCTATTTATTGTTAGTGCGGATGCCACTTCTGACGGCCGCCTCCGTGCACGTTGAGAGCGAGCTGAATCGGCATCGGAACCGTGTTTCTCCTACCTTATAAGCGCGCTACAAATCCACAACCGCGTCCAATCTGTACTCAATTGACCGAGATACCCGTTTGTGTAACAGTAAAATGGCGTCTGACAGCATCGTCATCGTCGGGTAAGCTCCCCCAAGCATCCCCCAGCCATTCCCATCTAACCCCGCATAGAGCGGGCATCATCGGCCTCGACGTCGCACTGGTTCTCTCTGAGAGAGGATACGGGAAGTATATCACTGTAGTTGCCGAGTATCTTCCAGGAGACACCTCTGTCTCATACACTTCACCCTGGTAAGGCTAACATGCAAGCTGCCATTGGTGCGCAGACCGGCTCTAACGCTTTCCAGGGCTGGGTGCAACTTTTCTGCCATTTCTGGCACCGATGCCAATGCCCTGAGGTGGGATCGGCTCGGGTATGCCCATCTGGCCAAGCTAGCTTCGGAGAAGCCTGAAGTGACGTTTGTCCGGCGAACACCCTCTACCGAATTATGGGATGAGAATGTCCCTCACGATAAGATCCAGGCCATGTCAGAGTATCTGGAGGATGTAAGATTCTTTTTTTATCTGAAGTCTATCGCTCATCTAACGAATTACAGTTCCGACCGCTACCCGAAGCAGAACTGCCTGATGGTGTAAAGTTTGGTGCTTCCTTCACCACACTGACAGTCCACGCACCCAACCATATCAGCTACCTGTATGAGAGGCTCAAGACCCAATACGGCGTCAAATTCATACGACAGAAGCTCCCCAACATTCAGGCCGCATTTTCTAACCCAGCTACCAAGGTTGTCTTTAACTGCATTGGAAATGCTGCCAAAACGCTGCCTGGCGTTGAAGATCCCAAATGCTATCCAACAAGAGGCCAGGTGGTTTTGGTCAGGGCCCCTAACGTAAAGACCAACATTATGCGACATGGAAATGACTACGAGACCTATGTTATTCCCAGGCCTGAGTCTAACGGCAATGTGATTCTTGGAGGGTATATGCAAAAGGGCGTTAAGTTAGTGGGAACCTGACTAGGTGCCGAGCAAACGAGAGGCTAATGTGGGTGCACAGTGATGGCTCTACTTATTCTTACGAGACCAAGTCAATCCTAGAGCGAACAAAGAAGCTCAGCTCAGAGCTGCGACAACAAGAGCCCGAACTGCTCGCGGTGGCCGCTGGTCTGCGCCCATCTCGCGAAGGCGGCGCCCGAATTGAAAGGGGCGAGATTTCCGTTGCGGGAGAAAATAAAACTATTGTTCATAACTACGGCGCTGGTGGTACAGGCTTCCAGGCTGGATATGGTATGGCACTGGATGCTGTTCGGACAGTCGAGGATGTCTTGCGTCAATTGCGCAACGACGAGCCTCGGGCTCATTTGTAAATAAGTATGAGATAAAGTGAGAACTTTAGGCGATTAATCATTCCATAGCAGATAGAAACCCTTTGAAGCGCCTCGAAATTATGGCTTACATAGTCGCTCAACCATCATTGTCAAACTGTCAAGGGAACGCGCGCCATACATCGTTGTGTTAGAGCCTGTGAAGAAGACCTGTAGCGGCTATCCTTTAGTGGGTGGGTGCACTGGGTGTAGGGGAAATAGGCCACTAATTCAGCGCCGCCCGCTATAAATTTTACGATGCTACGTAGCGTGGCGAAGAAGCGTAATCAGTAACACACCTTCTCTCCCCGATTCATGGAAATTGACCAATTTTGGTAGAGGGACAGTTATCAGTGAGGGGTCATGGCCATTATTGTAGGCCATGGTCAGATTCTAGGCCAACAGAGTGAGACAGGAGTTGGTTGTGAAAAGCGACCAACCAAACACATTGATATTACCTTGCCTTCAAATCAGGAGGCAGGACGAGGCAGACGACCGGCCTCCTGCATGAAGAGGACAGTTGGGTAATAATAAAAGACGCTCTCGGATCTGATCACTTCCCACTCATTCAAATTTCCATCGTCATCACCTGAACCACACATCAGTGAATTATACAATTGACTGTCTATCCTCTTTCTTCGTCTGCCTCCCATCCAAGGCCGCCGCCTCCCCGAGCCCAGGCGCCCAGCAGCCCGGCGAAAAGGCTGTCATCACCCAGCAGCCTGTCCCGTACTCGGACGACGTAGCCGCCCAGTTCGTCGAAACGCTTCGAACGGCCGAAAAATACGGCCCAGAGCTGGAGGAGCGCCTCAACCAAATCGCCTCCGCCAGCGGCTGGACTGAGAACCTCGCCCAGGCTATCCTCAGCGGCATCCAAAAAGTGCTGCAAGACGGCGAGCACATGGCTGCCGCCATGGTCGAAGGAATAAAAAAGCCCTAGCCACGGCCGAGGAATTCGCAAAGGAGCACCCGTACTACACGGCTCTGATTGCGGGTGGCACCTTGATCGCCTTGGGCGTTCTTGTATGCATGGCGCCAGGGTGGGTGTTGGAGGCACTCGGGTTTGCCGCACGCGGGCCCCGGCTCAGTGAGTAGATCAAACACAAGTATTTCCCCGGCATTTCCAACTAACGCCATCATCAGATAGCTTTGCAGCTCGGTGGATGAGCCGAATTGCTCAGACGGATGGGAGGGTTTCCAAGGGCTCCATATACTCGTACTTGCAACGCATGGGAATGAAATGGACATAACCAGGCTCTGCTTTGGGGCACGCTGTGTGGAGCTACCAGGTAGTTGGAGGTAGTGGGTTGGTTGGACGAAATCAGGCCCTTCAACCGCCAGGCCTCACCTGTCAAAACTTGCATAGGGCCATATGACCTGCGGCTTTCGGCTTAGCTTCTGAATATTATCGTCTTTGCCAGCCTGCCCAGTTTTCTGATCAACGAATTGTTCCCTCGGCCGGGGCGCCCTCCGACTACCAAGACGAGGCCCCGCAATCGCTATCACGAAGTTCTAAACCCCGCATTGGTGATGCCAACCCGCACCCACACCAGATATCCCCACGTCGTCTTGTTAGTCATGGCCAAGCCTGTGTGTAGGGAGGGATTGTGCCGACGCTCGGCTATCTGTTCTCGTAGCTCCACCTCATTTATTGCTCTTGCACTTTCTCAATTCTCGATTGAACCTCCTTTGATGTCTCAGGTGTGAATTAAATTTATCGCGACTAATACCCAATCTACGCCATGCCTCTGCCCACATCTTCCATATACCAGCCGCCAGCGGCGGACCTTCTCAAGTTTCCCTCCCGCAGAAGTGTTGTACACAGTACCCAGGGAATCGTTGCCTGCTCACAACCCCTCGCTGCCAATTGCGGCCTCGAGATCCTCCGAGCTGGAGGCAATGCTGCTGTGAGTTTCTTCCACCTCTGGGTATAATCCCGCACCACTAACTTGACACCAGGATGCCGCAGTTGCAGTTGGTATGACAAGCCGCCATGGAGATAAGAATATGACAGCATACTGAACCAAAATAGCCGCCGGTCTCAACATGACCGAGCCTTGTTCAACCGGTATCGGTGGAGACATGTTTCTCCTCTATTATGATGCCGCAACCAAGCAAGTCAAAGCCATGAACGGCTCAGGCCGCTCGGGAATCAACTACAGTCTGAAGACCATCCGCAAGGACCTCAACATTCCTGATGGCGAAGTCGGCCAGATTCCCATGACGAGCGTCCAAGCTGCTACGGTTCCTGGTGCCGCAGCAGGATGGGTTGATACGATTGAGCGATTCGGAAGCGGCAAGTTCACAATGAGCCAGATTCTAGAACCCGCCATCAAGCTTGGAGAAAACGGCTTTCCCGTATCTGAGATTGCCTCTCTTTCTGTATGTCAACCGATCATAGTGCATGTGAGTCCTCCGCGCTAACCATTCGCAGTGGCAACGTTCTGAGCAGGAAATCAGGGACGCTTCTCCCAACTTTGCCGAGATGCTGAAAAAGGACCCAGCCGCAAAGGACGGAGTCCGAGCCCCTCGGCCAGGCGAAATCATCAAGTTGCCCAATCTCGCAAAGACATTCCGAACTTTGGCTACCGAGGGCAAGGAAGGGTTTTACACTGGCCGCATCGCTGAGGAAATTGTCAAGGTCGTACAAGACCTTGGGGGCCGACTGGAGCTTCGTGACCTCAAGAACCACTTGGAGTCAGGCAGCGAGCCCGTAGAGCCCATCTCGGTCAAATTTGAGGGCCAAGGGCAGAAAGAAGGCGAGGGAGTAGAGCTCTGGGAACACCCTCCCAACGGCCAAGGCATTGTCGCATTGATGGCCGTGGGCATTATCCAGGAGTTGGAGAAGCAGGGCAAGATCCCAACCTGGACGCCCGAGGACTTCAACACAGCCCCATACCTCCACGCCATTATCGAGGCTCTTCGGCTCGCTTTTACAGATGCCACCTGGTTCGTGACAGACCCCAACGTCACAAAGGTCCCTACACAGGGCCTGATTGACTCCAAGTATCTCGCAGAGCGGGCCAAGATCTTCGACCCGGAGCGGGCCTTTGACCCCGTTGTGCCAGGCAACCCCAAGTTTGGCTCGCCGGCGCTGCAGAGCAGCGACACGGTCTACTTTACAGTCTCGGACGCCGCTGGCAACGCCGCATCCTTCATCAACTCCAACTACGAGGGATTCGGCACGGCCATTATCCCCAAGGGCTGCGGGTTCACGCTGCAAAACCGGGGTGCCAACTTTTCCCTCGACGCGGAGCACCCGAACAAGTTAGAGCCCCGGAAGAGACCCTATCACACCATTATCCCAGGAATGGTGACAAACATTAGCGACGGATCACTGCACTCCTCCTTTGGCATCATGGGCGGCTTCAACCAGCCGCAGGCGCACACCCAGGTCCTGCTTGGGCAGGTTGTGGCAAAGCTGAACCCGCAGCAGGCTCTGGATGCGCCCAGAATCTGCATCCGCTCCGACGGAACGCCAGAGCACGGCAAGATTATGAACTGGACGGTCAACGTAGAGGATGGCATGCCCGAGGAGACAATCGAGGGATTAAAGAAACTGGGACACAATGTGGTGGTTCTCAAGGGCTGGAGGAGAAGCATGTTCGGCCGCGGCCAGATTATCCGATACACGGTTGACCCCGTCGACGGAACACCGCTGTGGTCTGCTGGAAGCGACCCAAGAGCAGATGGAGCTGCGTACCCATTGTAAAAAATGCCACGCCCGATGCGGCCCCAATTCTATTCGTCATTTCTGTACAGAGGTATCTCGTGATTCCCAAGTAATACATGCCAGCATATCATACACCTGATTCCAATTTGGTTTTTTTACGGTTTTCTTTTTTACTTCATTCCCTTCTACTCGCTCTTAGCATCGGTCTCGCCCTCAACGAGCACCTTGTTCTCCTCAAAGAGCTTGGCGAGGTCGCCGTTCTGGTGCATGGAGACGAGAATGTCGCAGCCACCGACAAATTCCTTGCCGACGTAGAGCTGGGGGATCGTGGGCCAGTCGGAGAACTCCTTGATTCCCTCGCGCAGCTCAGGGTCCTCGAGGACGTTGAAGGCGGCAAACTTGTCGGGGTTGACGCCCTGGAGGCCGAGGATCTGGATGGCGGCGCGGGAGAAACCGCACTGGGGCATCTCGGGGGTTCCCTTCATGAAGAGGACGACGGGGGCAGAGGCGACGGCCTTGGTGATGGCGTCACGGGTCTGGTCGGAGAGGAGACGGGCCTGGAAGGGCGTCAGAGGCGCAAAAGGCGAAACCGAAGCTCGGAGGACGTGAGCCGGGGCACGCATGGCCACCGGGCGGGCGGACTGCCGAAGCAGGGTCTGCGAAAAATAAAACAGTCAGCAACAGAGTCAGAGGGGGGGAGCGACATCGGACATGCGCACCGAAGCAATTGATCGCGAAAACATGGCGGGCAATCTGGAATGGCGAGATGGTTGAGTTGGTGCAAAGCCGACGGCCGAGGAATTAGGTCATGGCAAAAGCTCGCCGGCAATGGAAAAGTGTGGCGCCCGCGAACCGTTGAGCTTGCTGACCAATCACCCGCTTGGTAATTCAGGTTGTGCTGTGGCTTTCGCGTGGCTGGTGAGTGGCTAGGGTATGGGTCCCATGCCTTGCCCATTCCTCAGCTGGCCCTTCAGGTGCACCGTGCCTACCCTGTAGTTGCCCCCGTGGCCGCATTTTTGCGACTTGAAAACAACTGGGACCGGTAACTTGACTGTGTGACACCGGCTACGGAGGCCCGGCACCGCACCCGGTCGAGATGTCACGAGTGATGGCTTTGACAAGCACGCAGCCACCGTTTTTTTGTCGACTAAAACACTCCGAAAATCATCGCAAGTCAGGCCACTGCAAGACCTAGAGCGGAGGACGGCCGGCGATGATCGGTGATGATGGGTCACTCTTCGTGAGGGTTCGTTGGTGACAGTCGGATGACGTGGGGATAAATGGCGGGGTTAAAACGCTGCAATCCGCTCTCCAAGAAACCTGAAAAGGTTTATTACCAAGCTCTTGTACATTCGGGCTTACCAATACGTCTTGAATAATACTCGGATCCATTTTTCGCTTTATTCAATTGTCTCGCCTGCCACAATAAGCGAGACTAATAAAACAACAGAGCACTTATAAAGCTTTCACCCACATCTCGCTTCGCACAGATCGACTCCACCGCGGGGCTTGAGACTAGAAACACCAAACATCGCAAACAAAGCATTTCCGATTATCACAACAACGACAACAACAGCAGCAGATTTATACCCTCTTATAAAGGCTTATAAAACACGTAAACATGTTGCACAAGACCCAAAACGGGACCGACATACACCACGACCTGCTGGTCCGAAGCTCACCCGAGGCACTTGAGCAGGGCCGTGTCGACGGAAGAAAGCATGTTTTACTCGCCGCCTCAGGATCGGTAGCCACCATCAAGCTGGTGCAAATCATCGAAGGCCTGGCGCACCACAAGAACCTGTCGATCCGCGTCATCCTCACCAGCTCTGCCATGCACTTCCTCGAGGGCCAGTCGCACGAGCAGCCCACCGTGTCGGCCATTCACTACATGCCCAACGTCGATGCCGTGTACACCGACGCCTCGGAATGGGCTCAGCCCTGGAAGCGGGGTGCCCCCATCCTGCACATCAATCTGCGCAAGTGGGCGGATGTCATGATTGTAGCACCGCTCAGCGCCAACACCATGGCCAAGATGGTCAATGGCATGTGCGACAATTTGCTGACCAGCGTGATTCGTGCGTGGGACACGAACGGCAGCGTGGACGGCGAGGGCGTCAAGAAGATTATCGTTGCACCAAGGTGAGTTTGAAGCACAGCACACAATTAGACGCAGCCTGGTGGTTGATGCTAACGACTCGATGCAGCATGAACACGGCCATGTGGCGCCACCCAATCACGGGCAGCCAGATCAAGATTCTCGAAGAAGTTTGGGGCGGCGAAAACGGCTGGGTCGAGGTCTTGCGGCCAATCTCCAAGCCACTGGCCTGCGGAGACGTTGGCGAGGGCGGCATGGTAACTTGGCAGACCATTGTCAGCGTGATTGAGTCCAAGGTTGGCCTGGCCAAGGAATGATTGCAGCAAGTTTCATCTGTGAATTTTTTGGCGTTAAGGAACGGTTGGGATGCAACGGCGCAAGACGACACTAAAATGAGCCGTGTAATATCTGTATAATTGAGCTGCGCTCTAGTTCTTTAATATGTAGAAATGCGACTTGGGGTCACCATATGGTACTGTGGATGTATAACAAACAAGTCTGTGAGCATTTCTATTTGGATGGCCAGCTGCATGCAACTGACGGAGTGAATCGGGCCAGCACCTGCAACTTCCCTAGAAGAAGCTGTTAACGAATGCCTCAGGCTTTGAGCCACCCACTCTAACATATTTGCATTTCGTTCTGCCACGCGACCCTGCTCATCTTTTACACTGATGGCATAATGACAATATTTGCCAATTGATTGCTCCCAATTTTTTATTTTTAAGACTCATCACCAGCCATGGACACCACCTCGTCGGCATTTGTTGGGTCTAGCTCCAGCTCGCGCCTCAACCCAAGCTCCTCTCTGCGCCAGCGCCTTCGGAGCCATGATGCCTCTACAGCTCCGTCCTCTGAGGACCCTCCGAATTATCACCTGCCTTACGATAAATTGCGGTCCTGGTTTGATATTCACCCGAAAGAGGCTGTTGATCACAGGCGAGTCCGTCAATTGCCTGTCCAGACCCCCGTTGAGGCGACGCAGCTCCAAGGTAGGACCCCTTTTCATCCTAACGAAGCCGTGTTGACACATTCAGAGCTCTTGGCAAAACTGGGAATGGACCTCCATGCTTCTGCGATGAGAGAGATTCTCGGCATTCATTCTGAGGTACAAGCGAAAATCGGCCATCTTGTGGCTGATTCATCAGCGACTCTGTCCGAAAACGATGCCTTGTACGCCTGCATTTCGTACCCACTTTCCGCAACGCTTTGCCATTCCGACAACTTCCCTCGTGCGTCCATATCAGATCACCTGGCCGATATGAAGCAACGAATCACGTCGGCAAAGGAAGAGTTGCGGGGTCTGGAGGCAGAATGGGATGCATGTGAGCGGGAAGAGACGGAGGCATTAAACGCCTTGATGGGGGACCAAGCCCAGGACCCAAGCGCATACGACTACGAGCATCTGAAAATCATGGAGGGGTTTAAATCTGAAGCGCGAGATATTGTGAAGGAAAAGGGCCAGATTTTAGACACAATTTACGAGGTACGTTGCCCATCTCTCCTTGTTGTTTTATGGATTTTGACCTGGAACTTAGCAATACAATGTCAAGATTCAGGCCGAGACAATGAAGCTAATACAACTCATGATGGATGAATAAATATCCACAAGAGAATAAATAGGAGCTGCCTAATTAATAGACCATGCGCAAATATTTTGAAGGTAGAATCTTTCCAAATCCAAGACAAACACTCTATATTCATGGCTCATTACTTGCACAGCTATGTAGTCACGCTTTTTAATGCCAATGCATATTGGCATAGACGGCTAACATCACTTTTGTCGTAAAATAATTCTCCAAACGCCGTCCCAATTTTTCAGTTGCATTATCTCCTCCTCATCGGCATTGGCCATTTACTCTTTCTCGGGGATGACGACGCCCCACTCGTGCTGAGCGCGGCCGTACATGATGTCGCCAAGCCAGCCCTTGAGCTTGCTGGTGACCTCACCCGGGGTGGACTCGGGGCCCATTGGGATATTGATGTCCTTTCCGCTGTGGTGGATCTGAGAGATGGGGCAGATGAAGTACTGGGAGATGTTAGTTGATACTTTTCAGGCATAATATCAGAGGAGAAACTTACAGCTGTACCAGCAGCAAACGACTCGAGGATGCGACCGTCAGCGTCAGCCTCGATAACTTCGGCAATGGTGTACTTGCGCTCGGTGATTTCGTACTCGCCAGCCAGTCGCTCGCGAGCAATGTCGAGACAACTCCTGCGGGTGACGCCGTCGAGGATCAGCTTGTCATCAAGAGGAGCAGTGATGATCTCCTTCTTTCCGTCTTTTCGCTTCCACACAACAAAGAAGTTGCTCGCACCGGCCTCAGTACACTCAGCATTGGCACCGTACAACCAGAGAATCTGGTGGAACCCGCGGGTGCGGGCTTCAGCGGTGGCCTTGAGCGAGGGGCCGTAGTTGGCGCCGACCTTGGCATAACCGAAGCCGCCAACCCAAGCGCGGACCATGTCCTCGGGGGAGGTGTGGAGGCGCATGCCGCCGGGAGGAGAGTCGAGGCGTGGCATAAATGTCACAATGATGTACAGCATGGCCTCCTTGGGGGAAGCGACGCCGAGCTGGGGAGCAGTGCCGATGACGGTGGGTCTGATGTACAGGAAGCTGCCAGCACGGTCCTTGGGGAGCCACTTGGAGCCGTCGACGGAGAGCAGAGAAATCATGAGCTTCTCGACCTGGGAGGGCTCAAAGGTTGGGAGGGAGATGCGCTCCGACGACATGCGGAGACGAGCAGCGTTGCGGTCAGGGCGGAAGATGCGAAGCTTGCCATCGTAACCGCGGTAGACCTTGAGACCCTCGAAGCACTCGGTGGCATAGTGGAGGACAGAGGCAGTGGGCATGAGGTTCAATGGGCCATAGGGCTTGAGCTCAGGGGCAGCCCAGCCGGTCGAGACCTTCCAGGTAGCGGTGATCATGTGGTCAGTGGCAATGGTCTCATCGCCAGAGTTGGCAGTGGCCTCATCGGGGACGGCGCGAGGGTTCTTCGTGTAGGTGTATGTGAGCTTGGAAGCATCGAGGGGAGCCTTTGTTGCGTGGCCATTGGTGGCGGGAAGCTGGATCTCCTTCTTCTGGAGGGCAGCGACTGTTAGGTCGGCTTCCTGGTTTTGAACAGCAGAGGGAGCCATGGTGATGAAGCAAGAAGTGTAGTGTGTGTGTCAATTGATGGTCGGTGTGGGAAAAGGCAAGTGGTAGTGTAGTTGTTGGATGACTCAGTAAATAGGAGCAAAAGCTGTGCGAGGAGCTAGTGACTAACACGGTTGGTTGGGCTGTCTTGTCTAGGGAATGAAGTCAAAGGAACAACAACAGTCACGCGGGCGACGAAGTGACTTTTATAACAATGAGCAGTACACAGGCACACCTCCGAACCGGGGGGGACACGACCCGGGACGGAAGGCTTGGCAGGTGACGGAAACAAAACTGGGTTTGAAGGATGGGATAGCCCGCCGCTGCCCGCGCGCCGCGCTCGGCGCCGTGAGTCGATAAATCCAGTCATGCTCGCAGAGGAGAGGCTCTCTGTCCCACCGCTCTCTCCGCCACAAGATCAAGGGGGAGGGGGGAAGGGGGGGAAGCATACAAAACGGGCGTCTTCCGTTCTGGACTCCACTTGATCGGGCGACGAAATGTGTTTGGTGGATTGCGCTGTGATAGTAGAAAGAGGATCATGTGTGATAAAAAAAAAGGATGTGATGAAGATGGGGGATAACGATTGGGTTCTGTGTCATTGACACGAGATTAACATTGTTCAAGTGACTCTTTCTTTACTTTAATTTCCAATTGATGAAAAAAAAAACACCATTGGCTTAATTGCTCTTCTAGACATGCCACCATCGTCGGCATCATAGAGTCATAGAGGCCCTTTTTTTTTTTTGCTACTAGCCCTCGCAGAATCTCAAGAGGACGGGCATATTTCGGTCTGGTCGACGGAGATAGGCAACTCGAGGTTCCCGGGGGCGGTGCGGAAGCGATGCCGGGTGGAGACCCCACCTACAGGGCGCGCGGTTCGACATGGCGAAATCTGGAGAGTCTGCGATGTGGGCACGGTTGCATACGTTGAAAGGAAGATGGCGCCCCCTCCGAGGTGAGATAAACATGCAAACGAAAATAAAATGGCGACATGGCATTGGCCAATGCCCAGCTGCGAGTCAGCTTATCGTCAACGTACATGACATGCAAAAATGCATTACCCGGGTTGTGATGCGACGCGGTGCAGCAGCAGCTCTCTCTGCTGTACTCCGGCATGTAATGGAGCCCACCCACCACCCACACGCATCCCTGCTCGCCTGGTAAAGTGCTTCGGCACGCGGAATTGGACTGGCGCCTGGCCGCGGGTAGCCGCGGACGGCGGCGGCTTATGAAGTCATGGCCAGCCACGGCCCTTTTTGCGTGGTTGCGCGTGCAACGCTGTCCCCGGCCCCCAGTTGCGCAGCGCATTTCCTGTGAGGGTTGCATCATCTGCTGGACCTGCAGCGATACCATCGGCGATCGAAGGGGGGCGGATGTGTGGTGCGTGATGTGTAAGAGCTTGAGGGTCGGATTGTTGAGTGGACCGGCGTGCGCTTGGTGTTCAGGTTCCCGGGGGACATGTAAAGGCGAGGTGTGGGCGGCCGCGAGCCGTGATTTGGCCTGGAAAACCGGCGGTATGTCACAAGAAGAGGAGCCGGTGCCATCTAGATGCGACTTTAGATCTTACGGCGTGTCCTGGAGCTTGGTGCAAATGGTTTGTCCGTCGTCTGTCAATTGGTTCTTGTCACGAGGAGCCTCCAAAGTTCGTCTTCGGATCGGACTGATGTGGACTGGCTCCCCGCGGTGTGCCGTTCACCGATTACGCCGGGGACCCATTTGCGCGGCCGCGTTGCGTCATTCAATGGTCAATGCCGTATTCTTTTTTAAATCCATCGGAGTCTTCTGTTGTAAATTATGTATACGTATATGCTTTTTGTGTGTTACTTTCTCCGTCTGTTGTTATTAAGCGCCTGTTGAAGGAAGGCTTGTTCTGTACTTTTCTTTTTGTCCGCTCTCTCCGCAAATACCCTCCCGTCTTTTCTACTGCCACACTTTCTATAAACGCTCCAATCACGACCGCTGGGCCTCACGCTTGCGCTGCTCCTCCTCGAGAATCTCACGCTCGCGGGCAGCAGACTCGACCTCAGCCTTCATGCCCTTGGCCCGCTGGCGCGCCTCGTACATGTCGCGGCTCTTCATGATGCGCTGCACAATCTCGCCGGCGTTGACGTGGGAGAAGACGTGCTGGCCAATCTCGCGGTAGATGTCCATAGCCTTGGGTGCCGTGTAGGGGTCGTATGTGAGGGGCATGAAAGACGTCGGGCCGTGGTAGACGGCGTCGGGCGTGCCGCGGGGCAGAGAGGTAAGGTATGTCTTTGTCGGGGTGAAGGGGGCGCCGAAGACGACGGCATTGATGTACTGGATTGGGATCCTGTTAGTGCGTCTTCCTCATGGAGAGAGCGATGCATTTGGGCGATGCATTTGGGCCTTGTTTGCGCTTACCTTGCACTGCAAAACACACAATCCTCGCTCAAAAGTGTTCATGATGGGATAGTTAACTCCCTTCCATTGGTTGATGACATAGTCCTCGTGCACACCCACCACGACATAGGCCGGGGGGTAGTCCTCACCCTTGCCCAGGCGCTCGTTGACGTTCTGCTCATCGTACCAGCCCTCGGCGCGGGCCAGCTCCTCCTCGGCGATGACGACCTGGCGCAGGAACTCGATGTGGCCGCTGGAGAAGAGATCGTATCCGCCGTCGACGTAGACGACACGCTGGCCGGGCTTGGGGCCGGGGCCCTCGATCAGCTGGCGGAACTCGCCCTTCTCCTCCTCCGTATCGGCCGCCTTGGCCTGGCCTGATGCGGACCAAAACCACACATCGGCGCCGGGGGCCTTGCCAGAGGCATCGGTGGCGTAGAGGCGCATGCGCTCCATCATGGCTTCAGCCTGAGCAGCGCGCTCGGCGGGGGTGCCATCGCCCTCCTGTCCGGCGAGGCGCTTCTCAAAAGACTTGATGAAGTGCGTCTTGGTGCACAGCAGCATGCGGCCGACGAGGTCGGTGGTGGAGATGCCGGGGGAGCGCTTGACCACCTTGAAGCGGCCTGCTTCCTTGACGAAGCGGTAGCAGTCGTTGCCGTCGCTGTCGGACGTGATGTCGTCGCCGTGGACCACGTACTTGCAGCCGTAGTGGGTAATGTAGGGGAGGTAAGTGACGTAGGGCGCGCCGCCGACGGAGCGCGTCACCCATCTGCAGGCATCTGTAGCTGCGAGACTGTCATCGAAGGGTGCATGTCAGTATGTTGTGCTTGTAGGCGTAGGGGGGCTGTTTTCGCGCGCGCGCTGGGGGGATACACTCACCGTTCCTGCAGCGTCATGACAGTTGGCCCCTTGTTGGCCAGAATGTCCTCGTCAGAGTGGACGCCAGCGTAGAGCTCGGTGCCGAGCTGGCGGGCCTGGACGATGGCGCCGGCATGGCCTTGCAGTTGCTGTTAGTGACGTGTTCGTTGGAAGTTGGAGCTGTAGAAGCTGTTTGAAGAGTAGATACCGTGGTGGAAAAAGTCAAAGCATCCATCAACCCAGATGCGCCCCTCGACGAGCTCTGGCGCGGGGTCCCCTTCGAGCTTGAACCCCTCAATTGGGTTGGCGGGGTCTGTTTCGGGAGCGGACGACATGGTGCGAAGGGCGTGCGATATATTATAAATATCGGAGAGTGAAAGGAGTTTGGTCTGTGAAGCTCTGGAGGAGTGGGAGCTCCTTCTCCTAGACCTCCTGGCCCTCACCGTATAGCTACGGCACCATGATGCCGGGTCACGGGTCTGGCGACTCTGCCGTCATGATTTGATTGGGTGCGCCGGCCATGGCCTGTCGCAACGGCTCAAAGGTCCCCAGTTTTGTCGCAAATGAAGCGAGGCGCCAGCCTGGTCTCTGACAGCTACAGCTTAATTTCTGCCTTGTTTCTGTTTGCCTTATCTGATCATCAGTCGCCGGGAATATCAGTCAATGTGCATGTGAAAGCTCATGGGTGACGACGGGATGGATTTACAGGGTTATGACATGTCCCACCAGTGAGCATGTGCGCGCAGCCCGTTGACAGGCGCAGATTAGTGAGCATTGCCGTAGATTAACTAGCATAGGCGCGCTCGCTCGCGCATTACACGCAGCAAGGGCATCACCACCAAAGACCTATGATGGCCTCGCCTAACGCCCACGTTGCTGCGCGGCCAAGCTCTTGGCTCCGTCGAGTCTCGCGAGGCCGCGCACATTCTTCATCTTTGGAGCCTTCATCTCCGGCTCTTGTCGACATCTTCTCACCGAGCGTCGCAGCTCCACACTACCCCTGGCCGTCACGTTCCGCATCGATTGGCCCAGGCGCACAGAACACCACGGGATGAACGACTCTGTCGCGGAACATCTTTCGCTCCAATCTTCGACGCCATGTGCCTGGCACATCCCCGGCCGTTGCACGGGGGCCGGACCCAGCGCGGGGATCCTCAGCGCGCATCTTTGTCGGGCGTCGTCCACGGTTCCAGCTGCTCGTCCGGACGAACCCTGCTGCTGAACCGGTTCCTCGGATCCCCGCCATCTAGGCCATAAATACGGCGATGCGACCTCGCCTTTTTGACTTTGCCCGTTCCTTGCCCTGCAGTTGCATCCCGTTGACAACCCACCCGGCACCATGAAGCTGTCGATCGCCTCCGCCGTCCTGGCCCTCACGCCCGCCGCCCTGGCCACCTGGAAACAGGCCAAGGGCCGTGAGCTCAACTACACTTCTGTTGAGGGCTTCTTCATGCAGGATAACTCGTCCACCGATGCCTCGAGCTTCGACTATGTGCGTTGTGTAACCGACTCAACTAACTAACAATGGGACCTCGCTGCTAACGCAATCCAATTGGCAGGCTGACTGGAACTTTGGCCTCTTGAACCGCACCTATCCCACTGACGCCAAAAAGGTCAAGGGCCAGTGGCCCAAGGGTTACCGCACCCAGTGGGAGCGCTTCGAGAAGTATGTCGACTCGTTGAACAAGAAGGCCGCCAAGGACACCGAGTACAAGGTGCTGGTCATGGGCCGTCACGGCGAGGGCTGGCACAATGCCGCCGAGACTTACTACGGCACTCCGGCATGGAACGTAAGAGACGGCTGGCCGTTCACTCATTCGCACATCACATTCCGCTGACTTGTACATCGCAGTGCTACTGGTCCCTCCAGGACGGAAACGGCACCGCTGTCTGGGAGGATGCTCTCCTGACCGACGCTGGTCTGGAGGAGGCTTACAAGGCCAATGCCTATTTCAAGTCGCGCTTCGAGGAGCAGGGCATGCCTTACTTTGAGTCGTACTACACGTCACCGCTGGCCCGCTGCGTCATCACAGCCCGTGAGACTTTTGCCAGCCTGGATCTGCCGCACTCGCGCCGTTTCTACCCTACTGTCAAGGAGTACTTCCGCGAGAGCATCAGCATCCACACCTGCGACCACCGCTCCAACAAGACGTACATCCGCTCGCTCAACCCCAAGTCTACGTTTGAGAAGGGATTTACCGAGTTCGACAAGCTCTGGACCGGCACCAAGGGCGAGACCGGCGATGCCCAGCTGGCCCGCAGCAAGAAGGTGCTCGATGACGTCTTTGTCAACGACAGCGCCACCTGGATTAGCATCACGAGCCACTCGGGCGAGATCACCAAGCTTCTGGCCACTCTCAACCACCGCACCTTCAAGCTGGCTACCGGCCAGATCATCCCCGTGCTGGTCAAGGCCCAGGTCATTGCTGAAGAGCCCACCTCGACCTTCGCCTCGTGGTCCACCGAGGCCACCTGCAATGCTCCTCCAGTCACTAGCATCTCCGGCCAGGGATGCGTCTGCTCCTCCGCCACTACTACACTGGCCACTACCTCGGCCACGCCTACCAACTAATGCGGGGAGGATGTGATGAGTCGTCGGTAAATATGTAAATGTCTACATAGGAACATGATGAAAAAGTAATGATAAACTTGGCTAATGCTATACGATGCTTGGCTCACGTCTTGTGATCGGTAATAGGAAGTAAAAATAAATAAAATAAACCGCGAATCCGTGAGGAATTTGAGTAATAAATGCATGCATATCTGATCGGTAGTTGCTTCTCACTTTTTTTCTTCGTTTGGTGAGTTTTGCACACGTTAATGCATCTAATACGAATGACAATCTCCCGCCCAAGCCCCGGCACCTGCCTCGCACATTTATTACACCCACCCACTTAATCCCAACTGCATTTGTCCTCTCATCATCGTCGCCATATACATCATCTCCTGTTGAAGAAATCGGTGCTCTTTGTGTGTCCGACCTGCAGCATCAGGCCCTTGCCGAAGTCGCAGTTCTCAATGATGGCCTTGGTCGGCTGCAGCATGCGCATCTCGTGGGCGTCGTAGCCGGCGTTTCCGATCAGCACGCTCGGGTTCTCTTGCGTGTGGCTGCCAACCCAGCGCAGCGCATTCATCTCGGTCCCGTTCCATCCCTCGTGCAGCGAGCTGTGGTGCTGCTGTTGCTGCTGCTGATGATGATGCGGCTGCTGATAATGGTGATGATGCCCGCGTGCGTCGGCCCGTCCCGAGCTGTAAGGGCAGCTCCCGAGGTGGATATCATTCACAACATCGCCAAGGCGTCTTAGCAGATCGTCAACTTTATCTTCGGCGTTGTTCATCTCCTCCTTGGAGAGCTTGGCGCCACCCCGCCGTAAGTCGTTCTCCCGCGCCACCTTGAAGTGGTTTAATAACTCGTGCTGCACTGCAATCATCTGTGACACGGTGCGCTCCACAAACACCTGGTTGGGTCTTTCTTGCACGTTTCGGGCCATTTGCAAGCCTCTTTGCACATTTTCCATTGATCTGACGATATCTACACTTAGGGTATATCCTTGTTGGGTCTTGTCGCAGGCATAGATGATTTCATGGGCGAGTCCCTCGCCTTGGCTGATGAGGCTGTCGACTGTGCTGACGATGTGTTGGTTGTTCAACTATGGAGGGGGATTCGGAGTTAGCGCATCTGCTCAACGAAGCTGCTTGTAGCCGGATTTGGAGCAACCCACCATGTGCCGGCTCGTGCCGTCAAAGGTAATGAGCTGCTGGGACGGCATTTTGAAGACGTTGCGTGTGAGTTGCGATGGTGGAATGTCTGGCTGACTGAATGACTGGTCCTTCTGGGCTGACATGTCGGCTATGAAGGCCTCTTTTTATTTCAGCCGCATTTCTCCTCGGCGGCTATCAGCACAATAGGAACTGCAAGGGCGTCTCAAGTTGATTCGTCGGGAGGCGTTGCCTTTGGGCTATCTCTCGTCGGCCCCACACCTCCAAGTCCGCCATTCGTCTCGCGACATCTCGGTGACCTGCACAGCGATGCAAGTTTTGTGCCGTTGGCTACACATTAGGCAACTGCACAGTACGGTCGATACTGGGCGTGTGCTGTGATCGGCCTCCAGTCACTCTGGCAGGGCGCGGCTGGGCGCCTTCGAGGGGCGGCAAGCCTCTTTTTTTGCCGAGACATGGTGTACGCAGAGTTACATCAGAACCGCACCCTATGGCACATGACGGACGCAGCTATGGCGCTCTTTTCGAGTCCTCACAAGTACCCGAGCGGATGAGGGGAAAGACTGTGCTTGCAATTGTGGACCCGAAGACAACCAACGACAGGAACATGTCTTGCATGTTGTTGGTTCGCTCCCTTGCGTCCCTAGTTAGGACTAGTCTTGTGACCACCTCAGCCAACATCACGGCCGCCTTGCAATGCATGCCGCTCAATTCATCACCAAAAAGCAACTTACAGAGCGGTTGGGCACCAACCTTGGCGCGCTAACGCAAACAGACACCTCCGCCCCTGGGTTCCGCGGCAAACCAACAGTCGCATTGGACGAGACATGGCGCCGCCCTGGCTGCCATCACCAACACCTTCTCTCCCCATTCTGCTTTTTATAGCAAATGACGCGGCGATCGTTTCATGAAGCGCTCAATTAGATGGCCTGTACCTTGCCGATCGCTGCGTCAAGCTGGCCCCCGATGAGTACTGAATGGGGCCGACAAATGCGATCGAGAAATCGGATCCGTTATATCAATCGGTACTGTGCCGCCGTCTGCATGCGCGCAGAAACCGCCCCCCCCTTCCCCCGCGCCCTAAGGTATTATGAGTTGTCAATTTTCCCAATGTCTTAGACATGGCAAGCATGTAGTGCTTGCATACATAAGGGGTCCCGTTACGAGACGAGACGCCTGGATCCGTGGGGGAAGGCCTGGTCGACTACATTTCTTCGCATGAGCGGGCACGAAGCGGAGATGAGCATGAGTAAACCACTCTTAGCAACGGCCAGTTCGCCGTTGGCCTAGTTAAGCGCCAAAGCGATGTCTGGTCTAGATGTCAATTCCATTGCTTCTTTCGGCCTCCGCGGCATGCCGGTGCTTTCACCCGGACAGCAGCAGTCCCCTCCCCCCCGGGGGACAAGCCAAAACCCGGTAGCGCCGGGGTTGCGTCTTCGCTCAACGTGGCGCAATCATACGTTCTCATCACCACCAGCGACCACGACGGAGATTTGATTCTTTCAACCAGAAGGACGCGATTGATGGCTTCGAATGTCGTTGACGAGCCAAGTTGGTAGCGTCAACATGGGTCCCACCTCTACCCGCCGCTTTACCCAAAAGTTATGCCGAGGTCAGACGACTACTGTTCAAGCGTCTAGCGACTATACCCGAAAAGTGGTTGCTAGTGTACGGGAACCTGTTCAACGCTCACGCTCTGTGGGGAAACCAGGTGGACGAGGCCACTGGTTCGTTCGCTTCGAACCCCGAGCCGTTTGGTCCGACCGTTCGCTCGCTCCCACCAAGGGCTCCGCGTGTGCGTTGCCGACAATCCAGCCGTTTATGGGATGGCACGGAAAATCTCTTATCAAATTCCAGATCCGGCCGTGGTTTGCGAGCGCTTGAAGGAGTCTTCAACACCGAATAGATGCTGCTCTGTGACGTGGCAGAGTTGCCGATTATGGGGTTGCAGAGTGGATCTTTTTTTCGGCGCATATGGGAAAGACCAGCAGAAAACCAACCCGGGTGCCGTTGCCACCCAACTAAAAAGGCTTGATTCTGGCAATCCATCGAGATGCTTCGAAAAAAAAGAAAATATTGAGCAGTTCAACTAGAAGCTGAATTCAGGGGCTACCAAAAGGCGCTATGGCAACTTAGGAGGATCTCGATTCAGCAATTCCGCTTTCGTACTCCCACTTCCCATATCTGCAGGTGGTGGCACAGACTCCAACCCAACAGCTCCTCCTATACTGAGAATACCAGAACGGACATTGAACGGGGGGGGGGAATTACCCTGGCTATTACACTCATGGTCAAGAAGTACTTGCAACTATAAACTCGAGAATTGGCAGATACAATTGTTCTGTTTTGCCAGAATAATCATCTCAACCAGACATTCACCAACGATTCAAATAGTTTCGAGAGCCAGATAAAAGTGGTTCATGTGCCATGGCAGTTGGTGGGATCACCACACCACTACGGAACACAGCATGAACCCCGTAACCTTGCTAGCTTATCATCCACGTTGGCCAACGTCTGATCGTGTCCACGCTAAGGTTGACTGAGCCTTAAAGCATCCCCAGATGACCAACATGTAAACGCTAACATGTTTCAATACGAACAGCGTCGCGTCAACACCATGTGCTAGCACAATACTCGCGTGTTTCACTCTTTCATCATCACCAATAGACAGTCAATCACCGCCACCACCTCGTTGCAGCCCACCAATAACTAGCCCCGCATTCGGAGAAAAGGATACTCACTTCTTATCTCCTTGTGTAACAGCATGGACGTACCCCGGATACTATCCAATCAACATGATTGACATCGAAGTAGTCTACATCTGATTAAGTTTTGGTGGCGATGGAGGCCTTTCCAATCCTGGTTAGGGCTTTTCCGCGCTTTGAGTAGTCATATTAGAGCTGGTGGCGAACAATGTTCCACGAGTATATTGATATTTTGGTGTTTATGCCGATCAATTTGGTACTCGGAGGCACCACGTGGAAATGGTTGCGTTCGACCTCGTGCATTGAAGGGGATGCTGATCATGCTGATCCTTGTCACCGCTCCGTGCTCAGCGAGATAACCCCAACAATGGTGCTCTCTACAGCATAAGCGGTATGGGCCAATGCCCTGAAAATACCTCTCGATCGAGTTATCTGACATGAATCGAGATCTAAAATTTTCTGTTAAGCCCTCTGGGGTCCGATCTCCCACGAAAATACGATTGTACATGTCTTCTAGGCGGCTCCAGACAGTTAGTCCCTACTACAGCGTCAGGGATTGACGGAGATCGATGTTTGGAAGAATCTGGATCAACAAAAGAAAAGCAATCTGCTTGCATTGTTTTTTGTGGCGGTTATGTGGGCCATTCGATGATGGACTCCACGTGTGCTTCTCGATGCGCAATGTGATGAGAGAGCAGAGGAGATGGCATTCGATCAAGTCGAGGGGTATCCTTGACTTGAGATGGCCGGCCAATTCCCAATTTGTACGGTTTCAGATACCAGAAAATGGGCTTGGTGCCCAACTCAGATTTTCCAGCAAGCTTGTCCAGTCCGGAATTTCATTCAAATCAGCTTCAAACCCCAGATCAAGGTCGCCATCACCACCATTCAAAACAGCCCCCTCACTCAAAGGTCTAGCCTCCATTGTCTCATTCCCCTGCTCCTTTTGTTTTTTCGCTGCTTCAGCTTTGACCATAAGCATACTTAATACTGTTGCTGTTGGTCCGGACACCTCCCGAATGCTCTCCCACAGCAAGCTGCCAGTTACAGACCCTAGGACTGACCATGCTCGCTGTGCGACGGGACCCGTTGGCCGAACACACAAATGCCACAGAACGTAAATCAAGACATAGTACTGTGGAAACGCCCTTGTTGACCACAAATATGGTCGCAAAGACTCATCACGGAGTATGTCCAAGTACATTTCCAGTAAGCTTAGCGCCTCGGACAAGTTTTCATCCGTGGCCGTCGCCCTTTTCGAGCTCTGCGCACCCCCGAGACAAAACCACTGAAGCTTGGAGGTCAAGCGGAACTTGCGTTGTACAAAGTGTGAAATCATGTAAGCTAAACGGTGTCGGGGGATGGCGGGGTTGCATCCCTGCAGCCTCTGTTCCACTGACTCGGTCAGGTCGTTGATGATTTGTGCCCTGACCTCGTCCGGCGGTGGCGACTCGGAGACTGATGCAAGCGACGCGAGCCGCTGCTCTGTCCTCGCAAAGTCGATGTTAATGTTGTTAAATGTGATGGACGTGAAATGCTTCCGAGGTCGGGGAAGCTCCATCATTTCGGGGTAAAGGTCTTCGTCCTCGACATTGAGGGGCTCTGCGACGTCCGACGTTACGGCCAATTTTTCAGCGTTTTGCATCCCGCAATCCTCGCCAGAGCGGCCGTCTCGGGCAAGAAAGTGCCACCATAATCGACGTCGAATTTCAGATTCAAACGGAGAAAGACCGAGGACTTCCCCGTTGCGATGGAGGCCGATTGATTGAGCGATGCGGATAGCCAGACCGTTTAAAACCCAAGTGCCTTTGCCGCGGTTGTTGATCCGGATAGCTGACTTGAAGGGTATGTTAGCTGCTTATTCCAAAGTGAACCGCATAAGACGTACCAGGTATATGGCGAATGCCTTCAAGGTCGTCACGGTTGGGTTATCCAACAGATTAGCTTTTGCCAGGGACTGTTCAATCCCAAGTTTAAAGCGAGCGAGATCTGCTTCTTGTTCTTGCTCTAACGGATAACAGGACAACAGCTTCTTTCGGTTATTTAGCGAAGTAAGCGCAAAAAAGCAAACTGCAAAGCAGATTGCTTGATCCTCAAAAGAAGCCGCTGACTTGTTGTCAATTGCCGCGTAGAACCTGCTCTCGTCCGTAGGTATGTGGAGGACTTTGAAGGTGCTACAAGACTCGACATTTTCGACGTAAGTGTTCCAAAGCAGATGAGCCAATTCCATTGCAGGGTGCAACGCAGATAGGGCGACATTCGGGTGCGCTACAGAAAACGCTGACAGCATACCCATGACATTCAAGAATGAAGATGTGGATTCATGGCTTTGGTGAATCGAGGATGGCGCAACTTCTGGCCAACCCTCTTGCCCCTATGCTATGTTGAGAACGAAACCCGCAATGAATTCATGATTAAACTCACCTCTGCTATCGCTCTTGAGATTAAAATTTCGTTGAAATACTGGCTAGATGTGCCTTTTTGCACCAGCACCTCTTCGGGAGTTCTTTCTTCAACATCCTCATCGATCCGGCTATTCGCAGAATGTGTATCGGATGCATTTCCCGAAGATGAGTGTCTATTGCTATTTGATAGAGCACAGACCGAGGATCCCCGGACACAACTTTGGCTGAGGGGGCTATCCGAGTTTGACGACCGTGACGTTTTGCGGGATCGACGTGCTCTCGCCCGGCGGGAAGGTGGGCGAGTCGGGGGATACACACATTTCTTTCCTGCGCGTAAACAATTTGAACAGGATCTCTTTCTATCACATCGAACCTTTCGGCTATTACATAAGTAGCAAGATTTAGCAGTTCTGCCGCGAACAGAAGGAATTGGCCGGATTTCTTGCTCTGTTGGTTCCGTTAAAGAGGAGGGGCCGAGCGGTGGGGCCGAAGCGGAATCCATTTATCTATGAAGGATGACCTCGAGTGAGATCCTTTGGCGGCGGGGAATTCTCAAGTGGTTGAATCTTTCGAGTCAAATTCCCGAATTTCGACACAGCAAGAAGAATATGTCACGAGAGTAAGTTGGGCCAAAATGCGCATCTCGGAAAATGTATCTGAGCAATCAGATCCGGGGAGAATTCTCGGTCGTCGGCTCGGGAAATGGGGGAATGGGGGCATTCACCGAACCCGTGTGGAGGGACAAAACTTAATTTAGGCCAGCAAAAATTGCAGCAGAGATTATTCACAAGACGTAGACAATGCTAAGGAGGGCAAAGTCTAGTGAATGGGTCTCCGGGAATGGGTAGAAGACACGCACTGCATTCACCAAGCTATCCCTCGCAACATGACGGTTTTGACCCTAGGCCTTTCTCTCTGTCGACGCAGCTTTCTTAGGCTTCCGCACGAACCTCGATCGCATCCTAATCCTCTCTCCGTACTTGTAGAAGGCGAATGGAATAATGGCACAAAGAGTCGCCACACCTCCAATCAGAGAACCACCCCCGCCAACACCCAAAGCGTCAAACATCCTCTGAGTAAACAAGGGGGCCGCTGCGGCACATGCCGATCTGACCACTGTATTAGCTGCCATGGCACTCGCCGCATAGGCAGTGTAGGTGTCTGTGAGGTAGTTTTGGCAAGACACGAAAATGAGCATGACGGAGCCTGTGAGAAACACGCCGGCAATGGTAGGAACAATCCAGTGAATGCTGTTATACTCGGCTGTCCACGCGAACCAAAACATGCAAATAGGAAAGCCCACCCCTCCAATCATGGTTAGAGGTAAGCGATCTTCAGGTTTAGCTTGGTAACCTTGTTTCACCCTCAATTTATTGCGGCGCGTATTGAGACAGACGACGATTGAACCAAGAATGGGCCCAATGGCTGCGCCAATAAGAGGTAACTCGCTGACGCCCAGTGTCCAGCCGCGCTTCTGCTCAAATACGATCGGATATATCGTGAGTAGCATGTACAGCAGGGTGTAAATGAGGGACATGTATATGGCAATTAAGAAGGAGATCGGGTCAAAGAGAATAATCCAAGGCCGAGACAGTGCAATCTTGAAAATACCAAGAAGAGTCCTGTCAGTGGTCTCAATCGGCGCTCGAACCTGGTCGAAACCTTCGACACCAGACTCCCGCATCCGACGTGCCTTTTTGTAAAGAATGATGCTCGGCAGAGTCTCAGGCAGCGTCAGCAGCAGCATAAACGTTCCGCCCGCCATCCACAACAAAACATAGAAGCACCAGCGCCAGTCTTTGTAATATCCCAGGAACCCACCTACTACCGGGCCCAGGGCTGGGCCAGTGTTTGCCGCGCATGAAAATAGTGCCATGGCATTGCCCCTGTCAAGAGGGTCCCATACATCCACGATGACGCCGGGGGAATTGGACAGGGTGCAGCTCACAAAGGTGCCTGCCAAGAATCTGCCGATGAGGAGTGAAGCGAAATTGGGCGCGAATGCGCACAGGAATGTAAAACCTATGTAGCCGATGGATGTGATGTAGAATAACTTGAGTCGGCCATAAAACTCGGACAGTGGAGCAAATACTAAGGGCCCAGCGCAGTAGCCAAGTAAAAACAGGGTCATGTTAAGTTGGGCCACAGTAATTGAGACCTGGAAGTGCTCAGATATGCTCTGGAAGAACTTTAGCATACTTATCATCTAATTTTGATCCTTTCATTTTGCGGACTCACCTCAATGCAACCCGACGGTATTGACGATGCAAATGTGGCATTGACAACCAGGGACGCTGCAACTGCACTGATGTACCATCTCCTTGGTCTAGACCAATTCTTCGGGTTCTCGACATCGTCTGGATGAAAGGAGACGATTCCGCTCTCATCAATGCTGGTATTGTGCAGTTCAAGATCTTTTGAAAGATAAGGTTTGGCAGTCACTTTGGACAAAACGCGCTCTAAATGGTCCATGGTAAATGATTTGAAGATGAAGCTCGCGAGTATCCCGCAGTATCTTTTCGCGTAATCAAAAGATTTAGAGTGAAAAATTACTCGGAACGATCTATCTTAAGGCCTTTTGACAACTCGAACCAAGCCTTGGAGTAACTCGGCAAGAGGTCAACCAGTCACAATGCCGAGTCTCAATGCGCGTAATTCCCGAATATGGCCACCCATTCCCCGAGCAATCACTAGTGGATGATATCCCACTTAAACTTATTTCAAACTCAAATTTTTGGTGTGAATGTTATTTCGAATCTCTAGTTTTGACCTCGATACGAAGCCGATGTCCCTGCTTGCGTGTATATGTAGGCGCGATTGTCTCTTTGAGAGGCAACTCCAACTAGGTCATCCAGGTTATTATCACAATGTATTTTTACCAAGACGTTGGCTTGGCAGCTTGCACCTTCTGTGAACGGCTTGGTTTTATGTTCTCGGGGCAGCCCTAACAATATCCAATCCTTGCCATGTTCACCTTGCTCCAGGGTAAGTTCCCATATTTTACTCCTAATAGTTGCGTAGTTCACATTAATTTATGCTTTTTTTTAAAAAAAAAAAAAAGAAAAATTTCTCAAGTATTGGCTTGTAGGAGGAACAACCTCTAATAATCTCCTCGGCCCATAAGAAGTAATGATCCATCCACTATAGCCGACTGCAAACGAGCTGAGCTGTTACATAATGTTCCAATATTAATGTGGGGATTGGTATTGATGTCGTGCTTTGTGATATCTGTCTGACAAGTGCCGTTTGCATGCTTTTCTTTACAAATAACTCGTAAAAATTTCCATATTCAAGTCTAGTAGGCAATTGCTTAATTAAGGGCATTTCCCCCACCCCGCACAGCTCACTTTTTGTCTCAACTGCGGCGCTGGGCATTAGGTTGGTGCTTCTCCCGTAATTATCATGTCACTCAGCCTCAGTGATCCGTGCTCCATCGCCCACAATGTCGTAGCGGGGGCAGATCCAAAGTCTCGCCTAGCTAGGGGCAAAGCAGTTCTCTGTCAGGAGCGACTGTCCCATGTATCTCAGCACCCCTGGGCCGATATCATTTCTTGGCCTTACTGGTGCTAGATACGAATTAGGTTCGGTAATCATGATTTGATGGCTTACCCCTTCTCATGATGTACGTGGTAGGGTTCATCCGCCAGTCAATAGGTCTGGGCGTCGGAATGCTCCGTTCCCTGAAAGTTTTACGTTTTGGCGCCAGCTGGACCAATCACTGACTCGACTGTTTTCTCCAGACCCTCGAGCTATGTCCATTTTGTTTAGAACTTGACTAAGCGGAATAAAACAGAACCAGGATTGTTCTTCATCGTACATGCATTTGCCAGTCAATCCGTGTACAGACCTGCCAAAGCAACTTCCTTCCCACAGAGTGCAAACTTCGCTGGGTTCCATGTAGAAAAATGAGACACCCGGAGACTAATATAGCCAATTGGCATGCAAGCTATTATGGTAGCTTCGCCTTGAGCATTTGTGGATTCGTGGCTGGCATAAACTAAAGCACTGTCATTCAAGTCTTGCAAGATTCAATCTTACTAGGGAATGATCGTCCTTTCAAATTCCCCGTCGGGCATTATGGTCAGGAGGCCCCGTAGGGAGTGCTACTGCCTCAAAAACGCATTGGGGTATATCCACCGTATTTCCAGGATGCAAAGCTTTAGAAGGCTGGACTGTTCTGGAATACATGCATTCTAGGAGTATTTGTGTCGTAATTAGAGTTTGCGGTAAGGATGTGTCTGTTACCCGCGTGTAAAATTGTGTTGAATTAGGCCAGCACAGCCACGGTCCCCACTTAGATGCCCCTGACTGACGAACATCACCATCGTTTCTGGTGAGTTAGAGCAAATTCGAAACACGCCGTAGCAGCAATGATAAGGGAGTGATGTAAGAAGGCAATTGGAACCAAAAGAGAGGAAAAACAATATACATCTATGAGAATGGCAACACTGATTGTAGAGTGAGGTGGTATTCTATACTAAAATGACATTGCGCATACTTCCAGCGACTTCACTGTTGGTGAATAGAAGAGGAGAATGCAATGTGGCTGAAAAAGGAGTAAATACCAATGAAAATGAATTATGCAAAAGGCTTGAAATGCCTACCATGGCATACCATGTAAATGTCTTGTGAGGTCAGAAGCATCTAGTTGGGCACGTTTGTAGTAACACAGCCCCCTTTCTCCATGGGGTTGACGATGGAGCCCCCGTCCCATGGCGTTTCAAAAAAGTTCCTCAATCTCGTATTCAAAAAATTGTCGGAAAGTTCAGTCGAGGGCATCTAGATGGCTTCTTGCGAAGAGGACAAAGGTCCAAGCGCTGTTCATCGTGGCGCGTCAGCGATGTGCCTCCTGAAGTTGACGTCTTCGGCATGCCGTGATTTATCATTTGTGGAGACTTGAGAATTTCTTTTGACCATCCTGCGGGAAACCGCCATAGTCATAGCTGGAAATAGTTAGACTGTTTCTGTTCCTTTTTTAACTACAGGCGTGACTTCTGTGTGTGACCAATCGGCTTGCTTTTTACCGAAGAGCCTTCCATTTCTATTTACTGTTTGTTTAAGGTTATTTAGTTGTGATGATATTCTTCTTCATCTTTACATCTTGTCTATGCATTCTTGCCATCTTCCCTAACCGCCGTTGACCAAGTTGGCAGACTTCACTCTGCCAACGGACGCGATAAAATGACGATGAAAGCTTCCCAAAGAAACCGCCGCAGGGTGCTTGTGGTCATGGCAATTTCCTCAATTTTACTCCTCATTTTTCATCAACTCAGCTACATTGGAAACGGTCCTTTCAACAGCAATCTGCAGGAATTAATCGAAGTTGTCGACGCGTGTCCTCAGCCCCCTTCCAAACAGAACCACGACACTCAGCAAGAAGCTGCCTCGAACATTCCCAATATCATCCATCAAATTTGGAAAAATGCCGACGTTAATACATACTCCATAGAAGCCTCCCGTGACTCTTGGAAGACGCTATTCGAACCTCTCGATTATACAGTCAAGCTTTGGACCGAAGATGATATTGTTGAACTCATCAAAACCAAGTATTCTTGGTTACTATCCACATACGAAAGTTACACGCAAAATATTCAACGGGCAGACGTGGCAAGACTTGTGGTAGTTCACGCTGAAGGGGGAATCTACGCAGACTTGGATGTTTATCCGACATCTGCCCAGATGATACAGTGCATACAAGCTCGTGGTCTTCAAGCCCTATTTGCTTCCACTGAAGGGGCTCTTGGACTAAGTAATCACTTCTTCATGGCTGAAAGGGGATCGCATATTATTGAGTGGACATTGCAGGAAGCTAAACGTCGAGGCGAAAAGTCGAGCCGAATACTCTTACCATACCTGCAAGTGTTCTGGTCCACGGGTCCCATCATGGTCACCTCCACCTTTCAGGAGTACGCTTGGATGTACAATACAGACAGCCACCAGGTGGGTGTGCTGGATTCGGGTTTTAGGAGAAATGCAATCAGGCATAAAGCCGGTCGGTCATGGCATAGGATGGATGGCCAGATTCTGAATTGGCTTGCGGATCATATGGATGCCATTTTCCCATGGATATTCGGGGCATTGTCAGCCATTGCCCTATGGTCTATTTATTCAGTGATTCGATATCGCTGGAGGATGTAAAACTTGTGCTAAATAACTTTTTATAATTCTTTGTTCATAATTAAATTTGTATTATAATGTCAATATTTATAGGTGTCAAAGTCGGTTGGAAACTGCGTGATTCCGATAGCTCATACAGATCCACTCGGACTTCGTTGGGCGTCCTTGTCGATAGTAGGCAGCAATTTGGGACCAGATTGAAATGTGTTTGGTGTTTAAATGTTGCCTCGACAGCGAAAGGGTCAAGAAAGCTGAACAGAATATTATATGTTGCACCATCTGTGGCTGTACTTAAAAGTGAGTGAATAATCTACTCAGTCTATTCTGTCCTAGATATGTTTCTTCAAACCCAATCATGAACAAGCTAGTTGCTGACCTCACTCTTGAGGCTTCTGCCACTGCTGCCCTGGGGGCGCGGTTCCGGGCAAGTAACTGGCAGTCTCAGCGGGCGAAAGATTACTGTGTGCTTGCCCGACGCCTTGTTGGCCAGATGCTGCATACATCTTTTCAATACTCAGATTGAACCAAGGTGGATTAAGAGGTTGATGTGATTGTTGTTACTGCTGCTGCCTTGGTGGTGGGGTCAGTGGCGGTTATTCATATACAACTGGATGAATTAAATTGCACATCGTAAGCAAAATATATGAACGGAATTTGTTAAGAAAGTTTATTTATATTTGAACCTTGATGGTGTTCCCATCAAAAAGACACTGGTCATATTGTTGTCAAGGTGTGGCTGCTAGGGCTAATCAGGGCCACAAACCAAAGTCTACAGTAATATATTCAAGGTATACAGGGTGCATAAGGATAGTCATGCAATGGTTATATTTGCCCGAATATACCATCCGACAAAAATACCATCCTTGCAAGACGTTCAACACGATCTCGGCTCTCAAAACCGAATCATTGGTGAGTTTCCATCTTCTGCCTACCACCAAGATAACAATGGCACTGAGTACAGAATAGGTAGCCAGAGCATTGTATACCAATGGTAGGTAAGCCTATCAGCCTTGGCAGATCGACACCACAACATGCGGGCGGCAATAAAGCTTCCAGCTAATAGTGTCAACCCGAACACTGCTGGAGAGGACTTCCAATACATAGGACAAGCGACAGACCAACCCAATACAATAACAGCCGTTATAATACGGGTCACCATGTCCCCAAAGAGTAATGGTACTGTGCGCCTTCCTCGAACACTATCTCCAAGCTGATCTCTTAGATCTTGGATATGGATAGTGGTGAGGATTGTCAAACCGATCAATCCAGCCCATTCGAATGCATGTCTAGTTAGCGACAGGCCAATGGATTGGGCAGCTACTCGGCTACCGCCAAAATTTCCACTCATGAAAAAAATAGAGCAACAAAGGTTCTTTCCCCACCACGAGTCGGCCAATCCGCCAGCATCATGCAACCGTGCTGCAACCATAAAAGCAACAGCTTCGGGGAAGCCACCTAACCAAAGTCCGCTAGCAAGTGCAAGCATGAGAATTGCCCGAATATACCAACGTTCAGCTTTCTCCATTGACAGTCTTCCAGAGGGGATTGCTCGCCAGGGCTTGTTGATCTTATCCTCCTCAACTGATTCTGGGTCTTTCTGGTTCCCTAAATCAAAGTAGAAGAGAATCAACCAAGTATATAATGCGGTATGCATAAAGCCATAGAGTTGCGGTTCCCAGCTGGAAGGAAAGCTCGATGTGAAATGCCCTGATGTGATGCTGAAGATGGCGAAGGATACAACAGATAGCCCATACCCCTTGATGTTATTCTCTGTAACTAAGTAGGCGACGGCGAGATCGTCCCAAAATTCAGAGATGACCTGAAGAACAGTTAGAATACCGGCAACAGGTTGCTTGAGTAAGATGATTTCTCTTACACGTAACAAGGTAGGTTTTCCACTTTTCTCCGAAAGTGCGTAAGATTGGCTTGATTTCTGAGAGTATCTCTCAGGCACTGAGACTGCACTCATTTTGTAGGCTAGTAATTGAAAGGTTTTGAAGAATAGGTGTGCGGGATACTGGGAGCCAAGTGCGATGACCAGCCTTTGCCAAGCTAGGTCCCGAGTACTGAATATATACTTTTCTATACACCATGAAATGATTTCCTTGAAACTACTACGCCGCATAAATCTGATCCTGACGTTATTCAGCAAAGGAGCGGCCAGTGACGTGGCTTTTTGGGTATCCATGCTGTGCTAAAAATGCATCTGATTCCTATTTGATGTTCTTGGCAATGAATATCTCACTACTGCAGTTCTACATATGCCGATCCCTTGTCCGTCTGAGGGATTTTTGGTAACTACGAACCGCTTCATGGTCACTGTTACGGAGCTTTTTAACTTGACCCCTGGGTTTCTCAATGTGTCGACATGGGTGGCGGTATGAATGTCGATGCCTATTAGGTCACCAGAAGGTGGCAGCGGACTATCCACCCCGACTAAATTGCAACTTTGTCATTGATATGTCATGAGTGTCATTGCTAAGTCATGAACCATTTCTGTCTTAGCCGAATCGCCAAATTGAAGTACGAATCGGCTGTACCGAGTGGCAATCTTCTTTCAAATAACATCCTAATTGGGTAAGCTCGCCGAAATTTGGCTTCAAGGTGGAGTTTTGATCTCGGCAACTACAAATGTAACCATATGAGAATAATTAGAAACCGGGTCATCTGAAGGTCGCCGTACGTCCATGACTGGCAACTTCAGCTATACAATCATGGTGGCTTTGACGCTGCTAGCTGAACCCACCCCAGTGCGCCATGGGGCGGTACGGCTCGACACGGCCCAGCGCGGCACGGCACAAGGGCACGGCGGTTCAGCAGCACTAATAATTCAACCAATGAGAATTAAAGCAACTGTCAACTATCAGACCACAGCAGGGATCAAAGTGCTTTTATGCATACTAGGAATTTTGATGAAGCCATCATGATATGATACAATCAGTGGCGATATGCGCCTTTCCCTTCTTAATTTAGACGCTTTTATGGAGACTTCTCACGACCCCCACGTCTCAGCTGCATCTACAGCCAATACTCGATCGCAAACTTTATCTCATTCCATAGATGAACGAGATTATATGGAGTACTGTCAGAAGCGTACTCTATCGTTTCGGATGCCAACTACTTTGGATTTGTTATTAAATTCCGCATAATGAAACTAAATCGAATGACATCCGACTAGCTATCGAGTCCTTCAAATCATTATTTTAATCTTTTGCGAGAGTCTCCTCGAGGGCTTTGCCTAATGGATCCAATTTCCACGCTCGCCACAAGTATATCACTCATTATCAGCGGAGTAATGACTCGGTGAGCTACTTTGAGTGGGTACTTCGTTAGATCCCGTAGATAACATCAATAGCCCGCCCTAACCTACCCGCCTGCCATGCACACGGACGCAGGCCGCCGCACAGCGCTTCAAGCCGTGGATCACACAGATGATCATCGCCGATCGCACTAATTTGATGGGTGTGTCAACCAGAATATAGACCAGCATTGCACCACACCCTAGCGGAGTGTCTTGACTTTGCCGCAGCTGGCAATATGACATCGGGGGCTGGGCTACTTCGCGCCATGCAGTTACCACCGCTAGAACCCTCGCTGAGACAACGTAGTACTAGCTGATGCTGAGACTTTTTCACACCCTCCCCCCATATTCCGTGTTTGGATCATGTTGCATGCTTCAGTTGAATGTGCGGTCAGGGACGCCATTTGATCTCTCATTACCTCTTTTCCCGATCTAAAAACGCTGTTCCCTGGAGGCAATTGTGTAAGGTTGTGACGGATCATTATCTGGAAAATTATGGAATAATGAATTCATATTTATATGAAATAATAGCCATAGTGGCAATGAATGTCAAATAACCGCTATGCCACGCAAAAGTGAAGTGAACACTCCGCTAAATGCGTAGTGGATTGTAGGCTATATAGTGTGACAATGAAAAATGGTGCCCAAAACAAAGTTGATTGGTGGAAGTCAATTACAATAACTACAGGAGGTGTTTTAGAAGGAAAATCAAAAGATCTCATATGGCTACCATGAGACTGAACTTTAGTGACTGCCTTGGGTCTTCAATTGGATTAATATTCTGCTGCGATAAAACCAGATTTTTATTATCAAGGAAGAGGAAAATCATGACTGTAACTATTCCGTTTGCTAAGTGTTGGGATCAAGACACCGTATCCCCACGGACTAGATTCAACTCATTTTGCCCACTATCATGTGCTCGGATAATCACTTAGCGCTTCTTCACAATTTCAATAATCTTCTCGATACAAGAAGGATTCACGAGCTGGGATAAGTGAGTACGTAGCTCAGATCCACACTCTGACAGGGTGGGGGAAAACATACCGTTGATGTATCTCCTAATTGACTGTCTTCGCCTGCAATAATTTTCCTTAGAATGCGTCGCATAATCTTGCCGCTGCGTGTTTTTGGCAGATCAGGGACAATGAATATGACCTTAGGTGCTGCAAAAGGTCCGATTACCTTGCGGACTTGGTCAATAAAACTTTTGTAAAGTTCATCGCTGACGATGATGTTTTGCTTCAGGCAAACATAAGCATTCACAGCCTGGCCAGTGAGCTCATCTGCAGCTCCCACTACAGCGGCCTCGGAAATGGCGTGATGCTCAATGAGAGCTGCCTCAATTTCCGCTGTGGATAGGCGGTGACCACTGACATTGATAACATCATCAACTCGGCCGAGGATCCAAAAGAAACCATCGCGATCTCTGGAAGCCCGGTCGCCAGTAAACTAAGTTTATGAGAGTTAGTTACATTTCAGATTTTATAGCACTGAAGAAATGCTCACGTAGTAGCCATTGTACACGCTGAGATATGTGTCAACAAACCGTTTATGGTCACCATAGATTGTCCGAGCCATGCTAGGCCATGGCTGCTTAAAAGCCAGGACACCTTCTTTGTCATTTTCAGATATTTCTTGGCCGGTAACCGCATCCAATATGACAGGTTCAATTCCGAAGAATGGAAACGTGGCACTTCCAGGTTTGGTTGGAGTTATTCCACCCAGAGGTGTCATGACATTAGAGCCAGTCTCTGTTTGAAAATAAGTCTTTCTCAGTTAGTAGGTATTTCAATTGGGGCCATTGACAAAACTCACATCAAGGACATGGGCATGGTTGTTCCCCACCACTCCATGGTACCACTTCCACACTTCAGCCGCAATTGGCTCTCCAACACAACCGAGAATTCGAAGATGATTCATTTTATTTCCCACATATTCGTCTCCAACACGTTTAAGTAATCTGAGTGCTGTTGGGGCGGTATGGAAATGGGTAACATTGTGCTTCTCGACAATATCCCAATACCTTGAAGGGGTTGGGTATGTTGGTGTACCTTCATACACAACAGTGCTGATTCCAAGTAGTAGTGGTGCATAAATGGCGTATGTATGGCCTGTAATCCAGCCGACATCTCCAGTGCAGAAAAAGCAATCGTTATCATGGATGTCAAATACATATTTTCCGGTAATGGCAGCACCAAGAAGGTAGCCAGCTGTGGTATGCATAAGCCCTTTTGGCTTCCCAGTAGAGCCAGAGGTATAAAGAAGAAATAGTGGATCTTCTGCGCCCATTGGTTCGGGCGTTATGTAGGCTGGCCATTTGTGAATTTCCTCATGCCACCAGACATCGCGACCGGGCATCATGGAGACGGTAGAGCAGGTATGTCGATAAACAAGAACACGGGTAATGCTAGGGCAGCCTACCAATGCGTCATCAACAATCTTTTTCATAGGGATAACTTTACCACCTCGCCTGCCCTCATCGACGGTGATGATGACCTTAGAACGAGCATCAGTGACACGGCCGCGTAAGGCTTCGGCTGAAAAGCCAGCAAAAATTGCTGAGTGAATTGCACCAATTCTAATGGTAGCGAGAATAGCTATAAGGGCCTCGGGAATCATAGGCATGTAGATGGCGATAGTGTCGCCCTTTTGGACGCCTGCTTCTCGAAGCACCCATGAAGTTTTACAAACCTCTCGGAGGAGCTCCCCGTAACTAATACTTCTGCCACCATCAACTTCGTCGGCCTCGTAGATGATGGCTGTACGATCAGGGTCTTTGAAGGCATGCCGATCGACGCAATTGTATGATGCATTGAGCTGGCCCTCGACAAACCAGGCCAAGTCCCCATGAGCAAAAGCTCCGCTGCGGGCAGTTTCAAAATCTCGAATCCAGGTGAGGAGGTCACGTGCCTCTCTACTCCAGAACTTGGCTGGCTCGCTGATTGATTCAAGGTAAAGTTTTTGATAGTCCTTAAAGTCTGCAATGTATTAACTTTTAATATTCTGCAATGTATAGATGTTATCATTTGGCCACTTACTAACTAAATGAGGTCTGCTTGGGTGTCCTACAAGGAAAGATGATGTTAGACCAAGGCTTTGGATCATTTTCGATATTGGAGCATACTTTTGAGCATCCTGTCAAATTGGTCTAATATTGCAGAGTTTGTGAGTAGTCTGGAGAGCAATAGAGGTTAAAAGATTCGCCTACCATAAATCTCCAAAGATTCCTCTTTGACGTGGTCATCCATTGTGATCATTTCTCCCATGATGGTGCAATGTAGCTGCCCAAAGCAACGATTAACTATCGTGTAATTGGAAGAAGGATTTTAATCTCAGAAATGAAAATGATTGTGAATCAAAGCACAAATAAAATGCAAAACTCCATGAGCCACGACCTAACTATAGTTGAACTGAATGCTCGATGTTTGAGATCGAATTTACCATACAGAAAAATCCCCCTTTCCGGAAAACGGGAAGCAGGGAACGATGCCTGCCGCAAAACCCTTGGATGTACTCGCCACCATGTATTTTGGACCTAGATTGACTCAGTGAAACCCATCCAGCGGCTATTTTAGTTGGTTCTAATATTCACCCCACACGGCACCCAGCCGCGATTTAGCGGCGTACCCTGGGGGAGTGTGCCTAAACAGCGGCTCGGTGGCCCCGTAGATCAGATCATGCAGCAATGGCATGGTGAATCATCTAGTTCAGCCAGCTGAAAAGAAAATGTGAGGGGCAGAGGGTATGAATCGCTGGCTAGTTGATGCTATACAAAATAGCTTCAATATGAACTAATCTTCTCCCAGCTAGATTGGTGACGAGATGCACTTTAGAGGTCACGACGGCTAGAGAGCTGGGTTCCTGAGATAACTAAATATGAGGGAATTTCAGTCTGTAGCGCCATGACCCTCTGATCAGCATCCCGGGTTAGCATCGGTGATGTGTATAAACTAGTGGCGGGCATAATTATAATGGTGAATACAGCGCCAATGCCTTAAAAGGCCACCAGAAATTCCCATTACGAGCACATTTCAAATTCTACAAGTTTCATCTCATTTTTTCAACAATTAGCACCTTCTAAGCTTAAATTTTGTAACGCTGCCGCAGCCATGGAAAAGATGGATGAGGTTATGCCGTTTCATTACTTTGATGATGCCCAACTTTTTCAACGCATGGGCTTTAGCGTACTTTTTGTAGTTGACAGAGTTCTCGACCCGCAAAAGCTGAGAGAGAGCCTTGAGGCTTTAGCCAAGAAGTATGAGTGGCGAAAGTTGGGCGCTCGACTGCGCAAGAACGTGAGTTACGGTCAAAATGCAGAAGTACAGTCATTAATGGTGATCATCATAGAAAAGCGGACAGCTTGAATACCATATCCCCCATGGATTTACCGACAAACGCACACCTGTCAACTTTAATCACACCGACCATGATATGCCAAAGTCCAGTCACCCTTTAGCCTCTCGGCTTCCTAAGGCGACCGGGGCACCCTGCGCTGTTTCGGATCCTGATCTCTTTAAAGATCTATCCTATCATCCCAAAACTCCCCGAAGTCTAAATGATTACATCAATGTAGACATTGCCCAAATAGGCCTCCACGTGGTCTCATTTTGTGATGCAACCTGCATCTCCGTATCTTTTCCTCACACTCTTTGCGACATTATGGGGTTCACCGTGATCTTGCGAGCATGGATGTGCATTCTGGATGGACGAGAGGAAGAGATACCAAAGCTATGTGGCGTGGACTCAGATCCATTGGCTCAATTTGGACTTAACCTCAAGGAGCCTCACAAACTTGAGGAGAAACAGCTGTCCTACTTCACACTATTTACACAGTACATTCTACGAAATATCGGAATGTTTCTTTTTGGCAGCCGCAAAAGGCTGGTCTGTATTCCCCAGTCCTTTATGCGCCAGCTGCAAGAAGGTGCTACTCAAGCAATGGCCGAAATTCCTGATCCCCCGCCTTTTCTCAGTGAAGGGGATATATTGTGTGCTTGGTGGTGCCGCATGGTTGTCTCACAGTTGACCAATAATCTTGACCAAACTGTGCTTCTCAACAATATTCAGGATTTGAGAACCCTCCTTTCACCAGACTTGCTTGCGGCCGGATTCAGCTATGTGTCTAATGCTGTCGGTCTTCTTACAGCAATTATACCAGCAAAAACTGTGTTGAAGGAGCACCTTTGCCTTACAGCAGCAAAGGTTCGCCAATCAATTATAGATTTTGGCTCAAGACCTCAAGCCGAAGCATATGCGGGTTTGATCAGAAAGGACTCATTCAAATTTCACCCTTGGTTCGGTCAAGGTTCTTTTCATGTTGTGACTTATTCAAACCTTACCAAGTCAAAGTTTTACGAATTTGACTTTTCGTCAGCAGCTGTTAATAGGGACGAAAATGATAGCTCTGCAAATGGAAGGACATCGTTCATGTACTCATGGGAAGGGTTCTACTTGCCAAACCTCTTTTATATCCTCGGGAAGGATGGCGCAGGAAACTATTGGCTTTCTGGCAATTTGAACAACAGTACCTGGGAGAAGCTGACTAAAGCTCTGGAAGAGTATCGTGATTAAATTTTAGAGTCGCAGCATTGGGCGAGATTTTCCTGTGATTTAGTGATTAAAATCAGAATAATTTTAAAGAAATGCGAGATCGAATGCCGTATTGGCTATCACCTGTTCTAATTGTCCATCGTGGAGAAATACCCATTAGCGCTGAAAATGGCACGCTAGCCTCTTATGTGGTGCTAGATCCAACCGGCACAATGAACCGGGCATTTTTCTAAAACTTTCCGGTAGGCCAAGACTTGACCCATGACCCAGCAGTTTTTCGATCGTGACAACCCGAGTTCCTTTGCGCCAGGCTGGATTTCTCTCTGTGTCCCATAAATTATCAACCGTAGCAACTTCATTTATTACCATCTATACTTGATCCTCTAACGATGTCGTCAACAAAAGGAACAAGATTACGAATTGACAACATTAATCAAAATGTTCGAGCAGCCAGTTATGCTGTTCGTGGAAAACTTGCCATCTTATCCGATGAGTATAGGGATATGCTCAAACAGGGATGCGACAATCTCCCTTTTCGAGAAGTCATCGCAGCAAACGTTGGAAACCCTCAGCAGTTGGGTCACAAGCCCATCACATTTTTTCGGCAGGTCGTGAGCCTTGTAGAAAACCCACTGCTACTGAAATACGAAAATCTACTTATAACTGAGATGGAGTACAAAACCGATGCAATTTCCCGAGCAAAGTGGCTGCTTGACCATATCGGGTCTGTCGGCGCATACAGTGTGAGCGCTGGTGTCCCTGCGATCCGGCAATCCGTAGCCAATTTTATTCAACGTAAGTGATTAACCCTGAAGCTGTCTGGAGTGGTTTTTAAGTAAAGGAATATTCAGGTCGTGATGGTTTCCCTGCGGATATGAATCAAATTTATTTGACGTCAGGCGCGGGCAGGGGGGTCAGTTGCTTGCTGCAAGTCATCTGTCAAGGCTCCAACACCGGCGTGCTGCTTCCTATTCCTCAGTATCCATTGTACACGGCCACTCTAACATTACTCAGCGCAAAACATGTCCCGTATTATCTCGACGAAGCATGCGACTGGCGGACTGATATCGAAGGCATTAAATATGCGTTGAGGAGCGCTCAGGCAAATGGTGTCGATGTCCGGGCCATTATAGTTGTCAATCCCGGCAACCCAGCCGGAGCGCTGCTCACCGAGGAAGACATTCGGTCTATACTTCATTTTGCCCATGAAGAGAACCTCGTCATCATTGCTGATGAGGTCTACCAAGCCAACGTTTTTCAGAGTCAGTTTTTCTCCTTCAAAGCTGTTTTGAGAAAGCTCCAAGCCGAAATGCCTGGAGTTTATCAGAACGTCGAGCTGGCATCATTGCATTCAATCTCAAAAGGAATCTCCGGCGAATGTGGTCAACGTGGGGGCTATTTTGAGACAGTTGGATTTGATCCCGAGGTCGAGGCTAACATTCTCAAACTCGTGACCATCATGCTCTGTGCGCCCGTTACGGGTCAATGCCTGGTGGAGCTCATGGTCAACCCTCCAACTCAAGGTGATCCTTCATATGAATTGTTTTGCGGGGAGTCAAGCACAATCATGGCATCGTTGCAGCAACAAGCAACCGCTTTAGTGGATGCGTTCCGTCGTATGGAGGGGGTCCAATGCTCAACGCCGACGGCTTCCATGTACGTTTTCCCAACCATTATGCTGCCACCCCAGGCCGTGTCTGCTGCTAGATTGGAGGGTTATGAGCCAGATGAGTTTTATTGTTTGCAAATGCTGAAGAATACTGGAGTTTGCATTATTCCTGGCAGCGGGTTTGGTCAACAGGATGGAACCTGGCATTTTCGGTCCACCTTTCTGCCACAAGGTAGTGATTGGATCAACCGTATGGCCAAGTTCCACGCACATTTCATGGATTCATATCGGTAGATCTTCAAATAAAATTGATTTCCCCCGGCTCCCAAGCAATCGTAGGCGTTGACGAATACCGGGTCTTTTCCCACAAAATTAGCCGGGTACAGTGGGCAAACTGAATCGGACACTGCTAGTTACCCCACCTCCTCAGCGTCCCAAACTCATCCTTACCATCTTCATTGCCCTAATTCTTTAACCGACCACTCTGATACTTCCACAAACATTTGAGCTCGGAGACTCCATCGAACAGAGTCTGTGGTCTACCTCCAGGGCATATTCCTTCGGGTTTCGCCACCATTGCAATGGAAGACACCAAGATTCCCGAAAAGCTGCCTGATGGGTCCCATCATGTGATCGTCAAGTTAGAAACAATTCATGTTCCGGCTACAGAGGTCGATACATCGCCATTTTCGCACCAGCTCATCACATACGAGTATACCTCACCTCACGATGTCGATATGATCGCAGAAAGAATAAAGCATGCCAGTATTGTCGCAACCACAACTGTCCCCATCAACGCCCAAACGCTGGGTGAATCGCCATTTCTGTGAGTAACCAACAAAACCCCAATATTTTAAGAAAGCGATTTTCTAACCATCATTAGGAAATGTGTCATTACTGAAACGACTGGCACAAATCACATAGATCTTGAAGAATGTAAAAAACGGGGAATCATGGTTTACTCTGCATCTGATGCACCAATTGAGGCAGTGTCTGAACACGCTCTGGGCCTGGTGAGTTACTTTTCGTCTGCTTTCATCATGTCTAATACTTAATAATATAGTATTTTGCAACTCGAAGAAGCTTCACTAAGCTTCACAACGCGCTACACGAACATGGCCAATCTAGGCCGAATATGTGGGGAGCAAGTGGTAGCATGTCCTCCATTATCAAAGGGCCTCTGGGGGAAGCCCCTCATACCTGCGGCAACGAGTTGGTTGGAATTATTGGCTTTGGTGCTATTGGTAAACGCATAACCCATCTATGCAGGAGCCTAGGAATGACTGTGCTTGTGGCCGGACGGAAAGCCTTAGGAGACGGACCTAACCAAGACGACCCCTCCCGAACCCCTTTCTACGAAGTTATCCGCCGAGCTACTGTATTTTTTGTTGTGCTTCCATCACTTCCCGAAACTCGACATACTATTGGTCGTTCAGAACTGGGCATGATGAGGCCAGATGCGATAATCATCAATGTGGGGAGGGGAAATACAGTTGACGAGGCAGCTCTGCTAGAGGCCGTGAGAGAAAGACGAATCCATGGTGCAGCTACGGATGTTTTTGAAAGAGAGCCTGCGGGTGACGCTAGAGACAGTGTACTTCTCAGTGAAGAAGCAAAAGGTCTGAATATAACTTTAACACCACATTTAGCTTGGTGCGCAGATCAAACCACTGTTAACCTCCAACAGGCTCTGAAGGACAATATTAAGAGATTTTTGGCAATCAATTGAGGAGGTCGTATAGTTCTATTTTATTCAGAGTCAGGTTTATTTGAGTAATTGATATGGTTCCATGAATTTTGATAAATTCATCGACGTGTATAGTTCGTTGCAAGCCAGTACATTACCAAATGTAAAATGCAGTCAGTCAATTTGCATTGAGGACATGATGAACTTTTCCAATGGTAACACCCCGTATTCTCCCTCGCCAATTCGGGAGACATGACACAGGCCGTCAACCTCGAGATGTGGGCTGGGGCCGGCTCGCTCGTATCCGGTCCCGGAACCTCGTTAATTATCCGGCGATCAATTTGCGATTAACTAGCCGGCCACGGTACATGGCCGTTCTAGGCCTTCAAATGCCTCTCTGGTTTTTCTTAGTGTTCAGAGGCAAATAATTATTCTCCGGGTAGTATCACCCGGATGGGCAAGATCGACTAAAAAATATACATTAAACCCAGTTTAAAATGTACCCAAGAGATGTTCCCGAATTAAACTGGTCTCTAATTACTCTACAATAATCTTACAAAACTATAACAAGCTCTATAAATATGAGCACTCCGGTTACACTTGCTCGCCAGATGCGAGATGAGAGCATCGAGGCGGTCATACCTGGGTTAGAGTTCCCGGACGAGCTTCCACTCAATGTTCAAGCTATTCCAGCCCAATGCCTATCTCAGAGAGAGCTAGAGATTACGGAACTTGACCCAATTGATCTTGTGAAGAAAATGTCTTCCAAGGAGCTGTCCTGTGAAGATGTTATCAAAGCTTTCCTGAGACGGGCGGCGTTGGCTCAAAAGACGGTCAGTATTTTCCAATCAATGAAAATTCAGATTTCTTTGCTCTTACATTTATGCTCGAAACGTCTCATGCATACTCTTCTAACCTGACACAGACAAATTGTGTGACCGAGCTGTTGCCTTCTCACGCCATGGCACGGGCACGCTACCTGGACTCATTAAAATCACCTGCAGGGGCTTTACATGGCCTTCCCATTTCTCTCAAGGAGCAATTTGGATTTGAGGGTAGATTCAACAACAACAGCCTAGCTGCTTGGGCAGATCGCCCACAGGAGCCTCCTTGCAGTCTTAATGAGATACTGGAACAGAAATGCGGGGCAATCATTTTCGCCAGAACCACGCAACCTCAATCGGTGATGCATCTTGAAACTAGTAGCAATGTCTACGGTAAGACTTTGAATCCGTGGAATACGAATCTCACCTCGGGAGGTAGTAGCGGTGGGGAAGGCGCGCTGGTTGGCTTTCGGGGTAGCCCGCTGGTAAGCCACTTATTATTGCTGCACTCAATATAGCAAACTAATACAATTCTAGGGAATTGGCGGTGATATCGGTGGTTCTATTCGAGTACCGGCTGCCAACAATGGGATTTATGGTTTCAAACCCAGCCCGTATCGTATTGGTACTACTGGGAGCATGAATCTTGTCGTGGGTCAGGAGGGGTACGTACGTCATAACCTATAAGATAATTTTATAAGACTAACTGTCATTAGTGTCATTGCCTGTCTCGGCCCTCTTTCTCCAAGCCTTTCCGGCATTGAGCTTTTCATGAAGGCCTATTTATCAACATCGCCATGGATTGCCGAAAGTTACCTCCTCCCATTGCCATGGAGGGAAATACAACTTCCGCGAAAGCTAAAAATTGGCATCATGCGGTCTGATGGGATTGTTAAGCCACATCCGCCTGTTCAGAGAGCCATTTCAATGTTCACCAGCGCCTTGAAATCGTCGTCGGAATTTGTGCTCGTAGACTGGCAACCTCTTGATCACGATGAATGCTGGAATTTGACCACCAGTCTGTACTATGAGGACGGAGGTCGTCGGTTAAAGGAGACTTTGGTCACAGGTTTCGAGAAGCAGCTTCCTCTCACTAAATGGATATTGGACCAACCTGAGGTTCGATATCGAAGTGTTGAAGAGGTTTGGGAAGTAGGATACACCTTCATTACACAATGCGCAGCCAACCGTATGCTAATCTTACATTCGTTCTGTAGTTGAAGGCGAGGCGCAATGCATATCGTCAGCGCTATAACCAACATTGGCTTGATACAGGTAAAGACGATGACCATGTTGTGGACGCAATACTTTGTCCCGCTGGACCAGGTTGTGCTCCCCCGCACGAGCAAGCGAGATATTGGGCCTATACCTCCCAATGGAATTTACTCGAGTACCCTGCCATCGCTTTTCCGGTCACCCAAGTCGACGAGAAACTTGATGTTCCATACACAAGCTACGTGCCAATCAATGAGCAAGATTTATTTAACAACGATCTTTATCAAGGCCCAGGAGTGTACCGCAATGCACCAGTATCGCTGCAGTTGGTTACGAGGCGATATGAAGACGAAAAATGCATTGCAGTCCTTAAAAAGATCGAGGAAGTAATGGGGAGTGCTAAGTTGATGAAGAAGTCGCTCTCATACTTGAATACTTCCAAGCAATGATTAAGCCAAAAGCACATATTCTACTCTATTCTGTTTTATTTTCATCTGCACAATTATTTGTTCATCCACTGATCTGTTCTATCAACAGAGACATGATGGTGCCTTGCTCAATCTATCTTGAATTAGCTCAGAACGTTAACTATGCTGGGCTATCTAAGGCATGATCGGGCTCCATATCTAAGTCCCAGCGGCTATAGTAAGCCGCCTCACTCATACGCGTAAAATCCTCTGATCTAGAAGAACCCAATTCCATCCATTCTAGGCTAGCCTGCTCCAATGCCACCCACTTAAGAAACTCCTCGTACTGACCGCCACTTGATGCTTCTACACCTTCTGGCTGCAAGTCGTTCAGTAATCTTTCAACTGCCATCTCGAGGATCTCTAAAACTTTTCTTTGGCTTCTTTTGGAGAAAATACCAACAACCATAGCACGGAGCAAACCAAGACCTCGCGTAATCACGTCCTTCCATTGTACGGTTCCAGTACATAGAGACTCGCCAATTAACACGGAAACTGCCACATGACATGAGGTGAATTCGATATATGATGACCTAGACAGTCCAGCCAAGTTCTCAAGTTCCTGGCATATCTCAACTGATGCAATGGCGCTCTGGATGCAACTGTCAACAAGATCGGTTTCCATGTCTGTGAGCCGTTCGCAATTCCCTGATGATCGGTTACAAAGTCTTCTCAGAATGAAGGCTCGCCCAATAAATATGTGAATACTGTGATACGTGAGAGCAAGGTGAGAATTATGCCGAAATAGTGGTTTTCCCGGCGAGAGATCTTTGCAGAAAGTTTCTTCTGGAAGGCCTTGCCAGTATGTGCAAAGTCGATCCCGGATATCCTTTGCCGCTTGGATCTGTCGGTTTCTGAGAGATTCTTCAATATTCCACAGTTCGATCCTTGAACTAGGTTAGCCATGCCGACTTCATTATAAACTCGAGCTTCAGCTCACATTGCGTCGCGAGCCTCTTCTAGCATGGTGGTAAAATTCAACATGGCCCATGTATTCTCCAATGCGTCCATGCGTCCACTCATTGACACTTCAATTATGCCCAGAGGCACCGTTTGCAGCTTTGGCGATGTGATTGTTGTAGGTTTCCCGTGAAAGACAGAGATACGTCTGAAGAAGATGAGTAAGGAATTAAAGTATTAGGGAAAAATGTCCTACCTATCCAGCATAAAGGTAGTACACCATATTCTCCTTCTAATTTCGACCTCTCTTGGTTCATAGTTGGCAGTATCATCTAGATGCATACCGTTCTGGGTCGCAATTTTGAGAGCCATCGAAAAGTAGGTAGATGACAAGCTGGCGTCATCAACGGGGAGCAGGTAGAATCCGAGCAGTAACAAAGCCTGCACGCTTTCTTCCGTGGCCAAGATAACAATATCTGGTATCAGCCTTGATGCTTGCCGGTAATATGATAGCGCAAGGGCTTCGTCTGACGAGAGTTGGTCAACCTGCGATTCATAGCCTGGGCGTCGGTTAGTGCTTTTCATATGTGAAAATTGTGCGCCGATGGCAAAGGTCATCAAAGAAGTGCAGATCCAAGGTGCATCTCGAATAGTAAGTGGGGGCGACAAGCCGTAAAACCCTTCCAGCCGTGACCGTATGGAAGCTTCGTCCAAATAAAAATAGTTTAATTGTCCAAACTCAAAGTAGAGGTCAACGAGAGACAATGCGGTATCCAAGGTCGGAAATGCCGATGCAATGTCAATAATTATTGAGTTGTGGGAGAGCAAGCATAATGAAGCAGGATCTTCCTTTGAAGTCGTATTCACAGGGCCCTGCCACCAGTCAATTCCCTCCATTCGTGTACGTTGCCTTTGAACCATACCATATTAACCCTTTTTCGAAGTTGCTCAGCGACTTCGTGCTGCAAATGCTCAGAAAAACGCAAGTGAGAAAGTTTTTGGTGGTCGAGGTCTATTCGTGTGACGCAACCTTTGAGTTGTCAGACCTGTGAATTTGTATCTGCACAGAACTTACCACTCATTCTTGGCGACCCGGAATGCGTATTTGTATTGTCCGGTTGATGGGCATCAGCGTCGCCCAATGGCATAGTCGTCTCGTTCTCCTCTTCATTTGCCTCGTTTCCATCATCAGGGAAGGAAGCAGTGATTTCTTGAAGGTCGGTCTTGTTGAATCTGCTGATCCCTGTGAAGAATTTCACAATGCTCTCCAAAGCACGAATCCTCTCCACATCGAAAAAAGTTACCGGGTCTACCAGCGGCTCCGAATTTACAGGTCCATTGCCTTCCTTACGCGGTCGACCTCTGCGCTTCGTTTCTTGGGTGAACCTACACTCCAAACCTTGCTTTAAACATCTTTCGCAGGGTGTGGATCCGTTGCATCGTTCCTTCAAACGCCGGCAACGATCGCATCTGGTCAAATAATCAGCGTTGCTATAAGGTTGGGAAGGCGTACATACGCCCGGCTAACTCTCTTTCCGGACCTGCGAACCATGTCGGATAGGCTATCACACTAGGATGGTGTGGGGTCAACCCTTGATAATCTGCAGTTCTTGTCTCTTGCTTGTGTTGGCGGTTGAATCCCAAACAAAGTGGGGTTGATAAGAATGGCTGGACGCAACTCACGGGTTAACTAACTAGTGCATGCGTAAACGCAAAGGGCGGGGCTGGTTTCTTCCGAAAAACGCATATGGTCCTGACTGTACTAGACCCGGCTGCTCACCCGGGCCCAGTTCCCGGGCCGGCCGGCCGGCACAGATCTTTGAACTAGTTCCGAGGTTTAAACAACGCTCTTCAGTGAAGCTATGAACAAAAAAGAAGAACAGAAAGAAAAAAGGTCTATAGACCTGGATCAACTTTGCGGAGCTCAAGACGCGCATTGAACAACTGCTGTTGTGATATTTAGGTCCGCTGATAATTCTTGCCCACCCAATGATATCTTATCACACCTCAACCAGACTTCCCTATTGATTGACGTTGGACAAGAAGCCGGTAACTTCCTCTTCATATATTTTCCGCTGAAAAAAAACTAGAGTCAGTCTATCTGAGTTCATAATATATAACTCTTCTTCTCTCAAGATTTATCCAACGGATTCATCTTATTTGAGTCAGTGGATGACTCAATATTAATCAATCCGTGGATATAAAATTCCACGCCACTTTCCCGTAACTAATCGATTCTATTAATTCCGCACCCCACGGATTCATGTGGCTCTCGATGAATAACAACGCGGGATGTGGTGGCTTACTATGAAATATGTGACAGATGGAATTGATAAGGAGACGTCATGGTACGGATTTATCTCAAAAGTGAGGCGAAAATGAAGATTACATACGGCGATCCCAAGCCATGTTTTGGATGTAGCGAATTAAATCTCAAATGACGTGTGATATGTGGCTGTCCCTAATGCATGATGGTGTGAGCAGAATGATCAAAGCAAATTCTCGTTGGCCGACGGATGCACCGGCTTATCATAATCTGGTCATTGGAAAGGCCAAACTCGATGATTGAAACTGAGGCTATCTTTAATTGGTATGTCGATACTGAAGTGAGTTGTTGGCGGAATCTAGATCGCCAATTGCTAAGCCACGTGAAAATTGTGCTGATTGGTGCAGGCACCCGGCGGAAGAAAAACGCCACCGATGGTGGGATAGTGGGATGGTGGGATGTATGCCCGGGCGAATCGTTGGCCATGTTTTTCTTCCCCTGGGTGGCAGGGCCTCACTGATCCAAACATGAGGATCACTGATAATTTACCAGCCAGACAATGATCGCTTCTTGCGTACCCAGTACTTATCAAAAAACTATTTCACATCTACACTGTGCTCGAATTATAAATACCGATGCTCAGTTCCACTGGTATGTCCACAAATCATTCAAATCAATCACATTGAATCGTTCTTTCATATCTCGACCTCAGGCCTTCATACAAACCCAACTCAAATCATGTCCGACTCCGATTCTGATTCTGGAAGCTCTGAATCCAACTACGGATTCAATGACAATGACTCTTCCAGCTCCGCCGACACTGATGTCTCGGTCGGTCCCGATGATGCCACCCAAGAAGAGTTCTTGACTCTCGGCAACATCGATGTCAGCGAGTAAGAGGTCAGTTAATTACTGGTTAAGTTGAATCTAATTCAGGCTTAATCGTTTCTTTTACAGTCAATTAACAAAATAGGTCCGGCATATCTGAAGTCACACCACAAAAGGAAGGGGATGAGATCGCAAGGATAGATCGAATGTGGCCTGAGATGATCGTTGCGACTCTGGGAAATTTCAGGATTCTTAATTGTGTAATTAATTATGTAAAGAAAAAAAAAAGACGAGTAGATTCTGTGTGCCGGAACACTTGTGGCAGATCTAGGCACCCGCATACCGTGATAACCTCTCCAGGCAGCTCCCAGTTTAGTAGCGCTCTTATCCGATAGCAAAATATGAGATGGAATTATGGAGCAAGCCGCCCGTAAATAATGTGAGGAGAGCCAATGAGTTTCACCAGATTGTCATCTTCGTGTTTCGCGCTCCACACATACGCAATATGCATACTAGAAACTTCAGGCAAACGTCAATGTAGCTTAGTGCTCAAAATAACACTAGACACAGAGTTTAAGGGAGATCGGCGACAAGGCGGGATTGGGCCGAGACCTAGTCGAAGATCAAGTGCACGACGTCAGCTTATCCTCGTCTAAACGATCCAAAATAGACCCCGGTCAGCACGCCAAATGGCTTCTTCAATCACAGCCACCAGTTCCGGCTCAAGGAACAATGCTACCGAGACAAGGGGACCCACCAATGTGGACTCTGCGCTTACCCACATGCACCTCGCCCAGCACTTGGGTGAGGGTGCGGGTGACAGGCGTGTCGGAGATGATCTTATCGCCGGTTCTGCGCAATATTTGCCGCTATTATTCCCGATCGCGCGTCTATCGTACCTGCGGCCTATGACAAGATTCATAGCGGATTTACACGTCGGAAAGGGCAGACCACTTGTCTCCTATGCAATAAGGCGGCTTGTTGGCATATATACAGATGTAATGGATCGGACATAGTGTGGTAAAAGCGACACTCACGCGCCTAAATACCGATAAATTCCGTATGCAACCGTAAGCCTGGGCGTCTTCACCGTACCATTATCAACTGGCCCTCAAAACCTCTCAGTTGGTCGTGGTCCAACACTGGCCACGACTAGTGCACCACACCAGGCTCGTACACGTAAGAACCAATTTGTCCAAGAAGCCTGCTTGGTCCCACGAATTTGCCTGATAGGGCACAATATACGGCTGACGTTTTCGGATCCTACGTAACATTCACAGCCCCAAAGGGCGTGTGTGATCTTCCCGCAGACTGGACCAGCCACCCGGGTCTGCTTTCCAAAATTGTCTCCCCGACTGGCCTATTTCTGCAGAGGGAATCACGAGAAAGGCTTAGCAAGGCCAGTGTTCCTTGCATGGCCGTTAGAATACCCTAGTGCAGCTGTCAGCATTCCCACTCCCCGCTTTCCTCTTTAAATCCCGTCATGCCACTTTGGTCGGCGACTGCTTTTCAGAGCGCGTATATTTCTTATCGCCGACCCATCGTGAAATCCATCCACAAGACACTCGCGCATCATGGATAATTCTCTTGCAGATCGAAAACGCCGCCGATACACGCGATGCGACCGCTGCCGCCATGCTCGCAGAGCGTGCGATGGAGCTGCGAGAGCTGTTCACGCGACATATCCCACCGCCACCGGCAGCCCGTCATACTCTTGCTCGAGATGCTTGAGATTAAGGACTCCATGCTCGCTTGGGGGGCTTGGCAAGAACTACCCAAAATACCCATCACCGGGCATCAATCGCAATCAAATAGATGCGGTCGAAAATCAGACACATTTAGCAAGCTGCATCGATGAATACCAAGTTATTGCGTCCGATTACATGCTGCAAGCCTCAGGGCTCGGGTTTGCAGATGGCCAGATGGCCCCAAACTGCTCGATTCCATCAAAGCAAGAAGAGTCCAGTCTCGCAAACACAAACGAACTGCTCAGCTTTGGGCTTCCAAACACCATGCAAAATGCCGCTTCAGTCAGCATGGTCCCGACGAGTGACCCTATCTATGATTATGCATCACTACCATTCATGGCTTCGGAATCTGCTTCGACAATATCCGTTCCAGATATAAGCCAGCCAACAGGGGTAGCTGCAACAAATTCCCTTGCACCTGCATCCGACAGCATCCCTGAGTGGTCATTCTGCGCCCAAGTAAACGATGAGCATCCATCAACCTCAAATATTGATCCGCTAGATTATGTTGCAAAACATCAACTCCTCATGGATTCCACCCAGATTCCATCCCCGCCCATGAGTGAAATGGGTGGCGAATCATTCGCGCCCCCGCTTCCTCACGTCGAAGAGTACGTTCAACAATACAGCTTGCCTTTGCACCAGTCAGAGCCCGAACGAAAAAGCCATGGCGCCGATTTCGAATTCTGCTCTCTCAATTGCGATTCTCCAGATTGCCCTTGGCGTCTTGGATCCCAACCCAAGTGCAATGTTCCCCCTACCACCTCAACGCCCTCGCAGAGATCCAAGCGGAAGGCACAGCAGCAATCATCGTCATCCATAGGTATAAACGAAATTTCGCTCTCTCAAACAAACAGCAAGTCGATGGTCATATCTCTCCTCATGCAGATTTATCAAGGGGCCATGGAAAACGCACTACGATGCTGGTCCACGCAATACAGCTGCCCATACGAAACAGTCATGTTAGACTGCAGTGCTGCGAGAACCGGGACCAAATCGAAAGATCCTTTCTCGGAAATCAGCTTCTGCGGTCGCTCGCATGTGCTTGATCGCTCCATGTCAAGATTTAGAAAAACTCCATTTACAAAAGAGGAAGATACGGCCGCCACAAAGGCTTTGAAATTATCCATCATGGCCTTTGGGAGCCAGTGGCGTCGCAACCCAGCGAACGCTACCCAAAGTCGTAATTCTTCCACGTGTCCGATCAGACATCGTCAGCATGAGGCCTCCCGTGGTGCCTCCAATTCTACAGACTTCGATAGTCAGCTTAGAGTCAGTTTATGGAACCAGGCCAAGGATTACTTGGATAGCCGATTAAAACAAGACACCTTTCAAGATATATTCGCAAGGCTCTTGTTTACGATGATTCAGCGACCCACTCAACAAACGGCCATGAACACTTTTAATGCTTGTTCGGCGGATTCCGGAATCATCCCAGATGATAGAAGATCTTTCGAATATGTAACGCATTCCATTCAGCAAATGCTATGTTGGAAGCGACGGATACTTTCAAGGTCCAGCTGCCAGTCCTCAAATATCGAGCTCAGCCCAACCCCGACATTGACGATTGAGGAAGCACGCAATTTCAAGCTGCTATTCTGGATCACCATCATGGTCGACACGACGTCCTCAGTTTTGGTAAACAAACCGTTCATTATACCTGAGCAGGAATGCGGGCTGGAGTTTAAGCTAGATTCCCCCAATCAGTCTCGAAGACTGGCGCGGAACGATCTCACAACCTACGATAGCCCTACAGGATTGTTCCCGGCCAGCACGCTATGCTTTGCAAATACACCTATCCTCGGGCTAGGTAAATTTGGCTTTCAAAAATGGATCAATTCGTCCACCCTCGTTCTCGACGAAGTCCAGCGCAGACTTCAAAACGCCATACCGCTCAAGATTTTACTCTGGCGCAAATTGGGCGCACTCCAGAAAATTCTCAGCACCCAACCCGGCTCGTGCGAGGTCGAGCAATGTATCAAAGACGCGCTTAACGTGTACGAGTACTGGTCTAGCACGTATCGCGACTTTCTCGACGACTGCGTGACCTATTTTGACCAGCTCACGTTCCAGATGCAATCTTGGTACACTCTCCTAATTTGTCACTGGCACCTCCCTTGCTTGAAAATGGCCCAGTGCATCGATGATATCGACGCCATGGGGCTTTCATCCCCTTTGCAGAGAGCATTGCGCCGATCCTCTGCCCTAACATGGGAAATAAGAATAGATAGCGCCTCCTCGATAGCTACCCTGACCCGCATCTCCAACTCGGGCGATGGCGTATCTTCAATGTCGCGTGACAGCAAATCCCAATTCAGCCCTGCCCTTAAAAGCTCAGCTTTGCTTACGGAGCCCTGGACCGACATAATGATACAAGCCTTCGTCACAGCTGGTGCGGTGCTTTCTAATTGGCTGACCGTCTGGAGCCTCGAAGTTCCTTATGGGTGCGGAAACGTGAATCCAGAGCAAATTTGGCTGCACAGCAAAACTCAGCGGAGTCAACTCGAAAGCCTTTGCATAGATAGCATCCAAGGCTTGAACTTACTAGGTGATCTGTCCAGTACAGCAAAGCTGGCAGCCATGGAGCTTGCGGACAAGCTCCAGCAGACATGTGAACTATGAGGATTGAGTGGATGACTGAGAGCATTGCACGTCACCACAAAGTTACATTGAGAAACAAAATAATAGATTAAGTAATTCAACTAGATAAAAGTAATTCAGGGAAAAGAATAAAAGTGTTTTCTTACAATCTACTATGCCTACGCAATGGCGATTACGCAGTGTGCTTTCCACATCATCATGCCCAGTAAAACTTGACGAGAATAGTTCAGAAATCTCAGACTCGGATCAGCTTACGGTCCTTGATTGACCCCACATCGCAGTCAGACCAAATACAAAACATTACCCCAGTTTATTATCCATTGATTCGTGAGCAAAGATCAAGTGCCCACTAAATATGTACGGGTATCAGAATAATCCTACTCATCGGCATGTTCCGCCCCCAGCGTCGTGTCCACCTCCAACCCTGGCATCCCTACCACACTAAGGGGAGAATCTATCTAGATTACGTTTGATCAGTATCCAATTCTACGGATCAATACCCTGCACAGTGCAGGGGTTGTTCTGCATAGAATCTTCCGCTTGGTAAGCGCGCCCAAATGTCCAGTTCGTCATCGATATGCTCTTCTGAAGTCTATTCCGTCTTGTGACCTACAAAACGACATCTTTGAGTTTTCTTTCACGGACATTCACATTTACGAAATTTCTTCTCCAAGGTCCATGACTGATGTTATTCACAAAAATTTAAGAAGTAGTCAAGATTAACCGAAATCGGTTGTCGTCATGTTAAGAATAACTATTGTCTCGTTCCCTCACGCGGGGTGACATATAAAAATGTAATCGCTGCAGTAATTGTTGTTCTTTGTACAACCGTCAGTCAAAAGAACCTCCTCTAACCAACTCAAGAAGGCAAGAATCTGTAAACCGAGCATTTCGCCCGTAAAATAAAACAAAAAAAAGTAATGCCGTAATTTCGCTGACAGTTCCCAGTGTGTATCTGTCGTGAACGCCGTTTCTCCGTGATCCCCATGAATAATACATAAATCAACGCCCCATGATGTAGTTTAGTCAAATGCAGTCATCCACACAAACGTGCCAAGCCCGCTTCCCAGAATTAAAAAGGTCAGGATACCTGCTCCGGCCCGGTCTGCAGTAGTGATGGGGGAAGGCACAGGAACATCGTGACTGTTTGTTCCTGCATTCGGGTCTCCTTTGGAGGTACCACCAGTGGAGTTTGTTACCGGGGGTGCCACATCTTCAATCAAGAGGCTGGATACAGCCGCCAAGACATCCATTCGCTCGCCGGCTCCTGTTGTCCCGTCGACCGAGGGATCAACAAACTCTCCGCTGCTCCAGTAGAATCCGCATTTGCGACCATTCTCACCACCTGTGCATTGGTTGACAGCCGCCTGTGCCGAAGTTTCGAGGACGGGCAGAATCTTATCCTTAGTGTAAGGGGCGACCTGAGTCACTACAGCCAGCCATCGGTGAACATAGCCTTTGAATGAAAGCATGTCGGTTGAGCAGGCACCTTGGCGGGGCTCGCATGTGACCTCGTATGCAATGTTCTCAGGGAAGAAAACTGAGAGAGTGGCGTTGAGCAAGTTGTCAACACGGTTCTTCCACACCTCAGAACCATCGGTCTAGGAAAATATTAGTTGGGCTGCTTGAGCTTCAGGGAGCGGGTCGTGAGCTTACGTAGTTGTACAAGAAAGCACAGCCCTGGAGCAAAATAGCGGCGTTATAAGAAAAGGTTGCCTTGTTGACATCGGTACAATTCTTCTCAACGTGTCCACCATCATACACATGCCATGTATCGTGGTCGATGTAATTGACGCCCCAAAGCCAGTTCCAGGTGTCCTCTGCGTACTCGGCATATGTTTCGTTTTTGGTGTATCTCGCCAGTCGAGCGCCAATGTTGAAGAAGCATCCATTGGCAATGGCTGCGTGGGAGGGTTAGCAACAGGATCAGTGCGGGAAATTCATGCCATTGGAGACGGACTGTTTTTGTAACTGTATCCTGAGTTGGAAAAGGGAATCTGCCATCGCATTCCTCCGTTGCACTTCTCGTCGTGTCGGTCGGGATTTGCCTGCGTCGTCCAGACAGCCTGTGCGAGCGCCAGCCACTGGGGCTTATCCTCGGGAGGATCGGGGAACTTGTTTTCGGCGGCGAGCATAGCCGTCATGCCCCAAAAGCCTTGATCATCGTTACCCAGCGAGGCCGTGTGGTTCAGAGGCATGAAATCGTTGTTGTCGCCGGTTTGGTGTAGAATTCCTTCCATGACCACGTCGTTGTAACTCGTGTCGCCCGTCAACTTCCAGTAATCTACCGTCGCTGTTAGAGAGGTTGATCCTTGCTCGTGGTCAATGTGTCGACGAACCGATGTAAGTGCCCATCATCGCTCCACCTTCCCACCAATAATAGTCGCCCTTGTTTTCTGATGGAGGACCGGGCAAAATACCAGGAATTTGTCCAGTCTTGTTGCCCTCATAGAGAAGCATGAGATCGTAAGCGAGTGTGCGGGATGATTCCTTAATGGCATCTGGAAGGGCAAGGAATTAATTAGATTCATTTGGCGAGATATGTCACTGGCGCAGCAATGCGAAGCATACCTTTGGTGTCGATCTTGTAGTATTGTGCCCCAACCGGCTGGATGACACTGCCTAAGAGGATACCCGTCAGGGCGGCAAAAGCTGAGGCGTGAGATCGCATTTTCAAGCGGTGGGATAAAACGAAGGACGAATAGCGAGAAAAAGGGCCGTAGCGGCCGTTGCAATAGACAAGCGAGCGGATAAGAAGAATAAGAAAAAAGAAAAGAGAGGAAGGATTTATCACGATCCAAGCAACACCGTATGCCGCGAGCCACACAAAGCCCAGGAAACGACCAAAAGTCAAATATCTCCACGTCACTCAAGAGCAGGTATCAAGAAGAGAGAAAATCACAATCACGGGAGGAAGCAGACAAAGTCTCCAGACGGGACGGGAGCCCGGGGCTTTGAGGGCCATGAGAGTCCGACAGCAAGACATGGTGGCCAGTAAACTCAAGGCATTGGTACGAGCCAAGTCTCTGGGCATGGAGGCGGTGCATCCCAATCACTATTGATCAAGGTCAACGGCGCGCTTGGCATGAGCTTGGCGGAAGCTTGGCAGTCTGGTCGAGCAACTGGCATAAAAGGAAGACGATGGGCCGCGAGCCAATCACGGGATGGGCGCGCACGTCCAGACATGGAGAGGGCGGCAGGTCGAGCACTTGGACTGGTGGGCGAAGCAGAGGCCAAGACAGAACCAAGGCTTGGCGACTGGGAAGACCACGTAATAGACTAAGATACGAAGCCTGTCTGAGAGTTTCTGGCAGATGTAATGTAATGCAATGTGAGACTAGCAGCGGCTGGAAAGTGTATGCGCATCACTGGACAAAGGCGCTGCCGAGACGCAGCGACGGCCGTGAAACCTGGATTCCGGGAGGAGCGTCTTCATCCGGGAAGCGAGTGGGAAGCGGGTGGTGGTAGTGGCTGTGGGCGCTGGAACTCGGGGCTCTCGGTACTTGGAGGGCAAAAAGTGGGCGGGGACCATCCCTAATCCTTGGTGCCGATGGTGATGAAGATACGGGCCATCCGGACCAGCACAAGCACCGCACAAGCACAGCCCTTAAGCAGCTACCGCTCCCAGCGCAATGCAGTAAGGGGGCTCGTTCTCGCTACTGTGCAAAATGAGGAGCTGCAACAAACTTGGCCAAAACCGTGCTGAGACCTTGGCAATGCGACCGGGGGTGATGTGTCTGTGATGCTGCTGCTCCAACCAAACTCAGGTCAGTCTCACTGAGACGCCGCCAAGAGGCCCTGACAGGGGTGCTGCTGGTTGCTCCTTTGCCAGCTTTACAGGCTCCTTTCCAGTCATTAAACTTAGTGTACGGGCTCAGGGGGGACGGCGCTAAAGCCAACTTTAATCGCAGCCCCTGTGCTCCCCTCCCCCAGACGAGACCAGGCCAAAGGAGAGAGGCTTTCCCCTCAGGGACTTTCAGTGGGCCACTCACTGGTCACTGGCCACTGGCCACTCCGGAAGCGTCGCTGTTTGTCGTCATGTTGCGTCGCGTCGCAATATGCTTAAGTCTGACCTTAAGTGCTCCGAGATGATGGCGGCGGTGCGCGTCACCAAAGACGGTTCAGTTAGCCAAGGAACATGAAAAAGAAACGTCGGCGAATCCGGAGCGAGCCTCGCGTGCTCTGTGGGGAGGTGTAGTCTTGGCGTGTTGGCCTCCATCCGCTTACCGCCATGCCCGCCATCGCGTAGACTGCTGCTGATCAACCCATTTTTGAGCTCATTTTGCTGTTGGCCTCCACGGGGTGGTGCCTTGGCAATTCACGGGGAGGGCTCTGATCCCAGTCTGAATGCAACATCACGTGTGTAATCATGTGTCTGATAAGCCTTATCATCACGTGAATTCCCTGTTTGACGTCATTTTACTTTGGGCCCTGTTCAATGTTCAGGATCACTGTAATTTTTACATTCATCCCACCAAGCCATTTAAGGCCAAAAGACTGGGTTCAGATAATAGAATTCCGAGATGATGGTATTTCGGAAAATCACCGATCACAGTAATCTTGAGATAATATTGGGAGATTGGAACAGCCAAGGTCAATGGTTGGACTCAAAGAGGCAAACGGCGACTATCCAGCTTCTCTCCGCTTTGCATAATTCAAGATCCGAATACATAACGCGTTTTCGGAGAAGTCAGGATTACGGTAATCTTCCAATTCTGAGTAGGGCCTTGATCAGTGATGGGTATGTCGCTACCCGGGAGAGGAAAAATCGCGATGGTTAGGTGTAGTAATTCGCGGCCAATCGTTGGTGGGGTGGTATTTCTCCTAGAAGGTCGCTACTTGGGGGAACAAAAACAACGCCAGTGGTTAGGTGTAAAGCTGGGTCATTCTTTGATGGTGCAATAGTTCCCCCAGACAGTCGTTCCCCGGAAAAACAAAACAATGCCTTTGATGGGGGTCGCCATTTACGGTGATGTGGCACACGATCATTTTCCCTTCTGGAACAAGTATTCATCCCCGCCAAAACTTAATTTTGCATCAACAATCACCGTTGCCATCAGATGAGCTCTAAGCCACGCATCTTCGGGCTTGCGAGCCTATCCGAACACAGAAACAGGTTTTTAGATTAAAATTTACTTTTTCCTTTATTCGTAATAGACTATTACTCGTCGCACTTGTCACGCTCTCATACCAATATTAGAAAAAAACCTCCATACTTTAATACACTACCCTACACTCAATCTCATTTGCGCCTTATGAGTGGGTTTTCTCCAAGGTTATTTTTATTTGTCTGCCTAAGCTAGAAGGTCTGTCCGTGATGCTCCTCTCCGCTTTTGGGCGTTTTCCGGCTTCTATCATATGATTGCGAGCCTATTTTTCGGGTAGAATTTCCGTAATGTTGCTCTTCCCAAGCCTCTCTGTTTCATCCAGCACCTGCGCCATGCGCCCCCTGGCCTCTGCTGCATGAACCTCATCAACCTTGTGTACCTTGTCCATGTCCTCGAGAACGACGCAAACCAAAGATTCCATCAATCGCAGCGCCAGCTGACCAGCGAACCCGTACTCGTAAAACGCTGGCGTCTCATTAACTTCCAGAAGCCACGTCGTTCCGGTAGCATCGAGGAGGAAATCCAGGGCGTACAGCTCAAAGCACTTCTCCAGGGGAGTAAACTTGTCGGCCATGGTGTGGGCTGCGGCTCGAAACAAATCCGCGGAAATTTGACAGATTTGGTCGTATACGTGGGTTTTCCAGTCGCCAGGGAGCAAGTCATCTGGGAGGTCACCCATGGCCCGCATCGAATCATTGGCCACAAACTCGTCCTCATCTTGAAGCGAGGTATTAGTAAGGGACGACCTAAGACTAGGATTCTCCCACGGCGGGGCATAATCCTCCACAGCCAACAGGGCGAAGAGTTCTCGGAAAACATAAACTCTAAGTCGGCCCATTGATAAAACATAGGCTCGGACATGCCATTTCTTGTTCTCGACAGGAGGGATAGACACGATATATCTCTGTGCCACAAACTCGCGAATGCGCGCCGACATGATGCGCCCGTTTTCGTCAACCTCGAGCCGCAGCATGTTGTTTTCTTGAGCCTTGACTGGGGCATCACTGATGCTGAGTTTTCGACTGCTCGCCACCAGAGCATCCAAAGAGCTCGCCAGAGTATTCGATTGAGATGTAGCAAAACACCCAGAGTCTTCGCGACCCTCCTCATCCTCCCCAGATATCGATGTCGGCCCCGTCGTCAGCCCTGTTTCGCTCGATTGATCCACCGAGACCGAGACCGAAGCGGGGGTTGACCCCAAAACTGAGTCTTGATCAACCTCAGACTTGTGAGGCCCACACGATCGAGCAATGGCGCTTAGACCCGAAACCGAGCCCTCAAGATCGTCATCGTCGCTGACCTCGTGGTCGCTCTCGTCCTCAACATTGGCTGCAAGTTCAAGATAGCTCGCTAATTCATCCGCGGTACTAAAAATACGAATCCCATCGGCACAGTCAATTAACGCCGGCTTTAAAATCCACCACTCGCGTTCCGACGGATCCTTGTTAGTGTTATCTTCAAGCGAGTATAACAATGTGAGATCATCCGCCGATGCCAAGCTGTCATCGACATACTCACTGTAGTCGAGAGACAGCTGTACCGTTTGCGGAACGCTGGTTTTTAAGATACTGCTTGGTCTTTTTGCTGTCCAGTACTCGACGACTCGACCAAGACAATCTTTCCGGGCCAGTGCATCGCTATTCGGGTATGCATTCATCAACGACGTTTCAGAAGCATTGAGAATTGCGAAATGAGGGTTGAGATTTGAACCGTCGCAGATTTGGAGAGTGGTAACGGCTGGGTCCTTTGGCAATTGATCCACTTCGTCGACAAAGATGGCATCCGGTACACGAGTTTGAATGAACGACTTGATATGCTCATCCAACCAAGGAGCTGCTGCCCGAACGAAGACGTGCATTTTTCGAACTTTGGACTTTTTAATTTGTTATTCAACGGGTAACAGTGTCTTGTTCTGGAGGAAGGATGGCTTGTGGAGGGATCGACAGCAGTGTGGATTGACGCATAGGGCTGGGACTTCGACTTCGACGATGATACCGTAACCGGCAATGAAAAGATTGAATGAAAGGTTTAATTGGATATGAGAAAGAGAGAGGAAATGCAGCCGCTCATTGGACGCCGGAATCGATACAAGGAACCAGCGACTGAAATGACGAAGTCAACGACAACGACGACGACAACGATGCCGTAACCGACGACAACGAGCGCGACTGATTGGATCAACTGAAGACGCAAGAAAGGGAAATCATGAATTTTTGTTGCTTTTATGCTGAAAATCAGTTAACAATCACCAACAAACGCAAGACGAGCAATACGATCGGCAAGCCACAGCCAAAACACAAATGCCTGATGTCGGACCCACCAGCGCCAGTCAATTGCATGCAATTTGTCAAGGAATGCCATGGGTTACGTACCAAGTTGCTGAAGTTCATGATCTTAGATAAAACATACCCACAGGCTGATTTCGCGATCCTTGGCTATAAGCAAGGTCTTTGCTCCTTTGAAGGCTGGGGGAGCTTGCCGTGTGGTTGGAGACAAGGATCATGGACCCGGCCAACTCAGAAACAAAAGAATTCGGACGCACGCCATGCTGACCGCTTATTTATTCTAAAAAGCATGAATATCAACGGAAAAAGATTCTTCATCCTGCGAGCGAATTTGTGCCATCTATTCGAGTTTCAAGACGACTGAGAGGGGAGGATTTGACTTGATCCAGTTGATGTTTCGTCATCTTGGACCTGTCCAAGTGAGATTTTTGCTTAGATTGGCCCTCGATGCGGCTAGCAACTTTTCCCCCATCTCTGAGGCAGGCACGATTGAGTATTCTTTGGTGGGGGAATAGGCTGAGGGTGTAGGTGACATTTGTCTTTGTTATGAAAGAGACAACCGATTTGTGAATCGCACTGGGAGGAATTGAGATGCGCCAAGTTAGGACCACACGAAAGGGCGAGCAGGTCGGAATCAATGCTATACGACTTGGACGAGCGTTATTTGATCGAAAATAAAACCGAATAGTCAGTCATACAGATAATACCTAGCGATTCAATGTCAACGTTTTATTGCCTGATCACTATCACACACGCCCCTTGAAATATTGTGCCGCTGTGATTTCCTCAACTCGGATAACACGAAACTCACCTGCCCCGAAACATCAACTTGATAGACAAATAAAAGCAGGTAAATACTTGAACCTAACCTACTTTTAGTTGTTTGTATTATTTAAATCATGTTTGTTTGTCCGTTTGCTAGGATATGTAAGAGAAGGTAGAAGAGGCATCAACTTCCAAGGACCGTATGCGAGATTGACCAAGACCCAATCGACTTTTCTTAACGAGGCTTCCGTATACACGACATATACATCTTCGATTCGGTATTGCAGTCAAAGAATAAAAAGTTGTTAACAGGTTAGGCGATGTCCAGAATAATTACTGGTTTGAGGCTAGGGAGTATCGTTATAGGATTGTTGGCAGGTCAAGGGCTCACACGTGCGTCTCGGTTACGTATTTGCTATCGTCGACAAAGCTGAAAAAGATAAAAATCTCTAGGATGTACCAGAAGTAAGTTAGTAAAGGGACTAGTAGCAGAAAACAATGAATTATCTTACCTTGTCGGATTGGACTTTGATGCCGACTGTTATGAACCACACCGATCTCTTTCTGTCCTGTCAAATATGATCTTTAACTTGGAGAGATAATCCTATATCGAGAAGGAAACATTAAATATTGACACGGAGTCAAAAGATGGAGCTCGCATACAATGAAGTGATGTTATCCTGATGATTTGGCTGCGAGATCTATCATGATATTTCCGGTAGGCCTTTCATGAGATTAGTGGGATCACCAATAATATGCATTGGTTTTTGTTTTTTTTAGTTGAAGTACCCAGATATCTCAAATTGATTCTCCTATCCCTCCCGGGTTCGGATCGCGTTTGCTTTTAGAATAATAATTAGCGGCCTTGCCATGTTGCTGGTTATTCGAACCACTTTGAGATAACTGATAACGCACGCATCTGGGCATCAAGGCTATTTTTTATAGTAGAAAAGAGGTTTCCCGTCGTATAAAAACAGATCAGAGGTAATCTTGCTTTTTGCTTTCTTGTTTCACTGCGTTGAGGCTCTGTTGTACGGTCACCGCGTTGGAGTCGCACTTACGAATACGAATAATACTTGGATTCTCGTGGAGCGAACAACAGACTCGGAGATGCTCAACGCTTTTAGTACTTGGAAAATATAGAACATAGAACAACATATGATAGAAAACTTTCTCTATTAAAACTGATGTTTGCCATGTGAGCTCGAGGACTTCCTCTTCTCTTCAGCATTTTCATTGTTGTCTTGATTGTGATAATTGAGTTCGCGTCCGAGTTGTCTTTTTGCACCCCATGTCCTTCTTTATAATCAAGATATCTGGAACAGGGACATAATCTGTATTTTGTACTCACTCTTGCAATCATTTTCAATGTTCCGCTTTCATAATGTCAGCAGCTTTCGCCAGTTGTTTCCTTTTCTCAGGTGAAAGGGTAAGTGACAAGGATGGTGGAAATCTTATTCGTACAAGCACTGGCCTCGGTGTCAACATTGAAGGCTTATGTCTACGCAGCCACTCCGCTTGTGTGGCTTGCTCTGTTCCAATGAGATGCCAGTGTGCCGCCGTCCTCAAAAAATGATTTTCATGCCGGAACGAAGGACCCGTTGGCTTTATCACGGCTTAGCTCTGGGCCAGGGGTGACTTCGCCCAGTTCTAGAAGTCTGCCTAGCTCTGGCTCGATGATCAAACATGGCGGTATCCAAGGTTAGGGGAATCTAGGGGTACGTTTATCACGGTATGGGTGATGTGGATACGTACGTGCCGCGCGTTTAGGGGGTATACCGGCCCTTTTACCAGGGTCATCGTAAATTTATGTCTGATTTTTAGCATAATCAGGCGGACCAAAAATTGTGCCATTTGATTATTCGGCCTTGGGCATCAAAGATACAATTGGGGTGTCTATCTAATCTTTGACGCAGAGCCAGAGGTTAGTTGGCTGGTGAGGTGATTGGGAAGCACACCAAGAAACGGCACTTTTTTTTTTTTTTTTTTGTATTTACCTCGAGCAATAGATAATTCAAGGGCGAAGCCTTTTGCTTTTTTGCAAGTGAGGCTCGTGCCTAGCGCATTGATGCTCGTCTGTGCCCATGCAAACTCATTTCATCCGGCACTCCGGATGAACCGTTTCTACGGACTTTCGGTCTCTGGCGGATATCCAGAGATCTAAACACTCCGATATGCGAACTCCAGGAAGACACTCCACTCCATCACCTCAGGCGCAGGACGGATGATCGACTGCACGTTCACTGGTGGGCTCATGGCTTCCCGACCGTTCGGCGTCGCCCTGCATCGTCCTGCGTCTTGGAATGCTTGGTATTGCTTTTTCGTCTGAACGGACTGGATTGAACCCCACAAGCCAAGACGATGGTCGCTTTCTGGAACCCGTCTAGCTGGTACAAGTGCATCAAAAAAAGCCGCACGTGCGTGTCTCAGAAGGGTGTGCGCGCTGGCCACGATTGATAGCCAGCTCCCGCGTCAGCTGTAGATGATGCCGATCTAGAAGGAGCGTCCTCACTGCCAACCAAAGCCTACATCAGCAGATTGATCAATGATTTCGAAAGGAGATAGATGATCACTCAGAATACGGCTTGCCCCGCTGACAAAGCTAGCTGCTCCTCCGCTGAAAGAGCACGCTCCACACATGGGATTGTCCGCCCTGCTTGTATGGTTTGGATGTGCTTGCTCTGGCCAGCCATCCCTGATCCCCCCGGATTCCGGGCCCGAATGTTGATTGAAAAATTGATCCGAGGTACGAGAGCAGACCCGGTTTTTGAACTGTAGATCAAATCCTGTGACGGAAATTGACCAGCATCCTTCATCGCATCTGGCTTATCGCTGGGCGCTGGGAAGTGAGCTGATGAATCAATTCTAGTGCAGTATTGATCATTCGGGATGAAAAAGGCCAAGCCATGGTTTTTTGCACTGTAACAGGGGTCGGAACGAAAGTCTATTCGCCATTCGCCAGCGTTCTGGCTGATCAATCTACGATTTTGACTTTCGCTTTGACGGAAATGAGACGCGCCTATGACAGTTGCCCGGTACGCTGGCGAGATCCCTGCCAAAAATCCCCGACCAGACGGATTATTCACCGTCGCCTTACGCAATACATGGACGCCTCGTTTATCCGCGACCGCGAGGGGATTTTTGCGAATTCTGGGGACCATGTCTCAGATCCTGCGGGTGAAAATCATTCCATGGCGTTGGGGATGGAGAAGAAAAATTGCCTCGTCTTGGCAGTGTGTCAATAGTGGTTCGTTGGACAAGGAGGTTGTGCTCTGGGCGAAGGCGTCATGACGAAAGCCAAACGGTCCACACTGACGGCCGCATTCGCACAGCAACGAATCAGGGGCCCGTACGGCACCACGTGTTGAGTTGTGCAAGCTGCTCCCGTTGCACTCAACAGAGTTCAGGTCGTAGGACGGGGAGGCAGTGCAAGCTGTGGGGAACTGGCGATGGGATCCGAAAGTCAAACGGCGGGGATTAAAACGGTGACTCGCCCTGGAAGCGTTGGTGGACCTGTCAAGACGGATCGCCCATGATTTTTGCTGAAATTGGCTGTCTTGGCAGCAACCCCTGCACCAAAAATTAGCCGTCGGATACCTGTCGAAGCACGGAATAACGGTCGCCATGCGTATACACCCGGGGTACGGGGCCAAGGTTTGACACAAGAAAGTAAATCGACGACATGTCGAACCTCCATGTACCACTTGGTAGCTGGCTTATTTGAGATTGAATTCAAGAGGCTCTTGGTTCCTGGATTTTTGAGTTGCACGCCCCCCCTCAAAGCGTGGACCACCAACCCGGGGACATGTTACCTGAAGCGGCAGCCATTGGACGACGAGAATTAAGAAAAACTTGGGTCTGATTTCTTGGCACACTATGTATACGATCACCAAAAGAGGTGAGCTGGTTCATGGACTATATACACTTAGGAAAGAAGAAGAATGATTCGCACACACGCCACACCATGCCGCCACCGCCCGCCCCCCTGTCGCCGTCCCGCCCGGTTCATTACTGTTACAATGTTGTAGAAGAAAAAGCGTTTTTCAAAAAATCAAACGTTGTCGTCTTAATACTGCGACGGTTCACCCTTTACAGGGAGAGAACGTTGGCAGCGCCAGGGTTGTTCTGGGCAAAGCGGGCGTTGAAGCCAATGACGTCGCGGGCCTTCAGGAAGGTAGCGGTGGTGATGCTGACCTTCTGGGTGGAAACGAACCAGCTGACACCCTCGCTGCAAGGGGGAGTGGTCAGGGATCCGGCGTAGCTGCAAGTGCCGAAGTGTCAGATACAGATATATGCATAGGTGGGGGGGGGGGGGGGGGGGGGGGGGGGGGCGTGCAAGTGTGCGTTGGTGTTTGTGCTTGCTACTTGTGCTGCATCGACAAGGGCTCCGCCATGCCGTGTCTGTGTTTTCCATGTCGGGCAATTTGTCAATATCGTTGGCTGCGATTTGCTCACAGGTAGGCTACTGCAGAGGAGTGTGTGTGTTAGGGTTGTAGCTCTAAATGTCAGTTTCGGGCTTTGGAGCGAAGTGACAGCGCCATGCTGTGCATTTCAACCTCCTCACCGGAAAACTGCCACCCGCCACGCCTGCTACACCTGCTACACCTGAGTTGCTGCTGGCTCCCGAGATGGCGGACGAGACCAGACGGTGGCATCCCGCCCAGCATCGTCTGACCGAGCCCGGTGTTCATCGCAGGCTGTGCGCCAACTTGCATGCCACGCTGTGCCATGAAGAGCAGATGGGCAGGGCCTGAGCATTGCAGCTTGGAAATGACATCTCAACTGTTCGCCATGGGTTGGCGATAGGCCTCATTTTTACCGTGGCGTGGAAGGCGAGTCAGGTTTGGCACGTTACCTTTGGCACAATAGGTGCTTTGTACACGGCGCCAACGATGGCGCCCCTCTGGCTTCCTGGTGCGGGTGAGCATTCCACCAACGCAGCGCAGACCGTGCCAAGAATACTTGCCTACAATGCCTGTCTTCCCTGTCCATTCAGCGCCCCAACCGACAAGCCTGGCGATTGAAGCGGAAGCGGAAAGCGCTTCCACAGATCCGCCTGAGGGCATGACGATCCCAACCAGGTGGCTCAAGCCAGCAGCCACCCGTTGACGATGATCGCCCTGCCTCGACCCCCGGCCCCGGTCCCCGACCCCAGCTAGGCCTGCACCGCGCGATGGCGCTGACGCTGGCGGCGATGGTGACGGTGAATGAGGATGCGAGGCCGCAACGGCGACCACTGGGCACTTTGGAACAAGCTCACACATGATCCACGATTGTTAACCCTCCCCCATCCGTCCGCTGTGCTGCAGTTTCAACAGCCTCCTTTCCATGGTCCGACCGTGGCTCTGGGGCATTCAAGCAAGATCCAGGGGCGGACGAAACTCGAGGCCGCGCAAGAGTCAATCGTGGGATCTTGCCTGGAGCCTTAGTGGATCGGCTGTAGGCCGACGAATGGACCGATATACAGAGAGATGGACGGATTAAGCAGCAGCGAAGCTAGACGGCGTTATCGACGAGAACCAGATCAAACTCTGCTTTGACATCAACCACGCTGCTTGACTCGGAGTCGACGAGAGCAGGACAGAAGCTAAAAAAAAAACAAGCGAGGGGCTACAGAGACGCTGGATGAGGCGTAGGCTGGTGGCTTGGTATACGGCAAGGTCCGGCCAGAATGGACCGACCGACAGTGACAAGCTGCCACTCCACCATGCTGCCTCATGGCTGACAAGGCCGGATTTGACGACGGTGATTTCCCTCGCAGACGCAGATGCAGACGCAGACGACCCACTGAGCCGGCTGATGCGTCTCGACATCACATCGAATGGTCGAATGAGGAATTGAGGGACAGACGGCAGAGCGGGTGAGTGGCTGCCCGACTCAAGCCCGTGTGCGAGGAATCCAAGCAAAGTGGTAGACGCGTTTGGGCAGGTCAAACTAACAGCAGCTGGGTGCTCGGTCGCGAGCCACGGACCTGGAACCGAGACCATTACGATTCCCGTTGACGGCTACGAGATTGGCAGGCGCCTTTTGTTTTGTTTCCTCACGTTGCTTCACCCTTTTGGAGTTTGGATGGGGCGCCGGCGACGCCCGGGAAGCCCGCCGAGCTGTCTTCAGTGCGTCTCGCACCAGTCTCCCGGGCGGTGCAGGTGTAGGCAGCTCTGAGACCTTGCGGTCCTGGCCCGTCCGTGGCGCTAGTCTCAGTGCATCCGGGGCAGCGAGCCGCCTAGAGCACTCGTTGATGGAGCGTTGACTTGGCTAGGACGCACGTCCCGTACAGTACATGCATACATACAGTAGTAGCTTTGAGGGAGGAGTGCGAGAGGGAGAGGGGGGGCAAGAAGGAGAGGCAGAGGGAGAGGCAGAGTCAGAGTCAGAGTCAGAGGGAAAGAAGCTAGCACGCTGCTGCACAGGTAGCTACTGGGTGCGAGCGAGATGATGATGGGTCGTTCAATCGTCCATCGTCCACTCCACGGCCGAAGCCATCGCATCCGGCGAGCGTTCCCTCCAGCACCGCGCATCCAATCCAGCTGGCCAACCACGGCACCATGATCAAGCCCACCCAGCTTGTCACTCGTCGACAGGCCGGATGCAGTCCAATATCCTGCCAGCCTTCCTCCTTGGTACGTTTACCTTGCATCTCCATGCCCCCCAAAAAATTACAATCCCGCCCACCAACCTTGACATCTTCACACCCTCTGCGCACTCCCTCAATACCCACACACCCCTCTACAGCCACCCCACTCCGCCCTCTTCACCCCCTACCCTAGCAGAAAGCGCCGCCTGCCCCATCCTTGGCCCGCCCATCTATCTCAACAGCGGCATCCTAGCAGCGATCGAAAAGTTTGTCGTCGTCAGTGTAGTAAGGTTGGTACCTCACCCCCCCATGTCACGACTTTGCTTTTCCCCATACATTACGCTTCATGCCATTCACTGGGCCCCATCAGCCCCATCCTGTCCTCGCGGATATTTCATCACCTCACCTCCCTCCCAAATCGCTTCAGTTCCCATCTTCAATCTTCATTACTAGACCTGTTCGCAACATTACTATTCTATTGTGTGCGCTGTGTATAAGACTTCGACAATCATCTACATTCTTCGTCTACTCTTTTTAATTCTCCAACATATATACCAACAATCAACCCACCTCGATCAGTCCGCTAATTCCAAGAACGACTCCGTCGTCCATCATCACGACCACTTCACACCACCACCAACACTTGACATCTTCAACCCTCACACACATCACCAACATGACGACACACAGGAGAGGACCGTGGTCCAACGCCGAAGACGCCTACCTGATGCAACTCGTTCAAACACATGGCCCTCTCAACTGGGTGCGAATCGCCCAAACCCTTGGCTCACGGACTCCCAAGCAATGCCGCGAGCGTTATCACCAAAACCTGAAGCCAACATTAAACCATGATCCCATCACCCCGGAAGAGGGTGTCCAAATTGAACGCCTAGTGCACGAGATTGGAAAGCGATGGGCCGAGATCGCTCGCAGACTACATGGACGCAGTGACAATGCAGTCAAAAACTGGTGGAACGGAAGCCAAAACCGACGCAAGAGACTGGACCGCCGCCGAGCGGTACAGACCTTCGATGAGCACTACAACAGAGCAGGCCTCTCCATCTCAACTCCAGCTCTTCCCTTGCCCAGGAGCGCCTCCACTTCCCAGCAAGGGGGTCACCGACACCCCATGCCCTGGGTTGAAGCGCCCCTGCCATCACCTTGCTCTTCAGAATCCGCCGAGTCAGACTCTGGCTCCAACTACACAACATCACCAGGCCGGCACCCTCTGGCGCTACACGTGCCCGTGCCAGTAGAACTGCCTCCGCTCCGCGTTACAGCCGTGGTACCATCGGGCGATCCCAAGCTGCCCAGCCTTAGCTCTTTGGCCTCGCACCCGTTCGGGGAGAGACATGAATCTCAGCCTCGGTTGCCCCCGCTGGTGCCACAGACCCAGCTGCCCACTGCACCCAACTCGCCTGCGCAGCAGCACCTCCAACTGCGACAGCAGCCACAGGTGCTCTCGGACAAGGACTCGCGTATGAACGTGTCTGCTCTCTTGGGATAGAAGGGCCAATGAACAGGCGACGCCCTGGCATTGCCCACTTTCCCATGTCGGGGTATACTCCCAGACATGAGGCACATTACCGCGGCCGGAGCTACGCCCATCGGATAGGACAGGGATGATACAGCTTTATGGTTGACTCCTATCATGGGCAATTAATCACTCCGACGCGCCGATCCACTCGCGCCGAGCTCTAGGTGGCTGAGAGCCCAACTAGAAATCCACCGGCCTGAGTAAACCCACAGAGACTCTCTAGCTCCATTGAGGAGAATGAAATTTGACAGGGAGGGGAGAAAAAAAAAGTACATACAACCTGGTCATGTTTACAACAAACAGACCATCTGGGATGGAGTAAAGGCTAAAAAAAAGGGCGAGATGGATAACATCCTCAATGACGGAAGATGTCTGTACATTACATGAACATAACGCAAGTTTACATATGATTGAGGGAAGATTGTGATACAGTAGACCAATCAAATTGGCAGTGGCTAAAGAACCACCGAAATTGTGCTTCATATTATGTTTCCCATCCCATACAAAGTGAAAAGAAAAAAAAGAAATTTGTGAATGTTAGGGCCGTGGCATAATTGCTTTGGCCAGCCACTCGGCGCCAAAATGAGACGAAGCGGGATTCAACACTTCGGGAGGGAGGTTCCAGCCCAAGTCAAAACTACGTCAAGCCATGCGCAGCTGGTGACGGCGACCAAGGGCAACGCCGTTACCTGATAGGATGGAGAGTTCAAGCACAGTCACGTCCTGGCCGCAATACGGGCTCTTAGGAGGGACATTTCAAATCAGCCGGATGTGATGGTCGGGGGGCAGTAACAGAAGGGCACCTTGTGAACGCTAAGATGTGGCATGGTAGCGCAGACTCGCTCGCCACTGACAGGTAGGTAGCACATTGGCTGGAATCCGGTTGTCTTCATCCAGTATTCCCGAGTGCACCGGTTCTCGCTCCCTCTCCCCCCTGCCCATCGGGGGGGCAGAGAAGGAGAGTAAGCGTTATTGATCACGGTACCATTGTACGGAGCTTGTGTGTGCGTGTACGTGTACGTATGTGAACGAACGTATGTGGCCAGCCATCTTCCTTGGCGACGGCGAGTTTGTGATACAAGCGGGTTGAGAGTTACCTTGGTTTACATTCATCTCGATGGCTATTGCCTTCCGTCAACTCCGTAGAGGAGGGGAAGGGGGGGTCCGCCGCCTCGCTCCAGGACTCAAGGCTCAACTTGCCCATACTTTGCCCATCGCGTGCCAGCCAATTACTCTCTTGTCCCCTACAGAATAGTGGTGGTGGCCAGTGGTAAGCGCAGGGGCCATCCCTCGACGGTGCTTTCCCTGCTTGGACAGAAGCGTCGGCAGGTGGACTGGAATGTGGTCGGGCTAGGCTCAAAGCAGACCTCTCTCATCGACTCTGCCTGGCGGCCGGCCGGGCATTGGACGGGGATTTCACTCTTTGTCCTTCTCTCTCTCTCCCCATTAGGCATTTGGGTTACCCTCCCTACTAAAGGATAAAGGTCGAGACTCCCGAGTGGTGATGTTTAGATTTAGAAAACGGGGCCCCTGGCTGTTTTGCTTTTGGGCAAGGACGGCGCTGTTACAGCTAGATTGGAGTTTTTTTGTTTTGTTTTCCCGGCAATTTGGATGGATTGGGGGGGTGATGATCAATGGCGAATAGCGACTGGTGACTGGTGATGCCGCCTGGGTGGTCCATGATGGGCGATGGAGAATGGAGGGATGGGGGGTTCGGACAGGATCGACGTCGATCTGCAAGCGGGCGCCGACCGCATTGTCATATCCGATCCAGATGCCAAATCTCGATTTCCTGGGTACATACATGGCTGCTGCTTGCTGCTGCAGCATGCTGTTATGCCTTGGCCCTTGTCCCTTGCCCCCAGCCTTGACCCATGCCCGTGTGTCCTCGTCCCTTGTCCTCTCGTCTTCTTGACATTGTTGGCCTGTCTGCACATTTGTTGCCCCCTCCCTGTTCCATATTACAAAGGTCCGCCTGGCCAAGAGGGCCCGGGGGGGGCCAGTGTGCTGGCGACCCAATAGGACCTTTTCCCTTTTCCCTATTCCCAGTTCTGCACGGGTTGAGAGGGAGGGGCGCGGGTCGTTGGCTTGTTTTGGCGCCCTTTTTTGCTGGATGGACATGGCCCGGGGCGAGGGCCTCCCGCGAGGCATACAGTAGTTGGCGCCGCCGTTTATTGCCTTCATCACTGGCCAACGCCCAAGCCAACCAACCCAACGTCGTCGACAAGGATCTCCGTCAAGCCCGTGGCCCGTTTTGGGAGTGTGGACTGCCCCTAGCGAGCCTGGACGTTGCTTTTTCCGGCTACGTGACCTGAAGTTGGACAGAGGCTATGCCCAACTTGAACGGGCTTGAATGAAACGAAACGAAACGAAAGTGGCTCCCCCCGAGGGACGGGCACAAGCGTCTGGTGGTGCCTTGTTTGCCTCGATCCTCCCTCTCCCCATCTGCCTCTCTCCATCTGCCTCCCTTCCCCCCTCCCCCGAGCTGGAGCTTAGCACCGTCCTTGCACACAGGACTGTGGGCGGTTGGTACGTTGATAGTTTGTTTGTTGGCTGACGCAAAAGCCGACGAGGCTTGGGCGTCGGACCACAAGAAGCTCACGATGAGATTTGGTTGACGCCATGCGTACACAACTTCTCCCCCCCCTCACCCGCCGGCCCGCCGATCGACCGAGAGCGACGAGAATGAGGCCGAGAACACGCCTTTAAGCCGTGAGGATGACAGCCATGAGAGTAGAATCAAAGCCAAAGCTCCATCACGGCTCGATACATTCCAGCCCCGTTGGCGGGCGGGACGACGGGCAAGGCGTAGGCTGGCCCATTTCACACTTTGGACGTGGCCGCGCCAAAGCATCGACGTTTCGACGGTCCTTGCCCAAGCTTGCCCTCACCCGCTCCTTGGCCCGATCCGACGTTAGGACTCTGGAGGAGAGTGAATTGGCACTTGGGACGGTGTCAACGCCAGAATCCCAAAGGAAATCAGTGCACGTCGGATCGCCCACGCCCCTCCCCATGGCCCATTACCACCACACCCATGCCATCCGATCCTTGCCTGATACCTGCACCCTGCGCGTCGCTCTCCTCTCGCACCCCAGCCCCTGACAAAGCTAATTCCCATAAATCTAACCGTCGTCCACACTCGTCGACTCTTTGTCCGTCCCGCCAGCCCGTCCGGCCCCCAACCAGCGAGCCGTCGCTCCTCCATAAACCATGATCCATGTCCAAAGGTCATTGTCCAGGTCGATCACCACCACGCTTTGTTTGCTTTCGGCATTTGTCTCGAGGAATAAAGACAACCCTACAAAATTAGTTTAATCTATTTCACACACAATGAAATGATGCCAAAAAAAAGTTCACCAGCCAATTCTAACCCTGCCGAACAATCTCGGCTCGAATCCAGCTCCTTGGTACCACTCACACACATGGCATGGCACCGCACGCGCCCTCTCTCACACCTCTCAATCAGTCAGTTCTCACTCTCGTTTTTGCCTACGACACCGCGTGACTGGTGACCGACTTGACACACTGCGATTTCCTTGAGTCAGTCGCCGCGCTGTGTGCCTGTGCTTATGATTCCACAACGTGCAACGCACCTATGAGTCTCCCACTCCCCATTGCTCGCCCAGGGCCATCCCTCTATTTTCCAATGCACCCGGTCCAGTGAGATATGCAAATACGATGATCCTGCTACTGTCTAGGCGCCTCACTCATGTGAGCGTCCCATGTACCTATGATCCTGTGAGGTCCCTCCTTATCCTCATCCTCCTCCTCCCCGCCCCCCAGCCGTAACTTTTTGCCCGCGTTACTAGTGTATATGCAATGCACGCCTGCACGTCCCGAGGGGAGAGATACGTGGTAGCGTCCACGTCGTTCGCAATCCGCAACGGCGCTCCAGCGCAAAGATGACGAATGATCCCTGGCACAGCAGCAGGCAAGTTGAACAAACCTGCTTGGCTTAGCGCTGCAGCACTTGAGAGGATCGCTTCCTTACTCTCTTTTTTTTTTTGGCTCCTTTCCTTTAAAGGGAAATGGAGAGTGCGCATCAACCCGTTCTGCAGCCCGCGCCAGGGGGGCTCTATCCTTGCCGAGATACGAACACCCGCATCGACTTTTTTTTACGAGGGTGTCCCCCGTCTCTCTCTCCCCCACACGAGAGCTGAAAACCGGGAGATTCCAATCGGGAAGTTGAAGGGATCAAGGGAGTAACAGCAAAAAGAAAAAAAGGAAAAGAAAAAAAAAGAAACTGGCAACCACAGACCGCATCAACTTTTTCACTTCGTCATTTAAGGATTCGCCCTGTATTTTGAAATGAAGTCACGCCCGTTCACACAAAAAATGAAATTTTGGCGTATGCAAACAGGGCGAAAAAATAAATAAAAAGAAAAACCAATATCAGGCACACAAACAAAACAGGGCACAGAAAGTGAGGCGCCCCTAAGAATAGCAGCGGCTTTGTAAGGATGATTACTGATATGCCGACGGCCCCGTCCCCAACAACCAAAGGGTCTGTCCCCCCCGCTTCATGTTAATTGAGCGCCTGCCGTTTTGATTTGAGGCTGTCATCCTGTCTGGGCTATTAACTTATTTCGTCCAGGGAGGGGTGGTGGTCAAGCGTTCAATGCCAATCAATGGGTGGACGGGACGATGCGCAAGGGGTTACAGAGAGCTGGAACTGGGGTTCAACTGGCGGAACGGTGACCCGGGCGGCGCTACGACTACAAGTCCTGGTGATGGCTTCCTCTAGGCAAATGAGCTACGCCCTGGCAGACGTTAAGCTGCTCTTAGGGAGGGTTCAGGCACAAATGCCCCGGTCTGACAGCTTGGGACCATGGGCAAGTTTCCATGCTGTCGGGAAGAGGTTGTTGGGTTGGGCAACAAGGGATGACTGGGGCTGGGGGAGAGAAATTTTTGCTTTGGCCGTTACAAGTCTCTGTTTCTTTTCTTTTTCTAATTGAGGGGACCTTACCGTTTCATTGCTTTTTTAGCGAAAACAACCCTTACCTACCAGAGGGGCGGGACAACTGGCAGGCAATCTTTGGGGGGGACGATTGGGTGGTGGAGAGAGGGGAAGGAGATGGAAGGGGGTGTCACGGCTCTCGCATCAATATCCTTGAGGATGAGTAGCGAGTGGGAGTGGACGGTTGCCATCGTCGTCGTCACAGCAGACGGGGGGTCGCGGAATTGAGACACGGTCAGAACATTCTTGGATCCGCGGAGATCATTTGTGGCTCCCTCTCTAAATCGTCAGCAGAGCGGCAATCCCGTTGCTGGCGCTCTGCTTTGGGCCAGTCGTCGTCACTGTCAGCATCATCGGTCACAACACTGCCACCACACAACGGCGGCACGCATGCAGATCGTTCCGATGTAGCCTCCTTCTTGTTGTCGGGGCGTGTGAATGAGTGAATGTCAGCGAGTGAGAGAGTGTGTATGTGTGGTTGCGCGCGTGTGGTGTGTGTGTGTGTGTGTGTGTGTGTGTGTGTGTGTGTGTGTGTGTGTGCGCGTGCGTGCGTGCGTGCGTACGGCAGAGCGATACCTGCTGCAGCTAGGGGAGAGGATTTAAGCACTCTCGACTAGAAGCTCGAGCTCTTCGCTGTCCATCACAAAGATGGGCAAGGCGCGCTGTCGCTGCAGTGCTGCGGCTGGCCCTCAGCGCACTCTGAGGGACGTGAGCGCAGGTAGGGCGCGGTAGTTTTCAGGGATGGCTCACCCTCCCAGCTCTTGGAACGGTCCCGGTGCAATGGATACACTTGGGCGGGCACTAAAAAACTTCCCACCCGATACCAAGAGGACGATTTGTTATTCGTGGGAAAAATTGGCTAGTTGGGCATTTGACTAAATGGGGATCTGATCGCGATTGTCACCTTCTCCTTCCAGCCTTGTTTTTGCACGTCATGCTCGTTACTTTTTTCTGCCGCCCTCTCCTCCTCGCCAATCCCGTCCCCGCCTCACTGTTTTTTTTCTTGTGCACTTTGCTCGCCTGCTCGTTAAAGAGAGATCGCTGCTCGCTTGGAGAGTTTGGATGTAACGGTAGGTAGGGGGGTGGTGCACAAGCATCGACCCTTGTACCCGATTTCCATCGGGATCTCCAGAGTGAGTGAGGTATCATATCCCGCCAATGTGTTTCCCTTCTGGGGAACCTGAGGAATTCTCGGATTACTGATCGCCAGGGGATGGGTGAGGGGGGGAGGGGGTTGAGTCGGCGTTAAATGTCACGTCACGTCATTGCGTCTGGGGACCTTGTCTCTGGCTGAGAGCGAGGGCCGAAAGGACGGGGACGGCTCGACCGAAAAATTTCGGGCGCCGTTGTGTGCGGCGCAACGCCCCTGTTCCTTGTCTCGCGCTAGGGTTGCGTCCATGGTCGATCGCTCAAACCCCTGCTTCCCAGTTCGCTGCCCCATCGGTGCTGCTGGAGCTGAGCAAGATCACCCACGCCCTCCCCCTGCTTCTGGGCCCTTGTCCGCCAGCGAACCCTGGCCCTTGCCCTGTCATCCGCCAAATGGTTGACATAAACCTCGCCCTCTCGTTGGCTGCGCTGCCCATGGCTCGCGGCACTAGCTGAAAGTCGCGGTCCCGGTCCCACTTTCCCGCTCCCGCTCTCGCATCCTCCCACCGTTGGCTAGGGCCACCCCTCGGATGCCCGCGGGCTGCGGTACCGCCAACCTTGATTTTCAAATCTCAGAAATCTCGAGTCGCAAATCACAAATCACATCTCTCCCCCCAGCCCTGGCTCTGGCTCCGGCTCCCAGTTCCCGGGTTCAGCTGCGGCCCCCAACGACAGCAACATCGATGCTGACATTGGCCCAGCGTGGAAAAACACGACGCACCATCTGATCCCCAAGTCCATCTAATGTATGAGATCTCTTCCACCCTGGTCCTAAACACTGTCGAGTCAACCGTGTCACCACACCCACCACCCCTTGTTTACCGTCCAGAGATGTGAACCATTTACCCATATCATCCCCATTAGCATCAGACTTGGATCTAGGATCGTCCCTTGGCGCCGTTACAGCGTGCTCATCTCAAATACCCATCCTGCACCTGGGTTTAATTTTGCCCATGCCCTCCCTCCCATGACTCGTTTCTTTTCTGGGTTGCACCTCATCTCACTTCATTTATCCCGACGTCACATCCGCCTCCACATTTGGGATTCCTCAAAGACAAGCCACCGCCGCCCTGGTAGCATCGCGCTGCATTGCGTCGCGCTGCGTTACCGCCCCTCGGCCGACCCCCGTCCTTGTCGTCGCTTCTGTCGCTCACCCGAGCCCCCTTTCCCTGGTAGCGCTGAGGGTCTTGAGGGTCCTGAGGGTCCGAGGAGCTGGAACCGCTACGTCGCACCGATGTCGACGAAAAAAGCAACTGCGATACGGGAAGAGATTCCAAGACCCAAGGGGTGCGGTGCGAGGCAGGGCGCATTGAGACCCTGACCGGTCCAGAGGTGTCGACGTTGATCCACGGCAGTGTCTCGGGATGTCCATTTGGGTCAGCGATTATCAGTCAAATTCATGACGTACCTCGGCACCTGCTCCCACGTTCCTTGGCCTAGCTCGAAACGGCTGCTAGGGGAGGTCGCCAGCAAGGCAAGGAGGTGAGGAGTCGAGGCCAGACCGGCTGTGGTCACAAACAGCTCCGTCCTTGGCGAAGAGGCGGCATTGCTTTGTGCATGCACAGGAATGGGTCAGGGCTGGTAGACAGACCCCAGGCATAAGGTCCCCCAAAAGCGCCCGGAAATGGATATGCCGCCCCCCTTGTCTCTGCTGTTTTCCCGTCCCGCCGCCCGCGCTCCTGGGAGGGCACGGTTGAGGCCGCCACGAATAATCTCTCCAGGAATGCCAGAAGCACAGGAAACCAGAGCAAAAAAAGCACACTGACCACAAGCAGCGAGGCTCACGGGCCCTCGTGGTGTGGTGCCGTAGGTAGTACCAGACGAGACGAGACAAAAAGGAAATATTGAGTACCCAGGTTACCCATGCGTGAGTTTGCGCACAGTACGGGGGAGGTCGGTGAGTTGAAACCAGACGCCCCGCCATCAACAAATCCCGAGGATCTGGGTTCATCGGTCCTCGCTTATCGCCGTCCAGCACCGCAGGGGGGGTGGGACACACTGCCTCACTCCGTACGTATGCTGCTGCAACTCTGCAACTGCAACTGCAACACTGTAGATACGTTACGGGATAGGCTGCATTTTTCTCCAGGTTACGTTTTTTTGACCCGGGAGCTCCGCGTCAATTACCTTCCCCCCTCCCCCTCGCGCCCACCATCAAGCTCCCGCCTCTCGGAATCCTCAGGAAGCAACCAAAACTGTACCGTCGGTAACCTTCTTTACACTTTGCTAAGGCACATGGACGAGGGGAAGTTCAGAGTCAATCGTGAGGCATAACTCACAGAGGCTGGGTGGCTGTCGCTGGAAACGCTGCTTATACCCGACGGGCTCCATCGGCCAGGCCAAGGTTGCTCAACTCCTCATCGGTCGGACGAGGGGTCGACGTGCAGGCACCCAACGCGCCTCCAAGGCACACTTGTGCTCTAAAGTTCACGTCTGATTCCGCGCCAACCACCTTCACACAAACAACAGGCGAGGAATTTTGGGTTTCGATAAAAAGAAAAGTAAATTGCCGCCGGGCATTGAATCGGCCTATCAATTCTCTGTGTCACCCGAAATCCTGGTGCATGACATGAATCATTCACCAGCCTTCCGTCGACCCGTTCCCGGCTCTAGGGTAAGACATCCAACGCCAGCACCAGTTTCCCCCATTCATTCTATTGTCACAAGTCAGCTCGCCATAATGATGCCTTGATAGTCTCAGTCACATTCCTTGTTGGGTCGGTCCTGAGTGAAACCCCAACTGCATTCCAGTTCCTCCAATCCGGCCACGCGCCACCATCGTGCGTTCCCTCAACTCCAACTTTAATTGCGACGTTTTGTTCCATCCACCGAGTAGAGTTCTGCACCGTCGACTAAAGAGGGTAGTATCCGATGCCAAAGCTTCTCCTCTCAACGCTAGATCCCGCATCGCATCAACTTAACTTAGAAAAGTCCACACCGCACACCATTCTTGTTCCGCCACAGACTGACTCTGCGCCAACCCCGCCCCTCGCCGTCGGCCTTTTTGCTACCCGTTGCTCTTGGCACTGCATTCGTCTCGATAAACTTTGACCGTAGAGATGTCGTTTCTGCCACAAAGTTACAGGCCTTCTCGGCCTCACCTCAACTCTCTCACTTTGCCTCAACCGTTGTAGCTTTAGCCCAACCTTGCTCTATTGACACCTCGTCTCCAGAGGCTCCCACTTTGACTCGGTCAAATCCTGTCCAGGCCGCATTCGGTCCACCTTACGACCTTAGACCTTTGATCCACACCCACTAGTTCCGGGACTGGTACCGCTCTGCCGTTGCTTTGCCTCCATCAACGGGGCCGTCCTTGGCGTTATTTGACTTGACTAATGTGACTTCTGGGGGTGGACCGGTATATTCCCTTTTGGAAGTTGCATGTGCGTCGCCCCCTCTGTCCAAGCTCGTTCCTGGCCCCGGCATATCATCGCCTGGCACGAACGAAAATTCTCGGCGATGACGAGAGCGAGACAAATTAGCGCAGATCTGTTTCCGTGTTGATGAATCGGATGGTGATCTACAGTCGTCCACGCTTCGGGGCTCTTTGTACATGCTTGAGTTTTTATTGTTCCGAGTGTCTTCAAGTGGCGCCAGGTTTCGACTTGCGACCTCAGGCGAGTTTGATTCTGATCTGGATGTATCCTCGACTCGTCTTTTCTGGGTTAACTTTGGCTCTTGTCTCCCACGAGCACGGCTTCGCTCGAGGGATTGGGCCTTGTCTTGTCGAATGAATCTTTTGCTCAGCCTGACGTCACTATTTGCATCTACAATTCGTGGTCGGGAAACTGTATCTAGGTGATTAGCTTCAGGACAGTGAAGGAAACGGTAGATACATACGAATTGAACTATTGTGCCCAAGGGCATGACCACGGGATAGCGTGTTTTCCGCACCGTCTTGGCTTGTCTCGTTGAGTTCTGCAACCCTCATTAGTTACAACTCCAAGAGTGCCAATAAGTTTCACAGGGACACGGCCGCCAATCTCAGGTGGCCAGTTTTACCTTCTAGTTGGCCTGGGCAGGTAGTGTTTCGGTTTTGAGGTCTCAAGAGACTTCCCGATCTTGCTATAGCAACTGCCTCTAGACCAGTGTCTGATGTCTGGTGGATAAGAATCTCAAGCCGCTTAATCTCGGCTTTGTATCTAGCCTCCTGAACCATCCAGTTCTCCTGCATCTGGCTGAACTTTTCTTGCTCTTCAGCATGTTGGCTCTGTGCTTTAACCAGCTCCTGCTCAGCCGCAACTGCTTTTGCCTTCAGGAGCCCGTAGCCTTCTATTACGTGTAGTATGTGAGAGTGGTATTCCAAAGGCAAGGGCTCCATGAGCGGCTTCGTCATCATCCTGACCTGTAGTGCCTCGGCCATTTGATCAAACGATGGGTTGTGCCATGTGACTTCCTCGGCCTTGGCAAAATGGCAGCTCTCTGGTTGTGTCTCTACTTCCAGAAGGCCCGATGTGGTTTTCATTTTGTTGTGCCAACTGGAGAGCTGGGCCATGACGCCGTGTTGTGGGGTGGATGGTTCCTCGGCTCTCTGGTCGACTTGGTGAAGGCCACGGAGGGCTGGTTCAGAGCGGGGGGAAGAGAGAGTCCTGGGAGCCCGAGCCCGTGTGCCCCCAAGGAATTTCAACCAGGTTGCGTCGCTCATTGTGTTGAAATGTTTGGTGACAGGGCTCGGCGGAAAATATTGCATTCACTGTGTGTTGGAAAGCAGACTAGGCGCACAAGGAAGGGATTGCTTGGGTTGACTTACCAGCTGCTAGGGAATCTGTCACCAGCTGCATGTAGCCAATATTTCGTGCGAAAACAAACAATGCCATGTTTGATACCACAAGGCAGGCGCTGCCTTCTTCGGCGGGGGTTGTTTGCTCAAGCACCGCGTACGAGAGGACGCTTTATTGTAGAGGGGACAAGACAAAGATAACAACACAATCATAAACCCAAGCACATTGTATAAAATTATTTGTCAAGGGAAGAATGGAAGGAAACATGGGTGGTGAAGTTTAGTGGTTAGTGTTGTGTATTCTTTACAACCAAGTCTAACTCTTTGATAACGAAATGTACAATCCACTAAACATGACAACCTTATCCTGACATGCGAAAAACTCGCGACAACTTAGGAAAACAATGAAAATCGAATAAAAAAACCATTGAATACAAGGAGTAATGAATTATCAAAGTTCGTAACATTCCCGCTTTTTACAACTTGTTTCGCAAGTCGACTCTAGGGTAGGCACAACAACCTGTCAAATCATGACAACTGCCTCATGGGTGTTTGAAGTTAGCCCCTTCTGAAACTTATTTTGATGACGCTGATATCGACGAGTTTTCTTGAGGCTTGTGTACCTGTATTTTGTCTCTGCAAGACATGTTTGGAATTCGTATCTTAGTGGCTGTGTGAACCCCTGCCTCTTCTCCTTCCGCAGGCTCCTCTTCTATGTATGGGAGCCGAGGAGGGACTGCTGAACCTGCACGTAACCCCTGGAACCGCACAGGGGGTTTTCTTCTTTCGGGAATCTCTGGAAGTGGACGGCGTGCAGAGGGCGATCTTGGTATTTCCGAAACCGAAGCGGACTGCCCCCCTTGAGCCGACATTTCCAGGAAACCGAGAAGCGTCTGGACCAATGCTTCTTCATCTTTCTTCCCTAGTGCCCCGACACCTGTAGTAGGAGGAGGAGATATAGAGTTGTGGATTTGTGATTTGGAGTTGACGTCAGATGAGTTCTCTTGAGGGCTCAAAATGTCACTATCGGCGCTGAGCTCCTTGAAGTCTACACGGCTTGGAATCAAATTTAATTGTCGTAGATTATTCCATGAGCGATAATGGAAGCGGAATGAGGCAAATGGGTTTTGCTTAGGATCAATCAGAATCCAGTCGTAGTAGAATGCATCTTCCGGACTTTCTAGGAGCCCACCAGAAGGTGAACTAGCAGTAAAATTAGCAACTGGTGTGCTGGGAAACAATTATATTATAACGTACGCAATTCCATAGCACTTTTGTTCTCGGTGTTGCCCTAGTATAGGAGCTCTTCGTTTCCGACCCTTGGAACGGAATACCTGGACTTCAATGAGACCACCATCATCGGCGACTGAAGTGCTGTTTGGAGCTGGCAGAAAATAGAAGCAACGAGCCTCTATTCCTTCTCTCCGGTGAACAACCCCGTTCTCCTTGTAATGCCACCGGTCATCCGGTTCGAATAGGGCTCGGGTAACTGAACCTGAAGGTTGGTTGGAAAGATTTGTGCCCCAGCTAGCAATGTTTCTCCCATTCAATAAGAGCTTGAAGTATAGGTGGCATGTGGAATTAGGAATTTTGTTCACTAAATAATGAATGCCGAACTGGGACCCTGTGCTGGGTGAGTTTGAGGAACACGCAATCTTCACACCAGGAACGGATGCCGCTATTACCTGGAGATGACGGAATGTAAACAGAAACATGAGGACTGGCGTCTTCGACAGGAGAAAATCCTGTTTCTGAACCTCTTTGCATTGGCGGGTTGAGTGGAGGTACGACACAGGTAGCTGAAGAGGGGCCTGGGTGAGGAAATTCTGGGAGCTTCTTGGTGCCAGGGTGTGTGACAATGGAGACATCAATGCCTCGAAGGGAGGGCATGCTGGTAAGGAATTTCGTTTTGGAGACGTTAGGCGAGCCGACTGGCCATTCCAAACCGCGAAAGAAGATGATGAGAAGCTGGAGGATTTGAATATGGGGGATGAGGGAGTGAACAGGGGAGAAAGGAGAGCCCGTGATTGAATGGGGGAGTACCGTGTTACAAAAAAGGTGTCGAAGTGAGCTTCAGGAAAAGCGTGCGTGGGTGAAGAGAAAGAGAGAGTTACAGCACGAGATTTCTGGGAGGGACTTATAGAGACTGGACAAAGATACAATAGCTGCCTGCCAACTGTTAAACCATGACACTTTGGTATGGCTCACTCATGTTTGACTGGCTGTACCAGCTGCCCGTGCAGTGCCTGACAACTGTTTACTAGCTCGGTCGCTGATCACCATACTCGGTGTGGCGTAGATACGGTCTTTATAACTTTGGTTCAATATCCTCGCATCTCCTCATGGCCCTGACGGGTTGCCTATTCTTGACTTGAGCAAATGAATCCAGTCAAGACGACGTATTCCGATAGGGATGGAACTACAAAACGGGCAATGGACTATTGGTCCTTGCGCAATGGAATGTCAACATTATCCGATGGTGTCCGCGAGACCTTCTGTCCAACTTGCATTCGACTTCTTGGCTCATGAGACCAAACCCGAGGAGACCGGCAACAGCAAATATGGACCACATGAAATAACAAAAGGTCAACGGACGTCTATTTCTTCATCATATACAGTCGACAGGAATCAGGTACCGGGATACAACGTTTTTCCCGCTATAGTACTCGCCGATGCGTCCGCCGCCTAGCTCCGTCCCAACACTTGCTTGGTGTCCTCCTCCTTGCCCAAAAGTCCCAGGTTCCGTATTTGCTTGGCGCTTGGCGCATTGTCTCGTGCCGTCGAGGTCTCGGATCGGGCGTAGGCCGCCTGCATGGCTAGGGCTCTTGCGTGCTGTCGACAGTTAGTAACCGAGCCAAGTTCCGTACACCCTTTCCGGAGCTGTGTGCGAGGGCGACGTGATGCCCCGCGAGTGATTTAGGACGCACCTCCTTCTTGTGATGCAAGCACTCGTAGTAGTCCTCAAGGGTCAGGGAGCACTTCTTCTTGCCGGAGTCATCATCAGCCGAGGTGTTGACGACGTAGCAAGCCATGACGTCCTGCCAGAAGGGAAAGCAACGGCCGGGGCCTGGAAACATGAGGCGTTACTGTTAGCCGGTGCGCGCGAGGGGTGGCCTCTATCGGTACTCACCGCCGTGAAGACCATATCCCGACGCCATATTGAGCCAATTGGGTGCGTATCGAGGCGTTTAGCTGGTCGAGAGGTAGCGCTTTTGGCTCGTTTGCGCGGGTCCGTCCTATGTTTGAATTGACGATGCAGATGGCTTCCGGGCGTGAGTTGACCCGTCCGAGTAGCAATCGCTGCGTTATGATTGGTCAAATATGTGGAGAATAATGCACTAACTGAGGGTACTTTGAATAATTGGCCCTTTAGTAGTAAATTGCATGTCACGAAAATTAAACACATCACTCTTTGTCGAAACAGCACCTCGCTTAATTGCATCTTAGTCCAACAGCGTGCCAAAGTGCCCCTCGATGACAGGTACGTACCTATTGGCCTGACTAGCCAAGTTTGGAGGAATGATGGAGCTACTGCGACGTCCCACGTAGCTATCACCACCTTACTGGGTAGTTGGCCTTAGTTTACAACGACGACCAACCTTTCACATACGCGCAAAGAATTCCTCCCAAAAGACGAGGCCCAGAACCTACAAACGAAAACGAACAAACATCCAGAAACCGAAACAAGGTGTTGACACCTACTTCCTGACGAGCTCGCCTCGTTGGAGCGCTCACCATGGCTGTTCCTCAGTCTTTGGGCCCTGCTCGAGTGGTCTTGCTTGCTGTTCACTTTGCGACGCAAGCAGACATCGACAGCCTCTCAATTCTTACGGCACAATACAGCACAACCCTACGCCTAGATCTCGTTCTTCGAATCCTTCTCACGCATCTCCCCGAAACGCTCAGGCCCGATGCCTACATTCCCCTCCTACAAGCCTTGGCCGCCAACGAACCACCGGCGCACCAAGATCAGGCCCTCGACACCATAGCAGTTGACGGTCTGTCAGATGACCAAGCTTCTAAAAAGGTCAAGAAGCTCAAGCTTTTACACCTAAAAAACCCTGGCATCCCAAACCACGATGAGACCGATTCCCTGACCACATTTCTGTTTCTGCGGGGCTACCGAATGGATGAAGAAGCAGGCATGCTGGCTCAGGTCCCCGACTTGCTCATCCCCTTCCTTCAGCGAAACTCTGCAATAGAGACTTGGCTTGTCTCGACAATATTGCCCCTCTTGCGAAGAAACCATGAATACTATCCCAATAAACCAACACGATACTCGCTCCGCGAATTTGAAGAGCTACCAGACCGAACCGCCATCGATTGCCTCTTGGCAGAGACCGGAACATCAGAAGATGGGCTTCCTTTTATTGGTCGTGATTTTAGGGGATTGATTGGCCCCTGGTTGTTCAATGATTCTCGATGGCGACAGAAGCCCATTGACGATCCAGGCAGCGGTTCGACTGTGGAAACGGTGTTAGCATGTGATGGCTGGGAACAGGCTCTCGAGTGGCTGATTCAGCAGGCATCCAAATCATGGCATACCGTTTTGAAAGTTATCGAGCAGTGGGATGGCCCGCAGGATATTGATTTAGTTGATGTTGTCAACCTGTGGTTTCAAGAGCCGCAGCAGCGTTACCTGGATTCGAGCTATGCTCGTGCCGCCTTGGCTAGTGCATATCTCATCTCTGATGCTACTCCAGATGCCTTGGAAGGTGCCTATAGAATATGCGCCAGAATGAAGTCATTAATGGGCCAGGACCTGGATGCAACTCTTCAATCAGAAGCATCTGCACTGACCCTTGTACCTCAGCTTGATACCGACGCTTTCCCTGGGACCAAGACAGCGACATATATGAGGAACGATTTACTGAAACCGTCGAATCCTCTGACAACTCTAAACTCTAGTTCAATTAGCCTGTTGATGACACTCGTCCTCAGTGCGTTCTTATTCACTCGTGCCGGCGTTCCTTGTGCCGTGAGAAAGGTTGGCGATCTGGCATTTCTACAAGACCAGAGAGAGCAAAAAGCTGAACTTACACGATTAATTCGCACTTTATCTGCACATACATCACAGAACGATGACGAGTACTGGATTCGTGCACGTAAAGAAATTTTATGGCTACATAATTGGGGCAACAATGATTCCTCGGGACCGACTGAACGCATTCAAGGTGTATTTGGCACAGTGTCTCTGCAATACATAGAGACAGAAATACTGAAGGCTTTGCTGTTAAACGCACGTACGTATTCGCTTCCACTTGTTAATTTTTGGACATGTGTAATAACTTGAATGCCTCTGTTTAGGATATTCTCTGGCTCGATCTATTTATGAAGATGCTTTAGAAACACCTTTGCCGGCAACTGAAATTCAGAATACGGTGCAACACTCAGCTCTCGCTGCTTTTGACAATGCATCTAATCCAAACCGATCGAGGGGAGGGCTTAAGAAATGCGACGACATGTAAGTTTGTTTGAAAAGTTGTGCAGACAGTCACTGATATTCGCAGTATTCATGCGTTTCCTAAAACAATGGGCAAGAATCTTCCCTCCACTAAACAGATCGAGGCGTTGCTAAAAGCAACACATGCTCTTAGTGACTACCGTCTTGTGCTCAAACAGGGCGAACCTTTCAGTCCAGTCGTTCTTAGGGTGCATTCAGACCCTATATCGGTTATAGAAAAGGTCCTCGAACAAAACAAGAAAGCATACACCAGGCTACAAGAGTTCTTGGAACTTGGGAATAACATGGCCAATGCTGGCCTCCCCACGTCACACAAGCCAGGGAAAGGACGCCTACCTCCTAATGATCAGGGAGCAGATAGCTTGATGATAGAGAAACGCATTGTGGCTATGTGTATCGAGGCGGCATTGAGAGAAGACGACTTCGAGACCGCCTACTCATACGTGGTAAGCAGGCTGGGTACACAGTCTTCCATGGATCCAGAAGCCTCTACAGACGAATGGTCATGGAAAGCGGCCCTCGATGCTGGCAAGTATGTCCGTACAGAGAGATCTCAGAAACCGACACATCTGGGCACGGCCAGTGGGAACCCCGAAATTAGGCATCTTGAACAACGAATCGAGTGTTTGGCAACCGCACTACGCATTGCCCCCTCTAACCAACTTCAGGAGGTACTGAAAACCTTTCGACGGTGCGAGGAGCAGCTTGACTTTGCCATCAAGGAGGAGGCAGCCAAGGAAGAGGCTTGGGATGCGGAGGGTGATTTCCGCAACCTTCCAGGAGCTTTTGATGCCCCTGATCCGGACAAGGCCTATCCATCACGTAACATGACGGCAAGTGGTGCAGCCCGCCAGGCAGATGAAGCGCCCATGTCACTATTTGACCTTTCCCGAGCAACCGCTCGAGTCGCATCGAGGAATCTGACAGCGTTATCAAGCCTGCAAGGTATTGCTCAGGGGGCTACACAGCCCCAAAGCACCGAAGAGGATAATCTCCAAGGGGAGCAGCGTGTCAGGAAACGGGATCAACTAAGAGAAGCGGCAACTGGAACCTTAGTTTCTGGTGTTGGCTGGCTCCTCGGAGCCAACGTCAACCGGCCTGCTCATGACGACCAACATTGAGAGGTGTTAGTGACACCTTCTTCACAAGAATAATGATAACGGCTGCATGATGTTGCGAGAACTGGTTTCGCGATAGTGTATAAAAAGAAAATGGAGTCAATTGTCTAGATATGCTACAATGTACGGATACCCAATATACAGAATTTTAGCCACAGATGGGGTGGAATGTCTGGTGTCCTCTGCTCCACAGTCTATATACGCGCTCACTCACCTCAGGGACTAAGAAATAAAGATAGTGCCATTCGCTGTATCACCAAATGCCTGCCCAAGACCAAAAACTGTCTTCCACCAGAACCGCCCGAGGGAATGGATATGGCTTGGCAAGAACCATGTATTCTTCCTGGCCTGTTTGACATGCAGTGATGATCAATCAAGTGAGGTCATAATATCGAATAAAACAGACATTAGATATTGGCTTTGAATTTGGGAAATCGCGATTGCTGATGCCCGCTGGGAAGTCTTAGACATCATCGAGAGAAAACGAGTAGGGGTGATGATGTCTCAAACCTGGATCATATTAGTGGCGAGGCAAAGCATTGGCAATGGGCAAGGTAGTCATAGCGTTAAGGCTTTGGCTCTTCAGAAAAAGATTGCTTTTGTTGCCTAGAGGGCCAGAGTTGCATGGTAGAACAGGCAATTAGGAGGCCAATAACCTAGGTCGCCCAATTGAGTACCTTGAGAAAACCGCCTGTTAGGATCAGCGTTGCGCTCTGGCTCGCACACGTTACCAAAAATGGCCGGGCCGGAAAGCAAGTGATGCAGGTTCGGGAAATTTTGCTCACGGCGGCGTTTAGGGATGTGACACCGACCAAGAGCGTGAAGGGCAAGCTTTGACACTGGATACGGAGGAGGAAGAAAGGGTTGGCCACTGCACATTGCAGCGCTCTATCTTCTCCTGCCACCGTCTTCCTCGGGCAAAGTTGATTGGCGGACAAATTAAGAGGTGCATGGCGTCAAGGTGATTTATTACAGCGAATGGGCGATTGATTGTTTGGTGAAAAGTGGCGACACATTTACGGACAAGTCTGGTTTAATAAGAAATGTCAGTCAAGGCGACAAGAGCCGCGAGATTGATGGAGGCCAGCTTCGAATGGCGTGGTCGACTTCAACTCGCAGAGCCCTTTTTTTTGTATTGTCTGAGACGGCACGAGAAGGCTGCGAGCAACGAGTTCCGCAGTCGATGGTGAGTTTATTGATCCACAGGTTTCACCCGTCAAGGCCGACGTCGACATCTGCTGGATGGTGTTGACAATGCTATCAAGTAGTCGCCGATAAACGCAATGACTGATGAAGTGTTTGATTCTGCAAAGATCCGGAAAGCTGCCATACGTGGTCCATCTGTGACCTTGTCGCCGCAAAACCGACCAGCAACAAGAAACTCAGTGATGCAGGCCGAATACCCTTTTTGATTCCATTCCCTTAACGTCGCAATCACACGAAACTCCTGAGTGAGCAGAACCTAATCGAGAGCCTGCAGTAGTCCTTGGAAGGCAAAAGAAAAAAGAAAAGAAACAGGAAAGCGAACAAGCAAAACAGGGAGTTGAGGAAAGGAGAACTGAGACTCAACCCCAGGATATATGCTGCTTTTTCAAGACAGCTGGGGTTGACAATACCATGGGTACTTAGTTACGATCGGCACCTGGGAGGGTTAGCAGTTATTTTGGTGGAAAAGGATGGTCAATGGCTCGAACCTCCATAGGGGTCGCGAGTCTCTGATCGAGAAGTAGACTCGCCGTAGCTGGCAGCTCCTGCGGCAGGAGCGCTTCCAGCAGGCTCTCGAGATCGAGCAGCGTCGCGCTCGCCTCCACGATCATATCGGTCGCGCTCATACCCTCCAGGGCCGCCGCCGCCACCACCACCACGGGGGCCATAGCGATCACGATCCTCACGTCCGCCGTAGCGCTCACGGCCGTAGCCTTCTTCACGATCGCCACGACGCTCGTAACCACGGTCATAGTCACGATCGTAGTCACGGCCGCTGCCGCTGCCGCTGCCGCCGCCGCCGCCGCCACCACCACTGCCACCACCGCTGTAGCCTCGGTCTTCATACCGTCGGTTATCACGGTAGCCACGGTTGTAATCGCGGTCATAACCACCGCCGCGGTCCTCGTAGCGTCGCTCATAGTTGCGATCGTAGCCACGGTAGCGGTAAGGGTCATCGCGGCCGTAGCCGCCGCCGCCGCCTCCATAACCACCACGTCGGCGGTCATCATAACGAGGGCGAGGGTCTAGGGAGTGATTAGTACGAGGAAACTGGCAGACAGGTGGGTGGAAGAACTTACCTCGCTTGGGGGGACCGAAGTACTTGCCGGGAGTAGGAGTGCGAGGACGAGCTCGGCGAGCCTTCTCGATGCTCAATGTACGGCCCTCGATCTGCTCGCCTTGGAGGCCTTCCTTGGCAGCCTCAGCCTGCTCCGAAGTGACCATCTTGACGAACCCGAAGCCACGGGACTCCTTGGTGTGAGGGTCGCGCATGATTTGGCACTTCTCAACGTCACCATATTTTTCGAACATCTTGGAGACTTCGGCCTCAGTGAGCTTGGGGTGAATGCCAGTCACAAAGAGGTTGGAACCAGGGTTGACGGCACCGTCATCATCCTCTCTGGGGGCGGAAACATCCTTCATGTTGCTGCGACAGACGAAAAACGTCAGCGGAGGCTCGGCGCAAAGAGAATCGGCGTTTCAGGCGACTTACCTATCATTGTTGCCACTTGGGGAGGCAGAGCGGCGACGACCGGAATCGTTCTCGTCACGGGGACGGGGAGATGCGCTGCGGTTATCACGCTCGTATCGAGGACCCTCATCTAAGATGAAATGGTCAGCGGGTTGTTACATGTGTTGGCGTTGAGGCCAGTCTGCAGAACTACGGTACGCGTCTGCGCGTGAGTGGCGACTGGCTGAGTCACGGGCAAGTACCTTCGTAGCGGTCACCATTGGCGGCCTCGTAATCCATGGCGGTGGTAGCCATTTTGATTGATGCGAATAAAGGGAATAGAAGTCGGGCGGGCGATGGACTGGATGATGCGAAATGCCAATCGTGAGCCTTGGTGTTGTGGGTGAGGCTGAAAGGGAGGAAGAAAAAAAAAATAAGGCAGAGTTGGAAGGAGAGGGAGAAAAAGAGGAAGGAACGGAAAAGTGTACAGGCCGATGGAGAGGGCAGTGTCAGACAGTTGGCAGAAGGGCTCACCAGCTGCCAAACCCAACGCGCGAAGGAGAACAAAGAGAAGAGGCGTCAGGTGAATGCAGTCGATGACGGGCGGTGGACGAGCCTGGATGGAGGAATGGAAGATAGAGATGGGGATGGGGAACGAGGGTGAGAAGCGAGTCCTTGGACCACGGTGGGCGCCGGGGAGACGAGCTAACTGTCAGCACGTCAGCAGGGCCACCTCTCCGCTACGGGTTTGCTGGGAAGGCGCCTGGGCAGGTACCTGCCTGCACACCATTTCAGGGTTCGCCTCGCCTCACTCCTCCGTTTTCCTGGTTCGCCTTGCTCTAGACACTCTTGTCGACGTGCATATGGCTCGATATTTCTCTGCAATGTGCAGTCATCTTGATGTCACCGGCCCATCCATTTGCACCCTCTGGTGCATTTTCTTTTTTGTTGACACCGCCTTGCGCAGCTGAACGCCGAAGGCAGCCAGCTTTTCTTGATGGTAGCCTCGCAACGTCGTTGTGCGGACCAGCACGAGCCACCACTTGCTCTGACCCCCCCTGTAGTGTATGGTCCAGCGACATGCTTTGTAATTTAGTCCCACCGGTCGGCGTGGGCTTGATGGTTTTTTTTTCCATACTCCCCAATTGTGACCTCCTAGCACGCACCCAACAGGCAGGTACCTAGTGTGCCTGCATCTACTGCCCTAGCCTGTCTTCTGAACCCTGTAGCGTAGTTTCCATCCACCGGCTCACTAACCTACCTGGTAAAACGAGTGACACAAAAACAAAGCACAACAAAGCAAATGATGAAGCCACCAAAGCTCGTCCGGAAGTGATTGAAAGATGCCAGCAGATCTATCGCTGGCAATCTGGTGCTGGAGTGACTCGATTTACCCATGAACGCTACTTGCTTCATGGTAGCCTTCTTATCTCCGAGTCAAAACATAACTTTACACTGTGTGCTCTGCATTCATTTTGTCACTTGCGCCTGGGTACCTTATGTACTTGCAGCTTCCTCACTGTCCCCACAACCCCAGATTGCATTTTTTTTCTTTGCCAGTGCTACGGGTTCGGGTCGCACGCAAATGTCCGATCTAGCGACTTATCACCGTCCCTTTGCGTTTTTCTCAATTACTCTCAATTACTTCGCAGCTCGATCTGGGTACATTTTTACGCTCTGCATGTTTTGAACTACCCAGTCCCAACCCATATAGAATGGTCAAGAAGCCTTAGCTCGCTGGTCGCCAAGTAAATCTCGATGACGGAATAACCCTTTCACCCGGGCCACTCATTTACGAGAAATCTAGTGATCTGGCTGGCTAATCCAGTCAGCCTGGGGAAGCGGGGTCTTTCGTGGGAAGTTTGCGCTGTAGATCATTTTCCCCCATCCTATGTCGTTACATACACGTTCCTCGCCAAAGCTCAGGAATCGCAAAACTAGTCTGGGACGTTGTTGTTTCAATCAAGTGAAAGTGACTCAGCTCATTTCTTATTTTAAGAAACCGACCGCCATAGATGATCGGGATTCATACGGTTCTGGTCTTGTCGTTAATTACGAGCCAATACCGTGACCTAGATGAGTGACCTTCTCGCGCTTGAATTTGTCTAGTGCATTTACCCCCCAATCGGGTCATTCTTTTCCCTGCGGGGACCAAGACTCGGGTTCCAATCTAGCGACTCCCGACTTTCTTGGTCAACTTAAATAAACCGCAATGTATATATAAATCGTCGGTTTTTTTTTTCCGTTCCTTGCCCTCGTGGCATTCACGTCAACAGTTAAAAAAGAAGTCAACCATCAAATAACAATGTCACTCGAGGGAAAGATTTATGCTATCACGGGTGGAGCAAGTGGCATTGGATTTGCCACAGCCAAGATCCTATCTCAACGGGGCGCTATCGTCTGCATTGCCGACATCGATCCCGCAGCGATAGATCTGGCCAACTCACACTTCACCGAGAAGAATGCCACCTTTACTGTCACCCGAGTCGATGTTTCTCAGAGAGATCAGGTCGAAAGCTGGTTGGACAGCATCGTAAGTAGATTTGGGCGACTGGACGGCGCGGCCAATGTGGCTGGTGTCATAGGGAAGCATCACGGAGTTCGAACTGTCGCAGATCTCGAAGACGACGAATGGCATAAAATCATTGGGATCAACCTGACGGGAACGATGTATTGTTTACGTGCGGAACTGCAAAGGATAGTCGATGGCGGATCCATTGTTAACGCTGCTTCCATCCACGGTACTAAGGGCACGTCATTGTGATATGTTTTGGCGATAAGCTTCTCGTTTTCTGACTAAAATTCATAGGTTTCGCTAAACACGGCGCTTATGATGCCAGCAAGCACGGTATTGTCGGCCTGACTAAGGCGGCAGCGAAGGAGAATGGCCACCGAGAAGTACGAGTCAACGCGGTGGCCCCGGGCGCAATCTTTACCCCCTTGATGCAAAAGGCTTGGGACATCCATAGCCGGCCAGCAGACGCACCGTTTGATGAGCCCAGTGCATTCCAACGCCAGGGGACCCCGGAAGAATGTGCAAATGTCATTGCATTTCTTCTCGGACCCGAGAGTACCTTTGTCAGCGGTAGCGTATACGAAGTGGATGGAGCTTGGCTCTAACTCGCTATCCCGGCAAAAAGATACTGGTGATCTGGACTGAGGGGCAGAGGGAAGTGTGATATAATGACTTATGATCTGGAAACTGAATTTTTACCAGACATCCTCTGGTTGAACATCGTGGTTCTCTCCATCTTCCCGAATGTGCAGATGGTCCTTGTCTCGTTTCATGGGTTTGCGCATATCAAAAGCATCTTCGCTCGATTGGGTCGGGTCAGTTGCATGGTCTCCATAATAGTCCTTGACTACACGGAAAACACTGTAGCCCAGATTCTTATAAAAGGTGATTGCGCGGTGGTTGCTTCGTCGCACGAATAAATCGACAAACCACGCATCGTTTGCATCGGCCGCAAGCTCGAGCTGCCCTGTTAGGATTTTCCCAATGCCCGACCTTCGTGCTTCCGGAGCCACGGTAAGGGCGGTGATGTGAGCATGCCATGGGAGGTAGTGTTCGGAGAACTTGTACGCATCGGGGGAGGATTCTACTTTGCCCATGACTGTAGAGGAATAGTTAGTAGGGCCGAGATTGAGCAATGCTGCACGTTGGCACATCTAGACGTACTATAACCGACGATATTTCCGTCCGTGTCTTCGCAGACTTGGAAAAGTGAGGGCCATTTTGCATGATATTGAAGATAGAAGTTCAGCTCGTATGTTTCCGTGAGTGGATCGAGATTGCACTTGGAGAACTTATTGACGTCGTCGGGACGGAATCGTCGGAAGGTGGCCATGTTGAAGTGTTCTCAACCTGGGGCAGGCGACAATTGAGAGTTCTGGAGACGACGAAGAGGTGGCGCGAATAGAAGGCCCAGTGGAACAGCGGGGAAGCGATGCTCCATGAAGCAATTTCACCAAGGCGTGGGGTTTTCAGACATGTTCAGATGTGATGTGGCCGTGCCATTGCTGCGTGGTGGGGTGCATGACAAGGTCAGCCACAAGCAGCCGCCAGCGAGGGGGTTGCGGCCAGTGGAATGAAACCCGACCTGATCAGGTACCAACACCCGAGTACAGGGCAGAGTGTTACAGTGAGGGCGGTACCTTGATCCTAGGTAGCATAATGTCAAATCCCATTTTGGACCCACCACCACACTCGCTTCTGCTGCATCGACCGCCACGACGGCATTGAACAGTCATTGCAATAATCACCGTGGACAGACCTTAACACCGTCTTTTATGATTATCCACGTGTCGTGATATGCACAACCTCCTCACTTGATGCTTGAAGTTGACGGTATCGTCTACTCATCCTCTAGCTTGTTCCCAGCCGCTTGCTCGCGACTGATTAGCCGCGGCGCTGGTGCTAATTGCCCCCCAAGCAATCCAGTATCAATAGGAGGCACGGCTGCCAACAAAGGCTGCGCCCAAACTATTTCTCGACTCCTTGGCCAGCCCGACCCTCTTGCGACTCCGCTGCCATCTGCATCCTGCAGCCTTTGCCTGTCTTGACGTCTTGAACCACGTCGGCCGCTTCTCCATCGCCATTTCTGCGCCCACCGCTCTCTTGTCGACACGTGGGGTGCAGCTCTGGCAGTGCCAAGCTGCGAGTTTATCGAGCCTCGACCACCTCTCTCAAACGATCAAATACCACCATGCCGTCCTCCCCGCAGACTCCGAGGCACTCTCGAACCTCCTCGGCCTTTGACAGCTACTCAGGCTCCCCCCAAGATCGACGTCTATCAAAGTCCTCGATGCCAGATCCGTCAACATCTTTCCGCAGTAGCTTCAACCAGGGCGAGGGTCTGGATATGAGTGTCCTCGGAAGCGGAGGAGATGGAGGTGGAAATGGCATGGGGAACCTTGCCGACGAATTGGCCGATGCCTTCTCGGACTCTGGAGAAGAGGGCGAATACGACGATGGAGACATTGGTGGTGAGCCGGCAGGCCCGGGCAACGAGCATCTGGATGATGCCGGCGATGCAGCAGGCATTCGAAGCCCTGCCGAGGGCGATGGCGAAAAGGCAATGATGAACCTTGGCTTGCTCTCACCAAGGCGGGCACACCAGAGGCAAAAGAGCGAATACGATGGGAGTGAATACGGGTCGGAAACAGATCTCGAGACCTCAGGAATGCCCCCGGGGCTGGTTTCGAAAATGGATGCTGTGGAATCTCTAGCTCGGCGGGGGAACGAGAACTACGGCGGACCAGCAGATGATGTCTTTAAGAGGGTTACTAACGGACTGCGGGACCTTGGGTCACAGTCCAGCGTAGAGGCCAGCGCTTCAAGGTCAGTAAAGCGAGCCTGAACGACGAACTCATGCGCTAACAGATATGACAGGTTGATAACGGCGCATTCGGCGTTGACAACACACGTGAGCCATCAGACTCGACAACTGCACAATCTGACCTTTGCTCTCTTATCGCCTCTGGTTCCTCCACCTGACGAAGAGACAGTCGATGAGCTTGTTCCTTTGCTTGTGTCGCTCACTGACAGTATGCCTCGACCTTCCACATCCGCCTTCAATTCGTTGACGGCCCTCCACACCATCACTTCGGATTTGGTTCAGACTCTGAATTACCTCTCCGATACGCTTCATATGTCCAGACAGACTACCACTATGGCTACTCGGAGATTGAAAAGCGCTAAAGAGATTGTAGCCGAAATGAGGCGCGAGGAAGAGCTCAAAGAGGAGGGCGAGCGTTGGCTAACCCGTGGCAACTGGGGTGAGAGACTCGAGAAGAGAGAATGTGCGGGTGTTTGTGGAGAGGTTATTGGAGGCTTTGAAGAAGTTTGCAATGGATGGCGAGAGAGATTGCTTGCACAAGCAGAAGCGCAGGCATGATAAGACAAGATGGGTTTGGTCCCCGTTCTAGCTCAAAGGCGACGGCGCAGGGATAATTACATGCCTGCATCATTCTTTATTCTTCCTTATTCACATGGGTCTCTTACCAACTTTTTTCTCTTTTGTTCATATTTCCGGCGGCTAGAATTGATGGAGGAGAGCTAGGGCGCTGCGTGGCATGGGGTACCGTTAAACAGATATACATAGAGCTGGCATATCCATCGGAACTGCGTCAGAACAGGCAGTACGATGATTTATAACGAATAAATGACTGAAGGATAGATCCGACCCGAGATAGGTAACAGGACACCGGCACAACAGCGGTCTTCGATATAAAGATAGGATGAAGTGCTTCAGGTGGAAATTCTGGGTACCCAGCTACAGGTAGACAATCACGAACATAGGAAAAATCGAACCTCTCACTAATGTGCAGTTGGCGAAGTTGTCAGCCAGCTCCATTTGCCGGTGACTGGCAAGGAAAACCCTGTATCCTTGGCAAAAACATAACCGTGAATGTGCTCACAAAAATGCATGGCTGATCTGGAATTAGACGTGGCACATAGGGGGGGCCAAAACGCGAACAAAACGCGTTTAGAAGGGCGTCAAGCGGCCCATTGACGCGTCCAGCCTCAGGAGTTTAATGAGTCGCGAAGGGTCGCGCTGTGGACAGTGTGGGCTGTCTCGCATGGTACAGTACGGATGGCATGTATCCTATCATACACCCCAGATATCCAACAGCAAGCGTTGCTTTTTTTTTAATAAAAAACCAAATAAGTAAATAAAACAGGAGGTTAATGCCGCCAGGTTTACCGTGACGCCAAAACACCCCACAGAGTCTTGGTGAATTTGTTCGCAAGTCCAATATTGGTGTCAAGCCATGTGTACTGTGCTCTTTGCTCCCGCGCTACTAGGATGTTTGGAACAGGTGGCTGGAGTCTGCTAGGATAGAGCATCAAGCTGCAAAACAAGCAACGATACGAAAGGGTAACAACCAATAAAACTTCACAACCGAAGTCAATTCTCCAAAGCGGTAATCACGTCCCGCACCTGCGCCTGCACGCGTCTAGCTCCGCCGAAGGTCATTTCTCTTGAACGCTGGGGGCCTTCTCCAAGCCTAGAAGCGATGGAGGAATTACAAGGAGCCACCCTGCTCTACCCAGTGACCGTTTGGCGCTGGAGTGCAGCCAGCACTTTGGTTAAGAACTCGCGACGGCACGACTTTGACGCAGGCGCGGAACGTCCCGCTACTTTGAAATCGTTTTGGGGGGGGGCCAAAACAATAACACACGCACAACACGAAGTCGACCCACGCCAATGTTTTTGTCTAGTCGGAGTTAGTGAGACGTTCAGACAGGAGACGAATGCGCGTCTCTCGCTTTGACGGGAATAACACCGACCCTTAGCGGTTGAAAAAGAAAAGAAGGGGAAAATAACACAGAAATCAAGCCACGCACATAATTACATGCACGCATGTACGCTGCGCCAGTTCTCTGCACGCATAGACGGGGATAGAAACAGCGCCGATAGGAGACACAACCTTGTCTGCATATGCGTGTGAGACAGAACAGGCGGTGGGATCGGTCCGGTAATGTAAGGAGGCAGTCCCTCTACCACTATTCGAAATCACTTGCCCAGTCAGGATACTCCAAGGCAATTCGAAGCTAGTCGCATTCTACCGTAGCGTTGGGCACCACTACAAATGTGACAGGTATGTAAATATGTAGGTATGCCGTCCACCTTAGCCAAGCCAAGTCGCTGGATGGCGGGTGCAGGTCCGACATGGACTAAATGCGGGCACAGGCGTTGGATGTTGTGTTTACGATGGCGGCGGACCTAGACTAGGCCCCATTTCGAAAGCCATAATCTTGCGCCGGGGGTTTTATGTACGGAAATGGTCATCAAATTCCTGTCTTAATTTTACACAAACTCAGTAACACCATTATCGTGGGAGCGAGCCTTGGAGGCTCAGCCCACATGATGCTGATGAAGGAGGGAGGGAGCAGGAGTGGTAGTTGGCGATGGCAACGAAGGCACGAGAGTCCTGCTTGAGAACGGGGCCGGTGGGTACGATAGCAACAGAGCTGGGGCCCGTGTAGTATGAACCGACTGAACGAGAGAGGAGCAGATAGATAGGAAGTAACCATAGGACTGGGGTAATGCACAATAATTATGAACTTACATTGAGGGCAAAAAGCAAGCAACCAGCGAAAAGCAAGCACAATCACGTCGGGCAGGTCAAGACTTGGCCGGGTTTGGCTATTTCGAGTTGTTGTTATTGATGAGCGCACCCGCGCGTTTCCTGGCCGTCCGCGATCCCCCCTGTAACACCGGGGAGGCTGGCGTCTGCGCTACCTGATTGGGTGCAGGCCAGCTCCAGGTGCTTAGCGCGCCTCCCGGGTCAACCTCCCACGTCGCCCACAAGCAGCCCTCTCGCTGCCCGCCTTTCACGGTTTCATCCCCCAGGCCCCAAGCCCCCCAGCCAAAAAAAAAAGGCCCAGCACCTGCTGCCCGCCGCACCTCACCTCTGCACCCGCCAACGCAACCAACACGACGCTGCGCCAGCCAAACGTCAACCTCAATTCTCCCTCGACCACGCTCACGAGCCCACCAAAACATTGCCGCTTTTCTCCCTCCCTCACCTCCCTCGCTTTCTCCCCGCACCAAGCTTCGTCTGCAATTCACTCTCTTGGCCCGTCAACACTGTCTTCCCCTCCTTTATTTCCATCCAGTCCACACTGCTCTCTCGCTCGTTCTCTTTGTCGCCCAAGCGCCCATTTCGCTCGCCGATCCGCCATCCGGCCTATGCAACCCCCGAGACGATGCGATAGACGCCTTTGTCGTTCCAAGTCGAGTCCTGCTAGACGGTGATAGGGACCTACCCTCACCGTCTTGCCCGGCTTCATCCTTGTTCATCGCCCTGCCATTGTCGACCACGACTGTCTTCTTGATCCAGACGACCCACCCCACCGCCAACATTTGACCTCTCAACCAGCCATCCATAAACACGGCCAGCACATCGCTTCACGATCATGACGCTACCGGTCGACCCTGCCGGTCTCTCAGCAACCGCATCTGCATCCTCCAAAAGGACCATGGACGAGCCCAAGACCACTACCTCCGGTCCTGCCCGCGCTGCCACTCCTCCTCCCCGCTCAGAACGTGCTCGCCTAGAGTCAAGGCACAACATGGACAACGGGTCAAATCGCTCTCTCCGTAGCGGCAATCGGATGAGCGATGTGTCTGTATCACGGCCGAGTCCCTTCGATATCGATGCCGTTGACCATGCCCTTCTACGAGAGTTTCAACGACCACAACGAGAGAGCACCCCAGGTTCTAGCCCTCATCGTAAACGCCAGAGGATAAATGGTGATCGGTTCGTCTGCGCCTTCACCGAGCTCACCATGTTCCATGGCTAACATTTCATAGTTTTATCCCAACTCGCTCTGGCCAAGATCTCCAAGCCAGCTTCAGCTTGCTGCACGAAGATGGGTCTCCTGCTACGCCCTCGAAACAGAAGAAGCGGACCCCTCATGGAGAACTTCACTTTCAAAAGAGTATGAAATTTGCTGCCCTCGAAGCTACCTAGTAATGCAACTGCTAACATACTGCTCCAGCGGAAGAAGCTAACCGCACCTTCTCAACGCTACTGCGCGCGGAGCTTTTCGAGAATTCCGTCCCCCAAGCGACCACACCAACTCTCTCCCCCGATCATGGTCTTCCATCATCCCGCGCTTCTATCCATGACGGGACCCGATCCCACACTCCACCAAACAATGCTTCCACCACCTCATTACCATCTTCATTAACACCTTCGACTCCCCACAAGAACCTGTTTTCGTACATGTCCCCTCGCCATCACAACCAAGTCGCTGGCCACCCAACTCCATCCAAAACTCCTCAAAGCAGACATGGGCCAAACCTGGATACAAGAGCAGAGATCTACAGCCTATCGCCTGTCAGATTTGGCAGCCAACAGATGCTTCTTAGCCCACGACGCCAACCCAGAGCTGTTAGCAAAGTACCCTATAAGGTACTGGATGCCCCCGAGCTCGCAGATGACTTCTATCTAAACCTAGTGGATTGGGGAAGTGCAAACATTCTTGGCGTAGGCTTGGGCTCAAGCGTCTATATGTGGAATGCTCAGACCAGCAAAGTCAATAAGCTTTGTACTTTGGAAGATGACACTGTCACCAGTGTATCCTGGATCCAGAAGGGAACTCACCTGGCTATTGGCACAGGCAAGGGTTTGGTTCAGATTTGGGACGCTGAAAAGGCCCGAAGACTAAGAACCATGACCGGTCACACTGCAAGAGTGGGATCATTGGCGTGGAACACTCACATTCTCACCTCTGGCTCTCGTGATCGCTTGATCTACCATAGAGATGTCCGGGCCCCAGACCAATGGTTGAAGAAACTCGTCGGTCACAAGCAAGAAGTGTGTGGATTGAAATGGAATTGCGAGGATGGACAACTCGCGAGTGGCGGCAACGACAACAAACTCATGGTGTGGGACAAACTCTCTGAAAGCCCCTTATGGAAATTCTCGGACCACACCGCCGCTGTCAAGGCCATTTCGTGGTCGCCCCATCAACGTGGCTTGCTTGCTTCTGGAGGTGGTACGGCTGATCGCCGCATCATCTTCCACGATACTGTTAAAGGCTCCGTCATCAACGAAATTGATACTGGAAGCCAGGTGTGTAACATTGCTTGGTCAAAGAATTCGAATGAAATCGTTTCAACACATGGTTACAGCCAGAATCAAATCGTGGTCTGGAAGTATCCTTCCATGACACAAGTCGCCAGCTTGACAGGTCACACATACCGAGTGCTTTACCTTGCGATGAGTCCAGATGGCCGAGTGGTGGTCACTGGCGCTGGCGATGAGACATTGAGGTTTTGGTCAGTATTTGGCCGACGACCCGGAGCCCGAGAGGATGGTGATGCGGGTGGTAGGCTGGCTGACTGGGGCGTCATTCGGTAGAAGACGCTTTTTTCACGGCTCATCACGGTTTCTTCTCAAACTAGGTCCTCCACATCGGACTTTTTTTTCGCCTTGAACTATTCGAGGCTTTTCGTAAACAAAAGGAACGAAATTTTATACGTCTACTTTCAAATGACGGGTGGCGCTGAGGGCACTTTACTCTCAGGTCGCATCTAATGCTCTATGGAACAAATACCCTGATGGCTGTATCATATGCATTACATTGGCGTCGCATTTTGATTCATGTCTTCTCTGGCTAACGGACGGATCATGACTGGGGTGTTGGGTTGGGTTGGGTTGCTTTGCAATTACTTTGATTTTTTTTTGGGACGGGCGATTTAGGGATGTGGATAGTAACGTCTAGCGATGACCAAGGGAATCCGGTTGGGATGGGAAAGCTGCCTAGCGATAGCTGTTGTTTGTTTGTTAAGCGAGTCTGTTCATCATGTTTACTCGTATCTTTTGCCTGGCATAGCGCAAAATAGCTAGAGGGTAGCAAAACTGAGTCCTGAATCTATGGGGCTGGTGGAAACCACTCCCTTAATTCAAGTCAACAAGTTGATGAACAATGAATGCCCTTTATGATGTAATGATGAGTTTCGCTCTCCGGAATCTAAACTAGTACTGTTGTGAGGTCATGGCTCTTGATTATATAGGTCAAGCATACTGACTGGCCATTGTAGCTATCCAAAACACATACCATACACCATATCCTAACCACATACGAAAAACGAAAAAAACAAAAACCAAGCGCCATGTAAAATAGTCATAAACATGACCATAACCTGAGATCCAGCCGCCCTTCGCATACAATTCTGAGTGACAATAAGCTGCCACACGCATAGCTAGCTATCTGTTGCATCGTCCTCACGGGAGCGGTGCAGACTCAAGGGTATATTCCCGCTTGGTACGTCAACCAGTCCTCCTCTCCCTAGCACCATCACCACGGGTTTCATCAATCCCTGTCGAAGTAGTTGCCTGCGTTTCATCGAGCAGTGGGATCTCATCCACATTAAGATTGTGATCCACTCCTTCATTCAACTCCACCGTTCCACCCATTATGTCCTTCATACGCTCGGCTTCATTTGCAGACAAGATCTGGTCAGCCGATGCAGCAGTAATATGCGCTTTGTCAGGAAGGTTCGCGTCTTCGGGGCGAGGGTTCATTGGGGGTGAATGCGGGAGATGGTCAGGAGAACTCTGCCATTTCATGACCTCGGCCTTCATTGCTTCCAATTCCTTCTGGAAACGAGTGCCAAACACATCGATATAATAAGTTGCACCATTATAGATACTCCAGACGAACACAATGACGAGGAACGCAGATGATGCATACCGGCTCAAGAACCAGAGTGGACAAGGAAGCATCGTTAGCACGGCATACGAGTACTGAATCAACATAAAAGTCGCCTCTTGCAAATGCTCTGGACGTGCCAAAACCATCTTTCCAATCCATGTCTTGGAGTATGACTTGCGTAACCAAGTAAACGATGTCGGCCTACCAGCGGCAATTTTCTCCTTGCGACGGAGGGAAATGAAGAAGTAATAATTGAGTTGCCAGAAAGTGTATGGGATCGTGCTCCACGCAAGCATCGATATAACATTAGCGTAGGCAGTTGGTGACCCGGGTTCAGAGTTCCTAATTGTCCAAATGGCCGGGAAGCGAACTTTTTGGGCCTCCGAGGGGTAAAGATGGACTATACAGTGAAGAGTTGCACAGGGCATGATGTGGATAAAGAGCGAGGTGACCTTGTCGAAGCTGTGAAAAACCAGCGAATTGCGCCACATTATAATGGCGACGGCATTGTTTCCATAGGCCAAACAATACGCAGCTGTAAATAGGCGTTTTGATGATGGGAAGATCCACATTGAGAGAAACAGAAGCAGGTTGACAAAGTAGCAGAGATCAGCCAAAAAGTAGTGGTAGCCGCGCCGGTGGTATGTGTAATAGCGGATCGGCATGAAATAAATCAGTTGGGCCGTGTACCAAAGGTGGAAGTATTCAGGATAACCCCCAATGAGATAACCGCTGATGAAAATGTTCAGCACGCCGCAGATAAACGAAACCTTCTCGCGCAAGCTAATAGTTTTGGTGTCGTTCCATTTATTTCCAAGCTTATCGATTCGTCGGCGCATGTGCTTGCGGTAACGATCAAGCTGCTCATCTGCTGAGGGAACACGTCGCCTCCATTCCTCAACCATGCGGTGCCTGGCTAGCTGCGTTTTAGATTTGAGAGCGCCTGTAGAACGGCGGACCTTGTCGGTTTGGGCGGAAATGCCTTTTTGCAGCTTCTCGAGCTGCTGAGGCAGGGCAAAGTTGTCGAGAAGATCGAGTACAGTCAGTCGGTCGAGAGGAGGTATAGATGCATCCCAGTCCTCCTGGTAAGAACTGCTTCCAGAAAACGACGGGTGTCTTGAATGGCGGGGGCTCTTGGGCGTGGTGGCACCCAAAATCGGGGTGTCGAGAACGGCATCGTCGGCGGGAAAAGGGTTCGGGGTGATAGGCGGTTCGAGCTCGGGTGTCAGGATGGGATCGCTGTCGGTGGAAGTAGTGTCAGATTTAACACCCAGAGGATTTGAGGTGGCAGCCTTGGAGGCTGCTTTGGCATCGTCGTCCATGATAACGTCTTAGTGTCTGTCGTCTAGTCCAAGCGCATGAATATCTGTGATCGAGCGGGCCTACGTTTAAAAGGTCAGTCGGCAAATGCGCACAGAAAGAAAAAGGTTCACAGGAGCCAAAGGGATGTTAATCTCACGAGAAAAGGACAAAGAGAGTTGGCTGTTCGGATTTGTGGACAGGGGCAGTAGCCAAGACACAGCAGGGTCCAGAATCGGAATGCCAACTGAGGCAGTTGCTTTCAGCCCCAAATACGGCACCCGATGAAGGATGAACCAAGTATCATGGGTATACAACAGCAATGAGGGGTTTCTAGCGACAGTCGAAGATGTCACTGGGGTCGCAAGATAAAAAGAAACCTGGAACGCGGCGGTGACGGTGGCAGAACGATATCCACGTGGGAGTATGTCGACTTGTGTTGAGTGCCCCTACAGGTAGCTGTGCCATGATGCAAGATACCCCGTGTCCAACCAATCCACTTCTGGCCTTGTCTGGGGGGGGCTAGTGGAGAAGATGGGCGACAGAGGCAGCATGCGGTAGCCACACGGGGTACTCGGAACGCGCCTCTACAGTGGATCGACCCTTGATTCAGCCACTAAGACCTTGCAACTCTCCCGACCACCACAACAGCGGATCGATGGATGGGCTCTCACTCCACACACACTTTCAGGCCGATAGCTTGTCACCTTGCCCTTGGTTGGATTTTTTTCTCTTCATGTGTCAACACGTGATTGTATCAGGAACCCCTGGGCCAAAGCAACTGTGTCTCGCACCACTGGCTACAATAAGGTCTGCAGCATAAGAACAACAAACAGGGTTGGTCTCAGGTTGAATGTACATGACCTCACACCCACAATGTCTGAGCCAGGTGCCTAAAGCTACTATGCATTCATATCTGGCTCGGCGCTTAGGGCCATCAAAATTTACCAGCGTGACCATCCCACCAGCATTCTGAGCGAAACGCGGTCCATCCCAACAAATGCTGTGTATGTGCGACTTTCAAATATATCCTTGAATCGCGAGCTGCTACGCCCCCAGGTGCTGCGAGAAACGCACGTGGTTGGACGCTGGGTCGTGGTCAGCCAACATTGTCAAGGCCTAGCATGAGTGTAGCACTCACCTGCTGACCTCTGAGAGACTACTTATCGGCCAGCGACCTTGCTTGGATGCCTAGCGACCTGCCCCGCTGGTGACGGAATACTGGCACACAACATAAACTTCTGTCCCGCCTGGAAAAACAATTATTAAGAAAAAATTACAAGAAAGACAAGATAAAATAAAATAAAAGTTCTTAGTTATAAATACAGAAATTAAGGCCTGTACTTCCTGGTTTTATTTGCTATTTAGTTGGGTATATTTATTTTCTGTATTGTTTCATTTAATCTCATGCCGTTTGGTTTAATTCTGCAAAATATGCCACGTTTTTTATCACCCGTTTTTTTATCACCTGCGTGCTGCCGCTCACCCACTGCTTGACTGGCAAAGTGGTCCCTGGGCACAGTACCACCATACTGCACATCATCACGATGTTGGCACTGTACGGGTGGACCAGTCGTCCATGCAGGACCTGCTCCCTACCTTGATCAGGCTGTGTGGTCCGTGCACCAAGGTCTCTGGTCTTTTTCGGCAGCAGCCAACAAGTGACCAGTCAGCAGCGGAGACGAGCAGGAGCACTCGGCGCAGGCTGTGAGGCTCACTGATCAGGTCGCGCGACGCGTTCCTTTGCAAGCACTAGACCTCGACTCTTCTTTGGCGTCGCAACCGCAAGCCATTCGCTCCCTCACGTCGACGCCTCTCCTCAGCTAATCCAGGTTATGGCCTTTGGTATGCGCCAACCTCGACTCGACGTTTGTGCCTAACAGAGAAGCTCCACCGCCGCTTCTTCAGTTGCGCGACTCCAGGTCGCAAATCCCCCCTCGCCTTTTTGACGCGCTCTTCCCAGTCGCATTCGTGATTCTTGATACCCCTCCAACCTCCAACCTTCAATTCCCATCTCCTCCCCAGATAAACAATCACAGGGCTCGCGCCCACCACCTCCAACATGGGCAAACTCATCCGGCTTGAGCTGTTCAGTGAGTCTCTCGTCATCTTCGGCTTGGCCACGCCGCCCATCACTAACAAAACCGCCTCTAGACTTCAAGTCCTACAAGGGCCACCACACACTTCTCTTTGGTGATTCTTACTTCACTTCGATCATTGGCCCCAATGGCTCGGGAAAATCTAACTCGTGAGTCTACTCAACGCGGCTGTCGCGCACATTCCTCTCTAACCAACCCCCTCTAGGATGGACGCCATCTCCTTCGTCCTTGGCATCAAGTCTTCCCATCTGCGATCCGCCCACCTCAAAGATCTCGTCTATCGAGGACGAGTTTTAAAAACATCAAAGATCAATGATGATGGTTCTGCTGACACGAACGGCCATGCCAACGGATTCGACGATGACGACAAGGCCTCGCGTGGCGATCCTAAGACCGCGTGGGTCATGGCTGTATACGAAGACGATGCCGGCGACGAGCAGAAATGGAAACGCTCCATCACAAACCAAGGTGCCAGTGAATACCGCATTAACGACCGGGTTGTTACTGCTCAGCAGTATAATGAGGCTCTCGAAACCGAGAACATTCTCATCAAAGCCAGAAACTTCCTAGTGTTCCAAGGCGATGTCGAAGCCATTGCGTCCCAGTCTCCTCAGGACCTGACTCGCCTTATTGAGCAGATTTCAGGCAGTCTGGAACACAAGGCAGATTATGAAAGACTCCAGGGAGAAGCCGAACAAGCCGCCGAGAATCAAAACTTCCAGCTGCATCGACGACGTGGCATCAATTCGGAAATCAAGCAATACCGCGAGCAGAAGAAGGAAGCCGAAAATTTCCAAAACAAAACAGACGAGCGTGATGCCGCAATCGTCACCCAGACACTCTGGAAACTCTACCACTTTCAGAAAGTCATGGACGAGTCGCATGCGGCAATTCAAGATCATCAGGAGGATCTAAAGGAGTTGAGACGCAACGTAGAATCCTTTGAAAAGCGTCTAGAAGCTGCTCGAAAAGAACAAGCCGCCACCGGCCGTCAAGTTGCTCGCATAGATAAGGATATCAAGATCAAGGCTCGAAGCATTGAGGACAAGGAAAACAGCCTCGTTCCTTTCGAAGAAAAGATTCACGAGTCATCTCAACAAATCGACAAGCTTCAAGCACAGGTCACGAAGGTGTCAAAGGAACGTGATGAGCAGGCCGAGATTGTGGACAAAGTCAAGAAGGATATTGACAACGTCGAAAAGGCACGCGAGCTCTTCGAAAATGAATACAAGGAGCAAATGAAGAAGCAGGGTCGTGAGGTTAGCGATGACGACCGAAGACAATATAATGCCCTTCGTGCCCAGGTCATGGCTCGTTCGGGTTCCAATCAAGCTAAACTCGAGAACCTCGAGCGCCAGCGAAAGGCGGACGAAGTTACTGTCAACAACCTCCGAGGAAAGGTCGATAGCATTGCGGCCGCGATCGAGAAGATTGAGGCTGAAATCTCCGGCATCGATGAGAGGAGAACCGCAGCTGAGGCTGCCTCGAAGGAACTCTCAAAAGAAATCGATGCTAAGAAGAAGGAATTCAACCAGCTTCAATCCGAGCGAGTTCGAACCAATCAGAAGCGAACCGAACTCGAGGAAAAGCTTGAAGATGTGGCCAGGAAACTCCGGGAAGCTGATGATGGTCGTCGTCAAAACGACAAAGAGGCTCGAATGAAGGAAATGGTGACTTCTCTGAAGCGAATCTACCCTGGTGTCCGTGGTCGAATTGGTGATCTCTGCACACCAAAGCAGAAAAAGTTTGACGAGGCCGTTATCGTGGCCCTCGGCAGAGACTTTGACTCAGTGGTCGTTGACTCTGAGAAGATTGGTGTTGAATGTGTCCAGTATCTCAAGGAGCAGAGATTCCCGCCTATGACCTTCATCCCCCTCGACAACATCAAGGTCAATGCGGTTAACACTGCTGTCAAGGGCTTCTCAGGAGCAAGGCTCACCATTGACACCATCAACTTTGATTCTTCTGTAGAGCGGGCCATGTCTTATGCATGCGGCAGTTCAGTTGTGTGCGATACCCTTGAGGTTGCAAAGCACATTTGCTATGAGAAGAGGATTCCCGTCAAAGCCGTTACCTTGGAAGGTTACATCATTCACAAGGCCGGTTTGATGACAGGTGGTCGTGGTCCCGAGCAGAAGGGTGGGAAGCGACGTTTCGAAGAGGCCGATGTACAGAACCTCCAAAAAATGGCTGCCAAGCTCAAGGAAGAGATCGAGCGTCTGCCTAAAGCTGATCGTCGAGGTTCTCAGGAGGAGACTCTGCAGATTGATTTGAGTGGACTTGAGCGACGTCTGACCGTTGTCCGGGACGAGCTTGCTGCCTTCAACAAGAATCACGGCAGCAAGAAGCGCGAGCTAGACAACCAAAAGAAGCAACTCCGAGAGCTTCAGCCCAAGTATGATGGACAGGCCTCGCAACTCGAAAATACCAAGGCAACCTGCCAAGAATTCAGCGATGCCATTGCTCGCGTTGAAGATGAAGTATTCGGAGACTTCTGCAGGCGACTTGGATACAGCGATATTCGTGCCTATGACGCCTCTCAAGGCAAGTTGGAACAAGAGGTATCGGAAAAGCGCAATCAATTCGAGGTCCAAAAGCAAAGGCTATCCAGCCGCCTTCAGTGGGAGAAGACCCGTCATGATGACACAGTGACCCGCATCAGCAGAATGCGGACACATGTTCGAAGGCTCCAGAATGATACCAAGGCATACAATAAAGAGAAGGATGCCATTCTTGAATCAATGCGGCAAGAGCAAGACGAAACAGAGGCTCTTCAAGAAACCCTTGAAGAAAGCAGAGCCGAGCTGGGAGAAAAGAACCAGAAGGTCGCAGAAGCAAGGGCTGAAGTACAAAAACGCAGCAAAGACATCGAGGCGCGTTTTAAGGACATCAATGCGCTAGAGACAACAGTCCAGAAGAACAGCGCAAGCAAGTCAGCACTACTGCGACGGTGCCGATTGGAGCAAATACAGATTCCTCTAGTGGAAGGAACTCTGGATAACCTCCCTAATGAGGATGATTTGCTTCATCAAGAAACCGAGGCCATGGACATCGATGGAGATGATGAAGAAATGATGGGTATCGCGTTGGACGATCACGGAATTGAAATTGATTTTGACAGCCTGGACGATGAGCTTAAAAACGTAAGTGGCACTTTTTCACCACCCTCAGTAAGCCCATGCTAATGTTTGACAGTCGGATGCGCCCAGCGTAGAGGAGTCCCTAACGGACAAAATCACAGCTCTATCAGCAGAGTTGGAGAAACTTAACCCGAACATGCGAGCTATGGAGAGGCTGGAAAGCGTCGAGTCCAGACTTAAGCTCACAGATCAAGAGTACGAAGACTCGAAGGCGGCAGCCCACGCAGCCAAGGAAGCATTCAATGATGTTAAACATCAGAGATTTGATCTCTTTAACAAGGCCTTCTCACACATCCAGGAACAAATATCCCACGTATACAAGGATCTTACCCGATCTGAGGCGTATCCGTTGGGCGGACAGGCATATTTGGACATTGAGGAAGACACCGATATGCCATACCTGTCTGGTATCAAGTACCACGCAATGCCGCCCCTAAAGCGCTTCCGTGATATGGAGCATTTATCTGGTGGTGAGAAGACAATGGCCGCGCTTGCTCTCTTGTTTGCCATCCACAGCTATCAGCCGAGTCCCTTCTTCGTCCTCGATGAGGTGGATGCAGCATTGGACAATGCCAACGTGGACAAGATCAAAAAGTATATCCGGGAACATTCTGGTCCTGGAATGCAGTTCATTGTCATTAGTCTCAAGGCTGGTCTGTTCCAGGACAGTGAGAGCTTGGTTGGAGTCTACCGCGACCAGGAGGTAAACAGTTCAAGAACACTGACATTAGATGTAAGTCGAATCAAAATCCCAGTCAGAACAAGTCCGCTAACAATATATACAGCTGAGAAAATACACATAATAAGCGACTGGGACCGGTGCGGTTATTTGTGAGAGGAGCTTGGGAAGAAAACATATCACTGGAGAGCAGCATGGTTTTTTCGACTGGCGTGAATTGGGCCTGAATTTGAAGGTTGTAGTATGAAGTCACGACTTTGGGGTGTACCAATTGACAGTGTAATGCATACCTGAGATTTACATACTATATCATGGACACAACCAGGTGATTTTTGAGTACAATTTCGGCGCTATGACTGTGTGCATTTTGATGTCTACGATATAAGCAAGTTAATGAATGAATGAATGTGAGTAAGTGGGTTGGTAGATAGATGCCTTTTGTTGGTCTGACGGAGCCTCGGACATGAGGCTGAGGCGCAAAAAATAAGTGGGGCCAGTCGCGCTGCAGCCACAGCCCGTGCCTAGCTCTCTTCATCTCCAACATTTCCCTGCCCTGCCTAGCAAGAAATTCGTTCTCCATTCAAACCACGCTCCCTTTGTCCAGCAATTCAGGACTATGATCCGTCATTGTTACGACTGAGGTCGCGAACCTGACAGAAACAGATATTAACCCCCCAGCTTTCCATATTGATAACTCGTCAGCGCCTGGAACCCGCCATGACCCTTCAGTTCTAACAGGCTTGTTGCGCCGCCCTGTGTCGTCACAATCGCCATTGAAATCAGGCCTCCACGCCCTCAGCACTCCTTCGTGAGAAGCGCCGACCGTCGGTTACACCATTTCACTACCTTCTAGGCGCGCATTTATCACTCCATTCGACATTCCCCCTTGGAAACCTACCACTTTGTTGGCCACATCCGCCACTCCTAAAGCGCCGCGCGCACTCCAGGCACAATGGATTTAGCAGTTACTCTCATCAAGTCGGTGATGCGAGCCTTTTATCAGACTCGCGATATCCTGGTTATTGATGCGCTGATTCTGCACGAAGCGTATGTCGCGTGGCGCATCGGATGAAGCATGACAGATTGGCTAAAGGATTTGATGATTACAGGCTCAGAGACGACGATCTGGCGTACCTGATGTCCATCAACACCAAGGATCTACACAAGATTTGCGGTAAACTACGAGAGGATAGATTTCTGACTGTGTTTGTGGTACCCAAGCTCCTTTGCCACCTTGTCAGTGCTGACAAAATATGCCAACAGCCATACCCGATCAGAATTACGAGAAGGCAACCCGAGACCGAGCAATCGAACATGGTACTATATCAACTATCGACATACTATCGATGCCATCAAGTGGCGCGTCTACACAATCGACAAGGAAGTTCAGGGTACTACCCAGGTAGCGAATGAGAAGAAAGAATACTTTTGCTCGTTCTGCAAGGCCGAATGGACGGCGATGGAAGTTTTAGACAGTGTTGGGCCAGAGGGGTTCCTATGTCATCGATGTCAACGCCCTCTTACGTTTGAAGCCGACCGCAATGCAGGCGGCCACGAGCAATCGACCCGTCTCAACGACCAATTCAAGTTCATCAGCGAGCTCCTTCCGCAAATCGATGCTGTTCATATCCCCGAGTGTGACTTTGATCGTGCTTTGGCCAAGGCACGCCCAGTTGTTAGAGACGCAACTCACCAACGCGCAGCAACAGTTCCTGTCGACAACGGAGCCAACAGACCCATGGCAGTCAGGGGTCTCACCAATACAGGCCCACAGTCGATTGCAGTTAATATCTCGACTTCAGATGGACCAACAGAGGCAGAGAAGGCTGCCGAGCTCGCCAGGAAGGAGAAAGCCGCAAAACAGAACGCGCTTCCCTCGTGGATGTCAAACAGTACAGTTACAGGAGAATCGTTCTCCGGTACGGCAGATACAGGCCCAAACATAACTACTAAAAACACAGGCTCGAAAGCCTCAACCCTTGGCAACAACGCCGATAACGGCGCCAAGGCTCAAATTGATGACATCTTCGAGAAGCTCAAAGCAGAGCAGGCGGCAGAGCGTGCTCGCGAGGCAGAGGACAACCAAGACTTCGGTTCAGAGGAAGAAGATGAGGACGAATTTGAAGATGTACCAGCAACAGGCAACGTGTCAAGCCGAGATACACCAGTCACGCCCGCCATCAAAAGAGAGCCTTCGGGTGATATATCTCGGGAAGGAGACAGCTCAGATGAGAGGGCGTCCAAGCGAGTCAAAGTTGAACCGGAAATCAAAAAGGAGGAAGAGGACGCCGACAGCGATGAGGATGATATGGAATTTGAGGATGTGTAAAATTAAAAATGGCACAGGATGGGACGAAGAGCCTCTCACAAGCGGATTTGGGCCAGCGATGAAGCTGGTTGAGCTAGAATGCAAATACCCTGCCAATACATAATAATTAGAATCGATACCAACACGATATGAAACATGAGTTCCGCCCAGGCTGACTATAGAGAGAAGGTGATGGATGTATACCGAGTTCAACTGCGTCTTGCACAAGGGTGCCAAAGCAGTGTAGGGTAGTTTGGTTATGAGGAAGCACAATGTATGAGCCTTTTCCTTTGTAGAAACATTTCTAATGCTCGCATCTTGTGTAGCACTGGTTCTGGACACGCTAAACTTTATCCCATTCCTGTTTGTGAACGTGTTGTCTTTTCTGCTTATTGGTGCCTGTTGCTTCGCATGCTCATATTTCGACTCTCGTGTACCTCAGTCATGCCAGTAGCTCTCCTAATTCGTATGTATTTGAGGCAAACTTTAGCTGTCGCAAATGCAATTACATTCACCAAGAGAAATACAAAATTGTGACCAGAAACACAGTGCCAATTTTATCGGAACATTTTCTCATAAAGCTGAAGTTATCATGACAACGACATCAAACTAGGTACGACGAATTAGCAGGAGCCATTTCGGATTTTCCACCCCGCATCTCAAGCAAGTTACTGGACTCGTCCACACCATGTACTGCACATGAGGGCTGGTGGCACATATAGACTGGATCACGCTGATAGAAACAGTTTCACAGCAGAACAATGGCGCTACATTTCCCACGCATTTTTCTGCTACCCACACACCTGCAGCCGGAAGAGCAGCATAAGGTGGAGGACAAGATCGATTCGTTGACCTACGACATCAACGAGGCGGAAATAATACTAGGAAACATCAGCCGGAGGGAGCGGGCCATGTTTGAACTGAGACGTGCTAAGCTTCAGACAGTCCCGCTGGCGCAGCAAGAAACAGTTCATCGTGATGAGCCTAACGAGCATGCGCCCGAAAGGGAGTCGAGCGGCTTGCTCACCTCCAAAAGGAGAAGGTCGCCAGAGTTATCAAGCGAGAATCCCCAGACAATCAGGGTAGTCAGATTAGCTTGGTTGAAAGATTCATTGGAGAAGGGTGAAGTGCTTCCCGTCGGCCCCTATCTCCTCTACGAAGGACAGAAGGTCTTACAAGATACATCATCCAACGCTACCAAGAGCTCACCCGCCAGCGGGATACTGCAGAGGGCGCTAAGTGATCAGCTCCAAAATTCAACCTCGCGAGGCTCATCGAAGAGAGCCAGACATGGGCGTCATCCAGACACATCTCCTTCGCAGTCTCGTCCCCGACAGCCGCCTTCCCTGGTCCGCGAAACCACCTCAGAGCATGACGTTGTCCTGCCGCCAATCCCGGAGTTCTTGCATACAATTTATTCGTGCCAGCGCCCAACGCCAGTGAACCCGCCAAACGAGGAATTTATCGGACTACTGAAGCATGTCAGAACGATACGACTGCTGCGTGGTGATCAGGTCGGTGTTAGAGCCTACTCAACCTCGATTGCGACGCTGGCCGCCTACCCTTTCTCCCTGAAGACGTCTCAAGGTGAGATAATCATTGAGTGAGCAGTGAATGGTACAGGTCATTTGCTAATTGTATCTAGAGGTTGCGCGATTACCAGGGTGCGGCGCTAGAATCGCCGAGCTATATCAGCAATGGAAGGAGGCGGGCCACCTTAGCGAGATCCAGAAGGCTGAATCCGATGCCATGGTCTCGGTACTCAAGCTCTTTTACGATATATGGGGAGTAGGGGACACAACGGCACGCGAGTTTTACCGGAAAGGTTGGTTCCCGTCCCCTCCTCCTCTTACACGGAGAAAGCTTGATCAGGGGAGGCTGATACACTACAGGGTGGCGGGACTTGGATGACCTCGTTGAGCATGGATGGGATTCGCTGAGCCGTGCTCAACAGATTGGAGTCAAATACTACGACGAGCTGAAGCTCGGGATTTCACGTGAGGAGGCCGAGGGGATTGGGGCTGTTGTCCTAGACCATGCCCGCAAGCTTGATGCTGGATTTGAAATGGTCATTGTCGGAGGATTTCGACGAGGGAAGAAAACATGCGGTGATGTAGACATCCTCTTGAGCCACAGGGATGATGTCATGACCATGAGCGCGGTGGGTAAGATAGTCATGAGCCTGGAGAAGGCACATGCTATCACGCATACACTCAGCTTATCAACTAGAAATAGTGAGCGAGGACAAGTGCCGCTTCTATGGAGAGGGGAGGGCATCCGAGGGTTGGGATTCGACACGCTGGACAAGGCCATGGTGGTATGGCAGGATACAACACAAGAGGATGCACCGCATCGGCGAGTAGACATCATTGTGAGTCCCTGGAGGACGGTGGGCTGCGCGGTGCTCGGATGGAGCGGAGCCACGACGTTTGAGAGGGACCTCCGGCGATACTGCAAGGAGGAGAAGGGGTGGAAGTTTGACAGCAGCGGCATTCGCAACAGGGCAGACGGCTCATGGGTTGATTTGGAAGGCAGCTCTCGCGGTGACGAGGCTCCTGACATGGAGACTGCGGAGAGGAGGGTGTTTGAGGGACTCGGCCTCTCGTGGCGACGGCCCACTGAGAGGTGTACCGGGTGAGCATGTACTAATATTATTACTATTACCACCGTAGTTACACGGCCACATTTTTTTCTTTCTTTTTTTAGGTGAGAAGGATCTGCAATGAGCGACAGGGGCAGAGAGCCCCGGAAGACCTTTCCACTGCTGCGGATAGTTTTCGTAAATCGAAACCCGGAAAGGAGGAATAACAAAAAAAGACAACCACATAGATCGGCGCCTGTCGTCCAAGCGCAGCGGCCTTGCGGACTTGGGGTTGCGGAGTTTGGGGGTTGCAAGCCCCACTAAGGATTCTACATACCTGCAGTTGACATAAACACGCAGGGTATAACGCATTATGGGTAAAAGTTAGGGTGATGTTGGGCCATGCAAGTGAGAGCGAGATGGAACCAGATGAATAAGCAACCGGAAGCAATTTGCCAGAATAGACGCCCGGCATCCAGATCCATTGGCCGTTGCATTGATGCTCCCTTGGCCGAGTCTGCACATGGCCGAGACGCCTCCGGAGCCGTGTTGGACCGTCGGTCCATCTTGCGTGCCCGAATACCGCCACGCGCGCGGCTGGTGACCAGGACGGGACCGGATCGTCGTCAACGGAAGAGGGATAGGTGCGCATTCCGAGCAGTGTAGTTGCGTAGTGACAGCCAAGCATGTGACCCTGTTATTGTGGTTGTTGTTGCTGTTGCTGTTGCTGCTGCTGTGGCCCACGGCATTCCAAGCATACACACACCCCCTTTGTATTGCTGACCGTCCGGACCATCGCCAACCGGGACCTCGGCGTCACTCGATGCCGACCACCGCCGCGACGCCAAGAGAGTGAAACCCTTTCTAGAACCGCGCAACAGAGGCTCTAGGCCACCATAGGGCTGCGTACGAGCCCAGCAGGCGTTTCTGCCCCTCTCCGAAAGTCCGCAGCCATTTGCGGCTGCGCTAATCAAGTCCAGTCCAGTGGGACACGGTGGTTTCCAGGGGGTTATGTTTGAGCGGCATGTCGCCGAGTGGAGCTTTCTCCCCCCCCGCCGAAGCTCCAGTCCCGGGGGACCGCAAAACGCTGTTTTCGAGTATTTAATATACTGTTGAAATGCCCCGGAATTGACTCTCATTCCTGGATCCATCAGTCCAAACAAGATCAGCTGTATCCTCCTTGAGATCTCTTTGCATCTTTTTGCTACTGCTTTCTAAAGGTACAGAGCCATCCATTCCCACGATACCAACTCCTCTTTTGCGAGCATCATCGTCACTTTTACACACCACGTGTTAACAAAAGAAGAAGAAGCCTCTCTCGTCTAACCACACACACACACACACACACCCCTTCCTATCCTAGAAAAAATGGCTGTCACTATTGAGCTCCCCACCGAGTACGGGTACGTTGTCTCCCGTTGTCGTCGCCACTCGGAATACCAAGAGGGCGTGGTTTCACACAGGTTTCGGCCGCTAATTCTCGAGACAACAACAGCTACGTCCTTGTGGCCGCCACCTCAACCTTCTTCATCAACACGCTCCACATGATCCTGACCAGCAAGGCCCGCAAGGCCAGCGGTCTCAAGTACCCCATCCCCTACGCCTCCAACGAGCTGGCCGAGAAGGACCCCAAGGCCTACCAGTTCAACTGCGGTATGTTGCTGTTGCCCGCCCTCTGCTTGGCTCCCTAGTTTGCTAACTGCCTGCCTCAAGCTCAACGAGCCCACTCCAACTTCACTGAGAACCAGATCTCATTCCTCGGTGCCCTTCTCATTTCTGGTCTGCGCTACCCCGTTGCTTCTGCTGCTCTCGGTGCCGGCTGGGCTTTCTCCCGCGTCGTCTACGCCATTGGTTACACCTCTGGCAAGGGTCCCCAGGGCCGTATGCAGTGAGTGACACTTCAGCCCTATGCACCCAAAGACTCATTGACTAATCGATTCACCTAGGGGCTCTATCGGATCATTCTTGTTTGACACTTCCCTGAAGGTCTTGGCTGCTTACGTCTCTGTCTCATATGCTCTGGGGCAATAAGAAGCATTTTTGTTACTCGACTATCAAACTCCCCAGCTATACATTGCTGGGATTAATCATGGTTATTCCAAACTAACCGCACGAGTTCCTCCATTCAGTCCTGCGCCTTGTCCAAGCTAGTCATGTTCAAAAAATCCCCTGACGCCAATTCCTTTGCCTTGATATGTTGCTGTTTTTGGCACTATCAAGATGTAACAAAAATAAATAAGAATTCATGTCGCATATTCATATCTCTGCTTTATGTGCTGCCCTGTGTGTTTGCCAATACCGCTCGAGTGCTGTGATCCTTTTCCCAAAGCTCATCGACGGAGCTTCTTCTTTCTTAATTCCTGCGTGAAGGGCTCCTGGCCATCGTCATCACGTGAGGCTGAATCCGTTGCAAAGGTCGAGGCATCGTCATGCTCCTTTTGCAGATATCGTTCAATGCCATTGTTGCCCAATAGGTAGTCGCCGTAGTATTTCAATGCATCAAAAATCTCCTCACCAGTAGGAACGATGTGCTCCTTGGGCAGAAGGAAACCATAGCTACCCGTGTCGCGGAGCTTAATCTGGTAGCTAAAGTGAGCACGCATCTCGTGGTAGAACCAGTCGACAGCGGACCCTCCCCCAGACTCCACTCGGGACCAGTGTCGCTCACCACCCAAGTCCCGTGCTGACACTGCACCTTCACATGCAGATGAAACAGTGTATGACTCCCCGTTGGAGAGTCGGATGGACTTGGCAATGCCCGCAGCAAGCTCCTCAAGGTTCTCCAGGTTCGGAGGATCCACTGAGCATGTGTAAGAGAAGGGATACAAAATCTGCTGCGAGTACGAGTGGAGATCAACCAATCCAACAAAGCGGACGTTGTTTCTCCAAGCCTGGTTGCGCGCCCACGCCGCAAGCCGAAGTGCCTCGGTGGCCTGGAAAGGCTTCTCGCCTCCGTAGCTCTCGGAGCAAGGGTCGCGCTGGACTCGGGAGCCGTCCCACTCGAATCCGAAGGCCCGGTCAAGATCAAGCCCACGACAGAACTGAAGGTTGGTCTGCTGTCTTGTTTTGCGCCACAAGCGATCGACGTTCCAGGTATATTCAAAACCGTCAGGGTTGGCGACAGGAATGAAGATAATATCAAAGCTGTCGAGGAATTTTGTAATCAACCGTTCCTTGCCGTACGACGTGATGAAGGACCATGCCAGGTAATTCACGGTGCTCGTGGAAATCCACTCTCGGGCATGGGAGCCACCCATGACGACAATTGTCTTGCGAGGAAGTGGTGTTGGGCTTGTAGATGGGACTCCGACACGAAGGGCTGGAATTTCACGACCTTCGTAAGATTTGCCAATGGTGGTGTACTCCACGTATGATGGAAACATGGCTTCCAAGAGACGCATCCATCGGATGATGACAGGGAGAGGTTGATAATCCTGGAAAAAGAGGTTGTCGCCTGTCGATGGTGCTGAGGCCAGGACTGGAGCGCCGGGCTGACCGGAGCCATGGGGATTGTTACCGGCCGGAAGCGATTGATAAACAGCAGCAGCCAGGTCAGGAATCAAAGTCGACTGGGCATAGCGAAGAGACCTGGGGAGGAGGCTAAGTAGAGGGGCAACTTCGTCCGTGTGTAGGCGAATATCTACGTAACCTTCGGTGAAGGCCCAGACATCGAGGAACAGGCGGCCAACGGCATCGGCCAAGGCGCCCTCTTCCTCAGCAGTAGATATGTTGAATCGAAGGACGAGTTGGTTGGCATATTGGGCACGGAGTTGATTTAGTACGGTCGGCTTTGGATCGTCCTTTGTCTTTGTGGGATGACGCCCGAAGATGAACTCGATGGCATTGTCGCGGAGCTTTGTGAGGAACGGGAAGAGGCGGGTGTTTTCGCCTTCGGTGGCGGCAGGGGAATTGCGGGTGTAAAGATTGTTGGAGGCGGCAGCACGTTGGCCATCAATGCCGGCGGCGTTGACAGCCTGAAGCAGGAGCAGCGATGCTGCCGTGATGCGAGCGGCTGACAACTTCATGTTGGATGAATGAGAGGCTTACGACAGTGGTTGGTTTTGTCACGGACGTCCAGCCCTTGGGAGGGGGGATGCCAGAAGGTGACGGGACTCCCAGCGCAGGATGATCAAGGCTGGATGGGATAGATGATGACGCTGATGATAACGAAGGTACGGGCGGCCGTGGGAGGGGTGGTGTGTGGTGAGCAATGGTTGAACCAAAATACGACAAATCATGCACGTAATGGTGATCCAGAGGCAGGATAGGGACATGTGGATGGGGCTCAGTGGGGCTGTTTAGTACGTAGCTGTCGATTGGACAGTGTGAAGGCATTTTTCCCGGCTGCCTGGCGGCCTCGGACTGTACATTGTGCCGCTGTGACTTCTTCCTCTGTGAAGGTACAGAATAAGCTGTGTTAAAATCCCAACTAGAAATTTGACGTCTAAATCATTCTTTATCTTGTCTTGTTACGTTTTACTTTAAAAATCATTCACTCATTCGTGATTTTGATAGAAAGCTATTGAATCCGTTTCTCTGTTGGGTGAACCTCGAAAAGAAAAACGCATGTAGAGGGGGCACAATGCTTCCAGGATTGGATTGTACCTGACTGTGCGCGTCTACAGTGGGGCACAAAGCGAACTGACGACGTTGACTATTTTTACCATGTTCCCCTTGCGTTTCGAGATGTGCCCACGACGCGTGCTCTTGACAACGGCAGTTTTGCTAGCCTGTCAAAGGGGGATAAGCCCTTAGCGGCGCCTCCAACACCATAAACTAGGTTTCTGCACCGGGTTTCAACCTTGCCTTAGCGGTTCGCCCAAGCGAATTGACCGTCAGCTAGCCGGAATGATCGGTACATTCGTTGACGGGTGGTGAGAGATGAAGACGCGCCGTCAGCTGGCATGGGCTGGCGGGGCTGGGCAGGGCTGGGCAGGTCGGGCACTCATCCTCATGTCCCATTGTACGCCAGCGCGACCCTGACAAGGACATTGGCTGCGTGGATGAACCGCCTTGCAAAAAGAAAAACCAAAATAGAGGCCCTACCGATTGTTTGGTGGTTGCTGCGTCTAGCCCGTACCCAATAATTAGCTGTCGAGGGGCAACAACAGAGGGGGGGGACCCAGAGGTGGGACGCACGCCAGAACCCACAGCATGCCTGTGCCTTCCTACAGTTGGGAAGGTTATAGGGCGCTTGGGGCACCCAAGATACAAGGCTTCGGCCACTTCACCTGTGAGGTACCAGCGCAGTGGAGTGGACAGCGGGAGTTGGGAGGAACCCAGCAAGGGAGAGGATGGCAGCGAGGGAGGGAAACAAACGTCAAGGGATGGAAGCCCATGGCCCGCTGCGCCGGGGAATCATGCACTGTACCCCAGCCACATCAGAACTAGCTGGCATCAGGCTTTTCTCGCGGGCCCAGCATGTACCCTTGGCCGCCCAGCCACATGGAATCCGGTAGGCCGGGCACTGTATTGACAGGGCCTTGACCAATCGTCGTGACCCTACGAGTGCCAACTCAGGTCCCAGCCAGCCCGGGTCCTAGCCCCTGGACGCGCCGCCGCCGGGGCGCAAGGACGGCCGAAGAGGCTGCGAATAGCAGGTAGGTGCCCAGTGCCCACCAAAAGACCTTGGGTCCCTGGGCTGGCGGGCGTTGTAGCGGCGCTGGCACTGGGTGTAATTTGTACTGACATTGCAACTGGCGCTACATCGCGGTCTACCTGCCCAAACATTATCCCCGTCCAGCAGACCGAACGACCTTCACCTTGACATCAGCATCGCCAATCTTGGTCCTCCCTTGGTCATCTCATCCTCCTCCTCTCCATTGAAACCGCTCGCCCTCATCTGCCAGACAGGTTCCTCAATGAACTCCGCCGTTGCTCTTGGGTTTTCCCGCTAGCTCCGGTAGGTCTCGAGCCGCCGCTTTACTTGGACCCTTTCGCCTTGCCCACGTCTCCCGAGCACGTCGACTACGTACCGGACGTCTACGACGCCAGTCCACGTCCGCATACATCCACATCCCACTTCCACGTCTTCCGTGTCTCTCGTCCCAAACCGCAACGCCGCATTCATTTATCCACCCGTCGCCTTACTCCCCCAACTCCAACTCCAACTCGAACTCGACCCGCTCTGCATCGCCTGGGCTGGTGGCCGCGTACCATGAGCAGTCGCTGCCATGCCCTTCCTTCGCCGTCGTGGCATCATGGCCAGTGAGACCGACATGCGCCGTCATACTGTCTTCGCGCCGGGCTCCCCTACCGCTGACGCGACCCCGACTCTCCCGACCCAACCTGAAGCCAACAGCGACAACGACGCCGAGACCGAACCTATCGCTCTCCAAACCACCCGCGATTCTACCATTAGCCGCCCCGAGTCCCCCCCAATCCAGGAGGAAAACAACAAACACCGTCGCTTTTCCGTCTTGAGGTTTCGCAATGCCTCAGACTCGCAGTTGTCCATTCGGGCTAAGCAGCAGGCTGAGAAGCCCCCTCCTGTTCCGCGACGTACCTAACCCCCCCCTTTGCTCTCAGCATGCCCTTTTTGCTGACATCACCCCTAGCCCCCGAAATAATCACTACTGCTCCCACCAACGACTTCAATGGCCCTAGGAAGAGGCCTTCACGTATAGGCCTGAGTGCAAAGCTCCGACGATCCTCCGAAATTCCTCGTGATGAACCTGTCCCCGGTCGACCCGCGCCTAGGAAGACCTTTCGAAGGTCCTTCACTGAGGAAAGGAGTCGACATGTTCTCGCAACCCTGGAAGAGCCCGAGTCCCCTCGACCCTCGACCCAAGCCACTCACAGCAGCCCCAACGGCACCATTCTTACGCCGCCGCCCCCAAACCGACAATCTGAGTCGTCAAGATCAGACGCCAGCTCCAATGATCGCCATTCAAGCCAGAGCCCAAGCACAACCCCAAAGAAACCAACAACACCCTTCTTCAAACTGCGCAGAGCGAAGAAGCCACCTGAGCCGCTGTTCCCTGTGGCACACCTCCAGCAGCCAAAGAGCCAGCCATTACAGGGTATCAGTTCGACCTCGTCGCTCAACATCTCAGCCACGCCAAGGCCTGGTTCCGCCCACACTGGAGAAATTGCCATGAGCGGGACCGTCAGAAGCGAGCACGCGCCGAGATTAAGTCAGTCCCCCGCCGCAGCCCTGTTTGCCCCTGGAGGAACACATTCTGGGGCCTCATCCCCCACTAGGACCAACCTGCTGAGAGGAAGGTCATCAACTCTGAGCTCTATGGGCAGGGATTCTACAGATGACCATCTCCTGCCCCCAACAACACGAACTTCCTCATCCACGGGCCGGAAAAGTTTTGGCGATTTATTTGGATTGACTCGCCTGCGACAAAATTCCGAGCTAAGTCGCCAGGGGACGTTGACCCCTACCACGCCTGGCTCAATCGCATCTAAAAATAATTCCCTCCAGCTGGCTAGGGAGTCGTTTGTCTTGCCAGAGCGCCGGGGTGATGAGTCTGCAGCCAAGTATTTGGTATATCTCGAAGATGTAGCAAGCCGAGGAATTATTGCTTCCACATTGGCCAAGAACTCAGACCCCTTCTTCTTATCCGTGTTGCGCAGTTACATGCGCAGCTTTAGCTTCTTTGGCGACCCGATGGACATGTGCATCCGCAAGCTCCTGATGGAAGCCGAACTTCCAAAAGAGACGCAGCAGATAGATCGTTTTCTACAGGCGTTTGCAAATCGTTATCACGAGTGCAACCCAGGCGTTTATTCATCCCCTGACCAGGCGTATTTCATTGCATTTTCTCTTCTCATTCTCCACACTGATGTCTTCAACAAGAACAATAAGCACAAGATGCAGAAACCTGACTATTTGAAGAACACACGCGGGGAGGGTGTCTTTGACGACGTTTTAGAGTGCTTTTACGACAACATCACATATACCCCATTTATTCATGTTGAAGACGATTTCGAACATGGCGGCGATCGTTTTGCTTCCCACAGATCTAGGCGCAAGCCTCTTCTTCCATCTACATCCAACGACCCGGCTAAAAGAGCAATAAAGGAGCCCATCGACCCATACACACTAATTCTCGACGGAAACCTTGATGCGCTGCGCCCTAATCTGAAGGATGCCATGAATCTCGATGATCACTATAATTATCTCGGTTCCGCATCTAGCCTCGACCTGAGAGATCTACAGAAGACCTTTTTTAGAACCGGTGTTCTGCAGATTGTCTCGGCACGATCTCGCCCTGACGCATTCATGTCAGAGCAGACTTCCTTGAACCCTGAAGAAGCACACCCCGGAATTGTGGACATTAAAGTCACCAAAGTTGGTTTGTTGTGGAGAAAGGATATCAAGAAGCGAAAAGCGCGATCACCTTGGCAAGAATGGGGCGCAATTCTTACCGGTGCCCAGCTCTATTTCTTCAGAAATACAAGTTGGGTCAAGTCCTTGATGCATCAATATGATAACCACATCAAGGCAGGCAATGACGGTATTCCTTTGATTTTCAAGCCGCCTTTGGAAGAGTTTAAACCGGACGGCCTCATGTCTACACAAGGTGCTGTTGCCCTTCTCGACACAACTTACAGGAAGCACAAGAACGCCTTTGTCTACGTGAGACAGGGCGGCTTGGAGGAGGTTCTCTTGGCTGACAATGAAGAGGAGTTGAATGATTGGCTTGCCAAGCTCAACTACGCTGCTGCCTTCAGGACTACAGGCGTAAGGATGCGCGGTGTTATTGGTGGTAATTATGATGGGCAGGGTCGTCGTGGCATGAGACGGCTCGATAATGCCGATGGAACGCAACTCGTTCAAACCCCGACGGGTCTTGTGTCCATTGCTCGAAGCCGTATTGATCACAAGATGGCTGAGGACATCTCTGCCGCTCGCCGTGAAGTTATGCAACAGAAGATTGCAGAGGCGGAAGAGAAGATGCAAGAATGTCAAAAGCAGCTTGATGACCAGTTGAGAAATGCACGCCATCTGCAGATTCTGGCACCAATCCAGCCAAGAACGCGCGAGCAACTGATTTCCGCGGCAGCTCGCATGTCTGCTCAGTTGAAGTGGACTCGCATGAACATTTGGAGGGAAAAATGCCATCGAGATATTCTGGTTCAAGACCTAGAAGACGAGCATCCAACACAAAACTCAACATACACGCCAACCAAACAGCCATCGAACCGTCATTCTTACAGGACGGGATCGCCGACACCCCGCCCCAACCACAACCGCAGAGGGTCAAGATCAACGCACCACTCTGGAACCGATGCTGCTCCTCGAACGCCCACAGAGCCCCCCTTGGCTAACGCTTCCGACTCTGTAGAGGTGGGTGGAGATATCCCGTCACCAACGGATACAGTGTTCCAGACACCACCCCAATCTGCAGCGCATCATCGACATAGTTTGTCTCATGTGAGGCCCGATGCTGCAAGCACGAGACATGGTTCCATTTCCAGCGTCGCAGGATCGCCTCTTCAGCCTGTTTCGTCTGCTCCTCAAGCGAATCCTTCCTCTCAAGATGAGGATCCTAAGTCGCCGTCAGGAAGGACTGAACATGAAGACTCTGACGATCCCGACGCTGATGAGCGGAATTTATTGGAACAGGCTGGCCTTTTAGAGTCAAGACCCAGCAGAGATCCAACCGATAAGATCATAACGTCAACCAGCGCTAACGGACGCGATCGTGGTGCTTCTATCGACAAGGATAAGTTTGAGAGAAATAAGATCCGTCGAAGTCTCCAGCGGACTCTTAGAGAGAGCGCCGGTCATCTTTCTCACCACCGCAGCAGAAAAGGCAAGGAACCAGCCTACAATGGGGCGGGAGATGATGACGCTGGCGAAACGATGCTCTCAAGAGGGTCAGGCAGCTTCGTGGTCCATGGGAAAAAGGCGTCCGTTATCAACTTCGGGAGCGAGTTGCAAAGCATGTCCCAGGATGATTCTCTTCGTGCACGAAAACAAGCACAGCAGCAGGATCCACCAGTTTCCCCAACCGCAAGCGAAGATGATTTTTATTCCATTGTTGGGGAGACAATAGAGCCCAAGGAGCGACGCGAGTCGGCTGCCAGCGCAAGTACTGCTACGGCTCGAAGCTTTCGGGAGCTGCATCGAAAGTACTCTACTGCCCAGGCTGTTAGAAGCGCGTCCGTTGGTGGAAGACTGACGATACCCTCGGACACTGAGAGCGAGGTGGCAGTGAGCTTTTCGGACGGTCGCCGGAGCCCACTACCGCCAATGGAGACGGAAACGGACGAAGAAGTGGATGATGCGAGCAAAAAGGAGGATGATGAGCCTGAGAGTCGCGACTCCGATCAGGAGTCGATCCAGGATGTGGAGCAATTGCCTAGCCGCCCAATCCAAGCAGTGAACGCATAATATCTTCACACGGATAGGGCTAATTTTTTCTCGTGGACATGTATTTGTGTTATTTAGCGTTTGTTGGGAAATGGAATCGCAAGCAAGAGCATATTTTGGGCATGCTTGGTTCTGCAAGGGGTGAAAAAAAAGGACAAACAAGAGGCCGCTACGAGTTGAAAAGAGCTCTCGGCTGTGTAGTTTTCTATCACGATACGCAGACCGCGGGCCGGCTTCAATGAGGACATGTATCTAGAACTTTTCTTTTACTTCCTACTCTCCCTTGAAACCCCTTTTCTACTTTCTTATTTATCCTGTTTGTATCCAGGGGAGAGGGGAAAATCCTGTTTGACGCGTTTGGCGAAGCCCAAAAAAAGTAAGCGTAGAATTCAAACACTGTCATTTGTGCCTCAATATTTTCTCCTTCCTCCTATTTTTGGGTCAGAGTGGTGTGATGAGTGTGTACGGTGCGAAGAATGTTCTCTTTTTTTTTTTTATTTCTGTCATAACAGTAAGTTTCCAATCCGTCAAAGTCCAAAGGATTGCCTGGATTGATCTTCTCCCGTGCCATTCCTTTATTGCCCAGATGGGGTTTGAAGGAAGCAACGCTACACGAGTAAGACGACTGTATTCTATTTCTTGCCCTTCTTCTTCTTCTTGGAGCTTGGTGGAGGTGCCTTTTCCACCTTGACGCCGCCACCTCCAACCAACTCGAGGGTCTCCTCCTCCTTGACAATGCCTCCCTGAGTAGACTCGCCGGCCTTCTTCTTTCCCTTCTTGCCCTTGGGGCGGTACGATGAACGGTCCCGTAGAGGGAGCCAACGCTCCGGGTCCGGCTTGGTGCCCTCGACATAGTTTTTGGGCAGCCGCGTCTTTCTGCGTCGCTTCTTGGGCTTATCGCTCGATTCTTGAGGGGCAGATCGCTTACCGGCCTGGGCAGATTTGGCGACGGTGGCGATGCCTGCTTCAAGGAGAGCATTAATATCCACTCCCTGGATAAGAACATCCACTGGTGGGAGTTTTTCGATATGCTGCTGTACCGATGACGGGTTTGAAGGGGCCAAGGCAGCAACTAGGCCGGCTGCGGCAATGTCGGATTCTGGTTGCTCATTAAGCAGTCTTTGGAATGAAGCGGCAGCTAATTGCAAGTCTTGGGTGTTTGATGACTTCATAAGTTCGACACCGGCTTCTTCCAGGAGCGAGGCACCGGATCCAGAGGGACGTGTCTGCCAGTGAGCCGCCGCCTTTACCAGTTCAGACTTTGCAGAAGACTCTCGCCCTTGTGACCGGTTTAGAGCAACGGCGAGGGCGACAAGACCAGCAGAACATCGGACATCTACAGCTTCTGGTGATTCGGAAGCCTCTAGACGCTCCAGGAATGACTCCAAAATTGACAGAGCCGAGCCGGTATGGCCGCCATCAAGCTGAATTTGGACAATGGCTAGGATAAGGCCAACGTCGTTGGGTCTCTTGTTTGCCAGGCCCTGAAGCTTTCGAATTAGCTGCTTCCCGGTTGCTCCCTCGGCAGTAGCAGCGGCGTTGAGAACGGAGAGAATGTTGATGTTGGCGGAGGTAGTAGGATGCTCTGCTTCGCGGATTAGAGTACCGGTGCGGGCCTTCACCCCCGGTGCTTTAGATGCTTGTAAGTTGACAACTAATTTGTTGCGGTGAAGGATGTTTTCTTGGTGCTTGAAAAACTTGGATGTCTTGTCATTTTTTGCTATTGTTTCAAACTTTCGTTGTAGTTTAAACGGATTCTCCTCCTCGGTATCAAGTGCTAGAATGTTGTTTTGGGCAACGATTGTCAGCTCGGGATCATCATCGCTAAGTTGAAAAGTAAGTTAGTGATAAATTAAAGAAACTTGAGCTGGCGGAGACGCACCTTGGCTTAACAAGCGAACTGTAAAGGTCGAGAGCCTCCTTAAGCTTGCCTGTCTTTGCGTATACGAATGCTTGTTGTGCTAGAATAGGGCGCATCTCCAACTCTTTATCTTCATCTGTCAGGTCCTCAGAGTTATCGCAAAGCCTGACTGCACGCTGTAACAGATTCGCAGCGTCGTCGAGAGCGCCTCGAGCGATGCAGGCACAAGCGGCGTTGTAGCAAATCTCAAACCCATCGGAATCTTGAACTGCCGACGGGTTTGCGGAAGCGTATCCCAACCACTCTAGCTGAGCAGCAACTGCACGGATATTGATGGTGAGATCATTTTCCTCGCCTGCAGCATCGGCGTCGAGAATACGACTGTAGATAGAGCGAGCATCGTCGAAACGTTCGGCACGGTATGCGACTTGGGCAGCTACATGACTGAAGCCTCTCTTGTCCAACCCAGCGGCCTGGAGGACACTTGTAGCTTCATCAAGCTTACCCGTCTTGTAGAGGGCGTAAGCTTTCTCGAGAATGCATTGTGCGTTGAGTTTCGTGCCACCTTCATCAATGGCGCGCAGGACATCGTCGAAGCGGTCGAGCTTGAGGAGGGCGACAACGCGGGTGTGCTGGCTATTTACATCGGATTTGTTGGCTTTGATGGCAGCATTAGCAGCCTTGAGAATCTCATCGTGGTCTTCGATAGAGGACGCCCGCAGCAAAGCGCTGAGTGCAGTAGCAGGATCTTGAGGCATGTTGTCTCTACGAGGGCCAATTCATGACCAGGACAGCCGGCGCCGATGGTGATGATGGGATGGTGGGAGCGACGAGGATGTCGGAGCTATCTGACTCTGGCGACGATGTCGCCTAGGCCTGGTGTCGAGGAGACGTATCTTGTTGGTGTCGTCCGCGGTCAGTCTATGCGCACAGTGAATTCGAGGTAACGTGGTGGCGGGGCATATTGTGTGGATTTTTGGACAGCGGGGCTCATCAATTCAGGTTGGGCTGTGGCAGCCTTCACAGTGTATAGTAATAATTGCTATTAATTCGCACTGGTCTGTGATATTCCTTTGAGCTTCATGGTCTCCAGGCCAGCTTTGCACCAATTCAAAGACATGCTGCGGGACCCGCCCGAGCATCAATCGTTTCCGAAGACTTTCCACCATTTCTTGCGCTTCTTGCCCTCCTCCGGAGGATACATGTACAATGGATACGTCGCGTTTGCAGTACCCAATCCTTGTCTCGATGCTCGCCGTCGAATTTCACCAAGCTTGGTGCTGTCCGAAGCTATAGTTACCAAAGAGACTCGATTCTCGGCTGTAGTAGTCGTGTTTTTAGGTTGCTGATCTCGTGATGCTTTCCGGCCATGTCGGCTCGACGATCTGGCCGACGATGAGCTCGTTGAGCTCTTACTCTTACTCTTGCTTCTTTTCGACTTGACCTTGACAGTTTTACCTTGAGCTTTGCCAGTTTTAGGCTTCTTCTTGGACTTGTTGTCCGACTGGCGAGGATGATGTTGACCCTGTTTCTTACCCTTGCTCACCACGCTACGTCGCGAGCTACTAGAGCTTGCGCCAGAGCTGACCCGATGAGACAAGTCCTCAATGGTGCGCACAGCATCTAGGCTTGTCCCCTGTGATAGAGCTAATAAACAGTTATAGTCGAGGACCGGAGGTTCACGGCTTCCCAAGCCCCGGACAACCTTGTCCAGGGCGGCGGTGAGCCGCTTTACGATCCGTCTTAATGCCGATTGTGACGCAACTGGCAGGCATTTACTTTAGATGCACAGCGACGTGGGTTTGCAGATACACATGGGCAAAACTCACCATCGCCTTTCTCGAATTGAGACCCATTTTGTAAGAGGTGAGACGAGTAAGCACGGCGCACTCTGGCTCGATCAGAGCGCAGAGAACTGCTCAGACTCGACTGGAGACTGTCAGACGAGGCGTCATCACCCCCATCTCGCGTGCCGTCGCGATGACTCCTGAGCAGTGATAAACACTTGGTATATGTCTCGAGCAATGATGTAACTGCGGTCCCAAAGGACCCCATGATGGCCGGGTGTTGCAACTTGGCAGCCGGTCGGCTAGATTGCATGTGGAATCACAATAGGGACGTCGACTGGGTCCCCGTTATCGGACAGAGCACGTGGACGCAGACAACCCCTGTTGGGAGTCGAATTTGTGACCTGGAACCTGTTGAAGCCACAGCCTCTCCCGTCACCAGTCCACCGCCCACTGTTTGCCCACTCTGATGATGAGCGCGAATGGATGGCAGGGCGTGACGGTGTGCGTTTGACCAGGGTTGTCAGGGTCCCACGGTCCAGTGCTTCCGCGAAAAGACGCCAGAAAAAAGAAAGTGCTCGCACGCACAGAGCCCTGGTCCACATGCGGTGCACTGCATACCGCCCGCTGCGAACAAGACAGAGACAAGTCGCCGCTGGGCCTGAGCCCTTGAGATAGCCAGCGGGCGAAGCATGATGATAAGTCATGCAGGGACAACACCCTGGTCCCGCGCGCCTGAGTGATGCGCAGATACGTACCCGGATAGGCCGTCTTACAGCTATGCTATCGTGCTTGTCAGGCTGGATGAGCAAATGGCACGGGCCAGAGGGCTTGAAACACCAAGATACGACGGATATGCTACAGCCGGCCGCCAAGAGGCTGTTGACGCGAGCAAATTCTCGCGACAAGGGGTCGTGTCCGGTGTTCGGAAGCGCGTGAGCAGATCTAATTTTCCTTGAATAAACACCCCAGCATCGCTTTGGGGTCGATGGGGCCCGATCGCTGCGAACAGCTATTTACCTTACGTACCGACTTACAAAGAGAAGGGCGAAAGTGGACCGAGAAAACGCCGCCAGCTCACAGCGAGCAGTGCCAGGACGGGCCCAACAGGGACAAGCCCGGGCTACAGGGGTTGTCAATGGCGTGGGAGGATGTGTGTGTGAATGTGTCTTCAGAATCCACGTCCGGAAAGGCAGACCAGCCCGGAGAGAGCGGAGGGGGAGCCGGGAAACGTAACCGCAGGCCCAGCCAGCAGCGAGTCGGCCTGACGAGCGGCGAGAAAATTTGAGAGGGTTTGGAGAGGGTGTGGGGGTACTACTGCGGAGGAGCCTTGATGGCTCCTGCGACCTAATCAATCAATAATCAATCAGCTGGAGTCCCACAGATGTACCCGCAGACGTCGTCTCTTGTCTCAAGCCCGCCTGTGGCTCCGTCAATCACCATCGTTGGCCTGACCACGATCAACAATCATGATCCAGCAGGGCTTCGCACCCCGGCAGACAAGGTGCAGCGCCGTCCCTTCGCCCGTTTACGCCCGTGAGCCGGCCCCCAAAGATGCCCCCAATGGTGCAGGACGCCTAGATTATCTATTCGGCCTTTTTTTTTATTCCTTCTCCTAAAGAAAGAAAAGGAAATTTTTTTTTTGCCTGCCACCAAAAAAAAACCCACTAGTTCATTGTCCTCAACCAGCACAACGACGAGGGCATCAAGCCACCACACGTTGCTAGTACGTACATGCACCCTCTCTCACCCACATGCGCATCCACCTGCTTTGCTACCCACCATTTGCTGAAAAAGAACCCTCAAGGCGCAATACAACGCCTTTCTCATATCAGACAAACGCAAGGCAGGGTTTCGCGTCAGTCCCGCCCCAGCAAATCAAGACCCATGCGCTATCAGGGTCCCTCGGGTTCCTGGTGTCCTCTTGGTTCCCTTTAGGTCTGCCTGCTTGTTGCGCCGCCCCCCTTCCCTCCCTCCCGCAGCTTGCGGACTACCCGTGGGACTAATCGTGGACCTTCCCGTGGGCTTCCCGTGGGCCTCGCTGCCCTCCCTCGCGCGCGCCCCCACCCTCCCCGTTGCCTGTGCTGCTTGTGGTGCCATGTCCCTGCGGGTCTCGACGTGGGAGCCGTGATGCCATCTGCCAGTCTGCGGGCGCAACCGGTCTGGGATTCGTGGGTTGGCCGTGGATGGCGATGGCGAGAGCGGATGATAACGTCGCAGCAGTGGATCCCTCCTTTCTTCTCTGCTAGCCCGCTACACGTCTCCTGCAGTATCCTCGACCCGTCCGCTACCTCTCGTGTCGCTGTCGCCGGCCCTCGCCCAGCGGTTGCCCGCGTCCTCCACGCCCGTGGGCCCCTCGTACCCTGCTAACAATCTTGGCCCGGAATCGCTAAACCCCAGCATCCCTGGGCACGAATCTCGACATCGGCCTGCCTTATGATTAGAGCCGCCCGCCTGTCCCCAGCGGCTGCGGGATCCTCTTTGCTCCATCCCATATCTCTCTCCCGCCTCCCTCAACCCTCCCATGGACGAAGTATCTCGTTTCCGTAACCCATCGACTTCTAGGTTCGAAGAACCCCAATGCCGCCCTCTCCCTCCCGCTCACCACCTGCGGCCTCGACGCCGACTGCCCCCCACGACGACTCTCATCTGCCCAAAGGACAATGTCGCTACATCATGATGATTCCTGAGCTCAAGGGCCAGCGCTGTGGTTGCTCGGGTTTTGACCATAACAAAGCCCTGCCCGGTGCCACGTGCCACTGCGGGCACCTGTCGTGCTTCCACATGGCTTCCTCAGATGCCCCTTCGCCCGGCCAGAACAGGGCTGAGATTGAGACGATTAAGCAGCGACTCCAAAATCTCGAGGATAATGCCCACGGCAACGACCATGACAGGCTGGATGATGTTGTCGCCCGCGTTAGCGAACTGGAAGAGACTGTTGAGAGGAACAAGGATGATGCCCTCGCCGAACTTAAAGGATCCTTCCGAAACAGCTTTGCCGCCTGGCAGATGGTGGAGCAATTGCAGAAGCGCATGAAAGATCTGGAAGAGCTTTACCAAGCTCAGAGTCAACAAATTGCTCAAGCAAGCAAGGACATGGACGACATGCGAAACCGCCAGCTCGAGTTGCTGGACAGCGACGAGATGATGGAAGAGAGAATCGAAAAGCTTGAAAGTGCCGAGCCTTTACTCTCGCCTCCTCAGGATGCATCACCCACTGACTCGTCGTTTGATGCCATTCAGCTCTCCACAGGTGCGACTCCTGAGCTACACCGACAACCGAACCCTTCATCCATCCCCATGACACGAGCCTCATCGTCCTCGGCATCCTCTAGGCCATGGACTATTCACATTTCTCTAATGCCATCCAAGGAGCAACCATTCCCTTTCGAGAAGGACACCACCGCCTATAAGAGGTGCCTCTCTCGCGGCCTCCACAGAATGGTGGCTGTTGAAGGCGACGATGCGCAATCATTCTCCTCGGCCGTGTCGAGAGCCTTCTCTTCCCTCCTAAAGGGCCGCCCTTGGATGCCGCTGCAGGCAAAACTTTGCGACGCCGCGCAACTCAAAGGTCTTCCTATGCTACGACCCCTTGAGCCTCGGCTCGCCAACGGTCAGTACGACAGAGACTTTATCCGGAACCATTGTGCCGTGGTGGACTCCAACGGCAAACTCGATTCACTCTACATTGCCATGCAGCACGACACACTATCTTGGAAATTCCTTCGACAATCCCCTGCCTACCTGGAAGGTTTAGAATCAAGCTGGGAGCACGACCTCTACCTGGATCAAAAAGATGAGAAAGATCCTACTGTCCTGTTTGATTATTTTCTTGGGACCGACGACCAACTACCAGCAGGCGCCATCGTCGCCCCTTTTGGGACCATGAAACGTAGTGTATCAGAGGTCTCTTTCACTTCGGGTCTTGATGAAACCGATGCACCAAGAACAAAAATGCCTCGAACCTGCAAGTCGGGGAGAATAGAGATCCGACGAGGAGTTGAGACGGCATGACGAACGTTCACGGAATATCCAAAGAAGCCTGTTTTGGCATGAGAAACTGAGTCATTTTTATTAAACGATATAGAACGGGCTGGGAACACCAGGAGCAATTGGATTGGATTTGATATTTCAGCGGGAACATAATGAGGCGTTTAAACAATCTTGGAGTTGATACCTCGGGAGCGATGCGAGGCCTGTCCGAACCCCTCAGTCAGCAACCACGACATTTTAAGACTTAGAGAGATGCATAGAAGAGAGGACTGGTTAATATACCCCGAGATGCTGTATGTATATTCACAACTTGAGTAGAAAAGCTCTGTATTTGGATTACGTATGCTACAAAAAGACCGCTTGACTTTTGAGCCATGGTGAGAATCGAAGAGCTCAATGCAAAACGAGCATGCAAACGTCCGTATAGATGGATGAGTCATTTCATCAATGTTTCCAGGTGACGTGATGCTTTCTCCACTCTCCATCCTCTGGAATCCTTTCGACCTGAATGTCAGGATTGGGCGACCAAGAATAAACTGGAGAATGGGTTTGGACCGCTTTACGCAAGCTGACGACGAAGATGGTCTTTGAGGGGGCTGGACAATAACCCACCCCCGTAACCTCCTTACAGAACACATCCGAGATCGCCTTGGTGTTGTGCTACCTACACTTGGTAAGGGGGTAGCCGCACGATAGGAGCTGCCGGTAGATAGACTTTAGATCAGGCTCTTAGACACGGTGGTGTCTGAAGCTGGGTAAGGAGGGCTTTACCACATCCCTGGCAGGCCAACCTGGAGTGATTTGCAAAGGACGCGTGTAGCACTGAGGGAAATGCGGGTTTTCACGAAAAAGCTTGTTACCCACATACAAGCTACGGGGCGGATGCTACGTGATATCCCCGGACAGACAAAACCAGCTCCTCCGAACTGTTGGTTCTAGACTGCCTCGGAGTCTTGGCAAGTTATGGAAGGACTCAATGTGGCTTGAAACAACTCCCGCAACAGACTTGTTGACCGCGGCCGGCATCCATGGCTACCCAGATTACATCACTGTCCTCGTGCCTATGCCCCGATATGATCTGATGCACAATTTGAGGGATGACCCCGGCCGGGGCAGGCACAGGTAGCAATGCGAAGAGGATCCATACCGCAAGGTTCTTGACGCCCAACGTCATATCGACGAAATAGAGTAGTCGATAAAGCCTATGGGAACGAACCCACATGAATGAATGAATACCTGGGGGGAGCCTAGTTGAGTCTCTTGGCACCAAACGCTAACGATGCGTGCCTTGGGAGGAATCTCAACTATCTCCGCTTGGAGCAAAGTTCGTAGAAACCTGAGCAATTTTTAGTTCCAGCAGCTTGTTCTCGCTGTTCGATTGAGAAGCTATTCTGCTACCATCTCACCGCAACTCGGAGGATCACCCACCAGGTTCTGTCTAACCAGGCGGTTTGAACCATGCTGTATTCATTTTCAAGTCTCATAGACTCTACCAGGTCACAATTAGTTCAGCTACAGCGTGCCTCTAACTTGGACCGAAAATCGCTTTGTGCTGATGGTGTCTCGACAGCCTGCATAAGGTGAGCTCTTGATTGATAAGATTATCCCACGTGATCACGCGCGGAAGATCCAAACCTTAATGTTCGTGAATTCCCAGCAACCACACGTGTTGCGGGTCCCCCGTAAAGGAAATCAATCCCCCCAGCTGTTGTCGATGTTACTACTGCGGCGATAACCCTTTTTTTTCGATTAACGCTTTAAACGGTGGAGGATATGGCCACACCGCCTAGCCATTCCATGAGCCCACCAGTCACAGCCACGACTTCTCCGACGCACACCAGGGTCAGTGGATATCGACGTAATGGCAAACTAAGATCTTGTGAGCCCTGCAGGAAAAGCAAACTTCGATGCGATCATGCTCTTCCGGTTTGCGGAAGGTGCATTGCAAGACGGCAAAGGGATCATTGTGTCTATCACCCAAATCCGCTGACGCGAGGAGCTGAGTATACGATTGTATGTGAAGAGCGAGCTCGTCACCCAGTTGCTCGATTGACAACTTCCAGAGCATTATTTTCAGCTAATTTTGTAATTATTAGGTTGAACAACGACTCAGAAGATCTAGTCTTTCACCAAATGCGCCTAATCATCTGATGCAGTCAAACGAGGTACCTTTGATTGAGCTCAGAGACCAAGCATCTGAGGAGCATTTCGAACAGGCGCCCACAGAGCCATTGATTCAGGTTACCAATGAGCAGCCCCGTTCGGAATTTGCAGCAGCCACTCAAAGTCCTGAAGCTCCCTCAAGTAGAAATGCCCAAGAAAGTCCCAGTTTCGTTGGTGCAACTTCCTTCTCGTCCATCCTCACAGAAGGCCTAGGTGATTTCCAAAATGTTTTCCCAAACACGAAGCCATCTAGTCAGAAAGCCTCTACTGTCCCTGGCAATCTAATCACTCATGGTTGCCAGACTTTGGCATTTTTCATGAACAGACCCCTAATAGATCGCTGCATCGAGCGATGGTATAAGAAAAGCGAAGGTTCATTCATCTGCCCCGAGCTCTTCATGAGGCAATGGGTACACCAACTATGGCAACATAGCGAAAGTACATTGAATAATCCCGATCCAGAGGCCATATTAAAATTTTGTCAGATCGTATGGAGCGCAACAAGGAACCCTATACGTTTGGCTAAAAATACAAAGCTCTCCGAATGGGTCAGCAAAGGGACGGACCAAGGTCCAAGGTGGCAGGTTATTGGTCTTGTTGCCATCGTGGTTGGGTTATGCGCCGTCTCCCTACCTGCCTCCCACAACTTGTTCGTTGATCATAACATCTCGCGCAGTGAGCTTGTAGACAATACGCTAGAGGTGTCGCAAGCTTGCATCGGCTTCTGTCGCGCTATTAATGTAGTAGATGATCTATTCGTATGGCTTCTCCATGAACACGCGAGGCTTCTCCGCGCGATGAAGGGAGAAGCGTGCTATGAAACATACCGTGCCGGTGGTGAGACTATCGACGCCGTAGTCGCTATGGGGCTACACCAAAATGATACTGTCACTGGTGAAATACCATTCTTTCTGGCAGAATTGAGAAAAAGGCTGGTTTCCGGTGTGTGTGCCAGGGAAACGAGCACCGCAGCATTTCTTGGTCGCCCGAAGCGGCTGCTGTATCTCTACAGCGACATAGATGCTCCGTTAGACCTCAGAGATGAACAACTAGCTCTCGGAGGTTCTGAATTAGCCACCGTTCTAACCAGCCTCCGTCCGCACGGTTTCAATAGAGATGAGAGACTATATCGCACGACCTGGCTGAGAGCCTGGCTCCCCTTTGATCAAATTCGCGAGGAGATCATTGATTTAGCCCTCCGAAGACATGAAAGAGAAGATATCCTGCAACGTGCTGCATCTATTCAAAAAAGAAGTGAGCAACACTGGCATCGGCTTCCATCATTCATGCGGGAAGCTGTGGGCGACCTAACACGGAACCGCACGCTCCCCCCTTTAGAAGTTTTATACCGAACTATTCTCCAACAAGACTACCAATCCAACGAATTATTACTACAAAGGGTGCTCATTACGAAGACAGGCGCGAATCCCGAAAACCTGGTTGGCGTTGCGCAGCGCATTCTGAGAGACGTGTTGCTGCTCACGCAGCGCAATGATATCGGGACAATGCTGGAAATGGACTTTGTATTTCTGCTTATTATGCACGGAATGCGTAGTGCTGCTACGCTAGCAGTGGAATTGCTAAAACAAGAGCAAGGTCGTACCAGCTCCAATAGGCCGCTATTGCCACGAAGCAGAACCATTCAAGACCTATCCGTCTTTGCTGCACGGCTGGGTGCTGTTGACCCTTCCAACGAGGGTTTCAGCATCTGCGAGCAGGGGCAGAGAGCCATTGTTTTTATTTTGGACCGAATTCTGAGTCCAGAGACCGCCATGGCACGGCGGCCGTGTTCCCTAAACATGTTGACACCGCGAATAGATGGTGATGTGACCATGTCGCAGCCTTTGGAAGTCGCCCCCGACTTGGGATTGGGAACCTCTGCGACTGCAAATCTAGACCCAACTTTGGGGTTTGGAACAACAATAACCCTGGGAAGCGATCACGATTTTATGCAGTGGCTAGAAAATGTAAATTGGGACGAGTTTACTTTGTAAGCATTCTCATCAACTGGTAATCACTGCAATTTTTAGCAGCTTTAGAGGACCTTCTAGACAAGATCATTGGAGTCTCATTCTCTCGATTGGGTTGGCCCGCAGCATGCACTGCAACCTTAGAATCTTCGAAGCACACTCTTGGGTGCGGGGAAACTAGACTGTGTCTGCATTTTTTCACTGCAATTTTAGCACCTCCGAGGCAATTGCCAAGGGAGACGTTACCTGGCTGGACATCAATAAATTTTATTTCAAGCTGTGGACTGGCACTAGCGTAGCTCTCAAGTATTTATTATACCCTACCAACTCCTGGTGTCCAGGCTCAGATTCAGCAGATCCTCGTTGCTCTCTGACTATCCAGATCCAACATCGGCCAGGTCCCATTTCTCCAGCCCGTCGATGCCTTTTTAGTGCGGACCCAACCCAAGAGTTGTGTAAAAGGCTCCGGGACCAAACTTTAATATAAAGAATTTAAAGAATTCAAAATTAATAGTGTCTCGACAGATGAGCGAAGGGGGTTTTGTTGACAAAAAAGAACATTCAGCATCCGACCGAAGAACTTGATATGCATCCATGTGAAGATGAGACGCGTCGGAATAAAAACTGGGGCTGCGTGAAGTCCGAACGCTTGGGCCTGGGTGCCAGTACCATCGGAGTTCGGACTAGGATATCGGAATAGAACAATCGGGATAGTATATCTATAAGAATGTGGCCATGTTGGGCGATTTCAAGTAAATTTTTATTAGAAAATATCAGTAAAATAATATTAAGATCCAACTGAAGAAAAAAATCCAATTCGAAAAAATGTTGTCGCTCCCGACCTCGCAGCAACTCACCGAATGGTTGGCGCAACGCAAGGATCGGTTTGCCGGAGCTGCCATTGCAGTCATCTCCAAGGACGGACAGACCAATAGTGCAGTTATTGGGTGTCCAAACATGGATAGTGACAGTCTAGTTACTGCGTCTACGCCGTTCATGCTTGGCTCGATTTGCAAAGTCTTCACAGCGACGCTCATTCTACAGCTCGTGGAGCAGGGCAAATTGCTACTAGACGACTCTATCGTTCAATGGCTGCCTGAGACAAGGAGGCTGTATCCTGACACCAGTAAGGAAGCGTCTATTCGCCAGATTTTAGGTCATTCAGGAGGCTTGGTCGACATCTTTGAGCCTGTAAAGGACCTCCATGACGCTGTGGACAAACTGTCTGCGCAGGGGCTTCTCGCAAGTCCAGGCGAGATGGTTTCGTATAGCAACGCCGGATATATGCTTCTCGGGGCGCTTCTGGAGAGGATTACAGGATCAAACTGGAAAACATTATTCCGATCGCGCATTGTCGATGGTATTCGACCACAGTTGCTGAATGTGGTTGTTGATGCTGGTATTCCGAACGCCGAAGGGCCCATGATTGGTGGCCCATTCGTTTCCGATGCCCCACCGGTTGCCGAAGACCATGTCCTCAGTCCGAACGGGACACTTATACGACAAATGATGTGGCCGCGTTTTCCAGGCCCTTTTGCCGCTGCCGGAACTCTCACTGCGGTATCAATCGAAGACACGGCCGCTGTTTTTGGTCAGTTGTTTTGGGGTGACCTCATCGCGCCGGCTTCTCGGCGAGAGATGTCCTCACTCCGATACCGTCTCCCAGGTCCGAGTCTTTGGTGCGAGGGCTGGGGGTCAGGCTGGAGCGTCATCGATGCAAGCCGAGGCTTGGTTGGACATATGGGAGGGTCGTCTACCTTTATCTTGGGGAGCGCAGAAATGGGAAAGGCCGTGGTGTTTCTCTCCAACACGGCCAACGGAGCACTTGCGGGTCGAGAGCTTGCACTTCGGGCCATGGGGCTCGGCCATAACCAGATACCTCCCGTTATCACAGGCCCGGGCACAAATGACATTCCGCTAGCAAAATTTGAGGGAAAATACGGAATTTCGGTATTTGATTGTAACGTCTCGGTGTCGGACGAAGATCCAAGCCAGCTACGGCTCAAGTCCAGCCTTGACCTAGGAGACGCCACTCCTCTCGAGCACCTGTCGGGCTCGACATTTACGGGTCAGTTGATGACAATGCCAACCGAATTTACCTTTGTGCTCGAGCCAGACGGTTCTGAAGCAAAATTCCTGCATGCAGGATTCCGAGCGCTCGCCAGAATCGCCGAGGGGTAGCATGTCGAGGTGTCATGATGGAGAATTTGGGGTGGCTCGGGGCACTCATGTCTCTATTTCGGACTCGCTTTCGGACTTGGGTCGCTTCCTCGGGTTTCGAAGAAGAAGAAAGGAGAGAGAAAAAATGCATTGTATCGTTATAATTTAGCATTAGTGAACAAAATTGCACTCCATTAAAGAGTATGTTTGCCATGTTGTTGTGAGAAAGAAATATACCCAGGTGAACGTATATCAGAGTTGAGGTGGCAGCGTTGCACTTGCACACCGAGATGTACAAACGGAGCGGCTCTCCGTTTTCAGGCGTTACGGTGGTGGCAGTGTTCCGTCTGAGAATCTGGCTTGTGCACGGCTTGCATAAAATTTTTGAACGGAGCTGGGCTACCAAAGGTACATCGGTCCGGGTGGACCGGCGGTCGGCGACTACAGGGAAGTACCTGATGGGTGCGCTGTAGCCGCTTGCGCTCCAGGGGCGCGGCGCACTGAAGGCGACCAACACTTAGTTGGTCCAGAGCTGGTCCAGAGCTGGTCCAAAGGTGGAGGCCCGGTGTTGTCGAGAGTCGCGCCTCAGCCTCACGGAACTCCACTGCGACCGTCTCCTCTCCAGCCATCACCATCTCTACCGCTGCGCATTCTCTCTTTTTGCTTCCCGACCCTCTGCGTGTGATCGAGTGGCTCCTCCACATTGCAGTGAATCACCGCCTCCTCATGCTTCAATTCACCGTTTAAACTCCTCCCAACCTTTAACGTACCTCTTCCGTCTTCCGCCTCTTCCTCTCCTTCCACACCTCCCCCCACGCGACCAAGATGGATTTGGATATTGAAATGGACGACGCCATCGACACGACGCTCGACGTGCCCATTGTCGACCCCGGACACAATGACATTCTCGTGAGTCTGCATGGAGGTTCGCCTCAAAAACCATGCTGACCTCCCCTTTCCAGCAGCCGGATGAACCAGAGGAACCCGGCGAGGTCGCCGACGACGATCCTCCCGCCGACGAGTCAAAGAAGGTGGTGCCAAACAAGATCAACATTCGCGGCGTGGATTCTCTACACACAAGCGACATCAAAGCCTATGTCAAATCTCATTTCGGCGATGTAGACCGCGTCGAATGGGTCGACGATACTTCAGCCAACCTCGTTTTTAGCTCCGAACCAACAGCCCGGGATGCTATTGTTGCTCTCAGCGCAGTCCCTGTCGCCGATGCTACCGCTCTCTCAATTGACGAAACTCTCCCCGGAAAACCAGTAGACGGCAAGCCCGAAATCAATCTTCACCTGCGGTTCGCTGTGGAGAGCGACAGGAAGCAGGCTGGTGCCGCGCTGCGCAGCCGCTACTACCTCCTCCACCCCGAGCATGACCCCGAAGAGCGACGGCGCCGACACCAGGAGAACCGCTCAAGGTATAGGGAACGAGACGGCGATTACCGCCGAGATGGGGATTACCGACGGGACGGCGACTACCGCAGGAGCGGCAACGGGCGGCGCAGACGCGATTCCGACGAAGATATTGAGACGTTTGAGGCGAGCATGTACGATGACGCCCCACGCGCTTCCAGAGACCGACGAGACTCATGGTCGGAAGATCGCCCGAGATCATTTGCGAGGGAGAACAGGGGCAAGGAGCTATTTGCCGAACGCAAAGTCGGGCGCAACCGATCAGCGTCGCCCCGGCGAGATGGTGATGGGGATGATCTCATGGGTGATCGAGCCAGCTCATCTGGGAACCGTGAAAGAGCTCGCACTCTGAAGGACCGGATATCAGCAGACAACAGCGTCAAAGAGCTCTTCCCAACCAAGACATCGGGTAAGGGCGGCGGCCGGCTCGACCAACTCGAGCGCGCCATTGGCTCGGCACACCTTAAGGAGGAGGACCGACCCAAGATTGTTGCAGTTCCGGATGGTCCTGAGCGCGGCAGCTTTAACATCCGCGGCCTTGCCAGCCAGCGCGGCGAAGGCGAGGGCTTCTCCATCAAGGGTGCTGCGGGTGGCGCCAATGCGCGTGAACTATTCCCGGACAAGTTGGATGGTGACAACACAGGCAAAGAGCTATTTGACAAAAACCGAACGAAGCGACGACAAAAGGCCGAGGATCTCTTCTCATAATCTAAAGGTGATGAGTGATGGAAGGTACAAAATGAACATGGCGAGTCACAGTTTGGGCAAGGCGGGTGGGTGCATCCGAGGATAGATGGTCATGATACGATACCACGGCGCAATAAAAAAAATCAACAGTAATACAATAGGGAAAATATCTTGTTTCTCAGCAGTCATTGCTCCTCGTTTGTGACATGATTTTCTAGCGAGGCATTGCATGCTTGTCTTGCCATTGAACTGAATCAAGAAGCCTGGAAATTAAATCGATGGAAATCGTATCTTTGGTAAAGTACCATTACGGGCTCAGTTCAGCAATCAGGGGGTGCCGTCTTCTCTATTTTCATCCATAAACTCATGATACGCATGATACAGGGAATGTTGATATCAATGCCTTGTTCCTCACAACCAACTTCGGCAACAATCGGTGTGACTTCGATACATATTTACATATAAATACACCTAAATCTATGTCATACAATACCAGGTTTCAATTGCCATTGTTCTCACAAACTCGCTTAACGAAAAGTCTACGCGGTGTGCCATATAGCCCCTCCCCAGTTGTGTGTCTTGGCAAATTCAACTCCAGTATTGTCACTTTACACTTGCTAATTGGTTTCCAACCTGTGGCATGGATTGTGCTTCCATTCTTGGGATAGAAGCTGTCTTGAGAGATAAAAAAAAAAGGACCAAGAGTCCTGCCACCAGATGGCTCGGGAGAACAAAGCATAGATCACCACCACTTCTCCAACAGAACTTGGCTCTTGTCCAACCCAAGTCCGTCTGCGGATGTCGAAAACTGAACGAGCTCATCCGTCATTGCCTGTGGGCCACAGATATACAAGAGAGAGGAAGCTCGCTCTTCATCGCCGACAGCGGCTTTCAGGTCGTCGTGGTTGATGCGCCGCGGCTGTATCTCCAACACAGACTTGCTCAACTCGTCTTCTGAGCTCTGCTTGAGCTCTGCGTTCGATAATGTGCTGCCCGTGGCAAAAACCTGCAGCCTGCCCTTTAGCTTTCCCTGCTGGAACAGCTTGGCGATCCTCCCGAGGAAAACCACCTCTGCGACGCCGCCCCGGGGCACCTTGCTTGCGTACAGAACCTCGACATGGCCGTCGAACCCGGTGTCGGCCATGAAGCTCATCATGCTCATGAGAGGATTCACCCCGACCCCGCCAGCTACGAAGACAACCCGGCTGAGCTCATGGGCTGCTTTGCCCGCCGGGGGAAACACAAAGCTCCCTCCCACGCGGACCTGGAGCGTGGATCCCAAGATCTCATCGGCAGGGCGCCACAGCCATGCTGCTGGCGCATTCTCGGGAGAGTCCTGCACGGCGAGCTCAAGGTAAAGCTCCTGTGATGGCTCCGACGATGCTGCTGCTGCTGCTGCTGCCGACGGTGCGGACGTGATGGTAAAGCCGCCGGCCTTGGATATACCTGGAACGTACGTGTCGAGCCATTGGCCAGCGGAGAACTATGGGGGATGGCTCAAATCAGCTGCGTGAATCTATGTAACCATCTTTTACTCTTTGAAATAGAAAATGACAAAAGACCGATGCCGATTCTGCTTCCGGGGGGGGAGGGAGAATCGAAAAGCGCATACCTTCACAGGCCCAGATTGCAGCACTAGCCGAAAGAGCCGCACCCGCTCATTGACCTGATCTATGCGACTGAGAGTCACATTGTGGAGGTTCTAAACCATTGAACTGTTAGCCCAAGTGCAGAAATGTATAATTTGGGAGATGGCGGGTGCCTCGTTTCTGGGTTCCTGAGCTGTTCGCTCGAGGTGACTGGTGCGTCCCGTGGACATGTTTACCACGGTTTTTGGCCGCTGTCGAATCCACAAGGATCGTGGTTTTTGTTTTCTGAGTACACAAGAATGATGCTTCACAGCTTCTGCAATCCTTTGATGCATTAAATCGCTTTCATTGCTGGTATCTCGTTGAATCTAGACAGAGGCGTGATGAAAATGAGTTCATTTCTGTGTGGGGTACTGTGTACTCCAAATCCGCCAAGCTGATTGACCATGATAGGCGTTGTTACTAAGGGTATCCCTCTCTCCATCCAACATGAAAGCTCGTCAGGCTTTTCATCAACCGTATAATCGGATAGAAATACAACTTCAAATAAACAGAGACGTTTAGTCGTCATTTTAAATTGTGTGTCTATCTTCAATTTTCGGGGTCCTCCAACCACATCTTAACCCCTCAGCATTACATACATCTTCAACTCATTCAGCTCGTGTAGACTATTTAGGACGACTCTGTCCAGTTGACCTGATCCATGACCTGTCCTGCAGTTGGATGCGTGTATGCAATTCTCAGCCGTAGTCGCAAAGGCTATAGAAATAAATAGTCAGTAAATCGCGATCTGAAAAGGGGGGTTTTGAAGGGATGAGAATACGTACCCCCTTGCACCCAGATACTCTCATCATCTGGGTTGCTTCAGCGCCGGGCTCGAGATCAGAAGAAGAAATGCTCAACAACTGCAATCTCTGGGACTTGGGGACAGCAGCTTGGAGTCCGACGTTGCTGAGTGTGCCCGATCCATTGTTGCGGAACTTCGCAATGGCTTGGATCATGCCTTCGGCATTTCGTTGAATTTGGAATGTCAGGTTAAGATCATTGGCATCATAGCAAGCAATTCCGGCAGGCGCCTGAGGAGCTGCGGGCTGAGGGGCGGCAGCCGACATTTGCGACATAAGGTCCATGCCCGACGAGGGGGCCGCCGAGGGGGTCGCCGGTGATGCAGCGGAGGGTTCGGGTCCAGATCCAAATAGGTCCATGATGGACGAGACGTTAGATTGTTGAGGAGGCGGTGACGTGGAGGTGGGAGCTGGTGAAGAGGTGCCGCCGAGGATGTCGGCGAGGAGGTCAGCGTTGGTAGTCGAGGGTGCCGCCGAGGGTGTAGCAGCTGGGCCATCCATGATATCTAGGAGATCCTGCTCCGTGGGCTTGATGACACGAGATTTCCGGTTGGCGGCCTTCTTCTTCGTGGGTGCTGAGCCAAGAACTCGTGATTCTTCCTTAATCTGGGGAACGGGCATCTTCTCCAACACACCCCTTCGAACTTGGTCTACCGAGAAGAGGTTTCCGTACTCGACTGCTCGTTGTTGGATTTCAACATCGAGGCTGGTCTGGTGCTGCTGCAAAAGCCGTCGAATGCGCTCAACTTGGGAGGCGTCGGAAAATCGAGTAGTCAGCTTCATAAGTGCCGTTACAATATACTCCGTCGACACTTGGGTGGCATAAGCACTGTTGAGGATGAGTGAGAAGAGGTCAACAATCTCGTGCTCCTTGACCTCCTGAACCAGTTCCTCCTCCTCGTACTGTCCACCCTTGATAAGTGCGTCCGCATATTCACCAATGCACCAGGCTCCGGCTTGTGTCAAGCTTTCCTGGGTGATATCCTTCTTGAGGTTGACGTATAGTTTCTGGACGGCATATGTTTGCAATTCCGGGGTGGTAGCAACGAGCCGGACGAAGGATGACAGGATCTGCTCTTTGACATAGTTGCCCGCCAGCGACAAGACCCGTAACATTGTATCAAAGTGCCAACGCTTGTTAGGAGCAAACTTGTCAGCGGCGATACCAATTTGGCTTGTCATGGTTGGCTTGAATTCGTTGTCGGCAACCTCCAGGAAGGCCAAGAGCTCTCGGATCAAAACTCGCACATTGCTCTCGTTGATGAGGGTGAAACTGAGATCTAGGGCTCGGCGTCGAATACTGATATCAGGGTCTCGCAAACACTCCAGGATTGTGTTTCGGTGTCTCTGCACAGCGTTGGGTTCAATCGCAACCACTTTGATCAGGGTGTTGAGTGCCACATATCGAATGTTGTTGTCGCGGTTAGTAAGGAATTTGCCTAGAATATTCACACCCAGCACTCGAAGACCCGAATCGGCCTCGATATCAAGAATAGTACGGACTGCTTCGTACAGAATCGAGTTACCGACGTTCTTGGAAGCCTCAGTGTTGGTGGCAACTTGCGCAAGGATATCGTTAATCTGTTCGCTAATTTCGGCGTCGCCCACGGCCAGCACTCGCAACAGGTGTAGAATTTTGACCTGCAGGAATGGATCGGTAATACCGGTCACATCGTGCTCAGGGGCATATCCCGACGTGGCCAGACTCTTGAGGCTCCTGACAAGTCCGGGGACAAAGGGCCTGAACTTTTCTACAATTCCTTCCTCTCCACCTTCCTCCTCATCTGCCTCGCAAAGACTGGTAACCAAGGTGAGGCCGCAGAGTAACACGCCGTGGTTTCGATCCGAGAGCAGCTGGGTGGCCTTTTCGAGGAAGTGCTCCTGAAGGTCGGGCACCTTGCGACATATGCGCATGGCACAAAGAGCAGCCTTTCGTCGGATGTAAGGGTTGGAGGTTGAAATTAAATTCTCGATTTCGGGGAAGAGATCTCGCGACATTTCGATGGAGGCAATGTTTCCTAGGGTACATAGCGCAAGACCGACGACATATTGGTTGGAGTGTCCAAGGTCACTAGGGTTCGGGTTAGCGATGGCGTCGACGATGGGCTAAGAAGAGCGTACTTCTTGAGCGAGTTGGTGACCAGAGTCAAGACTTCTTGGTTTTCGTCGAGCAAAAGACTCGTGGCGAGATGTCCAAGGCGCTTGTCGGCGAATCGGGGGGAAGCTAGGAGCTTCAAGCATTCGATCTGTCCGAAGTGGGTTCGCTCTCCCAGGGTGAAGAGGTAGAGAAGCTTCGCAACGTTGTTTCGTCTGTGCCATTCAATGTCAGTGTGTCGATCTTGGCCTCAGCTCATGAATTCTGACCGAATGTTATGGTCGTGGCTCTCTTCTCTGAAGCTGGCACGAATGGCAGCGCTCTCCTTTTGGATGACGGCTCGCTCGTCGGCAATGGTCTTGGCCGCCCGCACATTGCGGATGAACTGTTTCACTGTAGTACCCGGGGTATTAGCCGTAGCTCTTTCGTCAATCAACTCCACCTCGGGCGTAGAAAGGCGGCTGTTAGGGCTAGAACCATACAGGAACTCATCTTGTAAAGATGGATGACGACCCGGCGATTGGGCCGCCTTGGGGATGCTTATCCAGGGGCTGTGATGGCGTGTTGGAGGGACAGCGGGATCGCTCAGGCTCAATCGACTTCAAGATCAACCGAGGGTCCAGGTGAGGATCGAGAAGGGGGGGCCAGGCTGGCGTATTTGAAGAGGGTTCCCTGGCTCAAGGCAGCTGTATAACGCAGGTTGCGCCGTTACAGGTCGCTCCTCACACTGACGGTGTACTGCTTGCTCTACTGCGGCGGACACATTTCAACGTGGGGCACGGGGGCGCAAAGCCAAGCAGAACCCAGCAGTACGTACCTTTCCATTCCTGTCCCACCCAGCTCAGCGAACAGGGGGCCCCTTTAGAGAGTTGTGTGGCCTCTACTGAGCAGCCAGCACCGGAATAACCAACGGGCCGGGCCGAAACAATTGGTTTGTGAATACATGACCGTCCAAGATATATGCATAGGATGGGTGGATGGCCATCGTTAGATGATCTACATCAGTTGCACTTCAAATATTCCGTTACGTACAGGCAATCATAGACATTAGTATAAAGCGTGCGCCACCTCGTACATATTCTTTTACCCTACAATAGTACACTCTGCCCTATATCGGCCATTCATTTATTTCCCTTTGTCCCAAGTAAGACCCCCCAGCTTTATCCTCGTATCAGACCTAGACCCTTTCCCACTTACTGTACATCAAATCGCTGGAATGGGTGTGCTTCCGTGTTGAGCACCCATTTATCCAAGCTCACCACATCAAACTCGCTAAAAATGAGGTAGAAATATTTCAGCGTCTCGGCCAGCCAGAAACTCTCCATGCTATCCATCTTAACAGGCTCCTTCTTGGTGACATCGTCAATAGCCGAGGCACCGATTTCAGTGAAAGTCGCCGTGTCAATTCGAAGGAACATCTCCCATGCCTTGTCCATCCATATGGGATCGGCTGTAAGTCGGTACATGATGAAGATGGATTCAATAGCCTCTGGTCGCAGAATGTACTTGGGGTCGCTCACAGCAGCCATGCCCCGGGGGATGTTGTGTTTCTCAGCAACGTCCTCCGCGGTGGGCTTTTCCCAGTTTTTGTTCTTGACGGGTGGCGGTTCGAATTCAGTTGGGTTTTGTTCCACGATTGCTTGCAGCCAAGCTTGCTCATTCCAGGCACAGTCTTCTGAGCTGGCATCTATGCCCCCGCATGGGACAAAATTGAAAATCTCGGGTGCAAGGCCTGTTTCTGTAGCATTATATGCCCATATGCAACCTTCGGTCAGCTGAGCTGCAACCTCGAGATCTCCTGGCTGTTCGAAGAGGCGGCTAGCTAATGCGACCATCCCACCAACAAAGCAAGTCAAGTGTTGGCCACGATAAACTTCTGTGAATTTGGGCTTCTCGCCTGGCAGATCAGTTACTACGTAGTCACCCGAAACTAAAATAGGTTTCTTCCACGGGGTGATCGCCTTGCGGAAGAGATGTTTCTTGGCAACTGGCAGAAACTTTTCGTACATTTCTCGTGGCTGGTTGAGTTGCCCCCCAAGAAGAAGATACTGTTTGGGGAGGTACTCATACAACGAGTCGGACATGCCTCCGAGGGTGAAGTCAGTGCCTGCATGAAATGCCGGCGTATAGGCATCAATTTCTACGGGCCACATGCCAGGCAGGCGTGAGTTAAGCTGGGACTCTTCAAAGTGGTCCGCAATTCTCTTGATGGCATCGTAATACTTCATGTCGCCTGTCAACTGAGACAGCTTGCTGAATTCGAGGCTCATTGAGCCCATCTCTGAGACTAGTACGTGCTGACTTGGAACTTGTTTTTTGCCATACGCAAACCTGTAACAGGGGTTAGACTAGCCAATACGACCCAAAAGGAAAGGATGAGGGCGGGGGTGAGGCTCACTGTTTCCAATCCCACCTGGTCACAGGCATGTGGTTTGGGGTGTCAAAGGCACACATGAGGAGGTCGCCGACCTCAATGGCTTTGTTCAACAAGGCCGTGTTCCTCTTGCCGCTTATCTCATAAGCAGACAGAAATCCTCCGAGGTAACGGATAGTGGTCTCAAAGATGTTGAGCAGCGGGATAGCGCTTCGCGAAAAATCGATACCCTGTGCTGCAGCAACGGCCTTGGTAAACTCGTCCTTCATGTCCATGATCCACAATGAATCAAGTGAGTCGACCAAAGTGGCCGCCCAACCGCCAAAGGGATCCTTGGTCTTTCCGGTGAGGGGTGTGACCTCATCATGCATCCAAGCATAGTGCGAGTATCCGTTCCAGCTGTGCTCAAAGCTCTTTTTAACAGCAGCCTGACGGTAAAGGCGAAGTTCACGAGCGGCTTGGTCCTCCTGAGGCGGATCAGCCTGTATGCGAGGTATCTTGACACCTTGACGGCCCGAGGGCAAGGCGGCGAGCTTCTCGACAGGATACTTTGGGGGGCGCTTGGCCCATTTGTGAGGTCCTGGGCCGGCCAACGGGTCTTCAGCGCCGAAGGTATCCCGAAGATAGAGGAAGCATAGAAGCCAAACCACCGCCACCGTAAGCCAGAGGCGACCACCGCGCCTGAGGCCAGACATGTTGTTGCAGTGCTGTGCAGCGCGGCGCAGTAGACAGACTGGGCTGAACTAAGGCTGGTCGGAGGCGGGCAATGGAGAGTCGTAAGAGGACGGCAGGTCACTCACATCTCAGCCCGATGATGGAAGGATGTGGATTTCGCGACGGCAACGCCAAGTTGGTGAGCACAGTAACTTAGGTCATCGAATGGGCGTCAGCCGCAATCGGGTCTCGCTGTTGGCACGCATAGCTCCTCCCTGACATAGCCCTCCCTCGCTCCCTCGCACCTGCACCCGCACCTGAGCTTCGCACCTCGTACCGTGCCTGTACCGCACCCCTACTGGCAACCTAGCTACCCCATACTAAATTACCAGTCAGGTAAAGGCCGAAGGTAGCACCTTAAGATGACACCTCCCAACGGCACGCCAAAGTGTGGCTGAACTCCGAGGGTGGGCTTTGTCGAGACCAAGAAATTGCGGCCATCTAAGGGGCATGACACGTGCAAATGCAATCGGGTGGCTCAACTCTGGCCACACACGGCTTCTGACTGTTAGGATACATCCCAAAGACCCCTCGCTCACGCCCCCAAAAGAGACAGAAGCATGCATACATGCCTGTAACACGCACGATACGGGCTCCAAGATTTGGCCACCTGCTGTGCCTCCTCCGCTCACACGCTCTCAGCCCGAACGGGGCCAAGACCGATCCGCTTCCTTAGCCGAAATCCACCACGACCCTTCCAGCCCAGAACCCCAGCCAGCCCAACCAGCAATCCCTGGCTTTCGTCGCCTGGGTGGACGCCGCCGCAGCAATAGCCTGAGACTCTTTGTTTTTAGCTATTAAACCCTCTGGGGCTCTCAATAGCGCTGCTGCATGCTGACAGGCTTGGACTCGACATTTCTGCCGGCCCGGTCTCCTAGCGCAACAAGGTTGTGAGACTCGATACCATTCCATTTCTAATCAATGACTGTTGAATGCACCGCGTGACAGTGAAAAGCATCAATGAGTGTCGCATCATTACCAGTTAAAAGGACGCTCTGAAAGACCAAGAGTTCTATCGAGACCTTGACCAGGTCCGACTGTTACTGGTTTAGATTCTGGATTTTCCTGGAATCTATATACGTACCTAGTTCTAGGTTTTTTTTTTTCCTCAGTAGAAAAAGCATCCAACCTCCATTGTAGACAATGGAGTGCGCAGCAAAATAACGAAAAGCAACCCGATTGACGAAGTGCAGTTCATGGCTATGTTAGATGAGTATGGATAGTGTCAAGTTGATGAAGAAAGATGGTTTGAATCGGGGGATGCGTTCGAATACTGGGCTCAAATAGATAGACCTTTTGATATGTTTATCAACCTAGGGTTTGGAAATGATGTTATGAGATTATCATAATGTCAGGTAGCTTCCTTGGTTTTTTTTCGTCTCTTCTTTTCTGCAAGCATTATTTAACAAATGGGAATAGCAAAATAAGCATGGGGAGCGAAATCATTTCCTTTAGGCGCATCACCTTAGAGCCTCGTGCATTCCGTCAGCAAATTGTTCTGTGGCTGCAAAACCGGAGGTGGGGCACTGAGACAGTTGGTTTCTCAGGCCAGATGGCAACAAAGAAACTCAGCAGGAGCCCATCTCCCCCCACTCAGAACCTTTCCCTAAATTGACCCCTGAATCCCGAGCAACCGCCGGCCAATATGACCTGGAATGGTCGTCATCAATGCTCTCCTCTGCAGCGTAAGCACACTGATCAGCCAAAGCCGAGGCCCAGTCATCTGCAAAGAGAGACATCACTGTCGCATTCTACAGTCCTGTGCCGCGACCGCCAACCAGCAGCCTGCCCCCAAACTCAGAGTGGGCTGTCTGTAGGGCTGACGGACGCGACATGGCGGGGATCATGCTGGCGGTGCTCTTTTTCTTGTTGACCGCTTGTGACACCCCTCTGTCGCAATTACGGTCACGCTTTTATCGCAGCCCAACCTATCGAGTAGTTGTAGATGATGATGATCTATCTCCAGCGGCATGTCAGCACGGCTTGTTCATGCCTGCCTACTGCAGATGCGCACGTCCCATAGCACGGATAGTGGGAACTGGATCCCAACTTGAAAGATTGCTCTATTGTTGCGAACTACAGCAACTACACCCGTCGCAGCATAGGGCTGTTGAGAATAAGTGAACACGGAAACTAAGCCATTCCTCACAACATCAACCCAACCAGTCGTAGATGCCCCCCGAATCGCTTGCAATTTTGCCATTAGAAAAGCAGAAGAGTTACCGCGGCCTTTGGACGCCCTGCACATTCGCCAGGTACACACCCCGCCAGTGTATTCATCAGCGGCGAACACGCAACGATGATACGGTCAGGGGGTGGGTTGTTCGGGTATCAAAGTTCCATCCCTTACTTTTGCATCATAAGCTGGACGAACTCGTTGTCTGGCGATTTGAGTGAGCAACTGGGTTTTTTGGGGGGATAACATATTGCATCATGGACAACTTACAGTCAATGCGGCCGTCACCGTCCTGGTCAGCTTCCCGGATCATCTCGTCGACCTCATCGTCAGTGAGCTTCTCACCAATGGAGGTCATGACGTGGCGAAGCTCAGCTGCGGAGATAAAGCCGTTGTTGTCACGGTCGAAGACCTGAAAAAGAAAATCAATATTTTGCGTAGGCCAAATTTCTGGCGGCTTTGTACGAACCTTGAAAGCTTCTCGGATCTCTTCCTCGGAGTCGGTATCCTTCATCTTGCGAGCCATCATGGTAAGGAACTCTTCACAGGTGTGTTAGGTCACAGCAGTCCCAATAAATCACAGAGGTATTGTCACGCACCAGGGAAATCGATAGTGCCGTTGTTGTCGGCGTCGACCTCGTTGATCATGTCCTGAAGCTCAGACTCGGAGGGGTTCTGGCCCAGGGAGCGCATGACAGTGCCAAGCTCCTTGGTGGTGATCTGGCCTAGAGCATGTTATTTAGTCGACTGTTGCAAAATCAATTCGCTTCGAAAGGGTTCAAGGTGATGGAGAAGCGGTTCTGGGCAGGTCGGGTCCGTAATCGAGCGGTAACCGCCAGGAGAGGCGGTGCGTAACATTGAGGGGAAGCGAACTCACCATCACCATCCTTGTCCTGCGCGAACGTGTTAGCATGAAAGGGTTTCAACACGGTCGACAAGGCTGAGGAGCGCCCGCGAGGGTGTGGGGGAGACTTACAAAGAGGGAGAAGGCCTCCTTGAACTCAGAGACCTGCTCTTCGGTAAGAGAATCAGCCTGTAGACATGTCTAGGTCAGTGGCAGATCCAAGGACAGCATCAGCAACAGGCGGCCCGCCCCTCTCAACGGACTGGCGGGGTCCAAGACAGGTGGAAATGGGGCGAAATCAGGAGAAGCCAGTCAAGAGAGGGCTCGCAAAACCACGAAGATGATGCGCAGAGAAAAATAACAGGTACTCACCATTTTGAACGGTGGCGATAAGAAAATTCGGAGGTTAGGGGTTGGTGTTGATCGCGTAGGCGGGCGGGAGATGAGATGGATAAGTTGTGAAGCCGCGGGGTTCTTGGCCAAGAAAGTCGGACCTTTTCGCAGACGGGTTTGGAGCTTCGTGGGGACTGACGGGGACCAGACAGTGGACGAATGGACGGGGAGCATGCCTTTCAGGGGGGATAGGAGGAACCCGTTAGGTACCTTAGGCATACAAAAACAGGGCACGCCTGCCTTCTGCTAGGCCCAGCCACACTGGAAATAGGTCATCTCCAGGCGACATAGTCCGCACTGGAGACGGATTTGGAGCATCATGTCGGGGGGTAGCACTGTTTCCCGCACGGCCATGCTTCGTTGCGCCAGGGGCTTGACAGCAGCTTGGTAGAGCGCAGGGGGCGCTAAGGAGTTCCGACAATCGGCCCCTTGGACAAGCTCTTCTGCGGCGATGCGGTCAGACTCGCACTGTACGGCTACCTCCTGCACCAGCCTCAACCCCATTGAGTTCCATATTCACTCTCCATGGCGTCTGAGGCTGATTGGGTACGTATCCCAGCATAGTGCTGAGGTAAGGTAAAGGATAGGCCAGGACTGCAGCGCACGCCTCCGTGGCCCCGGGTACATTCAAGCATACCTAGGCGAGTAGTGGACACTTTTATTGACATCCCCTCCCACGCGCTACGGCCCCCTTGTCGGCAAGTTGCCAGTGTGTCGTAATGCCCCAATTCGTCATCCAAGCGCCCGCGAGCTGCCAGTGATCCAGTGGAGTGTGCCAGCTGAACCAGCCAAGCACCAAGCCTCAGCCAGAACTCCATCCTCCACCAAAGCTCCTCCTCCATGACGTCCAACTCCTCCATGACCGTCTCATGACGCCCTTTCTGCGACCTGATATACACCATCTCACATTTCATATCTGTTCACCCTGACGGTCGCCAAGATCACCGCTTGCGTCCGCCATGTGGCGAGACCGCACTAACCTGTATGCATCCTGTCCATCCCTCCAGCAGTATAGCCGAAGCCATCGCAAGATTGCCAATGTTAACACGGTCCCTCCTCTCCCCCCAGATACATCTCCTATCGCCAGTCGTATGCGCACCACCCCAAGCAGCGGAAACCCTACGGAGCCGGTGCGTCGGGGACCGGTGCCTTGGCCGATGCCTACGGTAGCAGCTATGCCAACGAAGACCGGCTCGGCCTGCTGTCGGCCGGCGCATTCGACGACGATGGCGACGCCGTAATCGAGATGGATCTCTTGCCCCCGCGCTGGGCCGATGTCTCCGATGAAATCACCGATCTGCTAGCCAAGATTGCTACCAAGAGCCAGAGTCTCGAGAAGCTGCACCAGAAGCATGTCCTACCTGGATTTAATGACGACGACACCAAGCGCGCAGAGGAAGCCCAGATCGAAAAGCTCACCCAAGAGATTACAAAATCCTTTCATGCCTGCCACCGATGTATTCAGAAGGTCGAGCAGATGGTTCGCGAATCAAAGGATGCTGGCACCATTAGCAGAGCCGAAGAGACTATGGCCAAGAACATTCAAATATCCTTAGCGACGAGGGTCCAAGAAGCAAGCGCAAGCTTCAGAAAGAAACAGAGCGCTTATCTAAAGAGTACAGCTTCCGTTTGCCTACTTTGTATTTCCTGTAGTTGTATTTACTAACGCAGTTTCTCAGAACTTCGCGGCATGAGCGGGCTTGGCTCTCCCTTGGGTGAGCGATCAAGCACCCCACAACCAGGCTTCTTCGATCCCTCTCTCCAGGAATCCGATGCCGACCGAACATTTTCTCAGTCAACTCTACAGGCAGCGACTCAACAGAGGATGCTACATTCAAATGACGCTGTCATCGCTCAACGCGAGCAAGAAATTGAAGATATTGCCCAGAGCATCATTGAGTTGTCAGATCTATTCCGCGATCTCCAAAACATGGTCATTGACCAAGGTACCATGCTTGATCGCATCGACTACAACGTCGAGCGAATGAACACTGAAGTCAAGGCCGCCGATAAGGAGCTCAACGTCGCCTCGGGCTATCAGCGCAAGACGACAAAGAGGAAAATCATTCTGCTCCTAATTCTTATCATCGCTGGCTTATTCATCCTTCTGATGATCAAGCCAAAAAAGCACGACTGAATGCTGCGAAAGAAACGCTCATGTTGAGATAGCTGCCATCACCCCTGAACCCTACCGTTACTTGCAGCGCTGTAGGACCAGGTCTTGAGATGCTGGGCGAGGTTTCCATTTGTTGATCAAAAGAGCGCAACCAGTGGAGTTAGGTCTGGAGTCCTCTATACATGTACCAATACAATGTAAAGCACTTATGAAGGACATGTCACTGATGTCATTGGAGTCACGGTATCTTTTATTAATAATATTACACTTCTATAGTCCGGTTTCCCTTTTGGTACATGTTCTGTCTACTGCATATATCATGTCCCGGGCCTGCGGGCTCTTGGTTCGTTGATCGTCTCCTCAGAATCGTAGGCCTTACCCAAAAGTCTTGGGTATCGGCTCCAGACTGTTGGTTTATGGTCTTCAAGCTGCTTTACAAAGCGTGGCAGGGTCGGAAGAAGCTCAGCCCCCCAAGCCTCGTCAATCAAAGTCTTCAGGGTTGCGGGGGAAAGTTCGTGCTCATCTCTTGATCGATGTCGGCTTCGACCAGGAACCTGAGCAACGGAAATGCGGGAAATGAGGGCGCTCTTGAGCACCTGAGTGTCGATGTGCAGTCCTCTGTCGCGGAGCGTCGCCAAGAAGCGCACCCCCCAGGCGATATCAAAGTCTGCAGATCTTGGGGTGGTCAACTCCATAAATCCCTGGCGGAGAGGCGCAGAAGCTAGTTTCGTATCGAAACTCCATCTGACAACGGCGCGCTGCAGCGATTTATCAAATAATTTTGCTGTGGGATGTTGCTGATTTGAAAGGGGGAGATCTGAGGGGATATGGTATATGGCATCCGGTCTCGTAGATTTGTGTTGCTTCCTCTTGCTTCTTCGCTTCGGCCTCGGCGGTTCCACGAAATCGGTTGGGTTCTCGACACCAACATTGTTTCCCCAGAATTCCTCTAGCTCAGGCCAAATGCCTGCGACTTGAAAGTCACCATCATCCTCTTTTTCGACAACTTCATTTTTGAGGGACTTGGGTTTTGCAGGCGGCGTGGGCTCTGGTGGCAAGTCATCTTTATGTACTGGAAGCAAACCTCTTGGCGTTGAGGTGTACAAGTCGACAATCTCGTGGCTCAACTCCTCAAGCTCGTCGAATCGTTCTAGCCGACCAAGATTGTAGAGAATGATACGCCAGTATTTGAGAGATATCGCAACATCATGTTGCGCTACCCTTCGAATGATATGAATAGCCCTGTCCAATCGCGGATCCATACTCTTTCCATGGACCTTTTGTTTGACCTTTTTAGGGAAATACCATAGAGTATGAAAAACATGATCTAGCAATTTAGCTGCGGTTCGATTTGATAAATCAACATTTTCGGAGTCCATCTTGTCGAGTAACAATCTGGCTCGGACGATGTTTCGCGTAGCCAGAGCAGTTTCCAGCAGTTGGTTGAGGTCCTGAGGAGGCGGCTGCTTCGCCACCTCAGTCCGGCCAAGAGCGATAGATTCTACTTCATGAAGAAATCGTTCCTGGTTTTCGTCCTGGTGTCTCCTGGCCGCTGAAATAAGCATTCGCCGAGTGTCTTTGTCTTCAAACTCATCTGGATGGATATCGCAGGAAAGGAGTTCCGTCAATAATTCTTGTTGGCGCTCCTTTGCAAACGTAATCAAAGCCTTACAGTATATTGTCGGCGAGATGACAATGCCTAACTTCTCCAACTGGGCGATTCGGCTTGCGACATCATCGACATTGTCCTCTCGGAGTGCCAAAGATTGCAACGACCGCGGGCCAATAGTTCTGAGTCCGAGTTTGTGCATCAGGTCAATGGCAAACTCAGCAGAGGCCCATGAGCTAGCAAACCATCGGGCAATGAATGAGTCGCTGTAGATCCCCTTCGGAGCATCAAATTCGGTGCCTGACTTAGATTGAGTATTGGAGTCAGGAGATGAGACCCGATTTTGGTTAGCGATTGCCAGTTCTTTCTCAGACAATGGTTGAAGAGGATAGTAGCGTTTGCAAAAGTTAAGAAACGGCTCAGACCTAGGGCTTGATGGGAAGTCACCATACAAAACCAAGAGCTTTCTCCAAGCTCGAGCTGTTTGGGATTGACCATATTCGAACAATGTAGGAATTAGGTGGTCATAAACCTTGCGAAGAGGATAGAGAATGTATAGTTTCTTGAGAACGTTTTGCAATTCTCGTGTTGGGTCCACAGCAAAGCTCGCTAATAGCACTCGAAATTCATCCAGAGTGGGCGTGAAAGTTGACATCAATCGGACATGCCACAGATAAGCTGCTTCATAATTGGCATGGCTAAGATAAAAGTGAACAACTCTAACATAGAGCTCGGGCCATTCAAATTGAAGCTGAACTCGAAGATGCTGTGCCACGCTGTATAACACAAACATTCGGTTTGAATCGTTTAATGCTGCCCTTAAAACGTTGTTTCTCAAAGTCTCAGAGTCGGCATCGATCAGCGGGGAGTAATCTCCTCTGGTATGGAGACCCAAAAAGTAGGACCAAGCTTCCTCTGCTTTATTGCTCTGCATATCGAAGTTACCAGGCTTGACAAGCTGGTTTTCCTCGCTTCTCAAAGAGGGGCTGTCATGATGTGAGTGATGTCTTGCTGGCGCCTCAGATATCACGAATTCCTTCCGGAGTAGGTGCTCTGGGGCATGCAGATACGATTCGCCCTGCCCCAGTCCTCCATCTTTATTCCATTCGAGAGATTCTAAGGGACGAGTCGACTCGCTGGAAGATGCTTCACTCCATGGTTTCTGTGTTGTAGTTTGTCGGGCCTTGGACCCAAACAGACGGCTTATCGGTGAACCTGGAGTAACAGATGGGAAAACTAGGGCAGTGTGAGGCAGGGGCCAAGTTAGAGAGCCAACCGAGCTTGCGATGCGGGCGTTTGGACTTGGATTCGAGAGTCGGGATGAAGCTGGACAGTATCGAATACGCCGCAGAGCCAGATGCATTTGGCTTTTGACAGCTATTTTAGGCGCATATCACCGCATTGGACCAAAAGAAACGGAAAACAGCAGGCTTGTTAGCTGCTGTTGTTGAGAATTGAAATTTCGTGGTCGGAAGCTTTGGCAACTTTTTGATTCGCGAAGCCGGAGCAAGTTGCTCACAAGGGTACAAAGGTACTTGCAAGGGTGGTATCGGCGGCACGTGCATGTGCGCCAACGAGAACGCCGCAAGCTTTGCTGAGTCATGCCACTCTTCCGGCTCCAATCAGGTTATGGCCTCATTTCTTCTGCCGAACCTCTACATCCTACATTCACCACTCGTTCCCCCACCCGATCCTCACCAAGAAGCCGCTCGCGCATCATTGCAACAGTATTCACCATGGGGTATGTGTAATTGACTTAGCGCAGTTATCCGCGACACCTACACCCGCCATCCCCGAGGCCAATTGCTCCAATTGCCAATACCGAGCCCAAGAAGCACATCATACGAGTTTCCCACGACTGACACTTTACAGTCTCGTCGACGCTAAGAACCCCGTGCCTCAGCACCAGCGCTACTACCAGGCTGCCTACAAGGCTCACACCCGTCTCTGGAAGATTGTACGGCGAATTCACAATCCTATCGACCACCGAGAACTTCCCGCTGACCGAATTGATAGGGCCCTCGCAGCCGACTCCTCCTGACCCCCTACCTCGTTATGCTCTGGGGCGCCGCCGGTGGTGAGTTCTTTTCATTCGCTGGACTCTGTCCTTCAAACTTGGGCAGCATGGGAATACGATTCTGACATATTTGCAGCTGGTCTCTACGGCGCCAGCCGCAAGGTCCTCGGCTACAAGACCTACTTTGGCAAGGAATAAGGCGACAGGTCTGTCAATTTCCCGGATACCTTTGCTCGCAAGACAATGGAGGGGTTTTTGTGAATAGTAGAGTGTCAATAGACGAACGCAGTTGAGATCCTATAGCCTCAATTACGCTAATGTGATGTTGTCAAATGTGCCATGAAATCGTGTTCCTTCTATTCACACGTCATTTGCCATTATCAACCTTTACTCCTGAACTATAGAATACAGTTTGCAAAATTGGAAAGTTGCCTGCCTGCACCCACAAAGAGATTTTGCCGCGTATGCTCTGCACCAGGTTGCATCTCTGATTATGCGCAGATCAGTCGGGTTTTACGCCTAGTAGCCGGTGGCACCGGGTGCTTTCTCGTCCTTCCGCAAGCTCACTAGCAACTCACGGAAACGCTCCTTCCCAGAGCCAGCAGCTCCGCCCTTGGTACCCTTACCGCTGACATCGACCAACTTGGCAATTCGATCCCAGCTCGTACCACCAGAAACAGTGTCTTCTCGGCTCGCAAGGAACTCCTCAGCCTCCTTTCTTGTTTGCGCAATGCCCTTCTCCTTCTTGCCGTTGTAGTTCTCGTAGAAGTCGTCAATGTTTTGCTGTGCCTCCTGGATCGTTTCCTCTCGCTGGGCGGCAAACTGCTCAGCTCGCTTGGCAATCTGGGCGTCTCTACGCTCGCGCCATTCCTTGATAACCTCGGGTTCCTCCTCTTCGGCCGCAAAAGCTTGGTATCCTGAGTTGTAGCTGACGGAAGGACCAGTGATGCTGGTGTTGCCAGGTGCGAGACCAGTGCCCTGTTCACACCTGTGTTAGCCGGTTACTCACCAGATACAGACAAGAAGAAAACTCACAGCATCGGCGCTAGTTAGGTCGGGGAATTGGGACTCGAAGGTGGAAGAAGCGTTCCCACCTTCACCAAGGAGGTCACCACTGGCCTCGGTGAAGGCGGCAGCATCATCACTGGTCGCGAACTGAACGGCATCGTCGCCAAGTAGTGCCTTCTCACGAGCAAGGAAATCTTCAGGGGCGGAATCGGCGGCGTTGTCAGTGATGTCGGGTTGCACTTGAGATACTTGTGTCAGTTATGTTTCCTTAAAGTGCTGCCTCGCCGTCATGGACTCACCACCGGCATCCAAGTCTTCGATCGATGGGAATCGGTCGGCCATTTTGAAATGTGTAGCGGGGTGGTGTGCTTGAAATTATCTTCGCGATTCTGTTTTGGAGATTAGCAGGGCCAGATTCCTGATGGGCGATGTTGATATGAGAGACAAACAGATGATTGCTACTGGTACTTCAGTGCTCCTTCCTCCTATTCAGGTAGGTGCTGGCATCAAGGTAGCTGATGAGGTGGATTCTGCCGGGCGGTGAGAGGGGGTGGCTCAAGTGGCTACGTTGGCGCGGTGGCTAATCTCGCATTAAAGCATGTCATTATGCACATATCCACTACATCTCTTGTAGGAGATGTTTACTTATATGTTCGCCCGAGCTCCCATTCTGACCCTGCGCTGTTGTTTACAGTGTATCTTGGCCATTTTCTTCCTTCGCGACTTTCATTCGGCCATCTCATTCGGTCTTGCTCCAGGCGTCTCCAAGCAGATCAATCGCGGGCTCGACTGTTTGGGCCAGCTTCGTGAAGAGGCCACCGCGCGCAAGCTTTTCTGCATCCTAGCTGCAGGTGGCTGTCGTAGACGACTTTCAGTGGCAACCACAGCAACAGCTTGTGAGGAGCCCGTAGAATCAGTGCCTTGACCCCTGCGCCATCTCTGCCCACCATAGAGATTACTTCTGCTCAATTTTGGTCAATTTTCTGCTCAAAATTGAAGATCCAGATTGTCTAGCGCAAGCATCATGGCTTACAACGATGATTCCGTGTTGGCGCGACTCTCGTCGCTCAATGAGAGCCATGACAGCATCGCCACGGCTGCCCAATGGATCATGTTTCATAGGTAGGCTCCCAGAACATGGGCCCCCGAGTCATTCAAGTGAGGAAACCAAACTCATTATGTTCTCAGGAGACACGCGGATCGGACTGTGCAGCTTTGGCTGCAGCGACTGAAGGACTCATCCAGTACTAAGCGTCTGAGTCTCATTTACCTTGCCAACGGTTTGTTCTATCCTTGTTCGGCTGAACACATGAGTCGAAACTGACATGGTGGGGCAATACAGAGGTGGCTCAGCAATCCAAGATCCGGCATAAAGATGATTTCATCATTGCTTTCTCGCCTATCGTCGCCGAAGCTCTATCCATCGGGTACAAGGGCGCGCCCGCGGAGATTCAAGCAAAGCTTAAGCGCGTGATTGATGTGTGGAGAGATAGGTCAATCTTTGAAGCACCAATCCAAGCCGCTATTGATAGTCGTCTCGAAGGTATGTCTTGACTCTGCGCCTGGTAGTACTCGGAAACTAACCAAATGAACAGAATTAGACAAAGCCCGCGGTAACGCCAAATCGGGCTTTGGCGGTTCCCCCTTTGGTGGCTCAGCACCCGTTCCGTCGGAGTTTGCTCCCCTCATCTCTGCTCATCAAACCGTGGGCAAGCTAAGCATCCCCCTAAAGGGCACAATTGCAACCGCAAACCAAGAGTACGAAAAGCAAACCGATTCGTCCACGCCAGCTCCAAAGGCCGCTGTTTATGCCGCCCGCCTTAATGGCCTTCTCAAGACTCTCGCAAATGCCGAGAGCGCTGTTGCGGAATGTGTCAAGGCGCGGGAAGGTCTACTTTCCGGTCTAGAGAAATTGCTGGACGCTAATCGCGCAGCTCTGGAGGAAGAAAAGGCTGTAGCTACTCAAATCTCAAGCAGGAAGCGCGAGATTGAAGAAACGAAGCATCTAGTGGAAATGGGTATTATGCGTGCGCGTGGCCCATCTGATAGCAATGGTGATGAAGGGGATGGCGGTGCCACCACTACATCCCCCGAGCCTAGCAGGCCTGAGATGGAAGCTCTCACTCCTCCCGCCATGGAAGAGGAACCTTCTGAACCTGGCGTTCCTGAGATTCCAAACGCAGTGCCCGAAACTCAAGCGTTGGCCACCAGTGATAATATCTCCTCAAACTTGGCATCATCCTATCAATCTTTGCCGATCTCGACTAACGGAGCTAATAAGCGACGCCGTGTCGACGAGGGTGACGACTTTCCAGATCTTGGAGGAGATGATGGAATTGATGCCGATGTCGCAGAGATGCTGAAGGATGAAGCCAAGGCATGATACATTACATTGTATTGATTGGCAAATAATTTGCTGGGTGCTGGAATATTTTTCTTTATTCAACATGCTTCACCTTGTATTCTATTGTCTTTCTATTAGCTTTCCCTTTTCTTCTTCTTTTCCTTTTACCAATGATTATGGCGACAAAGGAGGAATTCTGGGAAGAATGTACAATATGTCTATCAGCCAGTCTACCTGTAGACGGGTGCTTTAAGGAAGTTTTATCGAATACTTTGCTCTCGTGTCACCATCATGGCCAGGTATCCCATTGGTGGGTGGTATTTTTTTTCCTTTGCAATTTTGCTCAAACCAAGCCTCGCCGATTTCTGTAATTGTCTGTACAGGACAATCCCTCAAATATTGTGGCCGCTCTACTTTCCCCAGCATTGTTAAATGATCTATCTAATATATAAACAAATATTAAATAAATAAGTGAAAAATACTGTATAATTGTTTACCATTCTTGTTTACATCTTTTGCTTGGCAGGCTGATGTCCAGAGTAATTAATTTCTGAGATATCCGTCGTTAAATGACCGGCGCGTCTCGGCATTTAGCAGCTGCATTCGGCATCGGGTCGGCCGGGCTGAGCGAGTTGCTCCGACCGAGACGCCACGCGGGCTGAGGATCCACCTAAATTTCGAACCTTTGCTCGCTCAGCAACTTTTAGCGGCTCGGAAATGCCTCTGCGATGACGGCATTGCATCCCATTGAACTTTGATTCTTTCATCGCACCGCTGACCCAATCTGCGAGTAGCCCCGACCTGCTCTGCCCTGCCCCGCGACATCAGTGCCGCACTGAGGATGCCCCGGTGAGAGATCTTCTGAGCAATCCCCCACCGTCACCATGGTCTCGGGAGTAGCACGCCGCGTGCTGCTCCCACGCCTCGCTGAGGGTTCGCTACTGGCTTCCCAAATACTTCCCGCTGTGTCGCCAAGTCCATTGGTCGCTTCGCTACGTAAGACCGAACCCTCGCTTCTCCGCGCGAGGCTGTTCAGCACATCGTCGTCCTGCCAGAGCACCCTCCCACCCTTCTCGATCGCAACGTTCCGATTTTCGGCAAGCAAGCCTTCCCGAATCTCAGAGTATGTCTCGATAAATACTCCATTTCGCCAATTCTCTACGGTTTCTCGTCTCCAGCAACAGGTTCAAAGCAAAGTGGAAGAAGGAGCTAAGAAAGCTGAGATCGAGGAAGATGACAGCAAGCATGAATTCACCAAGAGCGAAAAGGCTGCCCGCGCGGCTCAGGTTAATCTCTCTGCTCGGTTATCAAAGGAAGGCAAAGGTTCTGGTGGCGGCAAGGCTGGTTTTGCAGAGATCTGGCGATTGATCAAAATTGCAAAGCCAGAACTAAGGTGGCTATCTATAGCCTTTGTCTTTCTCGTCATCTCCTCCAGCGTCACCATGTCAATCCCATTTTCTGTCGGCCGCATTCTCGACATGTCCACCCAGGGTGACGCCGAGGATGTCCGCATTTTCGGTCTGACCCTGCAACAGTTCTTCCTGGGCCTTGGTACTATTCTGACTGTTGGCGCTATGGCTAACTTCGGTCGTGTTGTTCTCCTTCGCATTGTTGGTGAGCGAGTTGTCGCCAGGCTTCGATCTCAGCTGTATCGACGCACCTACGTCCAGGATGCCGAATTCTTTGACGCCAACCGCGTGGGTGATCTCATTTCTCGACTCAGCTCCGATACTGTCATTGTAGGCAAGTCCGTTACTCAAAATATCAGCGATGGACTCAGGGCATTGTTTAGTGGTGGTGCTGGTTTTGCTATTATGGTGTGGACCAGCCCCAAGCTTACCGGCATTTTGCTTCTAATGTTCCCACCTATTGCTGTTGGTGCTTTCCTCTACGGTCGAGCCATTCGCAACATTAGCAGGTCGATTCAGAAGAACCTCGGAACGTTGACCAAGATTGCTGAGGAGCGCTTGGGTAACATCAAGACAAGTCAAGCATTTGTTGGAGAAGTTCAGGAAGTTGGCCGTTACAACAGACAAATCCGCAGGATCTTTGCTCTGGGCAGAAAGGAATCTCTCGTTGCCGCTACTTTCTTCGCCTCGACTGGCTGGGCCGGAAACATGACCATCTTAGCTATGTTGATTGTAGGAGGAAACTTGGTCAGGTCTGGCGCCATGTCAATGGGTGATCTGACATCTTTCATGATGTATACAGCGTTTGCTGGCTCCAGTCTTTTCGGATTATCCGGTTTTTACTCAGAGCTTATGAAGGGTGTTGGTGCGGCCAGCCGACTCTTTGAGCTCCAAGATCGCAAGCCAGGCATTCATCAGACAGTTGGCGTTCCCGTCAAATCTGCTCAGGGTCCCATCAAGTTTAACGATGTCACTTTTGCCTATCCCACCCGACCGGCAGTCAAAATCTTCAACGGCCTAAGCTTTGAGATTCCCTCTGGAAGTAATGTTTGTGTGGTTGGACCATCAGGAGGTGGCAAGTCAACTGTTGCCTCGCTCTTGCTCAGATTCTACAACCCTGTAGCTGGCGCGATTACGATCAATGGCGTGGATATTTCCACAATGAATGTCAAGTCGCTGAGGAGACGGATTGGCATGGTCTCCCAGGAGCCTGTTCTCTTCTCTGGCACCATCGCCGAGAATATTGCCTACGGAAAGCCCCATGCTAGCCGAACTGAAATTATCGCTGCTGCTCGTAAAGCTAACTGCAACTTTATTAGCGATCTTCCTGATGGCCTCGAGACGCAGGTTGGAGCCCGAGGATCGCAACTGTCTGGTGGTCAGAAGCAGCGTATCGCCATTGCCCGAGCCCTCCTCAAAGATCCCGATATTCTGATTCTCGATGAGGCCACGTCTGCTCTGGATGCTGAGTCTGAGACCCTTGTTAACGAAGCTCTAGCTGGTCTCCTTCGTGGACGCAACACTACCATCTCCATTGCGCATCGCTTGTCTACCATCAAGAGGTCTGACCAGATCATTGTTTTAAACAACGAGGGCAAGGTCGCCGAAATTGGCAGCTACAACCAGCTTGCTGCTAATCCCGAGAGTGCATTTAGCAAGCTCATGGAGTGGCAGATGAGCGGAGGTGAGGTACCTGACAAGAGGAGTTCGGACTCTAGAGCTCACATCACCGAGGCCGAAGAGATTGAGGACGACTTGGAGAGACAAGAAGAGAAGGAGCCTGAGGTCGAGCCTGAGGCTGAGGAGGCGCAAAACACCAAAAGCGAGGAGAAGCGATGAAGCCGAAGCAGTATGAGCTGGAATAGAAGTATCTTCACTGCTAATACGCAGCATGTAGCGAGGGTGTAATGTCATGAGTTCATGGTCAATGAGGATCTGGGCTCTGGGGATGGTGAGATGAAATATTGTATATTACTTATTCGATGTGTACGTCTGGGTCTCGACCGTGGAGGCCCCTACCAACGGCGGCTATAGGGAACTCCACTCGACAGTGTACTCTGCTTTGATGGCGTCGGTTCTGGTACTGGTTATATTGTGGACAAAAAGAAGGGGGCGGAGGCGTGTTGACCTCAGCAATGGAGGCCGACGTGCATTTAGAAGTCGCATTGAATATCAACAATTCCTCTTTGCCGTTTTGCATCCATCGCCAGCCACAATGATGAATCAGCTAGCTCGCGCACATAACTCGCCAAGCTAAGCAGCTAATCTTGCTCGTTGTAATCGGCTTGAACCTTGCTAAATTTAGCACCAAGGGCCGTTAGATGGCTAGTCGGGGTTGAATGACAAAAAGGAGCTGGGCCAACAAGCAATAGAAGGGTGTAAACACATTGGCGAAACGCATGAGAGTAGAGCTGCCAGGGTGGTCGAATAGCCCATAGCTATTACAGCTGTGTACCGCGCACCAGATCTCTCGCCGCGGTCGCAGAGGATGAATGCCATTCCCAATAACAGATTAAACCAAGACAAAATTTGTCTCGCAGGAATTATAAGTGCTAGAAGCAACAGCAGGAGACGAACAGGCGTCAGCCTCCACGCCCTGCATACCCTGGGTGCGCTGTGGCGCGCACCGACTCTATCACATGCTGGCGGCGCCTGCGACGGCGGCGGGCCAACCATAGGACTCATGCCTCAAATCAGCGGGTTCCATGTCATGTGGCCGCTGCACTTGCTCGAGCTCTGCCAACCTCAACTCACTTCACCACTTTCGCATCCAGGATTCCTTGGCACATCCCATTCACCCCAGTCCTGCAAAATCAGATCCAGACAACACTGACATCTTATCATTCATCGCGAACGACATCATGGCGACTGAGACCGAGGGTACTTTCCAGGTAGGCGATACCTGCCTCTACACCAAGACCTGGACGGTAAGAAAGAGAGCCCGCTGCAGTGTGATGCCCGTCAATGCTAACCCGTACAGCCGGCCGGTCCGGTCACGGCCAAGCTCATCATTGTGCACGGCTTCAGCGACCACGTCCAGTGGTACAATGAGCTTGCCCACAGCTTAGCGGCCCATGGCATCCAGACCTTGGGCTTTGATCAGCGCGGCTGGGGTCGCAGTGTCACGAAGCCGGCAGACAAGGGCAACACGGGTCCTACGTCGCAGGTCATCGCAGATATTGCCGCATTTATCGAGGACAAGCTACCATCTACGGAACCCATTTTCGTCCTTGGCCATTCAATGGGTGGCGGCGAAGTTTTGACTCTGGCTGGCGATGCCAAGTACGAAAAGATCGTAAACCAGGTGCGCGGCTGGATCCTCGAGTCACCTTTCATCAGCTTCGCCCCAGAGGAGCAGCCCAGCTCGCTCTACATCGCGGCGGGGCGGTTCGCAGGACGCATCATGCCACACTTCCAATTAAAGCACGCTGTCCCCCCCGAGAACATTACGCGCGTCAAGGAGACAGTAGATGCTCTATCCAAGGACAACCTATGCCACGACACCGGAACTCTCGAGGGCCTGGCCTCGCTACTTGATCGAACAACAGTGCTGGCATCTGGAAAAGTGAAGATGGGCAAGCAGGTCCACGGCCTTTGGTTTGGCATGGGTGACAACGACAAGACATGTAATTTCCCAGTAGCCACCGAGTACATGGAGGGCCAGCCCGTCGAAGACAAGACAATCAAAACGTACGAGGGCGGGTACCACGCTCTCCATTTGGACTTGGTTAAAGAGGAGTTTGCTAAGGACGTGGCCGAATGGATCATTGCGAGGAGCCAGCCTTCAGCCAAGCTGTAGTGCAGCCTATCCGGTATCCATTTTGCGCGATTGCCTAGCTGTGGAATTGTAAGTTTGAACTAGATGGTGGGCTTGATGTAGAGGCACATTTTTGTCCTCACTGAGGAGTCGTGATATTACAGTGTGGGAATGGTCGGTCACGTATGCCATCTCGCCTAAACGGTCATTTATATCACAAGCTGCAAGTCATGCAGCTTTTTACATGGTATTCATACATACATCGCTTTCAGACATCCTATTTGAGAAATGGCATCTTGTGTTGGCCCCATCATCCAATAGTTCCAGCCACAGCCGTGGCTGGCGGGTCAGGCCAGATGCAACCTAATACAACATTAGACATGATGTTTATGATCCGACAAACCTTCTCAAGAGCAGGCAAAGTCAAAATCATAGTATTTGTTTGATATATGTAACAGCCAGCGCCCTCTATTGTACACTAGGTCTAGTGATGTAAATTCTTCTCCTTGCTGCTTGCTGCTACCTGCACCGAACACGATGTTATTCTTGTCCCAGCCCAGCCCCACCACTCAGCGCGCTTGGCCATCAAGCTCCCTGTTCCGATGGCTCCCGACTTGGCAGATGCGATGGGACATGGCGAAAGGCGGAAGTCGGATCCGGCAATTGGGCACTGGGGCCGCAATATATATTGAACTAAGCCTCATTTCTATATTTCGAGTTCTTAACCTCAACTCCTCACCCTCTCAATATTCTACCGCTTTTGCCTCCCCCACAACCTCATTACCCGGTCGGTTTCCCCCTTTCGTCCCAGCCGATGACAGGCGGAAGGTTCCCCTCTCTTACGGCCCTTGGCCCAATCAAGTATCGGCTATTAGTTGTCAACTAGTACGCTCCAACTACCGGCATGGCGCACTATCACCAAATTGAGCGCTGTTACGTGCCAGGCTGTTAGTGACAGTCTGATAACTTCCCCTCAACCATTACCAACCCCACTGCGCCAACATGGGGGATCGCCGCCATTCTCTCAGCGCGGGCCAAAGGCGAAATTGGACAGCGAGACAACGAATTGGCGCAGCCTGTTTCTTGCACGTGGCAGCATGACGAACAATGAGCGTCGCCCCCCAACCAGCCAGTTGGTCGGTGGATTTTGGGACGGGCTGGAGCATTGGGCATCTGTGAAAATACAGAGGCGGCAGAGCATGTTATATTGCTTATTTTGGGAGGTGACTGGTTAGCCCGCACGAGTGTGCGAGCGTGGCAAAGGGGGCCTCCGTTGAGCCATTGGACGGCACATTGCGTTTGTGCTCTTGTGCCCACACCTTGCAACCTCTCTCTTGACTTTGCTATCGTAGGAGTTTCCGAGACCGTGGTGGCTTGTCTTATTACTCGCCAACAGCGGTTTGTGTCGATCGGTCATTGACTCTCGCAACCGCGGGGCCACCATCTCACACGTCACTCCCGCCCTCTTCGGCCATCCATCGCTATTCTCCAACTCGCTTCTGCTTGCTGGCAGAGACCTAGACTTGCTCATCTCACTCGCCTCTCTCAGCCCCTCTTTCAGGAAGCCCTCGCCGCACACAATGTTGCCCGACGCCCGTAACACAATTACTCACCACCCACACGCCATTCATCTCCAACCCATCGATCGCGCAAGCAGCAGCAGTCGCTCTCACAGCCACTCACGGCCTTCGCCTTCCCAGCATGCCTCGAGTACTGCTGTCGAACCAGTCGCCGCCGATGACAACGAAACCATCGTCCGCAATGTCTCCCATGTGACCGACGTCGAGAGCCAACTGACAGCTGGTCGTCGCCGGCTTCCAGGCCTCGCTGCTGGTCTTGAGAATGATCCCTATGGTCTATCCCTCTCGTACAAAACTGAGTCGGACCTTGAAACAATCAAGGCCAACACCTCTCGCAAACGCGATGGTGCCAAGTGCGTTCCCAACGTCCTCAACCCCAAATCAAAGTCCCGCCAGGTACAGGGCTTTTACAAGCAGCAAAATGAAACCATCGAGCGCATGCTCAAGTCGGTGGAACAGCACCGCGACGAAGCTCGCCACGAGGCCGGTGAGGATCAGGTCAAGTTCCAGATCGCCGTATGGGGTTCTCTCGCCGCCAACATTATCCTCGCGGCGCTCCAGCTCTACGCTGCCATTTCATCGGGATCTCTGTCCCTCTTTACCACCATGGCCGACGCCATTTTTGACCCCATGAGCAACATCACTCTCATCTTGTCTAACCGCGCCATTCGCCGCGTTGACCCCCGCCGCTTTCCTGCGGGCAAAGCTCGCCTCGAGACCGTGGGAAACATCACCTTCTGCTTTCTCATGACAACCGTATCGCTCATTATTATCGCCTTTGCCTGCCAAGAGCTAGCCCAGTCTGAGGACTCTAAACCTTTCCACCTGCCTTCCGTCCTCACCGTTTGTGCCGCCTTTGCGACCAAGTTCGCTCTTTGGTTGTATTGCTGGGCCCTCAAGGATAAGTATAGCCAGGTCAACATTCTATGGCAAGACCACCGCAACGATCTATTCATCAATGGTTTTGGTATCTTGACATCCGTTGGTGGTTCCAAACTCAAGTGGTGGATCGACCCTATGGGCGCCATCCTCCTCTCAGTTCTCATTTCAAGCAATTGGCTTCGTACCGCCTTTGCAGAGTTCCTCCTTCTCGTTGGAGTCACCGCATCAGTCGAAGTACAGCAACTTATTACCTACGTCTGCATCACTCACTCGGACTCCATCCAAGGAATTGATACAGTCCGCGTCTACCACTCAGGACCTCGCCTCATTGCTGAGGTCGATATTGTCATGGACCCTTCTCAGTCGCTACAGGAAAGCCACGATGTCGCCGAGGCGCTGCAGTTCAAGCTGGAGGACCTACCAGACATTGAGCGCGCCTATGTCCACATCGACTACGAGACTACTCATAAGCCGGAGCACGCACTGAAGAAGGATCTATAAATCTAGCCCAAATACCCCAGATAAACATTTCAAGAAGGAACATTTAGTAATGTGGCAAGTAATTGGGGAGAAACTGATAAAAACCACACGATGACTAAAAGGACTTATCAGTTAAGGGCGACGTGGTATGGGGGAAAAGATAGGAATATTAAGCCAAAAAGCCTTGACCCCTTCTCCCGTTCCTATCTTGCCGTGCTATTCCAAGTTTGGCGCCAGGTGCAAATTGAGTTTGAGACATAACTCAACCGCACGTTGCATCTAGAAGAAGCCGGCTGTAATGATTGGCCAAGACGGGGCGTAGCTTCAACCTACGGCTTTTTAGATCCCGGTGTGGGGGAAGTAGGAAACAATACAAGGGAAATGGTGCAGATAGATGCATGCTCACGCAGCTGGAGAGGAATTAATCTTGTATGTCGGCCACTACAGTAGTCATTGTGTCACGATTCTCCATAACTTGGAGCCACAACCGGTAGACGTGTAGGTTACAGGGATCGCCATGCTTGTATGCCGGCGGGAAGGGCCATGTGATGGTCTGGGAGATGATCAATGACATGATGCAGAGATGAATTCGCCCCATCAGATGCGAAGTCAAGGCTGCTCTCTGCGTGATGAGTGGGAGGATTCCACCTCATCTGCACGAGCGGAGTCATCCACTGCGGGGTGTGGGGAAGCGGGGGAATTATCTACTTGGACCGGACAAAAGATGAGGGTGTGCTGGAATGGCGATTGTATGCCCTGGCAGGCAGAGATTTGCCATTGTTTTTGTTTCCTTGATACATAACAGCTCGGCAGAAGTGGCGAGTGGATGAGCTTGTCTGTGCGAAGGAGATGCAGGGTTGGGACTTTTTTTTTGTCCGGCGATCAGACAGGGTCCTCGTCACATCATTCACAATGTCGGGCATGGTAACAACCTGTCTCTTTGTTTGGATTGTGGTCGATTCGTCATCGGAGCAGGTTTTCCCCAAATTGGAAATACAGTCCCAGCCGTGGACCATAATTTATTAGCTTCGGGGTCTGGCGGAGCCTTGGAGTCTGCAAGACAGTTGGGGCATCATGAAGAAAAAAAAACCAGGAGTGAAAGCTTTGTTGAGACAAGCGACAGGGGTGTTGCGAAAAAAAAATCCCTGTGCCAAGGTAAGTTGAGATGTGAATTCGGCCAGGGCCCATCGGGGCGAGGGGCGTGTGCTCCGGGTGTTGGTTACACGAGAACGGGTTATTCGGGCAGGCCATGAATTGCCGTGGTATGGGAGACAGGTGTCTTGGTTGTGTGGCATGGCATGGCATGAGGTTATCTTGTGGTTTCTGACTCAAGTGCGGCCTGGAATGGATTGATGAACCGCAGAGCAGAGCCAAAGGGAGGGGTGTCGCGCGTCGTATTTACATCGTTGGCTTCGGCGTTGGTGTCGGATTGTGGTCGAGGTTCAGGGATGGATGATGGGCCACGGCAACGAAGCGAGCGAGCTGGGGGCTGGGGACTGGGAGCGCGTAAGTGTGGATATGTGCGATGCAAGTGTGAGGGGCACCGCCGGCTAACAATCAGAAGACCATCGGCCGATGATGCACTGCAGCGTGCCTTGTGCAGGTGCATGCATTTCGTATCGCCAGCCCAGAGATGCAGCAATTTCCCTCTGCTCAGCTTGTGCGGCCGGGCGAATTGACGGGCTACTGATGGCTTGATGGCCCAAGCTCCCTCGAGCTCCAGCCGCGTGGAATGACAGATGAGTCTGTAACGGTGGCTCACTCGCGCAGCAGCTTCGCAGATGCGAGATGGTGCCTTGTCTAACCATGGCCGCCGCCCCGCCGCCACCGACGCTGACGAGCATGGCCAAACCGACTAGGGGAGGAGAGTCAAGCCTTGCGGTTGCGGGTTCAAAGCGCGAAATGAGAGGCAAAAAAGCAAAACATCAACAAGGGAAACCAAAAAAATTTCCTCAGCGGCGCTAGAGGACAAAACGGGCCTGGGCCATTGAGCCTGGTGGTTGGTTCATGTTGCCATCTGCGAAGGACTGAATGGTAAAGTTGCAGCAGAAGAGGTCGGGTTGGCTTATTATGGAGATGCAGTGTTGTACCATTTACCACCCCCCCAATTCGGTTCTGCGCATGAGGAGGAGGGGGGGTAGATTCCCCGGATGCAACGGTTTTGCTCTCTAGTGCACCATAATAATGAAAAACATATCAAGGGTCTCTTTTGTTTTTTTTTTCTCCCACTCTACTCCTCTCTCTTTACCTTGAACCCACATTCATCCAGCCCCTTGGCGCTTCTTTATCTGAGAAATGGTGGCTCATAGCTTTGTTAATGTTTTTCCAATGGATAATAATAAACCAAGTAATCCACCCCCGCCGATCTGAGCGAGCAGATCCACTGTTCCTGGCCCCTGGGCCTCGTCCCCCCAAGCTTGACGCCACTGGAGGCACCCAAAATTACAGGGAGAAGCAGAGCCGTTTGACGTTCGAGGCTCGGAGGCCCGGGGGTCGCAGGGAGGACCTTGCCCAATACAGCCATGACAGGCCTCTGCTGCAAGCCCAAGGGCCCCACTGGAGCTCGGCGCATCTTACTGGGAACTTGCGCTGCACTTACAGGAGGCATCCCCCTCCACCATCGGATCATCACATCACCACCCGCCCTGGCCTCCTCTCTCCTCCCGACTTGCCGCCTCACGTCACGTCACGTCGCATCTCTCACTCGCTCATCCTTGCTCCGGGCTTGCTCTCCTTCCCCTCTTCCGCCAGTAATTGCCTCCCAATTCAGCCCAAAACACCACCACACGACACACACTCTGGCTGGTTGTGTACCCTGAGTGTTGCGAGACGACGACATCGGCGGCCCGAACACACGCTTTCTTCCCACCTCCACCTTGCCCGTGCTCCTCTCTCTTTTTTTTTTTTCCTTCCCTCTCCTTCTCCTCCTCATCCCTCTCCCAATCCTCCCGCTCCCTCATGGGTTGCTAACCTGCCTCCCTGCCCGTAGACGACTTGGGCATCCGGCTCCAAGCTCGTCTTACAGCTGTCGCGGAGCTCAGCCATGGCTGCGCCAGGCCGGAACTTAGTTTATGCCACGGTTCGTCAAACTTTTTGGGATGCGCACCCGCGCTCGCCTCGCGCCCACCTGGGATTCCGTACTGATTCTTTGCGAATAGCTTCTTCTCAGCGACTCATACCTACCCGGTCCGTCAATGCAGCCCAATTGGCCCCGAGGCACCCGTAACTGACCCGTCCCCGCAGGCGCCCTCGTCCTTGCACATTCCCTTCGCGATGCTGGCACCAAAATCAAGCTGGCCATTCTGGTCACGCTCGACTCCGTCTCCGCAGAGACGGTAACGCAGCTGAGGGTGAGATCTCATTGCCTTGGGTCAAATCTACAACGTGCTAACAAAATGGCCTTCCCTGGCTTCCTAGACTGTCTATGATTATATTTTCCCAGTGTCGCGCATTCGCAATGACTATCCGGCAAACTTACACCTAATGAATCGTGCCGATCTGCACTCAGCTTTCACCAAGATCAACCTCTGGAAACTCACAGAGTTTTCAAAAGTTGTCTACATCGACGCAGATGTCGTCGCTTATCGAGCTCCCGACGAGCTCTTCGACATTCCCGAGCCGTTTGCTGCGGCCCCCGACATTGGATGGCCCGACCTCTTCAATACGGGTGTCATGGTGCTGACTCCCAACATGGGTGACTACTATGCCATGATGGCCATGGCAGAGAGAGGCGTTTCCTTCGATGGCGCCGATCAGGGTCTCATTAACATGCATTTTGGAGATAAATACCACCGCTTGAGTTTCACCTATAACGTCACCCCGTCTGCACATTACCAGTACATCCCAGCCTTCCGACACTTCCAGTCCAGTATCAACATGGTGCACTTTATTGGTGCCGAAAAACCCTGGTTCACAGGTCGCGACGCACCACATGGCGATGGTCCTTTTGACGAAATGGTGGGGAGGTGGTGGGCAGTCTACGATCGTCATTACAGAATCAAGGTACAACTCTACGGCAGCCGGTTCCCTGCCCTCCTCACGCCTGCTAACATGCCCTCTAGGAATCGGCCCCTGAAGCACTCCCTCCTGGAACCGAATATGTACAGTACTTCACCAAGGGCGAATTCCACCCTCAGTCTACTCATGAGCAGGCTGATACTGGTGAGCATGATTACGAGGGTTACTATGACCCTGCGCCTGTGAAAGATTTCCACCCCAAACCTTCAGGTCACGATCAACCCGGGTCTCACCACCATGAAGGTGACCATGGACACCATGAGCATCATGAGCATCATGAGTACCATGAAGATCGTGAACATCATGAGCATCACGAGCATCATGAGCACCATGAGCATCATGAAGATCATGGTCGCTATCATGAGCCCAGTCATGATGAGGCAACCAAGGCCGGGACATCGGGCCCTGATTCGACCCCCCCTGTGTCGCATTCTACTTCCCATAGCGAACCTGTTGGTTATGATTCAGGGACCCAAGCTGAGGCTCGGTCAGAGCAACAGGTGTCCGATCATCGTCCCGATCATGACGGAGGAGCCCCGCCTGCGGAGCACAAGCCTGAGCCACGTCCTATCCCTATGCATAGCTGGGACGCTCAGAGGTAAGCTCTATTCCCTTGCGCACTGCTAGTGTATACAAGTCCTAACTCTATTCTCAGACAGCCGCCTCCTACCGATTCGCAACCCGAAGCGATGAACTTCCCTTCGACCCACTACGAGATGTCGCAAGACACGGCCCCGTTCATCCCCCCCGAGCGGTACCCGAGTCCGCCCAGGAACATGTGGTACGAGGTGCCAAAGGAGCGTCCAGCTCCTTCGTCAGAGCCACCTCCTGAGATTTTCCCCTGGGAACGACATCGACCTCCGCCTTTGAGAAGCTTTGCCGGGGAACAGCCACCGCCGCCGGCTCCTGAAGAGGCTCCATCTTGGAGTGAACATCGGGACGGATCTTCTATCCTAGGGTCGGTAACGACGGACGCCAAGAGCGAACCGTCAACCCCGGCCACGCCAACAGCCGTCAGGTCTGCACCGTCAGACCCTTGGACCTCTTATACGCGCGTGAACGCGTGGGATGAGGTGCCGGAGATTGAACGCTATGTGGAAGGTCTCCAGGGGCATCGTCGCGGAAAGAGCCAAGGGTCTACGGGGCGTCTTGGTGGGCTGAAAAGCGGAGGATTCAGCAACTTCCCTCTGCGTGGCTTCAAGCTGACCGATTTCCCTACCGAGGCGGAACGGCCTAGCTTGCCAGTCACTCCGGCCCCGGTCCGTCGACAGCCATTCTGGTCTGGCGGCGATGCTGGAGCCGGCGGAGAGGAGGAGCCACGGCAGCTTCCAGAGGCGGAGGGAGTGCCTACCCAGTCTGATTGGGTATGTGTGCACGGGAGAACATGGGGACCAGAAGACTGCGTTTGTGAGTTGACTGACATGGTGCTACGTCACCAGGATCCCATGGAGCGACTCCAGCAATTGGCTCGGCGTCAGTCCGAGGTGCTTATGCAAAAGTTTGGGAGCAGCGGGGTTGAAGATTACAAGGGCGAAGTAGCGGACGCGAGTCGTGAGATTCCAACACGCCCGCTTCCCTTTGGATCTGAGGATGTGAAGTCGCCAGCCTATGTTGCGCAGTCGGCCCCCGGCGTGCTCAGTCCCCAGCCGGTAAAAGGCGAGGCGACCACGAGCATCTTGCGCAACATTGGCAGCGGAAGCTTCGAATCCCACGTCGCTCCAAAGTCGTCCATCCCTGAGCCCAGCTACTCCGGCCCCGGAGCAGCCTGGGAGAAGGGTGAGGTGATTCCGGAGCGAGAGACGCCGCTGTTGCCCACCGAGGAGGAGCGAGATGTGCTCGAAACATGAGAGCGAACAGCTGTTAAGTGATTCATTTTGAGTTGCCCAGCTAACACTAACAAAAGTCCGATCCTTTACTAAATTAACATGTATCGACCGAGGATGCGGAGGAAACGACTAATGTATACGGACTTGGCGGACATGTATGCGCTGGAAATCAGGGTTTTATTGAAGGTATTGTTACTATACGGGTGCCACGAATTAGGTCTTTCGTTTTTCTTGTTTCTCTTTGTTTGCCTTTGTCTTGTACCATCTCCTGTTCAATTCTTGTCACCGTTCCAAGGCCCGTGGAGGTGCGTGGCGTGGAGCAGGGGAGGAAATGTCGGAGGAGAGTGATGAGGGAGTCTTTTGTTGGCATTAACGGGCATTGTCTCTTACGATCATGCATGTGTGAGCGAGCGTCTCCTCATTCTGCTGTTATTGAAAGTAGGAATACTCTACCCTTTTGTTTTTTCTTATAACTTGCAAGCATTTTCCCGTTGCCGTACCATATGTTGAACCCCGGTGCATTCGTGACTATGACTTGTGCCTCTGCAAAGGCAGAAGAGGCTGCCGCACTACCTAAAAATGGAATCAAGAAGTTCAACAGATGGAAAGGAGCCATGGAAATGTGAATGGGTACTGGAATCACTTTTATTCTACGGACACATTGGTGACTGTTCCGCATCTCACGGCTTTTTTTAATCTCTCATTGAGAAACGGCTTTTCATCTCATGTGCCATATGTTCCGCACCAGCATGTCTGTCAAAACATCCACATATAGTCCTACCTGGTTGTTTGATGAACCATTCATACATTTTCTTTTCTTCAATCACGGTGGTGTCGTAGTGCCTTCGTTATTACACCAAACCTTGGTCAAATACATTCAGTCTCGTGTGAGAAGCGCGTCTCTTCTGTCGCTATCAAACTAAACTAAACTACCTGGCGAGCTATCAGGCACGCTCTGTCGAGGGAGTGCATGAGTCAATGTCGGTAAAACTACAAGCCAAAAATAAAGAAAACTCCTCCAGCGCCATAATGTTGATTCCACGCCATTGGCTCACTAACGCAAATGCAGTCTCGGATTGTTTGGTCAAAGGTTGGTGGGTGTTATCAACCTTGCAAGACCAGTATTCTACACGGAGGTTGATGGAGTAGCGAGGCGAAATGATGGCAATGGAACAGGAGGCTGTAAACACGTCCACTCCAGCATCCATCATTTTTCGGGTCATCCCTTTACTATAGGTGCTCCATGTCGCTATCGTCGTCTTCGTCTTCGTCACCGGCATCCTCGACGGTTGCCGCCCTTCCCTTCCCCTTAGCTAAAGGCTCATTAGGCGAGTCGTCTGAGTCGCTTTGTTCGCTCGAATCTTCATCCTCCTGTTGAGCCTCAGCCTTACTTTCAGCCTCCGCACCCTGCCGGGTCAGTTCAGCAGCGGTTGCGCGGTTTACAGATGTCTCAGCTTGTGCTTCGGTTTGGGTAGCGGGCTCTACTTGATCCAATCGTGAGCTGGTCCCAAAAAGCTGTGCAGATCCTCCCCAATTGGGCATCCTTGGGCTGGGTGCTACAACGGGAGGAGGCTCAACGTTCTGGGCTAGCCGTGCAGCCGGAGTTGAACGGCGAGTTGCTTGGTCTTCAATTGACACTGACTGTGGGGGTGCAGTGGCAGATTGGGCCTCATTGCTACGGTTGTCGGTTGATAGTGGTTGTATGATAGAGGGAGGTTGAATAGTGACAGTATCTCCATTCGTGGTCGAGGGGCCTGGCTGAGGAGAAGGTTGAGTCGAAGGGCCATCAACTCTTTGGAGCGGTAACAATGACCAGCCAGGAGGAATAACAACACCCTCTGGCAGCTCTGCGCTTCCAGCCGGAATAGGAGTAGTATTGCCAGCTGCCATATGACGGGCCATTAAGGGGCTTTGGTTTCGTGGAGGAACTGTAGGAAATGTAGGAAACCCGAGGGGCTGGGTTAGCGCAACTTGGGCTGGCATTTGGGATGGCATCTGGGTCGGCATCTGGGTTGGCATCTGGGGATAATGAGGATACTGCTGAGGTAGTGTAGGCATCGAGGGAGCATGGACAACTGGAGATGCGGCAGGCTGACTTTGGCCGTTCTGTGCTGCCAGGTCCAACTGTTGCTGTCGTTGGCGAAGACGATGGATTTCCGCCGTCAGGAGGTGGACCATATGGAGTTCCTGCTGTGCGTTTTGAAGCGACTGGACTTCTCGCTGAATCATTTGCTCAACTTGTTGTAGCAAGGTCCCAATATTCTGGATGTTGTCTCCAGTCAAGGGCAAAGAGGGAGTGGGAGGAACAGTTTGGGGTGCAGTGTTGGGAGTCGCAACCGCAGGTGCAGGCTGAGCCAGCCCCTGGTTAAGGGCACCACCCTGTGGCAGACCAAATTGCTGTGCGAGTTCTCGAACTTGTTGGTTGTTGGCACCGAATCCAACCCGAAAGGGGCCGAGGTTGAATATTCTTGGACCACCAGCTCTGGCTTGAGGATCTGCTGCGGCGCCATCCTGCTGACCCTGAGCCAGCGCATCGCCTCCATTGGCGGGAGGTTGCTGCTGGGCAGCAGGTCGTGGCCCAGCTCCAATCTCGATCCGGAGGCCAGCAGCACGCTGCTGCTGTGCAGGACGGACCGCTTCGGCGCTGGTGACAGGACTTCGGCAGGTAGGACAAACTTGCTGGCGTTCGAGCCAGCTCTTGAGGCAACCAAGGTGCAGAATATGCCCACATGGTAACTTCTTCGGCCGCACTCGGTCGATTGCCCCAGGGTTGTTCTCTGGGTCCCAAGGTCGCATTTCCTCGCGGCAGATAATACAGGTGTCCTCCCTTGCAAGTTCCTCTTCGGTGGCATCTGGATAGCGATTCATCTCCTGGATTGCCTTACGATAACGGAGTAGCGCGCCGAGTCGCTTGACAAAGTCGCGCGACGTCATAAATAGGTCTCGCATGATATGGATGGGGAGACCGTAGAAAGTGAGGAGCATGAAGAAGAATGCAATGTAGATGCCGAGTTTGATCATGTCTGTTGTCGTTAGCAATTGATGTATACAAGTGGCGTGTGCAACTTACCGCTCAGGAGATCCAACCATAGCACCCATTCGCCCTTGGCTGCCCATCCTGGGACCTCAATATCCATCTCATCAATGTCGTCTTCACTAGGCAATGGCTCCTGGTTGTCTGGGACTTCTTCGCCAGCAGCCTCGGCAGCTTGTCGCCGCCTGATAATAGCTTCCCGCTCCTGCCGAACCTCTTGTCTCCGCTCGGCTAAGCGCTTGCGCTTCTGAGACTCTTGAATGTTCTGCTCAGTGAGCGACAGGGCGTATCGAGCTCCGGTTCTCCAGGAACAGGTAGCCAGCACAGCAAACTCAAAGAGGAACATGACCATCATGTTGGGTCGAGCTTGCTGGATCACCGTGTTGATGGTGTATCGGAGAATATAAATGTCGTACATGAAGCTGAGGGCTAGGGAGACGCTGAGGCGCAGATGGAATAGTCGAGGGTTCGCGGGGGGTTGTTGCTCGAGTACTTCGACTCTTCCGTCACCAATCCATCCCCATACTTTGCCAGTGACCAGCGCAGCGAACATGACGAGGAACCAGGCGCCGATCTCCTCTCTGAAGATGGTCATAGCGAGACATGTTTCCGTGATGGCAAACCAGGCTCGTTCAGTAAGCTGCTCGACTTCCACCGCGCGTAGGGGTCCAAAGAATATTCGCGTAAGGCCATAGATGAAGCTGCTGTAGAGGAGTAGCGAAAAGTTGACCAAGACCTGAACGTGGTTGGCTGTGAGCATGTGACCCAGTGGAGGGGAGACGTCGGGGTTCCGGGATCGCGGTGCGGGACACTCACCAGCAAACAGAAATTGCTCTGAGCAAGATAAACCATGGCCGAATAAAAGTTGGCCCGTTGGTAGAAGGCGGAGAGCACGACGCTGCCCGCGAGGGCCGTCGATGCCTGCGTGGTGGCATGTTAGCATCAAGTGGGAGACCAAGCCATAGCTCCATGTCGATGGAGCTACCAGCTCGCAGCTAATGAGAATGAGAGACTTACCCCGGCGTACCAGCCCAGCCGCATCTTGGGCATGGGGGGATCTAATGAGGCGGAGGATTTCTCAGATGCGCAGTGAGATGACCGAATCACAAGTGCATCCCCATTGTTGAATTCCGCAGCCGCGCGTGCAAAGCAGGTAATATCGCTGTCCTCTGTCGCTTGATGCCACGTTAATGGAGTGGCCACACAGAGGCACCATGACGCAGCGCAGGGGTCTCCAATTGAGGCACGTGACGCTTATCGATGATACAGTCGTTTGCGTCAACCGCCGTTTGATGCTGCCGGCATTTAGCCGACTCTTGTGCCAACATGTACAACAAGCACAACGAGCCGTTGGTTGGCTACACAAGCCGAGGATTCTCTTGACGACTTGAGTTTTTTTAAAAAGAAAAAAATAAATCTTCTAATATTGGAGTTGCACTAAATCGTCTATTTTTCTCCAGTTTCAAGCCATATTTGCCAGTCTGATATGACACACAAGTTCAATGCCCCTCCCCCATTTGCATGGACCCATTGATCATCAAGATGCAATCATAAAGCTAAAGTGGTCTAGATTTCTGTCTTGCATTCTCAAATTCCGTCACTGGTGGAAATTTAGCCTTTTGTTTTCTTGGCTTTTCTATGATCAAGGGCGAGGATAGGTACAAAGGTTTGATTACTCACAAGTCTTTTCCAAGCCATCCACAAATGTCCATACGTCGTGTCGTGCAAGGAACCCATGAGCACCTAAATAGATGGAGCTCATTTTAGCTTAATCAAAATAACTAGTGCGTTCTTAGCCACAGATGACCAGATTCGCCGATTGATTCTCATTGCAAACCTCCAAGGTACCCGCGGGTTCAGCACTTCACAATAGCGACCAGCTCATCAATATACGTGGGGGCATCTTGCAATATTTTTAGTTAGTTCGAAATGCACCAAATAGTGATTCTTTTAGACTGCGATTCCACCATGTTTTGAAAATTATGGTGTCTGTCAACTTGGAAGAATGCCTCATTGCGAAATTGCAGGGATGGTTGACTCGCCAGATGTATCAAGTCGAACTTTCAGCAGAGTCTACGTCCAAATGATAACCGGCGTTCAAAATTATAGTTACTCTGTTATTTAAAGCACTCGCGGGAGTCAGTCCAGTTCATGAGCTACAGACTCTGACAAAGTCCGGAGCATAACTCGACCATGAATTCTCGAGTCACAAATATCGGTGTCACCCTCTCACAAATCAAACTCGGCTGATCATTTTGCATATTTATTCCGTTTCACAGTCTTCGGGCTCATAGTAACATTCAGTAGTTCATCGTATAATATGAACAAGTTATCCTCTTCACTCAATTATGTCGTGAAGCCACTTATTGCAACAAAGAAAAAAGTCTGTAGCTCAAAGGCAGACATTTTGCCGAGTTTTTCGAAATAAATAATGATTCGGGTTTATCGTATTAGATCCAATGAAATATACGGTACAGGAGGACATCTTTCACTGGATCAACCATCCCAAAAACCCAAAACTAAGTATGACCCGAAAAAGGTGTCATCCGAAAGCTATCACACGATGTCCTTTTTTTACTAAAATAAAAGTACCTCAAGAAACAAGTAAATAATATGAGGGGACTACCGGCTCATATTAGTTTATAACTGCATTGTGAGTAACCCACAGCTTGATGAATACGGCAGATCGTTCAAATCGTTCAAAATCGGATTCAATATTTGTGCGTTCACATCGTGTCCATTCATACCTAAACTCGGGTCCTAATTTAATTTCAAGTTGATTTTTTTGGTCTATAAACTATTAGATCTGGCAAGGTTTCGATCAGAGAAGCGGCCCAACCTCTCTCACAACGCTACAGGACGCAATCATACACACAAGGCAGGTTCCTATTTATTTGATCAAGATAGAAGATAGTTTTTTAATTCATAATGATAATACACGGTGATTGTTGAAGCAAGGGTGTAATGTGCAAGACTTTATATCAGTCTTCCAATAAAAAAAGGACCTGGGCACATCTAGAGGAACAACAAGCAATATCCATACAAGCTAGGTACATGTGTCTCATTCAATTTTTTGATTGGTTCTCTTCTTCATGAAACAATATGAGCTAAAAATAGAGGAATAAGAAACTTCTATAAGTCGGAAAGAGCCTATCAAAATAAACGCCGACGTTGGAAAAAAGCAAATGTCTGTTGTCGAGGCATGAATAGGTGACCATTACCAGGCAAGACCAATAAGGAGAGACAAACAATTATGCTATTGATATCAGCTTCACTTCATATATATGAGCTTTGATCAAATAGAAACAAGGAGATCTGAGGTCAACCAGGTCGCAAATGTTGTGGTATAGGTCGTAGGGTAGCTAATGTCAAAGAAGCACCGCCACCACAGCCACTATATTCAAGCCACATCAAAAATCTCAGTGAGAACTCTCTCAATCCCACAGAGCAACGGCTTACAGTAAGACGAAGCCCTACAGGGTTGAAGTCCCTTGGTCAGACTTCTTACATCCAGGAGACTCTTAGCGTAATATAATACCAGTAAACCATTTCCTCCCCGAATAATCGCGTCACTGGTAACCCTAAGATCTCGCCTAGTGAACTGAGACTTGACAAGTCGTGTCTTCATAGTCACACTCGAAGTCAACTCACTCATCAATATCAGCATCATGGCGGCCATGGCTCCAATCGTCACCCCAGCTCTGCTAGCACACATCCGCAGACACCCAAACCTGCCTCAAAACTCATGGTACTTCATCGCCGCTACGACCCTGTCCGCCCTAAACAGGCCCGACGAGCTTCCCAAAGTGTACAACCATGCTATCGAGGAGGGTGCAGCCACAGCCGACGCCTCTGAGCGGGAGTCTCAGCTCAGCATATCGCGGAGAATACGCGAGGCGCTCATCAAGGCGGCGGCGGTTGGGGGGATGCCAAAGGTACGAGAAGCGAGCGCCACCCGACAGGTTCACGGCCCGGGTCTGATATAGCCAGCAGACCATCAATGCCCTGTTTGCGTTGAAGACTGTTACACCAGAAAATCTCCTCGACGCCCCCGGCATAGAGGGCACGTCTTCGAGGTTTCGGGACATCTATGATACCCCATCATCGAAGGTGATGCAGAGAGGGCAGACGTTCTTTGACAGGCTCTACGGAAAGATTTCCAGGCGTGTCATGGGGCAAATGGATCGGTCAGGTTCAGAAGACCTCGGTTTGGTAGCACGGCTGGTGTATGGGCATGTCATCAGTAACACCGATATATTGACGCCGGTCGAGACCTCATTCGTTCTCATCGCCAGCCTTATCCCACAAGATGTAAGCAGTGAGCTCAAGCTCATGTCAGCGCGGCCCGATGACTAACGGAGGCAGGTTAATCCCCAGCTAAAGGGCCACCTACGAGGTGCACTTAACGGAGGAGCCAGTGTGGACGAAGTACGAGCTGTGAGAGATGTCGTCATTCAGATATGCGAGGCGTCTGGTATGCAGAAGCTCGGTCAAGACGCTGTTGGTGGATGGGGATGGAGAAGCGATGTTGCCAACGTGTAGAACCGTCGGGCGTTAACGCAGGGCGACAAACGCCACGCAGACGGGAAGAAGGTCGTGACAGGAGACACGAGGTTTTACATAACGTACATCCACCTGCAAGATAGAATCACAGACACATAGAGTACATTGAACAATTACATGTTGATGTAAATGATAAACCACAATCGGATGCTCTGCCAAGCGTCGCCTACCCTACACTGCACACGACATTGAAGCCTGGGACACCCTACTACACGCTGCCGATCACACCACCGTGGTCCATATCACAAGTATACCAAATTTCATTTTACCATGCATGTCATCAATAATTCTGACATGCTACGTCATGGAGACGCCCGACTGATTGGTGTGCAGCGATGCATCCATCTCACGGCAGAATCTTTGACGAATTCCCCTACACGGAAGTACAACAAAAAAGTGCCATTCCAGTATCTGGAGCGAGATGGAGATCTTCATAGCGCTGTATCGAGTAAAGGAACCACCCCCCCGTCGTTGCGCTGTGCCCGTTGCAAAACACGATGGGGCTGCTGGGGGGGAGTGGTGCACGGGGAGTGCCATGAGCGAGTGGCGAGGCAGGCCAAGAGCAAACAGCGTTCCGACCGTTTCCTGTCCGTCTGCCTTGGATCTGGAGATATCGAATTTGAGGCAGAGGCTCGCGAGCTTGTTCCCCATATGCGGCATCAGAGCCGCGCTCCAGGCGGGAGGACAGGCGACAGGCGAGGCCAGGGCGGAAGGGGTTCCGCACTTAGGCGAGCTTGCAGATCAGAAAAAAGTGTCGTCTCCATTCTGGTGCCGGGAGTCACGCGCCAAGACTGGGGACAGGGAATGAGGGCAACGGGCTAAGACAGACAAGGTGTCGCCCAGAAAAGGGTGGCTTGGGCCCGAGGGGACCGGGGGCCGGGGCCGGGGACCGATGCGACGGGGTGTGCCAAAGCCAATGCCCAATGCCGCGCGCTGCCACCCGTTCGAGGCCAGCCATGAGGCCCAAATTGGCATCATGAGTGACTCTTGACCGTCACTGGATGCCATTCCATTGTTGATTCAACGCCACAAACGCTATCGTCCTGCACCTACCGACGGACGCTTGGGTGCCCCGTGTGCCTTTCCCGTAGTCCCAAAGACCCAAAAAACCGGCAATTAAACTCACCAGCGTGCAAGCCAAAACGTCGATACATGAGGGCGAGACTCGTCCTAGCTTTCAACAGTCTCGACCAACTCTGGATTCAAAGACAAATCCCCCCTTGTCTGTCGGCCGCCACGTCAGACACTTGCTGAAAACACCAGAGACAGGCAACTCGATCACGCCCCAACCCAACTTTCAGCCTAAGCTCATCATGACACCGCAAGGAAAAAAAAAAGAAAAAAAAAACCAAAACATCAAGAACCCCGCAAGTCACAGGCTCGGGTCAAGGTTTCGTAGCCTTCCCTTGGACTGGCCCCCAGTCTTTGCCCTGCTGAACCCAATCTATTTTGGTGGTTGGCAATGCGAATGTACAGATACTCGTACTGGTACATGTGTGTAGTTTGACTAAGTCCAATCTATCCGCATCTTGCGCCCGGGTCTGGAACAAAGAGGTAACATCGCGGCTCCTGTAGGTTGAGTTTTGGTAAACCATTGCCTGTGATTGCCCCCCTGCGAGAGGAATCCTTCGACCGTGCCGATCTCGCCGGGGCGCAAATCACTTTCTCGACTTCCGCGGCATCGCGGTCCATGCCTTGTCTGTATGTCGGCGGCCGGAGGACCAAGTACGTACATCGAATGCCTTGCCTCATAGGGAGACGATAAAGTGGATTGCGGAAACAGACCGATCGGCCGCCCCCAGTCAGTTCTCTTCAGGGATCAGCCATACTGGAAGGAGAAACGCCCACCCATGTCCGTCCATCCAGAGGACTAGCCTGGGCTGCCCTTGCGTCATTCCGTCGCGGGCGGGCACACTGGAAGGGATGAGAAAGCCTAGTTGTGGGGAAGCAGAGGTCGGAGAGGAGGGGGGCATGCGAGCACCGCACCACTCGACATGCTCTGTTCACGAAGCGATCCTGTATCTCAGATGGACCGACGGACCTGATGACACGGACACGGACAAAGAGCTGGTGGAGAGGTAAGGATAGAGCATCATGTCCGCAGGAAAGTTTCTTTCTTTCACTGCACTGCACCTCACCCATGCAAGGATCGCTCTAGACCCATCGCGGCCACCACCCTCTTAATTTGTTTTACTTTGTCAACCCGCGTGAGCGTGCGACAAAAGACATCGCCGCCAGTGATGAATTTGGAAACCAGTAAACCTGCCAGATGCTGAGAGAGGCAACGCGGGCAGCGCGAGGAGCAGTCGTTGGACAGACTTGGGGGCCTAGAGTGTGGCATGTCTCAGGCCTCTGGGCGCGTAGGACAGCGGTGGCACAAACAAACAGCGACTTGCAGCAATAATTTCGGGTGCATGGTCGCCCGAGGATGTCCAACTGGGCAGAAGGAGGAGAATGACATGGCCGAACTAGGCAAAAAAAACACCGCGCTATTGATTCTCACCCACCAAGGGGGGCTCTGGGAGGGGGAGGGGAGGGGGCCAAGCTCGCCACCACGGGTGCCCTGCCATATTCGAATTGATGGATGACCTCTTTGCTTCTCCAACTGCGTCCTGAGCCTGCAGCTCTTTCTCTTTTCGAGACAAGCAAGGTGTCAACTTTTCTTTTTTCCCCCATTTTCCTGAGTGTGAGCCCGGGTAGCAGGTACATGGCATTGAAGGGCAATCAATTACACTTCATGTTTTCTTCTTTGACCACTTACAGAAGCTCGTCAATGGCTGGTTTTTGCTTCTGGCAGTCTGTCATCCACACGTGGTTGGGCCAGCCAAGCCAACACACAACACACGGCAGGCTACATTGCAAATCCATCGCCCGCTGGGGGCCATGCATGTCGACAGGGGCCCCCGAATCGGCATGGCGCGCATCACCCATTGTGTCGGGTCAAAGGCCGCAGCGAACGAGATAGAGGTGAAACGCCGCCGGCGCCGGGTTCTTGTGTTCGCTGGCAACTCAGACGCCTGCGTCCGGGATGTTCCCAGTTCCACGACAGGTTCCCCTAAAAAAGGAGCATTTTGGGGGCCGCAAGGTAGCTCCTAGGACAATTAACATGCGTCTTATTGACTTGGGTGGTGGTGCTCCCCCGCCGATGACATGGGCGTCTGGCAATCCCACTGGAGCCCCCTTGATGATTCCCAGCCTGCTCTCTGACTCTCCAGGCCCATCAGGTGGGATACGGCCCGTGACAGGGCAGCCTGTTGCATTCGGTTCTTGTACCCTCCCATCCTCTGATTGGTCCAATGGTACCCGCGAGCCGCCGATTTCAGATCTCTTGAGGATTGTTGGGACCACCTGAAAATCGCGACCACGTCGCCATGATGCCAAAACCGTAATATTGCCCCCGTCGCTGCGGCACAGAATATGAGAGCATTTGCCTGCCCGTCCAACTCCGTAGGCCTCTTTTCTAACCCCCTGTCGCCATTCGCAACTCCGAAGGACTCACTCACCGCGGAATCAGTTGACAGACATGGCGGGTCAACGAGGGGTTGACTGTGTTGGCAATGCCTCCCCATGCCATCCTAGTACAACGGTGGGAGAGGCTTTGCCCACTAGAGTGAGACATGCAGAGCACTTACAGCATAGAAAGCACACTGTATCAAGTATCCATTCTCAGTGGAGGAGGGGTAAATGCGCCCCGTCCCAGTCCCTGAAAATAGCTTGCCTCATCATCCGACATTATGGTTGTGGCGGTCGATGGCGCAGAACTGCACCATGATGCGCATACATAGCCTAAGACACTCAGATCTCATAATTCCTTCTTCGCGAGGCAAGAATGCAACGCTGTCATGGGGCGCTTGGCATGGGAATGCCGCCCGCGGGCCGGGACCAAAGTGTTGGGACACACCGAGACTCGGGCTCTGCAGTATCCGTGTTACTAAATCCCAACCCCATGACAGGGCTCGGCAAGAGACGATTGTGATACGCCAACTTTATTGTTCTAGACTTTGAGCGAGTTTCCGTCCAGTCGTGGGAAGAGACAGGGACGGTATCGACATCTGACTTTGCAAGGCTGTCCCTGGGTGATGAGATGCTTGGACCATCCGCTAACACGAGCAAGCGAGAACTCACGGCTCAAGCCCAGCGGCCACACCCTTCCCCTCAGTCGAAATGTAGGGCACCAAAGGACGGCACACGGGCCATGCCATGTAGAGCAAAGGGGGTCGGTTTGGTCACTGTTGATGGCGGATAGGGTCGACGGCTTTCTGCGCCGTGGACCGTGTCGGTGTTGGCTGGGGCCCCTAGCCAATCGCGACATTTGAAACCGCCTCCACATGCCGTTTCTTCAACAAGCACAGGCGGGTAACGAGAGCTCGTCTGTGAGGACGGAGGCTATCCGCAGAGCCGTTTGTAGGCAAGTGAGATGAGCTCACTCTGACGAACCCCTGAGACCGTTGGGCGTCGCCCGTGGCGCTCAAAGCCAAGCAAGCTTTCGTTCTGTACGAGTAATTGTCTGTCATATTCGTGGCATAATATTATGTCCCTTTTGCCTTGCGCCGCCTGCAGTCCTTACAATAGAACCCGCTGCTTCGCGTTGTACTCATTTGTGGGAACTTGAAACGTGGTGCTACTAAGAGAGCGAGAAGATCTGAGATTGCGGTTACGGCAAACCCGTACTTCCGGTTACCGCCTGTTTCCTGTCCAAGTCCCTGATTGCGCGCTCCGGATTCAATCAAATCAACATTGATCAAATAGCCTGAGTCGAGCAGTGATATCACATGCAATGGCCATTCAGTTTTATTCCGGAGCATCATCCGTATATACGAAGGACAATGGAGGATCGACGTGGGCCATGGTCCCGCCCATCCATCTCCTGCTACCGACCACAAGATGATCCGTGAGTAGGATTTGGTCCGGCCCCGGCTTGGTCCTGAACTCTACAGGGCACAAGCTCAGGTTCGCAAGGGAAATAAAATCAGCCATAATTTGGCTCAACGCGATGCTAGCGGGTCGGGAGATTTCCCTTCTCCACCACCCACTGAGGCGGCCGTCTCCATAGTGGAAACGGCCCAGATCAACAACAACCTAGTGATGCTACATCTCACCGTCACCATCATTTCGGAATCGCCATGCACCAAGTCGGCACAGACATACAAGCGTAAGCTCGTCACAATCGGCATGGACAAACCTCCGGGTTTGCCATGGGAGTCACCGGAAAGAAACAAATGGCGCCGGCATGAACCAGAGCCTGGCTCGTGCCACTGCTTACGCGTTTGTTTGCTCAGAGTCAGTGTCTTCCAATTCCAAACCTGTTTACGTAGGAGACGAGGCTAATATGGAACGATGCGAAGTCAACTGAGCCAATCTCCCTATTTTGTGGGGTCGCGATCGAATCTTGGCCGTCACAGTGTCGCATTGCATGAGAGGCAAAAAATAAGACCAGGTCGCAGTTTGGGATGGATGCCGTGTTATGCGAGCAGCAGCATTCCCGACTCGTGACTCGCGGTCAACTTTGATGAGGGAGCACCAGGCAATGCCAATTAGAAGAAAAAAGTAACGGGCCCTGCAGAGTCGAAACCCCAGGTTTGTCGTGGGGGCGTATCGTCTGTTAGAGGCACTGTCACATCGTGAATGATAATTCTCGACAGGATCGGCCTCCAGCGGACCAACCATATGCGAGTGCCAAGCCCTTGTCACGCTTGGACGGCGCAACACGAGGAATACGGTAATAAGGAATGTCACGGCTGCAGACACGGGCGGAAAGGCCAATTCGTAAATTGATTTCCTGCACAGGGGTGCCAGGGAATCCCAACAGGGACGTCATGACGCCGCCCAATGCTGACTAGGCTGTCCCGTGTATTGTTTGATTCCCGTCATGGCAATGGATGGAGACTGCTGTTTATTCAGGAACCTCATTGGGACTTGGGCTCACTAGGCCCCAGATGGAGCGACCGGTATCATGGCCCGTTAGCGGCCTTTGGCGGGCTTGATGTGCGGGACAGATGTGGCCTGATTCTGGAAAGCTAAGGGAGACGGCGTGAGATATCGAGGACTAGCACATGAATTTTTTTTTCTTCCCGAATTGTTTCGTTCCTCCTGGCTTACTCTGACCGGTTTCCTTTTGGTGTCATTGTCTCGGCTAGCAAGTGGGGGAAAGAGAGGGACCTCATTCTTGCCAGTCCACTGTTCACCTGTCCATTATTCAGTTTAGCGTTTTGCCTCAATGTCATTGTGCTCGGTGCTCCTGCTTAGGGTCGGGTTCCGGTGGACCGAACTCGGATCACAAATGATGCAGTAATGATGCCGATGTTTGATTGCTACCCGTCTGGGAAGAACCGGCGACGGCGTGGACGGTTGAAGTCTGTTTCTAGAAGAAGGCCAGGCGGGAACCCAGGCCAGGCATTTCCACCATCAACGGAGACCAGCGGGCGACTAGATTAATGGCAAAATAGTTAGGGCCATCGGCGAAGCCGAGCGAGCCCTGGGCAACTTTATTGACTGCGCTGGCAGCATCTAGCCAATCACATCGAGGCCTGAGGTCCAGTTTTGCGATGATGAGGGTAGCTTTGCCGTAAGCCGGCGCTGGAATGCGCTGCCCGCGGTTTTTTGTGGGCGAGGCGCGCGGATTCCTAGGTTTCCGTGGGAGCAATCGGGGAATTGGCGAACCATTGGCGGACCTCCGTCGTTTGGTGGCGGACACGGCGTCTACTTTGTCTTGCCTTGCGCGTTTGCCTCGCGCTGCCGTACAGTTGCCGGTCGTGTGGTTCTGACTCCGTGACCACTTTGAATCACCTTACCTCGACACGGAAGTCAAGCCGTGAGGCCCCTGCAAGCGCCAGAGACGGGACAGACTCTATCAAGGGCGAGGGTAAAGGATAGCTCTAGAGGAGAAGGGAGGAATGCGAATGCGAATGGAGTTGCCATCCGAGTCAACACGGGACGTGGTCAGACGACTGCAACCAGTCATGAATGGGAATGTGGTGATGAGTGTGGAAGGCCACGTCTCGTCCAGCGGTCTTTGGCGCTCGTCCCACTTGCGAACCAGCATGGGCGGCTACAGCGACGGTCGCGCGGCTCTGTGGCGGCCGAGCCTTGGCTGTCGCACTGATTACCGCTCCTGGCGGGAGTCACGAAGCCAATTTGACGTCTGGGGAGCTTTGGGTTTTGCTCTGCTTTTGGCCCTGGTCCCCGGCTCAGATCACAGAAAGGATGATGGGCCTTGGGGGTGGGAGAGCATGTGGGTTGGATGGCAGGGCCACTGGCTCAATCGCTGCCTGTGCTTGAACTGTAGGCGGTCGCATGGAGTGATGAGGCACAGCGCTGAGGCCGGAAGTTCGGAAAGGAAGAGACACTGAGCATCCCCGGCAGACATGGGCAGCAAAGGAATGAGAGGCAGAGGGAGAGGCAGAGGGAGAGGCAGCGGCAGGGTACGTACCCGGGGCTACTTCCCAGCTTGGCCAGATGGCGGTACCTCGAGGGGCACCACATGTACCTTGGCAGCTAAGGTACATCAAGCCCCCAAGTCCTCAAACCCGACCTAGGACATGCATGGCCCGTGCTCAGCCCTACACATCAAGTGCCCAGTCCTCAACTGCCACCCTTTATTACCTTATTATTAGCGTCATCAGCCACACCCTAGCGCTTCCGGCTTCCCGCCATTCCACACCAGCATATGTACGAGCTTCACTGCAAAGAGACGGTGAAGGCTGTGCTTTTCGTCTGGGAGGGTGCAGATGCACCTACGCTTTGGCGTGCCGGCGTGTGCCATCCGATGGCCTGGTTGCTGGAGATGTTCGTCTGCGGTGGTGCGGGTTGGGTTTCATGCATCGACAATGACTCTCGTAGGGCTTGGTTGCGGAAGAAACCTTGGATTTCCCGTCATGTGCTGGCTATATTGGGTTTGCGCTCCGCCTGGCTGGCTGTCCATCTGCCGATACGGGAAAGCGAAGCTAGTGCCAACGTTGGCTCTGACCCATCGCTTGATATCGCTCACAACTATTGATGCGGAAAGTACCTTAAAGGAGATGCCGGCTCTTGATTTGAGGCGTTCTTGTTCGTTTACCAAATTGGGAAGGCGGGTAGACCTGGGGCAAAGCCACCATGTGGTCGTGACGGGCTTGTCTTCCTTTTCTTTTTTTCACCCTTGCGACACACGCACAATCTCCCGTCGTGGGCGATTTCAGAATGTGACAGGAATGGCTGAGATGGCGCCAAGGCGGGTCGCCAGTGTTTCTTGGAGGGGTGAAGCACAGGGTGAAGCACAGGGTCCAACGCCATTCCGGCACCAAGCAGGGGGAAGGGGCTAGTGGGGAATTTGGCGAACAAGCTTTGGCCGCCTTACAGTCTAAGCGTTCGCATTCGCCCCACGCGTGTCAGTGTGTGTGTAAATGAGAGTCGTCTCGGGCTTCGCTGTCATGGCCTTGAGACGCAAGTGGCTCGTTTCCGAAAGTAATCGGTAGTTGATGACAATGGCGCGCAGCTCTGACACACTGGGGATTCAAGAGGGTGTGCTGCCCTATTCAGGATTGCATTGACATTTTAAGCGTGGGCGTGCTCTGTTTGCAGTGTCTGGTATCTCCCCTATACTCCGTCCTGGGAACGGCAAATCTCCATGCTCCCTTGCAGCTACCAATCACAAGCGTCCCGCCTGTGTGGGCACCACCAACACGCAGCATCGAACGGACACTAGGCCAATAATCCTTCAGACCAATGACCGGTCAGTCAGACGGGCTGGCCGTCCCTTGCTCTGTTGGGCTCTGACATGTCCTGCATGACATGCAACAGAGTCCTCTCGCTCTCTCGTCGGCGGTTCTTGGTTGAGGGAGTAAGCAATGGGACAGGGAGCAGGTTTGAAGGATGCTACCTGCTTGGCAGTCCCAGATAGCCAGCAATGGCTGGTGTTATGGACTGGCGCATCTGGTAGGGCTGAGTACCTCAGTGCCACGTCTTACGGGGTGCACAGCGCAGCACCGCTTGACGCACACCGGTCGCACCCTTTCCTTGGTCTTGGTGGCACTGTACCAAAGTACGCTTCATGCCCGCTGCAACTGAAAGGCTGCAGCCGGGGATCCGCCTGGCGCCGACCGGTTGGGCGCACAGCGTCTCATTCGGGGACCTCCATCTGCAGGCCGTCCGTCTTGGGATAATTCGGCCTTTGCCGATGCATTTCACAGGCTGGTGGTTGCTTTCCAGCAAGCCACAGAACCGTCCTGCGGGAATCGATATGATCAAGGGTCGCCGGGGGGCAGGACGCCAGCAGATTAGCGGTAGGGTGTCAGGACGAAAAAAAGAAAGGAAATGCAATGGCAGAACCCCAGTGTCGGTATGCTGGAGACTTGATTGGAGTGGTCAAGGGGGCGAATGGGAGGTCGGGCCAGGGCTTCGGGTCTCAATGTATCGTGATGCCTGCTCAGGCATGTCCTCGCAATTGCCTCCCCTGCTGCCTGCTCCTCACTGCGACTATTGAGATTAACCTTTGGCACTGCTTTCAGGCAGGGCGGCCGATTGCATGGAGAACTGTCCACCTCCAGCCTCCCGGTGTGCGAGGAATGCACGAAACGGACGCACTGATCAGGCGGGGGTTTCTTTTCTTTGGCGCACGCACTTCTCCATCTGCGTTCATGATGAAATCCCAGCAAGGGGAACAAGCTGTGCCTGTTCCTGGCAAACATGGATCGCATGAAATAACCGATTTCGCACATGCACTCCTCTTTCATCTGATTTTGCAGTTTTTTACTTTTTCTCGCTTCTTTTTTCTTTTTGCAGTCCCGACGATGCAATGCTGACTGGGATCATGGGCGGCCATCGTGGTCTAGGCCGCCCTTGGGACTCAGACACACGGCCGAGTGACGCAGGCGATCGTGGCATTGGAGGACATGGCAAACTGGCACGTCAATATGACAAGGGTTGCATCTCAGTGTCAGGTCCAGATGCGGATACAAGTTGATTGGATACCAGCAACACGCCTGCCCCCGTGGGAGATGACGAGGTTAACGCAGTGCAACCGTAACGACCCTGGCCGAGCTGCTTGAAGCCGTCATCTCATCCAATTGCCCCTGGACGACGGAACGCCCGATTTTGCAGGAGACTGTCACTTTTTAAAAGCAATTATCTATGAGGGTTGCTGGGGAAGGCATCTGGCGGGACCCATGTGAAGCGCGCTGGCAACAATTGCGACATTTTTTTTCTCTCCCTACAACGGCCTATCATGGGCTAAAAGATGGCGTATCAGGAACCGTGCGGGGGAGGGATGTGCTATCCAGAGTGTTGGGTCCGGCGGCTTTTCCCCCAAAGCAAACGCCATTGCCGAGGGGTTGATCAGCAACATGTTCCTGCGCTAGCCACTCACAACGCCAATACCAGCACACGGATCATCCATCTTCATCGCGTCTGCTCAAACTTTGGCCGTGTTACTCAGAGTTTGCAATCGATCCACTGGATTGGAACCCCATTGCGTCGGTCAGCCGTAAGGTAACCTTTGGAACATAGTCCTTGGAATGCCGGCGGCTGCCTTGTCGCGCCGGTCAATGTTGGCGTTGCAGTAACACCCCGCTTGAACGAGGCTCGGTGTGCCCCTCCAGAGCATATCGTACCCTACACCGTCTTGTGGATTGACCCAGTTCGCGCAGGGACGGCGGCCGACTGGGAAATATCCTGATGTAATGATCGACGACCCGAGAAATATACCCATGCGATGCAACGCGAGCAATACGAGGAGTCGCAAAGTGCTACGATCTTACCATGAATCTTACGGGGGATGACATTGGGAATGGTTCAACAAAGCAAATAGCAATCAACTGATGCGGTGGGCTAATCTCGAAATATCCATTTGCCTATGCACCACTTGCTAGGCACCAAGAGCAGTGCCCAACTTGATGCGATGCGGGCCATTGGGCGGAGCACCGCATACTCATAATTGCTTTGGATGGATTCGCATGACATGCGGTCGCCACAGTCCCTACTTCATCGTGATCTCGTTGCATTTCTTGGCGCCTGGGCTGGTGACACTCAGAATACCACCACCACGGCGGCCACTAGGGGGTCGAGGTTGCACAGCCATCACGTCGCTTCTTTTTATAACTCGGACCAGCAAGGGGCTCTGCGTCCGTACTGCATCCAATCACACCCTGCGGGAGGGGATGCCAGCCATCAAGGCTTAGCGCGCACTATCCCTGTTGCGGCCGACTCGAACCACCACAACCACCAAAATGCCAAACACCGTCCATGCAGGAACTCTGTGCAGCTTCTGGTAGGAGCGCCCACTGGCCCGTGGATTGCCATTCAACCTTCGCAAGGCAGCTTTGCCGTTTCAACTTTGGTTTAAAGGCTCGCTGGCGGAGATGGTAGATGAGCGGAGATGGGACCCGTCCAACTCAAACGGCGTGGGCTCTGACGCCAGTCGTCGTCCGGTCGAAGCCGAGTGACGGGCTAGCAGGGCGATTCTACATTTTTCTTCTACCGTCCCGGGCAATTTTATGAGCGTATCTTAGAAGATGCTTATAGGACACGGGCCGTGAACTGGCGTCAGAGCCGGTCTCTCTAAGTTTTTTTTTTTTTTTTTTGACTGCGGAATTGTCGCCGTGAATTGGGGATAGGTTAGACCAATATCAGCAAGATGGCATCATTCTTTCGGAGCATGATACTCAAGACAGGCGCATTTGGGGCAATATCTCCGGTACGCCATACCATAAACTTTAGGTTGTTGATACTCTAATGGGGATTCAATGGATGTACATGCCTTGTGACGAATGGTGCAGGCAAATTTCACATGTATTGATTCGCGCAACGAGTGCACACTTTGAGACTTGTTATTTTTTTTGTGGAATTGTCGACTGACTTTGTCCATCTTCACTATTTACCACTTACCCACTCGATCGTGGGAATTTTGTTTCTCATTGACTCGGCAAGTGAAATCTCATCCCCACTAAGCCGTTGAGACTTTGGATGACAGGCTTGCACGCCGTGTTGAACCGACGCGAAGTGGAGAAAGAAGCCGGAGTTGTTGTGAGTAAATACCGGGAATTGCTGTTCCATGGGGCTTCTAAAGGCAAGGCGGATGGAGAATATGGAGACACTGTGGAGGATTCAAAGATGAAACATGCGCCGGAAACGCAGCAGGCGAGTTCAGAGCGCGGAGAAGACGGAAAGAGTGAGCACAGAGCAGGCCGGACTGGGGGCCGCTTTTGGCAAAGTCAAGCGACGTTGATGACAGGCATGTCCATCGTCATCAAAATTGACTGGCCCCTGATATTGACATCAGTGATCGCCAACGGGGTTAGGACACGAGTGTCCCAGGACGGTCTAGCCGATTCACGTACTAGGTTTAGTGGCGAGACGGGGGTCCTCGGGAAACGCCTCTCCGGGGACCTAAGGGCCAATCAGAGAAAAGCAGAGACTTTTCGGGGAGGTTTCGTGGTTGACGTGGGAGCGGGCGAGGCCGGGCTGTGCCCTTTGGCTCGGGGCCGATTTAGACCGTGACGGCCGAAGCTTACTATTGGTCCCGGGGCTAGGGGGTGGGGGGAGGGTGTGTTCGGATCTGGTGGTGGGTAGTAATCACTGTTTGGCTACTTAATTGTTGTGTGTGGGTGGTATGGTGTCGAGACAGGATGACCAAATTTGGGGGTTGTCTCTGCCGCTGTGGTACAGATGATATTGGATCACGGAGCCGAGGCCCAGTGAGGAACAACGACGCAGATGGGCGCGCGCGATTGGGCGAGTTGGCTCTGGAGGTCTTGCACAGAGCAAGCCCACCCACGCGGACACCGTACAGCAGGAGAAGTGCAGCACACCTGCATAGCTCTAGGGATAAAAATATCCTTCCCCCAGTGCTAGAGCAACAAAGCCTCCACCATATCGGTACGGGATGGCAGTGCCCTCCATTAGATGCTGCACAACGGATGCTGTTGCTAATAATGCCTACATATGTAGAACCAGATGGCGTAGGTACCCGGTACGTGTGTTGCACAGCACAAGTTGCGCCCTCTTACACGAGGAATAGACTCGCAGTGGCAGACGGCCGGCATACGGGGGGCATGTACATACAGTGCAGGCGTTTAATTCCACTCTACACTAACCGGGCGGATGGCTCAGTTGTGAATTGCAGCGTGGCAACAAGGCTGACCTCCAATGAGAGAGCTGAGGGATAGACTGCCGTTATCACATCGCATTGCCGCGACTCCTCCCGTGTCTCGATTTGTCTTGGGTGAGAGGGGGCGACGAGACAGAAGAAAGAGGGGCCCATTGAGTGGTCTGGAGGTCTCAGCTGTCAACCAAATGGATGGATGTACAAGCGCAATTGCCTGTACTCCCGACCGACGGGCTGGTCCATGTCAGACACTTGAACGGGAATGATCAGGGAGGGCAGGTCGGTCTGTCGGTCATGGATTTGGGAAAGGAGCACGGTCGACGCAAGGCCGTGCGTGCGTACATGGCAAGGCAAGTATTGCATTGTCATCGAGACAAAGAGGCACATGAGGAGGCGGACTAACGACGCAGAAACTCAAGATAGGACATGTCAAAACGGAATAGCATGGCTATTCCCGTACAAGATACGGTAGACTACGTGCGGGCATACGCGGGGTGGGAATGTGTGAATGGAGGTGGCTTGGCCCTGACATGTCTCGTTTACTTTGTCTCGATGGGGGGTCCTCCAACTGGAGCTTGAGCTTGAGTTTTCGACAGCCATATCGTGCTGTCTTTGATTGCCTTGAATCGAGTGGGAAACCCACTTTAGAAACGGGCGAGGGGAGGGGGGGAGGAGGAGGAGGAGGCGGCGGCGGCGAGGGACATGGCTTGGGACGACTGGGGTTGTACCTCTGCAGGACGGGTCAGGTACTGTACATTTGGGGTTTTCTTTGCAGCAAAATAAAAAATAAACATACTGAAAAATGCCCTGCCCTTTCATTTTGCGAGAGCACCCCCTGGTGAATAGCGGCGTTCCGTTTGCTTGCTGGCGTTAGCTGTGACTGGACAGGTAGACTGCTGTAGGACTTGGTGACTGGGGACGGGGACATGCCATTGAGAATCGATGGACAGGGATCTCCCGACTCCCCTGTCCTTTGATCGGTACAGGGCTGTGGGTATCCCGTTACCTTGTGCCCTGCGCCCCTGCAGCCTGCTATGCCTGCCCAGGACGCCTGTTTGCGCCGAGGAGGCCTTGCCGGCCAAGTATCCAGTACCCGTCAGTACCTCCTGCTGGCAAGTCCCCACACATAAGATCGCCTTAGCCCTGGGCAGTCTTTGGGCGAGGACCACCCCCTGGATTACAGCGCACACCCTCCACCGCAACGAGGCGCCCTCCCACTGAACCTCCACTCCTGCGCTGAATAGGGCTCATAATGGATAGTTCTCCAGCAGTGCAGAGAGGGTTTTGCGCGGCGCCCCCCGGTCCCCCTCCCTTTCCCTCGGGGCGGTGACACGCCTCTCCGCTATTTGTTTGCCCTGGACACCACCACCCCAAAGCATCACCATTCACACCCCATGGCCATCCTTCGAGTACCGAGTCTGGACTGGCTTCGTGGGCGGCATCAGATTCTCGCGTGCAACCTTTTTGCTGCTAGTAAATGTCTCTACACCCCGGTCCCCGATTGAGGCTGGCGCTAGGGAGGGGGGCGCCTCTTGCCTGGGTCGCCCGCCGCACACCACCGCTGGCTTACACCACAATCACAACCACCTCCCTCCCCACCATGTCGAATCCACTCACTTGCGCTCGCAACATGGCACTCTTTCTTACCCACCACACGCCCACAGCCTTGATGCCACACCTCCCCTCGGGTGTCGCTAGGCTGGGCTGGGATGGCTCGCTCCACGCTCCAAAGCCCATGTATCCTAGGAGGGCGGACCCCAGCATGTACATGGTCTACCTATTGATCCCGTAGGGCCCTAGTTGCTCGACGCCCTAGGCTGTCCATCTCGACTGAGCAGAGCAGAGACCGATCCGTCACGGACTGGGCCCCAGATGCAGGTGCTGGCGCCTTGTCTATAAACATGCGAAGCCCCCAACCTCTTGAGGATCCAGGAAAGCCTTGTGGCCATAGTACCATCATCAACTCTTGGTCTTTCCACCTTGTTGGCTTACAGCCTTGATCATCACCTTCGTTACTAGTCTGTCTGCTCGACTGACTGACACAAGAGGTTTCTTGACTGATTCCTCTTTGCGCGGCACCTCGCCTCAACTTCCAACCTTCCTCACCTGTCTGAGTCGCTCGCTCGAGTGATTCACCATCTGGGCGATATTGTCATATATTCTTGATATATAACACATCTCCCACTCCCCTCTGGAGAAACCCGACCTTCATCGCCTTCTCAAGAATCGCGCTCCCTCGGTTGACGCAGCTTGGAACGACATCTCGGACTTGGCGAGACCTCTGCTTTACAGCCTCACAGCACGTCTGGAATGCGAACTGGTGCAGGTGCGCTCTCTCGCCTTCCCCACTGACGCGTTTTTCTTTCCTTCCAGAAACTTTGGATCCTAACTGTTGGTCTTTTCCATTTTAGATAAAGGTGATCGCATTTCCTCGTGGTTGGGCTATACCTTCAAACCCACCTTTGCAATCGCCCTGACAAGCACTGCCTCACGCCGAACCTTACCTTCCCGCTTCCTTCCCGTCTCACTTCCGACTACATCATGACACCCATGACGGAGCAACCTTTCGTCATGTTTCCTCCCCAGAGCGACTCTCCCGATGAGTTCGCATCGGCCGTCTACACTTCGGGCCCAATGGACGTCCCCATCACCGCCGACGCCTTTGTCAACTTCCACCAGCCCCAGGACGTTTTCCCTACTTCGATGGGCTACGAGCCCGCTCTTTTCGCCGAGGCCACACCTAGCTACCTGCTCAACCGCTCATCTCCCGGAATGTACGATGAGAGCGACATGAGATTGCCCTCATCCAGCATGTCGACCGCCTCTGTTCCCTCTGCCGCCTCCTCTAACATTGGTTCTCCCCAGTCTAACCACGGTCAGATGGGTGCTGCCGGCGACTGGGCTCCTCACGGCCTCGGCGTCCAGCCTGCCATTGTTGGCGATGGCTACATTCCCGGAAACGACTTTCCCTTTGCTGGCCCCGGCATGGAAGATTTCGCGCCCTATGACTATAGCGCCGCAAAGGGCTTTGTTGGTGAGTTGGATGCCTCTACTAGTCTTGTTGATGTTACAGCCACTGCTGCTGCTGCTTCGCCTCGTGGCCCCGCTGCGCAGCAGAGGCCTCCCCGCCATTCGCCCAAGCCCCCCCGCCCCTGTCCACTCACGTTTCCCGTCTCAATATCTTCTATTTCTTCAAACGATGCTTCGGTGCTTTCTGTCGCAAAAGACAGATTGACATCTGGGCATCGTTTTTCGTTTTCTTCTTCTGGTTCCTCTTCCTCTGCGACTTCAGTCAATATCGCGCCCCTCACCCCCTCCCTTGCCTCTAAGCGACGACTTAGCACACCCGCTATCTCGTCAACTGAGACACCCCTCTGGCCGTCACATTCAACGCGGAAGCACCCTGTCTCTCCAGCGCGGAACAGACGTGACGCTGCTTTCTTCTCTCAGAGCAGCGGCCATTTCGTTTATCCCCTCCAGTCTTCTTGGTCGTCGTCTCGCAATTCGCCTAACTCCACTATATCTGCTACTGCTACTTCTCCGACCATGCTTGCTGACCTCGCCTTTGCGACAGACCCGTCGCACATTCACACAGAGATGGCTCGACCTCACATGGGCATGCACGCCTATGAAGCCCACTTCCAGCAGCCAAACCACTACCCTGCCTCTCCCTCTGTTGCCTCTTCCTCACCTCAGCCCAACATGATGCGCACAAACAGCTCCTCGCCCTACCTCCACAACGGTTCCTTCCCCCAGACTTTCCCCAGCAGCCCCTATGGCGCCCCAATGGACCCCCACGCTCGCGCTCCCAGCATGAGCCACTTTGTTCCCGCTACTCCCAACGACTACCACAGCGGTGACGAGAAGGAGAAGCAGCGATGCACTTGGCCCGACTGCGGCAAGACCTTCAAGGACCTCAAGGCGCACATGCTCACCCACCAGAATGAGCGACCTGAGAAGTGCCCTATCCAGACTTGCGAGTACCACATCAAGGGCTTTGCTCGCAAGTACGACAAGAACCGCCACACTCTGACACACTACAAGGGTACCATGGTGTGCGGTTTCTGCCCTGGCTCCGGCTCTGCTGCTGAGAAGTCGTTTAACCGTGCCGACGTCTTCAAGCGCCACCTGACTGCTGTTCACGGTGTTGAGCAGACTCCTCCCAACAGCCGCAAGAAGTCGGCCACCGCCAGCAACAACAAGAAGCTCTCCGGATATGCTGCCGATGCCACTGGCAAGTGTAGCACTTGCTCCCAGACCTTCTCCAATGCACAGGACTTCTACGAGCATTTGGATGACTGTGTGCTCCGCATTGTTCAGCAGGAGGATCCCGCTGAGGCCATCAACGCTAAGCGCCTGGCTGAGGTTGAGAATGACAAGGATGTTCACCAGACACTTGAGAAGAACAACCTGCCCATCACCACCGAGGTGACCTCAATGGATGAGGACGATGAGGAGCTTGACACTGGCGATGAGGATGAGACATCTGCCACCTCCAAGTCCAGCCACTCCCCTGTCACCAAGAAGAAGGGCAACCCTGCCAATGGCGTCCAGAAGTCGCGCGGCATGACCTACTCCCGTGGCGGTGGTAACTTCACCACTAAGACCCGAAGCCGCAAGAACCGTCGTGACTACCCTTCCTCATGGGGCTTTGACAAGGGTCAGATGACCATGAAGAAGCGTGTCTTGGCTGTCTTTGACGGTCCCCGCCGCCTGGCTAAGGACGAAATGATGCTCTCTACTGACCACGAGGTCCGCCTTACTCTCTCTGATGGCAAGTCATATGTTACGGATCTTGATGTCCGAACTCTCGACCGTGCCGAGGGCTTCCTTTCTGCAACTGAAGAGGAGAAGGGCCCTTGGATCTCGGATGACCTCACTGCCGATCAGATCAAGGAGATGAAGATGATGCTGAACACCAGCGCTGCCATCTAAAAAAAAACACCTACCGAACTTGAGATTAGCAATAATCTTTTCTCCTAAGGAACACGAAATACTTTCTAAAAACAGCATGGCACAGATGGCGCACAAGGACTTGTACTAGATATGGGAGCTTTTTTGGGTGTGGGATTACTGGAATGGGATTTTATGACAAATGGGCGGGAATGGGAACGATGAGAGGATCTGATCCCAGTATTTTGGATTTTTTTTACGGATGGGAGTTAACGTATCGATACCCCTGTTTTTTGTTACTATTACCTCCCTCCCTATTGGTGTGGTGTTATCACCGGTTGATGGCTTGACGACAAATCAATAATGGATGACTTGAAAGAACTGTGTGTTTGTATAATGAAATGGGCTTTTGTATGTATTGTGTTCGTTCCCTGGGTACAGATGGAGATGGAATGTATTATCAGTGAAGATTGCGACGCATGCCGCAGGAGCTGGGAGGAATTGGAGTTCGTCTTGCTTGGGAGTTGGTTAATGAGAGGGCTTCAGGAACTGAGTGGTGGCCCATGTTTTAATTTAAATGAGTCAATTGATAATACTCTAAATCTTGTCTGTTTCTCTCGTGTGAATCCATAGGTTTTTTTTTTTTTTGGAGAGCCTTCGCCGGTGATGGAAAATTCAACCATGATAGCTCTGCTCTGCTACATGTGTAATATATTGATAGTGTGACTCTCTGGACAGAAAGGCGGTCCACCTGGCAAATTTTGAGCTGCCCCTCTCCCACTACACACATGCGACAACTACACTTGCTACGATACGCCTTTTTGCTTGTGCTTCTGTTCATGCTTTTATCGTAGGCGCCCTTTTGTGCTGCAGTTCGCAACTTCATTTTGGAGTTGCCCGTCATTTACTTGCTCTCGCCCGGCCCAAGCAGCGAGAATATCGGTTGGTCTCGCGGGGTTGCGACTCATTCATTCATCACATCTTCTCCTCTACTCTTGTCTGGCTCACGCGCACTTACACCCGATACAGGAGACGGGTAATTACTACGAAAAAAACAACAAAGGACAAAAACCCAAAAAAATGTCTCTTACCTTACGCATCACTCTACAGGGCGACGAAGCCGATGCCCCCGAAGACTTCCTGGGCGAATCCCTTGGTACCGTCTTTCCTGACGACATCAACAACCTGCACGGGGACAAGGACCACGGCGTCATCTACACATCGCCTCACCTGCCCAGGCCGCTGGTGATCGATCTCGCCGACCCCAATCAGGAGTCGGAGCGCCAGCTGTTTAGCCACTACCTCTGGAATGCCTCGCTCCAGCTCGCCGAGTTCGTCGAGGCCGATGCCCTGGGCCTCGCGCTGGTTTGCCCCCGTGAAGCCCAGGACACTCTGTCGTTTGACGTCAGGGGGTTGGATACGCTGGAACTTGGAGCCGGGACTGCGCTGCCCAGCATATTGGGAGGCCTGTTTGGCGCCCGCCGTGTGGTCGTGACTGATTATCCGGCCGAGCCTGTCATCAAGACGCTCCGCGCGAACGTTGCCCGTGGCATCCAGCCAGCCAACTCGCCCCAGGGCACCACCATGACACCTGCATCTTCCATCCTCGTCGAGGGGCACAGCTGGGGTGAGCTGGGAGACACCTTTAGCACCGCCAACCAGCACGCCTTTGATCGCATTTTCGTCGCCGACTGCCTGTGGATGCCGCACCAGCATATCAACCTGCGCAACAGCATTGCCCACTTCCTACGGAAATCACCGGATGCTCGCGTCTTCGTCGTTGCCGGATTCCATTCCGGTCGTCCCAAGATGGCGCGTTTCTTCGAGGCCGGGTTCCTTCTTGAGTCGGGTCTTGAGGTTGAGCATATCTGGGAGAGGGATTGCGATGGTGAAGAGAGGCCGTGGCAGTCGGATCGGGAGGTTGGCGACGGTAACACGGATAAGAGATGGCTGAGTATTGCTTCGCTCAAGTGGACTCAGACGCCGTGAATCGGATTCATCGTTTCGAGTTTCTTCTCATTTTACCCTCATCATTCTTCCTTCTTTACCCTCCTCTTTCTTTGATCCTCCTCTTTCTTTAGTCCTCCTCTTACTTGCATCCTCCTCTTTCCTGAATCCTCCTCTTTCCTGAAACCCTCCTCTTTCTGTCCTCGTGATAACCAACTTCGTTTCCCAAACACCCGATAAACAAGAAACGAAAGCAACGCAGAGAGAAGGGGGTTTCGCACCAGCTGTTTTATATGCCAGGTCGCCCGGTTTTCAGCCCGTCTACACACGTCCCAGCGAGGACTAGTTCGTCAAGGTCCTTTTGTCGTCGCAAACTTGGCGCAGTGCCGTGCTTTTCAGCTGTCCCACTTCCGCCGGGCGTGATTGGTCTAGCCCTGGGCCCGTGGCGCTTTCGCCGCCCGCTTGGGGGACGTGTGCGCTGCGAGGTGGGTCGTAAGCCGGTCAAATTGCCAGGGCATGCGAAGAATATCGGGTGTTTTGTTGATGACGTGAGTTTGGCCAGGACGGATTGGTTCTTGGGGTGCAGAGTGCGTGTGTGTTGTGTGTGTAATGGCATTGTTCGTGTTGTAATTAGTCTATCATGGACGGACAAAGTGTGGAGAGTACAATATCAAAGCAAAGGAAAAAAAAGGAACATAAATCATTAGGTTGGACATAGCCATGAATATACCAATAATTGGCCAACATGGGCTCGCCCCTTTCTATCTATAGACAACTCATTCTATCCATGACCAGGACTCCATGCACGACGCTAGTTGGGCGCCTCGATACTCGGACCCTTCTCCTCCACCTTGACGACCAGGTCGTAGTTGATGCGGAGGTTCTGCGCGCCGCTGAGAGCGCTGGTAAGCATGCTTTCGTGGCGCTCGCCGACCAGCCGCTTGAGGGCGCCCACCAGGAAGCCGGCAACAATCTCGACGGACCAGTCATCCGGGATGAGGTCCAACACCTCGTCGATCTCGAACCAGCCACCGAAGCGTTCAAGGAGCGCCCCTGTCTGCTCGACCCGGTCGCTGACGTCCTCCAGTGCTAGGAGCTCGCGGAGAACGACGTGAAAAAGTCGACGCTGCTCTTCCGGGTCTGGAGAGTTGGCCGACGCAGATGGTGCCACTGGAGTGCCAGAGCCCACACGGAGGCAGTATGACACAGCAGTGTCGTAATCGCCAAGGTTGTGAATAAGCAGACGTAGGGCGGCTTCGTGCTCGCGGGCACGGCCGGCTAGAATTATCGTCTCGGGTACAAGAAGATTACTGGGGAGGGTAGCAATGCGGCTGCGGATGGTGGCAGCGTCGTAATCATGATTTCCACCTAGAAGTTGTAGCAGGCGTAATCGACTGTGCCATACCTCATTGTCTTCGGGAGCGTTATCACGAAGGAAGTGATGGTAGGTAGGTTTCGGGGCCTGGAGGGCCCTGTATGCCTCGTATGTGGCCATGAGGGTGTCGCGGCTGGCAGCCGATGTCTCAAGATCAGTGACAACGACGTCCAGGTAATAAGTAATAAGATCGTTGACGTAGGTGGCATGTCCCTTGCCGAACACGAGGTGTTCGAGGTAGTACTTGACGGCATTGGGTGCTTCTGCTTTTAGAAGTTCGACAACTTGGGTGGTTTCGAACTTTGGAGCGCGGCCCTTGTCTTCCGCGAAGACCTGTACACCCAGCTTTGGGTTACGGTTTGCAAGCCATACACCGTACTCTTGTACTAGTGGCTGGCTGCTAATTTTGGTCAAGTACTCGCGGACACGTTGCTCACCATCACGCAATTCTTGTCCATCGTCCTGGTCGCCTTCAATGATGCGCCTCCAAGTTGCAAGGACGTCGCCGGACATCTTACGGCTTTGGTAGAGTCGGCTCAGCACAAATAGGCGATGGTATGACTCGAGGAGATCGACGGCGCGATCAAAACAGTCTACGCCCTTGTCGACTACATCGTAAAGTTCCGACCTGACACTCCCACCTTTGCCAAGTCCCTTGGGAGAGTGCCGGTCAATCTCGAGCAGCACGAGGAGTAAAGCTGCATCGACTGTGCGAAAGACGGCTTGCTCGTCAGCGACACTACCGAAACCTTTCTTCTTACGCCACGAGCTCAGGAAACGCCTGATAAAGTGCATAATCGGCATTTGTAATGTCGAAATTGAATTCTTTGCTGTCTTTGCAAATTCTTGGCCTCGAAGGTATGGCTCTACGGCCTCTTTGACTCCTCCGTTGACCCAGATTCCACGACGACCTTCAATGATCTCGTTTCGTACCCCAGGGACAAGGGCTAGCACAACTCGCGGGTCAAGGCCACTGTCAACCAGGACCTCTTCGAGTGCCTTCATTTCTTGATCTGAAAACTGTGTCTCTGAAGATTGCAATAGATTAATGAGGAGAAGAATCCCGGCCTTCTGTCGTACATAGCCAAGTGTCATGAATTCCAGCTCAGTTCGTGGCTCCCGACCACGAATCGATGTGAGCATTGTCAAGATGGTTTCTCTGTTAATATACTGGGGATTTTCATATCCTTTCGGGCATGCGGCTGCAAGAGCAGCATCAAGTTGGATGAGTAGTGGGTTGCGAATAGCCCACCAGATCCGGTTTCCAGTCCAGACTGCTAATTTGGTGGTTGCTTTAGCTAGTTGTCGAGCAAAGTCTTCACCCTCTATGTTTCGATTAGATTCCCAACCCTCAGGCAACGAATCTTCATCCTGGGAATCGAAATTTTGCTCGAATAACTCCTTTTCTTTTGATAGTCTTTCTATTGAGAGAGCCGTCCTTGAGTCTGAGGATTTCAGCGAACTGATAGACGGATCTGGAGCAGATGAGAAGGGAGTAAACTTCCTTTGGCATAATCTCTGGACAATCTCATCAAAACTTGTTTCCTCGCTGCCCGCTAGAGAGCGTATGCCATATACACCTGAGTGAGTGCCGACAGGGCCCTCAAGCCAAAATTTTTCTGGATTAGGAGTAGAGCCTGCATCAAAACGTTGGATTTCAAGACCATGACGCAGGATATTATCGAACTCTTTGACCGTCGAAGCTAGAACATATCCTTCTTCCTCTTCCTGGGGCCCCGATCGGGGCGACGCTAAGTCCCCAGATGGGCAATCAACTGCGATATCTTTGGGATATCGCTCAAATTCAAGTGTTGGACGAGTGGGGTCGCCATCGAGATTCACAAACATGCCAATACCAGGCTCCAGTGGACTTGTTCCCGTAACTAACAAGAATTCATCTGGGGTCGGAGAGGCAATGTGAGGTTTGAGGAACACCGACCCGGGCTTCGGTCTTGGGCCCGTGGATTGGGCTGGAGTTCCACTTGGTGACGGAGCAGCCGGGAGAGGCTTGTCTACTGAGGGAGGACTTGTGGATCGATCATCGCCAGGGGGTTTCGGACTTGATGATGGCACTGGTGGCGAGGGGGCCTGAAATACCCGATCATCCTGTTCATTTCCACGCTGACGAAGAGAATCCAAAATCGAACCCCCTAGGCTTGAACTTCGGTCATGGGCTGGAGATCTAGACGGCCGATTCTGGGCCAACGAGGAACTTCTTACTAAACTAGCTGCATCGGACACGAGGCTTTGTGCTTGGCCCAAATCTGCAGCGGGTGATTCTTCAATCGATGATATACTCATCAGAGGAATCTTTAGTTGTCGGTCCACATCAAGTAATGAGTACGACTTGGAGTCGGCAACGCAGGCGATTGAGTCTCGCCGTATCGTTAGAGTGCTTCCTGAAAAGTCGATTTTCTAAGAAAAGAGAGTTTGTAAGAAGTTGAATGAATAGAGCTAGATCATCATCATTACATACTTTGAGTACTCGCGCATCTTCGCCAATGCGAACAACTTGAATCCTTCTGTTTAGAGAGAGGAGAATTGTGACTGCGGCACCGCTTTCGGAGCTGTCACCCGATTCATTGAGATCGATTCCACCAATCCAGTTGCAATTTTTGACTTGCGTCGTTCCGAATACAGGGCTCAGTTCGGGAAGAGAGTAGAATGTTACGGTCCAGTTGCACAATATACAAGCCTTGCCAACACGGGGGAGTAAAAGGATCTGTTGAACACCAGGGCGAGAGCTGGCTGGGGTGCTAGAGGCTTCGGAGTAGGCAGGACATAGTCGTGAGGCTAATATGTAGACGGGCTGACCGGATTTCGCGTTGGGGTCGGGGGGTATCTGGACGAAATGAAGAAGTTCAGATGCGGAGGTGCCGACGTATAGATTTCCATCTGGAACAGTGGCTATTAGCAGCGGAATAGACGGATAGTGGGGTGGATGATCGGCTATGTACCCAAGTAGTCAACACAGTTTATCTTGATGTCATCTTGAGAGCCGTCAGCGGAGAGCGGCACATCATCCAACAGCGATCGCAACACAAAGGGCCCATCTTCATGGCCGGCATATTCCAGGCTGGCTGAGGGCTTGTCGCCTGAGCCATCGGATGTCATAGCGGCGGTTTAGAGGGGAGCCTCATCGGGGCGAGGGTCCCATCACGAGAATCGCAGCGTCGAGTATGAGAATGAGAATGCGGTTGCGACGGGCGAGGCTGGTGCTGGTTGACATTAGTGGATACCTGTACGCAATGCTCACTGGAGCTAGGAGCTGAGCTGCCTGTGCATCGACCGTTCGCGAGGCTGTGGCGGGGTGGTTGGGGCGCCTGTGGCGCAGGGCTTGGCGTTTTCAGCCTGGCAGCTCCGGCAGCCAATAGGACCTCGAGGCCACGCCAGCAACTGAACGGAACACGTTCACAGCTCTGACCTGGGTCTCGCCCTGGATCATGATCTCTGCGAAATCACGAATCGCAGTTCTCGACAATTTGTGACGGCAACGGCAGGTACGGCAAGTTGAAAGCTACATAGTCGTTACACGACAATATATCTATCGGATGATTTATTCAGCACATCAACGACTCCAACTGAAGCTGACATCATGAGTGACGCTCTCGTGGAAGCCGCTATTGCGTCGGCTGAGAAGCCGCAGGACGAGAGCCCTTCTGCCTCGGCCGGCCCAACATTCGAAGGAGAAAACAAGTTCCAACACGCAATCTCGGCATGGAGAAGTACGAACATGGAATAAACACATGTGCAATTCATGCTCCGCCGCTAACAAGCCTGTTAGACATCGACCTCACCAGCCTCGTGGCCTCTCTCGATAACACGGCCTCTGACATTGTGGCCTACCAACGTGACTCGACGGTTCAGCGTAAAGAGCTTGCGCAGAAGACCAAGGACTTCCGAAAGCTAGATGATGCGACGAAACTAACAGAGGTCAAAGGGCTGCTGAAAGGTAAGAACAGCGCTGTGGAAGTGCATTGAACCGATACTGATTTAATTAGCCTACCAAACCTTTATCGACCTTTTAACAAACCACTCAAAATCCGTCAACTCAGCATTCCTGCAGACCTACACCTCCTTTTCCGATGCGCCAGATCCGTACCCTTTGCTTGAGGCCTCGGTCGACTCCATGCTCCTATCCGAGGACACCTTACCCAAACTTACCGAGGAGAACAAGCACCTGCAAAAGAGTGTCTCCAAGCTCACATCGCAATTGGAGGAAACCGAGGGAAAACTACAAACCGAGCGAGCCGCCCGCAAGGAACTTGAAGATAATTTGGAAAAACGAGTAAAGGAAGTTGAATCCTCGTGGTCGGCAGTTCTTGAGGAGAAGAAAGACAATTGGGAAGCTAAGGAGAAAGCTCTAGAGGACAAGGTGGAGAATCAAGACCGTTTGTTGAACGAGATGAGGGCGAGCTACGAGGTGAACCAGCGACTCGGAAAGAACGGGGATGACCAGGAACAGCGCAGCCAGGTCTCAAGCGCCGAGTTAGAAATGCTTCACTCGGACCTAGAGCGTACAAGCGCACGATTGGCCGATGTCGAGGCGCGAAATGAGCAGATGAGACTGGAGCTGGCCCAGGCTAAGTCATCTGTTCAATCTCAGCCTGAGACGTCTCTCGAGGATGACCCTGGATACATGCGCATGCGGTCGGAGAATCAATCCATGATTCGTAAGCTTGATGCTGCAAGAGTGGAGAGAGAGGGACTCAAACGAGATCTTGACGCCAAACTACGATCCATCGAGAGAGAGGTGACATTGCTCAAGGATGAGAGAGACGCCCTCAAAACTAAGGTGCAGAAATGGAGCGATTACGATGATGTCAAACAGGAGCTGGAGGTGCTCAAGAGTATCGAATTTTCGACAGGGGATGACGACGACATGAAGGAGCATATGGAAGCGAGCGACGCCAAGGGCAATGCTTTAGAGAAGCTACTGCTCGCACGAAACAAGAAGCTTGGCGACGAACTTACCGTTCTGAGAGTTTCTCACCGGGACCTGCAGACTCGATTGGAAGATCTCCAGGAAGAGCTATCGAGGACAAATGCAGAACTCGAGAGATCACAGAACCTCAACCAGAAACTGGAGAGCGATCTCGAAACTATTCAGGAGGAGGGCGCCAACCACTTTCCGTCGGGGGCTTCCGTTGCTGGAACATATGTTACCAGGGCAGCCGGACGTAAAAGTGGTCGTATTTCACCAACATCATCTATCATTAGTGGTATGGACCCACGCGGCATGGGCGATCGTGAGCCCGTGTATGGTGGAGGCTCGGGCATTCTCCCGATGGTGACGGCCCAGCGTGACCGATTCAAAAAGAAAAATGCCGAGTTGGAACAGGAACTGTCGGACACCCACAGGACTGTGTCACAGCTACGGCAGGAGGTGGCCGCTCTTCAGAAGGACAACCTGAACTTGTACGAGAAGACGCGATATGTTTCAACTTATAACCGTGGAGGGGCGGTGGCCTCGTCATCGGCGTATGGGGCAAACCCAAACCCGTCCACAGTTTCGATCGGCGAAACAGGCAATCCTGGCATCGCATTGGACCGGTATCGACAAGCTTACGAGTCCAACATCTCTCCGTTTGCTGCGTTCCGAGGTCGCGAATCTGCCAGGGCTTATCGACGAATGAGCCTACCTGAACGAGTGGTTTACTCATTGACCAGGATGGTTCTGGCGTCCCGCACAAGCCGAAACTTGTTTGCGGCATACTGCGTGGCGCTCCACCTCTTAGTGTTTGTGTCTATGTATTGGCTAGGTTCTGCAGATTTTGAACATCACATCCAGACGACAGCGGCAGTGGCGGGCGGCAGCAGACTGATGGGAGCAGGCAGCCCTCTAGAGGAAGCGCCACAAGTTCCTGGGAAATAATAGAAGCAATCAGGAAGGTGACTCGTGACAGGCGTTGTGAGGACCCATTTGGGCATGTACGAGTAGAACTTGGCGGCGGCATGGTACGTAGTAGACTGTATGCTCACTGGAGTTTCTTGGGTAAGGTAGCGGTCATTATCTGGCTAAAACAATCAATATTTCTTGGCCCGCATTTATTTTTCGGATCCAAGGTGACAATGAGCGGCATTAGAAACAGAACTAATTCCCTCCGGCCAGGGACCCATTATCGGAGGGTATGCATCGAGCTGCTCGCTAGTTGGATTCCATCAATGGCAACGCAGAGTTCCTCCGTCATTTCCAACGTGGTCTGGACAAAAAATCGGGGCCGCGCGGCTCCACGTTTCTATTTTCTGCAGCCGCTGGCCGCCTTTGGCGACCTGGCATGCCTGCTCCCAGAAAGCAAGGGACCAATGGCGTTGCTGGAGTTGACATTGGCGGCGGGTACGCGGTGACATGGGAGGCTGGGGGGGTCGAGTAGCACATCCAGTTGCGATGCTGCACGGGAAACGGAGGGTTGGGCGTTTTCCTTCTTTCTGGTTTGGGGAAGCAAACTCTTGGCTCTGTGGGCTTGGACAACATGGGGGGTTGGGTTGGGCGGCAGCGGTTGGTTCGAGAGACCTTATTCGGATCTGGCATCTGAGGATCTGGATGGAGGTGAGATGGGATGAGTAGAGTGGAGATTAAAGGGTCTCTTCATGACGTCGTTTTAGACGGCTCTACTCCAAAGAAAACACTTGGAGATACTACCAAGCGCTATTCTTGGATGCCGACTTCTCAGAGGTGCAAAAAAAAAAAAAAACGTCTAGAAGCGGTTCCTCTGCTTCTCAGTCACTGTTTGTTTGATCTTTGCTCCTCCCGCCGCCACATCTCGTTCCCGCCCACTCCTCATCGATTGCTACAGTATCAACACGATCCACCGCGATGCAACCTCTTTCACATGGGACGGAGCTTCACCAACCTCGTCTTGTCCTCCGCCATCCTGTGCATTCGTGCAAGGAATAATTAGCCCACCACCACGTTTTCCTCGCCTACGGGGGTAGTGCCGATGTCCCGATTGCTAGGCGCTTAACCAGCTCCAATTTTCCGTGCCTGGAGCCAATGGCCCCCCTCCATCACACAACGTCGCTCCCGCTCCCTGCAGCGATCCATTGGACCTCGTGCGCCCGTGTGACGGCCTGCACGCGCCCGCCGAGAAACCAGAGAGGGCTTCCGGACACAGCTGAGCGTGTTTCGCGCTGGGCGGCTGGGCCTAGCAGCTCTCAAGCCTGCCGCCCCATAATTTCGTCCAATCGCCGGCCCTCCTAGTATCTTGCCGCCGACCACTGCAGACAAGCGAACAAGTTAATGCCGAGCTGGCATGGCCTTGTTTCGTATAATAGACACCAGCCTCTCCTCCCTCGTGGAAAAAGGAAGAAGTTGCGTTAGGAAAGCCACTATAGCATCGGACTGTGTCTGGGTTGATAGCATTTCAAGGCGCTTTAGTGTCTTTTCCCGTCTCCTTTGTTGACCGTTTTCTTTTCATTATTATTATTTCCGTTTTCTCTCCCCCGTTTTTGTGTGTTGAGCTTGCGAGTTTCTGTGACGACTCTTGACGATTTCTCCGAAAATATTCCAAGCGCATCTGCCACGATTCAACGACAACACCAATCAATTCAATCACGCACAGACTTGATATTCCAAATACGATTCAAGATGCACTTCTCAACAGCTTTGGTTTCTCTCCTGGCCATGGGAGCCTCTGCGGCCCCCACCGACCCAAGACTTGTCATTAAGGATGTCCGCTCGGCAGTCGACTCATTGGGCTCCCTTTCGGAGTACTTCAACCTTGTGGCTTACAAGACCCAAGCCGCCAAGTATGGCATCAAGTCGGCCGTGTGTGACCTGTCAAAGGCCAAGATGCCCACCGGTAAGCTGCGCTGTTGACCAATTTCCAATTAAATGCTGACAATGTTGCAATAGCTCCTCAGGCCCTCCCCGAGCCAGCTGCTGGCCTGACTCTTAAGCACGTCGCCGTTGGCCGTGGCACCCAAAACTATACCTGCGACACTAGCAACCCATCCTCGGCTCCTGTTGCTGCCGGTGCCCTTGCCACCCTCTTCAATGCCAGCTGTGTGGCAGCGCTATACCCGGATCTCCTCGAGAAAATCCCCGGAATGGCTGTACACTTTGACATTTCCAGCTCCAACAACCTCGGCCCCGCTTCCATGATGGAATCTGGTGTGCACTACTTCACCAACGCCTCCACGCCGTTCTTTGACCTCCGAACCCAGAGCGAGAACATTGGCCAGGCCCCTTGCCAGAAGAACAGCTCGTCGGCAGCCCCCTCCGATGCCCCTGTCGGCCAAAATGGCGAGGCCGCCGTGCCATGGTTGCAGCTGACAACACGAGAGGGCGCTACCGACGGTATCAAGGAGGTCTACCGTGTTACAACGGCGGGTGGAAGTGCCCCAGCCACCTGCGAAGGAAAGGAGGCCTCGTTCCAGGTCCAGTACGCATCATTGTAAGTTGTCTCACAAAATTCCAGTTCCTTGTCAGGGTGTAAGCTAACCAGGTGGTCAGATATTGGTTCTACGCAAGCAACTAAGCACAAAAAAAGCAAAACAAGATAAAATAAAAAAAAGAAACAATAACATGCAACATACCGTTGCAGTGGACGATTGAAAGTGGGATGGAAATCGTGTTTGGGCCCGGCGTTACAAAGGGCATAATTATGGCATACCAAAGCAGTAAATTCATGCCTCCAGTGTACTGTAATAGCGATCACATAGTATTTTGTTCTTCTCATGTTTTTTATCTCCTTGATTGAATATATAAAAATTACACCACTCTGTCAGTTCTGAGTTTGATTGCCCTACAAGAACTTTGTGTGCGGGGAGGGAAATGAGCAATCACGAACGATATGTACCCGGCTCACTGCAGCAAGCAGCCTTCCTTCGGATCCGCCCCGGCTCCCAACAGGTTGAATCAATCATGTCACGCGGAATCTGCGCGACGCAGCACCCGCTGATCCTGTCTGTGCCCAACAAGACCCCCCATCTCCACAGCGTTGCAGGGGAGACGTGGTTACAACCCCGGATGAGGGGGATTGGCCGCTCGGCAGTATGGCAAGCTACCTTAATAGCTTGCCTAGGCAAACGGGCGAGAGAATCCATGGCACTTTATGAGACGATATGGAAAAGGACGCAAGGATGATGCAATGCAAGTGACATGTTCTGTTCAACTATACCGACCTGGCTTATTTGGCGCATTTTCAAATATCCTAGCCAGTGTCAGAATACATGGCACACACAACGCAAATTTCTTTTGTGTCTCAACTGAAGGAAATATTATTTTAAAAAAAAAAATGGATAAAATAGACTGTTATTTTGTAAGGCTTGTATAAATTTATTTTATTTTAGTTGCTATTAGAACTCTTAACTTAATTATACAATGGCATACTATGGTTTTTTTCTTCATGGTCATCTGCGGGGAGGCCTTCATCTATTTTTGGTGTAACCAGAACAAAATTGAAAACGCCATGCTCCTTCCATAACCACCCTTCCTCTCCAATGCGAATGTCGACGCCGGAGCTTATCTCTTGGACCAATGGCTGATATTCAGGTGCTAGCGGAGTCGACGATTACTGTTGACTTGTTTTTTTTACTGTCTCATCGCGCGGTGTGGGGAGCTCCCACCGATCCCTGTAAGAGTCAAGGCAAATGAAACATTGCCCATTGGTCATACCGGAGCACCAACCCCCACAGCTCTCATCTGCATGCATTGGCCTCAAATGATGTTTGTGAAGGTTTGAGGTTGATTGTCAAGATGACGATGAATCAGACAGGCCTGGGATGGGACATGGACACGATAATGGGGTTGATTCTCGGCAATCAGAGAGGGCTGCTTCATCGAGCTCCAGTCAAGGATGCAGGTGTCAAAGCTTAGCAGTCATGCGTCATGCCACCCACATCAATCGGGTGCTCCGTTACCGCGTTGCAGGGACCCGAAGGCTATTGGACCCGCACTCGCACTGCACGGAACCGCAATTGGACTCTATTTAGACCGACAAACAGGTGGGATCGCCCACCGTCTCTCCACTGTCAGGTTACTGCCGTTCAGCGCTGACGGCAACTCTCAGGGCCCCAAAGAGATCTCGGGGAACACGCATCCTTCTGACCCGGTGACTTGTGCAGGGCCCCGAAACCTGCCTCGCTTCGATCTCTCTTCTTTTTTTTTCCTTCCATTCCTTTCAAACACGAGAGCCGACGACCCATATTATTGCATCACAGGGTTTGATCATCCGCATCAAACCCAATCCCCATCATCGCTGCGCTGCCCCTGATCCGCGCTGCCTGCTCCTCACCCATCCATCACGTCCTCCATCTGGGGATAGGATGGGCCTTGGCCTGCCCCGCGCTCAACCCAGGCGATCCGGCTCCAGCAATAGTGCCAAATTCCCCTCCCCCGACGCCTTCTCCAATTCCTCTGTCAACTGTGCTCGGTCTCCAGACTTTTTCGCCACCTCGCCGCATCAACCCGAAACCCCGATCTAGCCCGTACGCCGACAGCTTGGGACAAGGCCGCATTCTTCTTGCACGAGCGCGCCCGAGGCCTGAATTCTCTCCACTCCAGCATAAACCTAGCCGCATCATGCTCAAACACAATCTTGCCTAATCGCCCTGCTTTACCATCACGTATCGCTCATCGTTGCTCTCGTTTGCTCAACAGTCCATCGCCCGTGATACCCTGGTACCCCGCTATTTAGCTAGCCACCCACTGCCTCCGTCCATCGCTCATTTCAACCCCCGTCCGCCCGACCGACGAATGCCCACGCTCAATCGCTCTCAGCCGACGCCTTGCGTTATCGACGCGCTATCGCCATGTCAACCTTCGATGGTGGTGATGATGACGTTGCCATGATGTTCACCGCCATACCCCCCTTTGTACCAGAAGAAGCAGACATCCCGCCCGACATGCTCAGGGTCGAGTATACGGGAGTCGGAGTCGCAGTCGGAGAGCCCGCAGACGAAACGCCCACCAGCGAAGAGCCCACCGACAAGTTTATCAATACCCCTCCCCCAGCCAAAATCCAACAAGCCGATGAAATCGTATTCGCGGTTCAATGGCCAAGCGACAGCATACCCATCGAAATTTACGAGATCATCACCTCGTTTCTTACTCGCCAAGAAGTTAGGAACTTGCGGCTAGTTTGCAGCGAATTCGAGGCCAAGGTGTCGGCACAATACTTTCGCAATGTCGTCGTCCCCTTCAAGTCAGAGCTATATAACAACCTCACCCATAATGATCATGGCTCTCTGAGGCGCACCTCCTCAGCACTCTTCTCCAATGGAATGCGCATCTTTGAATCCTTTGGCCGCCATATTCTCCGCTTTGCTTTATCTCTCGAGCTCGACGAAGACAGCCTCGCCTACCCTCCCATAAAGCCATCCCAGGCAGCAGTCCCGGCATTCTGGGGCATGTACCGCTGGCCACACACTACATATCATCGATATACAGACCTCGAGGGCCTAGAGCAGACGGCAGATGAAACAGACGCCATGAAGGAAGCTCTTAGATGCCTAGTCAAAGTCACGAATATAGGGCTTTGCTGCGATGCTGGGCTTGGGTTTTTATCGGGGCCGGATTACATTGCGCGCAATGCCACTGTCCGGCATCCGGTGTTTGGGACCCAAAACCGACGACGACCCGCAACACAAGATTATGGCCAAGCAGTCTCCAACTCAGCTGCGGGCGACAGGCTCGAGGCCCAGGACTTTACAAAGCCGGTTTTCGAGAATCCGGTCAGCTTCAAGCGCAAAGTTCTGCAAAAAATGGTCGAAGATGCAGGCTACAGGGGCGATGAAGTAAATGAAGCAATCGGGCTCATCTTGGAAAGCGAGGGCACGAGTCTGGGTGCCATTGATTTTGATGAGAGGAGGATCCTGACAAATGACGCTGGTGACATGCGGCGACCTCTCACATACATAAATCTCAGTCTCCTGACCGATTATGAAAACTTCGGCGATGCAGCCAGCCAGGCTCTCGTTCCAGCGAGCCTCACGCGAGCCCAAAAGGAAATGCTGCTCGAGCTGGAGTGGGCCCACCGTGCCATGATTCAGTCCTATGTGATTGGCCTCATTGACAACTCTCGAGAGGGCTGTTTTGCCAACTTGACGACTCTGACCATCGCCAAAATTCCCAGCAGCCACGTGTATATGTTTAACCGTCACGAGCTTTGGGAGGGCCTTCCTACCATCACCCACGTTACTCTCGGCATCATTGCAGACTGGCGCCACGTCTCTAAACCAGCCCCGGGCTGCGTCGAAGATTGGCCAGTATCTCCCGTCGAAGCTGTAGGAATAGCTTTTGAGCTTCTAAATGACTACATTGGCGCCCAAAAGAACATTGAAAGCCTCCACTTTGAGTGGATTTGCGGCGGCGAGTTTGCTCCCGGAACCTATCAGCGAAATCATTATATCTTGCCAGCTCCATTCTTCGAGAGGCCTGAGCTCATGACTTCTCCAACCAGCGTCTTGCCTAACGGTGACGATCTACTACAGCTCCCATATATCAAGCATCTGTCACTCAAGAACTGCTGGGCCTCGCCGCACGTATTTCTACAAACTTTCCGTAACATGTGTCTTTCGTCGTTGGAAAAACTTGAAATGGAGTCGGTATCCCTCTCTGGGCCACCAACTACGACCCAGCAAGCACCTCTCCAGCAACTTCCTGGAGGGCACGCTCCCGTAACGACCAATATGATGAGCGTTATCCAGGTCGCGTCACTTGAACAGCTTCCGCCCAACGATGGCGCTCAGATAGTGATACAAACACCCGATGGGCCAGCGGCTGTTCTTAATCCCACCCCAGCCATGACCCAAGCCCTTCAGCATCTCGCTCAAAACATGCCAGTCGACCCTGAATTGGTGCCTCAGGTGGTTGGCACTCTCCCCCAAGAGACGCTTCAACAGCCGGAATGGCTGTCCTGGGCCGGCATCATTGAGCACTTTTCTCCTGGTGTCAAAATTAGAGAGATTTTGGCGGAGCGAAATTACAACAATACTGGTGAACAGGACGAGCAGCTCCAGAACGATCAAACTATGCCTACTTTGAGTCAGCATATCCCAAGAACAAAATATCTCCCCAGCGATGAGAAGCAGTACTCACTCAAATCATTGTCTTTCAAGTCTTGTGGCTACGTCGCGGTGGATGCTGTCTTTCTCAACACACGTGGGATTCTCCCAGATGGCGCTCAGGGACTCAACGGCAACGGAAACCCACACAACCACGACTTCTCCCCGATGATGCAACGCTGCCGCGACAAGCTGCTGGCTCGCGTTGTGCCATATCTACGAAACCAGGAATTGTTCCAGCTCGTCAATGCTTTCGGCATGGACATTGGTTGGGCCAATGTGTATAGCACAAAGATTCTAAATGAAGCTTTATCCGATGGTGTCGATGCTGGAATAGGCCGTTTCTCCGGCACCATCGAGCGCGATAGGGCCTCCTAGGATAGCATAAACTGACGGGCCCGCACTTGAGAGTTCCTCCAGAGTCTCAGGAGTTTGCCATGCTTGAGGAAGGTTTATAGGGATTTTATGAGCGCAATCTCTCGTTTCTCATTTTCAACATTTTGCTCTTATTTTTATTTTATTTTATATCTTTCACGATGGATATGATATTGGGGTCTACGGAAAAGCTGGGCTATCAAGGATTCTGGGCATAGTAAGAACCAGGAAACAGAACAAATCGCCCCCGACGGGCATTGGGATGGGATTTTGCGGACTATTTGGTTCCCTCGCTCTTTAGCTAGGATGGCGGGTGACGTATCGGAGTTTACAGGAATCAATCGCCCTCGTGGGGCTGGCAATTTAAAAAAAGATGATGGAAAATCAAGTGGCGAACCTCATCCACTCAAAGTGGAGAGAGTTGAGCTGATGAATATTGGCAATTGACTTTTGACACCGACACTCGTATACGCTCACTTGCACGCGATTATTATTTAATGCAGAAACGCTCAACAGGGTCGGCTCGCCCTTGGACTTTGTTGGATTTCATGAATTCGTTCGACGAGGTATAGGTACATAATACACTCGGCGTTGGCCACAATGACAAAAAAACTTTTCACTCCACAAGCCCGTCCAGAGAAACGAGTTCACAATGACACAGCAGGTGGCCACAGCCGACTCTTGAAAGAGGACTTATTTGATTTTTATTTCGTCAAGAAACCTTGCGAATTTTGCATGCGTTTCCCTTTAATGCCATGCTCACCGTAGCCTTGCCATACACCGGATGATGAAAAGCCACGAACCGCCCCGAAAAAACCAAAACAGTTTAGTCCCTCCCACGCTTATGCCTCAGTAAGGGCCTTGCGGACGCGAGCACCGCGCTGGCGGGAGGAAAGGTGCTGCTCACGCTCGGCAACAGCCTCGGACTTCTGGACAACCTCCTCACCCTCGGTCAGGATGAGCTCGATGTGGCAGGGGTTGGACATGTAGGGGTTGATCTGAGTTCAGGGTCAGCAAGCGGGTTTGTCGACGACAGGATTGGGGGTCAACGTACACGACCGTGAGCACGGTATGTCCTTCTTCGCTGCTTGGGGGCCTGGTTGACCTGGATGTGCTTGACAATCAGAGCACCAGTGTCAAGGCCCTTGGCCTCAGCGTTGGCCTCAGCGTTCTTAAGAAGACCGAGAAGGAACTCGGCGGACTTGACGGGCCAGCGGGCCTTGGAGACACCGAACTGCTTGCCTGTTGAAAAATTCCCATCAGCATTCATGCCACAAAACATTTCCCGCAGGTTGGTTTCCGTCATGAATCCCTGCCATCCTCCAAGCAATGACGCAAAGATGATCGGTTCGTACCTTGGGCGGTTCGGCCGGTGCTGCCGGCGTATCGTCGCATGGGGACGGCCTCGACGTGCTCCTTAACGTTCTCGAGGAACTTAACAGCGCGCTGGAGCTTCCAGCCGTTGATGGCCTGGGCGGTCTCGCGGGTGTTCTTGAAGGAAACTCGGAGGTAGGCACCGCGGGCGCGGGCCGATTTCTCGGGCAGGATCTCCTGGGCAGCGTATCGAACCTGTTTTTCGAAGTTGACAAGGTCAGCCGGGGAATTGTTCTGCAGCGGGCAATTTTTTGTGCGTGCAAGCTGCGATGCACACGAACGCAATTTTTGGAGGAGACCATCTAGCTGGGCTAAAGCAGCGCAGCAGGCGGCGGCGAATTGATCACCGCCGCTCGCATGTCTCCCGCATTCCTCCTCTTCCTTTGCGTGTCGTCGCGGCTGCACGGGGGGAGCAGGGGCAATGGACTCACCATCTCGGCGGCGTTGGGTGTGGTGATGGTTTCGGCGACGACGTGGGTTCGGCGGGCTGAAGTTGGGAAATTCTGAACTTTTGCCCTAACAGTTCAGGGCCACAAGTTCGCTTACTCGTTTGGGAGGGCCTTAGGGTTAGACTGCCCTGTGGGCGAGAAGGACGGAAATTAGATGCGAAAAAATGAGGAAAATCGATGGAAAATTACAGAAAATTTGAGATATTTCTAATTGTTTTCTTTTATTTCTTAATATACTTGTTTTTTATTTTTACCTTGAATTCATCGCGTGCACACAGATATATCCCATCTTCTCGTTGTGCATCTCGTCACCTGACTCTCGTATCGCTATCTCCACGTGACTATGCAGCAAGTCCCACTTCTTCTGTGGACCCTTCTGGGAGGGTCTTCGGGATCGGAGAAACTTCCCAATGGCAATGTGGGTCTGAGCTTCATAGAGCTTCAAAAATTTCTTCTCTAGAGTCTTTCCAAGGCCCAGCGAACAACGGCAAGGCTACACAACAAAGGTTGGACGTGATCCCAAGGACCGCCAGCGCTTTTGCCCATATCGTCACTGTTTTGCCCATTCGCGATCAAGACTTCTTGTCGCACTCATCTTTTCCAATCCCTTTCAATTCCGACAAGGAACTAATTCGACATCAATGGCGCCTTTCACTCCCCGAGGTGGTGGTGGTGGTCGCGGTGGCCGTGGCGGCGCTCGTGGAGGCCGTGGTGGTTTCGGTGATCGTGGAGGCCGTGGTGGCTTCGGCGGCGGCGGTCGCGGTGGTGGCCGAGGTACGAACAACTTCTTTGCTGTCTGTCTTGACGCGAATTGATGCTGATTTTCTCCAAAAGGTGGTGCCCGTGGTGGTCCCCGCGGTGGTGGTCGCGGTGGCGGTCGAGGTATGCAACACCCCTTCTCTCTCTTTCTCTATCACGAAAACAACAAGACTAACTGTTACAAGGTGGTCCCCGCGGTGGTGCTCGCGGCGGTGCTCGTCCTGGCCAGAAGGGTGGTGCCAAGGTCATTGTGGTAAGTCGTAATCTCGCCGTTGCAAAGATTTGCGCTAACTTTTTTTTTCTTCAGGAGCCTCACCGTCACCCCGGTGTTTTCGTTGTCCGTGGTGGCAAGGAGGACGGTCTTGCGACCCGCAACATCGCCCCTGGCGAGTCTGTCTACGGCGAGAAGCGCATCTCTGTCGACGAGACCGTCGAGAACGAGGACGGTACCACCTCTACCACCAAGATCGAGTACCGCATGTGGAACCCCTTCCGAAGCAAGCTTTGCGCTGCCATCGCTGGTGGTGCCGATGAGATTTACGTCAAGCCTGGCTCTCGTGTCCTCTACCTCGGTGGTGCCTCTGGTACCTCCGTCTCTCACGTTGCCGACATCGTCGGTCCTACCGGCTACGTCTACGCCGTCGAGTTCTCGTCCCGATCCGGTCGTGATCTCATTACCATGGCCTCGAAGCGCCCCAACGTTGTTCCCATCGTCGAGGACGCCCGTCAGCCTGCTCGTTACCGCATGATTGTCCCCATGGTCGATGTCATCTTTGCCGATGTTGCCCAGCCTGATCAGGCCCGTATTGTCGCTATGAACGCTCAATGGTTCCTCAAGGTTGGCGGTGGTGTCCTCATCTCCATCAAGGCCAACTGTATCGACAGTACTGCTCCCGCTGCCGAGGTCTTTGCCGCCGAGGTCCAGAAGATGCGTGCTGAGTCCATCAAGCCCAAGTTCCAGCTGACTCTGGGTAAGTTTTTATTACAATTCATAGTTTCCGAACCCGGCTAACCATTTTTCTCCCAGAACCCTTCGAGCGTGACCATTGTTTGGTTGCTGGCGAGTACCAGCGCTACAAGGCTTAAACAAAAGTGCTACTGTTGGATGAGATGGTCTGCTTTGGTTGCTGTTTTCCAGGTTTCTCGCGATTCCCGGTGGACTCATGTGCGTCATACAGCTTGTGCATCAGGGAAATGGTTGACGGCTTCTTCACAACGGCGAGGGGCGTTCCGGGTAGGTTGGATCTGTACATATCTTGTTCGTTTTTGGTGTCATGGCCAAAATTCTAAAACAAAGGATGTCAATCGTGTTTTGTTCAAAAAAAAAAGGACCAACCCAACCCGCACCAGCGTGATATCAAGTCCCTCGGCCAGCCGATCAGCAGAGATGCGACGCTACGGCAGTCACCGGTCACGTCTGCGTTCCATGATTTTATACCCATACGATTGCCACGCCGGAGTCTTTGCTGTATTTTGGTTATGTGATAGTCAAGTAATGAATTATTTTTGAATCAATCCATACATCTCTCGCCCGTAGTATTGATCAATTGGATCCGTCGCTTCCCAGGCGAAAGGGAGGGTTCGCGTCCTCTCTTGTCGATCATGGTTGAAACGTCTCATGTCCGCTTCGGACCAGCTGGCGACATCAATGTGACAAGCGCAACGTAAGCTCTTGTATCAAAAAGGTATATAAATAAATACTACAAAACATTATATGGCTAAAAAAAAAATTAAAAAAAAAAAGTATTTGGAATCATTAACTCGGGATCATTCCCGAAAACAAATCTCGGTACTACCCTGTATCGGAATGTATCAAAGTTCTAACCGCAAAGCTAAGGTTATCGTAATTGATCATGAAACGTGTTATATTGTTTTAGCTAGTTACAAGCGACCGTCGTCGAAACTCGAGTTCGGTGTTGGGGCACGGCGCCTTGGTCATGACGACCGACATGGCTTTCGGTCTCTCATCGCCGTCCTTGAGCCTGATGTCATAGTTGAGAACCAAGTATGCTAAAATAGTCTTGATCACGTTGCCGGCAAAAAACCGGCCCGGGCAAGCGTGTTTTCCCGCCCCGAAGTTAGTGTATGTGTCGCTGAGAGAAGTAAACTGCCAGCGGTTATTTGCCTCATCGGACTCCTGGCGCATGTGGTAGAATCGTAAAGCGTCAAGGCGTTCTGGATCGGGAAAGTAGCGCTCATCGCGGGAGACGCCAGCTTGGGGGGTAAGGACCTTCGTGCCAGCGGGCAGGTGAGTGCCGTCCGAAAGAGAAATGGGTTTCATGACTTTACGGACGAAGCTTGCTAGATGGTGTTAGCGATAGATCTTGACCCGACAGTAGCAAGAGAACGTACTGATATTCCCACGAAGGCGTTGGACCTCCCTCATAAAACTATCCATCTTCTTCAAGGAGGCCGTGCTTTCCTTCTTTGCCCACCCATTCTCAACTTCGAGAACCTGGTAGGCCTCTTCTCGCAGCTCTTCTTGGAACTCGGGGTGTTCCGCAAGATCATACATACACTCGCAGATCAGGTTGTTTGTTGTGTGGATGGCTGCAGCTGCTAGAATGAGCTGGAGTTCAGCCTGCGTAGTGAGATCGCGCTTGTCTTCTTCAGGTAGTGAATCCATGAGCCACTGGATCATGTCATTGGGCACATCACCTCCATGAGAATTTTCCAAGAATTGTAGCCTCTCCTCGAAGATGGGCGCGATAATCTCCTTGGCCACCTCGATATCTTGGCGAATGCTCCTCAGCTCGGACACAAAGTATTGTCCTACGGGACGAGCCCATTCGGGAATCATCTGGAGTTTGACGCATGCTGTAAAAATGTGAACAGCAAAATTGGTGCTGACATCTATCCACCTCTCTTGTCGGCTAATAGAAGGACCAACAAAGGCGTGACCACTAAGACGAGCGATTGCTCGTACACTAAATGGTTGCCATTTGACTGAAGCCCAATCATCACAGGCAGGAAATTCGGTTGCGAGCATGCATTCAAGCTCGTGTTTGAGTTGAGGGATCACTCGGTTTAGGTTTTGCGTCAATCTTGTGCGTACTAAGAGGGCGAGTAGGTCGCCGTTGTGTCCTGGGGTAAACTTGGTGTACTTGCTTTGGAGAGACTATTAATTATTAGGGGGCGTATTCAATTAGCTGAGTGGGGATTTACCTCAGAAACAGCTGCTGCGGCGCTTAATACATCCTCTGGAAGCCCTTTGAGCTCCCCAAGCAGCCTGGCAGGTACTAGAACCTGGACACCCTCTGTGCCTTTGATCTGATATACACAATCTCGGAACTATGAATGTTAGTAACTCGCATAACATACGCATTTTCTCTAAAGCTTACCTTGGCGTAGCTATCCCTGATAAGAGCCTCGGCATCAAATATCCACTTCGTCTTGGGAGCCTTGTAAAACGGGAAGTCGAGTTTGGTTGGCTGTTTTCTTGTTTGGAACCACCATGTTGTAAAGACAACAAGGCTGATGACAAGATAATAACTAGCTCTCTTCCCACCACTTACAATCTGTGGAAACTGGAAATCTGTCGCAACAGGCGTGGTATGAAAAGCAGAGTGGTTTTCCATGGTGTGCGGTCGATAGGTAGGATGCCTGTCTAATGAACAGGTAGGGTACGAAACGAAGACGTTTACCCAGGTGCGAGAGAGATATTTAAATATTCTCTAGCATTGCATTTGGTAAAGAATAAAATGGATTGATAAAGCCACTTCCCAAGTTTGTCTAGGAGGCTTGATTCGAGGAGAGATTTTGACTTTGCAAGAAGCACGACGAATATTCTTAGAAAAGGCTAGGCAAGACTGGGAGAAACTCCGAATACAGCCTTGGATGTGAGACAGCAGATCATAGGCTAGTTCGTACCGGGAACCCGTGCTAACCCCATGACTCGCAAGAAGGGGAATGAAACAAACGGGCCGTGAAGGACGTCGGGGGACGAGCGTACATGGTCAACAATTCCCAAGAGAGCGGGCTCAACAAGGTTTTCGTGCGTGTATTGGGATCTACAGTCTCCATCTGGAGTTTTAGTTCCCCAGGTAGAGTATGATAGGCCATCTGAAACCGTGTGGACAGCAACATGCTCTCGGGACGTGCCAGATCCGAAGACTAGCGTCTTTTGGTGGTCCATAGCCTGCAGCGTCGATGGCATTTACTCTGCGAAAGAATATTGCGCTGCGCACTGATACGTAAAGAGCTGCATCGGAGACGGGGCTTCCGGTGGCCTTGCAGGACGGCTGAGCGAGTCGAGTCGGTGAGCGCCAACTCCGGCATGAGAATGATATGTGACATTTTTGGCTATGGTCTTGGTGGTTGGTGGTGGTGGTGGTGGCGGCAGTGGTCAGTGGCGTCCGTCAGACCTGCACCTGCCAGAACAAACCATGTACTGGTTGGGGAGGGTCTCGGTACCAGAAATCCCACTACCAATACTCACACGTTTCCATCTCAGCGCCCGCCACTATTTTTACTATATCATCTCACATCATATGTCCCACGCTCTCCAACTCTGACACTCAACGTTGCGCCAATCCTACCCCTCGCATCTCTGTGGGGCATTCCTTGTGCACCACTAGCCCCTCGGAACAGGGACCTTCCACCGCTAGCGTCCAGCCCGTCAACGGAGACGCTCTCTTCCGCAATCCAACAACCAGAGGCAGTTCCAATCATGACCATGCGAATGACGCATCTGCCTGTGTGCAAATACCACTGCCACCACAACGCTGGGCGACAACTGCCATCTCAGGCCGCCCGCATCCCCCTGTGTTCCCCACTGTACGACGTTGCACCCATCGGCCGCTCCCACTTTTGCATCGGAGCCAGACAATCAGGATTTACTACATTTGTCGCATCTTGCCTACCCCAGACCAGATAATCGAGCCGTGAAATGCCATTTTCGGTCGGAAATAAATACCCGAACAGCCAGCTGACGCCTGGATTTTCAAGGCTGCGGACGCCGCTGACCACCACCATCAGCATCGAATCGTGCACCGTCCGATTCCCCGTCTCCCCCCGTACCACTCATGACAAACGCGGCAATATGAGGCCGCTGCAGCCCTGCCATGAGCACTTCCCGTTCAAATCCGAACACATTTGTTATGTTGATCTTTTGCCATGAACAAAAGGGCACGTTTGAATTTGGACACGTAAATTCGCTCGTAACAAGCGAGGCTTCAATCCGTCATCCCCGCTGATCTCATACCAGCATTGTTCCATACCCTTTTCTACAACACAAACTGTGAGAGGTACGACATATCGTGATAAACTGTCCCAAATATCTCTCTTATTTTTTCTTCAGCGGAAAAATATATTTCTCAACTGTGAAAAGGCCTGTTTCATGGCTTTTGGCTGCGTTGTCGAATTCCATGCACATTACCCTATACCTCAAATGGCCGTGATGTGTTTTTTAAGGCAAACCCCTGGACGCTGGCCGATCTCCTGCAGAGAAAAATTTTCCGGATTCTCTCACCTCATTAGCTGAATTGGGCCTCTGCTATCGTTACACAGCATTGCGAACCATTTGCTCTGTGGTTCGCGAGAGGGGTTCGTTCCCACGTCAGCCCATGTCACCCCCACGCTGTGCCTGGCTATTTTCCCCAGACTTCCAACAAAGCCTCCATCCGCGCACCAATCATTACCAAGCATCTTGTTCCCCAGATACACCCCTGGAAAAAGTCTTCAACCAGCCTCAATCCTGGTTTGAATAGGCTGGCCTAGCCAAGGAAAGAACAAGGCAGATTGGTTTTTGAATAAGCCATGTCAGATAAGAAGTGAAGATGCAAGGCAACCAATATTCTGGCCCAATCTGTGGCTTGCTAAACGAGAGCTCGGGCTGTGCTTTGGTGGTAGATCGACGCTTTACATTTTGAAGTAAGGCAACCAGCTGCAGGTCAAAGCAAATTTTTCTTGACAGGGGCACTGATTGTTGAGGCTTGCTGATTGTGCCGGGGTTGGATGGCATCATATAACATGCCACAGTTCATGTTGTGATGACCACTGCCACTGATCTGACGCTTGATTTACAATCTCAGAATCAAACCTCATCTGCTTGTACCTTTCCGCAGCTATAGTCGACCAGATGGCAGAACTTCAGTTTCTTGGAACTAGGTTCGAGGGCTCAGATGCCCAGGGCTCTCAGAGTTCCATAATTGGGAGTGTTCCAAGTCCATTTGTGGTAGGCACCAAAAAAGTACCAGAAATGCAACTTCTCACCCAAAAGTGTAGCAACCATCTGGTGCCTCCTCGAACACCTCACTCTCCCTGAGTCCCAACGTCCCCCTTCTTCCACCAACCCATGACACGACAAACTCGCATTATCATATGGAGAATCTTCAACGTTTTGTTGATGAGCTTCAACTGGTACTGACCAGGCCCTCGTGAGGAGAAACAGTACTCACGCGTGACAGTCTGCAAAACGAGCATTCCCAAACTCCGCCTATTCTCGATATAGTGAAGTTCAGGTACTGTTGATCCGCTGGGAAGAAGATGAACTCGATGTTGAGCGTGAGATGGATGAACTCCACAACGTTTTCCGGGATATGTATGGGTTCTCAACAGAACAATTTCTCATACCGACCCGAAACTCGCACCGCAAGCTCAACCACAAGGCTTTGAGTTTTGTCGAAGAGCACGAAAAAGAAGACATGCTTCTCATAGTGTATTATGGGGGACACGGCGTCATAAACAAAGCCAGGCAATCCACTTGGTCCTGGTATGACATGTGCAATGTGACAAAGGCTGGGCTAACCACTTGGTAGCAAACCCGATAGGGCCTATGCCACAGTCGAATGGTCAGCGATTCAAACCTTGTTTGAAATGGCCAAATGCGATGTTCTATCGCTGTTGGACTGTTGTGCTGGAGCAAGTGCAGCGCCGCTCACTGAACGACCAACCAATATAAAGGAGACAATTGCCGCCTGTGGGTTTGAGACTTGGGCGCCCCGACCAGGACCGCAGTCATTTACCAACACGCTGATTGAAGTCTTGAGAGAATGGGCATCTCAACCTCCTTTCTCGGCTGCCATGCTCCACAGCGAAATTCTGACCCGGCTCAAGCATGCGCCTCCTCGGTGGTCATCTCGGGGCACTTTGGTAGAGTCAAGAAAGACACCAGCATATATCGTCTCTCCGCCTGACCCACACACAGCCTCCATTACCCTCGGTCGTTTGCTGAATGAAGAATCTTTTTCCGTGACCTCATCCAGAGCCATACCTGGATCCATTCCAGATAACCTCTCGGAAAAAGTACAGGGGGATGGCCAAATTTCGAGCGAAGACCGGATCGAGGCGTTGCTGGCTATAGACGAAAAGGGGCAAAGAAAGGCTCCACACGTCCTCCTCACTGTTGCACTCGAAGAAGACCAGGATCTGGATGCACCAACCTGTGCTCGATGGCTGAAGCAGTTCCCACTCCTGGCAAAATTTGTTAGTGTTGAGGGCGTGTACCGCAGCTACTCAACGCTGCTGCTCGTTTCCGTGCCAGTTGTCCTGTGGGACCTGCTACCAGACCATGCTGCGACCCAGTTTGTTGGATACGTCCGATCCCGCAACCTCCTACCGAGGGACGAGCATCAGAATGAAGCAACCACACCAATCCCCATAACCGGACAGTCGGCTAGAGAGCAGCCAGGTGGTTCCTTTGATTGCGTCTCCCCACTGAAATCGGTATCAGGGTTGAGCAGCCTTGATTCCGGATATGACTCGTCTGGGATTTCGCGGCCCGCGTCGCTGGTAACTACAATGCACAGCCGGAAAACAACGGACGTGCTCGGACGTTTACGAAATACCCTGTCGAGCCAAGTACTGGCAGAAAGGAAACAGAACAGGCGTCATGGGTCGGATCCTCAGCATCCGGGTCAGCCAACCTCGGCTCCGAACAGCGCCGCGGTGACCAAACTGAAACCAAATGACAAGGGCAAAAACAGACGCTTGATTGTAACAATCGAGGAGACGTATCTTGATTACCTGGACGGTGACACGCAGGAGCTGACATGCGTGCTATGGTACGGGCACGACGTGCAGCGTAGCAGACCACTGAAGAGACCGACACCGAAACAAATTTGGTGAGTCAAACGATGTGCGATGTCTAGGGCGCCTGCAGGGGAGGCGACGTCCATCTGGATCGGCCTCGGTGTGGGCATCTGACAGGGAGCCCTTGGACCTTCTGGAAAAGTCAATTGCACATGGACGCTAACACTAGTGTAGGAATGAGGAATTCTCGTTTGAGGTGGACGATTCGCCAATGTTCAACTACTTGAGATTGGGGGTTTGGGTTGGTCAAATGTTTGAGCTGATAGGGGAGCTGCAAATTGACCTTCGTAGTCTTCTCCAAACAGGACAGCTCCCCGAGCTTGGGGAATGGCAAACTCTGCGTCGTGACGGGAGGACGAAGGGTGAGATTAGACTGGAGCTGGAATATGCGAGCGGAAGCGAGGACAGCCAGCGGCAGATGGAGGCGGCCAGGGCCAGGGCGCGGCGGCGACAGCAACTGCAATGGCAGCAGGAGGGGCGTGATGAAGGACGTACTCGTATGGAGGAAATGGACTTTCCGGTCTGGTAGCCGGGCCTACGCCCCTGGCAATGGATGGTCAGGGGGCGAGGATCAAGTAAGAATTCTTTCTGACTGTGACCTGCGCCATCATGGCACTTACAAGGGATAAAGAAAAGCAAGTAATTTTTTTCTGGGTACAAGCACGGTACGTGATTGACAGCGATGACACACTAATTTGCCAAGTCACGACATGCTTGCCGTCGTTACGCTAGGGGATTTGATGGGAAGAAGTGAACCCTAGTCTAGGGGCGGCACTCAATCCCAGCCCAGTTGGGGAGGAGGAGCCCCGTCTCTCCACAGTAAAAAGATTTGTATCTTATCAGATCGTGGCTTTCACGCCCCGACCCAGTGTCCTGGGCCAATACGCGACGGGGTGGCCAGCTTTGGATTGAGACACGTAACAAGGAGCAAATGTAAAAAGCTGGCACTGTACATCAAATAGTCTATGCTTCAGCTTGCCTGACCTTGAAAGGGGGGGCACGGTAAGGCAAGGGGCAGCGCTGAGAGTTGTCGGTGAATGAATGAATGGAAAGCCGGACAGGGCCAAGACACACGAACAAGGCAGCGAGGCGCAGAGCTGACATGGACGCCGACCAGGCTTGTTTACAGGCTGCTTTGCTCTTTGGGTTTGCTGCAGACGGCGGCCCTGCTCTGGCCACTAGACGCTCCAGTCAGGCGTCGTCCTTGGGTCAGCTCGAGGCCCTCCTCGACTGGGCACTCCTGCCTCGGGGCTGCAGACCCGTGCGTTAGCTTGGGCGAACGACGCGGTGGGAGGGCATCATGTCCGCTCGGTACACGGCGGAGATGTCGGCCGGGTGGAGTTTGATTTCCCTTGGGTGTTGAAAAAAGGGCGGGGAAGAGGAGGGCAGGCGGGAGTGGAGGATTACGGGGGCCTTGCTTGCCCGCCGACAAGACTTGTATTTTGGTGAAAAAGGGAAATGCAGGGCGAAGAGTGGGAGAGAGCAGCAGCACGCACGCCTGCGGCCGTGGCTCCGAGATCGGCATCTTGCTTCTTTCTTTTCCAAAATAGAAAGAAAAAAAATGACTGACTTCCCCAACAGAGAACCGAGTCTCAAGTCTTCGCTGGCCATCAAAGACACACGCCCCCCCTTTGTTCGAGTTTGATTTGATGTCCGAGATTAGATGGGATTGATAAGATTGAGGGCATCAGATAACTCGCCAAGTCCAAGCGGTCATGCGGTGGAGGCTTCCGATTGGCCGACTTCGTTCCGGCGGAGCCAAATTCTTTCTTCTTCCTTGGGTTCTTGGAATTTCTCCTTCTCCATTTTTGGGCCGCCCGGCCGCCCCAGCCAGCCGCGGATTTTCAAGGCTAGCTGAATGAACCAACAAGAGGGCCTAGGCGCATGCTGGTTTGCCTCTCGTACTCGGTAACCCAGCCCGTACCAATGTACTAAGGGGCACACAAGGAAAAAAAAAAGAAAATAGGACTGGGAATTTTTCCAAGACCAATCGACATCACGCCATCAAGGGTGCGTCGGCAACCCAACCATGACACCCAGGTTGGGGCCAACCGGAGACGAGGACTGACAGAAACCCAGCCGTAGCTTTTTCTTACACGTTGTTTACATGACGAGGCATGTCCGAGGAAACGCTGAAGCCCTGTCACACCCATGGATAATAGATAAGGCATTTGCCGCTTTAGCGCACCGTGCATATCCATTTTCAACCCCGACTACGCTACCGAGGCTCACCAAAGCCACTTTTAGCGCCTGCGCAAAAGACGGCCAACAATACAATACAGTCAAACCTGGGACCGCATGGATGAGGCATCGAGATAGAACATGTGACGAGAGGCCGACGCACCCCATTGATCTCCATTAGGAACGGGCAAGGGTTAATGAGAGATAGAGACATAGACTACCACCGTAATAGACTAAATCAATCTGTCGAGGAGGGGCAAAGGGCAAGGGCAAGCAAGAATGCCGTCCATCGGAGAAAGGGGGGGGGGGCGGAAGAATGGAGGATATACACACGGTGCCCTGAGTCGGGTCAAACTAGGATATGCAAAGAACTGACAAGAAAAAAAGAAAAGAAAGAGAAAAAAATTTACAACACAGGTCATTTGCTGACATTGCTTTCTGTGTACGCACTGTGGTTAAGGGTGAGAGCTAAGAAGAGGAGGAGGGGGGGCGTGAGACAATGGTTTGCGGGGAGGGTTTCTGGATCAAAGCCGGCGGACTGATAATGCAAGATGATACCGTTTGAAAGATCCAGATCCATACTGTGAACTGGCCTGCGTCTGTTCCTCACGTCTTTTTCATGGCTACGAAACTTGGTTTGTGCATTTACGAAACCTCGTGGGACCGCAGTTGGCTACGTAGCCCGGTATATCGGCGGGGGTAGACGGCCGTGTCTGGGGGAAGGGGAGGGGGGGGGGGGGGGGGGGGGGGGGGGGGGGGGGGGGGGGGGGGGGGGGGGGGGGGGAACTAAGCTGCTTGCGTTTCAGAAGCAACGAAGAGGCATTCTCTGCTGGGCGAGGGCTGAGGACGCAATATCCCCATCTCGCATGTTGTGGCGCAAGGCGCATGTCGGTGACGGAAGGTTGATTTGCCGACTCGGATCCGACGGCCCTCTTAGTCGAGGCATCGTGATAAGGTGCAGAGGCGGAGCTCGTTCTGGGCCAATCCACGGCAAGCCTTGGACTGAGACGGGCCGGGGCGGGGGACCCGATGGCCACTCAGTCTGGTGCGCGCCATGACGTCGCAGGCTAGAGGGCAGCCAGCCCGGCACGACATATCCGTTGCGTTGCCGCAGAGAGACGCGAGGGAAACTCACAGGGGAGGGTTTGCCGGTAATACGCGGGAAAGGGGGCATGAGGACACGGCAGAACGGCTCACAGGCTTTGATTCTAAGGCCACTAGGCGCCTGAGTTGAGGCGACATGGCGGTAACTGGTAACACGGGTGACACCGACGCACGCAGGGAGCTTGCACTGCACTGTTGTTGTTGACTCTCGGCAATCACTGTAGATATTGTCCGCTTGTGCTTCTCGGATCCATCGCAATTTTTTTTTTTTTTTGCTCTTCGCTTGCCGCGTACGACTGGGGTTTTGACTTTTGGGTGACGACGGAAAAAACGCTTGGGAAATTCATCTCCTAGGTTCATGGGTCTGATCAAGTAAAGGGCCGTCGTCGTGTGCGTAATGTCCATTTCTGGAATAAGATGAAACCCTGCAAGTTTGTGGCATGGAGACTCCACATCTACGTGCCCTATGGGTGCTTGGCAACTGGACAAGTGGACCGCTGTCAGATGTGTGGGTAGGGTGATGAAGCCTTTCTTGATCAGTGGCAAGGGACAAGCAACTATGTATGTACCGAGAGGCCATCAAGAAGGGGCCCATCGGGGATGCATACCCACGAGATCGCAGACATTGTGTGTTTGGGTTTGTTGTTGGTGATGGGATTGTGGCGTTGCCTTTTTTTTTTTCTTTCTTTCCTGATGGGTTTATCGCCCGGAGCAGAACATCACGCGGCTTGCCCGTTATTGTGTTTGGTGATGCTCCACAGGTGACGACGCCCGGGCGTTTACGTGCTCAGTGGGAGAAAAAAAAAGGCCAACGGCAGCAACACGGACGGGAACGAGAAAAGTACACAGTAAAAAAAGGCAATTAATTAACCAAGGACTGGGATGAGTGTTGCCCCGCGTATCAGCACCGCTGCGCGATGCCAAGAACGAACCCGAGTTCCATTTTTGCCTCGCAAACGGTGACAGTCGCGTGCTCGCCTGCTCAGTCGGTAGGTGGGATCCTCATAAGCCGACGAGGATGCGAAGCATGGGGCTGTGGGAGGGTTGCGCGTACAAAGCACGGAAGGGCCATTCGCATGCGGGCCGCACGCACGTCTGGACAGGGGCCTAGCGGCGACACAGCGAGTCAAACGTCGACGATGGGGCCCAACAGTCTATCAAGCCTTGGCTTCACACCATGGCCACTTGCGTAGGCGCAGGAGGCTGTTGCCATTCCGCGTATCCCATCCTCCCCAGCCCAGTTCCTATTTCCGCCTGGATCTGCCCTGTATCCGCCCTGTGTCCGCCAAGGGCCTGTTCCAACTCATCTCTGGCCTGCGTCTGAGTTACGCGTACCTTTATGTGTTACATCCACTTCCTCCCCGGCCCTTTCTACTCTGTTCCTAGCCTGCCAGTCGCTTAGTTGATTTATTCGCCCTCTTCCCTCCTTCTTCCCTCTTTCACACCCCCTCCCCCATCGTCACCACCTCAACTTGCAGTCAACTGCGTATTCACGAAATCCACCGGGCCGCCGAATCTGACTGAGATCTCGAACCTTGACCCCCTTTTTTCTTTTTATTTCTCTTCTCTCTCATCTTCTTAATAACGACAGCATCATCGAGTTGTGCCAGATCTCTCATTCTCACTAGCTTGCATCAGATGTTTGTGTTATAGAGCTAAAGGCACCTTACCCTAATCGTCTTCGCCTACCCTCCCACTTCTTCATCAGCGCTTGTCTCCCCCCTCCAACTCTTCTCGCCATGATCACATCAACTTTAGACCACAATCTCCCCGGAGGCAGTGAGGGAAACTCGATAAAAAGCATGCTTCTATTTTGTTCCTCTCGCGCCTGGCGAGGAGGCTTTCGTGTATTGCTCCAGTTCAGCGCTGCTCTGCTTACCGTCTTCCTCATCTTTGGCCTATTGCCCAGTCGCCTTGGCGGCGGTGGTGGCTACAAGGACGTTCTGACTTGGTCCTTTGAGCAGCAACACCAAAACACCCTGAGGATTGTTGTCTTCGGCTCTCCCGATGTTACCAACAGCGTTGTCGACCCTACCGGTGAACGCACGACATGGACCGAGGAGCTTTGCAAACAGGTAAGAAAACCCGAAGACCCTCTCCTTGAATTCTGTCTCACCCGCCTCTAGCTTAACTGCACATCTCATGTCTCCATGGTTCCCTCGGGCCGCGGCTTGGCATCCAACAGCATCTACGCCAAGGAGCTGAGCGAGCTGCGTGCCATCACTGAAAAGACCAACATCACAGAGAAGCCAGCAGATGACTACGACTTCATCGGCGAGCAGTATCCTGTCCCCAACGACACGCCCGACCTGGCTGCCCAGATCGAAAAGTTCCTCAGCATGCCGCCTCCCGAGGAGGTGCCTCACGAGACTCTCTGGGTCTTTTCTTTTGGTACTTGGGAAATCTGGAACCTAGCTGCCCTGCCCCTGAGCGCTGCTGAAGAAGTCATCGACTCGACCGTCAACCACATGTTTGAGCAGATCGAGGGCTTGTACAAGCACTCCCTTGTGCCCAAGTCGGTTGCATTTTCCGACTTTTGGTCCAACGCCAGCAACTCACAGGTTCTCGAGCTGACTAACCCCGATACCGTCCAGGATGTCGACAAGCGCAAGCTCGAGAGCTTCCGAATCGTCTTCCCTAAGCTCTTTGACATGTCTCTCACCCCTGGCTGGCGCGCTCGCCCAAAGCCTACCTTCCCCAACACCTTGACCGAACACACTCGAAACGTCATGTGGTTGACGCAGTACTGGAACAAGGCGGTTTACTACGGTCTACACGACTTCAAGGAAAAGGGCGCCAAGAAGCCCGAGGGCTACGAGAGCGCCGACGAGGTCGAGTCCTCTGACCTGGCGAGGAGGGACAACGGATTCCAGCAAAAGCCTTCCTCCGTGTTTGACTACCTGCCTGCCGCGCTGCGACCCAAGGCCTTTAACCAAACCAAAACCGACGACAAGCGTGTGATCTACGCCCCTTACCCCAACCGCAACGGCGTCCAGGTCGACACCGCCCAGGTCATCCTTGACGTGATGACGGAAGAGAGCATGTACGTCTCCCAGGTTCAGGACTCTGTCGGCAAAGGAACACTGGCCGAAACCGACTCGAAGCGATTTTTGAACGTTTGGTCGCCCTGCGTCAGCACCAGGACGGAGGATTTGACCGTCGACATGGCTGAGGTCGAGGTGGAGTGCTCGATTCCCCAAGATCATCTCTTCCACGACGCCTTCACCATCAGCAACCGGGCCGTCAGCCAGCTCGGCGGACCAATGGTGGACAAGGTGCTCGACAAGCTGTTTATCCGACAGCCCAAGTCCAGCTGGTTCTACTAAGCACTGGCTGGCATGTGATCCACATGTGACAATATTTTTTTTCTGTTTGTTTTGCTTGGGCGTTGGGAAAGCGATGACTGGATTTACTTCATTTTCCTTTGTTTAAAAAACATTGCATCAAGCGACATGGGGGGACTACGGGGCGTTTGGAAGGAAGGCTACGCTGCATTACATTGTTTGAGTAGGATAGGAGATGCATTGGCATGATGCGCGAATACCCTTGAGAATTGAATTCATCATCTTGAGCTTCACGTTTTCGCAGGCAGTGAGTGAGTGCATGAATGGCTGACAATGAGGATGGGCTCGGGCTCCCTCCCCCAACAAACGCATCGTCGAATGGCCCTAATCTCGCGATGCCGATCTCCCGAGCAGTTCGTATTGCCGTTGCTGCGAAAAGGAGTTGTTGAGATTTGACTCAAGCCTCCCGTTTCAAGGTTAGGGGGCAAGTAGCTGCCAGAAATATGCAAACCGTCCAATTAAGTTTGCGGGCTCGGATAGCTGCGCCGAGCCGTGTTGCCGTGCTGGCCGGGGCGGCGCCGAAGATCCGGGCACTCCAAAGTCTAGAATGCGCCGTTCGCGGGCCAAGCTTTTTGTGGCGTCGTCCAGTCGTGAGCCTGCGGTGCTGCACATGGCACCGCTGGGGCGCGGCCATTTGGTTTAGTGACGTGACCTAAAAATGCAGGTCCAAATAGTTCAAATACATGGTCTAACCTACCCCGCCGCCACATGATCTCGGTTTTTTTTTGGTCTTGGTTCTTTTTGCAAATGGTAAGTGAAGTTCCATCTGATTGTCTGGCTGCACCGCCTCATTTCATGGCCTCGCAGCTGACCATCCCTCGAGTGTGGCTGCTGAAATACATACCTCGCCTTGCCGCATGCGTCCGTCGCCGCCGTATTGATGACGGCATCGATGTGCATTATTCATACTATTAATACCGTCATCTTTCAGCCCTACGCCCATCACCTCGCTCCCTGCCTTCTATAAAACCCCATTCGCCGCTGCACTGCCGTCCTTGCTCTGCCTTGGAGGGTGATCGGCGTTGCTCAATACAGTCTCGTTGGTTCACATTTAAGCTCACCATCTGCCCATCCGTGACCACCATCATGCTGCGGCATCACACCCCCCTCAGCTGCTTTGTCCACTTTGGGATCGGCGTGCTAGTTCTCACTTAGAGCCTTTCTCCCATAATAACCGCCTGGCTCCGTGCTGTCACGAGTTGGTTTCGCTCCCTGTCGCCAAGAAGCTGGGGAACCGGGGCAAGCAACCCTCAGCGCCGTTTGTAGCAATGACTGCCTCAGTTCCTTCCAAAACGAGGGGCGTTTGCTGTGTCGCCCCTCAGCCCGGTGTCTTGTAGAGGCAAAGCCTCGTTGCCTGCCGTTCCTTGATGTCATGGTGGTTCACTTTGTGCCCTGGGAATAAATACCCACTGAGATCTGGCTGCCGCGACCACGGGACTTCAAACCGCTGATGCCAACGCCCAAACCCACGAGACCACAGCATCACCACCCAGAGTCATTACCTGCGACAAGGCTGCACGCCCGTTTCATATACCTATAGAAAACCCCAGGCCTCGCGGTCCCCCCCCTCTTCGTCATGTCAACACCCCAAGAAACCAGTCCGTCTGAGGATGCTCGCGCAATGCAGTTGCGCACTCGAAAAGAGCGGAACTTTGAAGAAATCGAGACAAACCTGCCCGACCCCAAATCCCAGGCTCTCCAGCACCCGGTAGCCGCCACAGGCTTCACTAGAGTCACCAACTGGCTGTCCAACCTCAGCAACATGACGCGCTATGGGCGACAGGTCGGGGGCGACGACATCGTCTGGCTGATGGACAACACCGCCTACCGCTCCAAGAATGGCGGGTGGGAAGCCGAGTTTGTTGCGGCGGTCTTCGAGCCCGACTTGAAAATACGCCTCGCGGACACCGTTTCGAGCATTGCGAAGATGGTTGGGCTAGCTGACGATGCGGAGGAGCGGGATACCATCGAGGAGCGCCTCATTCCCTTCCTCTGGGATATCCAGACGATTCGTGTATTCAAACTCAACCATCACGGGAGGGCGTTGAACATGGGCCCAACCAGTTTCAACGGCATAACGTCTCACGTTTTACCGATCAGGTCTCAAGAGCCTGGGCGCTTCGTCACGGGTACTGCCATGGTACCGGAAACTGTCAAGGGTCTTCTCAATATGCGCACGTATTACGCTGGTCCAGACGGATGGGGGATCATCTCCGATATTGACGACACAATTAAAATCACCAATACCAGCGACCCGATGAGTGTGTTGCGTGAGACCTTTGTTGAGAAGCCCAAACCTGTCGCTGGCATGCCCGAACTGTACATCGACATCAAGTCCTATCTCCCTCTCGACACGCCATGGTTCTATCTGTCTGCCTCGCCCTACAACTTGTACCCTCTCCTGCAAAAGTTCCTGCAGAAGTACTATCCCTCTGGCACCATGATCTTGCGCGACTCGAGCTGGCGGAGTGTTGCAGGGCTGCTGTCTGCGCTCACCATGGGTACCGAGGAGTACAAGATCGACCGCATGAAGAAAATCAACTCGTGGCTTCCCAAGAAGAAGATGATTCTGATTGGTGATTCTACTCAATCCGATCCGGAGGCATATGGTGAAATGTAAGTTAAAAAAAAAAAAAGAAAACTTTCGCTTTGAGCATGGTTTACTAACAGCTTTTAGCTATCGTACGTTCCCTGGCTGGGTGAAGATGATTCTCATCCGCAAGGTCACCGATATGAATGCGCTCGGAATCGACGAGAAGAACCAGCTAAAACGATTCGAGAAGGCCTTCAAGGGTGTCCCTCTCGACTCGTGGCACGTTTTCGAAGATCCCAAGCACTGCAGCCTAATGGTCGAGAAGATGATTCGCCGGTCCGGCAACTGATCAAATTTCTCTTCTTTCTTTGACATGGTTCTAGTATTATAAGCTGACGAAGACTAATTCCCGAGTACTGCTTTTATTTTTGTGTACACTATTGTTTGAGATTGCATGGCGTGTTTGGTTCGGATTGATTGTAAATGAATTTAGATCCTGGGCATTCATAGAGCATTGTATTAGATACCCGTAGACAAATTATAGTTCCTACACAACGAATCCCATTATTGCAGCTTCTGTAACATCCCCTCACAAGTCTTTGCTGATTTCTCCACATATTAATCCACCACTGAGTCTTTGTGAGAAGTTTTAGTTCGTCCGATTGCTCTCTTCATTAAGTTATACAAGATACCCATGAAGTTCAACCTGCGCCTGACCGTAACCACCAACGCCCTCAGGGGCCCTACAGAAGGTCCTCACTGTGATCTAAAATGCCCTGCATTTTAGTATGTTTGCCTCTCCTTTCTTTTCCTTCAGATTATCTAGAGGGATCTGGAAATTTTCTGCTCCACAGGGAGTTGGGATCGCTTCCGACAGTGCACGTCCGCTCATGACTCTGAAAGTGACTCTGAACGTGATCTTTTTGACGAAAGAGATCAGCGAAGGAGTGGTATAAAGGATTAATTGCTGCTTATTCCATTAGCACAGGCTTCCCATGAGAAGAAGCATATATAGAAGGTGCTCACAATCACGTGTTCGATACCGCCAACAACTTTGCTGAATGGATGGAAGCCATAAAGGTTGGATATCAAGGTGAACAGAGAGGTTGAAATTGTTAGGACAGAGTTTTTTAAGGTTTCAGCACTTTTGGAGATGACTCTGGACCTCTTTGGCCCGGAAAGATAGATAGAAAGGCTTGCACTACGACGGACTGGGACTTTCTACACTCTCCAACCTTTCGCCCTGGCAGTGTCATCGAGCCGAACTCCATACAAAACGCATTTCCAACTGCTATTTTCGAACGCAACACAGCAAACAAGAGAAAGGGAAAGAAAACCCTCGCAAGCATGGCACAGGAAAACGGAGTGTGCACTAGCACAAAAAAGTATAATCATATATCCTGTGCCACCACGAATATTCGTGCTAATGAGCATAGAACCATTTTGTCCGCCCCTACTAGATTCTTCAAAGCCGTCAGGCAGGGGTGGAGAGACTATAAGAATGGGCGCAAATTGCGCAAGATGGAAGAATATGGAGTGGGAATACAGGACCATTCGGCCCAACTAGAGGGCGCGCACTCGCCAAGCGGGCGTCAAGGATGGCAGGCCCAGGGCGGAGAGTACCCTTGGCGCATCGAAAAGACCATCCAGGGAGATACCACTTGGCGAGGAACCTGGGTTCTAGAAGTCAAGGACTTGTTCGAAATCACCTGGGAGCGCCGGCGGGTCCACGACGGGAGGAAGTGGAAGTGGGAAAGCATTCCGCAGGGACACTGGCCGTTTTCCTCCGAGAGCAAGATGCAGGATAAGCCAAGGAATTGAACATGTTCAGGTGGATACTTGGGAGGATTTAAACTTGGCTCTTTTTCAGGGTGATCACTGAACCCACCCATATTCTTTTTTTCAACCAAGAAAACCGTCCTATAGCTTTTATCTAATCTCTCTTCTTATCGGTTCATCATCCAGACATCCCTCCAGGCTCATCCCAAAATGTATGTTGTGCCTGTCGGCAGTTTCGCGCCAGATTCTAATCGTCTCCTTGCTTGGCTCTGGTAAAGGATTGGCAATCAACTCTAGAGGCGGAGAATCCTTGCCACTAGTAGTCTGATACGTAATTCCTGGGTAGGCAATACTACGAAACCAAATTCCCAAACTCCTGAGTCGCGGCATTTGTCCGGCGCGCTTTCCAGCAGCAATGGATATTTCATCAAAAAGCTGAGGATCTGTGTGAGATCTAATCCTGAGCAGCCGCTGCTCACCCGCGACACCGTCCCTTAAGAGACTAGTAGACGGTGGTGCAAGTCGAATGGAGGGTATTTCGGGATCTGGTACGGAAATCCATTGGCCAGATGGTAGTACCGGGTCAAAAGTCAAGTAAAATCCCTCCATATTGGGCCAACAAGGTTTTTCTTCGATTGAAGGCGACCACAGAGCTGTAGCATCTAACGTGCCCCCAAAGCCAAAATCAACGAGATTGCTTCTTTGGCTAAAAGCGTAAACCGATTTGCTCAGAGGATCAATACCATTCACAGGAAGGATACTCGCAGGCTGGAAAGATTCATCACGGGGAGTTGTCCGGAAGTACATCAGCGCGAATCGCTTGACTGACTTGGGAACTATGGCTAGCCCATCTGTAAGCCCTTTCCAAGGAGTATTAGTATCAGGGCATTATCTATAAAAGAAAAGACAAACCTGTTCGTTGCTGGATTCTAAGATCTCGGTCCAACTTCTCGGCATCTGTTAATTCCCAGGACACTGTCTCCAACCGGGGCATCTTGCTTGAAAGAAGACACATCATGCGAGGCTCAAAGGCAACACTGTGTGCAACGAGTGTTGCTACAAATGATTCTACCATGGGAAGTTCTGGAATTTCTTGGTATATACTCTCGTCGAGTTTCAGATATGAAATAGATGCGTTTCCAGCACAAATTCTGTCCTGGTCCCGCTGATGCGGAAGTTCATAAGGGGCCCAGGGATTTTCGCGGAAGGTGTGTATAGGGATTTCCAGTTTCAGGGTAAGTGTAGGCCTCTCTGCAGAGGGAGTTGGCTCAAGCAGGGTAAACAAGGACTGGATAGCGCGTGAAGCGGCCTCGTTTAGGGCTTCAAAGCCAATTAATCCCGGAGCAAACTTGAAGGAGACCTCCATGTATCGGAGGTGGGACAGGCGACGAGGTGTTAGGATAGGATCTCTAAGTGCATCTTGAAGTCTCTTGGGCGTCAGAACGAGGTATCTAAAAGTGATTTCCTCAATGACAAGCTGCCATGAACGAGATATAGCCGCATACTGCGCCAATGCATTTTGCGGAACGTTTTGGAGAATGGTAAAGGTTTGAACTTCTTGGATTATTACGTCCTCTTCTTTTAATTGCACAAGATAGGAAGCAATATTTGAGGTAATCTCCAGCGGAAGGGCGTTCATTTCCGTGCCAGAGCATTCGGTAGACAACGGAGGGAATAGTACGTGATGATTCAACTGTGGCACACCCAAGGACAAGCATGCGCCAAGCGCGCCACATCACGTGCGCGATTAACTAAGCTCGGGTCATGGTTGACGGATGAATGGTTTGAAGGCGTTTTCGTCCGCCTACGTAGCAAAGGGAATTGGGAGTGATTAATTGCGACTAAGGCAAGACCAGATATCTGAGCGCCGGGAGGGGCCGTGCCTGACACGTCTAATTGTGCCAGACGGGATCAATTAACTGGGAAACAAAATGATCACTGCGTTTCTTAGCTTGGATTGCAAACTCAGGGTCGTGTGGGTGACACAGCTCCGTCAAAGAGGACCCGTCGTCGGCGTCACATCCCTCGGTCACTCTACACCCCTTGGCAGTGTAGGAATGCTCATGCATTCCTGTTCCTAGGATAGGGCCAATGGAATACGAGCTACCAACACAAATGACGACCTTTTTGCACTCCGCACCGGTGCGATGCAACAACGAATGTCTTAGATAGTCACAGGGGTGCTAGTCAAGGGCAGTGGGGAGAGACGAAACTCAATAATTCTATAGATAGTCCTTGGTTGCCCTAAAGAAGGGACCTTTTTTTCTCCCTGCTGGTGCTGAGTTTCTTTCTTTTTTTTTATTCCTCTCGTCCTCGACAGCGGCCTGCGGCAGCAGTCCTAGCTGAGGCACGCACCTTCAGGGCTGGAGCTCTAATTATGGAGTGGGCGTCAGCGCTGTCGGCGCGTGAGCCGTTAGGCAGTTAGGCTGCAGAGGCACCCTGGAAGGTTTGAGACCAAGCACCATCATGCCCCACAGTCACCCGCGAGCTTGGTAACTTCACGTAGGACCACTCAAGGGCCGCTGAGAATGGCTCATGGTCGATCGTAGGCCAAGGCGGGGGATCCTTTAATCTTAGATTGCCGCAGCCAGAGATATGGATATGCGGTGTTCCAAGTAGCAGAGAAAAAAAGAAATAAAGTAGAGGAAGGACGAGGCCTGGCAGAAGGGAGACATATGTATATGGTTGCTCTCACACTTGTCCTCTCCCTCCTCTCCTCGCAATCGCTTTCATCGCCATCGGCCGAGTGGCTCGCGCACGTGCATCACCCCAGCATTTCTGGCGGCGGCTTGAAACCACCAGTCGTAATCCTTCTCCCTAACCATCATCCAACATCAATCGTCCGCTCGCTCGTCCCAATCCCCCCAATTCGCAAGTTCCCCTCCGTTACACCACATCGTCGCCGTCAGCAACTCGCGCGCTCGGCCGTCCTCTAGGCTCCAACGCCGCCCTAGCCTGCAAGCACTGCCTCCCGACCCCATCAATCCCCATCCCTGTCGCCCACAAGAGCCGCCAGCAATGTTGCGCTTCGCCCTCCACGTCGAGTCATGATTGCGCCTGGATCGCTTCGCCTTCCTCATCACCGTCCGCTACAGGGTCCGCCCCACGTTGCGCATCCGCGACCGTCCCGTTTTGTCTTTGTCCCCCACACAGCCGCCGTGAGCTTCGAGTCGTAGGCCCTTCCTGGGCCGACTTAGCCCGGTATGCTCTCTCATCTGAGGTTCCACCGTCGAGGGCCCTCGAACCCTGCCTCGCCATTGCCCGACCAGAATCCGGCCTCTCCTCAGTCCTCGTCGCTCTCGCCATACCCTCCAGAAACCTTCTCTCCAGACCAGCCCACGCCCTCATCCGCTTCCCCCGCTCTGCCGCCCACCCTGCCGCCGATAACTCGAGTTACGTCAGCCGATACAGTCCCGTCCCTGGAGCCTCGACGAGATGCCGATATGGCACCCGAATCAGATCCGAGGCTGCAGCAGCAGTCACGGTCACCATATAATGGCGGTTCCGGATTCATAGGCGGGGTTGCCCTTCAGAAATACCAGCGCGATATGGAAACCTACAATGTCGAACCTGCGGACAACACCAGAAACCCCGTCCCGCAGTCTGGGCCCTCGCGGCCTATGTCTCAGATGCCCAGGAATTCTACGTTGCCTGCTGCTTCGTTCAGCACGCCAACCGATCTCCAGAATTCAGCGAGTGCCCCAACTGGCCGTCGCCCGGCCGGCGCCCGAGTCCAAGCCGATTTACCAATGCTGTCCCAGACGCCCAGCAACACAGAGAATCCGAAGCCTAAAAAGGGCCTCCCGTTCCTCAAAAATCCAATGTCAACACTGTTAATGAGGCGGAAGAATACTCAACAAATGGCTAGCCTAACGTCTCTTCCACTGAGGGGTGGCCCAGAAGAGCCCATGTATGATCCTCGAATCAAGGGAACGCGCGTTCACGACTTCAGCGCCCCGCGGCCTCGAAAGGTTGCCCCAATTAAAGACCCAAATCATGCGCAATCCCCCTCCAACTCAGCCGTCCTACCTGATAAAGCAGCCATTTCAAGCCCTCTGCTTCTATCGCCAGAGAGCGCTCAGGTTTCCGCCACAAACTACCGCGCCCCGAGTAACGCTTCAGCGTCAGTATATTCACAAGATTCTGGAGGTCTTAAAAATACACCAAGTACTACATCAGCCATATCAGACCCGACAACAGGAACCTCTGACCCAGCGGTACTCCCTCCTCCACTGCATTCTCCTCCCCCGCCGCCACCTCCTGCCGCTCCGTTGCATTCTCCGCCGCCCCCTTCTCCAGCTGGAGGGAATCAACCCATATCAGTGCAACCTAGGTCATCTCAGGCATCACGTCTTATAGACGAAACTAGCTCGATGTACTCAAGAACATCCACACGACTCGCCCCCTCGAGGGGACCTTCTGTCTCTGGGTTTTCAGTGAAGGATCTTTCTGCTCTACCTCGGCACATGAAGAGCACGTCTTCAAGGTTTAGTTTTGACATGGCTGGGGCCGCGCAACAAGAAAAGCTTCTTGAAGAACGACATCGCCAAAGGGAGGCAGAGAAGCGAATAAGCGAGCCCCCCTCAGCCAGTCGAGACTCGCGATATGATGATTTCGACGAAGATGCATTTGACTATGACGCCATGATGGACGACAACGGCTTAGAAGAAAGAATACCTGGAGTTAACGCGGATTATGAAGATGACTACTATGAGGAGGAGATCAACATGGTCGGGGAGGATGATATCGGTGCTGAATTGGATCCTGACAATGACCAAGAAAACTTTGCCGGCTTTGTCTTCCAGCGATCGAACCCGACCTCATCATTGGCTAGCCCTCAAAGCGCCGGATTCCTGATGACACCACGAGACGTAGATGGAAATCCCATTGGTTATGCTATGAGCAGGTATAGCCCCGGACTTCCTGATTCCGTGTCCCCAGGTCTCCTCTCACCTCGAATGCCACCCAGCATTGATCAAACTGCAGGACTGGGTATCCAGGGGCTTGATGTTCCCGGGCCCACCCAGCTTCAGAACGAAGTTGCATTCCAACAAAATCAACAATTGGACCCCGCCAACCCGCCCAGACCCAACAGACAGGATGACCTCTACTTTGACGGTGGAATGACTGGTTTTGAAAATGAGTTTGCCGAGGATCTTGCCGCGCCGCCGGAATGGGATGACACCCCTTTCGACGAATCCATCTTCGACAACAACGACACTGATCAATATGGCCGACCAATTGCTGGGGCTTTTGCCCAGGCACAGGCCGACCGACGCGCAGCCCTAGAAGAAACAGCTAAGCGAGAGTCCGACACAACATGTCGTCTCTCTGCCCAATCTGGTGTTTCCCAGTCAACTGCTCATACCTCCCTCAGTGCTGGCGGTACTAAGGAAGTTCCTGAAGAGCCTAAGAAAGACTCCCCTGCCCATTCGCCGGAGGAGAGTCCCGCCGAAGCCAAAGGAACGAGCCCTGGCGATGACTCCGTTGCTGCTTATCAAGCTGCCCTTGCCGCAGCTGCCCATAAGGCCGTTCTCTCGGGCAAATTGAACCGTGAAGCATCGCCCCCGCCAGACGAAACCCCCATATCGGAAGTGGGTTATTCCCCAAACACCCCTGACCGCGGGGTTTCCTTCGACGATGACTATGACTATTCATACGAGGACATGGCCGACTTTGAGCTTGACGACGATGCCATTATTGCAGAAGCAAATGCCAGCGCCCTAGCCAATGATTCAGATGGGTGGTATGGCCAAGAGTTCGGTTTTTATTCCGCTCCCGCTGGTTCTCAAAATCCTACAGAATTGGAATATGCCAACGGCGGAGTTTTTGCATCAAGAGGGGGCCTAGATCGCTCGGTGAGTGGTCGCATGGTGTCTCGAGAACCAAATCTGACTCCCATCACGGAGCGATCTGAATACTCGAACCGTAACTCAATCATGAGCCTGAATATGCCCGGCTTCAGCTCAGGGACTCCTATTCAAAGCCCTGGTCTTGCCCAGCTGGCCCTCATGGGCGACCGCGGAGACGAAATGAGCCTGTCTGCCTTGCTAAGACTTAGATCTAAAGCCTGGGGCGGCTCTCAGGCCAGCCTTGCCTCTAGCCAGGGATCTCCTCGGTCAGAAAGAGGTGACGTTCCAGGTTCACCTTGGGCACCAACATTTTCTAGTCCAACTACATATCAGGCTCGTAAGAATTCCGTCTTGTCTACTGTTAGTCAGGACTCCGAGGATAACTATAGCGTATCCGGAAGCCCGACATTGACAGGAGGCATTCCTGGCCTCACATGCTCTCCGCCACCTATCCCTCCCTTGGCAGAAAACGGATATGAGTCAAGCGAGGGCACAGGATTATTATCGTCACCTATGACACAACAAGTCCCACATTGGGATGCGATGTATTCGCCTGTCACCAGTATACCTGATACGCCTCTGTCGCCCTCGGGAGTGAACACACTCGAACGTCACAGAAGCTCTGGCAGCTCGGAATCCAGCAGCGCTCGACGTGCTGGGTTGGGCCACCGACACAAAGGGTCAGCTGAGAGTATCTCGTATAAGAAAGAGGATGATAGTGGTGCCAGCCGCTGGGTCTTGGAACGACGGCGGACTGGCGAATCGGGGCAGGAGATTCTAGAGCGAGAAGTTGTCGAAAATGGGCATATTTAGTCTTGCATCATCCTTGTGGATGAAAGATGGATGTATGACAATGTTTTTAAGGGGATATATTACATACATGGCGAGAGGAGTTGCATGGTGGGAAACTATTATATATTTGTATCATGCTATACGGGTTGGATACCGCTCAATTGTAGCGACTCATTTCGCCCATTTGTTTTTAGATGAGCATGTCTTGCAAAGGATGTTGAAAAGCTCAATTTATTGCTAGGGGAACTATACCCAGGAACTAGTTATAGGATCAGTAGGCTAAGATAGTAAAAGTGGTCGACCTGTAGCTGGAACTCAGGCTTCGAAAGCGTAATGACGAAAATCAAGGCCGTTAATCTTATCACACCGTTTATCACCCTTCCCTGTCAAATATCCTGGCCGTAATTTCATTTCATGCGGACTAAATGGACAGTGGCGACGATAGAATTTTTATATAGCAGTGGTACTCATCATCTCTCGTGGTACGCGAGAAACTCAAGACCTCTTCATTCAGGGTAGGTGGTGGGTGAAGGTGCAGCTGGTGAAATACGGTATTTCTTTTGTCAAGGAGTTAGACCCTGGGCGACGACAAATATTGAAATACAAGGAGAAGCGGTGAATAACAAGAAGGATATGAAAAACGCTTGTTTTATAAACCAGCATTGCTTTATGATATTCCCGTGGAGGAGATGGCTGCTCGGCCGTTAAAGTTTCTCAGGGAAATCCCCCAATGCTATGAAAGAAAAAAGTTGCACCTAGGTGTTTTAAAGCAACAATTCCACCCTTTTAGCGAGTAAAATAGACATATATATTCATTCTAATAACTTTTACCTTGTACTCTTAGCCCAGATCACACTTTGGAGTAAATGTTTCTTGCCATGGAGCATGAGGCCGAAATTGTGCTTAGTAAGCGACTAAACCGGCTTCATTCGCCGATGAGTCGCCACTTGATTTGTACAACCAGCTTTGCCCCCATCTTCAGGCCAGTAATACGGCCGTTGTGCCATCTCCATTCTATATAATCTCATTAAAAATTAGACATGGCAACTCCTTTGGGGAGAACGTCGTTTTTGTGCCGGCAATGCCTGCATGTCACTCGGCAAGTTAGATGGGTGCCGGCCAACCACTACTCAACGCAAGCTTCAGTCAAAGACAAGACTGGAAATGAAGATGACAGTCCTAAGGAACTGCAAACAGAAAAAGAGACCGAATCACAGAAAAAAGAACCGGGACCATTGGCCCGCCGGCTAGAAGAAGCGACAGAGGAGGCTCTATTCACTGGCGGAACAGCAGGGCGGCGTGCCATTGAGGACGCGGGTTTTTCTGACGAGTTGAAAGAAAAGCTGCTGGACAAGATTGCAAACACAAAATTTAGGAATCAGTATGCCGGAGCCTTTGCCCAGGCAGAAATGCCCGCATCTGCTGGAGAGGGCACGAAGCACATGGCGTCAGCGCAGCCTTGGACCGGCCAGGAGTCGACGGAAGATGGTGTCCTACGAATGCTGGATGATGCCAAGAAGCCGCTTGCGCCAGGTTTACGAGGTAAATTTGAGCCACCTCCAGTCGACATGAGGTTGCAACGATCATCAGCAAGGTCTCCAGGGCAAAAGGCAGCTACGGCGAAGGAAAGGGCATCCATGTATGTGGGCATGGAAATGAAAAGCAAGAATGGCCTGACGGAAGAGGAACGGGAGGCGTACCGAAAAGAACTTCGAGAGCGGTTCGACCCCGGGGCCAGGGCCATGCCCAACACGGTGAGCGGGCTCGCGGCGTTGGCCAACGAGCGCATCGAGAACGCCATTGCTCGAGGCCAGTTCAAGAATATCCCACGTGGTCCAGGAGTGAAGCGAGATACGCGTGCGGACAACCCTTTCATTGACACAACGGAGTACATCATGAACAAGATGATTCAAAGACAGGATCTGGTACCACCATGGATCGAGAAGCAACAGGAGCTATCCAGGGCTGTCAACGTGTTTCGGGCAAGACTACGCAATGACTGGAAACGGCATGTTGCAAGGACTATTGCATCCAAGGGCGGTTCTTTGCAAGAGAAGATGCAGAGGGCTGAACAATACGCACAGGCGGAAAAGCTACATAACCCGAGAGTGCGGAATGATGATAAGACGAATGCCCCAGAGGCTAAGTCAGCGGCAATGGAAGCCGAAAATGAATCCACCCCCACCCTTGAATCGAAACCAGGTGTCATCGAGTCGGGGCCTCTCCCACCGCCATTCCGGGACGCCTCGTGGGAGCAGAAAGAGAAGACATATCTGGAGCTTGCGGTCGAGGACCTTAACCGGTTGACGCGGAGCTACAACTTGATGGCCCCAGACCTCGCCAAGAAGGGATACTATTCGCTGGAGAGGGAGCTAAGGATGTGCTTCGCCGATGTGGCGCCCGAGATAGCTAGGGAAATTCAGGTGCGGGCGCTAAGGGGCGAGGGGCGGACCCGCGGATTGCGGGGAGGTGGTGAGGGGACGCGAGGGGATACGGGAATCATGGAGCGCCTGTCTGGGGGGAAGAAGGTTCAGATTCACGTGGAGGCGGAGGAGAAGGCCTACGGGCTAAAGCAGTGGTGGAGAGATGTGTGGAAGAAAGAATAATGTGCCCTATTGGTGTAATTGATACAGCCGGTTCTTCCCTCCTCTGCCTACTTGATAGCTGTTTGGATATATGTGTACATTGCCAGATAAACTCGGCGTTATATGCTTTTGTGTGTGCGCGTACGTACATCCATGAATGGACATTACCTCGTACATATCCTGATACACTACGTAGACTAGGTTATGCCCTGTCCCTGGCCGTGTTACAGACAAGAGCATCACTTCCCTTGTTGGAGGGGGATCGACTGAGTCAAAACTCTTCACAGCCATTTGCCCGACGAGAAGCTCGGATCCTGGTCCCGGCCCACGTGTTCATCGAACAAAAGCAGGCAGCAGGGAAAAGAACCAAGCAGAGAGAAGACCAAGAGGAAGTAAAAAGCAATTCACGGTTAGAAAGGGTCCAAGGACTGGGGCGGGATGCAGAATTTGGAGATGGGTGGCCCCTCATCGCAAAAACTCGGAGAGAAGGCCGCGACCTAGCGACATGGAAGTGGACGAGTCAGGCGAGCCGTCAGCTGACGCCATGCCTGAATAGGCAGATGACCCCTCACTCCGAGGGCGTTTTTGGAGTTTGTTAGTTTGTTAGTCTGCTAGCCCTCCAGGTTGGTATGCCCTCGGGAAAAGGGCGTAGAATGTCGAGGTGCTTGGCGGCGAGCGGGCGTTGCTGGGGTAAGATATTTCCCAGGCTTCCGGTGTCTGAACGACCCTGCGCCTTTCGTCTCTTCCCATTGGAAGCTCCACACCCGATCGGACGGGGTCATGTTCAAACTGGCGACTGGTGGTGCGTAGCTTCTGCAACCATATGGAGTAATTCTCCACCTCTGCCAATTCTCCCTCCCCTCCGCCTTTTTTCGCACCCCGGCCGGGCCCTCCTCCCCTCCCCGGCTCCCCCAGACTATTGTTTTATTGACTCGTTCGTTTTTTACCCCGCGTGGAGTGCGGGCGATGCTAGGTTTCCCCGGAGGCTGGGCAGGCCGGGGTTGCTCATGTTCAACAAGGTGGTGTCAGTAGCGGTGGTGGTGGTGAATTTGATACTGATTCCCTTCCCCCAGACGGGCCAAGGATGTGAGAAGAAGAATCAGCCACCAGGCTAGCGAGCCGTCTAGAGAAATGAACTACGAGGTATATACCCATTGCAAAATTTGAGGGAAATAGCGGAGCCGTTCAGGTCGGTGAAGTTCCGTTTTTGAGCTGTGGTGGTTGAGAGGGTGTTGGTCGGAACGACGAACATACATGGGAGACCCCTACCATGGGTCGTTAAAACATGCGCCTGTACGTACATGTATCGTGCAGGTGAGTTTGGGTGTTCTCCAAGAAAGACGTATGGTTCTTGACGTAAGTTGTTGTTTTGGTTGTTCCTCACACTTGTGTAAATCAACCGAACCACCTGCGAGCCCAGACGAGGTCACGGTCAGCCGAGATGCCGCGCTCAGTTACCGTTGTCAACCCGAGCCATCAATAGGTTTTGTTGGCTTGGAGAAATAGCTCCTCTCTGTGGCGCTTTGGAGTAGGAAGGCGTGCCGTAGCCGCCAATTACAGTCATGTCATTTGGCCAAGGAACAGAGTTCGTTCATGTCGTTGCGTCGGCCTTCTCGCCGTGTGGCTACCTTGGGTGGTCCCTCCGCACCCCCCACGACAAGCCACTAAAAAAAATTGGCATCGTAATGGAGAAGCGATGAGCTTAGCCCACGGTTCGTTTTCTTTTTTTTTCTTTATCGTGCTCTCCCGGCCCTGAAACTGCAGATCGGGTGGGTTTTACCGCGGCAGAGCCGCAACTTAAGACGCGTCCCACTTCCGACTCCAGGTCCTGTCTTGTTGGAGAGGATTGCGGGGAGCATATAACGGACAGCGGCATTTGGGCAAACTACCTATGTTAATTGAGATGCGAAACCGATAAGTGGTCGGCAGCTAACCCAATCGACCTTAGTATTCGGCCCTTTAAGGTTGTGTCGCTGCCGCCATGTGCAGCCTATAGCCGAGGTGGTGGTGTCGTCAAGTCTAAGTTGCCTCTATCCCCACATCTGCACCATGCCTCCTTCAGCCGTCAGGGAAGAGAGAAAAAAATTAATGGAATCCCAACGTTCAAACCGCAGCCAGCTAAGTCATTCTCGCAAAAAAAGCAGGCTAGCGCACCAATTTCCCCCACATGGCAGCCCGAGTCTTCCCCAATCCAACCTCGGCCATGATCCAGATCTCGCTAAAGAGGCGGCAAACCGAGAGAGAGTCATGAACCGGAGGCAGTCGAGCCAATCACGTCTTCTTCATCACACATCGCCAACTGTCACGCTACCATCTCGCTGCAACGTCCATGACGCCCACGTACACACGCACACGCATTCGCTATTTCCCTCGTTACCCCCGGCACGGGTTCAGCCCAGAGCTAGCACGCAAAAGGGAGCAGGCTTCGGACGTTGGCATCCATGTCGTGTGGTCCCGGCTGCATTGCTCACGACAAATTCGCATCCCCGCAACGCGCTTTGGTCCCAACTGGGGTTAGGTGCTCCTCAAGCAGTCGCATCCCATCGCTCACAATCAACTCAAAGCTATCGTCTGCTCCCTTTCTCCTCGATCCCCGGCCCCCGTTTCCCCGCCCACCTCTGGTCTTAGTCCCAGTCTTGGCCCTGGTCTAGGCCGTCTACGGACATCCCATCACAGAGGTCCACGGTCCATGGGTCGTCCTCGTGGTCAATTCTCCAGGATTCGGCACTAAAAAAAATCAATCCGGCCTTGATTGTCCAATGGTGGCATCGACATTATTCCAGACGGCCCAGAACCATTCCCACTCTCTTCTCATCCCCACGCGAAGCCATTCCCCCCTGGGGTTTCCCCGTCTCTTCCCCTGCCATTACCGCCCTCGTTCCGTCTGCCCACCTGCCGACTGGCCCAGAAAGTCGGTTGCCCAAGTTGGGGTTATAAAATAATGGCCTTGGATCCCCCCAAATTTTGCCTTTGCCAGTTTAATTACCCCTCACACGCAATCCTCCTTCCTCTTCCTCCTCAGCTCAAGTCTTGATAAACACCCAGCGGTCCCCGACTGCGCGTGCCTTCGTCAAGACTTGTTCTTCTCTCTCACACTCTGCTCTACACTCTGCTCCCGTCGCTGCTGTGCAAAGCACTGCAAGAGAAATCACGTTGCATTCAGCTTTGGCTTAACAACGGCACTTGACGTCCGTTGAGTGGGGACATCAACTAAGGAAGACCCCACAGATAGCCCGAGAGGCAGTCATACATATTTCTCCAATCTCCTTTCCAATCCCATTTTCTTCAATCTCTACATTCAATCCGTTTTGATCCTCCTAATACTCTCCCATCATGGCCGAGGACAAAGTCAACCCGGCTGTCTCAGCGACGCCGGACGAGGCTCACATCTCCTCCGATCCCAGCAAGACCCACGCCAGCATCATTGACCATGCTCGCGCCGCCACCGAGAAGGAGCACAACATGACCCTCCGAGAGGGAATCAGGCTCTACCCCAAGGCAATTGCTTGGAGTCTCATCATTTCTACTTGCATTGTCATGGAAGGCTTTGACATCAGTTTGGTCAACAATTTCTGTACGCCTCCACGAATCCATGATTTGGCCCCAGAAAAAAAAGTCCTTGTTTTTCGCTAACATCCCATGACAATAGATGCTTTCCCTCAATGGAACAGAAAGTATGGCGAGCTTACTGCTGATGGCACTTACGAGGTTCCTGCTTCATGGCAGGCTGGTCTGAGTAATGTAGGTTGAATCCACGTCATCCGCCCGCCACCGGTGAAAACCCTGCACTAGCAGAATTGAAGTTAATCTCGTACATGCTAGGGTGCTAACTGCGGCTCCATTATTGGTCTCTTCATCAACGGTTGGGTGTCTGAGCGCTTCGGTTACCGCTACACCATCATTGGCTGCCTCATCTGGCTCGCAGGCTGCATCACCATCTTCTTCACTGCCCAGAATGTCCAGGCTCTGCTCGCCGCCGAAATCCTTTGCGGTATCCCGTGGGGCATCTTCCAGACCATTACCATTACCTATGCCTCCGAGGTCTGCCCGGTCGCCCTCCGTGGCTATCTGACCACCTACGTCAACTTTTGCTGGGGTGTCGGCCAGGAGATTGGTATTGGCATCATCTACGCCATGTTGGACCGCGAGGACGAGTGGGCCTACCGTATCCCGTATGCCCTGCAGTGGATTTGGCCCCTTCCCCTTGGTGTCGCCATCTTTTTCGCTCCCGAGTCTCCCTGGTGGCTGGTTCGCAAGGGTCGCCTGGACGAGGCTAAGAAGTCTCTTATTCGATTGACCAGCGTCGACCGCGACACCGACTTTGACCCTGATGAGACTATTGCCATGATGGTCCACACCACTGCTCTCGAGGAGAAGATCACTGCTGGTGCCTCGTACTGGGACTGCTTCAAGGGTGTTGACCTTCGCCGTACCGAGATTGTGTGCATGGTCTGGGCTATTCAGAATCTCAGTGGCAACTCATTCTCTAACTACTCCACCTATTTCCTAAAGCAGGCTGGTCTTTCTGACCGCAACTCCTACGCCTTTGCCCTCGGCCAATACGGTATCAACATGGTCGGTGTCTTCGGTGCCTGGGGTCTGATGACCCTTGGAATTGGTCGTCGATCTTTGTATGTGTGGGGTCTTGCCGGTCTCACTACTATGCTCTTCATCCTGGGTTTCCTCGGTCTCGTGCCTGATTCGCACCGCACCCAGGGCTCGCTCGCCACTGGAAGCATCATGATGGGTTGGGCTCTCGTCTACCAGCTCACCGTCGGTACTGTCGCCTATTCCCTTGTCGGAGAAATGTCATCCCGTCGTCTTCAGATCAAGACAGTTGTGCTGGGCCGAAACCTTTAGTAAGTCTACCTTCAGCTCACGTGCCCAATTCTGTGATTCGCTGTTGATTGAGTGATTCACGGTCGACGGAGCCATTGACTCAGATTGCTAACATTACACCTTACAGCAACGTTGTTGGTATCATCAATGGTGTTTTGACCCCATACATGCTCAACCCTACCGCTTGGAACTGGAGCAACTATGCCGGTTTCTTCTGGGTATGTACAAGCATCACCCGTGCATTGCCATGCCGGGGTATCGGCTGGACACAAAGAGCAAGAAAAATGCTAACCGATAAAAACAGGGAGGAATCGCTTTCCTGTGCCTCATCTACTCATATTTCCGACTGCCCGAGCCCAAGGGTCGAACTTTTGCCGAACTTGACGTGCTTTTCGAGCGTCGCATCCCGGCCAGGAAGTTTGCAGAGACCGAAGTCAACGTTTTCCACGAAGCTGTGGAAGAAAAAGTTATGGACGAGTACGAGAAGGTTGGTGTCACAACATTGGAGAAGACCCGCGACGAGGCGTAAATTTTTTGGGGATTTAACGAGAACTAGGGTTTGTGAGAGTTTGCGCAGGTGCCAGCCTAATGAGGGGTGCAATGCGACAACGCGATCTATGAACGCGATCTATGCACGCGAGATGGCGGCAGCATGGCGATATCTCGGATCTTTGTCGGGATTGAACAGGCTATGTATGCCGTGTGGTCGCATGCATCCGCACCAGGGCGGTAGTTGTGCTGCATGACTATGACGCACCGTAATGACTACGTATTATAATAAAATAAATCGAATTTTGACAGCACGAATTCATATGCATGTGAATTGTTGACGCAATGCTCCGGATCTGATAACGAGCTGAATTGAGTTCATAAGACTGCATAGTGTTTTGCTGGACCGGGCCGGTCAGGGCCATCGAAACGGGACCGGCATCGCCCTGGGCGCACTAGAAACCGAACGGGCGTTTCCATACTTGTGTTGATTGGCAACCAAGTACATGCCACACGACGGGAATTTTGTCCCAAAGTGGCCAGAACATCATCATAAAATAAATAGCTATACTATAAATAAACCAATTCTGTTGATTTATTTTTATTTTGTTTATTCGATTTAGTTCGGGATGGTGTGTCCGCGTGGGCGATCTGAACGGGTGGCAGAGGCAGAAAAGCTCAGGCAAGGGGGGGCCATATAATGCAAGGCAAGGAAGCTAGCAAGGCTTGAACGCGGTAGCGGAGGCATGATTAGCTGGATTGGCGCTGGCCCGTATCCGGGTTTGCTGGAGAAGCGGAGGAAGCGCTGGAACTGGACGGAGAAGACGAGAGCTAAAAAGAGGGTCCTGGAGGCGACAGTGTGGCAGATGGCCCCGAACTGGAGCCGGTCGGGCACCCGGAGCATACCGGAGCAGGCGAGAATTGAGCAACGGTGTGTGTGTGTGCATGTGGGCAAAAGGTGAATTGAAGCTGGACAAAAGCAAGGAAAGCGGTCTTGAGCTCCCGTCGAAGCGGATACGGTGTACCAAAAAAGTGGCCTTATGAGTGTGTGGAAGCGAAGAATTGGGTCATGGCATGAGAAATCGTACAATGGTTTGTTGGAAGACTGGGCTCGGCGCAAAGCAAAGAAGGGGGCTAGGGCACCAGCCGCGTCTTGTTTGGCGGCAGAGAAAGAGGCATGCTTCTCTCACATGTACCTCTCCAGTTTCTCCAGGAGTGCTAAACACTATGCAAAAGGGAACATGATGAACGTGCGCAATGTATCTGGTCCACCCGAGAGACCGCGCTGACGATGGGCACAGCGATGGCTTTGTTTCAAAAGGGCAGGATCCCTGAAACAAAAACCCTGCGTTGTACAAAGATTGCAGCTCGTTTAGGATCGAGGTTGACCGGGCAAGTGCGGGATAGGCCGCTCGTTGGCAAGAAATGGGGGGCCATGGACAAAAGGAAGCCAAAATGTGGATTGTCATATGGCATGGATGGGTTTATGGAGACTTCCCGTCCGGCCGCTTCAGGCGCGCCAGTCAGCAGTTCGGTCTTCTGATCTGGGGGGAGGGAGGGTACGCGATTATCCGCCGTGAAGAAGAAGAAGAAGAAGAAGAAGGAGAAGAAGGGGTCCGGTCCTCGCACTGGCGGGGTGGGAGAGGCCCGGTTAGAATTGACGTTTCGAGAGTGCGGATGCTGTTACTGATGCGTTTCTTTTTTCTTATTCAGTTATTTTGCGCAGCGACCACGCCGATGTCCGATGTCCGGGGTAGCCCCACCAGCATTTCGCATGTGCCCACAGGCGCTCTCTTGTTCCTTCACCTTGATGCCTGGGCGCGGTCGGCTGCCAATGGTTGGCATCAGGCCAGGGGAGGGGGAGGGGAGGGGAGCCCGCGTATGTAGCAATCCCACTCGTCATCCCACGCACGCTGGGCCATCTTGGTTGCTCCATCTGGTTGCTCCCGGGGGACCGTCGAGCGGCGTCTCGGGGCACATGTCTGGTGGGCGCTGTGCTGGTGTGGGGCGTCCCTCAGTGCCCCTCGAACCACATTCCGGCCCGCCATTGGCCTCGAGCTCCCTTCCCTTGCCCGCCTGGGCTCCGTGCAACTCCGATCGCCCAGATGGCCGAAGGTGGGAGGTGAGCTAGGCCAGGGAAGGAGCACCAGACGCACACACATTCGCATTGCAGCACTACACTTTGTTGCTCACCTCCACGCATCGCATTGCCTCACGGCCCTCACCTTACCCACCTGCCGCCGCCGCCCACCACACTTTACCTTCCCTCCCCTCCCTCCTCCCTGCCCCCCCTTCTCTTTTTATTTTGCTCGCCCTCCTCCCTTCTTCTTTCCTTCTCCTCCATCCCATCCATCTCTCCCACCGCCATCCCATCCTTCACCATGCTGTCCTCCGTCCGTGTCGCCAGCCGCCAGGCTGCTTTCCGCCCCGCCCGCCTCAGCGTCATCCGCGCTGCTTCCACATGGGCCAACGTTGCCCAGGGCCCTCCTGTATGAGCTTTCCCACGCCAATTGGCCTTCTCTCTTGATCCAAGCTAACATGTTGTAGGATGTAAGTCAATGCTTGTGCTTGAAAGCTTCACGAAAGCTTCATTGCTAATCAATTGCTTGTTTCCCCTCTCCTACAGGCCATTCTGGGTACGTTTTTTTTATGCTGTTCACTTTTTTTTTATTCTTTTTTTTCTGTCTCTCCGTTCCCCCGGATGCAAAACACCTCACCTTAACAACCAATTGGCGCTAACGCACCCTCTCTAGGTATCACCGAAGCTTTCAAGGCCGACAAGTTCGACAAGAAGATCAACCTTGGTATGTTCGCTCTTCACCCCGCAGTCTCGATCGATCCCACATCGATATCATGACATGAGTCAACACAAACCCCGTCGCTCCACCCATGGTCTGACCTTGTATGACCCACAGGTGTCGGTGCTTACCGTGACGATGCTGGAAAGCCCTACGTTCTCCCCTCCGTCCGCGAGGCTGAGAAGAAGGTCGTCGACGCCAAGCTGAACAAGGAGTACGCCGGCATCACTGGTGTTCCCGAGTTCGCTCCCGCCGCCGCCAAGCTTGCCTACGGCCCCGAGAGCCCCGCCCTCGAGCGCATTGCCATTACCCAGACCATCTCCGGTACTGGTGCCCTCCGTGTCGGTGCTGCCTTCCTTGAGAAGTTCTACCCCGGCGAGAAGAAGATCTACATCCCTACCCCCTCGTGGGCTAACCACAAGGCTGTCTTCAACCACGCCGGTCTCGAGGTTGAGCAGTACCGCTACTACGACAAGAAGACCATCGGTCTTGACTTTGAGGGCCTGATCGCCGATGTCAAGGCCGCCCCCAACGGCAGCGTCTTCCTCTTCCACGCCTGCGCCCACAACCCTACCGGTGTTGACCCCACCCAGGAGCAGTGGAAGCAGATCTCCGATGTCGTCAAGGAGAAGGGCCACTTCGCCTTCTTCGATATGGCCTACCAGGGCTTTGCCAGTGGTGACTGCGACAAGGATGCTTTCGCCGTCCGCCACTTTGTCGAGCAGGGCCACAACATTGCCCTCTGCCAGTCTTTCGCCAAGAACATGGTGAGTCGCATTTACAAGAGCTAAATTGGGTTGTGCCGTGCTAATCAGATTCCAGGGTCTCTACGGTGAGCGTATTGGTGCCTTCTCTCTCGTCTGCGCCGATGTCGAGGAGAAGAAGCGTGTCGACTCTCAGCTCAAGATTCTCATCCGTCCCCTGTACTCCAACCCTCCCATCCACGGTGCCCGCATCGCCTCCGAGATCCTGACCAACCCTACCCTCCACAAGCAGTGGCTCGGTGAGGTCAAGGAGATGGCTGACCGCATCATCACCATGCGTGCCCTCCTCAAGGAGAACCTCGAGAAGCTCGGCTCCAAGCAGGACTGGTCCCACATCACCAGCCAGATCGGTATGTTCGCCTACACTGGTCTTAGCGCTGAGGAGATGGACCGCCTTGCCAAGGAGTTCTCCGTCTACGCCACCAAGGATGGCCGTATCTCTGTTGCCGGTATCACCTCTGACAACGTTGGCCGTCTTGCTGAGGCCATCTACGCCGTCCGTGGTTAAACAATCTTAAAAGTAAAGTTGCCGATGCACGGGTGTAAAGGTGGTCCGGGCAAGTTGTAGTGGCCCCTCTCCGGGAATAAGTAGAAGGGAATAGCTCGATGAAAGTCGATAATGATCGGGAATGGCGGTCTAGGATGGGCTGCATATACCCCAAAGTATCTAGCCTGGGCCAAGATATCCCCTTGGCCTGGTAAAAGTAGGCAGATGAAACGAAAAAATCAATGTACGATCATAAACATAATTGCGGGTTGATTATCTATCGTGAGCTTTATCTATGTAATTCTGATATAAACAGGGGTATAGGTAATTGAAAAGGAAAGGGAAAAGGGGAAAAGAAGGTCTGATTAGCGGGGAAATTTAATGGGCATGATGGCATGACAATTTCCGGCGCATCGGACATTTCTCGTAAATGGCTGGCCAGATGAAGCAGTCACATTCCTCAGCTCAGCTTTAGTCGTTCGAGGTCACCTTGAACATCGTCCATCTGCCGGCCCATTTCGCGATAGACGCGGGACATCTCCTTCATCATCCTCTGCTTGCCCTCGCCGCCGTCGACTCCAACGCCGTACTCGCCCAGCTCGGCCCTCAGACCACGAATGCGCTCCTCGGCGCGGAACCTAGCATCCCGCAGGTGTGAAGCGTAGTTCTTGAGCGCATCGATGGCCTCAGGGGTGTAGACATCCCGGCGAACGGCGGCGGCGGCGAGAGCAGCACTGGCGTCGTGCTGCTGGGCCTCGAGGCTGGCTTCTGTAGCGCGCAGCTCCAGACTCCGGGCGATATGGCCATGCTTCCCCTCAATGGCGCGGACGAGGTGGGCGAGCGCCTGCGTGGAGGCGTGGAGGAGAGTCGTCAAAGCGGTGAGGGCGCGGAGTCGGTCGGCGGCAAGAGACGACTGCGCGGCAGCGAGCTCATTGCGGAGGGAGGTGAGGGTCTGGGGCAGGGCGGCGATGTGGCGGTGGAGGTATGAGGGGTTCGTGGCCGGGTGAGCGATGCGGGCGAGGCTGAGGGCCGAGGAGCGCAGCGTCGTGGCAATGAGCGGCGCGAGCGTCGGGAGGAGGGCTTCGATGTCGGAGAGGGGAGGGTGGGCGAAGAGCAACTCGAGGGATTCCTGGGGAAGCGGGGGGGAGTCCGGGTCGAGGAGCGGAGGGAGGACTAGGAGGAGGTCTATGAGAGGCTCTGGCAGTTCTGACTGCTGCCTGTGTCTGGCCGGCTGTGCTTCCTGCTGGTGATGTGGACGCAGGCGAGTCGTTCTCGAGGCTGGGCTCGGGTCCGTGGGCGTTGCGATTGCAATGGTTCGGGTAAGGAGATGGTGTTTCGCCGCCGTCAACCGACGACGGTCGAGTTCCTACAGCGAGACACGGTCGATTAGTTGATGGCCCGGTAGACATATCTCTCCCTCTCCCTCTCCCACCAAGGCAGATTCAGAACCAAGACTTACTTCTCGAACAGCGGCCCGCTCTCTGCCCGCAGGGATCTCTTTTGACGTTCCATCCGAGTTGAGAACGACGTGTGTCAGTTTCTTGTAGAGGTTTGCAAAATCTGGATTGTTTTGGAGGATGGCCTCGTCCACGGGCGGGAATGTTGCCATGACGGGCTGCGCTTCAATGCTGTAAAACAAAAAAAAAATAAAGTAAAAAACGGTCCCCCTCCTGGCGAATGCATGTGTTATACACAACTTACTGGGACCGCCTCTAGTTAGCTGGTCGTTGGTGGGGTGTTTTCGGGAACACTACACGCAGTCACCTGATTGGCAGAGAGGCCCCCCTCCGCAAGCCAAGCTTTCTGAGCAACCCATCGGCGCCGGAACATCACTAGCTTCCGGGCAATTCGAGCGTCCCATGCCAAAATTCTCCCCAAGCCGGGCCATAGCCAGCATCAAGTGTGAGCTGATCAGCGCATTTTGGACGGGAGCCGGACCGCGCTCAATCAGTCCTCCCATTCTCTGCCTCCAATTGAGGCCAATGCCTCGCCGCTGATTCAATTGCAACCGTTAGACCCCGCCTCGACGTCAAACTCGCCCGGCCCAAGTTCGAAAATTTAGACACCAAAAAAAAAGCAGGCCCGCCCGCCAGCCAAAGGCCTCACACGATACGCACACACGACACACCGACACCATGACTTCTTTCGCCAGCAGAAGGCCATTGGCCGCTGTCTCGTCCCTCCTCTTCGCCCAGCAGCCCGCCGCCCTGGTCGCCGCCCGCCCCTTCAGCACCACGCTGCCCCAACAGACCAAGACCATCAAGCCGCACCGCCTGCCCGATCGCCTGATCCCGCCCTACCCCTACGGCGAGCGCCGCATCTACAAGCAGTCCAACCGCGGGCTGTACGGCGCCGCGCGCATCCGCTTCGGCAACCGCGTGGCCGAGAAGTACGGCAACAAGTGCCGCCGCTTCTGGCGGCCCAACGTCCACGTCAAGGTCTTCTACGTCCCCGCCCTCGACGCAAAGATCAAGACCCGCCTGACGCTGCGCGTGCTCAAGACGATCCGCCGCGAGGGGGGCCTGCAGGAGTACCTGCTCAAGAGCAAGCCCGCCCGCCTAAAGGAGCTCGGCCCGGGCGGCTGGAACCTGCGCTGGCTCGTCATGCAGACCCGCGCCGTCCAGGAGCAGTTCAACCAGGAGCGCATCGCCCTCGGCCTGCAGCCCAAGCCTATTGAGGACCGCGACGACGTTATCCAGTACGCACTCGACTTCGCCACCCCGGGACCTCTGAGCATGAAGAGCCGTGACACCCTGGAGGAGCTCAAGGTTGCGTCGGCCCTGGAGCACGAGGCCTTTGTCCTGGGCGATGAGGACCTGGCGGATCTGGAGGGGATTACGGAGCTGTCAGACGAGGAGGAGGCCCGGTTACTACAAGAGCTCGACATGGCCGACCAGGCACTGGCGAGCCAGGCCGCAAAGGCCAAGGAAACTGTTACCGTGTAAAAATCTTTGTGTATTATATGTACCAAAAATGCCCCTTTTTGTCTCTATAAACGCCGACCAGCCTGTACTATCACACCAATAAAACATCCATCATGATCAATGCTACATTCGCCCAGCAATTATATAAAACTGCCTCTCGTCTGATTCTCTCTCCATCTCTTAGAAGCGCAGGTCCCATCCAATCTGGGGTCCCAGCTTGGGGAGTTCGTCCGCCACGCTCTGCACGTCCTTGTCACCACGGCCACTGAGGCAGATGACCAAGTCCTCGCCCTTCTTCATTGTCTTGGCCAGCTCAATGGCACCGTAGATGCCGTGGGCAGACTCCAGGGCGGGGATGATGCCCTCCATCTGGCTCATCAGCTTGAAGCCGAGGAACGCCTGGGCGTCTGTGGCGGCAACGAACTTGGCACGCTCATTGTCCTTCCAGGAGCTCAGCTCAGGGCCGACACCGGGGTAGTCAAGACCGGCAGAGACAGAGTGAGTCTCGGAAATCTGTCCGTGTTTGTCCTGGAGGACGTACGTCCTCACACCGTGAAGGACACCCTTGGAGCCACCAGTCAGGGTGGCGCTGTGTCGTTCAGTGTCAACGCCGTCGCCACCAGCCTCAACACCCAGGAGCTTCACTGAGGGCTCGTCGGAGAAGGGGTAGAACATGCCGACAGCGTTGCTGCCTCCACCAACACAAGCCACGACGGCGTCAGGGAGCTTGCCTCGCTTCTCGAGCATCTGCTGCTTGGTCTCATCACCAATGACGGACTGGAAGGTTCGCACAATGGTGGGGAAAGGGTGAGGGCCAATGGCAGAGCCAATGATGTAGTGGGTGGTATCGAGGTCGACAACCCAGGCGCGGAGAGCCTCGTTGACGGCATCTCGGAGAGTCTTGCTTCCAGCCTCGACGGCCACGACCTTGGCGCCGAGAAGTCGCATGCGGAAAACGTTGAGGGCCTGTCGTCGGACATCCTCCTATTATAGTTGTTAGCAGCTAGCTCAGCATTTATCAAAAGTATTCAGTAGAAACTTACAGCGCCCATGTAGACGGTACACTCCATGCCAAACTTGGCGCAGACGGTGGCAGTAGCAACACCGTGCTGGCCAGCACCAGTCTCGGCAATGATTCGAGTCTTTCCGAGACGACGGGCCAGGAGAAGCTGGCCCAAGGCGTTGTTGATCTTGTGGCTACCAGTGTGGTTCAGATCCTCACGCTTGAGCCAGATGTTGGCACCACCAGCATGCTCGGTCAATCGCTCAGCCAGGTGCAAGTGGCCTGGTCGTCCCATGTACTCGTAGTAAGATCGGTACTCTTCCCAGAATGAAGGGTCATCCTTGATCTTGTTGAAACCGTCCTCCAGCTCAGAAAGGCAGTCCATCAAACTCTCGGGAACGTACTGGCCACCAAACTCGCCGAATCGCTCAGGGATCTTGCCGTGTAGGGCAGCCAGCTGAGCCACCAAAGCGCTATCCTCCTCGGCAGTTATCATGTCAGCAGGAGGTGCGTTCTGGCCGCCGGTGAACTCGACATCAGCAACAGGATCGATATCCTTGGCGACATCCTTGGCGATCTCCTCGGCGCCTCTTCCAGTAAGGTAAGAGCAGTATTTCTCAACATCGCTAAGAGCTTCCCCAGGAGCCGCGTTCTTGATAGTTGTGATAATCTGGCTGCCAACGACCACACCATCGGCTTGGTCGCCAACGCTTGTGAAGTGCTCCCGAGTGCTCACACCGAAACCAACAGCAGCTGGCTTGTTGCCGCTGTACTTCTTGACTCGCTCAAGCAAGTTGGGGAGGTTGGCGTTGAGGGTGCCGGTGGCGCCAGTGACACCCATCCTTGACACGACGTAGATGAAGGAATCGGCAAGCTGGCAGAGAATCTTCATTCGGGTATCCGAGGTGGCGGGGGCAATGAGAGGAACGTAGGAGAGACCACCCTTGGTGCAAAGAGCACGGAAGGAGATGGCCTCCTCGGGGGGGAGGTCAACAACAATGAAGCCATTGACACCGGAGTCCTTGCAGTCTCTAAGGAGACGCTCCTCTCCGTAGCTCAGCAGTGGGTTGTAGTAGCCCATGAGCATCACGGGGGCCTTGAGACCTCGAGATCGGGCCTCCTTGACCATGCCAAGAGTCGACTCAATGGTAACTCCATTTTCGAGGGCAATCTATGACTCAGAGGTCAATTCCATGTTCTAAAATTTCGAGCCTGAAAATACCGGGAACAAAAACATACAGTGTTGGCAGTCTGGATTGTCGGGCCGTCGGCAATTGGGTCGGTAAAGGGAGCGCCGAGTTCGAGAACATCTATGCAGCCGTGTCAATTCGGTTGTTGGAAGTGGCGGTCGAGAATTTTGTCCAACTCACCAGCGCCACCCTTCTCGAGAGCAAGGAGAATATCGGGGGTATCTTGGGCACGGGGGTAACCAGCGGTGACGTATGTTACGAGCGCGGACTATTTCAATTCGGTGCCATTGTCAGTACATCATTCATTTTATTTTCGTAACGGCCATGGCAACCCAGGCATTGTGCCCCGCGGATGGAGAGAGGGAGGGGCAGCGAAGTCTGGGCGGATTGGCGGGGTGGTGGGGGTGGCAGAGGGTAACTGACTCTATTCTGCGCCTTGCAGCGCTGGAAAGTTTGCTTGATGGCCTCCATTGTGTCGTCTTCTGCTTTGAGCGTGTCTGGAGAAGGCTTGGTAGTGTGGAGGGAGAGCAGATATCGAGAAGAGAAAATCACAGAGTTTATACTTCAAGCCGTCGCTCGCCCGACGGGTTTTTGTGACGACGCCACCGATTCCGGAAGAATGCCCTCCGCCACAGGCGCCCCAGCTCCGCGCATGCATGAGCTCCCGCCTTGCAGCAAAGCGCCCCACCTCCGTACCCGGACTTGCCCAAAGCAGCAATGACCTTTATCTTCGCTGCCACAGGTCGAGCCACAGGTCGAGTCAGCACTCCAACGCCTGCATTTGCATAGCTTCATTTCCGCCTATGCAGCCATGTCCATCGCTGAGTTAACCAGTTGGCCCATGTTCCGTTCCGGTAGCAGGGACGCTAGATCATTGTTGCGCGGTCAACCCCTTTGACAATCGGAACGGCGGAACACAGGGCGGAATCATCTTCACATTTGCTCCAGTGATGCATCTTGTTCGTAGCCATGGCTTCTTATTGCTATATACTTGTATAAACCCAAGGCTACCATCTATAGTATATACTTGGCCACCTAGACTACAGAGATCTCAATTTCTGCTCCTCAGATCCATTGAGCATCATGTCGTATCACACAAAGAAAACCTTCGAGAGTAATTCGAGTTGCCTCCGATTCCAAAAAAAAAAAAAAAAAAAAAAAAAAAACAGTCTCAACACCATGTAATGCATATGAAAACATATAGAAATCACAAAAAAAGGAATTCCGTCGCTCATGCAGTAAGCAAGGAGAGAATCTCACGGCACGGTCCTGCCAGGCCAGAGTAAGACTGCAATCAACCTTCCCCAAGTCGTTCATCCTGGCCGATTCAATTCCGATACACCCCTATGCAGACCTAATACTTTGCATCTGTCTCAAAGTGCCCGTATGAGCTGCTCCGCTGGTGACCGTCTACTTGCGTAGCATGGCCACCTTGCGCCCCCGACATTAGCTTCTCATTGCCTCCGCTGGAAGCCTTGCTGTAGTGTTCAGTCTCGGTAGAAGAGGATCCGAACCGAGGGAACGTGGTTCCCTGCTGACCGCTGTATGCATCATGTCCGACATGGGGGCTTGGGGGTTGCTCATCTCCGGGATAACGTGTGCCGCCTTCTCCCCGGCTCTTTTCAGGAGTAGCCATGCCAGCAAGCGTTCGGGCTACCCCAAAGAGGATCACAATCAAGTAAAGGAGCAGCAAGCCGGTGGAGATTAGCGCATCCTGGATCAGACTATTGTAAAGCCATTTGACCACAGATTCGACAGCTCCGGTGACTTCATCAGTAGTGACAGACGACGGAGATGCCAAAAAGGTGTTGAGATCCGAGTCACCGCTGATGGAATCATTGGCTCCAGCGCTAAAGGTGTCATTGGCAAAGAGCGGGAGATTGACCTTTGCATGGTCGTGCACCCACGTCAGAGCCTTCTGCACACTGTCAAGCTTGTTACCAATCGTGCACTCCACAACACCCCTGGTAAAATTTAGAAGAATTGTTCCATTGAAGACTTCCTCCATTCCAAGCTCCATCTTTTCCCGAAAAACTGTAATAGTGTCGTTGACGGCATCTGTAGCATTGCTAACATAGCCCAAGACGTTGTTGTTGATATCATCGTTCAGACCTTGGATGACCGAGTTGGCATCATTGGCCCAGGTTGTCGACACATTTTGCAATGAATCGACGACCTCGTCAGCAAAGGCACCGACTTCCTGCGTCAAAGCCGGGACTTCATCCTTAACAGCCTTGATCAGCAGCCACTGGCAGAAACACGAGAAGAAGCCGGCAATAGCAAGAGACAGGACAAACAGAGCTGCTGGGGACGTGGCATAGGCAATGCACCATCGAACCAGGATCTGCCGTTTTCCGTTGAAACGCGAAGCAAACTTGATGCCCCAGGTCGCTGTCATGGAGTGAGATGCAATATAGACAACATCCATAGGGTCGTAGGCGTTCTTGGAAATAAGCTTAGCATGCTTGCGTTCTCTTCTCCAGCGGAGAATCTCAAGATATGCCATGGGGATGATGGCCAAAATAGCCAAAATGATGAGAACTGCGAGGAAAACGGTCTTTGCCTTCTGAATGAGTTCAAATAGGTGAGTGAAAAAGTTGTTGAGCGTATCATTATCAGAACAAAATGACAACTCCTTCTTCTGGGCAAGGGGGAATGCATCCTTGTCAAATTTGTAATTTCCATACGTCTCATTAAGGAGCTTTCGGACCAGATCGAACGGAGCATTGATAGTTTCTTCCGTGATGTTCTGGATATCTTTAAACGTCGGAAGGTCTTTATCAAGCTGTTGCACGTCCGAGAGAAAGCTCGATGAGTTAAGTTGAAAGTCTGCAAGATCATTGAGGGGCTCGGTGAAGTTGACTGTGGGAAGGTCGGGTAAAATGTTGCCCAAAACTGAATCTTCAATACTACTGGCGACCTTGTTAATCGCGGTTTCCAAATCTCCAGAGATGCTTTTAATCTCCTTGGTGACCGTGCCGACAACGTCGTTAAAGGCCTTGGTAGCATCCTCAGTGACCACCTCAACAACTTTGAGAGCGCCGTGAACCGCGGCAGCGATCAAACAAGTATAGGTTCCGACAAGAAAGTTGATGTAGAAGACAATCATGGCCGCAACGCCCTGCAGGATCAAATCCAGCACGTAGATCATAGCTTCGACAGACTTCTCTATTCCTGAAGCAGCCATTTGATTAACGCCTACAGAGAGGTAGTGGGGCATGGAAGCCATGGCACTTCCAACATCCTCAACCTTGGTGCAAGCCGAGAGAGCCTTCGTCTTTGCATCGCCCACATTGTCGTTGAGGCTGGCGATGAGGATAACAACTCGAACAAGAACGAGGAGAAGCAGAATGGTCCATCGGTTTATCCACACTTGGGAGAGCCTTGAGCGGAGGCTAAGATATGGGGTATAAGTTGGTGCAGTATCGGCTCGAGCTTCTTGGGTCTTGCGCAAGTCATTCATCTCAAATGAATCCGTTCGCAAGGAGTCGGGCACGGCCGGGTACGGCGGCGCCTGGTCGTCGTTTTTCCGCGAAAATAACATTGTAAGACTGTTTTTGTTGGTGATTTGACTTCTAAAACGAAAAGGAGGAAATATAAAGGAAATAAGAGAGACGTGAGGGTGCTGGGTCGAAAAATATTAACGAGACGTTGGCGAGCAAAATTAGAAAAGTCGAAACACCGGCTGAAAGAAAAGAAAAAAGATAAAGGAAATAAGCCGTGAAGAGATACCAGATCTAGCCTTCTATGATTCCATCTTTTCCGATTTGTTTGTGTATGGGGATGAATTAAGAACAATGGGAAAAGGTGAGAGCGGGACAAAGACAATAAGAGGCGCGGGTGACTGAATGAGAGCGAACCTGACTCACCTAGTCACTCCACAAATGCAGGGTCCAATTAAAGAAGTTCTCAAGTCAGATTCACTTCAGAATAGAAACACGTCCAAAAGTGCTTTGTTCGTGCCCAGCGCCCAGCGCTTAGAACGAAGACCCCGGTAGTTAAGCGCCCACCCAAATTTGAGTAGCCACTCACGACACTCGCTGCGTCGGTACTCGGGTCGTCCAAAACAAAGCCAAGAATAACGGGCCGCTCTTCTGGCTAGCAGGGGAGGCAGGTCCGAAATGATATTGCAAACGGTATTATTTTTGAGATTCGGAGTTGAGATTGTCACTTGGGCCCAGCCGCAAGCATGGATGTCGTTGCTCTCTTTTAGTTGCCAAGCAAATACTCGCAGCGAGAGTCACGGTTCTAGAAACCTGTCGCAGCCACGAAGTGAATGGAGAGACGGTTTTGTGCAAACTTATACCGTGACGCACGTAGGCAAGGGAGCACCGGAGAGCGACGAGTGAATGATGCCCACCCTTCCAAGGACTTCATCGGGTCGCGAGCGCAAAGGACTCATCTCTATTTAAGCGGAAAACAAGGCATCTCTAACCAGGTGAGGGGGGCGCTGTGTGACACCATCTAGAGCCCGCCGACGGATTTACAGCTTCAGATGCAGCTCCAAGAGGACGATTGCGCCGAGACCGGGGATGCCATTCGAAAGGTGAGTTGGGGCCCTCCTTGACTGGTGATAACAGGGCTGGTCAAGAAACATCAAGAAACGAGGACTTGCAAAAGGATAGGATTAGCTGTAAACGCCAGCGAGCGGTGGGCATCGAACCCGTCTGAACAGGGATGGCGTTGGTGATAACAAGGCCTCACACCCAATCAAGGCTCCAAAGGCGGCTGCTCACGGTTTCCAGACCCTTGCTCAGCGTGTTTCCAAACCAAGCACTCGCAAAAAAAAGAAGTGTTGGCAGCTGACCACGCTACGAGTGACTGGGGCGACAGGGACCAGTGGGTGGAGTCAGTCGGTCCAGTCCTAGCCGCCCATGTCAGCCAAACAAAGACGAGAAACCTGCTACTTTGCGAACAGGGACGAGGTGGCGAGGAAACCAGTTTTCGGAAAATTGTTGCAGGTTTTTGCTCTGAAACTCAGAAGACGGACACACCCAGTTCGATGCGCTGAATCACTGCAGTTATTTCGACTGCAGGTATTGTAGGTATTGCATGCAATGTAACGAATCAATAATGTTTTGGTCTGCAGCCCAACTGGTCGGCTGCTACCCACCACGAGCCAACCAGGGCAATAACAAATCTTTGTGAATACGACAAACCGCTGCGGGAGCGAATGCACGCCGAAATCAGCCAGACAACGATTCCGGCTCCTGACCTGCAAGGACACGCTGCCATCTGCCAATCATCGGACCACCGTGTTTGGGAAGCTGCATCTGCCGCCCGTGGCTGGCTTGATTGGCTAAGCGCCCGCTCTTCGTTGGCCGTGCCCCCGTGGGCGCCTATTCAAACTACGGGCTCCATACTCTGCTGCCATAATTAGCCCTACTTGGCAGAAATCTTGTGCCTGATCCATTGCCATGCCTTTTTGGCATCTCCTCCCGGCTGAGTCTTCTCTGCGCGAGCCTTCTCCAGTCCGCCCTTTCTGAATCCACCTGGGAGAAGCGTCCACACAACGATGATGAAGACCAGGATGGCCACCACAATCGGCTGCAGCACTTCCACTCCCTTGCGCTCTGCGATCGCTCCCACTGCGAAGGGGAGCACCGCCGCACCGCCTCCTCCGAAGGCTGCTGCAAACCCTATGGCACTCACATGATAGTCCGGGGGCAGCAATTTCGTGGCCGCGACCACGGCCGCAGGGAAGAGCGGACCAAGGAAGAACCCGAGCAGCATGACAAAGATGACAGATGCCACAAAGCTCGGCACCAGCCAGTATAATAACTCGAGAATAATAGAAAGTACGAGGTATACTGTGATGGCGAGCTTCTCCCCAATCCTGCCCGTGATGAACCCTAGAACAACTCGGCCGATGGTCAATCCCAACCAAAATAGCGTCACTGTCAGGCCTGCTAGGAAGGGCTCGGCGTGTCGCACTCGAAGCATAAAAGTAACAACCCAGCCACCCAGGCTGACCTCGGCCCCGACATAACCTAAGAGGAACAAGGCAATAAACCATGTGATGGGTTTCTTAATGGCCATTCGTGTAGTCGTTCGCGCTTTGCCTTGATCGTATTGGAGCCGTTGGCGATATGCAGCTCCCGTCGCCCCCCAAAATGCCGCCATGCCGACAATAAACTCAATAATAGCCATGCCTATCATAATATAAAAGAAGGTATACCATTCAAGGTTACCTTTAGTGACCATAGCAGAAGCAATCAAAGGGCTGATTGTACCCCCGAGGCCGTAGGAGCCGTGAAGGAACCCCAGAAGCTCATTGGCATGGTGCATATTACCAACCCACGCATTATAAGCGCTGTCTTCGATGCCATTCCCAAAGCCTGCGAAAATCATGACACAGGGGAGAACGGGGAAAGGCGGGTGCAGTGCCATGGGGACATAGCCGAGAAGACGACAAACGGGTCCAAGAAAGGCAACGCCACGCTGGCCAAACTTGTAGTGAACCCAATTGTTTGAAAGCCCAGCCGCTAGATAGGCGACAAATGGAACGATAAAAATAGTAGATACGGTGGTATAGTTGATACCATAATATGTTTCTATCTAGCGAACGGTGTGAGCATTGACAAGTGGAACGAGCCGTATTATGGACCTACATAGGGTATAAGAGCCTAGTTTAACCGTGTAAGCTAATGACAGACAGTTACCAAACTAGACACAGCCAACTCACGCCAATGCAAGCATCATTCATGCCCATGATGAGCAAGGAAAAATTAGTGACAAAGAATCGATATTTGTTCGTCTTGGAACTATTCCATCTTTCTAGAACTTCGGTAGAGTCTGTGTCGATCTCAACGGCGGTTTCCAGCGTCGACGTTTGAAGGGTTTCTTTATCTAAAGGCTCAGGGCGGGAGCTTGAATCGAGACCTTTTTCTTCTGGTGCTACAACGGGTGACGCTGAGGCGGCCATCGTATCAACAAAATCTTTACGTGTAGATGCCAAAATAATGTATTAATATTATTACAGATGTGTGAAGATGGCAGGAAGTGGTTTCCGGTTGTAGAAGATGCCCCGGGGGCATTATTTAACCAAGAAGATGATCAACCCACCCCCGCATTAGGCCTAACAATGGGGAAATTATCGGTCTACGCATCAGCTTCACGTTCGCAACCCAGGAATGCAGGAGGCTTCTCCGGAGTGGGGTTGCTCCGTTCTTAGCTAACAAGATACTGGGGAGAATGCAGAATAGGGTAGGATAACAGGGTAGGAGCACATTGTGATTCGCAGAACTGGGGCACGAGGAGAGAAAAGTTTGATGGGTCAGTTATGACAATTGGTAGCGACAGCGGCGTAGGGATAAGGGACGGGAAAGATCAAGACGCCAGATTCGCCCCATGAGGCTGGAACCAGTGCTGCATGGTGCTATCGTGATTGCGCCTAAGCGACATGGGAGATTGGTGCGAGTTGTATATGTTGGCCAGGTCTGCCTGCTGGGGTCGAGGTTAACCGGAGTTGTGGCGTAGTCGGGGCGGCATTCCGGGTCGGTGTGCAAGAGGAGCAGCAAACATGAGAGCATCGTGACTTGTCGAGACGGTATTGGCTTTGGGGATTTGCTAGTGACATCGTAGATAAAGGGACATTAGCAATTTCAAGCAAGCCTCCTTTCATGTGACCTGGAGTGTTTTTTTTCATCAAGTGTGATTTCAAATCATCCTGATGGGTAAGTAGTCTGGAGTTTAAAAAACAAGCGTATCCTGTGTTGGCGCATGGCACCCAACAAGAGCTCCATAGTGCGACACTGGAGAGACGAAAGCAATTAAAAAAGAAATCTCCGATTCGGGAGCTTATCTGGACTTATTGAATTCTTTTTACCTGTGCAGCCCTGCCATTAATTGGTGATCTGCCCAAACCCTTGCCAGGTCCTGGCTTAGCCTACCCTAGATCTTCGAGTGGCGTGCTACCCAACCAGGATTGGACCGGCGATTAGGGAGATTGAGGCGGAGGAAGGACAGAACGGAGTAAGCTCGCCGCAAGTATGTCCGGCGCAGAACGACCCTGCATGAACATATTCCTTGAGCGGTAGCGAATGCGAGAAGCTCTGTGGCTGTGCTGCCGTTTCCCTTTGGTTTGGTGACTAAACGCCCCGGTTGTTGGGAACTCGGCGACTTCGCCACAATGCGGGCGAACCACGCCATGCGGGGAAAACTGGAAGGCTTTCCTTCTGGGCTTGCGTCCGTTAAGCCTAGTGCTAAACTTCTTTGCGTCCTCAGCTGTGCCCCTCCAGCGGTCCTTGGTGGGGTGCGTGACGTCCTCACCCGGTGACATCACCGTTCATCATCGGCCATCCAACCAGGCCAGGTTGCTGTGCCCTTCCTTGTCCATCGGTGTGCGAGCGAGCAGGGTGCGCAGAGACAAAGAGGACCACAGAAGAAGAGACGCATCGAGCAGATGTATGCATGGGATTGCTCGATACGCCACTCGACCCCTCATTGATCATCGCTGCTACCACCATCATGCACCTTGGATGACTGGCCTTTCAAGCGAATATCCTCAAAAGAGTTGAAGATATTTCTGCCTAATACTGGCAGCCTCTTTATCCATTCAACTCGCCTTCCCTGCAATTTTTGTCCTCGCCGAGCACGCGGGCTGCAACATACATGTACACAGCCTCTGCTATCGGATACCCCGGCACTCGCCCAAGTCCTGCAGAGCCCCATTTCTTTCTTTTCGTATATCCGTCCTGTCCCTCATCGTCATAGGGCTGATCTGACGGCGACTCCGTGCAGTCTCCATACATCTCGGTTTTTAAAAGACGCCGCATTTCCCTTGTAACGGCCTTCTCTCGGCTTCTGGTCTTTATTCGTCAGCCACACACACACACACACACACACACACATATACACATTTAGAGAGTGGGAGCTCCAGAACTGCCCTACCTCTCCAACAACAACACCTTACTTCCCCTCCTCTCTCACAAACCTTTCGCCGCACCAGTCACACATAGCCTGCTCGTCAACCAAATGTCAAACGCAGATTACTACAACAACTATGAGGAGTACCCGCGCCGTCGTCGCGACCCTTCTCCCGGCCACTATTCTGGCGGCGTACCTCCCAGCATGAACAATCCACCTGCTCCTGCGCCTCCCCATGCCGCTGCCACTGGCGCTCCTCCGCCGCCCATGTTAGCTTCTGGCGCCTCTCACTATGCCCCTGCCTCGCGCCCAGATGAGCCTTACAGGCCTGCTTCTCCTCGCGAAACGATGCATCTAGAGCCTATGCCAGCCCACCTCCGCCCTCACTCCGTACCTCCCCCCAACACGGCTGTGGTACGCCGTCAGCCCTCGCGTGCTAGTTCTCGCTCGTCGTTCTCCAGCGATGACGATGATCGCGACCGTCGTCGCAGCCGCTCCCACCGCGACGATCGCGATCGCTCACCGAGCCCTATGGGCCGCGCGCGGAACGTTATGGAGGATAACTTCTCTAACTCGGCAACCGGTATCGGCGCAGGTCTTTTGGGCGCAGTAGTTGGTGGTCTTGTTGCCCGCGAAGCCTCCGAGGCCGCTGCCCGCCACAAGCACAAGACCAAGGGCTATGACGACAAAATATCTGATGACCGAACTCGCATGGTCTCGACCATCCTTGGCGCCGTTGCTGGTGGTCTCGCCTCGAATGCTATCGCCAATCGTGTTGAGGACTCGCGTGAGCGGGACAGAGCCCGTCAGCATGAGTGGGAACGTCGACACGTTCGCGAAGAAGAAGAAATACGGTACGAGTCAGGCCGATCATCGAGGGAGAGAGACTTCCGCAGGGACAGGGGTTTGCCACCCCCAGAAGACGATGATGACTTGGTTTACGATGACCCACAATACGACCGTCGCATCAGGTATCGAAGAAGCGAGGAGAGCCACCGGTACAGAGCCTAGTCTTTTCTGCTCGGCAAGCCTTTAATACTCTGGTAACGAATTTCATGATCATGTAACGACTGAAACCATGCTTTCTTCTGGTTTCCTGTTTCCTTTTTCAAATTTCTTCTTCCTCTTCTTTTATTTCTGCTTCTAGCTTGAGCTGGAAAACTCCGTGGGGAATAATCGGTGGAATGGTGCTTGGCGATTCGAGACTGGCGCAATTTGGCAGGGAGTTATTGCAAATTTATTGCTTCAGGTTGGACCGTCTATGACTTACGAACCATGTCGTATGATGTGTCTTTTTTAGTTCTTCTTTTTGCAATGAGAAGAGATCACTTATGTAGAATTATTTATGATACACTATTCCTACACATAACTCTAACCTCCGAGTCCCACAATCATTGGCCTATTCGTGCCCGTTTACGTCTCGATTACTTGACAATTCCTTTTCTGAGGCTCAAGACAACAAATTATTCCTCCTATCTGTGCCATGTTTGTTGAAATCTGCCCCAAGCCTAGCCACAGAACTATGACTGACTGACAACTGTCCCCGAACATTTATCTCATCCCAAGTGTCTGCATTGCCCGTGAAATACATCGTTGTGGGACCACAAAGAGTGTACACATCCAAACCAATACCTACATGTCACAATCATCTCGAACGGAAGACCTCATTGGCCACTGGGTGTCATCCTGGCTATACGACATCTTGGTGCGGCGGCCCTCGGACTGACGTTGCGCGCGGTGATCCGCCTCTCTCTCCACAACCACCTTGAAGAATTGAGCAATCTCGGCTAGCGCAATTTGCTGCGCATCAGGTACCCCGAGGAGCTTGAAAAGAGACTGCGTGTCCACCAGCTGCTTCGCAATTACTGAATCGGGCTGGCAAAAGGTGCGCACGCTTATAGCTCTAGCGTTGACTTTCATTGTATGAAGTAGCCCGCAAATCTCGACTGGGTCACCCTGACGCCGTCCATAGAATCTAAAATCATCAACGTGTAGATTTATGAGCTCCAATTGTGTCTCCAAGTCATATCGGAACCCCACGACCTTTGGGCGCCCCTTGTGTTGCCAACCGTCGGCTATTCTCTTGAGCTTGTCTGGAGCCAGTCGGCCCTTGTCTAGCTGCACCGTGATGTAATCATTGAGCGCGCTGCTCAAATGGAACTCCAACTCGCAGTAGAGAAGACTTTGCTCACGCGAGTCAAGAGAGATGGCCACCCTAAAATTTGGTCGTTCCTTGGTCAACAAGTAGGCTCGACGGCCACTGTGATGAAACTCGGCCTTTTCCGCGTAAGTAAAATAAACCATTTGGATTAGATATATATTATACGTACCATGTCTTTGGCAATCTTCTTTATGCCTTCAATAATTCTCCCCTTTTTCTGTGGTGCCTTTTTCGCTTGGTCAGGTCCTTTTTCGGTTCGCTCAAGCCAGCCATTCTCCCCAATCATTGTCTTCTCCCCCTTCTTGGCAGATGGAAAGTCTGGACCTCGAAAGTAAAGCTGCAGAGGGGAGAAGAGAGGGGGGTTTCCGGATCGTAGTGCGTCTCTTGGCGTGATGGGTGGGAGATCAGGCTCGACACCTCGCGACTGGTGGCGTAGACCTTCTGCGGTGCTTTTGGATCGTCTGGGTTTGCGGGTCTCCGGGTTGGGTGTAGGTTTAACGACGGGAGAAGGTGTATGAATTTGGGCCCAGTCTTTGTACGCGTCAACCACGGCATCGTTAAGCTTTGACCGCGATCTGTGATGGCCGAATCCTCGAATATCAAGAGGCTCAGGGCGTGTTCGGTATGGAGTGTCTTGTGAGTATACCGATTCTGGATCTTCATCCGAAACTGGAAGATGTTCGACATGCGATCGGGTTGGAGTGTTCTCGCTTAGGGGGGAAACAGAATTAAACTGATTTCCTATGTCTGCTGGCTGTGATCGATTCCCAGGGCGATGCGTACTCCCTAGGTGAAGAGGAGGAGGCGGAGCTTTGCGACGGCGCTCAGCGAGATTGTCAGGGAACAAATTCTTAGGAGAGACTTGATTCCGACCTGGCATCAGCTCGGAAAAGGTTGGAGAGTCAACTCTATCAGTTGCGTCTGGGCTGGTGCTCCATATATACGGAACTTCAGTGCGAGCCTGCTTATGCCCTCGTGGACTTGACCTTGGAGTCATTGCTGCAGCTCGAGCGCGAGTTCGAGCTGGGCTGCTGTGAACTTTGTGACTGAATCTAGAAAATGGTCAACGTATTAATTGGACAACTAGAAGGGGACATGCCGCACGCGTCTGTTATTTTATCCATTTGGCTCTCGGTCAGGTTCATTCGGATATGGAGCGGTTGCCTGATCAGGCGCTTCTTTGGTGACAATGATCGAGACCGAGAACCAGGGGCCTGAGAAAGGAAGTCTTCTCGGAGAGGAGTCAGTGTTGAGGTTGAAGGATCGGAATGACGAGTCTTTTCATCGTGCTGAATATCGTGCTGCATTGGATCTGGGCCGAATTACCAATGCAAATCAGAGGTTAGAAGGTAGATATGGAGGCGTAGCCCTGTGGTATCTCGGCGTTTTCATGTGAAAGATTTGAGGTTGCCTCAGAAAGAAACACGAGATCGTGCTTGGGGCTAAAACCAAGCAAAAACGTGCACCATAATAAACAAAGGCCTAAGGGAACCTTGGCAGCTGGGGGCAGCTGTACACTCGACAAACATTGATTCACGTGTACCTAAGTAAATGAGGTCAAGATTCAACTACCCTGGCCTTATTGGAAGCTTGCCTCAATATCTTGACGAGCCAGTCCTTCGTATTCAACTCTGCATTTTTGACTTCTTTCTCTTTAGTCCTCATCTCGAGATTTATGCCCTGGCTGGCTTACTGGCTTATCCATCTTATATTGCTATTGAGATTCAATAGAGACCGCATGAAAGACGAATGACATGTGAAGGAAGAAATTCCAGATTTGGTTAGTGGGGCGACAGGTGCCAATGCAGGATGATTCCTCTCCCAAATCTAGGCCAAATCTGATTCACAATATCAAATTCAACGCACCAAATATGTTACCCTGCAGCTCTTCAATGAACGAGAATCAATATTGACATGCATTTATACATATTGGGGCAGTTCCATTTAATTTGGACATGTGCCATCAAGTCTCTGCACCATCGCCTCTTCCAAAGAAACAAGCTTGGGAAGAGAATAAGGGGGTATTCATTGGTTCCATTTTAGCTCTTGAGGCACCCAAAACAAGTGTATGTTAAAGAATATTTCTCTTCGTCGACATACATTTCGCTATTTGCACACACAAAGCACCTGACTAGAATATTTTTAAGAACTCTTTGTTCAGAAATAAATAAGATTTTTTTTTAATTATTATAAAATAAAATATTTAGTATAAATAATTTATTTAAATTTTTATTTTTATATATAAATAATAAAATTATATAATTGACGTGTACAAATAGCAAAGCTGATGTGTACGGACAGGAATACTCATATTAAAGTCATAGCTCCTTGCAAAGTACAACAGCTGTCAGAATAAATCGCAACAAGACCAATCATGACATAGCTATATCCCCAACGGGCTACTGCCCCAAGCCATCGCCTTGGGTGTACATAGTACACCGCATGTTAGTAAACAAAATCACCGGGCGCTTGTTAGTTCTAAATACCCTTCCTTACATTGATAGCCGACCCCCATTACCGTAGAGGGCTCCACATATAAGCCCGAGACAGTGATCAAACCAATGGTCTCGTAATCAGTTAGCATCATCGAAGTTAGTGTCCCCCTTGGAAAGGGTTCATTTGCCATGCCCATTGCCGGTCTGACAACACGGATGGCATGACGGTAGTGTTGATTACGTCGGATGTGCCCACAATCCCGCGAGGGCAGCATTTTGAATTCAGATTATTTTGGGGCTATCCCATGTCAGTCACAGGTCCACGCCCATCATGAAATGTCCAAGTGGCATGTGGAGTCGGGATCCGGCCACCACCCGGAAGCTCTGGCGACATGGTTCATTTCGAGACCAACATTGCATGGGCTTCCAATTTAGACGACCCGGGAGTTGACTCGGGAAGGGCCATCGAGTTGGAGCACATGTGGTGAGATAAAAGTAGGCTGCATAGATAGGAAGCTGACTGAAACTGAGGGGACCTGCATTGAAGGCTGCCAACTGTGGCCTGGTCACTACATAGACTCAAAAAAAAGTCGAGGGATGGAATAGTCGGATTAGATATCGTTTTGATCCAGGTGTTCTTTATGGGATAACTGTGCTCTGTTTGTGGTCGCCTATCTACATGAGGGTAGACCGCCGCAATTTGTTGAAGGAGTGCAGAACAGGTGGAGGCAACAGGCGTCAGTTACAGTCACGAACACCGGGAAATCCTTTAACCCTCTGCATAGGCAATGGCGCAATATTAGGCTAAAAAAAAAGAGGCAGTTGTTTCGGTTACTACAAATTTCCGTTTTAAAGACCCCCGTGGATATTTCCGACTTCAGGTGCCAGGCCCAGTAGAGCATCCACCGAAGTCGCAACAAATGCGAGACAGCATCCCACAGTCTCCTCAGGACAGCCAGTGTGCGGCACTTGGGGCCGGGAAGCTGCACTTATGGGTCATGGCTGGGTACCAGTTAGGGAGTTCATCCTCACATGACAAGGCTGCCCGGCCAAGCCCAGGCTTGACAAGTTGAGAAGAGCCAATGGCACCCAGTAAAAACACCATTACAGGCTGTCTTACGCAGACGCAAGGGCTAGCATTCCCTATTCCGGCGGAGAAAACGTCGGGGATAGGGTCGCATTGGGGCATGGGCGAGATCTCGGTTTTTTCGGCGCCTTCGGTGGGGTGTTCTCCCTAGTTTCGGTCACAGTTCTGGCCAGAGATCTGAGGCACCAGTGTCGTTGTGATGGAGGCGGCTGTTAGTAGAAGTGTGGCCTCACCGCAACGTCGCTAACGGATGGTCCTTGTGCTGTATCAAGCCATCTATGCTATGCATTCCCGAATCAAAAGCCGTCTCCGGTCCGCCCCACTATTCACTCCCGAACTCAACTCCCGGGCGCCCAAAGAGGCATCTGCGCTCCTCACTTCCCCAGAAAACCCCACACGTGCCTCTCCAACGACGAGATGACAATTTCTCCAACTCTCGGATTCGCTGACGTCGATCCGCCAACCCCCTGGGTCCTTGATGCAGAAACTAGGCGGGCGACCAGCTGCATTGACCGGGGGCACGCCCACCCGTCCTTTGCTGCCGGTCGAATCATGGGTTCGAGGGCCCCGCTCGCCATGAGCCTTTCTTGAAATCAGACACACCCGTGTTGCGCTGCCGGGCATTTCATGGGTCTACGGCCCCGCTAGCCATGAGCCTTTCTTGAATCCAGCAATGCAGGACCTTGCCACTTCTGTGAGGCGCTTCTCAATTTTCTAATTTGATCTTCCCGAGATCCATGCCGTGACTTAGCAGACTCTGCTCCTGTGAGCCCGCAGCCCAATAGCCCCATCGTGTCGGTTCCTGTCGCCTCGGTTGGCGGCCGTTCGGCCGTTCCGTCAATCCTCGCCCGAGAATTTGCTTCTTATTTATTGCTCCGGCTTCCTCTTTGTCTCTTAGCATCATCAGGATCTTGCGCTCTGACCCAACAAGCAAAGACACAATAGCAAATCTCGCTCCCCCCTTGTCTTGCCTATCTACACAGCGCTATCGTTATCATGGTCTCAACAGAGGATCGTTCTAACCACTATGACATTGGTACGACAACACCGCATCCTACCCAATATTTCCATCACAGCTCGAATTGATTGCTAACGTCACTTCTTCTCTAGTCATTGTGGGAGCTGGGCCGGTTGGCCTGATGCTGTCGACATGTCTGGCCCGCTGGGGTTACAAGATCAGACACATTGACAACCGAGCTGAGCCTACACCCAAGGGACGTGCTGATGGTATTCAGCCGCGCTCGCTAGACCTGTTGCGAAACATGGGACTGAAGTCTGCCATTATGGCCCACAAGCCTGCCCGCGTCTATGAGGTTGCTTTCTGGGACCCTACCTCTTCTGGTCATGGTATCGAGCGAACGGGTACCTGGGCTAGCTGCCCCGACTTTATCGACGCTCGTTATCCCTTCACTACCCTACTCCACCAAGGTTTGATTGAGCGCGTTTTCATCGCAGACCTTGAAAAGAACGGCGTCGAAGTTCAGCGTCCATGGACCATCACCGGTTTCACATCAGACGAGCAGGCCAACCCCGAGTATCCCGTTCAAGTTGAATTGGAGCATGTTGATGGTACTGCCCGAGAGTCACTGCGCGCCAAGTACCTTTTTGGCGGCGAAGGCGCTCGATCATTCGTGCGCAACCAGCTTAACATCGGAGTCACGCACAAAGACCCCATTGCCCACGTCTGGGGTGTCATGGATGGTGTTGTTATCACTGATTTCCCTGATATCAAGGTGAGTCTGAGAACCACAGCTGTACGAGCAAGGTCCACTAATATCAGGGACAGATGAAATGTACTATTCACAGCGAGCATGGATCTATCATGGTCATCCCCCGAGAGAACAACATGGTTCGCCTTTACATCCAGATTGCTTCATCGACGGATCCAGACTGGAACCCTAGAAAGACTGCCACTGAGGCTGAGGTCCAGCAGTCTGCGAAGAGGATCTTGCAACCATACAACATCGAATGGGAGAGTGTCGATTGGTATTCTGTGTACCCCATTGGACAGGGTATCTCGGAACGATATACCTTGGACCAGCGAGTTTTCCTAGGTGGCGACGCTTGCCATACACACAGCGTGAGTGCTCATATGTCTTTCGAGTGAAATTCTATTTGCTAATTTCATGTAGCCCAAAGCTGGACAGGGAATGAACACGGCCTTCCTCGATGCCCAGAACCTGGCATGGAAGATTCATGCTGTTGAATCTGGATTTGCACACCGCGATCTCCTGAAGACCTACGAGCCGGAGCGCAAGTACGTCGCCGAGTCACTCCTTGACTTCGATAACCGATATGCCAAGCTATTTTCTCAGCGTCCGCCTGCTCCAGACACTGTCCGAGCTGCATCTGACAACCACGAGAAGAACAACACCAGTGAAGACAACGACTTTATCAAGACTTTCAAGGAATCTTGCGCTTTTACTAGTGGATACGGAGTCCATTACAAGGCTAACTCTCTCAACTGGTCGCCGGAGCACCCCGCCAAATCTCCTCTGATCCACCCCAAGGGCACCAAGCTGTCCGAGGGCCGTCTTTTTATCAACTCGGATGTGACCAGGGTTGTCGACGCCAACGTGGTGCACCTGGAGCAGGAGATTCCTCTCAACGGTTCATTCCGTATTTTTGTCTTCGGAGGCAACATCGCCAAGACCAAGCAGGCTCTTCAGGATTTCTCCAAGAACCTCAACAACAAGAGGTCATTCTACTCAGCATACACCCGAGAGGATATTGGACAAGTCTCGGTCCATGAGAAGCACAACCCTCACAGCCACTTCTTTACTCTATGCACCATCTTCGTTGCCAAGCGCCCTCAAATCGAGATTTCGCGTGATGTACCTGATGTGCTTTCGCGATATCGGGATCACGTCTATGCCGATGACCGAAGAGACCCCCGATTCCCCGATGCCAAGGGAACTGCGCACGCCAAGATGGGCTTGGATGAGGAACTGGGTGGCGTTGTAGTTGTGCGCCCTGATGGTTATGTCGGTGTGGTGGTCGACTTGGTTGAGGGTAGCGGAACCGTTGATGCCCTGAACGAATATTTCTCAACCTTCTGTACAAAGAAGCTGGGCGAAGTTACTTCTCAGCTGTGATCGCGGAACAGGAAAGCGATGGACTGGAGAGAGACATGTGACATTATTGGGATGATGGCTTTTTGCGAATAGCGTGCTTGTGATTTTTTAAATAGAGCGCAAAAAGATGCATGCAAAATTGATTCAGTATTTGATCCATCCATTCATGCCTTCGGTCATTCACGTGGCTATATCAGAACGGACGTGTCAATAAAGTTTCCCTTATGTGACATTATCTAACATCGTGGTCGATCGTCATGCAATGCGAGGTTGCGAGCCGAGCTGCACCCGCTGGTGACAAAATACTTAACACACTAGGCAAATTTCCCTTCACCCAACTGCTGGGAAAATTGCCATTCGACGAGTAATTGGGTATGAATACAGATAGATGATCCAATGAAAAAGTAATTTTTTGAACTTGGTGATACTCTCCAACCTCTTTCTTTCTTTGGAGTATTATTGAGGTTTTCCATGTGAATCAACCATGATGTTCCATGTTTTTTGTCAGCTCCTCGTGGTTCATGAGTGCACCCGCAAGTCCCGCCCCCCTGACGGATTGGTGTGGGTCTGTAGCGAATACTGGCCAATTAAAAAACGAAACGACTGATCCAATCCTTGACAAAATTTACAGCCAATCAATGGTCGCTGATAGCGCCCCAATGGCCCCGCTCGAGCTTTTTCGGCTGCCAAAATTCCACTAGCCACTAAAGTTCCAGCGATTCCTTCAACACCACAGCGCGCTTCGTAGCGATGCCAGCGCCAGCGACCACTGAAGCCTCTCCCACGATGCCCGCAACGCAAACGACCCGGATGGCCAGTCGACTTGTATAATACGTGCTCGTTTGTTTGCCTGCGCCTACGAATCAGGCGAGCGACACGTGCGCGCGCGCAGCTGATCTGGCCGAGTTCATAATCGACGACGCGCCTCGCTCCTCCCGTCCGTCACCAGAACGTTTCGCTTTCCGTATCTCGCAGTTCGCGCCTCCTGTTTCTCAATCCACCAGGCAGTCTGTTCTACTGTTTTGCTGGTCCGCTTCGATTTATCGCCTTATTGTAAGACCGACTTCACCTTCAGATCTGGGCACCTTGGGTTCCCACCCGAGGTTTTTAGACATCTTCTCATTCTCAACCTTGATGCACTGGGCCATCAAAAGGCAGCATCGTTTGACCTTGCCTGACAACACAAACGCCTTCAAACGCATTCAAACACCCTTTGAACTTCCCAGAAACTAGTGGCTCCCATCTTGTGTTCAGATGCACCTACTCCACACCCATTTCAGCCCATCGCAGCCCATCTCCTTTGTCAACCCGTCTACGTCACTTAGGGCACCTTGCCTTCTCAAAGCCCGCCATGACTTCTTCTCCTTATGCTCGCTTCGGCGTTCACGTATCCGCTGACCGTCAAGGCTTCTACAGACCCAGCCACCTTCCGGAGGCACCACCTTTTCCTCGTCCCCGAATCCTTCCTGTTCTAAACGCACCTCGCCGGGCAACTTCCAAGTCCTCTCTTGCTCAGGAACATTTCAACCAAGTTACGATCCCGCCGCGACGAATCAATCGACCGAATAGCCGTTTCCTTATTGACACCCCCCGGGAACGCCTTTCATCCCCGGACCGACCCCATCATTGGCCTCGTCCTAAGCAAAGATCCTGTCCTCCATCCCCACAAGCTGCATCGATACAACCGCCAGGCCTGGTAATTCCTTTGGCCTCTGACGTTTTTTCGGATTTTGAGTCGGAAACCGTTACCATCAATGGCAGTCCTTCACGCAAACGTCGCGCAGAATCCACAGAACTTGAACTCGTTGCTTCTATCAACGGTATCGAAGATCTCAGCACCCCCGTTGTCATCGAGCGCAAAGGCGAAATTATTTTTCAAAACGCAATCGAACTCCCTCAGGTATAACTAGCGATTCTGGTCCAAGTTGCCCTCCAGGTTAGTTAACTAACCTGGTGTAAATAGGAGGCACAACCTATGCGTTGGATCGGTTTCTTTTCATTCTTTGCCAGGATGATAACCTCCTTCTATTCAGCCGTCTCCGGGATCACCGGCAGACTTGGACAATGGAGTAAGTTGTGCCACCTTGAGCGTCATCATTGGTTCTGTTGTGCTAATGTATTTCTTAGTTAATCCTAAGTCGTATGGAGTGTCCGAGTTCCGTTCATATCTCAGCGATAATCAAATCACAAACAAGCGCGTCAAACTCAGCCGCGAAGAAGATGCACAAATTCGCTGGGTCGATCGAAATACTCTCGGTGACCTCATCGACACCTACCGGGCTTTTGCTAAGAACATTAACCAAGTGTGGGAATGTATCTCATCTCACCATACCCGCCATGAGATGAACCGAAATTTAGAGCCACTCCGTCATGCCTTGGCCGATAATGAGAGCGATCGTGCCACCTTGATGCGCGGAGATGGCCACGATCTTTGTGAACTTTTTCAACTTCAATTCAGGCGCGCCTTTCAGACACTCGACAGCATCTACGAAATTGGTGTTATCATCAAAATTAGAGACCAAAATGAGACGGTGCCCCCAGTTCTAGACTACCATCTTTCTTCGGAGCATGTGGAGATGATGAATTCTATCAAAGCGTTTCTCTCTACCCCAGCCCTGTTAACTGTTTGCACAGACGTACTTCGTACTGCAAATAGGACTGATGTTGAGATCTCCGAACTGTTTCTGGACCAGATTATTCTCGATTTAGAGGCTATCACACATAGCCTTCCTGCGCCTAGCTACGTTATCTCCCAAGAGTTTCACGACAAACTCCAAGAAACCTTCCCCCGTCCTCAGCGCACTGATCTGGAGACAAACCTGCTTCTCCCTGGTGCTTTCCCGGCTGTCGAGGAACCTGGGGCCAAAGTTCAATTCCAGCCTAAACCTTCATTGCTTAAGCAGGCTGAACTGTCTCCTGTTAAGCTACGAGCTCCCGAATATGCGCCTCCAGTCATTGCAAGACCTCAATATCGCAAGACTGACTTTATGCGCGCCGACATGCTACAAAGGTCTATTGCTGAGATAACACCAAAGCAGTACCGGGATCATTTTTACAATGAAAGCGAGGCACATCGCAACCTTGAGAAAACATTCATTACCGAACTAGCCCCGAAGGTATCCCTGACAACAAAGGATGTTACCACCATCAAATCTATTCTCAAGAACAAGCGGAAGCACCCCTCCAGATGCACCCCCAAGCGGTTGGGCATAAGACGTCCGCCTAAGTCGGTACGCTTTACAGATTGTACCCTGAGCCCACAGCCCAGGACGCGCATTGGACTGGACGTCCCAAGGATCGTTCAGGATGAAGTTCAGCCAACGCAGGGCAAGGAAAATGCCCCTGAACGGGTTGGGACGGTAGAACCCGAAGACGCCAATCTCCAGGATGAAGACTATTTGAAGTGGTCTATACTAAAATCTCGTCACTCGAAAGATCTGGGAACTGTTCAAAAGGAAGCCGAAAAGAACGAGCGACTAGATCCAGATGCCCGAATTGCTGAGCTTTTTGCTCTTCCGTCTCTTAAACCTCTTCGCATTAGCGATGATTCTCATGCTGGAATAGTGATTCAGAAAGAACAGGCGGCCCTAAAGGCTGAAGAAGAAGCTCGGCGGAAAGCTGAAGCAGAAAGACTGGCTGCTGAAGAGAAGGCCAGGCGTGAACTTGAGGAACGACTCGCTGCCTCAGGTGGACTACGACTACCCAGTCGAGAGTTTATCTCCCCAGTTTCCACGGACTGGCAGATTCGAGCGCGAGATACCCTACGTGCCACCGCATCAACTACTCTGGCGACTACTGGTGAGGGTATCGATCTACGACGTCATGACTTTGCCAAGGTGGTACCGGCCACCGAGTGGCTGAACGACGAAATCGTTAATGGGTCATTGAACTGGCTTGACCAAGCCGTAAACTCAGCTGCTGGCATTAAGGATGTCAAGAAAAACACACGAAAGTGCCTAGCCATGTCTTCTTTCTTTTTCAAACGTCTCCAGGAGCAGGGTGTGACGCGCACGCAACGCACTCTCCGGCGTTATGGTGTAGAGAAGAGCAACATCCTAAATGTTGACACAATCCTAGTCCCCATTTGTGAGCACTCGCACTGGACTCTTCTAGTCATACGTCCCTCGAAGCGGACCGTGGCTCATATGGATTCCTTGAACCCCCAGGGCAACATGGGCAATACCAACTTGGCGATTGCGTGGATGAAAGACATATTAGAAGACAAGTTTGAAGCAACTGAGTGGAAGGTGATGCGTTATGAAGCGCCTAGGCAGACAAATGGACATGATTGTGGAGTCCACACCATTACCAACGGCATATGCTTAGCTTTGGGTCTCAGCCCCATTGATTGTTACGTGGCAGAGGATATGCCCATGCAACGAATCAGGATCGCATGCATGTTGTTGAACGGCGGGTTCAAAGGCGACTTTGACCTGCGAGTATATTGATTCGATGATTATGTCTTAGCTGGTACATTTTATTGTGGCGTTTGAGGGGAGAGGAAAGACCTGGATGAGGAGACTAGGGATTGATTGGATGGCATTCCGTGTTTGGACATGATACCAAGGAGCAAAAAGAAAAGAAGACCAGTTGCATGGATCGGCGTTTTTTTGGAACACAAGGGGACTCGCCTGACAGTGGCTTGAGCATGCATGGATATTGCAGAGGTGGTCAAGGGTCGAGAGGAGAGAAGTGGACTTGAGTGATTAAACGACAGTCGTTATTGGTGCATTATCAGCTTCGACGAGATGTCTTGTGAAGAGTTTTGCCCGCTGGGCCATGTGAGACATACGGGAGAGACGGGCGCAGAGACGGAGCAAGGGAGAGACAGGAGGAGACACTGAGGGTGAGGCTTCGGTCCGGTGTGGCATATGATAGAACTTGGTTGTTATCACATTGCAGTCGTCGTCACATTGTACCGTAATATTGACGTCTTGGTTGAATGCAGAATCATGAAGGTGACGAGGTGCTTGGCAAGGTGACTTGGCGCCTGCATTTTTAGTGACTTTGGTGGCACCCACCTAGCCCCTCGACATGGACCTTGTGCAATGCAACGTAAATGTATTGTATTGGTGTTGGCCCGTCCGGTGGCCATTGTCAGTCAGGTTGTCCGCCTGGCTATGTCCACCTCGGGTGCCACAGGCGGCTGCGAACAAGGAGCGGGTCTCTGCGTCGCGGCTGCAATACGATCCGGGCAACGATGTCGTTTCAAGACGGGCCCTCGTATCCTGTTACGCAGATACGTGCGTTACGGGGGGCGCGGTGGTGGCGGGTTTGTTTCCTTTGTAGAAGTTCCCGCAGGGTGGGTAGACGCATGTCGACTCTTCGAGCCGGTATGTGAGAAATGAAAGATGTATTGGTTTCAACTTTTGTTACATTTCGGTTATTCATAGGCCCTGCCTTACGTATTTGCGTGCTGATCACCCCGCCTCTACTCTTTTGTTGACAAACGGGGGGAAGGAGGAAGGGTGTGTGGTCTTACACATGCTAGGCAGAAGTTCCGATCCAGAGGGAGAAAAGCCGAGGGGAAGAAACAACATGTTGACTGATATGCCCACTCCAAGTGGGCCATTAGGATAAAAATGTAGAAGGAGAAGAAGAAAAAAAATTTCGCCCTTGGTTACATGCGGCACCACATCGGCGACAAAGGGAGACAGACGGGATCAAGTGAGCGCCAACGGCAAAAGCAATATTCGCTCTTGTGGAGAGACACGGCACCTTTTCGAGAAGGATTCGGGAATTTTCTAGAACACGGCCAGTAGTAGCCTGTAAAGTTTCACGGGAGGTGAGACAGGCATGAGAGACAAATGCGTCCGAGACGAGGATCGGCAAGGGTGGTTGGCTGGTTTCCTATCAGATGAAGTGGAAGATCTGAAGTTTGTTCTGGAAGAAACGTGGGGCCGTCAATGGTCTCAGACAACTAACAAGCCTCAACATACCAAAACGCCCGACAGACTTTTCGCCACTAAACACAAAGGAGGGAAGAGACAACATGCCGATGCTCTGGCTTGGCATACTGGCCCTTGAGGTACGAATCCCCCACTCGGGGGCTCCTTTCAGCTGGGCGTGTGCCGTACGTGCATGCGTGCGTGCTACACGCCTTGTCGCTCAACCATGGCGGTATCGCGGCGGAGGCAGCGAACACGCAAGCATTACATAGGCGATTTGTAGCTCATCGCGATAATTTTAGGCACTGGACCGTGTGTCGATAGTTCGGAAATGTACCCAACGGCTCTGCTTCTTTCGGAAAGCCAAGATGGGGGGGCTTCCGAGCTATTTGACAACTTGCGACTGTCTGATTGACGTTGAGCGGACCACAATGTGGAAACGACCAAGCAGTAGGTGCCGAGAAACACATACTTGCATACATACTTGCCCGATGCAAGTCGTATCCACATCGGCCGTGGCAACCTGGCATACGGTGAAGGCAAATAGAAAACCGTTTCCAGTCGTGCCTCCTGCTACTTTGAGCTCTTTGCTGAATGCGGCCCGCGGTAGGTGTGGGTTAACACAAAACGAATCGAGGAGATGCCGCGTGGACACTGTCCTTAATGGGTAAGGAGGGGCCAACGGGCGAGAGCAAAAACTTGATTTAAAATTTTTCTTGAGCCGATCATGGATCCCTCGGGATTTGGTTGGGCATTCGGGGCGTGCCTAGTTGGCGCATAGGAAGCATCGTGGCAGAAAAAATTTGTCCCTTTCTACCCCTTCCAGGTGAGGCGATGGAGACACGGCGATGCCGGTTGGGTGGACGTCTGGTGGTGTGTGGAGTTGTATGACTGGACTTGCCTGTTCGTATTGATTGGCTCTGCAGGGGTCCTTAATTGGGAAGGCTTCCAGAATTGGGGTCGCTGGGCTGATTTCCTGGGCTTCCAGAACAACATGGTTTGGACCACGACCCATCAGCATGGCTGGGGGTGCCCGTGGTCCGTCGCAGAGCATGTCCTATTGAGCACTTACTTGGCCTGTGCTTCTCATCGCGGAATTGACACTTCACACGGAATCTCCACGCAACCAAGGCAGCGCGAGCTATGCCCTCTTAAACTTGACGACTAGGGTCGCGTGGTGGGTGTCGTTCAAGAACGGAGATTTAGGCCTAGAATTTCTCAGATCACCTGGCAGGGGAGAAGGGGAGACGCTACGCCACCTCGCAGCGCGTTCCTGTGGGGGGTAGGGGCGCGAGCGTGATTGTAGTGACCTCGAGCCTTTCTTCGCAACACTCCATCGATAGATGCTGTTGGCAAGGGCGGTTCATGGCTGACATACGGCGGTGGACAAGGTCAGCATAGTGGCAATGGTGAGCAATATCCAGATGTCAGAATATGTACGGAGAAGAAAAGAACATCCCAAGGAACTGGCCGCGCCTCGTCCATGCTTGATTCATTGTTCCACAAAGCACCATGCAGGAACCACGGTTACAAGCTCCTGAAGCTGGTAGCGGTCAAAGCCGGACTCGGAGCTAGGTCTAGAGGGGTGTCAGTGCCGAGCACCGGGAGATGCATATGTACTTGCGCTCCGCTTCTGAATGCCAAAATATGTGTTGTTCGTGATTAGTGGGTGGTCAGGTCACCTTGACAGTCATTGGCCCGCTCATAGGTCGCCCTCCAAATCGCATGTTATCCATTTTGCGAGACGAGGATGTTGGCGCTAGGTGAGGTCCGGTAAACGCCAGCCGCTAGGTGTTAATTTTCAAGCTCCACTGCATCCGTTCTCATCCGTTCGTAGTGTTCGTTAATGGAATGCGCTGACAGTTGATAAATGTGAATGTTGCCACGGTTGCATACGTTCATCTGTATGGTGTGAAAAGGATCGAACTGTGCCATGAAATGAACATGGCTCGACTGATTTATCGAACTAAAACAGTTTTCCGAGCTTGAAGCCCTCGGTCTCCGTTTTGGCCTGGTCGCTGCCGAGAAACGCCAAAACAGTGTCGGCAATATCACGAATGAACGTGCCAGTTGCCAGCGTTGTCTTTTTTTCCCCCCCAAGTCACGCTGGGAGCACACCAATTCACTTAAATGTGCTCATTGTCGATTTTCTTACGTCAGGTCAGAAGCCATTTCCACAACCGATGCGCCAAATGGAAAGAATGGGCCAACTGTAACTTCATTAGGAGCTGATGACTAGATCAGAGCCACAATGTGGTGAGATTGGGGCGCTCACCGACAAGTGCCGACTGGGGCAAGCCAAGGCAATAGTTGTTTGTCTCGTCTAAGAGGCTCGCTTTCATACATAGTGTCCTTCTTAGTCTAACAAAACAACGGCACAGACGGGCCCGATGAGCAAACTGGAGTTGCGAACGGGTCCCATGAATCGAACAAAGCTTTGGCCCAGAAGATCGCGATGCCGACCACAATGAGACTCTCCTACCCCACTGTAAGGTGACCAGGGACTCAGGGTGGCCCCCGTTGGCGCCGCCATGACACACCACTGGGAAAATTGCGCATCGCAAGGATAGAGGCCAAAGGCGATTCGATTGGTAATAATTGTTCGATTGGGGCATTGAAGAAGCCCCGTATTTCGCCTACATGCGGTTATTCATGGTGCTATAGTGGTGGCTTACTCTGAAAATGCTTTCTGTGAATTGAGCATCTCATCCTCCTCGGCAAGGGTTGACGGGTGAGCGTTCGGGACGGAATTGGAGGTGGTTGTTTTACTGATAACTGATTGGGGACCAGTGGTGACAGCCAGCAGCAGCCTTCAACGCTACTGTATGGCATCAAGTATCATGGAGGGAACGGCAAAATATCATCTGCTTTTGGGCCAGCAAACATGTCGCCAGCCCTAACGGCCGAATCATGCTCGATTTACTCCCACCCCGATGACCCAGCATCGGGGATAATTGGCGGGCCGAGGTGCGTCGAACACGGTGGTGTGGGAGCACCCAGACACCGAGCGCTCGCTTGCACAAGGTGTACCAGAGAAAACTTGCAGTATGGGCGTTTGCTTCACTCTGGTTTGTGACATGAGGAAAGCCAAAGGGGTGAGCGGGGGGGCCTTTAGCGCTCATCGATCGACCGGGCTACCGTCTTGTAGCGGCGAAGCCAAGATGGGTGGGCAGCCAGTAACGTATCGCAGTGTTGCAGGGTGTGTCCCCACACGAGATTCAGCATGTTTGAGGGGTCTTGTCGGGTGGCTGCCCACACCTATTACGATTGGGGGATGGGGATGGCAGGGAACCAGCGCCATACCAGGACGGGAGATGGTGGCACCAAATGTTGCTTGATGATGACATGATAAATACAGAAGGGAAGGAAATTTTACTAGCCAGATCGATGTCTTGGCAGTGGTCACGAATTTGAATCGTAGCTTAGGTTTATGTGACTCCGCCTTTAGGCGATTGAGTTGAGAATTGACGTCGGTGTTTTGATCGGGAGAGGTATGGCATGTAAAGTGAAGTTGCACGTCTGACACCACCGACAGTAGACGTCTGATGATGATGGCGTTTCTGTGTCAAGTTTTGTTTCGCGTCTTGTCCCGATTGCGGAGAAAAGGAAGTGACGGCCGCAAACGTATCAGGATTGATACGCCGGCGGAGGCCATTTGAGACGCTCAATCAGTCAATTGGCCATCACGATATGACAACCAAGATGCTTGTCAAAAGCCGGCATCGCTCTCACGCACGCCGATGTGTCGTGGGGTTGTAAACTGGGGTGAACAGGGGCACGATGGGGTGATGGAAACATGAACACTCCACCAAAGGGGAGTCGGTCCAGAAACAAGAGGCAAGAGCTCACAGGCGCTGTTCGCCGCGTTAGCTCGGATGAACGACGCCTCTTTTGTAATTCTGCATGTCTCACCGGCACGGCGGGTTGGTTTACTGTGACAGCAGAATTCATCGTCAGCCTCAAGCTTCTCGAGCCGTCCGGCATGGTGTGGATGCGACTGGCCGTCTTTTGCAGGTACCCACGGCTTTGTACGTCTCTAGCTCAGTCTAAAGATGGATCAGTGTGCCCGCAAGCGCACCTGGGAACTGTTGGAGGCTTGTTTCCGACTGGCATTGTGCATGATGCAGGCGCATTGAGGCATACTTCTGGTGTGAATGTGTAACCTTGGGATGGGCGGCTGCTACGCAACAGCCAGGACTGCTTGTCGACCTGGGAGGCGACACGTTGGAGAAGCGACAATTGAGTGAGTGTGACTGACTACTCCGTAGAAACTAATCCTCTGTGAGTGACCAAAATTGGGAACAGTGTTTGTGCGTGTGGGGCGGGCTCCTTGGCAATGCCTACAGAGTTGGGTACGTACCGGCACAGCAATCTGAGCAGTCGACACAGCCAATGAGCCCTGGCCAACCCCTCGTCAGCCCCCCAGCCAAGCCCCATACAAGCCCCCTCGATTGGCCACTGGCGCATCTTCTAGCGCCCTTCTAGTATCACTCAACCCACCAGGCGGTCCCTGTCCTGCTCGCAACCCTTGGCCGGTATTCGTCGGTCCCGGGCGTGGGGTGGGGACGGGACGGCAGGTGAGGTATCTTTGCTGCAGTACGACGCAGGCGAGGTACCTGGCAAGCCCAAGGGCAAGATGGTCCTGCTGCACAGCATGCACCCGAGGACTGTACAGTGCGTCACTGTGGGCTGGTGTTTTCTGCTGGTTTGCCACGCTGTGACGCCTGACGCCTGACGCCTGACCTGCTGGTTTTTGCTCCGGCCAACGCCGGGTGCTTGCGTGACTGGGCTCTGGCTTGAAATGACGCTGTCGCATGTCGTGGAGCGAGGGAAGGAGTGAGGAAAAGTAGAGTTGGTGGCTCTGGGTGCCACTGTCATCATTTTCTGGCTTGATCCGGGGCGTGATCATCGTTTCCAACTTTTGCAGTTGTTCCAATGCACTGGTGGTCTGGAATTTGGAGAGAAAGTGTGGTTCACCGTGCAATGATTGCATTGTGCACTGTGTGCGTCTCCTTGATTGTGTCTCGACCCTACTTCCTGGACAAACCTCATGCTCCAAGCGACCAAGCCTCAATCAGGTTCCAAGCAAAGCAAGCAAAGTGCATTTACATAGGTACACATCTGTCTGGGCGTTGAGACACTGTCACATTGTTCAGTTGGTCCCTTGCTCACCATCGCTACCACCCGTCCACCAGTGTCGTCACTTTTCTTTATTGGCTTGCTCTTCTTTCTGGTCGTCTTCGTCTTGCTCTTTGGGAATAAACGCTGCACTCCTCTGATTTCCCTGACCCCCTCCAATCCCTTCGTCCCCCCCTGCAGTGCCCCGTGCCCACGCCAGGCCCCGGCCAGGCTTTCCACAGGCGCCGACGGTACGTACCTTTCTCTGTACGAAAGTACGAAGATCCATCCTCATCGAACGAAGGTTCATTGTCGCCGCCACCGTCGCCTCCGCCGCGTTGGTGTCAAAATTGTCCCTTGCCAACTACGACGCTGTCTCTACGATGGACGCCCTGGCCTAAGCCCGCCCAGCACTAGCTCGGTAGCTTCCAGCACTAGCTTTCCCAGCTCCAGGCTTTGTCCACTGGCCCCTCCTTTCCATTGACGCCGGTTCGTTCTTGTTGCCCTTGGCCCTTGTTAACCCTTCGCGCACTCCGCTTGCTGCCCATCATCACCGACCTCCATGACTACGCACACGCCTCTCCGCGCTTCGTCGCCTTTTCACCGTCCACTTTTGCTGCCCTCTTGCTGGCCGACTGACCCAAACTACAGGGACAGGCTCTGCCTATGCGGCTGCTCTGCCTCTGTCTTGGAAAAAACAACAAAAGGGCCCCCATCCCGGCACCGTTACTGATCCCCTCCTCCTTGTATCCCCTTCTATCCGCTGCTTCTTTTGCGCCAAACGGCCCCAGTGACGACACTTGCATACCATCTGAGACCAAGACACACATTAACCCATACTCGCACATTCTCGTTCCGTCTCCAATCAATCACTACAACGTCATCCTGTCAAAAAGCAACCAACCCGCTGGTCCATTACTAACTTGGACTGAACTCTCTCACTGCCTCCTCGCTTAATCTGGGCCTGGACCTCTTTTTTACGCTTCAGATCCCCGTTCCTCATTCCTCACCTCTTGGGCCCAGTCCCAAGTCGGCTCCCATCACCAAACAGGCTCCCGGCCACTGGCAAGCCACCAAACTCTGCCATTCCGTCCGATCTCCTTGCTCCCACTTCAACTGTCAAGCCGCGCAGCTCGATACGCCCGCGATTCGCTCACATTCTCCCGCCTGTCCCAGCGTCGAGTTTCTTGCCGGCCCGCCGACTGCATTCGCTAGCCCCGCGTCCTTCGCATTCCAGTCTCTCGGGACGTCGTGGGTTACACCATCTAAAGACGGCCTCGACCTAGCTTTGCCAGTGCCGCTTCGGGACTGACTGGTTGAACCTCTGACTTCGGCGACCCCAGATAACGATCCTCCGAACCGCCCACGGCCGCCTCCGTCATTGCTCAACGGATCATTTCCGCTTTCTCGTCGCACCACTACCTCTGTTGCGAACCATCTCCCTCTAAACATCTTGTTCGTTACGATTAGCTCGCCGCCGTCCTCCAAGCCACCCTCCTCCACACTTTGCTCGCCTGCGGCAACCGGCCACCACATTCTCGCCTCCGCATTGCATCGCTGTCAAGTCAGTTCACCCAGGTGAACCATCTTGACTGCCTGCCCCCTCATCGTCTCGGCAGTGCTAATTTAGACTCGGCGCCGCGGCCTCCCTGTCTGCGCCAAACTACCCATCGTGGACACCCTCAATACGCCACGACCGACTACGATTGCTCCACCTTTCCGCCCTACTAGTACTTGATCTCAGCGTTTCCCACTTGCTGGTCAGGGACTTCATTCCCGAGATCCTCGCTGTCTCGCTACCCCGTGCCCACTCAGCACAAATCCCCCTTCGCGGTGCGGGACGTGTTTGAACGGCCCAACCCGAAAGATATGGGCAGATCGCGGTTGTGGAGGTCCCCAGAGCGTGTAAGCCCCAGTCCGCAACCGCCATCACCCCAACCGTCTTCAGCTTTTGAAGACCTCTTCAATGTCGACATCCCCCCATCAAGACCATTGAGCGAAGCATTACTTTCCGGGACCTCGACCCCGACCGGCGCCATGGGCTCCCGACCCCCCTCTCTCAGCGAGATCCTCCTCGATGCCGCGTCACCGCCATGGACTCTGAGCGCCTTCATGGCTTACCTATCTCAAAACCACTGCATGGAGACACTGGAGTTCACTCTTGACGCCCAACGCTATTCCGCCTTTTACAATGAACTTATTTCCGATTCCTCATGTCGATCCCGCGCGAATGACGATCGCGTTTGTGCCCTATGGGAGAAACTGATGCAAGTCTACATTATTCCTTGTGCTCCCAGGGAACTAAACATCCCTGCCCATGTGAGAGACCAACTTCTTCGACTCCCCTGTGGCCCCTCACCCCCTCACCCCTCTCAACTTGATGAAGCCGGCCGTATCATCTACGAACTCATGAACGACTCTCTGCTGGTACCTTTCCTCGAATCAGTCGCCCCTCTACAACTGGACGGGCAATCTGATGAGCAGCCTGCACGCTCACCTCGGCTTGTATCCAACAGCAGCAGATTATCCGCCCCAGTTCGGTCCACCACGTCAATGCAAGCGCTAGAGACGGAAGGCCTCACAGATGACAGCGATTGCAATTCGCCTTCGGGCACAGAGCCAATGACCCCCCCTACCACTCCTCCCACTTCTGATTGGACTTTCAGCAATCCTTCTCCTGGAAGCCTTCAGCGTGCAGTTGCTGCACACAACAAGGGCTGGAAGAAGATGGGAGCCAAACTCGGCCTCACCCGCAAGCATACCAATCGTCGATCAGCACCCACTTCGTCTACATCCATTGACGGCGGTCTTCACCTTCAAGACACTAGTTGAAGGTGGCAGGTCGCGTCGTTACCTATTACACCCAACCAAGCCGACCGAACCAGTGAAGCCTCTGAAGCTTCTGATTCCGAAGGCTCGCATTCAGGTCACCAGTTGCCTGGTCACATGGGGGAAGAGGATGACATAGATCATTCTCACCCTGGACAACGCGGTGAACATGGGGACGGCACGGCCGCAAAATCTTCAGAAAAGCGGGAAAGTCATCCTATGTCGCTAGTTCGAAAGAGCATCCGCATCAGGACCAGGATGCTTCCCGAGAAGTCTTCGCAACCGGAAACGGTTAGCAGCCCAGCTCGCAGCTCATTTTCAACTACCTCGCAAGAGGACGCAAAATCTATCATTACATCACATCATGAGCCGGCCCCTCTGACGCACAGCATTGATCTCCAAGCCGCCGCCGCCGCAGCTTATGACTTACGGACAGGAACACGACCACTCAGTGACCTGTCGGGCTACCTGCCCACTCCATCCCGGAGTTGCGAAGAGATGCCTCCTGCTACGACCCAGGGCCCGGATGCATTCTGTCATACCACTACGCATGAAGATATCTGGGGGTGGGAGGCTGAGCTTGAGCGCAGAACTCAGGGTGACGATTTTGACTCGTTCCCTTTGACTTACCGACGCGCAAACGGAACCCGAGCCAACCTCCTCCAGCGTGTCTTCAAGGCTGGATCATCGTGATTCGAGCCATTCTATCCATCTAGCAATAAATCTCTAGATTGATGCACACTGTGCGTGGTACATACTGCAGCTCGTCTCTATTCGAGTTTGAAGGCGCTCATTCTTTACATACGGGATGCATTCTCATTTTCTTTTTCTCTTAACGAGGGCATTACATATTGGCGACATGGATTATTATATACATGGTTCATAGATTGCATGGCAAGGTGCAGCAGGCGCGGCGTTTGGGGGTTTCTCTTTTATTGAGAAGTCATTCGATTTGCTTTTGAGTATCCGCATTGATCTTCTTGGGAAGATCGGTTCTGTGTGTACGCACCAGACCACCATTTTTCAAGGGGGCATTTGACGACAATGTTGCATATTTCCCGAACGGGACGGACGACTGGGTGAGACTGGAGAGGATATCCAGGGGCTCGGTCTTATGACGATTATGGACTATTTTGTATGAATGGAAAAGGAAAATACCGAGGACCACTTCCTAGAGTCGAAACCAAGACTATGTCCTGGCCTCCAGGGAGAGCCAAGACGCTAGGAGTAATGTCTAAATATTCAAGATTTATGGTTCCCATGCCAAACTCAAACGTTTCCATTTGCGTAATGCCCATTATGTGATTTCTGTCATTGTAGCATGGACCCAATCTAGCACGGCTCAATATTTTTGCATCTTTTGGACGGCACCTGGTTATTGACACCAAATTGAAACAGGAGCAGCGCAAGGCCGTAGTCAATTTCAATCTCACATGCTTTTCTTCAACTTCGCTATTAGGTTAAAAACAAAAGCTCATGCCGTGCAAACTCCATGCTCATAGTCCGTCCTCCTACAACTATCTTGTAAAATACCGCCTTGAATACAAGCAGCGATCGCCAGTAGAACGTTACAAATTCACGGTACATGTCTCGATTACGTGTGCATACTTCAAGCGTCGGGGGGGATGGAGCCTCTGATCTCGATTGTCGATTCTCCGGGGAATAACTCTGCCAGAATTAGGCACCCGACGATTCACTCATCGGGCTTATCGTGCCGGGAGTACATCTTCCACTCAAGGGAACTGGCAAAGTCAATCTTTCCCTGTTCAACCTGCTTGCGCGTGGCTGAGAGCATGGGCTGGGGCAGGCCCATGGATTCCAGGTAGGCAACAGCTGTTCATGCAGGGGAGTTGTTAGCAACCTAGATGTCAAGGCAGTCAGTTTGTCAGAAACCACGTACATTTTTTCCACTCTAGGTCCTGTCGGCGGCGGTCCCACTTCAGCTCTTCGGACATAATGTCGATGACTTTAGGAAGGGCTTCAAGGGCGGCTTGAGCATTCAGGAAAGCCAATCTAGTGCGGCGGGCCAAGACGTCAACGGCCGTCTGCGCGTATTCATGGCGGACAGCGTAGCGGATCTCGCCGTCAACGAAGGGATACAGCTGAGATATGCGCTCGCCACGAGCAGGGAATCGCTTATCGGTCAGCTTGCACAAGGCAGCAACAGTCCAGGCACGGTCGCCGTAAGATTCGGTCAAGTGTTTGGCAACCTCGGTTTCGACGCCGAAATGTTGAATTAGGGGAATGAACAAAGTGTTGCTAAATCCATGTGCACCAATAAGACGGACCTTGTGTGTTTGGCATGTGCCGTCGAGAATTGCACCGTCGTCAACCATCTCAGTACCGCTTACGCGAGGAGCATTTGTCACGGCTTGGGGCTTCAGGTTAAACTCATCGATGGCAGCATCGACACACTCCTCAGCCATCTGGCGATAAGTTGTCCACTTACCGCCGGCGCATGTGAGAAGCCCTGACGACGAGATGTCAATCAAATGATTTCGAACCAATGACTCGGTGTTCTTAGCCTTGGGGTCCTTAACGAGAGGACGAATGCCTGACCACGCAGCCAGGACGTCACCTCTCCGGACATTGATCTCGGGAGACAAGTAGTGACCAACCTCACTGAGGATCCACTCGATCGACTTCTCATCGGGCAAGGGGTTGGGTGAAATGCTAGAGGGTGAGTCGGTAGTGCCAGCAATAGTGTTTCCCTGCCAAGGAAGGAAAAAGATTACACGGCCATCCGAGGTTGAAGGGTCAATCAGGCCCATCTTTCCAGGGCTGAAATAGCCGGGAAGGATAACATGGACGCCTGAGGAAGGGGCAACAATATCTCTACACTCCTGATCATCCATCTTTCTGATAGAATCAGTAAATGGACCAGTGCAGTTGATGATGCTCTTCGCTTTTACGGTGATTTCCTCAGCAGTCCGACCATCTTTGGCAGCAACCAGGTCCCTGACTTTAGCACCACAGAGCCTTCCTTGTGCATCTTTGATAAGACTCGTGACTTCGGTGTGGTTGGCAACAGTAGCGCCATAAAGAGCAGCAGTCATAGCAATGGAGACATTCATCCGCGAGTCGTTGTGCGCACCATCATAGTAGACAAGAGCACCAACCAAGTCGGTCTGCTTCAGCATGGGAAAGGCTTCGAGAGCCTTGCTGCGAGTCAAGAAGTAAGAACTCTCGATGCCCTCGCTCCCAGCGAGAAAGTCGTAGAATTTAGTACCAGCCCAGTAGTAAGGAGCCTTCCACCACTTATCAAGAGGGAGCATGATTGGGAGCCAGGAGCTTAAATGGGGGGCAGTCTGCAAAAAGTACTTGCGCTCTTTTAAAGCTTCCTTGACTAGCTGATACTGGTTGTAGTCGAGGTTCCAGACGGCTTTTTCGAGGTAGCGTACACCACCGTGGACGAGCTTTGTGCTCTTGCTGCTTGTGCCACTGCTGAAGTCATCGCGTTCAATCACAGCAACTCTGAGACCACGAGTGGCGGCATCCAATGCAACACCAGCACCAGTAGCGCCGCCTCCGATAATAAGCATGTCATATTCGGCCTCGTCGGATTGGGAACTTGATCGCAGGTCGGCCAATTGCTCCTGGCGGTGCTTCACACGGGGGAAGCGAGGCAGCTTAAAGGTGCCATCGGCGCCGAAGGTCGGGGGTGGAACAGCTGGCGAGGATAAGCCTGGGATATCTCGTGGACGGTAGCTGTATAAAAGAACTGCGCCAGTGGTCGCAAGAGCTCCGGGAAGCAGAAACCGACGAAGGCCGGGTCGGGCGCCTGCGAGAGGCGACATGCTAACCCTTAGTCGCAACTAGGATAGCAAGGGCTTGGTGAAGCTTGCGATAGAGAGGGGTTCAACTTTGAAGCTGAATTATGTGTCAAATCGATTTGCGCCTTAAGGGAAAATACCAGTCCGAAAGTGCCTACGTGTGAAGCGAGGGAGGGCGGGCGCAAAGGCGCAGAGGTGCGCGGCCAACAGAGCTCCCCTCGATCGATGTCGGAAGGGATCGAAAGAACACTAGATGCGGGTGGTGAGGGAGCGGAGGTAGGTGAGAGATGGGGAGATGAAGAGATGAAGAGAGGGAAACGAGGAATTGTATGGAGAGCGGGCTGAATGTGTCAACTCCAACGAGTTTCTCGACTCTGGCACATGCTTCGCCATGACGAAAGGGGTGGGTAACTTATTGCCGGCCCCAGTCTGGGCGGTTTGTGCGGGCTTGGATTCGCCCGCCGGGCCCGTGGCCCCATGCAAGGTGCGAGTGATTGATGACGGCGCCTGGGATTCAATCGGCTGTGGGGGAAGATGGCTGATTGATCCTCCGTTTCAATTCGCGGCTGCAATTGGTGCCGAGCGTAGCATTGGGGATGCTGCAGCTGACGGTGCCGGCGCATCGAAGGGGCCCGGGCCCATATTTGCCGTTCATGACATGGCCGATCGGACATGGGGGGGGAGGAGTCCAGGGAGGAGCCGACGCCGCCCCGTGGAGGCCCTTGGGGAAAATTTGGGGGCCCGTATCCAACTGTTGTTGGGGGTGTAATCTCGAGGCGGGCCGTCTGAGCACACACTATGGAGAGAGATGGAGAGAGGAAGGGAGACTTGAGAGGAATGCGCACTTGGCTATCTACTACTTAGAAACAATCTGAGAAGTCCTGCAAAAGCCATGTATGAGAACATCCTTGAGCATCAATTTGTCTTGCGGGCCCATCCTCCCTTGGAAAACGCGGCAGGTGTAGAGAGCCAGTTCGTCCATGCCCAGCTCTCTCACTTCACGCCTGCTTGCTTATTTTCCACCAATGCAATTGCCTTCCCCTCGGCTCACATGGTTCATGGTTCGATTTAATCAATATTTGACTGCTCGTTTATTCTTGTAAGGCTGTACAACCTGTGTTGGTGAACCCCCAAACCTCACCCCGCACCCCCCAAACTCTCAACTTTGGCCCGTCTTCAGCCACCACAATCACTCTTCGCCGGCTGCTCCCGCCTGGTCTCACTCAAACACACTGGCAAACAATTCACTCAGTCTCAACAGTCTGGTCACACTTCTGATCATTCCCGCAAAGAGCATGGTTCAATTAGTCATTATCCTATGTATTGCGCATCATGGTGCGTCATGTCCATGCTGGGTATCTAGATCTTCTTCTCTCCGTCTCCATGAGGCACCCGATCCAAGGTATCAAAACTGGGAACTGTTCATCCCGTCACCCATTTATCCATCCATCTCAACATTCCTTGCATCAAATTCAGTCCTATCGTGGCACATCCTCCGCCTTGTCCCGAATGCAAGGCTTGTCCCGTCCTCCCGAATAAATAATATATACATGACGAAATAAGAAAAAGGCTGACTGTCTGCGCCTGCGCACCGGCCGTGAATACTTCAACGGCCCTCAACGCATTCAGCGATCAATACATCAACAAATGTTGATACTTGGCTCACATCCCCACGACGTCCTCCTTTTAAGCTCGATCCTCGGTGCCCAACTTGGACGTTGGTCGCCAGCTGACTGACATTTTGCAGCTCAATACCCGCTGTCATTCCCGCTTTACCCGTGATTATCTCGCTAACAACAGAGCCTCGACTTGACGTGGTGTCCAAATTTACCCCTGTGGCTTTCTTGCCATCCTCGACATCAATTTGAATCTCTTGGAACACCAAGATGCCGCCAGTTCCGTATGAAGATGTTGGTAGCGAATCCATCGGGGGTGGGAACGGTTGATCCGCGCTTGAATCCATTGACCGAGTCCTAGCCGCTGTCTTGGTTGGGCAAAGGTCCACAGTTGAGCCAGTTCGCACCGAATCAGGAGAGGAGCCACGTCGGTGACCTTGAACCCCGTGAGAGGAGACGAGGTTTCTAGAAATGGACTGGTTCCGACGGCTGCCTGGCCACCAGCTGGACCGCTCACCTGATGCGATGGCTTGGGCCTCTTGGGCCTTGCCTTCAAATTTCTTAATGATAGGTCCAAACTCCTGATGAACACCTCGTGTAAATTCGTGACGAAACGTAGCAGGGACTTGGTGCATCCTGAAGAAACTCAACGGAACAAACTCGCACCTCGGGCTAGTAATGACAGCGTGAATTGGAATGACCAAGCGCATTGTAATCATTGTAGATTGGCTTGAGTTGTCATCGCTCATGGATGGCACCTGCACGACGGTTGAAGTGAGAGTAGCGTCGTCAAACAATGGCTCCTGAGTCCATTCCCTGAGTCCTTTGATCGTGTCCACCAGCTGACCGGCATATTTGGCCTGGTTTGGTGTTTGTGGGTTATAATCTCCCGATTCAAGAGCCCTGAGAAGCTCTGTCACCGTCTTGTTCTCGAACTGTTTTAGAAATCCAATCTGCCAATCTTTGAGACTGTCCAATGGAAGCACCAGGGATGGCAGCATGTTCCTTGCCCCCCTTCTCACCAGAACCTCGAATCCCAGTGTGTTGGGGCGAGCTCGGATAGCAAAGATTCCAAGATGTACACCTGGAAGAGCCCTTTGCTGTTGAGTGGTGTATGTGGCCATGTCGCGAAGCTTCTGGTCAAATCCGGGGCATTTGATTTGCATGTTTGATCGAATAATGTTGCAAACTTGCTGCGTTTCAGCAAACCTGTAGCCAGCGGAGACGTATCGTTCGGCATCTCTGTCTGACTCGACTCGACGAACCAAGAACATGAGTGAACCACGAGAGTATTCCTGCTCCCAGATATTCAAGCCCTTTTCTGCCATATCAGCGCCGAATCCGCTATCCGTGAGAGAGCCATGGTCTGTGCTGTTTTTTCTTGAAGAGTTCTTCTGTAGTTGTCCGCGGTTTTTTCTTCCGGCCGCCCCTGTTGGCAAGATCTCATCCCAAAGCACACCAACACTTGTAACGGGGTCCTTAAGGCGATCAGCCAGAGTGGAGGCTGCCATGCAAAAAAGCTCTCGAAAAATAACCTCGTAATCCTCAAGCATTTCACCATGCTCATCAATCAGTCGAATGTCAAGCCGTCCATCCTTGTCGCGACCATGGCGTGGCAGCATGGCTATATGTTGCCCCATTCCACCGAATAAGTTGGAAATGCTTCGCCAATTGCGAGATGCGTGAAACATCCAATGAAACATAGGGTGTGCGATACTAAAGCCTTCTTTCGAATGCTGGTCAAGTTAGATGCGAAGAACCCGAAAAAAGAAACTGGGAGATTTTTTGTTTACCTTTTCAAGGAAAGAATCAGTAACGACGGAGGAAGGTACCAGACCATCATTGTTGACCAAAATCCTCCCATTCTTGTCAAAAACGGCAGCTGCTAAAGTGATTTGCTGAGCGCGGAGAGCGGTTCGCCTCATGCTCCTAGCGCGAAGGATGGCCGATCCGGCAAGGATAATACAAGCACCAACGGACTAAATGAGTTAGCGAATATATTCCATAATGGCAATGTCTTTGTTTCAACCAACCAGACAAATAACAACGATGACAGTAGCGCTTCGAGAAGGCTCAGAGCTCTCTGGCTTGTATTGAATGAGACGGAATTCGGTCCCGACAGCAGCACAATAGTGCATACCGGTCACAGCACCGGCAAGGATGATAGCCGATATTCCTCGCTTCCACCAAGAAGAAGCCCACAGGGCTCGGTATACAAAGAAAACAGCCAGTGCGACGATACTAGCAACAACAGCAATTATAGCTGCAGCAATAACGAATGGCAAGCGATAGACGCAGACGTAGTTGGCGATGGAGGCATTGCCCATATAATGCATACCACAAACAGCGGTTCCGCAGAGAAACCCGCCAATGCATACTCGCAACCAAGAGACTTGGTCATTGGACCCAACAGCGACGAAAGCAGCAAGAAGAACGAGAATGGGGATAAAAAATGAGATGGCAGTGAATCCGCTTGAGTAGGCAACCTGCAAATCGGGTTGTCCACCTGCTATGTCAATAGCCCGGTTACCGATAAAGTGCTGTGAAAAAATGAGCTTTGATCCATGGAACGGGCGAGCCACATTACGTACCATGCACCAGATGGCAATACCGCCCATAGTAACAGCTGATCCAACAAGAAGAGCACTAAACCATGTCAGCATGGCACTTGGGATGAACAATAGACAATCGAGTGGGGGCAACTGAAGGCATACTGGTTAAAGAGACCCCGAAAGCCAGTGCGGCGGTTCATTAACTCGAGTGTCGAAGCCGATCCAATGAAGCTGACAACATAGCTAAGAGCGACAAAACCAATATTGTAGCTCTGGGGGACTATTTTGCCGTGGTACTGGTCAAACAGGTCCTGAGAAGTCGTCATTGTGAAAAGGGCCCGTTGTCGGCCAGCGATTCCCAACGATGGTGGCCTCTAGGTGAGAAGTGGAATTCGTGCTTGGCCGAACACGACGGGACATGACAAGGAAGAGTCGTGGGAGAACAGGATCCATTAACTACTAATAATACTTGCAGCTACAGAACAGACCAGACCTTGCTTCTGGTGGAGTTTGTACGATGGCCCTTGGACCAGGATGGGGAACTAGGACGGGTCTAGCTGAGAGGCGCTGATAACCCCAGCACTGGTCGAGGCTCCAGACAAAAGTGTGACATGGGGTGGAGCTGCTAACCACAACGTTGGGCCAGGAAATGGCCGAGGAGCGTTGCCTTAGTTGCAGGGCCGGGGCAGGAACCACGGTCAGCACAAAGCTCTCTTTTTTTTCGCGCGTGCTCGCGGCTGGCGCTCTTCGGACCCTGACGGCGCATCGAGTCTACGAGGTTTCCATCTGGTCGAAAACTGAGGCTAGCCTATCAAGGCATAGTTTCGGGGGGCCGACCGACCAGACTAGAGGAGCTTGGGAATGCCCTGGAAGTGGCTTGACGGGGGAGTCGGGAGGCAAGATGGCACACTAAGGAAGCAATGGCCACTAGATCGAGGTTGAAAAGCCACCAAGCGCGGACGCCGTTTGAGATTGATTTGGCAGGGTCGGGTGTGTGCTTATAGTGATTTAGAGGTGGCAAATGCGACTGACAGACTTAGGGATCGGGCTTACTCGGGCGCACCGCCGATGAAATTGTCGCCGTCTGTGGATGGTGCTGGATGCGGCGGCGATCAGGGCCCCTGGAGATCTGAATGGCCCACAGCTATCTACGATCTCGGGGCGCTCGGTCGAGGATAGGCAGGGCCCATGCAGAAGCACAGCGCAGCCCGCGCAGCGCAGGGGGGGTAAACGATTGCTCAGTGCGGCGCTCCCACGTCCAGCCAAGCCTCCCCCTCGAGTCCAAACCATCGAGACGTTGGGAATTAGCAGTTCGCGCAAAATTCAGCCCAGGAAACATGATGGCGGCGGATGGGCCAGCCACAGGGTAGAGCCAACGCTGCCGCACATGGGCGATGGCGGCGGGAGATTGCTGGTGAAAGTATATGCATGTAGTAGGGCTTACAAACATGGCTTGCACGAGGGATCGCGGGAAGCCATCTCAGCCATTTTGTCAGTGCGCAGGAAAAGGATACCTGAATAGAAAGCGTTTTGGGGTAAAAAAAGAGGCGCACATGGCTGGCCGCCATCAGTCCTGAAACCTTGAGAAACCCTCACGACATGGCTAGCTTGGGATCTTTGTTCCTGTCCCGGCCTGGTCCCTGCCGCTGCTTCTGCTGCAACCGTGATTCGTCGATCAAGTGCAGAGTTACGCCTCGCCTCCCTCACTCTCCTTTGCCTTATTTCCCTTGCCTTCTTTTGCTGCGCCGTGTGACGGCCGACCTGCAGCCAGGCAGGTCTGTGAAATAAGCTAGCAACAGTAATTACATCCTCGAGTTCCTCGCAGCGTATCGGAAGAGTCGGCCACTTCGAGGTCTCAGGCGGTATGGCCGGGCTCCCTCTTGGTCTGCTCCCCCACGCGAGCGGGGTAAAGTCTTTGATAGCTGGACATTGTGCTCTCATTTACGGACGGGAAGCACCGAGTCAATGCAGCTAACAACAGATCTATCGATCTCATCGTTGAGAGCAGATTTGCCTGCCTGTTACTTGACTCATTTCAGGCAAGCGCCCTCCTTTCCCTCCTGTTCGGAGCTGTCCCTCCTCGCTGCTCTTTCACCGTGTCCTTTTTTTCTTCGTTCATTCAGAGCCCCGACTCAGTTACCAGGGGGGCTTGGTTAATCCACTGGAGTCCAGGCCACACACTTGTCGTGCTCTTTTTTTCCGATGTGGATTCCTTCATTTTGACAGATGCAACGGACACGATCCACCATTCACCCCAATGTCATGACAGTGCCAAACAACTGCAATAAAAGTGAAGCAAAATAGCGGGCTAATTAATGAAAAATCGAGATTAAGCCGCCAGTGGAAACAATCGGCCCAGCTCCTTTGCCCAGCATTTTGACTATTATACTCTGATCGTCTTTGACTGCCAGCACCCTAGCACCAACCATGGCGGGTGTGGTGAAACCTCGGCCTCTCATACTTGCGCAGCTTGCCGTCTCCCCGTCCGCCCACCGTACCTGACCCCTGGTCCAGCGTATGGGAATCCAGCCCTTTAGCGGCCTGTGATGTGAACAAGAATCGGCGATCGCTTGGACCCCTCCCCCAGCTGTCAAGTCCACCCATATCCACATCCACCGCACCGCCCCCCAGCACTAAAACCACCATGTTGGGAAACACCCGCCAATTTTGTCAACGAGAGAAAGAAAAAAACAAATTATTTGCTTGTTTCCCTGCCACCTCCACCTTGCTTGCTTTTCTTTTTTCAGCTTCTTACATGACCAAACGTCATCCCATTGCTCATCCACCAGTCATGGTGCGGATTTAAGATACATAAACACACACGACAAAAGGAAACATGAGGGAATAACGGATATAAATTTGGCGATGATGCAAACAAGACCCCATGCCATCGCGTCACTGCAATACCACAGCGTGCACTTTCTTTTTCTTACCTCATCACTCACATTTTTTATCACATGCGCATGAACTTCACTCAGCCGCATTCTACCATGCAGCAGCCATGGCATCTCCAGGAATTCCGAGTGGTTGTCAATTGAGGAAAAAGAAAAACAGTAGTCCAAAGACGATGTGCAACCCATCTCTCTCCCCCCTCCCCCTCTCTCTCTTTGTCTCCTCCTCTTCCTCATCTTCACTATTGCTCCTATCCTCAGCTACCAGTCCTGCTATTCCCTCCTCCTCATGCTTCGCTTTCCTCCGCCTCCATCTTCTTCGGCCATCCCCAAAAAGTACAAGTACGAACGGACTTAGATGCGCGGCAAAACCCAAGCCCCGCGATCACGCCTTGTCTTTTTCGACCAAGACGCCAATGTCGTTATATGTGGCTTTTCCCCCCTCCGAAAAAAAATTCATATAATGACCGCCTCTTTATTCCCTCCGGGCTTGCGACGGCCATGACAAAATCCGCCAAAGTCCAGCCCGGTCTGGTCCAGTCCGTGCAACGTCCGAGCCCCTACACACTACCCGCCCACTACCTTTTGCTCTCCGCTCGGGTGTTTTACCCGCCCCCACTTTTATCCATCTAGATCCAATTCCTCTCCTCAGTCCCATCCCTGCTCTCCAGTACGCAGTGGCCCTCCATTTTGTGTATCTGACCTCCATGTGTTGACCAACGCATGAGCATTCACTGAACGGAGGAGCTAACCTAACCTCGTCGTGTTTTCTTGCTTCATCTGCCTGTGCAGCTTTCTCCACCCATGCATAAGTATTTACCTTACCTCCAAATAGAATATGATTTAGATATCCATTGAATTCATCATCTTAATACGGGTAATACCATCAATTTTAAAATTCTAGACAAAATCGACTCAAGGCGGATGCCTTAGCTTGACAGCCCCGTCACAGCGGCCCAGAGCTGGGGCCCAGGACCGCATCGTCTAGTAATCCCATCAGTTTAACCACTAACTCTGTTATGGCCACCCCGCTCACTTCAGTCCGTTACCTATTGCATCGGTTCGTGCAATAACTCATCCGCGAGCCGCGCCAGGTAGAACCAGCGAATCTCAGGGGGCAACCGATCGAAGCCCTTTGTAATACGTGCTACTTCTTGTCGCCCCTTCTCGTACGCCACAAGATCTCTGTTTCCATATACATCCCGTCCCGGTGAGTACCCATTCTCCAGATCCCGAAAAAAGTAGTTGACCGCAACACTAAGGTTAGCCGTTGGTGTAGCCGTGTGAAACCACATTGCAGGGAGAAACAGGGCATCTCCCTCTCGGAGTTCAGCTTCGTAGGGATGGGTGCCGGCAAGTCGCTGTTTCTCTAATGCAGAAAAGACGTCCAGGCTCGAACTCGATGCACCAGGGGCAAACGCTAGCTGGCCAACATCTGTAGGTGGAAATAGCACCATTCGCTTCGAGCCTCGAATTTGCGTGTAGACATTTGCCATGACCTAAAATGCGGCGCGTGTAAGCTTCCTAGCACATTTTACTAGTCAGGGGAATTCAACCCACATCGTAATGCAACCACATGTTCACTCGTCCCGAAATTCTCAGCACAGAACTAAAAAGATTTTCTGTGACATAGCTAAGTTCCCTTGGGAGATAGCAGGTGGTCGCGAGTGAGGGAAAGTCATCGTGAACATTAGCTGGAGACTCGGATGGCTTCTGTTCTGAGAGAGAGCGTAAGTATAGTCTCTCTCCCCGCTTGGCCTTTTCCATGAACTCCCCGAAAGTTTCCGTCACGTATCGGAAATTTTTCGAGTTGAAGTCCATTTTCTCGGTATCCATCTGGCATTCATGCACAATAACCTGCTTCCCGTTATTCTCAAAATACTCTAGGGTAGTTCAGCATGAAGAACTCACTTCTTTAGTCTCACCAATAAGTTCAACTATCTTCTCAGGGGTCCAGTTCTCGATACAACCACCTAAATTGAGCCCTTCAATGATTATTGGTTTTCTTTTTCGCAGAATATCCTGGAATTCCGCATCCGAGGTCAATCTAATTCGGGGAATGGCCATCGGCTGAGTGTTAGTAGATGCATTTATTTGTTTAGCCGGCTCGCTGGCAGCATGTGTGACTTTGGGCGAGTCCAAGTAGCGAATCTCTGCAGAGTCCTCGGTCAGAATCCTTGGGGCTGAGGAATCAGTTGTAAACTTCGCGGTGTCGACTACATAGGTACCAGTTTCCCAGAAAGTACCCATGGAAAAGCACGTAGCACCCCCGCCCACAAGGAAGAGCCTGTTCTTGAAAGATATTGCTGCAGACCCAATCATGAGAGGCCATTTACTCGATGAGATTTCAGATGGTGCTGATAGATGGACGCTCAACTCGTCTGTCACTTTCACTAAAGCCACGTCTTGACCCTGCGAAGATGCATGCTGTCCTACGCCACCACAAATGGCAGTGTAAGATCCAACATTGACGGTTTGAGCGCCAAATACAGCAAGGGCGTTGCCTAGCCCCTTCAGATCCGGAATCAATTCGAAATGCAGCGAAGGCTGCAAGTTCAATGTTAGCGGCACCACCTTTAATCACATATGCCCTAAGCTTTTCCGAGCGTGATTTTGAGCTATGTCAAAGCGAGTAACATACCAATGAACCAGTAATATCAAGCTTCCATCGATAAGTATTCGTGTTGATTTTTCCTTCCTGAGTGATTCCTCCGGAAAGCAATCCGCTGAATACCTTCGACGTATTCTGAGATTCTTTCGAGGACGAGATAGCAACAGCCCCGAACAAAGGATCCGGCAAAGATCCCAATGTGGTGCATTGCAGCCAACCCTTGGTGGGGTGGAAGAGAAAAAAGCCTGGGGATATTTGAGAAGGTCCAGTCTTTCCTCCAAATACAAGCGCGAGGCTTGAATCTCTCAATTGAACAGTTGTGTGCCTGAATAGTGGTGATGGTATATCATAGGTTTTCTCCCAGGATTTTGAGTCTTTTTTAAATATCCAACAATCCGAGAAAACACTGGTTGGAGAGGCACGGCCGCCAACAAGAAGTATGCCAAAGGGTCCAAGGTCAGTGGCTGTGTGGCACATCCTCGAAGAGGGTCCAACAGGGGACAAATCTAGAGAACCGAAAGCTCCTTCCAATGTGAATATATCACATGATGGAATTCTTCCGTTTGATCCCATTCCAAATGCGTGCATGGCGTAGTGCTGCCCCTCAGGGTTCGTGGCTATCATTGAGGAGCCGAATCGGCGTTTGGGAGCGCATGAATCTTGTTCTGTTATATCCAGCTCAATAGATGGACTGGGAATGATAATGCTTGCCCCGTTCAATGAATCATTCGCCGTGCCCGGGGCTGCTTTAGCATGCATGATGAAGTAATGGCGAGCAAATAAAACGAACTCTTCCCACTCATCAAACGGCTCAACGCCATCGAGGGCAATTCTTTCGGGAGCGCTGAGAAACTGCTCAGAGTTCCAAGCTTCCCAAAGATCCAAAATGTTGGTCTGACCCCATCCTCTCTGCTGGAATCTAAGCCGTTGGCTATCCAGAGTTGGGTATCTATGAACTGATTTAAGTGGAGTGTTGAGTTTGTTGAAATGACTCAACATTGTTCTTGCGAAAGGGTGATTAGCTCCATTGGGCAAGATCTGTTCAAGAAGACAAAACTCAGCTATTTGATATTAGTATCGCTTGGTGATATAATGTATCGTAACTTTTGTAAGACAAACCATGACCTATCGAACTAGCCCATTGGATGAGGGCATCAGCTGACTCAGTGTCCATGTAAGTGATAGAAACTTCAGCAACAAACAAGACTGAGCATTCGGACAGAGGAAGAAAGGTTTCGAGGCATTTACGCAGAGCATCAAGCTGCCTCAAGTCACAACCAAGTTGGCAATATTTGTCGCTTCGAAGAAGCACTTGGTCTGTGTCTTGCTCGCTAATGACAAGATTAGGTTCTAGTAATTCCCGAAGCTGAGGTGTTCCCAAAACAATGGAGCGTTTTTTTCGCATCAAGTCGGGATAGTCGATGTCGATAAAAACTGTGTTCTCGCAATCGCTCTTGTAGCGCGTGTGACACTGCCAAGGAAGAACATCGCTTTTGTGGTATTGATGGTCAGACGTCATTATCAGAGGCGCAATATCCTTGTGATACTCACCTCCCACAGCCCAAGTTGATGACAACCTTTTTTCGGCCAGGCGAAGATGACTTGAGGAACTGATGAACGACAACGTCAATAGCTCTCAACCGCAGCCAGTACCCACGATTGATGAGCGGGGCCCGTCTTTGAAATTTGTGAACAAAGTAACGAAAGAAATGGGCTTCGTTGGGGTAATAAAGTCTTTCAACGCTTCGCTTAGAGACGATGCTACTGCTATTTGTCTACACATTTGTCCATCTCAGTAATGTCGCATGAATATCAATGGAACGAAGGCGAAATAAAAATGGGTCGCCCGAGGGAGAAAAAAAAATGAGGTCGAGATGGGTTGACTTACGCCCATGATTAGGTCGTCAAGAGCCTGCGACTTGGACTGCCGCGCAGGCTGGGGCTTTTTTGGAGTTGACGGCGCCATTACAAACAGCAAATCATGTGCCAGTTCCCGAATCTCGTTGCAGAGTGAGCCCAAACTCTCTTGGTCGTCAATATTGAAATTGTCGCTCGGGTGGATCTCGAGATGCCGTGCGTGAGGAAAAGTAGTTTTTACATGTGCCTCAAAATCAGTCTGAGGCTAGAGAGGGCCCAAAGCCCACTCAAGACGGTACATTCTAAGACACAATTAATTACGAGCAGGGGCAGGTACTGCTGCTTGCAGCGTGGACGGGCCTACTCTCCCCTCCCTCCTCCACCTTCGCCTCCACTTCACCCCCACCAGCTTTCTCCGAGCTCCGTCATCGTCTGTCACCTCGCTGATTGCTCTCGTCCACCGCCAGGCCGCTTTTCATCTCCTCTTCCGCCAGCGCGATCCCATCAACAGCACACCTGCAAATCACACCATCCGATCCCCGGCTCTGCTCCGTACCGGCCACTCAGGGCTCCTCGTGGCATCCTCGAGCTGCGCGTCACGCTTTGCCTTCGCGCTGACTGACTGGCAGCTAGACGTCACCCTCGTGCTCGTGCTCCCCAACCTCGTGACAGCTGCCTAGTTCCGCCAACCAACTTCACCAAGCTGGACAACCCCGACCGCATGTCTCCTTTGCCCTGACGTCTCCTTTGCCCTGACGTCTCCTTCTCAGCTATACGTACAACTTGTTCGAAATTACTATCTGACTCCTCGGCCTCAATCCGGATCGAATCGAATCGATTGACGTCGCCTCTCGAAGCATCACTTCGTCTAAATCATATCCACATCCCCTAAACAACCAACTCAACAATCAACATTCCCGAACAAATCGCACCGTATTCTACCCCGCTCGCTCAAGAATCATCCCAGAGGGCTCATTTTGGGACCATGGCCAGCCCTGCGCTTAATTTCATTACTTTCAATCAGGACCACAGCTGTCTCGCTGTTGGTACGTCTTATCGCATCGTCGCATCGCGTCCGGCCTCACTAACCGTCGCTTCCGTTTCTTTCTTGCGCAGGCACTTCTAAAGGCTTCAGAATCTATCACACCGACCCATTTTCTCGGATATTTAGCAGCGATGATGGCAACATCGCCATTATCGAGATGCTTTTCTCGACTTCCCTAGTCGCTCTCATTCTCTCTCCCCGTCACCTTATTATCCAAAACACAAAAGTTCGTCCAAACGTATCTATGCCTTAATTTGCCTGCTAATATGCCTCCAGAGAGCTTCAATCATCTGCGAATTAACATTTCCCTCCGCCGTCTTGGCCGTTCGACTGAACCGTAAACGCCTTGCCGTGGTTCTCGAGGAAGAAATCTACCTCTACGATATTAGCAATATGAGCCTCCTCCACACTATCGCCACATCCCCGAACCCGTCGGCCATCTGCGCGCTGTCGCCATCATCCGAGAATTGTTATATCGCATACCCACTCCCGAAGCCGCGTGAGGAGGCAGATTCTCGGCGACCTGCCCATGCGCCTCCCCAGTCGACCTTTGTTCCTCCAACTTCTGGCGAAGTCCTGGTTTTTGACACATTGACCTTGAAGGCTGTGAATGTCATTGAGGCACATCGATCGCCCCTCTGTTGCATTTGCCTCAACAATGAAGGGACATTGCTTGCTACAGCTAGCGAAACAGGAACCATCATTCGTGTTTTCAACGTTCCGCGGGGCCAGAAACTATACCAATTTCGACGTGGAACATACCCGTCTACAATATACAGCATGTCCTTCAACCTCAGCTCTACGCTTCTATGCGTCTCTTCCACGTCCGATACAGTCCACATCTTCCGCCTTGGAGCCCCCCCTGGGAACACCACTCCTGCTGGTGCCCCAATCGAATCACCCTCTTCTCCGCGGCAAGACAGATGGCCGCGAACTCGAAGCCATGATGACACAGAGTCGCCCGGTAGTGGTGCAGCTGATTCTCCCAAGAGCGATATACAGGATGCTGCCGGTACTGGTAACGGATCCGAAAACAATGGCGTGGCCCATCGAAGACAGAGCGGCTCGTTTAGCAGCATGCTGCGACGCTCATCACAAATCATGGGCCGTGGGGTCGCTGGAGTAATGGGTTCATATTTGCCACAGTCTGTCACCGAGATGTGGGAACCTTTAAGAGACTTTGCTTACATCAAAATACCCAAGTCGACAGCATCCAGTGCATCGCGTAGCGCGGGCGAATCACCAGCTGGCCCATTGCGTAGTGTCGTGGCGATGAGCAGTAGCAGCCCCCAGGTTATGGTTGTTACAAGCGATGGTGGGTTTTATGTCTACAACATTGACATGGAACATGGCGGAGAGGGATATCTCATTAAACAGTTTTCGTAAGTTGCGCTTTCACATGGTTGTACTCGCTGATTTGAAGATCCGACTGCTAACTGCTAGCAGTGTTCTCGAGGGTGATGATAAAAGTGACGTTTCGACATATGGGAGTTAGACATTCTCAACCCCAGTGTCAACTTGCTCATCAGAGCTTCAAAGTTAGTTATGGATTGAGAATCCGCGTGGCATTGAACAAGGCGTTTTGGGTTTTACGGAGTTTATGTCTACAATGTTGGTTTCTGAATTGGGGAAGCTAGCCATCTTAAATACCCTTTTCGTAAGTTGTCGCTCTAGAGAGCGTGTCATTCACTGAATGTGCCTTATCTCATAATTTGAGACAGATTGTCTAAATAGTAGTATGTGAGCCCTTGGGTTAATGTGTACGGAGATGGGTTGGATTTATTTGAATCCTTACTCGTTCGTTGGGTCACTCAGTAGCTTTCACATTATAATAGCCTCAAACAAGAGGTGATATTTTCCTTGCGTAAATAGAGGATTGAGGAAGTAGTACCAGTTGTACTCTTTTTTCTTATCGGTGTCATACATTCATAATAATCATATCCTAGGCGCAACTTCGACATTCTAAGTACGCGACGCCGCTTTCAACCAGCAATAATGCACAACAGCCCAATGTTAAAAGTAAGAGGGAAAAAAAGCAGAAAGAGAGAAAAACAGAAAGTAGGGAGATGCCCACAAATAAGCCGATTCATGCTCTCCCAAACAAGACTAGACTCACACTCCTCAGGCTGAAGGAAAGAACGCCTGCGTACCTAAATTCCCGAGCGATTTGCGAGTTCATACCATGGTTTTACCATGGATCTCCATCTCCTCTTCCTTATTCGGCCAATGAAAGCAATAACTTTATAGCACTCTGTGCGCTGTAGGAATGTGTGCCTACTATAGACAAAATTCTGAAGAGTATACTAAAGAATAGGCTGAGACCTCGGGAAATTTACCCAAGCCGTAGTGATTATGAAAGAGAGTGCCGCGGGAGGAGCATAAGGCGATTTGGTTTATGACGCATTAGCCTTCTATTTCCAGCTCACTTAGAGTAAGGGCTGTTCATGAGAGCGATTTCACGTGCAATCTCGCCCCATTCAAGTTCCCTCTTCGTTCGTGTATCCTCGTCGCCATCCTGCTGAAGAGTCTCTTCCCACCTTAGCAGCTCATATGCGAATCGTAGGTGCGGTTGGATAATGACATTGAGTCTTCGAGCCCTAACAAAACAATACGCTTGCGGGAATGACATGTTCATGGTCTGCATAACTTCGGCGATGCAGATTGTCGCACTGCGGGAGACTCCAACCCGACAATGAACCAAAGTCGCAGTGCCTTTCTGTCGTCCGCGATCTATGAGAATTGGGTTAGATAATACTGCTGAGAACTCAAGTTACCATAGCTTACCAATAAATTCGAGACAGCGAGAAAATTCCTCTGTCAAAGGATCAATTCCATTATCTTGAACCCCCTCTACCACACAAACGTTCTCTTCTCCCCATTCCTCAGTATACCCATCTCGCCACATAGCCAGCTCTCCTACACTCAGAATTTGGGTAATCCCGAGCGCTTTCAAAAGCTCAGGATTATTAGCGTGGCCAAGGTTACCAAGATACATGTAATCGAGAATTCGACTGGGGAATGAGCCGTCCAGGCCAGGCCACCAGCTAGGCTCATCCTGAGTTAGAGCTGTAATTTCGGTCAAACTCATGCCAGCGCAAACTGGTGATTCACGAAGAAGCCTGGGAGTGATCGCTGACAATAGGGCCACATCGGTTGGATACGCAAAGAAATTTCGTTTCCTCTCAGTATGTAGATTCAACCATGCATCAGGAACAGATCTTCCAGTGCTGTAGCTGAAATACGCTATTCCCAACATTGTAGATTCTGTATATCCGTCGGGGCAATGGATGAGAATCTTGCGAGGGCGAACATCAAATGTCAATTGTGGAGTAGATGGCATAGGCGAGTCCCCCTCCGCATCGGTGTCCCCTGCTTCATCATCGGTTTGTGGATATGATCCATGAGCAAGATGGTAGATCCATTTGCAGGTCTCAAGGATGCCATCTGCTTCCGAATGAGACCAAGTGGGTGGGAGAATACTACCCGATGATGGAAAATCAAGTAAACGTTGTTTTCCAGCTTCATCCGGGCTCTCAGCGATAAGCTGCAAAGCCAGAGGATTGAGCCGTCCCATATCGCTGCATTCAATCAATATGTCATATTGTTGTTCTTCCGGAGTTTGCGGCGCCGGGGTTGGGCCCATGAAGACATTATGAGATATCTCCGAGGCCTCCGTCATCAATAACATTTCTTGTCTCTCTTGGTGAAAAAAATCTATGACGTTTTCTGTCAGACATCCAGAAGAATCAATTGCCACTATCTCCGGGTGGTTGTCTTCGAAGTCGCTAAATGGGCTTGTGCAAACGAAGGTATGATACTCGGGTAGGCTAGAGGCCTGGACCTTCTGCTTTTCACGCCATCGATACTGCGCAGTGGCAATGTTCCAGGCAACCATACGAGCTTTGGTTGAATCTTGCCCATATACAATAATGTCAGATGTTCGAGCAACTTTGGCAGTTTGGATCTGAAAGTTACGGACAGAAAAGCCTTCTCGAGGGTCAGCCTCGACAAAGTCGGCACCGTCACAGGATTTCAAGATCTCATCGGGGGCTACAGCACCCTTGAGTCGAGAGCACGTCAGAACACCATCCACTTTAACAAGAACAATACCACGGATGCAAGCCGGTGTTCTCCTCGAAGCGCGCCGTCTCGCTGCAAAAAAAGCCTGCTGGACATGATTCTGAGGATGCAGGCCATGTAGCCACGGAAACACGAGAGATGGATCTGGTAGCGGTTGGCGAGAAGTGAAGTCCAATGCCTCAGCAACCTGTTTCGCATCTAACTCGAAAATGGAAAGGGACCCGTTCTCCAGTCGGTTGAAGACATCGGTGGGGTATAGAAGGGAGTTTTGTTGTATATGGTCCAGGCTCCGGGGCGATGATGGTGGGGTGTTGGACTCATCTGCACGAGCGGGTCCAGTGGGACAGACGGGGATGTGCTTGTTCGGGACAGGAACGGAGCATTTCGCGGAAGAAGAGTTGACAGCGTCGAGAGAAAGGGGCGATGTGATGGCCGATTCGGGATGATGAGGCGGGATAGGTCTAGTTAAAGCGATGGTGGCCATGTCAGCGAGCGCGGCGAATGTTGAAGGTCTTGAGTAAAGCAAGATTCGTGGCGTGGATGTTGGGTTTGTTGTCCGTGACCGTAGAGCGCGCTAGTGGGGGGAGAACGTAATGATGGTATGTACGATAGGATCGGAGGGCCAAGGGAACGGACGTCCAGGAAAACAAGAAGTGTTCCTAAGAAATGATGGCGATATTCGGCCTTAGCCACAGGATACTGGACAAAGGTCAGGAGATTGGGACCGGCAACAAAGGACCAATAATGTCGGACGCACACGGTTTCTTTATTGCAAAATGCAGATTCTTGTCGCACATGCCTCGATTCAGTGGGAACAGCAAGAGGCACGAGAAACAGCGGAGCGGCTGCAAGCGAGATGGATGGACTTGGGGGGGGGGGGGGGAGAGATTGGGAGACTGAGGAAAACAGAAGGGGGTTCGGCACGAAGTTGTGCGAGAGCAAGGTTTTGTGCCTTGTGCTAGGTCGGGCAAGAGATGACGATGGCACAGGTGGTGAGACGAATTGCGAGATTGCAGACGTGGGTTGAGCGATATGGAGACGAAGCTACGAGAGCTGTGACGCCAAAGAACGCAAATGGCAAACGTGAGGCACGAAGGACAGAGGAAAGCCAGGCAGGGTGCCCAGGAGAATGCAGGCAGGCGTAGTGTTAGGGAATCGCACAAACAAAAAGCGAGCCAAAAATGCCTGTTGACAGCCTCTGGTGTCGTCACGTTCGTAGATAACGACACCCACAGCCTTATTTTGAGTGCGGAGATGGCAAACAAGAGAGAACGTGGAGTAGGTAAAAATCAAGAAGATGTCATGAGAGGAAAGGGGAGAATCGGTCACAATGAGCAAGAGTGGGTGGTGGATAAGTGATTTAGTGATTGGAAGTGCTCTGTTTCTTGGGCGTAATAATATGCAAATGGCGGATGGCGACCGGAAGATGGCGAATTGCTGATAAGACCTTCGCGCCCATGTGTGAGAAAGTGAGTGTGGTGGTGTTGGCGTTGGTGTGCAAGGTAGCGTAAGGAAGTGTGGATATAATACTAGCACTGTATGCCAGGGCATTATGTGTGCATATCGCTGTACTGTATCAGACACGCCTGACATGGCTGCAGGTCTGGATTATCCCATCGCAACATGGATGACCAGCCACTCATTGACGCCGACGCATGGATTGTCGGCCGCGGATCACTCTAGCGAGAGAAGAGAGAGCACGCCGCATGTAAAGCGGTGACAGTGACTGGCGAGTGGTCGGCAGCCATCCCCTCCATGGTGGCTGATGACTGCGTGCACGGACCAATGACACTAACCAGCATCGATGGGAAGCGGGGAAGAGACATCAATATGTGTGTATGATTGGACAAGACAAGGATAGCGGGCGGGGAAGCTCCTGCCGCGCGCGCCATGTTAGGGTGATACCGTGCTGCATGCCATGCCTCAGCACTGTGCGATATGTCGTCTGCAAGGTGGTGGTTGCATTGAGAGGGGAGGTCGGAATTCCGCATTCTTTTTGTTCAAATGAGATGCTGCGCTCGTCTTTGTCGAGTGATGTCTTCTACAGCTTCTATCTATAGAAAAGGAGGGATCTCCGCCCTCAACTTCCCCAGTTCGCAAAGTTAGATTGGAAATATGACGATGTGTCAATGATGAGCCCAGGTGTGAGGTGAGAGGTAAGGTGACTCGGGCTGTTCTCCACTACAACGGAGACGGCGCCAAGTCAGTCGAAGCCTGTGCATTAGCGTCTCCGCCACCATAATCCATCTCAGCCCAAGGGAAGTACCCTCCACTCTCAAGTTAATTAAGTTAATGGTTTATTCGGTCTAGGGCGCCATTCGGCCATACTCTGTGCAGGCAATTTCAGACTGTCAGAAGCGAGGGTAATCGAAGCTTCACTCACTCATGCAATGAACAAACCGTCGCTTCCTTGATGCCCACGCCATACCGCCAGCAGGGCAGGGCGAAAGTGGGCAAGACAGCTTTCCTGCACCTTGTCAGACGACTCTCAAATGTGAAACTAGTGTGGAAAGGTCAAACCTGCACTCTCTCAGAAATCCCAAGCATTGCCCAATAATGATAAACTTCGTTTTTACAGTTTGGGACTGCCAAGTCTCATCTCACCAACAGCCGCTTTGCTATGTAATGTCAATGCATCTCGTCTCTGTCGTAGTCTCGATTCATCTCGCCACGGCTTTCAGTCATAATTAACCACCAAAAGCCCTAATCTAGTCGGGGGTTTTTTTTTGGTAAATGAAATAAATAAAAAATCACTACAGGCAGGTAAGGACGCTCCCCCGCCCTTGTTGGTCGAAACTCTTTCAGCTGCCACGGCGATGCAGCTACCTAGTTGAGAGAAAGATCCAGCTAATACTAAGCAAGCTTGGATCTGCCACAACTTGCATCAAAGTCAACTGCCATCGACGCCGGTACATGAAACTAGGATGATCTCCCCGCAGTGCTCAAACGGGTTGGGCTGGCTTGATATCGACTAACATCTGACTGGCCCGCTGACCAGTGCCTGATACCAACCGTTTATTCCTACCTCCAACAAATCCAGCGCTTGTTCAATTGTTTCCTCTCTTACCCCAGGTTGGGTTGTGCAGCGACCCCATTTGGATTAGATACTACCACTCAGTAGTTACTGGCACAATACAGAAACTCAACCCAGCAGGCCGATTTAGATTCTGGATGCACTCTTTGTACCTGTACCACTTGAAAGACCCACCAACCAAGGTCTGACGGGGATTGGTCAGCCCTCCGTTGCCCAACGCGTGCACGTTGTGCAGTGACATCAGCTGGCGCTCTTCGTCACGTGACTTCGCGACAGGTGCCTTTTGGCTCAAAGCTTGCCGTCACGCCTCACGTCGCATATCCGCCGCCTAAACCATTCGTCTCGGCACACGCCTGGAAATCACCGAGGGCTTGCCCCGGTGTCTGTCCCCTAAGCCACAATGAAGTTCAACATTGAGTACGTCTTGAATAATGCATCTCCAATTCTTACCTGCCAATCTTGCTTACTGTCGGTTCAGCGATCTGCAGGTGCTCTTCCCATACCCCAGAATATATCCAGGTTTGCTCTACTCTCGTTGCCCCATGTTTAATCGAAACTAATGCTCACCACCTCATGATAGAACAATATGCGTGAGTCTTCTCCCTACACAAGTTCACTGTCCCCAGGCTGACCCTTCACGACAGCTACATGTGCGATCTCAAAAGTAACTTAATGCCATTTCCAATCTTCCAACCTCATGTGGCATCTTCGCTAACGTTTTTCCTCCTTTCACTAGAAACCCTGGACGCGGGGGGTCACTGCGTCCTTGAAATGCCTTCGGGTACCGGGAAAACTGTATCCCTGCTTTCTCTAATTGTTGCCTATCAGCAATCCAAACCTGAGAAACGCAAGCTAATATATTGCTCCCGTAAGACGATCGCCCACGCTTATCCTTGTTCGCCATATGCTCATATTCTTGACCTATAGGTACCATGTCAGAAATCGAAAAGGCGTTAGTGGAGTTAAAGTCGCTCATGAAATACCGAGCAGAGCAACTTGGTTATGAGGAAGAATTCCGCGGTCTTGGCCTAACGAGCCGAAAGAACTTGTGTCTTCACCCCTCCGTAAAACGGGAAAAGAGCGGTGCTGTAGTCGATGCTCGATGCCGAAGTCTAACGGCTGGCTTCGTCAAGGAAAAGAAGGACAGGGGTGAGAATGTTGACGTGTGCGTCTACCACGATGTATGTCCAACTCCGCTTCCATGTTCCCAACTGAGCTAATCTGTTTTCGACCCAGAACCTCGACCTCCTCGAACCTCATAACTTGATTCCAAATGGAGTTTGGTCCTTTGATGATATTCTCCGCTATGGTGAAGAACACAAACAGTGTCCATATTTCACTGCTCGACGCATGGTATGGGTTATTTTGTAGCTTTGTCCGAAGGCAAGGAACACTAACTGTATGCAGATGCAATATTGCAATGTTGTTATTTTTTCCTACCACTATCTTCTCGACCCTAAGATTGCCGAACGAGTTTCTCGTGATTTTTCCAAAGACTGTATCGTCGTCTTCGACGAGGCGCATAATATCGACAACGTCTGTATCGAAGCCCTCAGTACAGACATCACTGAAGATTCGTTGCGAAAAGCTACTCGCGGCGCTCAAAACCTCGAAAATAGAATCGCGCAGATGCGTGAAACGGACCAGGAACAATTACAAAATGAGTATCAGAAGCTTGTAGAAGGACTGCGAGATGCAGATGAAGCTCGTCAAGAAGACGCTTTTATGGCAAATCCCGGTAAGTGCTATTTATGGCTAGTCAATCCTTATTTCTAACTATACCACAGCACTCCCCGAAGATCTTCTCAAGGAGGCCGTCCCGGGCAATATTAGGAGAGCAGAACACTTTGTCTCCTTCTTGAAACGATTCATCGAGTATCTTAAGGTACGCTTCCAATCGAAAAGCCCCTGCGGCCCGCCCTAATCCCAAGCCAGACTCGAATGAAGGTCCGTCAGGTGATCTCAGAGACACCACTGTCGTTTCTTGGACACCTCAAAGAGCATACTTTTATTGAGAAGAAACCATTGAGATTTTGCGCTGAACGACTCACTTCTCTGGTAAGAACCCTGGAGCTCACCAACATCGAGGACTATCAGCCCCTGCAAGAAGTCGCAACTTTCGCCACACTCGTAGCAACGTACGAAAAAGGTTTCCTCCTCATATTGGAGCCATATGAGTCGGATACTGCTGAGGTGCCCAATCCCATCCTACACTTCACCTGCTTGGATGCTGCCATTGCCATAAGGCCAGTATTTGAAAGATTCTACTCCGTCATCATCACATCAGGAACCATTTCTCCCTTGGAAATGTACCCCAAGATGCTCGATTTCCCCACAGTCATTCAAGAATCCTACAGCATGACTCTTGCTCGAAGATCATTCTTGCCCATGATTGTTACAAGAGGAAGCGACCAAGCATCTGTGTCAACAAGTTTCCAGGTCAGGAACGAACCAAGTGTGGTGAGAAACTATGGTAGCCTTTTAACAGAGTTTGCAAAAATCACACCTGACGGCATGGTCGTCTTCTTTCCATCTTACCTTTACATGGAATCTATCATCAGCATGTGGCAGGGCATGGGAATTCTTGATGAGGTCTGGAAATACAAGCTCATATTAGTTGAGACGCCCGATGCTCAGGAGACTTCACTTGCATTGGAAACGTATCGAACAGCGTGTTGCAATGGGCGAGGAGCCGTGCTCCTTTGTGTCGCGCGAGGAAAGGTTTCTGAGGGTATTGATTTCGATCACCAGTACGGCCGAACGGTACTTTGTATTGGGGTTCCTTTCCAGTACACGGAGTCGCGTATCCTCAAAGCCAGATTGGAGTTTCTAAGGGAAACATATCGCATCAAGGAAAATGATTTCCTTTCTTTCGATGCCATGCGTCACGCTGCGCAATGCCTCGGACGGGTCTTGCGAGGGAAAGATGACTACGGAATTATGGTCCTTGCCGACCGCCGATTTGGAAAGAAGAAGGCACAGCTCCCCAAATGGATTAGCCAAGGACTTTCCGATGCGGACGTGAATCTAAGCACCGACATGGCAGTCAGCAGTGCAAGAAGGTTCTTGAGAACAATGGCACAGCCTTTCCGAGCTAAAGATCAGGAAGGGATCAGTACATGGGGTTATAAGGATCTTATGGAGCATAAAGAAAAAATGGATCTGGAACGGATCAAGGAGCTCGAAGAGGCTGCACAAAGACCTCAACCCACAAATCAGAACTATGATTACGACGAGGAGTTGGATCAAGATATGATGGAGTTGGAGGGATTTTAAATTACCCATTCAATCAAGATACGACAAAAATTGCAATTCGGACAAAGGCAGAGGAACATAAAATGGATATGTAGCGTAAAGCCAGTCTAGTTTCTATCTAAACACGCACAACCCCAATATCTAAGTGCGTCACATCACGGATCACATCCAGTGTGTTGCTGTCAAAACAAAATCCTTCTAATCCCTAACGTCTAACCGCGCCGTAGCTCCATACAAAAAGCAAGCCATCAATACTATCCATAGTAGACTGCATGAATATCAATATGCTAGACTAATAATCTTTTGGTTGCCTTAACGGCTCTCATGGCCGGGAGTGTGTGAGCTCGACCAGGGCGCCTCCCAATCTCAATGCACAACATGCGAATAAAATCGTTGTTTGTCCAGTAACTCGAGTGTGCACTCAGCATGTTCAGATACTGAATCTCCAAAGGACCGCCACCGGAACGCAAGTACCAATCTATTTGCCCATTGTCATTAAGCAAAAACATCTTTTTCTCTGCAATCTCTTCGCGTGTAAAGTCGTGAACCTCGAGTTCTAGCTGTGATGGGAGGCGAATTGTCTGAGGTCGCTGCGGCTCTGGGGTTAGAGGGTTCTGAGCTGGTGCCATACCGGGCACAACACTGCGGACTGCGTTGCCAACTGACTTCCACAGCGAGCTCGATATGCTAGGGACATATGCCAGCTTCAAACTAGAGGCATAGGCCGGGTCCACAGTCCCATTAAGAAGATAAGCAATGGGGTCTTCCTTGGCAATGATGTTATAAATATTTTCGACAGCCAAACATCCAAATGTGCCTGCTTCCCCAACAACTTCTTTTTCAACGGTATCACTGGAGTCAGCCCCAGGCTTCATCCGACCATGTCGAGGCATCAAAGCTCCTCTTTCAAGGAGCAGGAAAAAACCTGCCGGGCTACCAGCCAAGAACAGATTAGTTGTGTCAAACTCAAAGAAACGTGTCTCAAGCTGACGAGACAAGTCAATCCTTGGCACGGCAGTGGGCTGGTGCGACAAAATCTCCAGAGCCATGGCACTGCCCAGAGAGTGCCCGATAAGATGGACACGGCCATTCTCCGCGAATCCTGTGTTGTTTCGGCACCATAGCCGGTATACTCGATTTGCTTCCGATACCAATGCTTTGATCATTTTGCCCTTGTGGTGGGACATGTAGAAAGGAATATCGAACATGACGTCTGAAATCATGCTACGGACAGCAGGGATCGTGCCTGGCTCGATGTCCTTCAGCCCAAAGGTTTCCGGTGCATAGTTGACCTTATCCTCTTCTTTCATTGGACCTCCGTCTTCAAATGACAGACCCATTCTCCAGTTCAAGGGCAGGATCATCATCCCATTTTGGTCTTCCCGAAGAACGCTCTGGACAATCGGACTCTTCATCTCAATGTTTGCAGCACGTCTAAATGCGTTAATAGCATGCGTAAAGTGAAAGCTCTCTACACGCTCCGCAAATTTTTGTCCAATTCCATGGGCTACGAGAACCAGATCAGAGACTTGACCCTGTTCCTTTTCAGCCCGGCAGGCTGAGCATACACCCTGGCCGATGTTCTCATGAGACTCATCCGCCACAGACACTCCCGGCTTATTTGGAGGTTGCTTTGTGTGTCGTAGATGTTCCCATCTATCTCGGTCAAACCCTCTTATAATAGGAACTCCAACTGTCAATCCCTTCATGATCTTCCAGACCGGGCGTCTTCCATAATATGATGACGGCTTGAGGCTGGGCTTGAGCAAAAAGGCTTCGGTTTCGTTCTTATAGACAACATGATAGTTCGAAAATGGCATAGTTGCTGATTCAACAGAGGTCCTTTTATCTTTGCCAGTTTCTATACATCCCTCGGTAGCGGCTTCCCCTCGAAAACAGCGGGCTGCACAAAATGGGTCCGATGATATTGTATGTTCGGTTATGCCATCGTCACCGGGCAGGAGATCAGAGTCCTTGGGCCACAATCGATGGGACACTTTTTCTTCACCGAGGGGTCCTACATCAATCGCACATCGAATTTCGTCGGCCCATGTCTCTGTCCATGGTTTTAGCTCTTGAAACCCAGCCTCAAGCTGATTAGCAACCTTGGGAGGGATTGGAAGCATGGTATCCCTAAGCAATGTCAGCAAGTTCAAGCCACATCTTAAATCTTCAAGTTATTACCTGTAAAACCAGGTCGCCCTTGTCACAACCGCGACATCATTCACAGGTGACCAGTAAATAGGCTTCATCTGAAGCATCGGAAGGGATACCATATGCAGTCTCGAAATCCCGACTGCGACTTCTACGACACCTGGTCTATGCTTTGCGTTCTTGATATCGCTTGCCCCTTCTTTAATTCTAAATTCCGTCTCAAGCGGGGTTGTTTGTTCACTCTGGACTTCTGCACGAGGCACATTCTGTATTGGGCTGCCACGAGGCAAAGAACTTGATGATACTTCAGGCTGTGAGTCAGGTGTCCCGACTCGGACAAATGGCTTTCCAGAGATTCCGTCATCAAGCGTAGGCGGGCGAGTAAGAGACGCGTTCTCAACGGGTGTGGGTGATCGAGGCGGTTGGTATCTCGGCTGTGATGTAGAAATTTGGCTTCTCGTATCTACCCCGCCGCCGAATTGCTGCATGCCCAGGCTTTGACTTGTCGTGTTACGACGTGCTGTTGTCTTTGGGATTCGAGAGATGGGGCGCGAGGTTATATTCGCAAGAGACCCGGCTCGAGAACGGGTTGCAGGCACATCTGAGGTAGAGGGACGGCTATCAGTCGAATCGTTTGCCTCTTCTCGAAGCCTGCTAAGTGCCAGAACAGCTCTGTGCACAACTTGATCATGGCCAAGGGCAGGAGTCCTTTTTCTAAGTAAAGTGCAGAAGGTCCTCTCCAGCTCGTCAGAAACATCAGCTGAGAGTTCAGGGCAGCAGGGAGGGAGGGGTGTTGTCGGTAGAGCATCGTAAGTTGATATCGCGAGATCTTGAGGTTGGTATTTGTTCCGGTGCTTGTCCCAGTGTTTGGCTGCAAGCTCTTTTACAATCGACGCAAGTTTATCGGCGATAGCCTGTGATGTGCGAGGGTCAAGGGCCTGTCGTCTTCTCACATCTTCATGGGCCTTACGGTAGCCATCAGATACAAGGCTCAGCCAGGCCTTCTCCAACGCATTGTTGTCGCCTCGGGAAAAAGGACGCAGTTGGCCCTTGCTGGATCTCGACTCGGAGTTACCTGGCGCGGAGGTGGTGGATAGTGGATCGTCGATGGGAATAACGGACGAGTAGAAAAACTGCGCCTCGATCGGCGGCATGCCATCTTCTCTTTTAACATAGGTGACGGGAGCAAGGCGGCACTTAGCCCCGTACGTATGCTGATTGTCGTGGCTAGATTCTGCCATGGTGATGGCGGAAAGAATGTCGTCACTACCAGCAACGATCCAGTCACATCGGGGCTCGAGTAGCTGGGGCAGGCGGCGAGGCTATCGAATAAGCCATAGGGTCGGTGGGACGTGAAGTGAGGTTTCTGTTTTTGCTATCCACGCGATTAGGCAGGGAAAACAATGGCGACCCGTGTGCTACGTGGTGTTTGGTTCACCGACCTCATAGTGTGCTTTGGGCTGATGACGTGGGAGACTGCTAGACGATCTCATGCGACCTTTAATGGGTGGGTCGCTTTTGTACCTTAGTGTACCCTTAGGTAGCCCCGCCAGTTTATTCGATGCCCTTTAGCCTGCGACAGGAATTCGGTACTAACCTAATCTCAAGTGGTACTTAGTGTACATGCCGCATGGAGCCCTCAAGTTCACATGCAAGCCTCGCTCAGGCACCTAAATCGCGTCTCTTCGACCTGTTACCCTAAACCTGACTGTCACTCAGAGAGCTCTTCCTTTTTTTCCATGACACAGTTGCTGATCTATGCTCAAAATTAAAACATGGCCTTGGTTGTGGTATTGTATGAAAGTGTTTTTTTCCACCCTTCACTTGATGCTGTCTCACCGCTCTATTGTTTTATTAAAATCCTCCGAATAAGGGTAAATGGGTTCAGCCAAACTTTTCGTAGGAGACCAAGGATTAAGAATATATTCAGCGCCTGACTATTACTTGCATACCGCCCACATGCATTAATGGCGATCAAGTTAGTGTGGCGGTGCTGACAATAGCCATCGAATAAGACGAGCAAGATTCTGTCGCGTTCGTCTCGGCAAGATCTTGTTTACAGCACTCCTCCACATGCCCCACATCTCCCGCCTTCTGAAGGCGTTTCAGATATACGAGTAAGGATGGTGCTGTGTTAATGCCACACGGGTAAGGCCCTTTCGGATTGTGAACAATTCAGCTTGAAGCTAGCGATAGTTCCATACCTCTCGGTGCACTGCTGACCATGCATATATCGACAACACCAGCCAACATGCGGAACCGCATTACGAGCAAATGCCAAATCCAAGAGGACAGACAAACCAGACACTGGCGAATCAGCTTAACTAACATAAAAACTGACTGGAATCTTAGTTTTCAGCCTTCTCTTCGATGGTATCAGCGCTTATAACGCTACAGAAACCAAGAACTACAACAGGAACAAGTCACCAATGGGCCTCAGTAAACGCAGGATGAGGGAGGAGCGTTGAATTGCCCCCTCCTCCTTCTCCTTTCTTTTTTTTTGTTATCCAGCTAGCGCAGCTTCAATGCACCCACTATCATTGTTCTGCGCATCGTTTTGCAGTTTTCTTTCATCTTTTCACGGATGTGCTCGTTGGGGATGCTTGACAAAAAAGCCAGAATCGATCCGCCAAAAAGCGTACAACTCCAGAATCAGCATCCGACCAGTATGTTTTGCCCCAAGCAACTCTCTAGTTTAACCTCAGGCAGGCTCGTTTTACTTTCGAAAAGGAGAGGCCGCTCAATCCTACTCTGAAGTCACGGGGAACTGAGTGGGTCTTTTTGGGGAACAGTGTATGACACTTTCGACGACAATTTTCAACATCTTCACGTGAACTATACGGACAAGTGGAATGATATACGTAGGTGTTGCGGTGCTTGTCCTGGAGGGGGAATAATCGGCAATTGGCTGTCTACTAACTGAGCGGATGATGCGATACATGACGGGCAGGGCAGTCGGATCCTGACGGATGTTCAGGGCCTGTCCTCAAACACCGGTCACCGGCCCTGTTGCGATCCCAGAGACCCGCGAATGAGGCCGTTTTGGCAGCGGCCCATGGCATTCCCAAAGCAGAAACGTGTGCAGGTGACCAGGGTATATTCCAAATGGGCCAAATAGAACAGTCTGCTGTTTCCCCTCTGAGCATTCAACGAGGCCACAGAGAGGCCCATGCGTTGGGCAAAGGTGGGTTTATTATAGATCCATGCTGATGACTGACCCTTGCTTATTAGACAGTCTCTAGATCCATCACATTGACCAGGACACGCCACCCGAAGAGATTATGAGTGCCATGCACGATGTGCGGCAGTCTAGAAAGGTGCGTGATGCGTACATTGGAGCAAGCTCGATGTGGACATGGATGAAGGGTTGCCCGGCTGTGGTATATCACAGATGAGGGTGGACCGTGTTCATTTCCATGCAAGATTTTTTACGACCTGGTCTATCAAAAGATGAAATATCCGCCGTAAGACTTACGAGAATTGACACCATCTCTTGGTCACCACCAGCCTGAGGCCTCTTCACTCGACGTTGAAGTTCGGGCGACAACGGTCGCTGACAACTGCGTAAACAAGCTGCCGCCGCATGGTGTGGAACATCGGGGCTACCGGCGAAGGTGTCGGCCGGGTCAAGGAACTCGCCATAAGGAAAGGCATTACTAGCATGGCAGGCAACAGCGTGGGTCCTACAAGGGCTGCAGACTGATCTAAAGTATGAATATGCCTAAGAGTGTTTACCAGGCGCTTGGGGCATTCAAGGTCTAGTTAACGAAAGAAGAAATCGTGCTTGAGATGAAGAGGAGGCCGCAAGCTGTGCAGGGTCATTGGAGAAACAATCAATCAACCAACCAACCAACCGAACGAACAAACAAACAAAAAAAAACCCACAATCTGTACTACATGATACATGCTTTTGTCGGTTTAGTTGCCGTCTGTCAGAAGACGGAAATGCTGGGACGGGCTTAAACGTCTGCCGGCAAGGCCCCATTGCGCTGGGTTCAACCCGGAACATCTGATGATTACGACCTGCCTCAAGGACAAGTGGCAACCTTAGCTAACGAGCATGGCCTGCATGGCTGACAGTCCGTCGTAGCATTCCCCGTCCGCACGCTTCTCTAGGTGGATAGAAACTGCCCTGCGTGCATCGACGAATACGTAACCCCCCCCCCGTTCGGAGGATTCTGCGGCCGCTCTGTGTGCCGCCCACACCAACTGTCACGAATCAAAGCCGAAAGGCTATTTTCCTGCACATGCACGCACTCGAACAAAGTAGGCAAGGCATACGCCGTGTGATTCAGGCGCCCCGGCGGCAATTCCGGCGCCTAGCTTCTCTTGACCAAAATTTGTACCTTGACTGCGCACGAGGGAAATCAGCCGACACCAAAGTACGCATCGACAGGGTGCGCCATGAAGGTTCCTGGGTAAGGTCCAATGGTGCCGCGAAGCAACCGGAGGTACAAGATGTGATGGTGATCCAACCCCTGACTGTTGCGCAACGCCTCCGAAAAGAAAGAAAAGAAGAAAAAAGTAGAAGTGTGTCCATGACCAGCTGTGTCAGGCCACAATTGACTCGACGTGGTCGATTTCGGCGCGCGCTCCAGGCGCGTACGGGGCGCCTGTCCCGCCAGTCTGTCCGTTCTAGGAGAGGATTTTCAAGTTGCACAAGCGCTAGATTGGCCGTTATTTCTGCATCATCCACCGGGGTGTGGGTGCAGACGTGGATATCGGAGGCATATCGCAGCAGCGTGACAACGGCCATCGCATGGCATGCTACGGGACGGAATCATGGCATGGCGACATGGGTGCGTAAAAACAACGGACGCACACAGGCATTTTTCCTGGATCCTTGTTTGCCATGTCCCATCTCCACAAGGCGGCCCGAGAGAGCCACGGCCCACACAACCTTGACGAGGAGAGGATATGGTGAGAGTAACTGGGCGCTGGAACACGAACAAGGGGGGGCCCTCCCTTGCGAGACAGCCAACAAACACGCCGGGAATAGCCAAGCATGGCTAGGCCGCTCTGGACACTCAAGGCTCATAATATGAGGGTGCCTACCTAATTGAGATGGGCGCATACTACGTTCGTCGGGACGGGGCCGCTCACCACCATGCCCCCTCCACCTTGACAAACCGAATTTTCAGGCCTTGATCCGCAAAATACTCCGAATATGTGAGCAATCCAACCCCAAAGAGTCAGCCATCGAGCAAGTAGGGTTTTGCTGTGTATGATTGTGCAGGGTCATAGGGCCTGGACCCTCCTGGTGTATGGGGAACTGGCAAGGGGTACCCTTTCTCAGCTTAATGAGGATAAGTGCTTTGACCTCTTTTCTGTCAAGGACCTCCCCATCCAGATCAAGGTCCTTCGGCCTCTTTGGAATCTGATTGGCTTTTCTTACCGTGTACCGAGGTTCTGTAGTTATCATTCCCTCTTAGGTCCTGTTCCAACGCCTTGCTCACTCTGTCTCCTCTCATCGCCTGTCAACCAACCAACTTATCGCCAGCAGGATTTCCCATTCAAGGAACTATTTCCCACACATTCCGTCCGCCGCATCCCAGATAGGCAAGTGCCGATTTCTAGAGGCAGCCGAGCCCAGCACTTGGAAGTGACCAGGTGCAGCCGGGCCAAAATCAGTGTCAATCGTACACTGTGCACAGGCGCGTGGTCGAGGCCTGTTCAACGGCCACTGGGGAACCACTGGGGAACGCCCAACGGCTTCCCGTCCCCCCCTCGGTGACCCTCTGGGATGTCCTGGATACCTATCCTGGCGGAATATGGAGATCCGTGCCGTTCTGGGAACTCAGCACGGTGTCTGTGTTGCATCACAGGCTCCCAAAGTTCCCAACTAGCAGGGCTATCTCCAGGGGGATCCTTTCCCTTCCAACCAGAGTCGGAGCACCAGCCCTCAGTTGTTTCCTCCAGGTAACCCTTCCGACGTGGTGACCAGGGCGTATCCTGTTTTGTCCTTTGACTTCGTCCAGTTCGCCCTGTCGTACGTCGAGCTATCGAATTGTATCTGATCTAGTCCAGTCTTGGCTTGGGGGCTGTTGACTCCCGCCTTGTCTTGCTTGGGCTGCCTGGCACCACATGATGCGTTTCTCTAGACTTGATGACGGTAAACGGTTCCCATCCCCACTACCGTCCCGTACCATGCCATACTTGTCGTACTCTTTCATTACGATGTGGGCACTACATTACGATGGCAGCTGCCACGCGATCCATCCATTGATCAGTTCGTGGGTTTGCTGGGTAGCTATTCCATTGCTTCTACGGACTAAAACCCGAGAAAACCCTGCAAGGCGCCACCCTGGCGAGAACCTGTCTGTTTGCTTGACCTTTGAGGTAAAACCCAATTGGAGAGCCAATCCGATATTATCCAGTCCTTTTGCCACTTTAAGGCGTTGCCTACTTTCAATTTGCTTTGGTTCGATCTTCATCCGATGGGGCGGAACTGTCCTGGCCGATGGAGCTTCTTCATCTGTGCCTTACCATCCGCCCATCGTCTGCCGTTCCCCTCGTTGACCGACAGTTCCTCCAGGAACTTCCTTGCACCACAGAAGAATGGCTACACAACCCACCCGGACCAGGCCGTTGGGGCATGGATCAACACAGCCATGGGGGCCAAGTGTCGTTGCATGAGCAGCACACTTGGACGCTTCTGTTCAGGTTGGTTCTGTCAGTGTGGAGAAACCTTTCGGTTTGTCCATGGGCACCCAGGTCCTTGAACCCATGTGGCTCCAATCTGTGGTTGATGGGCCTTGGCTGCTTTATTCCCATCTCCTCTCTATCTATTTCGCTCTTTCGCGGGGCCTCTAACGCTGTTTTAGGCCGTCCTGCTCACCCTCAGCTTGCCTGGCTTACCCAGCCAGATCCTCTCATGCTCCCATCTCGTCTTGGCCTTCATTCTGCTCCACGCCCCCCTTTTGTTCTCACCTAACTGCCACCGTGACTAGACTTGACAGTTTTATTTTACATCCAATGCCGCGGAGTCTTAATGGGTTCATTCCTTGTTTGACTGAGGACGCATATGTCTGGAAACAAGTGTAATGTGCCAAAAGTAGAACTGCCGAGTCCGTTATCTCCCTGGAACTCTTATTTTGTCTTCTAGATCTGTCAATTCACAAGATGCCCCGGCCTTATGGTTGCGAACAGAACCCCTGACCTTGTCCTCATTTCGCTCTCGGCCCCGGCCCCGTCACCCGCTCCATCATCTCCCTACTGGCTTTGAACGCTGCGAACGCAAGCTGTCTCCCCATCATCTTGCCTGTTTCCTGTGACCCATGCCAGCGGAGCCTGATCCTTCGCCTACCCTCGCCATCTCCCGCGTTTAATTCATCGACAACGATTTTGTCAACGGCAGGCTCCGCCTTGGTGTGTCTATTGTAAATGTTGCTCGCCGGGTCCTCCACCACGTTTTCCCATCCTCTCATCTTCCCCTCCTTCCCTCCCCTCCCCCCATCCTATATCTGTTCCTGATGCTGGGCTGGCCTTAAACCCCGACAAGGCAACGCCTTCTGTATTCCGTCGATCATTTTTTCTGTCATCGAAAACCTGCTTTGGCATTGCCTGCCTGTCAATCGTTTTGCGGCATCCTACTCTCCCCACTCTTTGGGACCCCAACCACTAGCCGACTTTAACCCTTAAGGTCTGTTCCTGGCCTGTCAGCGTTGCTTTACTGCCTAGTGGCCGTTGCCAGATGAGACTCGATTCTTCATCATAGCTCAACGGCCATCGTGGTCCTCGCAAGTTTTTTCTCACGAGCCTCTTTACTGAGTTGAGTGTGTGGGCGCGCATCACTGCTGCTGGATCTGGCAATCCTAGGCTTCGTCAAGGCCTCCCGGATCAGCCCGCACGCCACACAGCAACCTCGACATGGACCTTACACCTCCCTCGTTAACCGCATCCCCAGTACCACCACAACAGAGAGCCTTCAAGTCGCCGCCCTCCCTGCCCCAGACATCCTGTGCCTCAGACGGCCCTGGTGCTAGCTATCCGTCTCCATCCCATCTAAGTCCACCTCTCGCTATTCTTCCATCTCACAACTTGCTATCAACCGATCTTATGCCTCAGCGCCTTTCTGGATTGGACAATATTATTCCTCAATCAGCCGCCATGAGCCACGCCGCCTGGGTTACCCCGGACCAAATGGTGGCGCCGCCAGCAACCGCGCCATCCTCGACGGTTCCAAACCTGTTACCAGCTGATTATGATTCCTTCGCTACTTACGAGCCTTGTATTCCGACATCTTTTGGGGCTCACGACTCCTATTTGCCCCCTCCTCAAAACCACACCTTCTCACAGCCGCCATCTACGGCTGGTCCTTCTAGAGCACCGCCCATCCCTACTCGGCCACCCTACGGATATATGCACGACCCATCAACACAAAAAATTCGAATCGAAGGTTCTACTTACTACCCAGGTTTTGAGAGACAGGCTTATCCTGCGTCGGTGCCTGCAAGCACGCCCTATGCTCCAGAAGGATCTCCATTTGCCCCTACTCTTCAACCGGACCTGGGAGATGCCTCGGTTCCGGTATGGCCCAAGCAAAATTGCGATGCATCTTCAATTTATGTCAATCCTCCGGCCCCGGGATCCGATCTGGGTCAGGACAGGCGAATGTTGAAAACGAGTAGGACCAGACGCCCAGCGCGTAAACATACGACAAAGGAGGAGGCAAACTTCCAATGTGAAGTTAAAGGATGCGGAAAGTTCTTCAGTCGCAGTTACAACTACAAATCTCATCTGGAAACCCACGACGAAAAGCGAGAGTACCCCTTCCCCTGCCCTATTGATGGCTGCACCAAGAAGTTCGTCCGCAAGACGGATCTACAGAGACACCACCAAAGCGTTCATATGAAGGAACGCAACCACAAATGTGACTACTGCGGACGACTTTTTGCTCGGAAGGACACTCTTAGAAGGCAAGACTGCAACTGCATTTATGCTGATGCAATGAGCTAATTCGTATCAATTGTGTAGACACATGGAGGATGGCTGCTCGAAAAGGTTCGACATCGGCACACTAAACCTACAAGGAGAGGGATTTGGGACTATGGGCCTAGTAGCTCGACCGGATCGAATAAACCCGAGTTCTCGCCATACTAACTAATTTGTTTGCGGCCACGACGCTATTACCAGTCTTACCCGTCGGCAGCATCTACATTAGCAAGACATATTTGGCAACTTCGACTCAGCTACGAAAGAATATGGCGCTATATAATCGGGACCTAGTTTTCTGCATTTCGCCTCGCACTGGTTATTTGCTTTTACGGCATATATGCCCTTCTTTTTTTTATTGGAAACTTTTGTGTCCATCAACACATGGTCATGACAACGAATTTTTTACCACGCGGTGTTTAAGGGTCCGGGACAAATCAGGGTCTAAGGAGGCGAATTCTATACGACAAGTTTATACGCGTTTGGGGAATGCGAGATTTAAAACGAACCGGGTGTATACACTCGAATCAGCTACGCCGCGTGCTACTGGGAATTCATCAATGAGCAATCCAACGGGTCGGGCAACTAATCGGCGATTCCATTGACACCGAAACAACCTCAAAATCTTTGGCGACCAACGATAAATAACGCTTTCGAATACCACCGGCCATAAGACCGGATGGTAACCAACCCACCCCTGTAGGGTGTTTTCTTTTTATAAAAAAAAAAGAGAAGCAACCCCCCCAGGATTCTCGTATGGCTTTAAAGTTCACCTGGTTACATATTGATCGACATGTTTATTTTATATCATCAATACGCCGAGAAGGTATGGGTGGGTTTGTGGCATCACATTCCTATTCGTTTTCTCATTAGAAGGATTACCTCCATTCTGACCTACTCGGTGCGATTTGTTCGATACCAGACGCAGCTTGTTTGAGACTTTATGATTTTACGAAGTGTAACAAGGCTTTTTTTTTCTTCCCATATTTCTTCTCATCCTCTGCTCTGTCCTGTCCTCTTCTTTTGTTATGGACACTACAGCATTTGGGGTCAAATTTTCAGTTCCCAATCATCCCTTCCATTCTTTTTAGGCATTTAATTTCATGTATGAGATTCTCATGTGGGTGGATCAATTGAACGGCAATTTCTATTGGAGTCATTTTTTTCAGGTAATACTATGGTATACCTTGCTGGTTTTTATGTTATTTCTTTTGCCCCGATCGACACATATTTCGATCTAGTGTCCAAAACACTACTTACATACCTGCTCATCATCACTATGTTCTCATGTCTCTTTACTCCTTGGCGTTTTAGGATACGGGAAATGTCTAGCCCAAAGGGCGGGCTTGGGTTATTAGACCCTCTATAGACTACGGACGTTCGTTTGGGGATAATTCATTGGTTTGGGGTTTCGCACCACTTATAATGTGCATGAACATTATGGAAAGGAGTCATGTCAAGGCTATGGATGCTGGTGGACATGCCACTACAGAAGTCTAAAGAGGAGATGAAATCGAAATATTGATGCCTCCAGGTTCAAGGCATTGCTGATTGTCTGGTAAGCAATAATCAATTGACCTTGTCGTATTTATATAAGAACCCCGGTTTTCATTATTGTCTTTTAAAATTAGCGCCTAATTTTACTTCACGTTTTCGTTTGTGAAATACAACAAACCGAAGCAGAATCGTAACTTTTATTAGTCAGGACTAATCACGTTAGTGCTTCAGTCCACTTCATAGCGTCGTATTAGTGGAGACCAGCACCCAGCTAGTGTCGTACGAGGGGGTTGTGATATGTGCTGAGAAAGTTTATATAGGATTTACAAAGGTACAATATCGTACTGGTCTCAAATTCCTTTGGAGACGCGTCTTGCATGGACTGGAAATTACTTCGATTCACACAAGTTGGAGGGAAAGGGGACAATGATTCTTCAGTCATTTGTCTCCCGCAAATTTGTCGCCTTTGTTGCTGACGAATGAAATCAACGTATGATTTTTCTTATGGGGCGGCCAATGCATGCCCTTTGGACTGCGACAAGGGCTGCGACAAGGGCTGTTTATTTTCTACCAATCGCCACTAGGACAGAGGACACGCAAGTTGCTCAAGGTATATGGGACAGTCAATGGGTAAGGGGGTAGACCTAGTGGAAGAAAACTACTAAATGATTACAATTAATCAAAAGCCAGTGCGAAATGAATGCATCTACCAGGTTTACTTCGTTTGCCTATACATGACAGACTAGGTGTCGTCCTTCATCGTAGGATAAAAAAAAACATGAACGTCGTACTGTAGGACATATTCTCCCTCGGACAGCCACATAGACCGATGACGCACAGATGGCCCAACCGTCGACTGAAATCCGAGAAACTACACTAGTTAATGGTGTGATGCTTTGTCTTCTGCAGAGTCACACCGTGTTAACCAGTATGTGAGTGTCTTTTCTCAACAACAAATTGGGCACATTTACCACATATTTTGCACTTCAATGACCAGGCCAGGGCGTATCAAATTAAATACACTATACCTAGTCTTAAACGAAACCTTTAGCCAGTGACCAAAAGTTATCCATCTTGTTTCGGGCTAATATTTCTCGAGCCTCCGCATCAGTCTCGCATACCTTGCTACCCCATTTCCTGAACGCCCTCGCTTTTTCCTCACCCTCAAATACCAATTTGCATTCATTCATAGACATGTCTTTAAGCTCGCCGTTGTTGTTTTCAGCGAGAAGCCAGTCACGAACGGCCCCCTGTTTCCCATCGCGGTCCCTTGAGGGAGAATTCTCCGTCCAGTCAATTCGGTTGAGCATAAGCTTCTTGTATTTCTTGATGCTCCACTCTCCGCCTTCTACAATCACCAAGTTGAATTTGGGGTGTAGAATGCATGTGCCAGTCAGTGCCAATTGCTCAGCATTGACGCCGATCTTGTACCGATGTTGGCCGTTGGCTAGACTTCCAATCTTGAATACCATCACATGTATGCCCTTGTCGGCATCCTTCTGTTGGTTGGCAGACAACTTTTCGTGTTTCTGATCCTTCGTCAATTTTCGCTCTTCGTTGGCGTCGACATGCTGTTGGTGACGTTCGGCAATTTCGCGATTGACTCGGGCTTCGACGGCGGTTGGGTCTTTGACAGCAACTACATACAAGTTAGTGGGTGAAACAGACAACGATCGCAAGGAGAATAGGGCTACGTACCATCGCCTAGGACTCGCATCAAGTTGCCCTTCTTCACCTTGGGTGGTGGTGCTGGTACTAGTCCTAACCGAATTTTGGCTTGCATTTCCTTCAACTCTGCCATTCGGCGCTGGCGTCGAATCTTCGCCTGTTCCCTAGAGGTGAGAAACATGGGCTTTGGCGCCGGGACGTGTCGATCTTGCGGTGGCTCCAAGGCAACAGGGTGTTGAATGTACTCAGTGATGATACTGTCCTCTGTGTGGATCTTGAGCTTTGCAGGGCTATCGACCACATCATAGCTCGTACCATCAACCAATCCTTCATCCCACCATTCAATATTCGGAGGGGCATCCACAACAAAATTCCTCTCTACATCCAAGTCCTCGTCAATGCCAGCCCTTCGGGTTTGCTCCGCAATACGCTTCTTCATTGCTTCAAGATTGGCTTGGCGACGCAAGGCATTAGCTTGTTGGATATATTTTCCTTTCTGGTTGAAAATTAACTGGCGTGATTGTCGTCCCTTGCCCCCAGTGGCCTGCGCTGATAGACTCGGGTCATAGTAAGGGTTCTCCCGAGCATCTTGGGCGGAAGATTGTGGATTTGAGGTTTTCAATGAGTCTCGGTGACGACCCAGTTCTTGTTTTTGATGTGATGATGAAGGTGCAGAATCTCTTGACTTGCTTGGGGGTTTCCATGACCCCAGATCCTCTAACGCAGGGTGAAGACCAACATTCAAGCCCCCCTTCGCCTTACTCGTTCCGATCGCAGCCGCAACTCGAGCCTTTAAGGCTGCCATCCGATCAGCCGCAGACTCTGGTTTCTGCACTCGAGAAGATGGATCGTGGCGAGGACCTAGTCCTGGCGACTGACTCTGTCGGTCCATAATGAAGATTTGCGCTCCGATGGATGAGTCTCAACGTGTCAGGCAGATCGCGTCTCAGTCAGTGGTCGTATTGGGGCGAACAGCCAGCGTTGGCGGGTTTCGTGTAATTTCGGTGCGCTTATCTCGGAATGATTATTCACAATAATTATTTCGATGATAAGACTGAGCTTTCAAGAAGGCGACAACCGGAAAGTCGCAGGACGCAATGATTGTTCCAAGTGCGAGTGATGATCCAAAGCGGGTCTACCTCAATCAAGCGTCGGCCTAAAATTCTGCCATGCCGCACCGCCAAAAATTTGATCACCTCCGAGCTCCCCACCACTCTTGTCTTCCACTTGCGCATCGCGGAATGGACTCGTCCAGTTGATCCAGGACGTCGCCTGGCCACCAATCCTCATCGCTTGAAAATAGAAGCATCCAGTCACCATGAATATCGCCCAACCGGTGTCCTCCGCTGTGGAGGCCGTCGAGTTCGAATTCCTCTCACCCAAGGAAATCCGGGCCATGTCCGTGAAGAGGATCGAAAACGACAGCACCTTTGACAATCTCTTGAATCCAGTCCCTGGTGGTCTCTACGACCCTGCACTTGGATCATGGGGCGATGCACCGTGAGTAATTCATCTTACGCTTCTCATTGCGCGCTTGCGCTCATCATTCTCTGGACAGATGCACAACTTGCAACTTGAATCAATCTACCTGCCCTGGCCATCCCGGTCACATCCAACTCCCCGTTCCAGTCTACCACCCCGTCTTTATGGACCAAGCCTACCGTCTCCTAAAGGCTACTTGCGTGTATTGCAAAGGATTTCGACTCCCTCAGAAAGATCTGCATAGGTTCATTTGCAAGTTAAAACTTTTGCAGCACGGTTTAATCCAACAGGCGCACATTGTGGGAACCATTGGCGAAAACGATCTAGCCATTGAACTCGGTGGCGATGAATTCTCTGGCTTAGAAAGTGAAGCAGAGGAAGAAGGCTCTTCCTCGATCGATAATGTGATTCGCGCGAGAAACAAGTATGTTGATAACTGCCTCCGCGGTATCAAGATCAAGAGAGGCGATGCCAAGCGAGTGAAACATGAGGGAGCGAGCGAAATGCGACGCGAAGTCATCAAGGAGTTCCTTGCAGAAATCACCAAGAGAAGAGTGTGTTCCAGCTGCGGTGGTATTTCACCATCATACCGCAAAGATCGGTTTGTCAAAGTTTTTGAGAGGTCCTTGACAGATAAAGAGAAGGCCAAAATGGCCCAGAAGAACCTGAAGCAACGCGACGCTATGTCTCGAATTCATCAAGCAACTTCGAAACAAAAGCCTGATGGCTACTCGTCTGATGAAGGTGTTGCCGATGTGAACTCACCAACTCGTGAGAAAACTCAAGCTGAGGTTGAGGACGTTGACATGATGGATGTTGACAGCATCAATCCAATCGTTGCGCAACGCTATATCAGTGCCATGGAAGTTCAAGCACGCCTCAGCGAACTTTTCATCAAAGAACAGGAACTGGTATCCCTTCTATACAACGCCAAGCCTCCGACACGAAGTTCACCCAAGGTCACACCTGACATGTTCTTCATGACAACGATCCTCGTTCCTCCCAACCGCTACCGCCCTGAGGCCCGAACCGGAGAGTCTCAAATTTCCGAAGCACAGCAAAATTCTTTGTACAAGAATATTCTCCGCGGCTGCGGAAGGATCGCACAGCTTCACACGGCCCTGAAGGAGGAGCGGGCTGACGTGAACCAATTACACCAAGCTTGGACCGAATTGCAAGAAGCTGTCAATGCCCTCATTGATAAGAACAAGAATCCCGTGCAGGGCGCTGCCGCTAAGCGCAATGAAGATGGTATTAAGCAGAAGCTTGAAAAGAAGGAAGGACTTTTCCGAAAGAACATGATGGGTAAACGAGTCAACTATGCCGCCCGAAGTGTTATTTCTCCTGATCCATTCATCGAAACCAATGAGATTGGTGTTCCTCCAGTGTTTGCGAAAAAGCTTACCTATCCTGAGCCTGTTACAAGTCATAATTTCAGGGATATGCAGCAAGCTGTCATCAATGGTGTTGATAAGTGGCCTGGCGCATTCGCTATTGAAAACGAAAATGGCCAAATTGTCAATCTCCGCAACAAGAGCGTTGATGATCGCATTTCATTGGCTAACCAACTCCTCGCCCCAACCAGCAGCAACGCCGCACGAACAAGGAACAAGAAGGTGTATCGCCATCTCACCAATGGTGATGTTGTCTTAATGAATCGTCAGCCCACTCTTCACAAACCGTCAATCATGGGTCACCGAGTTCGTGTTCTACCTGGCGAGAAGACCATTCGTATGCATTACGCAAACTGCAATAGGTAAGTTTCAAGTTCTTGGTCTCTGATGCGGGAAACTCAAGGTTCATTTTATGATTTCGAATAATATAAAAGGGTCTAACTTGTTTACAGTTACAACGCTGACTACGATGGAGATGAGATGAACATGCATTTCCCTCAGAATGAGGTTGCTCGCGCGGAAGCTCTGCAGATTGCTGACACCGATCATCAATATGTCTCTGGTACCGCAGGCAAGCCGCTTCGAGGTCTTATTCAAGATCATATTTCCGTCTCTGTATCTTTGTGCAGCAGAGATGCCTTTTTTGGCCAAGGCGACTACCAACAATTGGTGTATAGTGCTCTCCGTCCTGAAAGCGGCCACATTGTTGGTGAGAGAATTGAGCTTGTTCCTCCCGCTATCATCAAGCCTGTCCGCAGGTGGACCGGAAAGCAAGTCATTACGACGATACTGAAAAACATGCAGCCTCAAAACTCAGGTGGCCTTACCATGCGATCTGAGACTCAGCTCAAAGCTGACCAATGGGGGAAAAAATCAGAGGAAGGCATTGTACAGTTCCAAGATGGCGAATTCATTACTGGAATTCTCGACAAGTCACAGATTGGTCCCAGCTCTGGTGGAGTAGTTCACGCCGTGCATGAGATCTACGGTCCAGCTATTGCTGGGAAACTTCTCAGCAGTCTGGGACGATTGTTGACGAGATACCTTAATGTCCGGGCATTTTCCTGTGGTATGGATGATTTAAGATTGACTCCTGCTGGAGAGAAGGCACGCAAAGAGGCATTGGTGGCTGCTGATACAGTCGGCATTGAAGTGGCCTCAAAATACGTTTCTCTCGAAAACAACCCCGGCCCAAACCACCCACTGCTGCTGGAACGACTTGAGGAGGTCATACGAGATGATAACAAACAGGAAGGCCTGGATCTATTGATGAACCAGGGCACCAAAGACATCACCGATGCCATTCAAAAAGCGTGTATGCCAAGCGGACTTGAGAAGCCATTCCCAAAAAACCAGATGCAGGCCATGACAACATCTGGTGCAAAGGGATCCCGAGTCAACGCGTCCTTGATTTCATGCAACTTAGGACAGCAGGTCTTGGAAGGACGACGAGTGCCTGTGATGGTCAGTGGCAAATCACTGCCTTGTTTCCGTCCCTTTGAAACGCACGCAAGAGCTGGCGGCTACATCGTGAACAGATTCTTGACAGGTATCCGACCTCAAGAGTATTATTTCCATCACATGGCCGGACGAGAAGGATTGATTGATACTGCTGTTAAGACATCCCGATCAGGTTACCTTCAGAGATGTGTGATTAAAGGAATGGAAGGCCTCACTATTGCCTATGATACTACCGTACGAGATGCTGACGGGTCAATGATCCAGTTCCTCTACGGAGAGGACGGTCTCGATGTTACCAAGCAGAAGTATTTGACCGACTTCAAGTTCATCCTTGAAAACGTCACATCCGAAGCTGCTCAGCTTCAATACGATCCCAGCATTGGTGAGCGGCTAGGTGCCAACCGCGAGGCAATTATCAAATACATGAAGAAGGCAATCAAACATTCCAATTTGCATGATCCCAAGGCCCAGGATCCTGTATCCAGTCTGTTCAATCCGGCTACCACGGCATTTGCAACTTCGGAAAGGTTCTACAGTACTATGACCAACTATCTCAAGGAAAATAAGGATGGGTTGGTGCGTGACAAATCGGAAAAGAACAAACAGTCCCTTTCCCAGGTAACCCTTAACCGGAAAAATGCAGAAATGCTATTCGCGATGAAGTATCTGCGTTCCCTGGTTGAACCCGGAGAAGCTGTGGGTATCGTCGCAGGCCAGTCAGTTGGTGAACCGTCAACACAAATGACGCTAAATACTTTTCACTTGGCTGGCCACTCTGCCAAGAACGTTACTCTCGGTATTCCACGATTGAGAGAGATTCTGATGACGGCGAGCAACCACATTTCCACGCCTTCCATGTCGCTTTATCCTATTGATGAAATGTCCACTGAGGATGCTGAAGTATTCGCTAAATCTATCTCGGTGCTACCACTTGGCTTCATATTAGATGGTTTGGCGGTTGAAGAAAGGGTTGGGCGCGGCAAGATGTACGGCATGGCAAAGATTTACAACATTCGGATGAAGTTCTTCCCATCCGAGGAGTACACAAAGACATACGCCATCGGTATCTCGGATGTCATGGATACGGTTGAAAAGAAATTACTCCCTCGCCTTTTGACGATGATCAAGAAAGAGGTCAAGAAACGACAATCTCAATCTACCATGGCGACACCCGAGGTTGGCGTAAAGGCCGGTGTAGTTGAGACAGCCGCTCCAAGCACAGAAAGAGAGGTGAACCAGGACGACGATGACGATGACGGCGACGATGATGATAACGCTACAAATGCCAAGCAGCGAGCAAATCGTAGTGAGGCAGTCTCCTACGGGCCCAACGATGATGAAGACGATGCTATCCAACAAACCTTGGAGAGGGATGCAGCTGCAGATGAGATGGACGACGAAGGTTTTGGGGGCAGCCCTCCTCCTGAAACCCGTGCTGACGACGAAGGAGACGATGAGCACAAAGATAGTACTTCTTGGTCGGCTAAGGCTCGTACTGAGCGTGCCTTGGAGACACATACAGAAGTGACCGATCTCCAATGCGACGACAAGAATGGAGGCAAATGCTCCTTCACATTGGAATTCGATTCGGCTATTCCTAAGGTTCTCATGCTCAACTTAGTGCAGGAGGCAGTGAAGAAGACGGTCATTCAAGAAATTGCAGGTGTGGGTGCGTGTACCTTCGTCGTTGAAGATGGTAAGAGGGCAATCCATGCCAGTGGTGTGAATCTGCAGGCTATGCAGAGATACAGCGACTTCATCGACCCTAATCGCATTCAAACCAATGACATTGCGGCGGTGCTGAGCGTTTATGGTGTCGAGGCAGCGCGACAGAACATTGTGCAAGAGCTCGCTGGGGTTTTCGGAGGACACGGTATCAAGGTAGACAACCGGCACCTGAACCTCATTGCGGATTACATGACGAGGAACGGTGGGTTCACGCCGTTTAATCGCATGGGCCTCAATGGCAACGTCAGTCCATTCACCAAAATGAGCTTTGAGACAACGTTGGCGTTCCTCAAGGACGCGGTGCTAGATGGTGACTGGGATGATCTAACCACACCCAGCAGTCGCCTGGTCTTGGGAAAATTAGGAAAAGTTGGTACGGGTGGATTTGATGTATTGGCACAACTTCCGACATATCATGTTGATTCTCTGGCGTAGATTGATTTTTGTTAGCTAATGTTATATATGTAAGCAATTGATTCAGATTTGCATATACCCTACAGTTACGTGTCGCTGTCCCTTGCCGTTATCCACCCACGCGCTGCTTAACGTCCAGTATCTCTGATTATGATTGATGTGCTGCTTCCTGTGTAACTTTCGCCATTTATGGCGCCCCTTGTCAACCAGCAACATTGGTTGATTTAGTGTATGCCAGCACTTGATATGCATTGTCCCGCAAAGTCCCAACGCCACCAGCACTCATTATGCAATACCCGCTGGCTAAGCTACCTATCAGTCTTGGGGTCACATGTTTACTTTAAACCTAGGGAAACCTCCATCTTTTGGGGAAAGGCTCTCATTAGCGGCTACATGCCCGCTTAAAGTCAAAATTGTCGTTTGTGTATATTTTCATACGAATTTGGTACCTCGACCTTTTTTTTTTTTTTTTGGCTATGTGTCATCTCCCCAACAAGGTATTACTTACGTACATAGTACTCACACTAAGTAAGTACAAGGCTTGTTTTTTCTAGTTCTTCCTACTGCCCCCATCCAGGCATCACATACGAGACAATCCATAATGTAACAGGACCAAGTATTCGATCGAAATACAGTTCAAGTGACGAAAAAGATACCAACTATTGATCTCATCCTCTAAGAAGCACTTTTAGTGCTACAAGGAAGGGAAATATTCTACGAGAAACCAAGTAAAACTCCAATCTATCATGAGGGAGTGGTGTGCTGTCCAACAGTATCAACACAGTGAATGCTTCTAACCATTACTAGCGTCGATGTTTCTTGACCACGTGCCAGATTGAGTGAGTCATTTTATCATTTTTTTTTAAATCCAATATGGCTTGCTCACGGAGCAAGTGAAGGACAAGAAACGAAGACAGATACTTTGTGCACAGGGTCAGAGAATTAGTTCCTAATATTCGCCAAAACGCGACGCGTCAGGCACCACCGTCTCGCATGACCCACACTAAATAAAAAACATCACAGTAACGCGCCACCACTGGTACAGGTATTTATAGCAATCGCATTATATTGAGTACGATGTCCGTTGCTGGGTGCCGTGTGCGGAGTTTACGGTATCAGTGTCGGTGGATGATTAAGATCTATTTACGTTCAAGTGACAGTCATGTCTATCTATTCACGGTGTGCACATCGATCTAGGGCAAGGCGGTGTGATCAAAGACCTGTTGTCCGTTTGCATTCGGCATTACCAAATTGGTTGCCTTGAATAGTGTACATCCCAACTGTAATGTAAAGCAAGGTTCTCTTCGTAAACGCCATGATTATTCCCCCTGAACCATGTGATATCCCTTCGTGTCAAAACAATTCATGAACCGCCCGGCTAACCCCAGCATCAGCTTAGTTGCGCTCGCCTCGGAGACGGCGGGCAAGCTGAATGTCCTTGGACTGGATGGTAACACGCTTGGCGTGGATGGCGCAAAGGTTGGTGTCCTCGAAGAGTGAGACGAGGTAGGACTCGACGGACTCCTGGAGGGCGCCGATGGCAGAGGACTGGAAGCGGAGGTCGCTCTTGAAGTCCTGGGCAATCTCACGGACCTGTGTTGTATTAGCAAGTGTCTTGGCTTTTGTGTATTCGATGTGTGCTTACGAGACGCTGGAAGGGGAGCTTGCGGATGAGGAGCTCAGTCGACTTCTGGTATCGTCGAATCTCACGGAGAGCGACGGTACCGGGCTTGTAGCGGTGGGGCTTCTTGACACCTCCGGTGGAGGGGGCGCTCTTGCGGGCTGTCATGTGTTAGTATGCGATGGCATCGCTGGATTACTGCGGTGTTCTCACCAGCCTTGGAAGCGAGCTGCTTGCGAGGGGCCTTGCCACCAGTGGACTTTCGGGCGGTCTGCTTAGTGCGAGCCATTGTTGATAATGTGTTGGTGTTGATGAAGAGTGGTAGTGGGGTTGTTGGGGGTGAGTGTTGTAGAGTGGGTGTGTGTGATGCAGAAGGGAAAAGTCAGAGAGAGGGCAGGCGGGGGGAGTGCTTTAATACCTGTAACCCGCCCTTCGAACGCGGCGCGGCTGATCTGAACAAATGTGGACCGTGCGCGGGGGCCTGGTGCTTTGGACGCAATCACCCACCAAAATTGCGACCCGATTTGGCGTGTGGAAAATTGGAAAATGGACGCCACATTGGTGCCGATTTTTGATTGGTCGGAATTATCTCCCTCCCTCCGCCTTTTTTTTTCCCACTCGCCCCACCTCCGCTTCCACCGCTACGGTCTAGTTTTGCGAGACGAGCAATGGGCCTGGCCCAGCCACGTCCTTGCCATCGCGACTTTGGCTTGTTACACGCATCAGCGTGATGCGCGTCGTGTAAGCGCGCTCGGGCGCGCCACTCATTGACTGTTCGTCACCACTTGCCCTGGGCTGCTACTCTCTTGGTAGGACTGCTGCTGCCTTTGTTGGCGACCGAGTTCCCCATACAGATGTTCCCGTACACCAACAGATGTGCACGCGTGGCTAGATAATTCAACTCTCATGTAATACTATATCATACAACTAGTTGCTTCAAGATTTTCATACTTGGCTCTTCTCGGATGTATTTAATGTTGTCATGATGGCTGTGTTTCCTTTGGTGCTGTCCTTTTGTAGCGGTTATTCGTAGTTATCTAGTTCCTATGTAGAACAATGGTTCGACTGACATTAGGATTGATGCCTTGGGTATATTGTTATTTCTGCTATGTGCACCAATTTTCTACTTATTTCGCTCTTTTTTCTTCCTGGACTAAAAGGCATTTTGACCATGTTGTTTATCTTGGTTCACATCAACATTGTAAGCACTACGAAAAGTTGGTTATGTCAATTCAATGGTAGCCATCATTCTATCGAACACCAATAGCAACTACATTTATGAAATCCACGCAGCATCATGTACACCACCCTAAAAAGAAGCACAACTAGAGAACCGAAAACATCGCCAATACAATACTAACCCAACCATTAAACCACTCTGCAATATCGTCCAGCCTAGCTCACAGATCAAAACCAAACAGTTGCATGCGCCTACCCTACATCTCACATATTCTCTGCCACTATTGCTGGGTTACTGACATATTTGGTAGCGGGGTGATCAAGCGCCCAAGCGCAGTAGTGGAGCCTGGTGGACGATTTTTTTAATTGGCTGGCAGCAAACCACCCCCACTTACATGCCAAAATCATGACTGGGGGACGTGTTTTTTTTTTTCTAGCCACCCATTTTAATTCGCGCCTGCTATTACGACGCGTCGCAAGGGGTTCGAAATCACATAAGTGGGTCCGATGCCAACTGATCTGGAATCTGGCCCACTCGTACTTAAGCTCGTCGACTCCCACCCTCAGCCAGAGGTTCTGAACCCATTCAATCTATCAGCCTCAGTGCATCACACATCACCTTAACTCCATAATCCATATACCCATCCATTCACCAATATGACCGGACGTAAGTCACTAGAGCCTAACGCCCAGACACTGTGATGTGTCGTGCCGTGACCACATGGCATGCCCTCCACAGTGGCGCGTCCTCTTGAACGCAAAGATAGTGCAGGAGAACACATCAACTAACAATACGCAGGCGGCAAGGGCGGCAAGGGTCTCGGCAAGGGCGGTGCCAAGCGCCACCGAAAGATTCTTCGTGACAACATCCAGGGCATTACAAAGCCCGCTATCCGACGTCTCGCCCGTCGTGGTGGTGTCAAGCGTATCTCTGCCAGTAAGTCTACATCGGCAAATCAACACGAACACAACTGACATGTAACCCAGTGATCTACGAGGAAACCCGTGGTGTTCTCAAGACTTTCCTCGAGGGTGTCATTCGCGATGCCGTCACCTACACCGAGCACGCGAAGCGAAAGACTGTCACATCGCTCGATGTCGTTTACGCTCTGAAGCGACAAGGCCGCACCCTCTACGGTTTCGGTGGCTAAACGTCTCGTTATTTCCATGCATGTTACGAATATTGGGGGCCATTGCACTTGTTGTTACGCATGGCTATGCAGGGTGTTTATGATGACAACGGGATCCGGTCTTGCTTTTGGGTGTTCTGTATCATAAGGGAAACGGTGGTTTAAATTTTGGGGTAATCGACTCCGCCCTTGCGGCCATTCTGACCAACATGTCCTGGTTCAAACACGCACGTGCTCGGTGATATTTCGCTATATTCGGTTATGCCACAGACGCAAATCATCATTAGTGGCAGCCTGTGATTGTGAACCCCAACCCCCCTCCCCTTCTTCTCGTAACATACGTGTGCTTGGCGAGTTGTATACGGATGTGTTGAATACACCAGTCCGGTCTTGATGTGCGGGTGGCCATGCGCCCGGTGAATTCCGAGTGTTGTAACCGCTACCTGGGCTGACTTTGGGACGTTGGATTCGGAATGAGATCTACGGGCCTGATGTCGTTGACTATTTTCATGTAGCTCTTGTACATACACGGTTGGAGGATATTTGTGACACCCTCTCAATTCTATGTTTGCTCACTAGTTTGTTTATTTTGTTTTGATTTATGATATTGCATCCAATATAAAAATGATAAACAACATAATCAAGTTGAAAGTTAGTATAGCAGCACGATTTATTTTTGAATGGAGTCCATATCTTGATTATGGATCGTGTGCTACCAACGGATCCATTGCAACTTCTTGCTACCCAGGACGAACGACACGACTAGAATATTGCCTAGAACCAAACTAAACCGTTTGTGTACATATACGTCAACTACCCGTGTGTTGATCTTTAGTTTGGTATGCGTTTTGTGTGATGAGTTTCTTCATCATTGGTCGTTATATCTATCTCACAGGTCAACCTACAATCTACTTGCCTGTGATATTTACTTAATGGAAGGCTTCACGATCAACGACTATTGCTAACTAAGGGTGGATGAACTTCTACACTCACTCCTCACATATCACAGTAGGCCTATGCTTGGCTAATCAGAATATGCAAAAATTGACAGAGTGAACTGCGCACATTATGCAGAAAAGTATTATTGCAAGTTGTTTAGGTGGGTATTCCTCCCCTGCTCGAGAACCTACCCTATACAACATAACTCTCGTGAGGTGATCGTATTCATGCACGTCAACCGTATATGACCAAGCTCATAGCTGACATTAGAATTTAGATGGTTGGATATCTGTCTAGATACGATATAGACCAATGTTACGTTTCCCCGTCGCCACAAAACAACCAGACCCGGCACCTGCCTACGCCGGGAACGAATCAAAGGGCGAAACACACCATTGTCCCAGGGACCTAACTGTCGGGCTAATGTACCACCAGAGCCAACGGGTAGATCAGACGGGAGCTATGAATTGCGTTCCCCGCCGGGATCCAGTTGGTGGCGAGAACCGGCATTCTGGGTCAGTGAAGGATAGGCTCTCAGAAGCCAGGTGATATGAAATGGTAGATTGAATCTAATTTCCTTTGGTTAGTGGCAAATAACTTCCTCACTTACATTATACCTTCAATTATGGGATACCTGGGAGCTGAAAGCAGGTTGGGTAAGGTCGAGATGGTAGGATTGGGTGGGAATATGGTATCAAGGACAAGAAAGCCACACACTACCGTTCAGCTTAATCGGCCGAGTAACCCGGGCGAAGATTTGGATGTGGCGAGGGAGGAAATGGGTCCTGCCCACGTGGTGGCTCTAATTTTAGAGGACGATCTGCAAGCCGGCTTTGCTTGGAGTCCGCGGGGCCATGGCTAAAACCAAGCCATCCCTGGAGCCGGGACTGGATTGAGGAACGAGTGGTTGTGGTGTCACGCCACACAAAGCAATTCTCACCCCCCTGCTTGGTACGGTAAATAATCAGGAAACTGGGCATGACAGGACGGGATGAAGCCATACGAAAAGAGGAAGGAAGTCAGAAAAAGGAGAAAAAAAAGGGGGAGGGAAATACAAATTTTGCAGCCCAGCTGGCCCAGCCGCACTTCGGTTGTTGATGCCTGCTGGCAGTTTGTAAGCCGGCCAGCTGTTGCCGTGTTTGCTTGAGCAAAATCTGCTGCCTCGGTATTTTGGGTTTGGTGGAGACTCGGCCGGCTACGTTGTCGCTTCTTCATACTTAGTACGAGCGCCGATGCCGAGCGCGCAGTGGGGTACGTACCACTTTGCGAGCCAAGTTGGCCCCATGGCGGTAAAACCCACGCACGCGGGCAAGCCGAACCGCGCAAGCCGGGGTCTGGAGAGCGCCGACGAGCGAGACATCAGATGTGAGACATGAGACATTACAATCAGGTTATTCAGCATCCATCATCCATCCATCCCACACAAAAGCTAATGTACGCCGACGGGGCCTAGAATGCGCGGCCTGGCCCCGAAAGACCAACGAAAACCTCCGGGAGAGCGCGGCAGCCATTTGGAGGACATGCAGCCCTGTCACTGATGATGCATGGAAGCATCGGATGGAAACATTGGAGACAAGATGGAAGCAGCGGATAGCCGCGCCGACAGATTGTGATCCAAAAGGGATGCATCCATCATGCTCGCTCGCGCGCACACTTCCACGCCCACACCCACGCCCCCTTACCCACGTACAGCTGATGAAAAGCGCAGCTGAGTAAAGAAAACCTTAAAAAAAAAGAGCCCAAACATCCATAGAGTGTACCAAGCCAAGACCCGGCCACTCGCAACGTAACATAGTCTTGAGCCACTTGTGGGTAAGTTTCTTTCTCTGGTCGACCCCCTGATACGGCTGTTTATGTAGCAATGCCATTCTACTGGGGCACAGCCGCAGTTGAGAAAAAGCCAGCTGGACCATTGGGTAGAGTCACAATATTGAATTGCCCTTGGAACTTGTTTTTTTATCTAAAAAAGAAAAAAAAAAGCAGGGATGTTTGAAATGTAATTGTAAACTACGATTAATTGCCTTTCCCGTTGTTTTGCCTGAACGGCTGACCGTCGAATGTCAACGTTGGCGGGGCTTGCAAATCCACCTGTGTAGGGCTGGGGGCCCGCACCGGCAGGCGGCTGGAACCGGGTAGACGGTCTCAACAGGCGTATAGAAAGAAAAAGCACTGATTAGTTAGTCCCTGCGGTAGTTCGGAGACACTCGATGGCCTTTCCTTACGAGGTCGATCCCTACGGGACCCAGCCAAATCCCAACAGCTGTGCACCTGCCGAAACCCACTCATGATCTGAGAGGTCCCTTGCGACTTCACGATAAACGAATCCGAGTGCTGGACGTCTTGCCATCAAGCAACCCCCATAAAAAAATCTACATGTGCCACGCATATGAAAATTTTACTGGGCAAGGCGTAATCTTGGCGGGAATTTTGCGCCGCAAGATGCGCTGCATCACCGTCAGGGCGGTTCTCGGTATTGATGTTCGGGATATCTGTAAAGAGTGCTCGAAAACACGACATAAGCTTCTCAGGGCGGATCCGGAACGGGCCCGAGTTAGTTCGGTGAGGATTCAAGAAAAACATGGCTGCCGAGTAATCCACTAGAGGAAAGCCAAACGGGTAAGGTAAGCAGAAGACACCCGGTTTGGTAGCATCGACCGGGTACACGAGTGTCTTGATGCAAGGGAAAATTTTTTTCTCCCGCATCCCGTTACATTCAGCGCCCTCCCACATTGCGAATGGAGCGAAGCAAGTAGCGCGCAGATGTAGATCGGAACACCCCGTTGTCTAAGTGCCGCGGAGTAACAAACCAGAAAGGAATACTAAGGAGCGAGCGCATTGGCCTCTTTGTGTCCTAGCACCGGACACTTACTGCTCCTGGGCGAAGATGGTCGTGTAACTTGCAGGCATAGGGGGCTTGGGGATATGTCGGTCGCAAAAAAAGGGTGAGTCGGGTTCCTGCAACGGACTGGGCTTCCGGGGGCGACGAGATCGATCTGCAAGCTGGACAGGTTAGACCATGGCCTGGACTTGGGTGACCAAGGGTGAATAATGCATCCAGACCTGGTGGCTGAGCTAGTTGGTTGGCAGCATTCATTGGTTGGCGACCACGTCCGACCTTGTCCGAATGCCGGAGCCGGTCGGCTTGGCCGAAAATCCGTCACGCACCCTACAGGCTTTCGCACCCGCATTCAGGATGCATTACTAGGCTTGTGGCAGTGGGATGCGTACGCACTAGAAACCTTCCTTGTTGGGAGTGTGGGAGAATTGGAGGGTTGGATGAAGGAATGGTTGGATGGTTGGACAGTGGGAGAGCATCCATCTTGACTTTTGAGTGTACACGCTTGCGCGCTTTGTCCTTGGAACGAGTGAAAATTTTTTCTTTACGCATACTTTTTTCCTCAACTGATTTTATTTGCTTTCTCTGGTGGGTGTATCTTCTATTAGACTTGGGATTGGTAGGGTGGTCATGCCATTCCATGTGTCATGCCATTACTTGGTCATCTGATCACGAATTAGAAAAGAAAGGCTGAAGAAATAAAAAACAAGCACTGAGTGAGAATAGAAGGACGCTGTTAGTCAATGTCTCTCCCAAGAGAGGGAGCCCATATTAATGCACCAAACGTGGCATCAATTGGCAGGTTACCTCTCTGCATTGAGTCGATCTGGACCAGGCGATACGAAACGATCAAAGGGTTCATGTGATGGCCTCATCTCGTGACCTGTGACTCCAAGCACAGCACGGACGGACCAAGCACGGGGTGGGAAGATAATGAATCATGTGACTGATTGCTGAAAGCCGATGGAATACAGTAGAGTGTGGCGGAAGTGCGGCGTTCCCAAAGGAAGAGAAAGGGAGGGAACAAACAGACAGCGATCGCAGGACAAACGCAGGGGCGCGCATTACTAACATCTGTGGCTGTGCGTACGCATTCCACGCTGAACAAGGATGGGGAGATCGGCGGGCCGAGATACGTCAGTGAGCCAGGGAGTCATGGAGTTAAGGCCCCGAAGGACGGATCCAAGGGCCTTGATTGCTCTGTGTCTCGGGCTGGGCACATCCAATGCCAAGTAGGACAGGGATATGTGCAAGGTAATTGGTTGGTTGGCTGGAGTGCGCAGGGAAGTGGGTACCTAGACGGGGCCCAGTAATTTTTTTTTTTACCTTGATCATTGCCCAACGAGCGTTGGTACTGGAGAGGATTAGGTACCGCACTGAGGGGCTGTACCGGACCTACTGCCTGTACCGTCCTGGGGTCCTTGGGGCGGGAGGGCTCCGGCTATGGACGACACCCAGGTTCGTGTACTCCGGAGGTACGTACCTGCTCGCTCTACCCGTCTCGCTCCCTCCTCGATTTTTCGGCCTCGCTCACACGCTTTGGGGGAATGCGAAAGACACCTGATATATCTGTCACCAAACTTCCCACCATCCTATTTCAAATCACATCACCTTAGCCGACAAACATCAACAAACGCCTACAAGCCACACAAAACGGACTCCCATCCCCGACCCGACGCCGACAACGGAACCCGCTCGAATCATCCAGGCTCGTCATCCACCACACCAGTCATATCGGCCACTGTCAGCTCCATCCACCACCACCATTACTCATCCTTCATTCACCCAATCCACCCTCCCCGCGCCAAATTTGCAATACATCATCAGTTCAAGTACAAAGGGGTCGCCGGTCTTGTTCGTTTACGTCGACCATTTGACTGTCGTACATCGTAACACCTACACTGTACACCCTCACACCACACACGCCCACCTCTACGAACAGCCGTTATTCGCAAATCCGTGCCACATACCACCACCCCTACCACCCACACACCATCTCCCAGACTCGGGCTCTGTGCATCATCAAGTGGGCCTGCAGCTTTTCTTGGGTCTCGGCCTGTGGAGACGCTAAAGTCACTACATCGACGCCAGTCTCCACACTTCTCCAGTCTTCCGTCCCTCTCTAAACCCGCTCCTTCAGATCTACTTGACAAAAACCTGACTGAATTGCACCGGTTCGGCCGGCCTGCTTATAAAGGCCAGCCATCCCGTCTTTTGCCACTTCCTTTACCCCAATCTTTAAGCAACCCTACAATATCCCCGTCCCTCTTCTCGATCAACATGTTATCACTTTCTCAACATCACCATCAACAACAACAGCATCAACCTTCTTTCCACACATACTCCTACTCGCCCGACTTCAATCCCGAATATCCTATCAGCCTCAACTCTTCAAGCCTCGACGACAGCCTCGCTCTTCTCGACCAGCAAATTCCTGCCGAACTGATGCAGTCTGAACACTGGGGAGCTCTTGCTCAGCAAACACCCAGACTACCTCGATTTGCCCACCAACGTGAATCTTCGTTGTCATCTCTGGGGTCTTCAAACGCTGCTCCTTCCTCTCCGTTCAACCACAACACCTCGAATCCCCAGATCTCCATCACAAACGCTGTGCACGACGGCACTTCTACAACGAACAACAATACGTCTGGCCCCAACCACACTTCATATTATCAACTGGCCAAGTCGGTCGGTCCCTACTCCGAGTATCAAGGCTGCGGTGGCATTGACCAGGCCATGCCCGAGATGGCATACCCAATCGCCATTTCAGGCCCAAGCGGCAAGCCTCGGATAGACAGAGGAGGTCTGATTCCGGCTCCCGACTTCAATAACAGTTCAACGCGATCACATCCTGCCTCAGTGGCGAGCTCCATCGCAGGTGACTCACCTGCCACTCCAACAGTTGGTGAGTCTGACACCTTGGAGAGGTGGCGGAAAGGCATTACCTCCGCCCCATCCGGAGGCAACAGCGATAACTCACACTTTCTTTCCTTAGGCTTCGCCAACGTTCCAAAGCTGGATAGGACAATGACAGATGTTTATGGAGACGAATTGTACAGCCCCAACTTCGCCATTACATCGACACCCCCTTCCCAACCACAGATGGCCGTTTCGCCGAGCAACGATATCTTCAGCCAGCGCCTTCATGCTGCAAATACCCAGCATCTTAGCGCCGCTCACTCTCCAACCTCGACTTCGTCACGCGGTCGTTCTCCATTCTGCACTGGATCTCCCCTTGCCCTTTCCCCAAACCACGACTTTGGAACGGCCGCCATGGCGCAAAGCTTGCCTTTTAACACGGCCCAGAGGATGCGCGAGCAGAACAAGGCGCAGCAGGAGGCGCAATTACATCAACATATGACTCAGCATGCAGAGCCTGAAACTCCCAAGACCATCTCACCAAAAGACGCTATTCTGGAGTTTAACGAGCCGGATGGCGAGGCAAACTTCCCGCTCTTCCCTCAAGATTCAGCCGCTTTCGAGATGGATCAGTTTAATAAGGTACTTGCATCTCAAGGCCCGCAAGATACCAATGGTCACGAAAACAACCAATTCAATTACATCCCCTCACACATGCCTACGGGAATCACGGTTCCGCAGCAATATCCGTTTGTCGCAAACCCCCGCACAGCGCACGACACTCCTCCACGCCTCAGCTCAGCAGGATCCAGCTCTACAGGATCCAGGACTAACACGCCTACCCATATGGGCCGGCCTAATGCCACCGCGGCCGATGGAGGAACTTACACATGCACATATCATGGCTGCTCTCTGCGATTCGAGACACCAGCTCTTCTCCAGAAGCACAAACGGGAAGGTCATCGGCAGACACAGACCTTGGGAGGGCCCCGCCCTCGCGAGATGGGAGGAATGACGTCGCAGCTCCTCAATACACAGGCTGGCCCCCATCGATGTGATCGGATCAACCCAAGTACTGGCAAGCCTTGCAACACCATCTTCTCTCGACCCTATGATTTGACACGGCATGAGGACACGATCCACAATGCCCGCAAACAAAAGGTGCGATGCAACTTGTGCACTGAGGAGAAGACATTCAGTAGAGCGGATGCTCTAACGAGACACTACCGGGTGTGCCATCCTGACGTGGAGCTTCCTGGGAAGCACCGTCGTCGTGGAGGGGCTTGAATTGCTTGCAAGCCTTCTCCTTACCCCACGAGGCTGGGTGGTGACCCAGTGGTCTCACTCAATGGTCTCAGGTGAGGGAGCGGATGATGCTGCATGACGTGGTCCTTTCACTGACCGGCCTTTGGGATTGGGGTATCGCTCGATTCAAACATGCGCTGGAAGCGGGCCACGCTCCCTCGTTTGGATTGTGGGTCCTGCAGGGTCCTGCAGGGTCCAACTGTGACGTCATAGCGCACATCCATTGACATCATTGCCCCACTCGCTACCATCACCACCGCTTCGTGATGATGACATGGCGTCTGCAATGGATGACGGCATGCTTGCTGTCTTGCTTTTCGATCCAGTTTACTTCTGGCACTTAATCGAAGGATATGGAAGTGGCGCTGGATGGTGCTTCCATTGCCCAATGTAACTCTACATTTCACTACAAACAAAGCGAATTGCCCTGGAGCTCAGGTGGACGATGGCTGGCTGGGTCCACCTGGGTTTAGTCGGGGCGCATTGGCGGGATTGGTCTAGACAAAAAAAAACAAAAAGGGGACTGTTTTCTAAGTCGGTTTACATGTACATGTACTCTTTTGCCTTGGTTTTTGTTTCTTGTTGGTTAGGTCAGTGGGTTATTCACACGTTCAAAGTGGAGGGTTTGGATACTGTCCCACTGGATGCATTCTTATTATGGGGTCATACGATGTCACGACGAGATGGGAACTATGGATAGCCGGTCGATCACTTATGGGTATTGGGTTCATTTTGTGGTGGTTTTTCTATTTTCTTTTTGCTATTTTCCTCTTATTTCCCTTTTGAGCTTCGTTTAGCGGGATTTTACTACAAGATAGACGATGTATGATATGATATAATCTGAACAAGAACCATGATTAATGACCTCACTTCCCGTTCCGTGTCGCTCATCCTTTCCCCATACTGACACCCATTGACTCTAAGTTTCTAGTCCGATGACGATATAGAGTATCATTGGTTTGACTTAGCACCTAGGGTGTATTCAACTACTTGCTACGGGAAGTAATGATGTATTACCACTTTAGCTTAGACAAAGTTTCCGTACTCGACGATAACAGCTCCTTGTATTCAATACGTAATCGGCGATGATCATTTATTATTAGTACGAACTGGGCACATTTGTATTCCATGAAGTAAAGCTTGGTCATCGCAATAGAGATAAGTCGATTCTCGGCTAATTTTGATGATGTGCACGTCGAATTATTTTAGTACCACAGACTGGTGTTCAGAGTCCGGCTCTAGCAGGATATTATGGGTTAGGACAATTGAGGACGTCACTGCAAATCATTGTTTTATTTCGCATCATTAAACGTCATTCTCTGCATTTAATCTCTTTCATCACGAGTCTTTTATTTCTTGGCCATTATTGTTGGACTAAATATCACCAATACGTACTGATGACATGCTATGGAGTACATCAGGAGCCCAGGACGGCCGCACGTGCATCGGCATAGACGGGGGTAATTCCAGTCCAACTTTCAAACTATATAGACAGTTAGTATACAGAAAAGTCCTTCTCAAGCCAGAGTGGGCCAAACTTACTTGATACCAGCCCTGTGAAGCCAGGACCTCGAGGCCAGGAATTGTGGACCAATTACCGGCCTCTTCGGCCAGCTGCATGATCGGCGTATGGCTTGGCTTATAGGCCATCTCGAGAAGGATTCGCTGAGTTTCATCGACTGGAGGGCGACCGAGGACAAGGGCGACTAGCTTTTGTAGGCCAGTGTCGATGGGGCGATCCGCGGGAATGGTACTGATGACGACTTGAAGATTTGCTGACACCTTGTCCACATCAGATGCATCGCTCAAGCTATGTAGCCCGTACTCGACTGGGAAGTCGGCAGTTAGTACATTTGCTTTGTTGACGTCCCTGGCGGCCACATAGATGGGGTTAAAGCCAAGGGCATGCAGAGCGAAGATGGCAGCGCGAGTTGTACCTCCCGCCCCAACCACCATAGCAGCACGGTCTGAGTCTGATTGTTCCTGTGTTTCAACACCCGCGTCCTGAAGGGCATATACCATGCCCTTCCAGTCGGTGTTATCACCGAGAAGCCGGCGGGGTCTGTTGTTGTCAAGATCACTCAGAGGAATAATGGTGTTGACAGCGCCGATAGTCTTAGCAGCGATAGAAAGCTCATCAACATAGGCCATGATGTCCAGTTTCAGAGGAATGGTGACTGATGCACCTCCAAAATCCGGGGCTCGAATGACATCCTTTACGTCTGCAACTTGATCCGTCTCCAGGAGATGGTACTGATGTGGAAGTCCCACATGTCCGAATAAAGTGTTGTGAAGGGCTGGCGATCGCGATGTTGAGATGGGTTTTCCAAAGAGATAGAAGTTGAGGGGATCCAAGTCACCGAGAAGCGCCAAACTACGGCGGATTTCTGCTGCAGACATCTGACCTGGTGCAGCCTTGAAGGGGAGTGCGGGATGAGAAACAGGGGTCAAGAACCTGTTGAGGACTCGGCTAAGCTTTCCTGCCTTACCCATATTCATGGCGATGATCGGTGTTTTTTGTGCCGCAAGCATTTTTGCCTTGAATTTGGCAAGGTCGAAGTTGTCTTCCTCTTTTCTAGCAATTCCAACTAACTTGATGATATCGCCATACTGAAGAGCACGGTTATAGAACGTCATCCACGAAGCGTTCTTCCATGACAATGTGCCTTGGGGATCGTGATGCGATGCAATTATGCGTGAGTTAGCCCGGGATTCGGTGACAGTTTGAATCATATCCTCAGGAAGTGTCATCTCAACGTCAATGTACTCGATACCCAACCTTAGAGCTAAACGATACAGCTCCAAGCCTTCCTCGTAAGCCTGATCAGGGAATTTACCACCTTGAGATTCAGTCCGCAATGTAAAAACGATTGGAATCCTTGCTAGAGATCGAAGCAGAGACACTTGTCGGACAATTGAATCAACCGACCGATCTCTCAGGAGATCAACACGAAGTTCTACAGCATCAGACCCAACCACAACTTGTGGAATCAAATCTGCAGATTCGCGCAAATCAGGCAGCGTTAAGGAGACGAAGAAGCTGTGGTCTTTGCCAGCTACTTTACCGAGATGGTTGTTTCGCCCCGATATTGATGCCACGAATTGTTGAAAGTCGTGAGGAATCTCCTTTTGGGTATCAGATGTTTCCGGATGAGGGCTGTAATAGATGAGCGTGCAGCACTCGTTGTACCAATCCTTGCGGCGCTCATACACAGACCGAATTTCAGACGTATAAGCTGGTCGAGATTTGTCGCGCATTAAATACTCCACGACTTGGTCAGTATCTCGGTGAACCAGAAGCACACGGCCGCCATTTTTGCCATACTCTTTTAGGACCTGTCTTGCTTCTGGGGTTTCCACGATGCCCCCACCACAAGAAAATATGTGACCGTGGGGCTTCTTCTCTGCAACGTCCCGCAAAAGGGCCAGCTCCTCCTCGCGAAATCCTTCCCATCCCCATTTGCCCCGGATCATTTCAGGGATTGTACAACCAGCCCGTCTTTCAAGTTCTTGATCCAAGTCGATAAAGGTCCAGTCAAGCAATCTTGCCATCCATCCACCAGCTGTGGTCTTGCCAGCGCCTCGCATACCGATGATGAAGATTGAGCGATCCTTTGCCGCGTCATTGATATTTTCATCATGGGAGTCAGCACTTGGTTCTTCTCCCTCAAGCTCGATCTTGAAAGATTGAGACAGAATATCCCACCAGCCCGGCCAAGTTTTTCCGACACACTCTCGCTCGGTTATAAGAACGGGGCTAGGGGCTGCTGTGGCAAGGACACTGAAGCTCATGGCGACACGGTGGTCGTCGTAACAATGTATGCCGACCTTGGGTGTCGAAAGGCCATCGCTTTGCGCGGTGCCATTAATCTCAATTCCATCTTCAAGTTCGTTGCAAAGCACGCCGAACTTGGCCAGTTGCTCCCTCATTGCTGCAATACGGTTGCATTCTTTCACTCGCTGGTTAGCGATACCAGTGATTTGAGTCTTGCCATCAGCCACTGCGGCTAAAACTGAAGCTGTGAGAAAAGCGTCCGTCATGGGCTCCATATCAACATGGGCAAGTGCTTTCAGTTGACCGGGGGGCGGGCCAGTAACTGTGGTCGAATAGTCAGTCTGTTCGACGGTACAACCCATAGGCTTCAATACATCGACAGCAAATCTAGCGTCGCCCTGAAGTGATTTAGAGCCAATGTTAGGAATAGTGCAGGTTGTTCCTGTGATGGCAGCAACCGCCAAGGGGTATGTCGCAGAGCTGGCATCGCTCTCAATAGTATACTCTGCGGGGTTCTGGTAAATGCCCTGGGGAATGTGATAGGTGTTTGGCTCCTCTGAAGACTGTGTTACTTGGATGCCAAACGAGCTCATCATAGAGATGGTCATGTCAATGTATGGTTGGGAAATAGGTTTGCCCCCAACCAATCGTAGCGTCACGGGGTTCTTCGCGTACGGTGCTGCCATAAGGATGGATGACACGTATTGGGATGACACAGTCGCAGCCAATTCAATCACACCTCCCTTGAAACCCTTCGCTGCATCAACGCGAACTGGGAGACTCTTTTCGCGACCAAGATATTCAATGTCTACACCGTTTGATCGCAAAGCGTCAACCAATGGACCAATGGGTCTAACTTTCATGCGGGCGTTTCCTGTGAGGACACTAGAGCCTGTGGCATCGGTTGGGGCACAAAGAGCAACAACGGTCGTCAAGAAACGAGAGGCGGTGCCAGCGTTACCAAGATAAAGAGGTTCCTTGCTCGCTTGGAGACGGCCACCCTTCCCGTTAACAACCAAAACTTCTCCAGCATCTTGCCAAGAGTACGAAGCGCCGCCAAGTTGATGAATTGCCGATAACATGTACTCAGTATCGTCCGAGTGAAGAAGGTTCTTGATGCGGCAGGTCCCTGAACCTAGTGCCGCCAGGATAAGGGCACGGTTAGAAATGCTCTTAGAGCCAGGGGGGGTCACCGTAACCTTTAGACTTCCTGGGACCCCTGGCGTCACTCTAATGGCAGGAGAAAGCACAACTCGGATTGCTTTGTCTTCCACGACAGTGGCCTTGGGTTCATATGTCTTCCCAATGGCAGACAACAAGACAATCTTCTTCTTCTTGCCGTCGTTTTTCTTGTCAACACCCATCTTTTCAAGGAGCACATCAACAGGGCATGCCTTCCCAGCCGTCAATTTGACCACTCGCTTATCCTTGACAGAAGTTGGGAGGTCATAGCTAGCAATGCATTTGACAAGCCTGGCAACAGCACCTGGACTAAGGATTCCCAGATGACGAGCGAGCTCAGCTTCTTTGACCATTCCAATTGCTACGGCCTCGCCATGAAGGAGCTGCGGAGCAAGGATAGCCTCAATGGCATGGCCGATTGAATGTCCAAAATTCAAGAGGTTTCGTAGACCCCCTTCTCGCTCATCGTTGGAGACAACTTCAGCTTTAACCTTGGCGGAGCCAATAACGATACGCTTGAGGATATCTTTGATTGGTTCCAAGCGGCCTGGAGCCTTGGATCGAACGCATTCTAGAATACGAGGAGCCGATTCCTCAAGGACCCCAAACTCAGTCTCGTTCCAAATGGCAGCGGTTTTAACCACCTCAGCCATACCATTGATGAACTCGCGAGCAGGCAGTGTTTCGAAGAAAGTCAGGTCGATATATATACGCTGGGGTTGCCAGAAAGCTCCAACGAGATTTTTCCCCATTGGCGTGTCAATCGCGGTTTTGCCGCCAATGGATGAGTCAACCATGGCAAGCAGGGTCGTGGGAACTTGGACAAAACGAACACCGCGCATGAAAGTTGCGGCAACATAGCCAATCATGTCTCCCATAACACCACCGCCGAGTGCAATGATGACAGTATCGCGGGTGCATTGCTGAGACAGCATCCAATCTTCGATTTCAGCCTTTGTTTCACGGCTTTTGGATGCTTCACCAGGTGGGATAGCATATGTGAGCAGTCGAGTCGATTTTTCAGCAGCAGCAACCTCAAAGCGAGTTTGAAACGAAGGAACATAGGTGCCGAAAAGATTCGTATCAGTTATGAGGACGTAAGTCGAGGTTGGGATATTCTGGACGAGGTCATCTGCAACGAAGTCAAGCCACAGGCCGTGGTCAACGATGATATTGGCCTCGCCCAGAATTGAGATCCTCTCGGGACCTGGCTCCTTGGCTTCGGCCATGTCGAATCGCACTTCAGTGGCAGGCTTGCTCTTTTTGCCTGCGCAACACAGCTGGATTTTCCCAATTGCCTACTGAGTTTGATCCCAGATTCGTGAAGAAGTTCCTTGGCTGGGCGGTGTTGGCCCACAGTGATCATCTAGGGCCTGTGAGTAAAAAAAAAAAAGAGGGCCCCGATCGCGGCCGTGTGAGTAACTACCGACAGGCCAAGTACGACATTTGTGGCAATGAGTCTTCCATGGCCAGTGCAAAAAGATTACGGTTGCTGTCACGTGGAGTATGGACGCACTCCGCATTCGCTCAACGTTTTCTGCCAAGGGACTTTCCTCTTTGGGTTGCAAAGTAATTAGTGATTACATACTGTGCTGAGCTTGTTGGTTGAGCTGCTAAAGGCGGTCAGGACTTGGTTGGATGTATTGACAGGGGTTGTTAATAGTAGTAAATGGGAAGGGGCACTGTGCTAGCAGTGCCCCGATAAAAGGGTATGCGTAGTATTAGATTGACCCTGGTAACGGGGTAAGAGATGGAGTGTGTGTGTATGTATGTATTATTTCTATTTTATAGGTATAAAGTCTTTACTAATCTTTAAAAGAAAATAAGAAAATATACTAAGTTAATAGGATTATTATTTAAATTATTTAAGTATTTAATATTATATTTAAAATATTATATATTTATTTTTTTAATATAAAATAAATAATTTTAATTAATTAAATAAAATATATATAATAAAAAAATAAAAAGATATTTATAATAAATTATATTATATATTTTATTATTATTATTATTATTATTATTATTATTATTTTATATAAAATAATGTTTTAAATATTTTAGTCTAATTAAAAAGAACAAGAAAGCTTAAGTAAGAGCCCTTAGCTATAGAATAGTAAATATATAAATAATTTAATTATAATTTACCTAATTAAAAAACAATTAATTTTATACTATATAATATAATCTTAATACCTTTATAAAAACTTAAATAATTATACTTAAAATAGCTTCCCCTACTAAAATTAATAAATCCTAATATAAATCTTTTATTATTATATTACCATTATTATTATTATTCTTTTATTTCTTTTTCTTTAAGATACTTTTTAAATATTATATTATTTAAGACCTAAATTAACTATTTACTAAAAGATATATTAATAGTAATCTTAATAAATAATTATACCTTAATTAATACAAAGACTATTAATTAATTTTTAAAGAAACTTATTTTATGATTATATATATACTAATATTAAGGTAAATAAGTATTATAATCAACCTTTATAATATCCAAGCAAGATAAAATTAAATATACTCTATATATATTTAGCTAAAATAAGTAAATATATAAAGCAACTAATTTATTAAAATAATAATCTAATATAAAATTATTTATTTTTTAAAATAATTCTTTAATATTTATCTTTTATATATTTTATCTTAAATAATATTAAAAGAAAATTATAATAATTCTTATATAATTTTTATATAATTTTTATATAATTTATTTATTAAGTATTTTATTTAAATTCCTTTTATTATATATTTTTTATTTCTAATTATAATAAAATTATTATAATAATCTTATTATCTTTATTTAATCTATACTAATCTAATTATAAT